>OZ030020.1:9042500-11442500 GCA_964023405.1 Apodemus agrarius | reverse complement strand
GCCATTTTCCTGGAAAAAGAGTTGAAGCTATGCCGTGGTGTTATGGATAGTCAGAGGCGCCTTCTTTGCGGTGTCTTGTATTGAAAACTTGAGGCAAACATTCAGCTTGCTCTCCATGAGCTTCAGAGTAAGGCTCCGGGTGACGAAATGGATCCTTTGCTGAGCGTTAAATATACCGTAGTGGGAAATGATTAAAATATAGTACCGCCCTGCCAGGGCTCGGCTCCAAGTCCCGGCAGGTCTCTCTTTCCTGCCCAGCACCCACTCCTTCCAAGTATCCAGCAAAAGCACGACTTTTTTTTTTTAATATAGACTTCATTTACATTTCAAATGTTATACCCCTTCCCGGTTTCCCCCCTCCCCGAAAACCCCCAACCAGTCCTCCCACCCCCTGCCTCCAAGAATATGCTCCTCCACCCATCCCACTCCCACGACCCCCTGGATTTCCCCACGCTGGGGCCTCTATTGAGCCTTCACAGGACCAAGAACCTCTCCTCCCACTGATGCCCAACAAGGTTGTCCTATGCCACTCTTTTGGCTCGAACCATGTGTACCCCTTGGTTGATGGCTTAGTCCCTGGGAGCCCTGGGGCGTCTGGTTGGTCTCTTAAACTTGAGTAGTTAATCAAATATATTTAAGTATATGTAACTCCCAATTACATAATGCCAAATTACAATGATAAAGTTTTATTCCAATATTTCTAACCTCTTAGCACACCGGAAACACGTCTGACGCCATCTGGATCTGTGTCTCCTCCTCCTCCACTCCCATGTGCAGCTCCCAGGCTCCCTCTCTCTCCCCGCCCCTCCTTCTCTTAGCTCCTCCTCCTCTCTCCTCCAATCACTGACTCCCACTGCCTCAATGTGAATGGATAGGAAATATCTTGCATCATCATATACAACCTTTAAAATTCCCTTTCTTGACCCAAGGAGCTGAAGGGGTTTGCATCAACTTAGGAGGAACAACAATATGAGACAATCAATACCCCCAGAGCTCCCAGGGACTAAACCACCAACAAAAGAGCTCACATGGAGGGACCCATGGCTCCACCCACATTTGTTGCAGACCATGGCCATGTTGGACTTCAAAGGGAGGAGCGGCTCTTGGTCCTGAGAAGGCTCCATGCTGCAGTGTAGGACAGGGAAGTGGGAGTGGGTAGATAGGTGAGCAGGGGTTGGGGGGGGGGGCTAGGGGTTTTTCGCGCGGGGGAGGGGTGAGACCAGGAAAGGGGACAACATTTGAAATGTATATAACGAATATATCTAATAAAAAAATTCCTTTCTTTCCATCCTGATAAAACACAGGAAAAAACTCTAGTTATTGTAGGAGTGTGGTGATTCTAAAATGAGAACTGTCTTGGTTTCATAAGTACCCTTTGGCAAACTATGAACAAGTTATAAATGAAAATTAAATGCTAAGATCGCATTCTTAGTAGGCAGTTACTGATGAGGCAAAGGAAGTTGTTTTGAGTAATAAATTGGTGTGATATGTTTGAATAGCTCATTTATTTTCGACGCTTGTGCCACACGCCTCCCTGCTCTTTGTCTTTCAGTTGCTACACGAGGCAGCATCCTCTACTTCCTCATCACGGAGATGCGTTTGGTTAATGAGATGTATCAGACTTCGCTCCGTCAGTTTCTGGGCTTGTTTGACCTTTCCTTAGCCAGGTACACCTGTCCCTAGGAAGTCCAGCCGAATTCTTTATCTGTGAATGAGGACGATATTAAAATTTCCCTTTTGCTTGTCAGTGAGAGTCTTTCCCTTTCTTAAGTCTGAGATTAGTGTAGTGATCAGCATGTTCTCAAACCATTCAGTCGTGTCATCCTATGCTGAGAGGAGAGGAGACTACGCCGGCCATTCATCCATCGATCTGATTTCCTTTGGTTTCCTGCGTTCAGCTAAATGGGGAAATTTCCAAGACATTGTAGTGAATAATAATAGCCTGTGGCTAAAATTGATTTAGACAACAGCGAGGAATTTTGTTACGTTGCTTCATGTTGAGAGAATTCTTGTTAGTTGAGATTTAGGAGGCCCCTCTTGATGTGTTAAAGTAAAAATTAGCCTTCCAAAGTTACTTATTCTCCACCAGAGAGGCTGTTTTTATAGACAAGTAAAAACGGTAGTGGGATAAGCATGCACTAAATGGTCTCTTCCTCAGGTCTGCCAAGAGCCCGATTACAAGCAAGAGGATCGTTAATATCATTGAGCACATGACCTATGAGGTTTTCAAGTATGCTGCCCGAGGCCTGTATGAGGAGCACAAATTCCTGTTCACGTTGTTGCTCACCCTAAAGATTGACATCCAGAGGAACCTAGTCAAGCATGAGGAGTTTCTCACTCTCATTAAAGGTCAGTAGAAAGTGCTGTACACATCTAGATGTTGTGAATGTTCTTGGAACTTTTTTTTTCCATCTTAAGTTGTAGTAGTTTCTTTCCATTTCAGTTTTTATTTACTTACGCGAGGCATTTCATTTGATCACTTATTGAACAATGACTATTTCTTGTAAATTTAGTGTGTCTCAGGGGCATGGAACAGACGTTTTATTAAGCCAAACAACTTGCAGAGTGCCTGAGCGGTGTGTGTGTGTGTGTGTGTGTGTCTGTGTGTGTGTGTGTGTGTGTGTGGTGTGTCAGGGCTGGGGTGGGGGAAGTTAGCAAGCCCTTTAGAAAAGTGTTGGGGAAAAGGAAAGAGTGTGGTACTTTTCGTGTGCTGTGATAGAGTTCCCTGGTCCCACAAAGGGATGAAGGGGGTATGACGAAGACAAAGCAGAGTTGGCAAGGTCTCAGAAGATGGGTGACTGAGAGTTCAGCAGCAATTACATTGACTATTTATTGTATATTTATTGAAGCACTGATCCAGGTAAACCTTTGGATCACTAGCATATACAGTTGATTAGAAAGCCAGAAGACACAGACCTGTAGTCAAACATACTTTAAATGGTATTCGTGTATTGTACATAGAAATGGGTTTTTAGAAAGGTTATTTTTTTCTTTCTGTGCTGGCAATTGAACTTAGTATCTCATAATTATAGATAACTACTCCAGTGTTATTGAGCATTTTCCCAGCTACATAAAAACACTTTTACTCAAGTATGTCATATCCTTCAATCTTATTTATCCTCTTATCCTCCTCTTCATCCCTCACTCCTAGCCCCCTTTATTTTCTCAATTTCATTTCTACTTTCTTAACATACCTGTGTACATGATTTTATATGTCTATATAAATGTAAATGATTGACAAAGTCGGTAAAATGTGGCATTTGTCTGAATCTGACTTCTTTCACTAAGTATAATCTCTAGTTGGATCAACTTTCTTGTAACCAATAGAACTTTATTTTAATGGCTGAAGGAAAAAAAACATTGTGTTTATTTGGCTTACACCACCATGTCACTGTTCAGCATCAAAGGAAGGCTAACAGGGCTGGAACCTATAGGCAGGAGCTTATGAAGAGGCTATAGATGAATGTTGCTTACTGGCTTGTTTCTCATAATAACAAGCCAAATTAAACTCTGTCTCAGTTAGGGTTTCTGTTGTTGGCTACCGTGGCCATCCTAGACACCACACACAACTCTTATACAGGAAAACATTTAATTGGACTGGCTTACAGTTTCAGAGATTTACTTCATTATCATCATGGCAGGAAGAATGGCAGTGTGCAGGCAGACACAATGCTAGAGGAGCTGAGAATTCATTCCACAGGCAGCAGGAGACTGTGTGCTACACTGGGTGCAGCTTGAGCACAGGAGACCTCAAAGTCCACCCCCAGAATGATACACTTCCTCCAACAAGGTCATACATACTCACACAAGGCCACATCTCTTAATAGCACCACCCCTTATAGATCAAGCATTCAAACACAGAAATCTATGGAGGCCATTCCTACTCCAGCCATGTCTGCATTTGAGTCAGCTGCTGGGTGGAGTCTCTCAGAGGACAACCCATTCAGATCAGCTTGCCAATTTTTTAGACCTTTTAATTGTAGAGGACTTTACTTTCTCGGTTGGATTTATTATAACATACTTTTCCACTTTTTTCATTTTGTTGAGGTCTTTGATATATTTTTATCTTAAAGCAGATATCATTCTTGATAGAAAAGCAATCACTTTCATTTGCTTTGCTGATATATATATTTTTTAATTGTTAACCCCTTAGTTAGGGTTACTGTTGCTGTGATGAAACACCACAACAAAATGTAACTTGAAGAGAAAAGGGTTTATTTTGCTTACACCACCATGTCACTGTTCAGCATCAGAGGAAGGCTAACAGGGCTGGAACCTGTAGGCAGGAGCTTATGTAGAGGCTATGGATAAAAGTTGGTTACTGGCCTGTTTCTCATGGTAGAGAATGGAATAACTGGGACATTTTAATTATGAACATCTTTCATTTAAAAAGAAAGTATTAGGATAAAAGTGAAATTTACATTTTCCTCCAAATGTGAAGGTTTCAAGAAATGAAGACAAAAATGTAATCCTGGATCATCTCAAGATTGATTTTGAAATTTTTCCTTTCTCAGTAGTTTATTAAAGAATCTGTTTAATCTGCAATCATGTTATTAAAATCATTTTTCTCTCAAAATACAATCATTATTTGTGCTTAATTGTACATTTTTGGAGCAGGCAGGGCAGTCACAGATTAGTTGTCCTCTATTGAACATTGAACAGTATTTCAACCTACAAGGCTCACCCATTCATTTCCAGGAATAAGCTTTGTTAACTCACTGGCAAGTACCTTATTTTTCCCATTTTGCTGGAAAATGGGCAGTTGTCATGGAAATTGGTGAGGCATTTATTGCTATTATCATTAGGTCTTTAGCTTCTCTCTGGCATTACAACAAGCTGTTTTCACTTTACGAGCTAATATTTCCATTTAAACAGCTTCAAGGCCCCATTTACCTTATTATAGATGAACTAAGATCGATCTGGCAAAGGGATACAATTTAATAGTACATGGTGTCTAGATTAAGTGGAGTGTGGCTCAATAAATATTTCAAGCGTTATTTGTTTGTACCCTGCTCTGTAAAACAAAGAATCTTAATGTAACCGTGGGCTTTTCCCCTCACGCGCCAGTTTCCGAATAATGATGTGGAGGCTTATTTATTTATAACTAAATACCTAAATCGTAAGCTTTGGCTTGTTTCTCGACTAGCTCATAGCTTATATAACCCATTTAAACTGTTCTATGTCTGCCACAAGGCTAGTGCCCTCTCCTCAGTTTCATGTGTCTGATTTCTTCAGAGTCCAGGTTGAATCGCTAGTTCCTGACTTCCCACAGTTTTTGTCTCATGACCAGAACCCACACCTTCTATTTCCTGCCTTTTGCTAATAGGCCATCAGTTTTATTTCGATAGGTGATTCTTCCTCACAGTATACAAGATATTATCTCTAATTTTTAAGATGGCCGAACGGGTTGGTGTTTCCTTTATGAACATTTCCCTGAAATGCTTTAATGGGTGTTCTTTATTAGACAACATATTTTATTATTTGGACGATTCCCTAATGCTTTTTTTTTAAACTTAAAAGAGTTTTACCTGCTGATAGTTTTTGAGGTGGCAGCAGGTGTCATTTATTGTTTGTTGCTAAACAATATGTGTGCTTATGTCAGCTATTTCCCTCAAAGACAGGAGTTAGTCGCAAATGGGGATTTTGTTGTTTTTGATTATCCAATGTGACAGAGTTCCTAGGGTATGGTCAAAATAGATATAATTTGACTATAGAGGAGATCTCTTCAAATATATCGGGTATACTAGCATCTGTAGACAAATTATATATCTAAAAGTAGCTTATACCAATATAAGGCCATTCTTAGTACTGAGAAGAGCTGTTCTGTGACATGACAGGTCACAGAACAACATTACATTAAACTACATTACAACAATGTAGCCGAAGTGTACATACTTAACAGCAGTACACTTCGGCTACAGTGTTACCTTTTAAAATGTGGAAGGAAAGTTCCAGGTAGAAAAGATAGCTTTGCCTGGATGTTGGCCATGTTAATTAGCTTAGAGACCAGCATTAACTTGTTCCCAAATCTATAATGCTGATATGTGACTGATTCTTTTCCACAATCATCTTTTCACTTATTTAGGTTTCATGTGTGTTCCTCATTATGATTTATATTTCTGAGTTGAATAAATATCATGGCAGCAAAGTCACTGAAATTAAATAGAAATATTTTTAAATGGATTATTTCAAAGTAACAAAAAAAGGCTAGCAACTTTACATATTTAATTTTATAGGCGGTGCCTCATTGGATCTTAAAGCCTGTCCTCCTAAACCATCAAAATGGATCCTAGACATGACTTGGCTGAATTTGGTAGAACTGAGCAAACTTAAACAGTTTTCAGACATCCTCGATCAGGTAACAAGTTCTTTGCATATACTTAAGCTACTGTCATGGTGAGCAGCTTTCAGACCCATCGCTACAGTGTTCATGGGAGACAGATGCTTCACACACAGTCAGTCTTAGAAGGTATTGCCTGCCTTTGATATTTGGCCTTTCTGCAGCTTATCCACAGTCTGAAAGCAACTGCTCCCACTGAAGGCCACTTCTTTAGGAAGAAGTGTGAGAGGAAGTTTAATCAGAATTGTTTTAGCCCAAGTGTCACTATCACCAATGAAGGTCTATATATGGGTCTATATACAAGAAGGTCTATACACAGGACTGTCTATACACAGGAAGACTGATAATTCTAATTAGATAGAATAACTATGTTCATTCAAAATTATACATGTGTGCTCTCTTTAGAGATGAAATAGAAATGTGAACAGCCTTTCCTACTGAATTTCCTTTCTTGGTCTTTGTCTCTCTTTTTCTTCTTCCTCTGCTATTACTCCCGGTTTCATTTTAGTTATTTGTCCAGGTGTGGAACTCATGCTGACATTTGTGTCCTGCATGTATAGATTTCACTGTTCTTTAAACCATTTCGTTGCCCGTGATCTATGTATGTACTGGAATCATAGAAGTCGAGTGTAGGACAAGGCAGAAAGGTTTTCCACTATATGCTGGCCTTAGAGAAGTAAGATTAACAGCATGTTCCCCCCATCCCAGGGGTAGATCGGAGGGGATATGACTGTTCTGACCAGGAAGTGTTTTGAGATGGGTTTTTAATGTCTACCATTCATGTTCACCCAATACTTAAATTCTAATGTATTTTATACCTTGGCTTGTAATGGTGTTGTTATTACTAATTTGTATATAATCAATTGTTTTAGGTAAAATAACTCATTTTTGAAGTTATTAATGTGCTCTAGTACTCTATCAGAATACATCCAGGAATCATTCCTGGATCATTCTGGTCAGAGAGTGCTACCTTTTAGAGAGTATGCTGTGTCCAAAATCCGGTCCCATCTGGCAACAGAATGTCTCATACATCATGAAACAAATTAATGTTTATTCCTAATATAATTTCTAAATGTAAACCCAGAAAATTCTTTCTTTGATTAAACTAGAGAGCCCTGAGGTTTTCATTAAATGGATGATCAGAAGATATAAGATTCTGTTAATTTAAAGATATTATTTGTTTGTTTGAAGCTTTCGATGTTCTTGCCTCTGTAAGGCTGGTGTCCTATTGGTATCTAGACTCCAGAGGGTAATTCTCCCTGTGCTTTGCCAGTTGCCTACAAGGAACAGGTCTCTGATCAACTGTGTGATGATGATATTAAACGTAATATCTCAAATTACTTTAGATCGATAGAATATTGATCCCAAGCCTGTTTATCCAATAACAGATATATATTCAGTGTCTTCCTTTGTGTCAAGAGTGGCCCTTGGAAATGAGAAAACATGAATGAATGAGGCCTGGTTATAAGAGGATTATTATGGAGCAAATAAGATTTCCTTGAGATAATGAAAATGAGGCTCCATTGATTTTTCTTTCCTTATAAATTTATTACTGTAAAGGCAGAGGTAAAATCAGGTATTTCAGGACCATTCCTCCCTTGGCAGCTATCTGTAGACTGTTGCTAACCTGGACTGATTTGGAAATAAGTGCTCTATGATCTTATACAGTCAGACATTTTGTTCCTAGGATATAATGCTGGAAAATAATGAAAGTATATAGCTTATACATGTCTAGAAAGTTTGATCGAAAATGCCTGTGAAAAATCACGGGAAGACTTCTGTGTGCCATGACACGCTTCTTAACCCATGGTGTTTTCAGATATCAAGGAATGAAAAAATGTGGAGAGTTTGGTTTGACAAAGAAAACCCAGAAGAGGAGCCACTTCCAAATGCCTATGATAAATCTCTCGACTGCTTCAGACGTCTTCTTCTTATTAGGTCCTGGTGCCCCGACAGAACCATTGCCCAGGTAAAGTATTTATTAAAAGGAAATAGAGAGAAGGTTCTAAAGGAGGATTTTCCTTTGAATTTAAAGAAGTATTTTGAATGTGATTATGAACCAGAATTTCCTTGTGGGCTTCTAAGCAATTTTCTAGTGAGACAAATGTGATAAATGGAGACGCAAACAACAAATGAAGTACCGAGGTGCACACTTCCCTAAGTGATTTATTAAACCCCTTTGGTCCTAGTGGTAAAACAAAAGCAAATGAGAAAATCAAGACTGTGAGCTTGGCATGTAAGAATAACATAAACGTAATGTATTATTCTCATGTATCATTTTATAATAACTCAGAAGTGATATAGCTGCTCTAGTCTCCCAGCTGTAAATCAGCTTTCGTGTAAGCAAGAAAAGCACAGAAGTAGCAAGAGAGCCATCTAGCAGGACAGGCATGGCTCATCCCTAGATAGCACCACAGCGCTAGGTGAGAGGAACCAGGCTGTCCTAAAACTGAATTCTGCACATGGCTGAAATGTGAATCCTTCTCCCTTTCATCTTCTCCAAGACTACTTATACTCTGGTCTTCATCACAGGCGTTCACCCACTAATAAGGCATAGGTCTTGCTTTTACAATTAAATCTTTAACATTCAGCACAGGTAGACTTCTTTTTAAAAAAAGTTAATTAATTAATTAATTAATTAATTAATTTTTACACCCCAGATTTTATTCCCTTCCCCATCCACCATCCACCCTCTGACTGTTCCACATCCCATACCTCCTCTCCACTCTCCTGTATGCACGTTGATGTCCCAACCCCGAACCCCACTTGACCTCTAAACTCCTTGGGGCCTCCAGTCCGTTGAGGATTAGGTGCATCATCCCTGATTGAGTACAGACTGGGCAGTCCTCTACTGTATGTGTGTTGGGGGTCTCATATCAGCTGGTGTATGCTGCCTGTTTGGTGGTCCAGTGTTTGAGTGATCTCAGGGGTCTAGATTAATTGAGACTGCTGGTCCTTCTCCTATAAGGTCGCCCTTTTCCTCAGCTTCATTCAGCTTTCCCTAATTCAACAACAGGGATCAGCTGCTTCCGTCCATTGGTTGGGTGCAAATATCTGCACCTGACTCTTCCAGCTGCTTATTGGGTCTTTTGAAGGACAGTCATGCTAGGTCCCTTTTTGTGAGTACTCCATAGCTTCAGTAATAGTGTCAGGCCTTGGGGCCTCCCCTTGAGCTGGATCCCACTTTGGGCCTGGATCTTCTTTTCCTTAGGCTCCTCTCCATTTCCGTCCCTGCAGTTCTTTCAGACAAGAACACTTATGGGTCAGAGTTATGACTTAATGGCTTTCATAAATCAATCATAAAATAAAACCTGCTGGACTCTCTATTGGCCTTAATGTCTGCTGGGAGTGTTGCAGAATGTGCAGGAAACTACCCCCAACTCGAATCAGGTACCACAGGTCATAAGAACAGCTAAATCCAAAGATTTACTGAGAAAAAGGAAAATTAGTTTGGCCATGTAAGGCACTGAGGTCTCCTGCTATTCACTTTCCCCTTCTAACATTACTTTTTCTCTGTCCTAATGAATGGTCGAATAACTGCCTTTTGTAAGGAAGTATGGCAGGTAAGATATAGGTACAGCTGTCTTTTTATCCATTCCTGCCTCCTTACCTCCCTTCTCTTTTCCCCCAGAAACCATTTAGTGTCAAAGTTAAACTGAAGGCCTGAGATTGTTCTGGAACGTCTCCATCTTTGTCAGGCGTTGTCGTCCTCAGGAGGGCCACCAGTGTGCCTTCTTCGCTATTGACACTTTGTACCTTCTTGCCCGCTCTGATGCATCCTTTTAAAAAGAAATGGCAAGGAAGTTCCGTTATCAGCTTTCCAAGTCCTCCAGTGAATTCCCATGGCCCTTACAAAAACACTCAATGCCTAAATAAAATCGAGATGGTCCTCTCGAATTTATGTCTGCATGAGTCCTTTTAAAATTGATTGTTAGATTAGTTCTACAAAGTGGATGCTCTTGGTCCCCATTCCCTATCAGCAGTATAAGGTTACAAAGGATGCTCTTCATTTCGTCTGGTGTGATGCTCCACAGCAGGGGCTGTCAGGTGGGCTGGCTACAAGAATACCACACCGTTAGAACGTTTCTAATGCTATACACACAGTGATGTCTTAAAAAACATGCCACAAAGGAAAGTCAGTCCATATGAGGTAGCTTCTGAGTTCATTCCCCCATCCCTACTCAAAACTTGAGCCTGTTAAATTGAGACCAGATGGAACAAAATGTTCTTTGGACTTGGACAGAGTCACCTGTGAAAAATGTAGCCTGCATATTTACTTGTGCCAATGAGGTGTTAAGGTTTTATGGGTTGGCAGGCTGTGCAGAAGCCGGGCTGGCCTGCACCAAATCGTCACTTACACAAATTATACTGGATGTCCTCCATGCACACGGGACAACTTATTTTTGTTTGCTCCAAAATTCCTGCACACATGTTCACTGCACAAACTGCCTCTGCGCTTCCGCTTAAATGCGCCTTCGTCAGGATGTGTGCTCTGGTGTATCGCTGAGATAGTAATTGGCTTTGTTCTTGCCATCCTCTCAGGGATGTGGTTTATTTGCTCTTACTTGGTCATTCTATGTGTAATCCTGAGGTGAAGCATGAGTTCCAAAGGCAGGGTCATTCTGTCACTGCTCGGTAGGGCCATGTGACACACATCCTTAGAAAAGGGAGGAGGTTGCAAACCAAGTTTTATACCTTTTGTAAGATGTGGATTTATGGACATAGATAAACTCGGTTATGACTGTTGGTCCAATGTGATGAAGCTTATGGTGGGCCGAAGTAATGGTGGTAAGGATATTTGTTCTTCCTCCCACATGTTGGAGTTTTGTCTTAGAGGCTTACATCACACAATGGATCGAGCCTCTGGACTTGTAGCCAGCTGGAAACAGTGGCTGTGATCCCAAGCATTTCTTTCGTCGAACAGGAGGAGTTTTACTTTAAAAAATCCATCATGATTTCCATTCTAATCAAAATAGCTTTCTTTATCAAGGAGTTGTAAAGAGATGTCTCGGCTTCCCCAACAAAACTGATCAATGTGCCTCAGGTAGCTTGTGAACTAAGCATAACTTATATATTCCTAATACCGGAAAGGAGCAAGAGGAATGATATTTTATGATGTAAAAAATTATGCAACAGTCAAATCTCAGTGTGATGCTTTAAATTTCTATTTCATGTCAATTATCAAATGATTGTACACATTTATAGGATTTCGTTTCATGTGTACATTGGGGATTGGTCAAATCAGGCTGTGAAGTTGTTGAAACAAAGCCACTCCTTTGTTGTTTATGTATTATATTGAGGTGATTCTGTGGTACAACAGATGGGTTAAATCATGGCAACAGAGACCATATACCCCAAAAGCTTCAGCGATTTGCCATCTGACCCTATTGTATTGTATTGGCTCGTATGGCAGTATATTGGTTCCATGCGGGTTTGTGTGGAGTTTTGGGGGTATTGAGTACCCCACTAGCTTAAAATAGAAAACATTTGCGCTTTGAGTGTATGTGAGGCACACCGTAGGAGCTGCAGTGACGGCAGGTCCCTGTGGGTGAGCAGCAACTGCAACTGTGCAATGCCCAGCCTCTGAATTACTTCCTGACTGCAGACATTTAGTGACCCTGAGTGTATACACAGAGGAGATTTTTCATAATATCAGTGAACATAATAAGCAAACTTTTAAAATAATTGCCGGAAGGATGCAGAGAAAAAACTGTGTGGGTATTTAGAAGAAGGTTAGAGACTTTCATACTGGATCTTGTCAATTTTGAAAACATCTTGAAAGATATTCTTATTATGTCTCAAACTGAACTGGATGGAATGTCCTATCTTCAGAACATCTCTCAACTACTAAAATCCAAAGGGAGGGAGGTCTGAACGGGTGATCATTTCTAGGACGGAAAGGCACAAGTCCTGATTGCTTACTTTATTACCACTGGTCTAGCTCTACTGAAGCAGGGCTTTTGACAAGAAACTTCACAGTCCCCTAATAAGCAAGACCAGCTCCCTCTTCCAAATATCGTTTAGAGATAGTTGTCAAGACAAGAAGACTGCACTGTACCAAGTCAGCTTCTTTTTAATCTTGTGTTGGTGGTAAACTGGACATTATATTTACTAATAGAGCAGGGTGGGAACTGAGATTCTGGGGGAGGGGAATCCATAGTCCAGTGGTCCAATGCTTTCTCAATGATTATCTGTGAGTTTGGGGCGTGTGAGCCTATTGTCTCTTTCCCGTTGTCCAGAAGACGAATATTTCACACCATATTTCTCTTTCTCATGTGAGAGATAAAGTTATCCAGAAGGGAAAAATCCCAAAGTAGAACATTCTGGATTTTCAATTGTATTGTCCCAGTTGGCACTCATTTCCGCTCTTATGAAGATGCCAGATATCTTCAAAGGCTACCAGCTTCCCTTGGCATGACCTGTACCCAAGAGCTGGTAGGCTTATTAAGTTGTCTTTGATTTGAAGGTATCCTGAGTTTGGTTTCCACAACTCTCCTCTCATCATTAGCATCTTGGTCTTCATTCTCAGGATGACTTTGCAGCCCAGGTCTCTGAGCTTACCCTGGGAAGCTGGGCTCCACTCATGCTTGTTATCCTCGCAGCTCAGGTCTGTCTGAAGCCCCAGAGCAGAAAAGCTCCCTGTGCAGTCCTCTGGGACCGAGTAGGCTCACTGCTGCCTTTTAGGAAGGTTAAGTTAATGTGATAACAGTTGGGCTCTGCTTATTATGTGAGAAAGACTTATCTGGGGAATCTCCCTGTAGGAACATGTGGATGTTACAAACTTGAGTTGGAAGAAGACAATGGAATTGAAGGATAGCATTTATTTTGAGAGGGCCATCCCAGTTATTGTAAGGGAGAGAATGAGGATTAAGGGTCACATACCCTATTTGGTATATGAAAAAAAATCACTCTTTGCCTGTTTTAGAAAAGGAATACCAGGCATTTATTATGGAGAGAATGAAGCTAAAAATTGATCTTATGAACAAGAATTTCATTAACATTTCCAACAAGATTAACAGAAAGACAGAATCCCTTCCTCCTCCATGAAAAGTGATGAGGGAAATTATGAGCAGACATATTATCAAGTAAATATTTAAAAAATGTATTAACTAATTACTTAATTCTATATCTAATTAGCATAGTAAAGTTGCTCAGAGGTTATCTATTTGGTAAGTGCCCTTACATTTCAAGCATTGTACTATTGAACTATGTGGAATTAGGATTAACATCCTAAATAATAGTTCCCCCAATTTTTTTTTTTGCACAGAAAGAAGCCATAGTAGGTTGAAATGGGACTCAGGGTCAGTCATTTAGCTTAGATTCTGACATTCTAACTGTATGATTTTCTCTAGAAGATAACACAGCTTCTGTGAGTCTAGCATTGAAATACAGTTAAACAACAAACAAATGCCAGGAAAAGATGCCTCTGTCCTATTTCTGCGGCAATTTGGATGGATGTCTGAACTACTCTGCAGAAGCCACACTTTATTGTAGTGCGTGAAGGAGCTTACAGCACTTTTGTTGTACTGCTTTTGGCAGGCTCGCAAGTACATCATGGACTCCATGGGAGAAAGCTATGCGGAGGGAGTTATCCTGGACTTGGAAAAGACATGGGAGGAATCCGACCCACGGACACCACTCATCTGCCTCCTGTCCATGGGCTCCGACCCCACAGATTCCATCATTGCTTTGGGGAAGAGACTAAAAATAGAAACACGCTATGTATCCATGGGCCAGGGACAGGAGGTCCATGCAAGGAAACTGTTGCACCAGACCATGGCAAATGTAAGGCCGAATGTCTAGATCCTAGATACACCTTGAGATTGTGTTTTGGATGCTGTAGATGATTTTATTTAAAGTATCTCATAGGCAAAATATTTGGGAAATTATTTCAAAATCCGCAAGTTTGTCTGGGTTGCTCTATGGCAAAGAATCTCCTTAACAGTTATAGAATAATTTGCACAAAATTCAGAGTTACCATTTTAAGGCTCTTCTTTTTTAAAGTAATTAGATTCAAGGAGAAGTTTCTATCATATTCCAGAGGGTGTAAGTCTGGTTACCATTATTCTGAGAATCTAGAACGGAGGAAACAACTGTCAAAATCTGGTAGATACACATTCTTTTAAGTATTTTTAGTGGAATTGTTTTACACCCGAGGTGCTGGTTCTTCAGTCCAAGCCCTGTCTGGTTTGCCTGCTAGAGTCCAAGTCTCTCATCTTTCCTTGGACAGATGGGGACACGCTGGGGCATGGACTTCATTTTTCCTGATTCCCCCCTCCTCTGAGTCTAGCCCAGGTGTCTTTCTTTTTTTGTCCTTGTACCATTCTTGGCCACTCCCAAAAGTACACTTCTTCCCAGGATACCAGAAATACAGTTTAGGAATCAGTTTTCTGGAATCTGTATATGTCACTGTCTTTATCTTTGGGTTCATGCCTTAAACTGCTGGGCTTAGCTTTACTTGGAAATTGTATTACCTCTTTCTGTTTTTTACTTTGGGTATCACTACAACCATTCTAAAGAATCATTATGTCCATTAGCATGGCAGTGTGCTGTGAGACAAAGCATGCAACCATGCTTACAGCTGCATTGTGGATCTCAAGGAAGGACTCTTGAACTCTTAAAGTTGACCTAGATTAATGTAAAGAGGTTACTATACTTCTGTTTTAAAATTTAATGATTTAATTTTTGAAGAAACTTTTACTGAAATCTCCAGGTGAAGGAAACTAACCTAACTTCTACCATTGTCTGTATTTCTTAGGGAGGATGGGTACTTCTACAGAACTGCCACCTGGGACTTGACTTTCTGGATGAACTAATGGACGTAATTACAGAAACGGAGACTGTGCATGACACGTTCCGCCTATGGATTACCACCGAGGTTCACAAGCAGTTCCCCATCACTCTCCTTCAGATGTCCATCAAGTTTGCCAATGAGCCGCCTCAGGGCCTCCGGGCAGGCCTGAGAAGGACATATGGCGGTGAGCTGGGGGATGCTTCTGAGTCTGCAGCATGTTTACACATACTGTTTTCTTAAAGAAACCATGCCGGGCAGTGGTTGTGCACGCCTTTAATCCCAGCACTTGGCAGACAGAGGCAGGCAGATTTCTGAGGCCAGCCTGGTCTACAAAGTGAGATCCAGGATAGCCAAGGTTACACAGAGAAACCCTGTCTCGGAAAAAAGGAAGAGAGAGAGAGAGAGAGAGAGAGAGAGAGAGAGAGAGAGAGAGAAAGAGAGGAAACCATAAGGGCTGAGGCTCAGCAATTAAGAGCACTGACTGCTCTTCTAAAGAACTTGAGTTCAATTCCTAGCAATCACATGGTGGCTCACAGTTATCTGTAATGGGGTCCAATGCCCTCTTCTGGTGTATCTGAAGACAGCTACAGTGTACTTACATACACAAAATAAATAAATACATCTTAAAAAAAGAAACTATAAAAGCAGAGTTAACAAATAGTATTCTTCCTTTGCCTCACTAAGAGCCAAATGATGTGAATTAAGTCAATGATTACCTTCAATTCTTCCGTGTTTTCAATATTGTTCTACTGTGACTGTGCCAGTTACCAGCCTTTCTGTTTTAATATCATATGTTGACAGCTTCCTTGTATGTGGTCTCTATACTTCACATATGAATGGGTGTAGTAGTGCAGCCTCTTTCAAAAGAGAGGTCGGAGTTAAAAGTGTGGTCCGATCCATACATCACAGTATCAGCTAAGTTAAGAATCAGACAATGGTGGAATATGGACCATGTGGGAGGCTGAGGAAGGCGAATTGTGAGTTACATAGTAGAGTCAATAAAAGCTATCTAGGAGGATAAAATTGTTGGAAAATATTTAATAATAATAATAACAAAACAACAATAATAATATGATTATATTCCATTTAAAAACTACAGATATGCCTAAGGTAGTTGTTACTAAGAGTCAAATCCTGCCAATCTATAAGATAATGGGATAATGAATCTTGAAATATAATAGCAATAGAAATCTATGTGCATAATATAATTTAATAATGTTTTATAATTATTGGGGGTATGTACTTAAATTGCAATGAACTTTTGCATACATTATTTTAACTAATGTTAAATGTATGTTCCTAGTATATACCTCAGGTATTAATATAGTTAATATTAATTCATAATGATAATAATAGCATTCAATTTATAGCCATTTTCTTTTTATCTCTCTTTTATCTTTGCCCTGTCCTGGTGTATTGACAAGAAGTTGTCTTGTGATATCAAGCCTTCCTTCATGACCTAGACTTTTAGGAGATGCTTCAAAGATAAATGATCTCTAAACGGCTCAAATTCAAGTGATCATTACCACATTCATGGAAGAAAAGTAGTGCAAAATAACTGTGACTTGTTCCTTATAGAGGGAATAGCAAGTGAGAGTACATGAGAGATGAGTATGTTCTTCTCTGACCACAACAGGAGTGAGCCAGGACCTACTGGATGTGAGTGTGGGGGCCCAGTGGAAGCCCATGCTGTATGCAGTGGCCTTCCTACACTCCACTGTCCAGGAACGCCGGAAGTTTGGTCCTCTAGGGTGGAATATCCCCTACGAATTTAACCAAGCAGACTTCAATGCCACGGTGCAGTTCATTCAAAACCACCTGGATGACATGGATATCAAGAAGGTACTTACTGTTCTGCCTACTACTTCACACCATGACATGTACTGAACACAGATGTGGCCAGCTTCACGCAATGGGGGTGAATCCTAGGAGGATTTGACAAGCTTGTAACAGGGTCTTATTTTTAGGCATATCCACTTGGGTCACAATTGCTTCTTGAGTTTAGGAATTAAAAAGGAAGCATATTTATTATCAATTTACTTCTCACAGTTCATAAGACTGCCTCGAAGGACCGGTGGCAGGGGTGGGGTGTGAGGTGGAGGAGAAGAAAACAAGAGTTTACATGACCTTTGGTTTATTTTTCTGTCTAAGTACTTTCAAAAGGTAAACTTTTAGGAACTGGCAAGTTGACTCAGTAGTTAGAAACATACTGCTCTTGCAAAAGACCCAAGTTCAGAACCTTGCACCAACATCAGCTGACTCATAACTGCCCATAGCTCCAGAAGAATATACCCTTTCCTGGACTCCTTCAACACTGGCATTCATACACACACACACACACACACATACACACACACACACACACACACACACACACACACACACCCTGCAATCAAGATATATGCATATACATAATTTAAAAATAGAAATAAATGATTAAAAGTGAACTTTAAAAGCATTGAACTGTGAACACACAAATTGCTCACAATAATCTATTTGAAGTAATGAGTGTGACCTTGTCGGAACCCTTCAGTTTCAGTTTGATTTTTTCTTTTTTGTTTTGCACTGTGTCTTGAAATTGCTGAAGAAGACTGTATTGCCGCCCTTGATGGTGAACACATGATGATGCGTAATTGTTCTGTGCTCTCAGGGTGTATCCTGGACCACTGTCCGCTACATGATAGGAGAAATTCAGTATGGAGGCAGAGTCACCGATGACTACGATAAGAGGTTGCTGAACACATTTGCAAAAGTTTGGTTCAGTGAAAACATGTTTGGACCAGATTTCAACTTTTACCAAGGATACAACATTCCAAAATGCAGTACAGTGGATGGCTATCTTCAGTACATCCAGGTTGTTTGCTTTAGCATTTTAATTCTCAAACAAATCTTTGCAGCTCTTTGACCCTTACAAAATTTAATTATACTCTTCATACTGCTTTTAAAATTAATTGTAATGATGGAATAGGCAAAGGCTTATGTTTTTGTTATATTTTTATAACGTCTTGATTATCACGCTTAGCTTTGCTCTGAGAATGAGTCTTGTGTGAACTTCTTTTGCATATTCTGTATGTTTTAATGGCTTGGGGCTGGATTTTCTCGGTGAGATGACAGATTGGGTGGATGTCGGGTGAGGATCTGCATAAGTCATGTTGGGTTTCTCTGCTCATGGGACGTCAGTTACTATACTTGTAAAGCAAGGGAAGATTCTGGACCCTGTCTATTCTACATTCAACCCAGGTGGTTAATCCTTGACACTCATCCTTAGTCCAGGCCTAAGGCTGTGTATAGATATGGCATCCATAAACCTGCCTTGATTAATTCAGAATTTCTTAACTCCAGTAGCATTGGCATTTACGGCCAGGCCACTCTCTCTTGTGCATTGTAGGACATCTTGCATGGTCTGTGGCCTCTATCTACTAAATGCTAGCAGATCCCCTTCCTGATTTTAGCGTCAATAAATGTCTCTAGGTGTTGCCAAGTGATCCTTGGTGGAAACATTTTTCTCTGACTGCGGAGTGCTGCTTTAAGATGGAGTGATGTATATTTTGATAAGCCAGTCAGGAATCTGTGAGGGAAGAATATCTAATGTTGAAGATATCTGCATTTCATCTCTGTACCTTGAAGTGTATTAGATCATGATTTAGCAGTTGCTTTGGTCTCTGTCTCAGATTTATCTCTGCATAAACAAACTAAAGTTCAGCACTCCGAAGAAATGCATTCATCAGTATATTTATGGGTTTTGATATATAAGTGTAATGAGTTTATCACATATTACCACCTCCGTGCTTTTATTACTTCAAATCACCAAATAACATTTGTCTTCCTGTAGTGTGTCTGTGTGTCTTTAAATCATTAGCAATGAATAGAGATGTGTCAGACGCATTATAAATTTAAGGATACCTGTACCTGTGTTCCTAAATATAGACCTCATTTCACAGTGAGACTGAGGTTGCCCGTAAGAAGGTGTGTGAAAGGAGTAATATAAGTCAGAGGAAGGGAGGGAGACTAGTGATAGGATAATAAAGTTAAGGATGAGAGTCACACATGGAAATACATGTCAGTTTGTAGATACATTCTCTCTTTCCCAGTGGCTGCAGAAACTCCCTGCTTGATTGTTCTGCTCCAGCTGTGCCTCAGTCTCCGTCACTCTATTTCCCTCTTATGTTTTGAATACTTCCCCTTTCCCTGTCTCCATTTTTCTCCCTAGGACAGAACAGTTTCCTACCTCAGTCTTATTTGATCTATGCTTCTGAAAAACTCATTTCCTCTATTTGTAGCGACACAACAGCCATTAATTATACAAATTTATTTTAAATGATTTCAATTAGACCAGTTCAAAAAATTATCTTCTTTATCTCACATGTCACATAGGAAGTTGGGATCTCCAGTTAAAATTTTGCTTCAGTCTGTTTTGTGTTTCTTCATGTTACAAGTTTTCAGTTTGGGTATGTGGATAAATTATTGGGGTTTTGGGGGGTTTATAGACAATCACATGCAAGACATAGGTTGAGTGGTTATCTTAGTTAAAATGTTTTTATTTTCTGACTCCATAGATCAATTGGTGTATATGCTATCAATGTATGTTTAAGCTATATAATTTTTTCCCTCAGAGCTTGCCTGCTTATGACAGTCCGGAGGTGTTTGGGCTCCACCCTAATGCTGACATTACTTACCAGAGCAAGCTGGCAAAGGATGTGCTGGACACTATCCTGGGCATCCAGCCCAAGGACAGCTCTGGTGGAGGGGACGAGACACGGGAGGCTGTGGTGGCCCGCCTGGCTGATGATATGCTGGAGAAGCTTCCAGAAGATTATAGTCCCTTTGAAGTGAGTCTGTGGGATCCATGTTTCAGTCTTGGCTGATATGGCGGAGTGACGGGAAAGGGAGTAGGACAAAGTATGAGAGATAAAAATCCAGAACTAAAGGAGATCCCAGACGAACCACCAAAGAAAAGCCATGGGGAAACCACTACGAATGCTGGTGACCATTACTAACTTACATTTGTCTAGCTGGATTATAGATCCTTCCTTGAGGTTCTTCATAATGCCATGGTTTAGATGAAAGCACTGTATTGTCAGAGTGTAGGGCCAGTTATCATGTGTGCATGTTTGTATGTGCACATTTGTACATATGTGCATGTGTGAGTGAGTGAGTGTGTGTGTGTGTGTGCGTGCGTGCGTGCGTGCGTGCGTGTGTGTGTGTGTGTGTGTGTGTGTTGACTTAGTTCACACCTTACAATGCAGGCCTTCTCAACTATATGGAGGCTGCATTTTTTTTCCAGACAGGGTTTCTCTGTGTAGTTCCTGCTGTCCTGGAACTCACTCTGTAGACCAGGCTGGCCTCGAACTCAGGAATCTGCCTGCCTCTACCTCCCACGTGCTGGGATTAAAGGCATGCACCACCACTACCCGGCGAGGCTGCATGCTTTACATATAATTTTTTATTGACTCTTTGGGAATTTCACATCATGCATCCTAATACCACTCATTTCCTAGTCTTTCCATATCTGCCCTTCACCCTTGTAATCCCCCCCAATAAAAATTTTAAAAAAGCAAGCAATCAAGCAAGCAAACAAAGAAAACCCATCTGACCACTTAGGGCAATGGCTGGTCTGCTCCTCTTTCAACTGCAGAGGCTGCATTTTCCAATGTCACATCTCTGCTGATGTTTCTTATAACTAACTTTGAAAATTGATCCTTTTAGTATATACATAGCTTCTAAGCAACTTATGATTATAATAGTTAATGTTTTAGCATTTAATGCATATTTTGAGAAAATTTACTGTGATATGGGTTATAAATCTTTGATAAAACAGTGACTTATTTTCCATATGGTCTAAGAAACTCATGACATAACTCCTAGCAACACACAAATGGCTTCCACATCCTTTTATTTCTACCAAGCAGACTATTTTATCTATTAATACTGAGCTCAAGGGCCCCTTGTCAAGAGCATAACTTCCCTGGAAGAATCTTTGATCATTCGCTTGGAGAAAATCAATACTGTTATCAGCCTCCATAAGGCTTCTTCATTACAGTGTTGGAAGAGAGGTCATTGCATCTACTAGAGGTTAAAATATTTATGAAGCAATTAAAATATCTAAAATAGAGTAATTATGTAACAGAACATGGTAACTAGATTTTTGAAGACTTTCCTTTTTTTTTCTTCAGAATTTGTTAGTGCCACTCTAGCATAAAATAGTCCAGCCTAATACACTAGCTACTATACAGAAGTTTCTCAAGAGATACCTGTAAAATAGAAAAGGATGAATAGGTATCTGTGCTTATGGAAGAAAACAGAGTGCTTTAAAAATGGATGCCTAGTTGTTTGAGACAACCAGCAGAGTGGTTGTGTCCAGGAACATGCTGCTTGCATATGTCATATTGGCAGGGAATAAATAATTCCCAGTAAGTTCATTTGATAAAGTGCTTATAGCTATATGCATTTGCATGCTTCTTTGAATTAATGGCTCCCTGTTCTTTCAGACATGTTCTGAAAAAATTGGGCTGGTGATATACAAGATATTTGTTTTCTTATATCGTCTTTTTTATTTTGCTGTAAAAAAAATACCAACCCTAAAATCATTATTTATGGCATTGTAAAAAGCAGGGCTTATTTAGATGCCCCAGGGAACAATCCTATATCATAGTAACTATCTAATTATTGTTGTGTACTTTGAATGTCTCCATGGAAGGTGAAGGAGAGATTGCAGAAGATGGGACCATTCCAGCCCATGAACATTTTCCTCAGGCAGGAAATTGACAGGATGCAGAGGGTACTCAGCCTTGTCCGTAGCACCCTGACTGAGCTGAAACTAGCTGTTGATGGCACCATTATCATGAGCGAAAATCTACGAGATGCCCTGGATTGCATGTTTGATGCCAGAATCCCTGCTCGGTGGAAAAAGGTAAGTACAATCCTGCTCTTACTTTGTGAGTGCTACAATTATACCAAAGAGTTACATGGTTCTAAGACTTAGTGATACTTCTCCTGTCTTCAGAATTCCATTTAAAATCATTTAGTTTGTGTGGATATGTGTGCTAAAGTGTAAATACGCATTTCATATACATATATACAAGTGCCCACAGAGTAAGAGTAGGGCATTAGATCCATTTTATATGGAATTACAGGCAGTTGCAAGCCACCAAATGTGGGCGCTAGGGAGTGAACCCAGGTTCTCTATAAGAGCAGCAAGTGCTATCGATCACTGGGCCATCTCTCCCCTTATTTATTATATTAAAATTTAATTAAAATATAACTGCATCATGCTCCTTCACACTCTTCACTTCTGTTCCATGCACCCATACCCTGTTCCCTGATTTACTTCTTTAGCCATTGGTATCAAATATACATACAAATGAATAAGTATAAAATACAGTCAGATGAGTCTGGCAGTGTTGCCTAAGATATATATTTCCAGGGTTGATCACTAGGTATTGCATAAGTAATCCAGGGCTCTTCTCTTTGAAGAATGTATTCACTTTCTCTCAGCAGTTGTTAATCACTTACAGTTCTTCATCTAGGAGTGTAGCCATGTGAGATTTCTTCACGCATATTGGGATATCAACTGTTGTTGAAGTTGTGCAGGTATTGTTTAGGTAGCCATACTATTGAAACTTGATGGACACAGCCTCCTTTCATAGCTAGAAGCCACAATCTTACGGCAGGATTCTGGGCCTCTGTCTCTTTCCAATCGTTTTACTCCCATCTTTCTGTGAGGTTCTCAGCGCCTTAGAAGCAGGAATTGTGTTGTGGATGTACCAAATGCGGATGAGCATGCCATGGCTTTCTGTTTTCTACATTTTGCTCAGCTATGGCTTTCTGTAATGGTCTTTTTTTTCCCTCCAAAAATAAACAAACTTCTTTTTGAGGGATAAGATATATACTCATCCATGGGTATAAGAATAGGTATTTATTATGCAGTTACATTGTTTTAGAAATTTATATCGTGGTAGCAGTAGGGTTTCGTATAGGTCTCTGTCCTCTCTAGGCAATCTGGCTGGCTTTATAATATCACAAATGATTTTCTTCCTGTTGATCAGGCCTTAAATTCAACTAGGCAGCTGTTGGTTACCTTTAAAATGGACAGGCCACTATTTCACCATCATAGAAATGTCAGTTCAGCCATTTTTGTGTTCATAGATCTTACATCTGGCTAGGACTACTGAATGTTACTCCTCTCTTGGCAGTTTGTACAAGTGTGAGTCCTCAGAACTGGGGCTTTCAGATCAGGTTCTGATCCATTACTTCAAGTCCTGCATCAAAAATACATTATGTCTCCAGCAATAAAGCCTTAACTTTGAATTCTGGGAGACACCCAAGTGCAAAGGCATAGCTTATATTGTTTTAAGGGGTCTGTTAAACTCCTATGAACGTGAAAGAGGGTTTCTCATGCTTGGTACTGAGGTTTTCGCCAGATAGTCTATAACCCTAGGGGCGAGCATCATCACCTCACGTTGCACAGATTCTTTAAATGACAGGTTATGGTTAGAGAATGGACTGTGGAAAAGAGAGTTTTGAGGATGATATAGATCATATTTTGGAGATTAAATATTTAGCTTTTTTATACCTGGTTTCACAAAGGAGGTCAATGCAGAGTAGTGAGATTGTAGAACATTTGCTGAAAAGGCCACTGTTGGAGAAGATGCATGATATTTGCTGACAAGAGAGTTTCTTAAAATAGAACCTAAAATTAGACAGTTGATCTACACACAGCACTGGAATCTGCAGCTTCTCCTCTAAAAACTATTGAGCAAGCTGTGCATTTCCTACAGACAGTTTAATCCTAATAAGACAGAAAGAGGTAGGCTCCCTTATAAAAATTTGCATTTCCTGAAAGGGCACTGATATTTCTAAAAGCTGCTGTCCATATATGACACACTAAAACATATTTTCAGAGATTTTTAGGTGATGCTGCTATACTAGATACACACTTTGGGATGTGTCTCAGAGGTTGAGTTGGCCCTTTGCTCCACCAAATTGCCCTGTGAGAACCCAATGGAGACTCTGCCCTCTGAAAGCTGCACCACTTGGGACATACGGACTCTGAGGTTATCATAGCAGAGAGCAGATAAATTGGGCAAGGAAGACTAGGTGTAGATGCCCTGGTCAGGCCCCATATTCTTCCTCTCACAGTCTTTGATTCAGTATTTAAGCCATGGACCTAACCTAACCTTTTGGGAGTCCAGAAAGCACAGAAAGCACATGAGTTGTTTGATAACTTACATTTGAAACCCTCTCCAGCCAAATCAGATTTTTTTTTTACTTTGTTAGTATGAGAGTAAGGATGGAGCAGTGTCAGGAGAGTTATGTGGAAGGAGCTCTTAGGCAATAAAGAAATGTCAGGAGTGTAGAAGACACGTTTCTCCCAACAAGACAGTGTTTGATGCTAACTGTACACGGAGCCTGACGGTGCAAGCAGTGGAATAAAGAGGTATGCTCTGGAGGCTGCTTAGGGCCAGGATGATCGTGAGTTGAAAAAGTGTTATGCTAAATGAATCATTCTTATGGATGCTGATGTTATCCCTAAGTGACTCAAAATATATGCATCTGTGAAAGTGGATTCTAGGCTAGAATATTTGCATTTAGATCATGCCTAGCCTGGTATAAGTGTTTTGGCTTGTTGTATGCCAATTCCCTTACATTTACATATGTGTAAGATGGAAATGTGCATCATTCCTAGCAGTTCTGCAAGGTTTAAATGAACTGGACAGATTCAGAGTACTTGTAAGAATTTGTGGCGTGTGGCTATAGTACCATGTAAGTGCTTGTGGCTATTATTATCACGACTGGGCCATCTCTGATGACTGCTTGTTCTCCCACCAGCACCATCACAGCATCACTTCCACTACCATTTCCACACATTTGCTTTTACTGTCCCTACTGTGGCCACCACCCTGGAAGCACCATTTCCTCCTCTCGTGTGGCTGCCTTCACAACAGGTTTTCTGCCACGCTCCCACCTCCATCAGCACCATTGCCATTCTGAATGTTTGAGTTGTTGAGTGTGATTGCAAGCCCACATCACTGCCAGGGAATGATCATTAAGTCACAGAAACCAGGATCGGTAAAATAGTGTATGTGGGCACAAGATTATGCTTCCAAATTTAGAGCACATAACAAAAAATACAAGATCTGGCACAGTCCTAGTCTTGAGGACTGTGGTGTGCAAGGAAGATAGCAGATAGTAAAAGCAGCAGACTATCATATAGGAGACTGACTCCAGTGTACAAAGAGTGAGGAGGCAATGGTGAGGGAGGAGGTGGAGGATCCAGAGGTATCCTCTGTTCAAGGTACTGGATCCTGAAGATGAAGCATATGGGACTGGAAGAGCAAGATGGCTGAGGGTTGGACCAGGCTGAGAAGGTAGAGGAAGGCAGCAGATAGAGATTCAATTTAGAGAAGGAATTGTTTTGGGTGCTTGAATTTCTTTTGTAAAATAGAAGAGCATCTTGATGGGATTAGAACCAGAAGTCTTGGGAAAGATTTGATTAGGACACAGATGCTTTGTTAGTAAGTAACCCTGCTTGCCTGCCGAGGTTCCAGGCAAAAATGTGGCAGAGGAATGCCTTGTCGGGCATCAGTGGGAGGAGTGGTCCTTGGTCAGGTGAAGGCTCAATAGATGCCCCAACAAAGGGAAATCGAGGGGGGACGTGGGGGTGGGTCCGGTGGAGGGGCATATACTTGGAGGCAGGGGGTGGGAGGAGGGGTTGGGGGTTTTTGAGGAGGGAAGAAACTGGGAAAGGTTTTAGCATTTGAAACGTTAATGAAGATTACATTCAATAAAAAAGAAAACAAAAGAAAAGAAATCCGTGCTTTCTAAACAAGCATGCGGACCTGAGTTCAAATCTCCAGCACTCATGTTAAGAGTCATCCATGGTTTCATATGTCTGTAACCTCAACACTAGGGGATGTAGACAGGCACATGCTGAGAGACATCAGGCTTCCAGTGCAGCAAAAGAGCCTGTTTAGGTAGGAAGTTGGAGAGTGGAGAGTAATAGACCAAGACACTCTAGTTTTCTTCTCAGGTTTCTGAAAGTGTGTACACGGGTATAGACATGCCTGCACAATCACACACACACACACACACACACACACACACACACACACCCCTCCCATTCAATTCACAAGACTTATCATTGTTGAGCCTCACCTATCTTTCCCGGGATCTTGACCAATATTTGGTAACTAGGACTTCTTGTGTGTTCTCCACTTTATTTGATGATATCACTATGCATCTTTTAAGTCACATGACCTGGGAACACTGAATCAGCATTGACTGGAGTCCCTTTCCTTATTTCTCAGCTTTCACAAGTTCAGCCCAAAGCCACGAGCATTTCCCTTTTGAATTTCCCATTCTCCCTGACAACAGATGGAGAGCCTTCTCAGTGACTGGCCTTGCACACTTCTTCACTCTAAGCTTTCTCACTCAGCCCTGCTAGCCCCAGGGAAGCTCTGGAGCAGAAACAAGTCTTTGCAGGCAGCAGCCTCTCGTCTAATATTCTAATATTCCCTTTACTCTGAGACCAAATGTATTATTAGCACTTTTTTTTTGCCTAACACACCTATAAAGGTAGAATAGAATGAGCCACTTAATTCTTAAATTATGATCATTTTATGCAGTTTTTCTTCTATTAATGTTACTATCAGTCTGCAGAATTGCAGAGACTCTTGAAATATAGCCAAATTAATTGTAATGATATTTGAAATTCAAGTGGGATACCTACCCGGGTTGATTACAACATTTATTCCTACCGAAAATGTTGCAATTACAGTGAAATGTTATAACCTGTGATTTGCAGATTCCTCCCCACGGTGCTGCTCCTGCCGCCTTAATGACATGCATGCCTGTTGTCATAAAGGAAATGACTCAAGTGAATTTGGGGAGAAAGCTAGAGGTGGAGAGTACAAATGAATCTGCTGGTTGTAAAGGAAGCTAGGTCTCCCTTTCTGCTCGTTAATGGGACACACACTCAAGGGAACAGTTGTTGTTTACCTCATTGAGATAAACAGAAAATGTTTTCTATGATGCATTGCACACAGAATGCATTCTAAATTGTTGACCTATCTTGATGACGCCATGGGCTTACTTATATAAATACAAATCCGTGTCTTATACAATATCTATTGAGATTGTAGCCTGATCATGATGGAAGCCCATTAAATTTTATTCCATAGATGTTTTTGAATTCTTCAGAATTGGTGGTGACTATATCCGCAGGTGGAGGGTGGCCGTCGGGTCATCTTGCACAGCCCTGTGAATTCGCATCATTAACTTATCGTCACATCATTAATGTGGAGGAGAAAGAATACTCTGAGAAGTTTACACGTCAGAGCTCTGTGGAAATTTAAAAGGAAAGGACAGTTGCATTGTAACCATGAAGTGGTTGCTTGTTCATTTTTAAAAAATTTTCTCTTTTAAATTAGATATTTGCTGTTTTTACATTTTGAATGTTAGCCCCTTTCCATGTTACCCCACTGAAAATCCCCCCTCCCATCCCCCATCCCCCTTCTTGCCTCCCATCCCAATTTCCTGACTTGCATTTCCCTATTCTGGGGAATCGAGTCCTCACAAGACCAATGACCTCTCCTCTTATTGATGTCTGAAATGGTCATCTTCTGCTACATATGTAGCTGAAGCCATGGGGCCCTCCATGTGTACACTTTGGTTGGTGGTTTAGGGGTACTGGTTGGTCCATATTATTGTTCCTCCTGTGGAGCTGCAAACCTCTTCAGCTCCTTGTGTCCTTTCTCTAGCTCCTCTACTGGGGACCCTATTCTCAGTCTATTGATTGGCTGTGAGCCATGGGTGCTTGATCCACTTTCCAATAAGGATCAAAATATCCATACTTTTGTCTTCCTTCATCTTGAGCTTCATGGTGTCTGTGAGTTGTATCTTGGGTGTTTCGAGCTTTTGGACTAAATATCCACTTATCAGCAAGTGCATACTGTATGTGTTCTTTTGTGATTGGGTTACTTCACTCAGGATGATAGTTTCTAGCTCCATTCATTTGCCTAAGAATTTTGTGAATTCATTGTTTTTAATAGCTGAGTAGTACTCCATTGTATAAATATACCATATTTTCTGTATCCATTCCTCTGTTGAGGGACATCTGGGTTCTTTCCAGCTTCTGTCTATTATAAATAGGGCTGCTGTGAACATAGTGGAGCATGCTTGTTTGTTTTTTTCTGAGTGAGCTCAGTTTATAGGGCTGAATCAAACCTCTACTGAAGGATTGTTTCAATGTTACATGTTTCAGGCATCATGGGTTTCTAGTACCCTGGGCTTCTGGTTTACTGAACTTCTGGAAAGAAACTGCCAGTTCACCTCCTGGGTTTCCAATGGCAGACCCCACTGCTTTTGGATGACAGGTTTCTTTAACCCCCAAGGATTCTTAACTGCGATGCGCCAGGTAATAGCTTTGACTTGGGCTTATTGTGTTACTGTGATTTCTCTCTACAACCTTCCCTTATTTCCTGATAGCTTTAAAGAATATAATAAGACAGAGAATGACTACTTCTGTTTTGTACTAGCAGTTATCTTGTTGTAATGATAAACATAGCTACTTATTCCTAGGCTCCAAGCAGTTATTATTGTTTATTTATATCTATGTCCATTTGATTTTATAGTTCCCCTCCTTTAAAGTACAAATGGTTGAATTAGGACATGAGCATTTTTAAAAATGAGAGAATCTATTAAATTCTTTAAATATTACCCTCGTGCTTTTGAATGAGGGTCATTTGGAATAACTTGATCTTCATTTTGCTCTTCCTAGTTAGAAAAGCTTGTAATGATTTCCTATGTCTCTTTGCTCATGTGAATAGGAAATAACTCGAGCCAACAAAGGATGGGCTTTGGACAATATGGTTCTTTGCAACGAAGTCACCAAATTTATGAAGGACGACATTTCTGCCCCTCCTACAGAAGGGGTCTATGTCTACGGCTTATACCTTGAGGGTGCTGGCTGGGACAAAAGGAACATGAGACTCGTTGAATCCAAACCCAAAGTGCTTTTTGAGTTGATGCCTGTCATAAGGATTTTTGCAGAAAACAATAGTAAGTTGTCTTGTATCTTCAGGAAGGGTTGGTATTACCGGGTTGACTGATGTTATAAATATATTGTCCCATTACTTTGCTGTCAGGCAATAGGGACCTTACTATATCAACCAGTTCTATATTGACACCTATGCTTAATGAATACCTACCTACTGATCTCCAGACCGTTTCTTGGGTGCTATTAAACAGACAATAGTAAATTCTTGTTTGCCTGGGTAAGCAGATAACATATGCATCATAGATATAGTTCCACCAATGAGATCAGAAAGAAACACATGGAGTGAAGAAGTATAACATAACTATGGTACAAAAAGAACAGGAACTTAGCATCGTGAGCTGTCATACCTTTCCTGGTGTTGAGGAATGGACAGGAGGAGGGAGTGAGGCAAGTAATATAGTTTTTGTTTGCATGTTGTTGGTTTTTAATTTTTAATTAATGAATTAATTAGTTAATTAATTTGTACACAGGGCTTACCAAGAAGTGTAGCTCTATTAATTTGCTGGTTTGAATC
Source organism: Apodemus agrarius (assembly GCA_964023405.1). Taxonomy (NCBI): domain Eukaryota; kingdom Metazoa; phylum Chordata; class Mammalia; order Rodentia; family Muridae; genus Apodemus; species Apodemus agrarius. The sequence continues at coordinate 11,412,796 of OZ030020.1, read as the reverse complement.
AGGATGTGAAATATAAATAAATGGGTGTCTGGATGTATTTGGCCTAATCATATAGCTAAATGTAAAATGCTGGGTTCCTATTTTATCCAATAGATAAAATACTGTTTCAGTGGAGCGCTCATTTATTCTACATTGTCAAAGTTCTATTTCAGAAATCTAAACACACCCAAGTGTTTCCCACTGTGGCTTCCCCCTTTCTAGGGGCGTTTGTTGCACCCATCCACCCATTGCATTCCAGCTTACCTCCCTCCTGTTCTCTCCAGGGAACTGAGTTCCTTAGCAAGCATGAGCTATAAGCCCCAGAGACAGGCATGAGGATGGATCCTCGGGAGGAAGTGATTTAATGATATAAGCACATTTTTCTTTGAATTAGTAAAGGAAGAGATAACATATCGTTAAAGGTTGATGGTATTCTGATTCCATGGATAAGTATCAGACTAAGAAACTTGGCTCAGGGCAAAAAGGTTGTGAACCACATTTTTCTCTTCTTTTTCGTGTGTGTGTGTGTGTGTGTGTGTGTGTGTGTGTGTGTGCGCGCGCTGGGGACTGGATTCAGGGTTGCCTACGTACAAGGTAAATGTTGATCTTGAACTTGCAATCCTCCTGTTTTAGCCTCCCAAGACTATCCTCTCAGACTCTCAGATAGAGCCCCATAACACTAGACCTGGGTTAAATATTTATTTACTTTTTAATATTTATTTATGTGTATGAGTGTTCTGTCTTTATGTATGTTTGTGCATTACATGCGTGCCTGATATCCATATAAGCCAGGGCGCCTGAATGCCCTACCACTGGGTTTTAGATGGTTATAGATTGCCATGTGTGTGCTAGGAAAAAAAACAAACAAACCATGGTCTCTGCAAGGAGAGCAAGAGCTCAACTTTCTCTGCAGCTCCTAAATATTTCCACCAAACACTTACTACTTGTTTAACATATATTAGCTACACCCGTGCATACTAGTAGACAAAGATAATTATGAACCAGTTATTGTCCATAAGGAGACATAGTCTAGTGAACAAAATCAATAAAAACAAATGCTAAAATATAATAGGATAAATATGATATAGGCATGTTCATATGCTTAGGAAAGAAGGGAAACACGTATGAGCGAGAGCTTAGCTTAGACAGATTCATTCTGAGATGTGGACAAGAAGGAGTGTGGCCTGGAGCTGAAGAGAGAATTTTAGTGGAAGAGGGAAAATAGCATGAGCTTACCCAGTCATTCGGTGACTGTCTGTCTGATTCTTGCCATCTGCCAAATGTCACTCGGCAGCAACTAAAGGTGCAACAGCAAAGACCAGAGAGGATGTCCATTCTTTCTTTCTTTCTTTCTTTCTCTTTCTTTCTTTCTTTTCTTTCTTTCTTTCTTTCTTTCTTTCTTTCTTTCTTTCTTTCTTTTTCTTTTGGTTTTTTTGAGACAGGGTTTCTCTGTATAGCCTTGGATGTCCTGGATCTCACTCTGTAGACCAGGCTGGCCTCGAACTCAGAAATCTGCCTGCCTCTGCCTCCCAAGTGCTGGGATTAAAGGCGTGCACCACCACCACCCGGCTCTTTTTTTTTAAATTGGATATTTTATTTAGTTATATTTCAAATGTTATCCCCTTTCCTGGTTTCCCCTTTGCAAATCCCCTATGCCTCCCCCTCACCCTGCTTGTATGAGGGTTCTACCCCACCCACCTACCCAGTCCTGTCTCACAGCCCTAGCTTTCCTCTACACTGGGTCATCAAGCCTTCACAGGACCAAAGGCCTCCCTTCCCATTGATGCCAGATAAGGGCCTTTCAGCTCCTTCAGTATTTTCTCTAATTCCTCCATTCCTGTGCTCAGTCTGATGGTTGGATGCGAGCATCTGCATCTGTATTGGTCAGGAGACAGCTGTGTCCAGCTCCTGTCAGCAAGCATTTCTTGGCATCCACAAGAGTGTCTGGGTTTGGTATCTGGATGTGAGATGGATCCCACAGGACTCTGGATGGCTTTTTCTGCAGTCTCTGCTCCATTCTTTGTACCTCTATTTCCTTTACACGAGAGCAATTCTGGGTTAAAATTTTGGAGATGAGTGAGTGGCCCCATCCCTCAACTGGGAGGCCATGCCTAACCTCTGGATATGGTCTCGACAGGTTCTCCCTCCCCTTTTTTTGAGTATTTCAGCTAATGACATCCCCATGGGGTCTTGGGAGGCTCTTGCTTTCCTGACATCTGGGATGGGATGCCCATTCTTGTGGCTCAGTTTGAAAGGCTGCAGTAGATACAAGAAGCAAATGTCATCCGGCCTTGTTATTTGCATTTTTGGTGTTTATTAAAGTTTATCCATAATACTGAAAGTGTTTGCAGTCATCCCTAGATGTGCATAGAGAAGCACAATATTGGAGCTGCCTAATAATAAACACTTTGACTCTGAGGTAAGGCTGAGTACAGACTGCTCTGCCTCCTGATTTGAGCTATTATACTATTAACACAAGCCATTTACACGGTCCATTTTCTGTTATGCTTCTTTCTATATATTCATATCTAATATGTCATATATAACATATATAAATACATATAACAGTCAAAATTTATATGTATTATAAAATGTGTATAGAAGCAAGATAGAAAATGTTATATACAATAATGTATTTTATGTAATTCATCTTTCTGTTTGATATTACTCTTCCCTATTATAGTACTTAAAGAAAATTTACCTTTCTATGGATAGGAAGTCCCTATAACATATAGAGACAATGTGTATATTAGATAGATTTTCTTTAGGTGAAAGTTATAGTGCTGGTGACACTAAATGTTAATGGATCAGCAGGATACATTGAATCAAACAGAAACACGTGTAAACATGATTATATATTGATCGGTTGATGATAAATGTGATATTCTCAGAGGTTTGCAGGAAGGTAACCTGCCATCTCCCAGGGGAGTGACAGCTCAGCTCCTGTTAATCTGTAGTGATGATGGCTTTAAATGAAGTGAGGACTGAGAACTGACTGTGAGAGCAGGACAGGTGTCAGGGAGCATGTCCAGGTGTCTCGGGTGTCAGAGAGCATGGACAGGTGTCAGGGAGCATGTCCAGGTGTCTCGGGTGTCAGGGAGCATGTACTGGTGTCAGAGAGCAAGTGCAGGTGTCAGGAAACATGTACAGTTGTCAGAGATCATGTACACGTGTCAGAGAGCATGTACAGGTGTCAGAGAGTCCTTGTTCATGTAAGGAGACCATACATACATACATACGTATGGTTGAACATGAGATAATTTAAGAGTTCAGAGAGGAGAGAAATCTTCATTGAGTCTCAGAGACCAATCAGGCCTGCTGTTTGTAGTTCTTGAGGGATAGACTTGATAACAGTGGGGAAGACAGGGAAGCAGGAACATGAAGCCAGCCTGGCAGTTAGCAAGTTGATTATATTTTCTCTCTCTCTCTCTCTCTCTCTCTCTCTCTCTCTCTCTCTCTCTCTCTCTCTGTGTGTGTGTGTGTGTGTGTGTGTGTGTGTGTGTGAGAGAGAGAGAGAGAGAGAGAGAGAGAGAGAGAGAGAGAGAGACATCTAGGGTTCTCACTTTCATTCAGTAAATGCTTGGGGCCAGTTCCCAGTGACACACTTCCCAAGGTTCTGTCTCTTTGAGGCTCCGGAGATCCCCTAAACAGCACTGTCTGCTGGGGACCAGGTGTTTGAATACTCTCTTTATGGGGCAGGTTCTCATTCAAGTCTCCATGGTGGGCCTGGGTGCTAGAATTCGTCAAGTGGAAGGTCTGAACTCCAGAAGTGCAGAGAAATCAAGTCACAAGCTGGACAGCTGTGGTCCATGCCAGCGAATGTTCCTGGCATGTGTGTTCCAAAAACTGCCTGCATTGCTCTCGGTAGAGTTATGCCAGGGTTGAGACGGAGAAACGTAATCCCATCTGTGCCACTTTCAGTATATACCACCATTCTAGAGCATTGTGGCCTATCAGTAATGTAACTCTGATTACAGAGGGCTGGGTAGGTATAAGAAATGTGATCCCACGTACTATTGCTGGTTGTTGAATCAAAACCAAGGCCAGCAGGACCATAGCATGAGTTCTTGCAGTGACCAAGAGGGCAAAGGGCAGTACCAGGGGACCTTCAGCATCTTCATATTTTGAGGTACAAGAAAGCTCAGTTCTTTACTGTTGTCTACTCCTGAACTCTGGATTGAGACCCAGAGTTAAGACTGGAGTTTGGAATGATCTTGGAGATCTCAGTGTAAATCTATTTCTTTTTAACTAGAGATGCTAGACAAGGAGGAGGAGGAAGAAGAGGAGGAGGAGGGGAGGAAGACAGGGAGGAGGAGGGCAAGTAGGAGGGGGAGGAGAAGCAGGAAGAAGAGGGGGGATTGAGGAGGGAGATGTATGAGGGGGGATGGAAAAGGGGGAGAAGGAGGACAGGAGAGGAGGAGGAGGGGGAAGAGGAGGAGGAAGGGAAGGGGGATGGAGGAGGAGGGAGGAGGAGGTGGAAGAGGAGAGAGAGGAGGAGGGGGAGGAGGAGGGGGAAGAGGAAAAGAAGGGGAATGGAGGAGGAGGAGGGGGAGGAGAAGGAAGAGAAAGGGGATGGAGGGGGAGGAGAAGAGGGAGGAGGAGAGGGAGGAGGAGAAGGAGGGGGGAGGAGGGGGAGGAAGAGAAAAAGGAGGGGGAGGAGGAGAAGGAGGTCACTCTAAGACAAAGTCTGTACACAGTTTTTAAAAGCCTGATATGGAGGAGCCACTGATGCATTCAGTACAGTTGTTTTTAATATTTAATCTGTAACTGTAACAATAATGATGACATCAAAGAAAAAACTCAAAATATCCCCTTTTCTTTTCTTTTCTTTTTTTTTTTTAATTTGTGGGATGTCCCAGGCACCCTCAGACTCATGCTGGGTATCTTGTATGAAGTTTTCTAAATATCATTTAGTTTGGCAAGTCCACAGGGCAAATCCACTAGCTGTAGATTTCCTTGGGGAAGTTGGTCCTGAAGGCCTGGAGGAGGAGGAGGGGCCCACAGGGAGGAGCTGAGGCCGGGCCGGAGGTGCAGGCTGCCAGCATGTGTCTTGGCACAGGTGTAACTTGGGATTTTGTGGCTGAACTTTCCTTATGACTGGGAGGGCTGAGCCAAGATTCGACTGAGGCAGGAGTTATTTTATAGAATTGCTAATGACATGCTCCTTTTACCCAAAAAATTTCCTTGAAAATTCGCTTCATCCTATCATCATAATTAGTCAATGTGTTGTGAAAAACCGTGTTCCACACAAAATGAAGAGATGATCTTCCTACAGTGAGCTGGGTGTTGTTTTTCTTTCCTTGTGACCGGACTGTAAAATTCCAAGGCAATTCAGCATTGAACCTATCAGCATGGCCACAATACAGTCATGATTTCACAATAGAGGCATTTTTTATTATTATTTAATAACAGATTTTTATAGGGCAGCTGCGCCCAACCTGCTGAGCTCTCATCAGAGCTGAGACTCGTTATCAGCAGGTAAGGGTGGGCAGCAAAAGAAGCAAAGGGGAAAGAACCACTTCAAGGCCCAGAGAGTAGAAGTACAATTTAGTTCTTTATCCTTTCTTTGTTTTAGCAAACGTAGGTAGAACCTTGTTTTTCCTTGTGGTTAAAGAGACTGATATTTGCAAATGGAAAACTTAACACCGCTATTACTGCTTTCATGCTGAACATTTCATTTCATTTCATTCTGGTAACTAAATAAGGTTCTAATTGAGATACAGAGTGTGGCATCATTAATGACCAACGGACACTCCAGATGTAGTACTTTAAAATTAAAAATCTGTTAGAACTTGCATTAATATGGAAGGTGATTTATCACTTCAAAGTAAAGTTGTTATTGAAGTACAGAAACAGGGCTGATTTCGTTAATTTCAAAAGGAAGATATCTGGATATTTGTTTTGACACTAAAATATGGGAATGGCGTATCTTTAGATTTGACAGTTCATGTTTATCATGTGGACATCACAGAAAAACACTAAAGTTTTATGGGATTCTAAAAAAATGGGAGAACTATGTACATACAAATTCCAGATTCTCTACCTGCTTCTTTCCAGCTTCCTCTGAGAATACAGGAGAAAATATAGCACTCTACAGAATGGCTTATCTAGGTAGAATACTGTGTCTAAACAAACTTCAGGACTGTAGTTGAAAAGAGCTGGAGGGGACAGAGGGGTTAAAATGTTGGGGGGATCACGGCGCTGCCTCTCTGAACACTCAGCAGGGTGAGAGAGAGAGAGAGAGAGAGAGGTTTTAGCATTTCTGAAGCTTACGAGGTTATTGTGTGCCAGACAGTTGGGTTTCTCACAATGCACCTTGACCCGCTATCATCCGAGTCTGTGTAGGTATCTGTGTGAGGTAGGGCACACTACATGAGGCAACTTCCTGACGCCAGGAGCCTCACAGTAGTTAATCCACTTCTAACTTAAAAATTTATAACTCTATAAAGGAGATGGGCAGCATCAGTCTGGGATTTTCTTAGTGAAAATCAAAATTGTGCCAAACAGCAATGCTACTGTGGAAGGCATGCAAACACTCACCATTTGGCTTTGGAATACACAGCAAGTGGAACTGGGGTGTCCACTTCATTGCACATCCTGCTGCAAAGACCAGGAGTCAGCCATACATGGCACAAGACCAAAGCCAGCCATACATGGCAGAAGACCAAAGCCAGCCATACGTGGCACAAGACCAGGGGTCAGTTATACACGGAAGAAGACCAGGAGTCATCTATACATGGGACAAGACCAGGAATTAGCTATACATGGCACATGCCAAGTTTTGCAAAGATTAGGAGCCTAATTAGCTGTGGGCCATCTGTCCAAGTTTGATTCTTAAGGTTTTACAATCTTGGAGAAATATCTTCCTTCCTGAGGTTTCAGCTTTCTAATCTGTAATGCGAGTAAGGGATCTTACTTAATGAGTTTCCCCAACAGAGTTGTTTACAAAGCTGAACTGACAGTTCTGAGCGTTCAGAAGCTACAAAATGAAATAATTTTATTAATATTACTATTATTATAATTTTAAATCACAGGATTTTAAGATGGAAAGGGTAGCATTTATGGAGTAAAAGGAAAGGACATGCTTAAGAACTGAGAAGTTGGTTGCTTTGGGTACTGGCAAAAACATATGTAGTATATGTGAATGAAGGCATGGAATAGATAAGGAAGTTAAGTGGCCAGAAAGCAGAATTTCTCGAAGACAATTTATTAAGATATTAGGGATCCTCGGTTTAGAGTCCACACGATTTCATCTCCCACAATCTGTTTTCCGGAACCCTAAGGCTTGAAACATATGTAGCTAAGTTGTTCTCCCTGAACGCTTATCTTCAAAGTTACTTTTTCTAAGAAGGGGATTGGGCATAGACAGTCTGTTTTGTGGTAAGATTTTTCACCATGAAATTATATTTGGGGTGACTTCTAATCCTGTCTCAGATGTTTGCTGCGTGTTATGATTTGGCATGAGCATTTTCAGTTAAGAATCAATTAAAAATAAATAAAACTGAGTAAACACTTCAGAGAACCGTTTTAATAAGCAGAGAGTTCTACTTATTAAAAAGGATTCTGTTATTTTATAATTCCAATTTATTTTGGAATTAAAATCCAAGTAGTCAAATATTGTACAAGGTGTAATTGTTATAATCATCATTAGACTAAGAGGTAAGACTCTAATGGCTTACTTTGAGGTTTATAAAATGACTGTTAATCAAATTTACAACAAGAACAATTAGTTGTGTGTTTTGTGGAAGCTTATAGGTCCTAGAATTAAAGGATTTAAATATATCAGTTAGTATAGTTAATATTCTGCAATTCATTGCTAGCCATTTACTTGATCAGAACTTACACACACACACACACACACACACACACACACACACACAGAGAGAGAGATACATGGACACACATAGACACACAGACATACACATAGACACAGACATACATAGACACACACAAATAAGCACACAGAGAGACACACACGGACACACATAGACACACAGACACACACAGGCATTCTCCATATTTTCTCAACTAGTGCTGCTAGCATTATCCTAATAATAACTGATGAAGGAACATATAAATTGAGAATTATTGGATATTATACTGTTGTTTATTTCTGATGATGACTTTAATGAGATCAAGTCCACAGAGAGCTATTAAGTACTGTACTCACTGTGACTTAGCTGTTGTAGCACAAGGTCTTTCAGGCTGGACACCATGTATGCTTTTGCTTTGGATAACCCCATTGTAGTTTGTTATTCTCTGAATTATAGGTTGTTTGCAACATTCCTGGCATCCATTCACTACATACTAGGCAAGTCTGGTTGTGCCAAACCTAAATGTACTTATATGTTCACTCAGGGTAGGATAACATCTGTTCTACGTAACTATATCAGAATATTTATTTTACATCAAGACATACGTATAATATAATATACCCTTCAAGATAATTTATAGTGGATATTTTTAAAACAACACAGATAGCTGGATGAAGGTTCTATTCAGTTAAATGATAAGACTTCTCCTTGCTTTTCTAATTTGTTACTGAAATCTGAACTTCTCCAGTGCCCAGCTTCATTAAACTAATGCAGTAAGTCAAGTTTCAACTTTAGTGAACTGTGGTTCTTTCTCAGTAGTTACAAGAGTCATACACAATGCTCCACATACTTTCCAGAGTATTGCAGGGAGTAGTGTGGGTGAGACTTTTGTTCTTAAAGGTTTTATAGTCTCAAAGAGAATACAGAAGAACACACTACTTCCTGAGATGGACGTTAGACAGACTGCTATGGGCAGAGGGGACGTTGTAAGGTGTTAACAGAATATGACTTCCAAGACCCCTCCTAGGTTTAATTAATATTTGTAAACGTTCACACTTTTTCTTCAACAGGGTGTGCACAATTTGTGTAGGCTTCATGCTCTTCAGACTTGGCTCTGTCTATGAGCACGGGGTGTCCAAGGCTGGAGGGAAAGAGCCCGTGGGTGATTTATGAGGGATCTGTGAGGGATGGATAGACATTAGGGGTACATAGCTGGTTTTGGAAGTTGTATTATCTCTGTACTCTACAAAGAACTGAATCTCAGACTGTGATATTGCTTTGTTTCTCAATCCTCGAGGGAGATTTGAATTTCGTGGCCTTGGCTGTTTCTCTGTTTCTAAGCTATTTTTAGGACTTTGCTTATAAAGGAAATTCACAACATGTTTTTTTGGCTGGGGGGATATTCCCTTTCCTGTGATTTAAATGTGAGGAAAACCACAGTACAGAAGGTTGAAAATGAGATTATAAATAACTGATGAATATGATAAAGGCTCTGTAACACAGTCAAAAGTGGACTGATTCTTGTGCCAGACGGAAGCCCCACACGCTTCCTTGCTTGCTTGGCTGCATTTTACTTGTTATTAGTGTCCTACCCATGCATTTGATTGGCAGACACTTACTGATTTAAAAGCACGGTGAAGGAAGAGGACAGGAGTGCATTAAGACTTGAGGAAGAGAGGTCAAGAGGAATGAGTAGAAAGGAGTGCAGAATTCCTATGCAAAGTCAAAGGGGAAGAAGGTGAGTGGACATTGCTATTGAGGTCAAAGGAGCAAGAACTAGCAAGACCAACAGGAGGCTGAACGTCCTGCTACAGCCGATGTGATAGTGCCTGCCGCTACAATCTAACAGGGTAGTTCTTCATTCTATCAGCCTTGTCCATCCTTGGAATGACCTCTAGAATATACAGACCTGGCTTGTGCTCTGAGATGGTTGCTTAGAAATTAATCAAATTCCTTTATGCCGTATATTGTGTTTTGTAGCTGCAAGAGATCCTCGGCTATACTGCTGTCCAATCTACAAGAAGCCAGTTAGAACAGACTTAAACTACATTGCTGCTGTGGACCTCAAGACAGCCCAGGCTCCTGAACACTGGGTTCTGCGTGGAGTTGCCCTTCTCTGTGATGTCAAGTAATAGGAACACACGATCCAAAGTATTTTAATATTCATTTCTCTTTCAGTGCCGGACATGCATAAAATCAGACTGTGTTGTGTGCAATGAATGAGGTGACACATCCCCATGCACTTCCTTGGACACTTAGCTGGGTTTTACGTGTTTTGTTATTGGTGATCAACTCCTTCATTTGTTTGAAAGATACTTAATGATTTAAAAGCATGATTAACAACCTCCTAAAGAGTTGTGGGCCTCAAATCATCTATTTTCTTTTTCTGTCTATCTGAAGTCTATGTTAAGCAGAAGCTATTTCCTCCCAGGGATTGTCTGTTAATGTGGTTCTGCTAGCAGCCAGATTCTCTAAAGTAACATAGGAAACTTGTGTGAATTTTCTTTCTGTTACTTTTGGCTTTCTGGCTGGGTCAGGAGACTTATATTCAAAGCTTCAAGCAGCTAATTAATTTTACAAAATATCAGGAAATAGAAGATGGATTAAGATTATAAATAGGCAACTCAGGTGAACTTGGAGTGTAAACATGTAGAACAACCTTCAATGATGCTTATAATTAGCAAGAAGAGCCTGATTGATATCTAACAAAAAGTGCTGGGTCTGTACTGATATATAATGCACTCATACACCTTTAGAACAATATAAATTGATCCAATCTTACTGTAAAAGAATTTAAACAGAGAAAGGAACATCAAAAACCATCCATAGGCTTAGATCCTTATTGCTTTATACCAAGGGGGTAAACACACCAAAGGCAAATTTTATATATAAAGTTGTATTTAATAAAGGAAATAAATGGACCTGCTCCAAATGCTCAACTGTAAAGTTATGCTAACAGAAACAAGGAGGTATTAGACAACTCTGAAATGTGGTATTGGAGAGTTCATTCGAAGAAATGACAAGCATACTAATAAGTGAGACATTCACTTACAAAGTATTGATCTCTCTGCAATTAGAGGTATAAAATGAGTTTGAATGTGGACAAAAATTATATAATAATATAAGAAAATAAAAAACAGCAGTTTAAAATGTGATAGCCAGAAGAATAGCAATGATCAAAGCCCTACAAGGTATGTGAGGGAATCCAAAGGGGTTTCTATTAACTAGGAAATTCTTCACTTATTTTAAGTTTTGGTTCTAAATGAACTTCTGCTTTCCCTAGTACATAATCATCTGTGTTATGATTAGAATAGTGGTTTAGCTGTAGGTGTGATTATTAGCTGCAGTTTCTTCTGAGGTATTGGGTTTTCCATGTGTCAGATGGGTGGGGAGAATATCTGTTCCCCACCATGTACAGGTCTGTGGTCAGCATTACTGCTTTGCACTTATTATACCTGTTTAATTAGTGTGACTCCTACTGACATAGGCGATACTGCTTCCATTAAAATCGCTTCTCTTGTATGGATTAATATGTCAGTCGATCCTTGAAAGTTATTGCCGATTATTTTGTTCTTGAGAACAGAGAATAAAAATTAGAATGTGATGCAAATTAATAAAAGACTGCTATTAAATGGCTAAATTGTGATTATTTATTGTTTCCCCTGAAAGAGTGTAATTGCGATTGAGAACCTAGAAAAAAAACTGCTGTCAGAACTATTCTATCAAATTTGAAAATGTATAATTCATATAACCCTATGGCACAACCTGTTAGTATAGGTTTCCAAGTTCTAGAGACACCAAGTAGAAAAGGACACAATACAAACAATTATAAAATGTTAGAAATAATGTTAAGGTAGCTGTGAAGCCAGGGTGAGGTGCAAGACCCCTTTCTGCTTGGCCACTCTAGTTCCACCTCATCTATTCCTGCTAATGGGAAGGTGATCAGTATTCTGAAGGAGAGAAAAATGGCGGAATTTACTGACAACTGAGGATGCAGAATAAACTACTCAATTGGGCCTGTGTCACTGCGAAGTGATGCTGCTTTCCTTCCCATCTGTCTCAATGCTGAGTTATTGAAATGGTATTCACTTTTCAGAGCCTATGTGCTGGGTCCTCTAATGGACCCCACAGAAAACAAGCAATTATTTAGGCAAGTAATTATACATAATCTCTGTTTTAGACAGGGAAGTGTGACATATGTAGGATGTGTAAAAAGTGATGTTAATAAGATAAGAGTTGTGAAGGAAAATGCTGGCTACCACAGATGTGATTAACAACAGCTGACAGAATTCTCATTATGTCAAGGGTGAGAAAGTAGACATGTTCATAGTTTTACATTTTTGTTTTGTATTGTTGGTTTGGACCCAGCCTCTTAGGCTTGCTAGGCAAGTGATCTCCATGGAGTTGTGTGTCCTCAAACTCATCATTTGCTCTTAACTGAGTGTGCAGAATACAACTACAGTGCTCCTGTATGCAGGACAGTAGCTGCATGTTCTTGCCTCTCTGGTGTGTGTCCCAGCCCCCCCTCCCGCTCCCGTGCCCCTCCCCACCGAACTCTTCCCCGGTTCTCTTTATCTCCTGTGTTGCCAACACCTCTTTCATGACCCTCTAGACAACTAGAAACCTTTTAGGATTGAGACATAAGGTTAGGCTTTCTTCCTAAAGCACACTTTCATTCAGAGGCAGATGCATAGTTCTGCAGAGTAGCCTCTTTAGCTTCCTCTATAAGGGATATTGATGAAAAGTAAAGAAACCCAGAGTAAGGAATATCATGTCCCCATTAGGTGACAAAGAAGAGCTTTGTAATCCTGAATACCATCTCTATCCTGGATACTGCTTGCCTCAAGTGATGTTTTATGACTGGAGCATGTAGTAGTTTGAGTCAGAATGGCTACCATAGTCTCATATTTGAATACATGGTCCTCAGTTGGAAGAACTGTTTGGAGAGGGGGATTAAATGGTGCGATCTTGTTGGAGGAGGTGTGTCTGGGGGGGTCCATGTCATTACCAACTAATTTTCTGCTTCCTATTTGTGAATCAGGATGTAAGCTCTAGGTCACTACTGTAGTGTAATGCCTGTCTGCCTGTTGCTCCCTGCTACGATGGTCACAGACTCTAACTCTCCCAAACTGTAACTCTCCAATAGGCTCTTGCTTCTGTAAATTGCCTCGGATATGGTGTCTTATCACAATGATAGGGAAGTAACGAAGACAGATGTTGGAACCGTGGAGTAGGCTGTTGCTATGACAAGCCTGACTGTATTGTGTTTTGTTTTTATTTTTGAGGAATGTGTAGACTTTGAGAGTCTGGACTGGGGAAGTGGTTTAATGCTATAAACAGGCCTAATAGACCATGTAAGCAGGAGCCAGGAAGACAGTAGTGCTGAGAACCCTGCAGGCTATAGAGACACAGCCCAGGAAGGCTCAGAAGGGAATAATTCTAGCAACCAGGCTAGAATACAATTCTTGTGATATTTTGACAAAGAATGTGGTTGCCTTTTTACTTTGTTCTCAGAATCTACCAGAGGCTGAATTGAAGTGTTTTACTAATTTCACTTGCAGAGTAGATTTTTAAGAAAACCCAATATTGACTTTCTTCCTTGGTTATTAGTAACCATGATTATGCAGATCTATATATAAAGAAAGAGTGAGCAGGGAAAGATGCACAATTTGTGGAGAAGAAGAGCATCAAAATTTCTCCACAATTTGTGGAGAAAAGAGAATCAAATGTGGGAGCCAAGGCTTATGCTGAAAGAAATAAGGGAGGTCTGAGGAAAATGGAATAGAGGGTGCTTGCAGGGCAGACCTCACCCAGCTAGTCCTGTACCCTGTGAAAAGGAGTCTAATGAGTTATCTAATAATTGTCTATTCCTAAAGAGCAACGACAAATGAAGGCTATGTGAATGTAGTTCAAGAAGGGAATCTGTTCCACCCCACATGGCAGCATAAGCCACATGGTTCTGGGCTTAGAGTCATGTGAGAAATATAGCTGATTTGTAAGCTGACTCCATCTTGAGCCTGCTTGTCCCCAATTTGAACTCCGGTTAATAGAAATACCACAAACAGTTCCAGGAAGAAACTGTCCTGGGCCCAAACCAATCAGGGAATAGAGGGAAAGTGCCTACAATTCCAAAGATCATAGATAAACTCATCAAGCTGGCTGAAGTCATCACTGACCTGTCCCTGTGCGCCAAGATACCCCTGACCAAATAAGACAACCGCCAGGCTGTAGACTCACATTCCCTGCTCAAACTAGTACAAAAGTTCCTGCCTAACTGAGGCACAGGGTTTTCAGCACAAACCTACTGCTTTGTTGGAGGAGTTGAATGAAGACTCTTCGCTTTTGCATATGGATTTGGACTCCTGGTGGTCTTTGGGGACCCTGAAATCTGGGAACAAGCCATGAAGGGCACAAGAGTAAGGGGTTGTGATCTGTAAACCCCAAATAAACTCTTCTGCAAAATAAACTCTTCTGCAAGTTGTCCTGGTCATAGTGCCTTATCACAGCAATAAAAATGTAACTAAGACTGACAGAATGATAGGTTTGAGGAGTTGACATCCAAAGAAGTGTCATCTCAAGGAAAAATGGAAGCAGCTCAAATCCATAAGTTCTGGGACTGCCCCTCTTGCTGCCCGTGCTGGTTGCTCTTTGTGGATATGGCACAAGCTAGACTTATTTCTGCAGATGAAACCTTCCTTGAGAAAATGCCTTCATCTGATTGGCCTGAGGACATGCCTACAGAAGCGCTTTTCTTTAGTGAGATCAGTGTGGGCAGTTCCACTTCTGTGCTGCTGGGCTCTGGTGCAGTTATTGCCTTCTGTTTCTACCCTGAGCTCCTGCCTGGCCTCCCGCTGATGGAATGTAACTTTTAAATGGAAATAAACCTATCATACCTCCCTGAGCTGGTTTTGGTCAGTGTTTTATCATAACAGCAGAGAAGCTAAGTAGGGTACTCCCTAAAGGGATACTGTAAATCTGTGGGGGAGGGTCCTGACAGGAACAGCTGGGGCTCAGACTGGAGGGCAGCAAAGGGCTGCTTTGCCAAGGACATATCACACCTTGTTTTGGCAGGTGCAGCAACAGATGTGTAGCTGATGGGGATCGGGTTCCTAAGATTTTGGGATGAGGAGTGCTAGATAATGGCTCTTGAGAAAGGACTCTGCAGTATGTAGAGTATGTAATGAGATGTAATGAGACAACCGAACATTTTATACTTAAGCAGCTTTAAGATTTAGTCCCAAACTGCACAGCACCAAAAAGTGTTATCAACGAACATTTATTTGAATTTTCAGTATAACACAAAACGAGAAGTGAGCAAATAATGGTAGAGATTTAGTGCCATGAACATTTTTAGAAAAGTTATATATGTTGGTGAGCTATGGTCTTCAAATATCTACTTCCCAAAAATCTGCAGTACAGTCTTCTTTCTATCTTTCTGAAATGGTCTTCATGAGGTACATAACTACTTCTACAATTTAAATAGTCCTATTGGAGGTATTAGAAGTGAATTTATAATCCATGATGAAACTATTTGCTTTTTGATCCCTGGCAACACATCAGTGTTTTGTTTATGTTCACAATATGGCCCTACATATTGAATAAATGGTTTGAAAAATCAACAAACAGATGAGGTTTTGAAAACGGAAGAGATCTGGCTTAATTCCTGAGTTCTGTGCATTGTATTCTATAGGTTGGTGTGCCTAGTAGGTACTTATCATATGTCCATAGCTCACTCAGAAGGAGGAGAGTGGAGAAAGATTCAAGGTCAGCTTTAGAACCAGGTACATTATTTAATATGAGAACTGTATCTATGAACATATTTTCAGCTATCCGCAATGGTGAGGCTGCTTTCTGCTGCACATAAACTCATCGTTACTGATGCAGAGTGTTGTCTGTCATCCGTACCTGTGAGACTTCATTGGTTCCGATCTGAGAAGCCAGACATCTAAAATGACAGAGGGGCAGCAGTAGAGACAGACTCTTTTCCTCCGTTCATCTACAAAGAAATGATGTGGGGAAAGAAGGAACGAGCTGTGGGGAAGGACATGTCCTGGGTGAGTGACACCAACAAAGGAGTGGTGGCTTCAAACTTCTTTTCCTCGGAATCTGGTAGAGTTTTCTTGTTAAGCGTATAACTATGTCTCTGGCAGATGGAGACATTGAGGCTGACTTCATAATTCCTCAAATGATCCTCTGAAGATGGCTTTTAGAAACCATGAATACAGTTCATGGCAGAATGACTGACTGACTGACTGACTGACTGACTGACTGACTGATTGACTGACTGGCAAGTACAAAGCAGGGCATGTCTTATCTTCTGGAATGTGGTATTTTCAAATGACAAAGTATGGTGATCTGATATTGTAACGTCAGTGCCATACATGATTGAGTCTGAAGTATTATTAGACAGCTACCCTTCTTAGGAACACTCAGGCATGCACTTTGAATCTCGCTAATAGCTATCCCTTTCCTGTAGTCCTTAGGGACTCCCTGATTTAGGGCTCAATTTAGTTTTCCAAGGTTCTGGATTTATAAGCATGCTTAATTGTTTCCAAGTTTATGTTGGGTGGGAGCAGAACCAAATGCCTTGTCCTCTCTTTAATGAGCGCGCCAAATGGTATTTTTTCATTGTGTAATACATCACTGCATCGAGCTGGGCATCTCGTGGGCAGAAAAAAGACACATTGTGCAGCACGGTGCCTGCTCTGCTTCAGAAATGTTTTATGATGGCTGTAATACTGCTCTTTATTTATTTCTTTGCTTGGGCTAATATGCACAGAATTCATATCAAATGTTCTTCCAAAGCGACTTACTTGGAAAGCCAATTAAGTTTTCTTTGGTTAAGAGTCAGTTTTAATAAGGTCACAGAGAGTGTGCATTTGAAGTAGCTGGGAGGAAAGGAAGCCTAAATGTGGTGAAGAATACCAAAGAAAATACCTGGAAAATGATGGAGTGAGGAAGCCAGGGAAGATTATGAATCAAGCTGTGCTGGGAACAGATGAACACTCTTCTTTATGGCCAAGCACAGGTTCACATTCATTCCCGAATTTCACCTTGCTCAATGCAGTCGGCTGTGCTGCATCCATCTATAATTTATTTATGCAAATAGATAAAGCAAATTCCAGGAGACTTTTAGAAAAGACCTTTTGAAACATCTCAGTGTTTTATCTTTTTGCAAAATGTTTACATGCTCCAGGGACAATTTTTTGCTGTTCTAGCGAGTACTCAAAAGTGTTTTTAGTAGTTTGGGGACATAGTAAATTATTTGTTCACATTTCATACCTCCTGATACATTCTACGACTGACACTAAAGATTCAGAAGAGATGCAAATAAGGGGCTCTAAAAAATTATCAGTGTAAGTTGAATATCATTCTAAGGAAACAAAAAAACGTTCTGTTATTGGTATTAGAAGTCCGACAGTTGAGTGTTAACTGGGACAGTAAGTAGGGTGTCCATCTATTTTCCTTTAGTTTTCTCTGTTTTATTTCTATTCACTGTTTTATTAATCTATTTTCTCCATAATGAGAGTCTAGGGAATATACTATTGTCCAATATCAATATTACATGGCTAAGGATTTCACTGATAAGTTTGGGATGGATATGGGATAGTGAGAGCTTTTCTAAATTCTTATAGTACGGATTGCCAGGCTAATAGAGTGCTTGTATTGTGCCATAGTGAATTATTAGCAGTTGTCAGCAGACCATACTTAAAAAAGGTTGAGACAAGGTAGATTTCTTTTTAAAAGACAAAAATGAGCTGAGGTGATTAAAGTATTTTGACCAGAGTCACTAATAAGAAAAGTGTGAGAGACTTGGTAGAGAGCTGGTAGATAGACGTCCTTTCCAAATTAATTTTGTATGAGGTTATGTTGGCCTTTTATAAGGTTAAGTTTCTGTCAAAATTTTCTGTAGGTGTAGTAACAGTAGTCCTAGACAATCGGGAATGATAATCTTTCACAACTTCTAACTTAATTTATTTTTGTTGGTGTTGATACTCCATTTTGATACTGATTAACTTTCACAGAATTGTTGGAAACCCACTTCTTTAGACTCCATTAATGTTGGCATGCTTGAAATTATATATGTAAACATGATATTGCTAAAACAGGTTTTAGACCCAAAATAGGTTCCAAAATGGTTGCAAACACAAGGCAATTAGCTTAGTTTTCTAAAAGTATATCTTCCATTTTTTAAAACGTGAAGAGTTCTTTAAGAGAATAGTAGGAGAGAATGAGACATTATTCAGCTACTAAATATACTTAGATACACAATTGTTATTTGCCAGCCAATTCATACTTTGAAATAGTACTTATAGAAGAAACTATACCAGAAACATGCACATAGCCTACAGTAAGCAATACTACCTGAAACATAATACTCAGCCAGCTCTCCTTGGACTAGAGATCACTTCTCTTAGAAAGACTTTTTAAGGTGATTCTTGGGATGGGGCATCACTAGACTTTTAACTAAATATCAGGGTGTTTTTCAGAGTTATGCAGACCCCAGCAAGGAAGCACAGGTTGGATAGTATACAGATTCCAGCTAGTCTTTACAGATTAGAGTTTATGCAGACCTCAGCAAGCCTTAAAGATTTCTTTTGTGTCTCTCTGTTAGCATCACTTCTTTTTCCTCATTGTCATTTTAGGTAAATCCTGAGCACTAAAGGTTTTAGATGATAGCCTCTTGAAGAAATACTCTGAATTTAGATAGATGTCTAGATCTGAAGAGACCTTTGATCCAATGGTATTGGTCCTCACTAATCATCTGCTCATCAGGAAATCGAACTTGTACTGAAGTGTTGTCTTAGAGAGGAAGATGGTTAATCCAGAGTGTTGACTACAGATTACCTTTGACATTTAACCACAAGTTAAAAGGAGATCTCCTGCTGGGCATGGTAGTACAGGCTTTAAAATCCCAGATCTCAGGAGGCAGAGACAAGTGGGTCTTTGTGAGTTTTAAGGACATCCTACTTTACACAGTGTGATGCTGACAAGAACAACAATAATTAATAGTAACTAATAAAATAAAATAAATGTAAAGAGAGATTTGTACCTCACAGTGAGGCTATTTACTCAAGTTTCTCTAAAGGAACAGAATAGAATAGATATATATTAAAAAGATTAATTAGATAGGCTCCCCAGTTGCAGTCTGGGTAGTCCAAACATGGATATCTCACACAGTGGAGAGGCTAAGAATCTGATAGTTGTCTAGTCCTCTGTCTCAGCAATCCTAGCCTGGTGCTGAAGGCCAGAGGATACCTAGAGCACTGCAGATCTTTAGTCTGTGATGGAATGCCAAAGAAATTGGTTCTGATTTCAGGGAAGACTGGTTGCAGCAGTGGGATGGATGGGTAGCCAGTGAGTGTGAGAACAAACAGGTAAAAGTGATTCCCTTCTCCCATGCCCTTTTCTGTGGGCTGCCACTATAAGATGCTATCCAGATTTAGGGTAGGTCTTTCTGTTCCAAATAGTCTGATTAAGAGAGCTCTTCATAGGGCCTTCTGCTATAGTTCTCTCTAGATGTCGTCAAGCTTAACCACCATGAAGACCATGGCAGAAAATACTGATTCATTCCTCTTTAGCTAGGAACCATGACTAGTAAAATGTCACTACAAAGCAGAAGAATGCCAAAAGTGTGCAGCACTCAGGAAATATATTACCACCCACTGTCATTCCTTTGTCAGGAGTTTCCTGGTCCAGTGGTTCTCTTTGGTGATCTCATTATTCCACCTCCAAACCTACTCAACAGGGCTCTGTTAATTTTTGAGCAATGCCATATGTAATCATGACAATAATGACTAGCTACATAACCACTAATTTTCCATGGGAAAAGAAAAGACACCGCTTCACACCCTTACATCAAGACTTCCCAGCTCTGCTCTGGGGAGATGCTCTTTTCCTACTTCTACTATTTCCTTTCCCAGATTCAGTGTAATGGCGGTTTCCTAGAACATGTAGGCACTCTAGGCATTCCATGATGTATTCAAGCAAAGAAGGCCCAGGTCAAAGGCACAACTCACCAGAGTGAACTCCTTTCACCCTACCTGCTACAAGTCTATTTGTATATTCATATAAGAGGGCAGATTTCTACCATTGTGTGTCTTTAGGAGGCACCCTCGATGATCAATAGTGCCGTTGTCTCTGGATGCTTATATCCTGAGGTCATATGTTGATATGACTAGAGCAGGACACTCAGAAAACTTTTAGGTCAGACAGAGTCTGCATGAAGGAGATGAATGAACTTCTTCTGAAAAAGACTTATTGCTACTTCTACTTGAGGACACAGAGAAGTCACCATCTGTGACTGGCTGGGGGTGGAGGTGGGGGTCTTAGCAGACAGTACCTTTGCTACTTTGATCTTAGACTTGCTAGCCTCCAGAGCTCAAGGAATGTAAGTTATTTTGAATAAGACACTTAAGCTTTTGTTTTGACAGTTTGAATGGACTAGATCATTCAGATATTATTTCTGTTGCAGTCTGTGTACCAATCCCAGTCTAGGTTTCCTTCGTCTTTGTTGTTTTTGAGTGGAGTGTGTTTGTAACCAGATTCCAAAGAACAGTCTGAAATAGTTAGACTATTACAAGGCTAAGGCATTCAGTGTTGCTGTTCATCCAGAGGCAACATTTTTGCTCACCTAAATTAGTAAAGTTGCAAACTAGTGGTCAGACCCAAGGGGTGATGGGAAGGAGATGTGAAACAATCGTGACTAGGTACAAAGTACAAAACTCTGTTATTTTATTATATAATGCAAATGCCAGTTTTAAAGCATAATGGTTCTTAATTGGAACTGTGCATTAATCTGGAGAACCTTCAAGGGATCTCACCAACAAAACCCTTCCACAGTCTAATTAAACCAAACTTGGAAAGAACAGTCAGGATCATTCTTTCCCGCAGCCAGTACTAAGATGGTGACTTAAAGTTTATGCTAATCAATACTATTGATTACTATATCAATAAACTAATGAACATCAACCAAGGTAGATTAGAGTAACGTTGATGTTGATCTTCCCTGCATCTCCATATCTGAAACAAAACATCAGATGAGTGACGTCATAGGGAGGTGTGTATTGCTAGGACAAAGAATGGTGAGCCCAGGGCATACATGATGAAGGCTATGGCTCACTAGGACAGCATAGACTGCTTTGTCTGCACTCCGAAGTCCTTGGAGAAACTCAGTGGAAGGCAGACACTGCTGCTTGGGACTTTCTCCCACCAAACTTACACAGATAAAGATCTGCTGATATGGATTTAATTAAGAGTTCCCAGAACCCTGTTGATGAGAGCAGTTTGAGAGTGAGCGGCTCCTGTGTTTTCTGAACTAGTAAATGTGTATACAGAAAACACTGATGAGAGTTCAGTTTAGTAGGGAAGGAGGAGTGGAATCATGTCACAGACTGATTTCTGATGCATTTGTTTGTACTCCAAATAGAATATTTTTCTCTTTCATATGTAGTAGAATATAAGGAAAAGAATTAGCTGTGGAGAGTCTTATTGGGGTGCTGTGCTGCCTGGCAGTAGCCTGACATTGACCAAGGACAAGGGCTCAAGCAGGAATTTGACATTAGGGCCTAATAGGGAAGTAGGTTAAGGCAGGAATTTTTATCTTAGGGTGGAATGAGAGAAACAAGCTTCAGGCAAGATTCTGGGCTTGGACAAGGAAGTAGGCTCAGGTATTTTGGTCATCCTTACACACCCTTGGACAATTTTGTGTTTATTGTCTTGTTTGTTCCTCATTGTACTATGTTTGACCTTGATTCCTGCATGTAAATAAACTGGTATAAAAGGGGGTTGAAAATTATTAAACCTGCCCGTCCGTCTCAGAATTGACTGGGGTCATCCTGCAGTTTTGTCTAATTGTCTCTTTCTTTTCAATCCTCACTCCTGTGCTGGAGAACCTGTTGACTGACTGAGCAGGCTTGGTCAATTAGCATAGCTATTTACTGATCCTTCCCCAGGTAAACTTCACCAAGAAGCATGGTAGAGGCATGGGGAGGCTGGGGGTGGGGCTGTAGGGGGAGGGAATTCTTTATTTTCTCCTCAGTGCTAGCATCAGAAGCAGTTTACAGCCAGCCTCTGAATCCAGCGATGAAGTCATCCCTAGGTGACAAGGCCCCTCCTGCATCTGTTGCCATGGCACAACCCCTGTACATGTGGGTTACCTGCTTCTTACGTGCATCACCTGCCCATGTCACCACTGGTGTTACCTAAGCTACTGCCTAGATATGGACTCCAACCATAGCTCTTTCTTTCTTTGTCTTCCTTGCTTCTTCCCCCTTTTCAGTAAAGACCTCCCAAAGTGATAACTGTGCTGACTAGGTGCAATCTGTCCATCAATATGCAGCTTTTCACCAAACACTCAGCATGGAATATGGAGAATGATGCTTTTCTTTCATTGGCTTTCTTTCTGTGTTTTCTGGTTTTGCATTTTTTTTCTGCTAATTAGGATTTTTCTCAAGGTTTTTTTTTTTTCTGTCTCTGATTTTGCAATTTCTTACCTTTGCCACTTATAATTCTACCCTCTTTTCCTTCTTGCATCCTCTATAGTTTCTTTAATCTCTTCTTTCTATTAGTCATAACCTTTAGTAACTTTTAAACTAATAATTCATTTGGTAAATAGCTAGCTTTAAACTTTATTTGAGGTGCAATTGATATTTCCCATCATCTTTTACTCAAGTTAAATACCAAGTTATTTTAATTTTTTTCTGCTTTTCTCCTCCCTTTCTGAATGAGTAAATATGTGTTCTATTTTACACACACAGCAGGGTGGCCAAGCAAAGCAATATGACTTGGCCCTCATTCTCAAAGCTCCTCAACTACCAAGTTCAAAGATAATAAAGTGGTTCCATTATTGAAAAAAAAAACAATTTAAATGTCAAGCAATAAATGTTATCAATGAACTAAAATAGAATTCAAATAGGTAACTGGAGTGAAAAGAAAAATTCTGAAGTATAATAAAAAAGATCAGGAAGGAAGTTAAGATTCTGATATAGCAAAACAAACAGGAAATAGGACAAATGGACATGTTATAAATTCAAAACAGTAAGTAAAATGTAAATTACCATGGTGAGTACTGCCAATGAGCTGGTTTATGATGAAGAAAGAACACAAGGAACTCATGATGGTATCATAAAGAAAAGAAAAACAAGTAAGAATGACCGCAGCTTTTAGCAACTCTAGGACATGAACAAGATTGAGCAGGGAGTCCCCAATAGGTTCCCCAATGGGGGAGTTAGAGAAAGGACTGAAGGAGCTGAAGGGGTTTGCAACCCCATAGGAAAAACAACACTATCAACCAACCAAACCTTCCAGGGACTAAACCAGTAACCAAGGAGTACACACAGAGGGACCCATGGTTCCAGCCACAGATGTAGCAGAGGATGGCCTTGTTCGGCATCAATGGAAGGAGAGGCTTTTGCTCCTATGAAGGCTCGATGTCCCAGTGTAGGGAAATGTCAGGGCAGGGAGGCATGAGTGGGTGGGTGGGTGGAGGAACACCCTCACAGAAGCACGGGGAGAGGGGAAAGTGTAGGGGATTTTGGGGTGGGGAGACCAGGAAAGGGGATAACATTTGAAATGTAAATAAAGAAAATATCAAAAAAAAAAAAGATTCTAAAACTGAGAATGCATACTGTAAAAGGAACTGGAATTCAAGATAAAGGCAGAGTAAAGAAAATTATAGCAGAAGCATCTCTAAACCTTGTGAAAGCTATGGACTTCTAAATACTGGAACTATTTATAATACTATATATGTATATATATATATCTGGAAAAGAACTTCACTTTAAAATTATAGTTAAATGACAAGATTAAAGAAAAATAACCTAAAGCATCAATTAAAAGCTATAAATTGTCTTTATACTTGAACTTATCAGTATAATTCCGGACTTCTCAGCAGAAATGACCAAAGCTGGAAAAAGATGTATTCAGTCTATGAGAATAAGTAACTGCCAATCAAGAAGCAGAAAGCTATCCTTTAAAATTGACTGAGAAATAAAATCTTCCAAGATAGAACGATTCATGATCCTGGCATTATAGCAAGGATTGCAGAAATCATTTAAAGGATTCTTATGTGCAGAGAGGATGAAATGGGATCTGAGAACCCAACTCAGATGATAGTAAATCTCACGAGGTGAGTATCCGAACAGTTGAGAATTTCGAAAGAAGCAAGCATGTTCAACTCAGTGGACCAGAAACCCAAGGGTGGGTAAGACAAAAAACAAAACATATTATTGTCAAACTGACCAGTTAAAGGACAAAATCTTAGGACTCAGCAATTCACAATCATAACTCTACATGTAAATAGTCTTTATTTGTCAATAAGAGACACAGACTACTTGATTCGTTAAAAACAGCATCTGTCTGTGGTCTGCAAGAAAGACATTTCTCTTGTAAAGACACACAGAGACTGAAAACTAAAAGATGAAACACAAAATACCAACCAAATCTGGAAGGAAATTGGAGCAGCCTTAGCCTTTCTCAGATCTGACAGAGCAGACTTCAACCCAAGTTAGAAAGAAATGAAAGAAGAGACTAGAAAGCAGAAAGAGCCCACCCCCACCATGTTAACGGAGTAGCAGAATTAATACTGTGAAGGAGTCTACATTAACAAAGGTATCTATGGGTTTATAACAATCATCAAAGTTCCAAACATTCTTCTCAGAAAACAAAACCCTTAGGAATCTACTTAAGAATCTGAAAAGACTAAATAGCTAAAGTTATCCTGGAAAAAGTAGCAAAGCTGTATATGCCACAGTATCTGGTTTCAAAACTTCAAATTATGCCACAGAGCCATAGCAACTAGGCTGGAGAGTTGGCTCAGCCGTTAAGGCTAGGCTCACAACCAAAACATACAAAGTGAACAGGTACAAAAGTGGCAACAAAGGACAAACTAGGTCATAGGATATGGCAAAGCTTCTTCACAATGAAGAAAACAGCCTACGTTGGGAGGACAATCTCTAGCCTTACACATAGCGAAGCCATACACTTCAAGTTTGTATGAAGAAGGTGCTAAAAAAATTATACTGCAAAGAAAAGCAGGAATCCTAACAGCAAAATGGGTAGATGAATTGGACAGTTTTTAGAGAAGACAAATGGCCATAAATACATAGAAATATTCACCACCTTTAGCCACTAAGAAAATTGAAATAAATATCAAAACTATATGGCGACCGAGTCCCATCCTAGTCAGAATAGCTTTTATCAAGAAAACAACAAATGCTGGTGAGGATAGTGAGAACATAACATTATGGGATATGAGTAAGTTCAGTCATTTTGGAAATCAGTGTGGAATGTCCTTAAGCATCTGAAACTATCACATGATCCTGCCATCCACACCGGGGTCTGTGAATCCAAGTCAGCATATATCAGTGGTGTCTGCTTTTATTGCTGCCATATTGTCAATAGAAGATAGCATTTACAGAATAAGCTTAGGAGTTAATCACTGAGTAGATAAAGAAAACAAAGCATACATACAATGGGGAATTTATTATTCAGCCTCAAAGAATAACAAAGGACACTTTCATAAACAAATGGCATAAGCAATATAAGCTAGAATTAGAAACATAAATATTATGTTTTCTCTGATATGGGGAAACTAGATCTTTTCCTTTTGATTTTAAATTTCATTCTCCTGGGATTTCTGGGATTTTATTTTACTTGGGCTGTTTTGAATTTTAGAATATCATGATAGTAGTTGATCAATTAAAAGGGAAATATATGAGAACTGGGTAGGGGTGGTGATTCCAAAAGGTAGTGGAGGGTGAATATCCTTAAGGTACTTTACAGAGATGTAAAAAAAATGCCATAACCAAAGCCAATGCATGTTCAAAGCATGTACTAGTGCAGTAACTGACACTACTTTGTGGTTGTAAAACCTAGGCTAATCACGTATCTGAAAGGGATTTCTACAGCAAAGCTTACACTTTGGAGAATAATGTTGGAAATCTTATATCAATAATGTGTGGGCCTGGAGATATGGCTTAGAGGTTAGGAGCGTAAACTGCCTTTGCAGGGGACTTGAGTTCAGCAGCTTCCCGTCCCTCATCAGGTGACTCACAACTGCTTGGAACCTGGCACCCTCTTCTGGCCTGTTCAAGCACCTACATATAGCACACACACACACACACACACACACACACACACACACAAGCACAATGATAAATAATTAAAAATTAATCTTTAAGGATAATCTATTTTACATATTTCCTACTTCCCAAATCTATATTACTGTGTTTTTGTTTTTATTTTATTTTATTTTATTTTATTTTATTTTATTTTATTTTATTTTATTTTATTTTATTTTATTGCTGAGTTTTGTTACTTTATAAAACCATGGAATTGACTCTTCCTTTTAAACTGCTGTGACAAAATGTCCCCTGCTTTTGTTAGAATGTATGTATGCCACAAGGGACTATTTCAGCATCTTCAGTTTTTATCCAGCACTCAAGTCACATGGGTGTCTTGTCATAAATTTGGACTCAGAACTTATCTGACCTTAATTTTAAGGCAGGAGTGAGCTTGTGACTGTGCACTTCTGGAAAGCTTCCGAGTTGCCCCAGTGCTGCCCTGAAGACACAGCATAATACCTCTGTGGGTTTTATGGAAGCTGTTGTCAGGGGTGGGCACGTTAACTATCACATGGTTGTGATGAATCCAATCCTTGGCTATTGTAGAACATATTCTGCTTTATTCCAAGTAATGTTCTGCCTGGTATTTCTTTGTATGACATTAATGTGGCGATGTATTAAATAAGCCTGTCTCGTTGCAATGCAGGGATTCTACGTCCCACGTGATCCTTCCAGAGCAGACACTGCTTTGTCTGACTGGACTGAAGCTTCTTACTTCAGATTCCTGCTGTATTGCTTGCTCTGGTCTTAACAAATCTCTTCCCTGAAGGTTGCTTTTATTTCATTTAGTCCCCTTGGCCTTCTCTCCCCCAACCTAACACAGGCGGATCCTGTCAGCCTCTCCCAGCTTGTGGTGCTGCTAGCGGTGCCCTGCATCACCCTTCCTCCTGTGTCTATGCCTAATCTCATTCTGTCTTTATCACCTGTGAATATTGTGATGCTATTTGCTGCAGTCCTAGATAGTCTGGAATGATCTAATCTTAAAACTTTAGAATATCACTTTTCCTTACAAAGAGCAGGTCTGTGGGATTTAAGACGTGATCGCTTTGGGTAGCCCCTATTCATTAGTCTGCAATGGTAGTATTGCTTTACCCCAAACAACTTTTTTTGATAGATACTACTCTTGTGGGTCATTACAGAGTCAAAGGATATCACAAAATTTAAAAGAAAGAGGTTAATGTGTGGAATTCTTGGATTGTGGGCTGTAACTATTAGTAACTATCACCCTATAGTTAATATTTATTGATAATTTACATTATGCCAGGACTGAGGTACGTTTTGAACATTCTGTTGTTGAAGAGATGATCTGAGGACCAATAGCACTGAGGTTACTGCAGAACTGGTTAGAATTGCAGAACTCTGAGTCCTACATGGCACTTCCTCCCTCAGAATGTGTTTTACCAAGGTCCCCACTGCATGGTGAGAACATCCCATATTGAGAGAACATTTTGCAGTAATAACTTCCATTCAAGCCTCACTGTTGAACAGTGTAGGTATTTTCAGGCCATAGTGCTTTGAGTTTGGGCAACTTGTTCAAAGATCTGTGATTAGCACCACATGGGTTCAGAGTCCACACCTTCCTGGATCGTACTATTAGCTATCCACGGTGTTCTGCCATGTCACATGGCAAATGAAACCATTATTCACCAGGCAGAACACAGTCTGGCTTCTACTGTCTCTCATAAGTTCCATCTGTTTTTAGTTTACTGTAAGCTTCACTGAGCTCTTCTGTTATTCATTACCAACCCTATAGGGCTCTCCCCAAACCAGCATTTCTATATAATATCCATCCTCACTTATGTCTCTGCTAAAGTGATCAGTCAACTGCTTGAATGTAGGTTAATAAAAGGAATTTTATGTTGCATAACATTTTTTAAAGTGCCAATTAGAACTCCAAAAGAAATATAAACCCTGCCACCTGTCTTCTGTTCATGCACATAGATAAGAATTTTGACAAGTGGCTTCCATCGTGCAAGAGACAGCTCACTGTCTCACCGCTCACTGTCTCTGAAAGTGGCCACAAGAGTCCTGTGATTTTTCCTTCTTTCAATTAACATTTGACCATTGATTTAATTTAATAATTTCCTAGGA
This sequence comes from Apodemus agrarius, assembly GCA_964023405.1. Classification (NCBI taxonomy): domain Eukaryota; kingdom Metazoa; phylum Chordata; class Mammalia; order Rodentia; family Muridae; genus Apodemus; species Apodemus agrarius. Next base: position 11,384,787 of record OZ030020.1, on the reverse strand, counting down.
TGTGCTATCAGGCGTGATATTCCTATGATATAGATATTATGTCTCTTTGAACATTAAAATTTTTCATCTCAAGCCACCTTTTACTCTAAATGAAAGCCACAGATTTTCCACACTGAGTTTCTTACAGGTACAAGCACCTCTCCTTTCAAAAAGTTACAAAAAAAATCAAATCCTTCATTTCCAAAGATTTTACTTTTGACCTACTTTATAAGATGGGTGGCAGAAGTAAAATTCTCCAATTTGCAAATTTGATGTATGCCCACCATATCTTATTTTCAAGAACAATCTCGCTTGTTACAAGTTATATTCATTTTATATGTAAGAAAATTGTAGCTCAAAAATATTAACCTGAATAGAAGCCAAAGTCAAGAGTCCAAAAAAAAAAGTGGAAAATTCTTGGCTGAGGAATTTATGTTCATTTATCAAATGTACCAGATTTCATTTGGTGCTCTGTGTACTTATCCTAACCAGTCTTTATTCATTTATTCTGAAACTCAACTTGGAGACCAACATCTGCAGCTGCTCCTTGACCTTCAGGTCAGTGAAAGGTTACAGGGCTGTGCTCTGCTGTGTTCTGAGTTTCCTGAATCTCGGACACAGGTTGCTCATTAGAAATCATCTTCTAAAGACCTATTGCTCTTTAGAAATCATCTTCTACCCCATAGCAGAGGATGATAATATAGTGAGTGCTTCTCAGAAAAGAAAGGGATGCTCATCTTCTCTGACAAGGGTGCAAGGGCAGCTGCAAATATAAGCCTGTGACATCATAACCCACTCAATGCCACTCCCATCAAACACTGAAACAAAACCTACTTGTTCATCTCATTCTTGTATTAACATATATTAATGTACTAGCCCAAAATGACTTCAGACCTAACATGGACAGGACCTTTGTTATGAGTTTCTTATCATTTGTGCAAAAGGATTCATTTTGAACAATATTGGTGCACAGCCTTTAAAGATCCTTACAATGATACACATGGTAATCTACCATTCTGGATTGGCTTGCTATTTGGATACAACTGAAGCTTTGATATATTGTGGGATATATTGTGCAGGCCTACCACATGTAGGTCTTTCTTATTGGTGAGGACTCATATTGAAAGATAGGGAAAGAAAGAAAGATATGGAAGAAAGTTGCAAATTTGATTTAATGCTGTTCTTATAGGCATGCAAAAATATGGTCTGAATTAAGTACATTTAAAAGGAAATCAGACAGCCCAGTTATCTGAAACAAGATGGGAACACACAGATTCTTGCTGGATGATTCGATTCATTGCTTAGGCATGTGTTGAGGATAAGTGGTGACTGTCACTAAGTTCCTCCTCTTCTCGTTAAGCTTCCAGTACCACTTAGATAATTACTGCCTTTTCTATTTTTGAACTTATAACAATTATAATCAAAATCAATGTGCCTGGATTTCCATTGTCCTTGAAGATTCAATTAAGATTTGCTGAAACTCCGTCTGAAGCATGTTGTGAAGGCCAACACGTTTGCCAGTTTATCAGGAAACTTCTGACTACGTCCTGCTCAGTCTACTGTAGCTCTGATTTCTTGATCTTTCTTCTACTTCATTCTTTATGCTCATGGCTTTTTTCCTTCATCTGCATCGGCACTAACTACCTAAGACCATGGAGTATAACATATATTTTGAACAGCTGGCTGATAGAGCGAGGAAACTAAATAAGAACATAAAATCTAAAATGGAACACACATTACCATCACCCATTTCTTGCCATTTTCCTATTTTATTTATTTTCCCATTTCTCACTTATTATCTTGTTCCTTTTTTTTTCACACCCAGCCTTTCAATCTTCATTTGTTTTCAGACAATATTTCTTTTAAGGTTCTTTTAGGAATGATTTCCATTCATTATGTCCACAATGGGCATGTTGGATTTTTTAAAAATCATGTTTTAAAGTCCTTTGGGGACTCTGTTCATTTTCATAAAGCCTCTTTGCCTCTCTGTTATTTAGATCCCATAACCACTGTAGGTCAGCTTTAAAGTCTACCTTCTGCTTATTTTTCTTTAATGTCCTACCATTTACTTCATGTTTTTAAAATTCTACATTTGTTTTCTTCTGCCAATTGAATCTATATTCATACTCCATGATGTGCTTTATTACACCACTCTCAAATCCATCTCTAACAGTCCTCCTGTGGCAGACAGGCATAGAGAATGGCTCGGCAGCTAATGACTCCTCTTGGTTTAGGCGAGTTACACCTGGCACAGCCTTGCAGCTTAGGTTCTCTTCCTGCCTGTACTGTGTGAATACACTTCTTTCCAAAAATGTACCTAGCAATCTGCTAGCAACCTAGAATACTCACATTGGGCTACACATACACCCTACTCCCAACAATTTCTCTTCACCCGGACAATCACCAATCTGAATGATTCTATCTAGACTTACTTTCCACATGCCCAGGTTGAGACTAAAAAGTCTAGTCTGGCGTGGGTTGGTTTGTATGCATGTACAATATGCATGCACAACCAGGCAAAACTGTGTACTTTCATGAACTTTTAAGGAACTCGGCCTATTTATGTCTATGTATATTATTAAAATCAGAAGCATTATGGGAAAAACATGACCAGTAGAAAATGACTATATTTATTAATAAAAATATAGAGTCATCCAAACTACACACCCCCTTACTAGTGATCCCCCTTTTCCTTTAGATCCCATTAAAGTCACCCCAGGCCTCTGAATATTGTCCTGTGGCCCACTGCTCTAACATATTGCTTTGTTTTAAATAAAGTTTCCTTACTTCCCAATATGTATGGGCTTTTATTTTATTTTTAAATAGGACCTAGAGACACTGCCTCAAATGCAGACCACCAATGACACTATGTCACACAAAGTGATTTTATTTTGAGATAGGATTGCTAAAATATACTGTGAAATGCTGTCATCTGGATAGGACATGGCTGTTGCATTCACATTTGTTATTTCTGTCTCTTTATTAACACCATCTATCTATTTCATAATCAATGTTAAGTCCAACATTTGATCCCCTGAAAAATGATTTATTTTTTTCTGGATTTGTGTTGCCCATTTCCCATGGGCTTATGTCTCTTCTTTTCTACTGTTATGTGATAGTTTGTATATGCTCAGCTCAGGGAGTAGCACTATTAGAAGGTGTGGCACTGTTGGAGTAGATATGGCTCTTTTGGAGTAGGTGTGTCATTGTGGATGTGGGCTCTAACACTCTCATCCTAGCTGCCTGGAATCCAGTCTTCTGCTAGCAGCCTTCAGACGAAGATGTAGAATTCTCAGCTCCTCCTGCACCATACCTGCCTGGATATTGCCATACTCCCGCCTTGATGATAATGGACTGAGCCTCTGAACTTGTAAGCCAGCTACAATTAAATGTTGTCCTTAATCAGACTTGCCTTGGTCATGGTGCCTATTCACAGCAGTAGAATTCTAAGACATGTTACTTATTTGATTGCAGATGTGGCTGAATCAGTGTTTATTCTGGCACCATTCTTTGCTTTATTAGATATGACTGCAGAGCCCCTTAAGCCAGGAGAACATCTATGACTTTTTGGCACTCTGTGTATAGCTGGACGCATGGGTAGCAGAATGCATCCACCTTGCTCAGATTGTTCTTGAGTCTGTTGCTTACAGTCTTCCTGTGGCTTCTGGAAGGTTCTTTGCTATGCCTTCTCCAAATCTCTCTGTAAAACCCGTTGCCCTTCTATTTCATGTGTTACTAACACCGGGGAGCTCCTTGCCCCCTTTAATTGCTAGCTCTGCTCTCTGGATGGTTTTAGACTCATGAAGTGCTTCCTATTGTGTTTCAGATAAAGTCAGTTCTCTCAAGGAGAGCTGTAGAGTTCTTTGTCAATGGCCTGTATTCTGGCCTGTCTCTTTCTCTGAGCAGAAACAGTGACACCTCCTGCTGCCTCAGAGTGAGATTTTTGACAGCGTCTCATCTTCTCTTCTTGCTTTTCCAGTGTAAGAATCTTTTCTTATGTGCACATTAGAACGGACCTGAGAGGGCCTCAATGTTATTGAGTCACCACTCTTCAGGTCGACAAAAGTGCCTGTACCAAAAGTGGCGATGAGGAATGGAGCTGGTGTGTAATTCCACAACCTCATGTGTGCAGCTGGCTGGGTAATGTTGAAGAAACTTTTAATTCCAACCCGGGGTTTCTAACCTGCCTTTGACCATTTGGTTCCCAGATAAAAGACACACATTACCTTTATGTTTACAATAAGCATTAAACATTTATCAATCATCACTAGAGCTGGGCAGATGTCCATTCTCTATGCTATTAGAATCTACTCTCCTATCAATAACTCCGAGTTATCACTAACTATGCTTCATCTGGGCTGCTCTTAACTCCAATTGGCCAGCCCTTGGGGCCACGCTTTCATGACCTCACCTAACCTATAGCCGCTTCTCCTTCCTCCTCCATCTTCTTCTTCCCTTCTGGTCTTCCTCTGACCTGAAGTCCAAGAATCCTAAACCCCACCTATGACTCTTCTGCCCAGCTATTGGCGGTTGACATCTTTATTTACCAATCAGAAAAACTTGGGGGCGGAGTCACATAGCATCCCTTAAGTCTAAGTGCAGAATCAAGGACTTGGGGGCCCTTCTATTCCATGTGTTACTAACACCAGCGAGCACCTAGTCCCCCCTAATTGCTAACTCTCCTTTCTGCATGGTTTTAGACTCATGAAGTGCTTCCTATTGTATTTCAGATAAAGTCAGTTCTCTCAAAGAGAGCTGTGGAGTTCTTTGTCAACAGTCTATATTCTGGTCTGTCTCTTTCTCTGAGCAGAAACAGTGACCGAACCTCAACAGTGCATTGGTTATCCTAGCAAAGATTTATGGGTAAGGGATGCTCCAACAAGGCTTTATAGGCAAAGGATGTCCCAGCCATGGTGCAGAGATTTTATGACACAGACCTGGCTGGGGCCAGGATGAAATGGGAGCAGATTGTGTTGTTCAAATGCTACAAACCCTCACTATTCCTACTAGCATCTAGAAGATGGTCTCGAATATGTTCCGCTATTTGCTTTGGCTAAGTGAGATTTAGGTGTATGCATGTTTTTAATCAAATATCTTACACCTCTTACGTTGTTGTGGACACATCTCATCTATGTCTAACTGTTCTGGAATGACTGGCTGCCTGCAGCGTTTTTACTGACTATCTCTTGGTCTCCCGGCAGCCTCCCCGAGTGCAGCTGGTCATCCTCTCTGTTCCGTGGAGCTTCTGTTGTTCCCCTCTTTATTCTCTTCTAAAGGTCTCTTGATTCTTTTTTTGAATTTCAAGTAGTTTATTTATTATCCTTAATCCTTCTTTCTAAAAAGAAATGGCTTGTAGCTGATTTACCAAACAAAGTCATCTGCTTTTCTCTCATGGACAAGTCTGAAACATATCTCTCAAACTAACAATCTTATCTTACACACAGGCCATTTGCCACGTTTGGCAGGATAGAATATGGGTCCTTTCTTCTAAGAGCTTCATAGTCTTGTATTGTAGAGGATAAGATACCCGTGGCAATTATGTTCCAAGGCTAAAATGGCAATGAAGGTAGAGCTTTTGGGGGCCAACTGCTTTGAGAGTTCACAAGATTTCAGTTAAGAGACAGAGGTTTGTTCTTTAACATGGAGGCAGAGTGGCATGCAACAATGAGACCCAAGAAGTTCTAAATAGGTGAAAATATTAAGGATGAAATAGGGTCCTCCAGTGACAGATTTGAAAGCTAAGATCTTGCTTCCACAAGTAAGTGTAGGCTAGCCAGTGCTGACTCTTATAGGCTAAGATGCCTTATTTGGTCATGGCTTGTAAGACTCTTCTACCATAAACTCCGTTAATAATTGCTTAATTATTGTCTAGAGTATCAATTCTCAACCTGCGGGTCAGAATCCCTTTGGGAGTTGAGTGACCTTTTTCTCAGGGATTACATATCAAATAGCCTGAATGTCAGATAATTCTAATTCACAACAGTAGCAAGATTAAAATTATGAAGTAGCAATGAAATAATCCTATGGTGGGGCAGGGGTAGTTCACCGAAACATGAGGAACTGTATTAAAAAGTTGTACCTCACACCAGTCAGAATGGCTAAGATTAAAAACTCAAGAGACAACAAGTGCTGGCGAGGATGTGGAGAAAGAGGAACACTCCTCCACTGTTGGTGGGATTGCAAAATGGTAAAACCGCTCTGGAAATCAGTTTGGCGGTTCCTCAGAAAATTGGGCATGTCACTTCCAGAGGACCCTGGCATACCACTCCTGGGCATATACCCAGAGGATTCCCCTGCATGCAATAAGGACACATGCTCCACTATGTTTATAGCAGCCTTGTTTATAATAGCCAGAAATTGGAAGGAGCCCAAATATCCCTCAAAGGAGGAATGGATACAGAAAATGTGGTATATTTATACAATGGAATACTACTCAGCAATTAAAAATAATGAATTCATGCAATTTGTAGGTAAATGGTTAGACCTGGAAAATATCATCCTGAGTGAACTAACCCAATCACAAAAGAATGCACATGAAATGCAATCACTGATAAGTGGATATTAATGAGCCCAGAAGCCCTAAATACTCAAGACACAAATAGCAAGTCAAATGATTCCCAAGAAGAAGAAAGGAGAGGACCCTGGGCCTGTAAAGATTGCATCCAGTTTAGTAAAGAAACCGAGGGGGGAGGGGGAATGATTGGGGAACAGTTGGGGGGAGAGGAACTATGGGAACTATGGTGGGTGGGAACTGGGAAAGGGGAAAGCCTCTGGAATGTAACAGAATATAGAAAATAAAAATTAAAAAAAAAAGTTGTAGCGTTAGAAAGTTGAGAACCACTGGCCTAGCCTAGCTGCTATGTATTTTAGTTGTCACTGAGAGTTTCATATCACAAAGAGAACAGCCTTTTTTTTTTTTTTTTTTTTTTTTTTTTTTTTTTTTTGCCAAGCCCAGGATTTGCTGAGGTAACTCAATTTATCTTTCGATATTCATCATGTGAGTGAAATAGTACCTTGACTAGCAAGTTCCTGATGCAAGGGAGATTGAGACAGGGGTTGCAGTGAGGGGTACCACAGTGGGAAAATACCAGGAGTGCCTTGAAAAGGAGAATCCTGAGAACCTAACCTGGACTTCTGCTGAAACTGTCCTATGTACATGAACAATGATCTGCTTTGTGAGTTTATATAATATTGGGTTTAGATTTTTTTTCTGTTGTGTATATCTCCGGGACTTTCTGAGATCACTTGTATAACAGATAAAAGCTTATGTTTCAATGTTATATGTGTGGTTAACATATTGTGTCTCGTGGTAGAAGAGTGGGCTTGAGCCATCCTGAAAGAACCTACCTCGGAGAGCAGCTAGCTGGGGTAAGGAAACCCTAAAATGTGAGGAATGGAAACTAAATAGTTCCCCTCATATGGAGTTTGGAAGGAAAGACACTCTACTGAAGAGAAGAAGAGAGGGTGTGTAAAAGAATGGGCCTGGCTTCCCTGCTCACTGTAGGCAAGTGGACAGAGCGTCTGCTCTGCTCCAACAACAAAGGGATGCTTCAAAATTAACGGCAGTGACTCAGCACAAACAATAATGACTGACAGTACATCTAGCTTACCTTCAAGATTCATGTTTTTTGGGTCACTTAAGTATACTATTATATCATCTGCAAATAGTGATAGTTTAACTTCTTCCTTTCCAATTTGTATCCCTTTGACCTCCTTATGTTGTATAATTGCTCTAGCTAGGACTTCAAGTACTGTATTGAAAAGATAGAATACTCATACACATAAAACGAACATAAATTTCAAAATCTTATGAACAAAACTTGGCTGGAGGAAAATTATGGATATAGAGCCATTTCAATTTTTATAGTCAAAATTGTTTGCAAATGAGGCTTCTATTGTACTGTACATGACTTGTACATGTTTGTTAAACTCTGACCCCAGAAAGTAATCTCTCATTGAGTCCCAGGTAGAGCTCAACTGCTGCTCATAATGGGTTCCTTCTCACTGAACACCAATCTTGGGAGTGTGAGTGGTCTCCGAGTAAGGACATCTAAAATCATCCAGTCTCTGAAAGTGAGTAGAAAATATTGGCATCCTTTGTGAACATTTACAAAAGGTAGGGAGACAAAATAGACAGAGCATATTTGAAGGCAGCAATTTCTCAGTACAAAATAAATTCATTCCCTAAAGCTGAGGACTCTACCCTTTATACTTTTGGTGACATTTGTTGGCAAGAGCATTGGTACTCCCTTTTCTCATGGAGGAATGACACACAGGTCTAATGTGGTTTAAGTGTGAAGTGATGGTTGCATTCCTCTTTTCTTTTGCTTCATTATTTATTTAAATGATTTACGCCTCTGCTCTGCTCCATTCTCACACTGATAGCAATGCTATTCGAGTTAACTTGCATAAATAAATTATTCCAACAATGGATTAAGTACAAATTAGCTGACATCGCCGTGCATGCATTTTGGTAAACACAAAATGTGCCTCGGAGAATTTTATGCTAATAGGAGCTCTCCGTTGCTCTGATCATGGATGTTTTCTGAATAATAACGCATAGCCTCCTTCTTACCTGTAGGTTTTCTTTCAGCTCCATAGATTTCAATAAAGGTTGATAGAGGGAAATAAAAGAGGATTTGTAGTTGAAATTGTGTATAAGGCACACTGCAATGGAAAACACACACCCATGACTCGTTTTCTTAATGAATTTTAGTTTGATTGCCATCAGTAGATCACTTCTTTTCTACCTTTAACGTGCCTGGACTTTCAAAACCCGACAGGTGGAGCACAGTCACTTAAGGAAGCTCAGCTTTCTTAAAATTTATAACTCTTTTTGTTAAAAAAATCATAATTCAAAGGAATTTGGGGCTCAAATATCATGCCAAGACTCAACTAATTTACTTAAAATGTGTGCTCTGTGCGTTCTTTTATACCTTCCCGTCTTCCCTCTCTCCTCTTCTCCCCTGCTCTGCCTCTCTCCTTCTTTAACAGACCCAGATGTGCAGGATAGTCAGTTTCCAGAACCTTGAGGAGAATGTACCTTTCTCTGGATAATTATATTTATAAAAAAGCCCTCTTCCAGTTTGGCTCTGCGAGTATCCCCATGAGGGAATGATGGCCTGAAAGATGTGACTAATAGATAGGATTTTTGTGATAAAAAATGAACTGCAGTGCTGGACGGAGAACTGAGCCACAGGAAGGCGTGTTCTGGAACATGGAAGCTTTCTCTTCCCCTGGAAATAGGAAATGCTTCTGTAAGAACAGCTATCGATAGTTTTCTGGGTCTTGTAAATGCCAGGCTCAAAAATCTGCATTTCCAATAGCCAGAAACTTACCTAGTGACTTCCCCTCTGCACGGAACCCTGATGCATCACTGCTTCAAAACCAAGGATACGTCTCTGCATGTATTCCTTCACTCACTTAAAGCTACCTTGGGCTAGTTGCCTAAGTTACCTCATCTACATGTAAGGGTAATACTGTGGCTTGCAAGGTTACCTTGAAGATTAAATCTGACTCCTTCGCATTCATTATCAAGCTAGCAGTGTTCTTGCATTGACGAGTTGATGTTAAGTTGGCTGCAACTCACCTTTCAATCTACAAAATGTCTCTCACGTGTCATCGTAGCTCAGCTCCCCAAATATAAGAAATGATTTACCATTGCTTATTCATGTTAATAAAACATCCCTAACGTTTGTTTCAACATTGTTTGTAGTTCTGCTCAAATCCATGGTCCAGGTTTTCAAGAATTAATGGAGGACAAATAAGTCAGCAAGATTGTAAGCGCCTGGGTTGTTGTGGGAACTTTTCGAGTGAATGCTGTTTTTAAAATGCACTCAAGGCCATTGCCATAGGTGTTGAAGGATGTGGCATCCTCAGCAATGAATATTTTTGACTGCAGTTTCTGAACAGTATGGCTTTAAAATATAAAATAGCTGTCGGGCAGTAAGGCTTGTGTAAAATGTCTATTTGGTTCCTTTATGATGTTTTTCGTTCACTGTACTGAGGATGGAACCTAGGGTCACATGCATGTACACAATTCTCTGTCACTGATCCGAACCCCCAGCTCTGTTTCTATCTTCTTTGACTCTTTTGTAACTTTACTGAGATTAGTTGCCATTTGGAATGTATGTATTCTGTTCCTGAAGGGCAGATATAATTCAAGAAATACTTCTTGAATTGTTTTTATAGTAGGCTAAGGATTAAATGGCGGGGCATTGGTAAGCCACTGCATCACTTTGACTACATCTTCAGCTTCTCCTGCAGTTTTTGATGCTGGCCAGGAATTTCCTCCATCACAGATCTAAGACCTTTCACTGGAACTGTTTCATTATTGGAAAGGACCCAGGCTTGCTTAAATGTTGTCAATTAAATTAATGTGCACACAGCCTTTCCAAGGCAAAATTACGCTTTTCAAATGAAGATGAGCTTGTTATTCCTGGAGCTGTATTGTCAAGGAAATTATCAAAGGTGATCCTGACTGTCCCCAGCCCATGGTTTTCATGTGAGTATAATCAGTCATGTATTCCTATGTAGAGTTCAGCAATGATATTATGTGGTTATACGGATGCCAGAATGTGGTTGTGGTCTAAAAAGGCAGAACACTGTCTAGCCTGAGAATCTCTTCTCTGATGGCTTGGACTGAGGTAAATGGAATAAGATGAGGACCATGCTGGGATGCTCATGGGTCAGGAGTACCATGCTGAGATGCCCATGGAGCAGGAATACCATGCTGGGATGCTCATGGGACAGGAGTGCTGTGCTGTGATGCTCATGGAGAAGGAATACCATGCTGTGATGCTCATGAGGGAGGAATACCATGCTGGGATGCTCATGGGGGAGGAGTGCCATTCCGGAATGCTCATGGGGCAGGGACTTCATACTGCTGGATGTTGTGTCAATCTCTGATGGACACACAACTCTCAAAACGGAGACCCTGTTCTGAGCAATGCAAAAATGAGTCTGGCAACCCAAGAGAACTTGGGCACAGATGCTCCCCGAGTCGAACCTTGATGAGGTCAATAATACTGCAGCCACAGGCAGGATATTTATTTTAGCTTTGTGGAACCTGGAAATAGGTTCTAGCCAAACTGTGTATGATTTCAGAGCCACAGCAACCCCAAACAGTATAGTGAGATATTGCTACATATTGATTTGCAGCAAAAAATTATACATGTATGTAATAAATATATGTTTAATTTATAAAATATTATTAAATTCCATGTATATTTACCAAATTTGTCACCAGATCATGTGCTCTGCCGTTAGGCAAAACTGTGAGTTGATCCCAACAATGGGGGATATGAAGGCCAAACTGGCTATCTCCTTTAACTAGGCAAGACTTCCAGTGGAGGGATAGGGACACCAACTCAGCCACAAAACCTGAAACCCATAAGTTGTCCTGCTTACAAGGTGTCCAGGGGCAAAAGATGGAGCAGAATTTGAGGGAAAGGCCAACCAATCGCTGGCCCAACTTGAGACCCATGCTATGGGAGGTAGCATACACTATTAATGATGGTCTGCTGTATTTTCACACAGGACCCTAGCATAACAGAGCAGCTTTATCCAGCAACTAATGGAAACTGTGCAGAGACCCTGAGGCAAACATTCACTGGAGCTCAAGGAATCTTATGGGAGAAGGGGAGGAAGGATAAAAGGAGCCAGAGGGCTCAGGGTCATTACAAGTAAATCTATAGAATCAACTAACATGGAACCATAGGGGCTCATGAAGACAGGATTTCCTGTCAGAGAGCATGCTTGGAACAGATGTAAGCTCTCTGCATATATATATAACAGCTATGCATCTAAGGCTTCATGTGGGGCCAGGCAGTGGTGGTGCATGCCTTTAATCCCAGTACTTGGGAGGTGGAGGCAGGTGGAGTTTGAGGCCAGCCTGATCTACAAAGTTAGTTCCAGGACATCCAGGGCTACACAGAGAAACCCTGTCTTAAAAACAAACAAACAAACAAACAAACAAACAAACAAACGTTTCATGTGGGATTCCAAAAGCAGGAGCGGGGGCTCTCTCTGACTGTATTGCCTTTGGATCTCGTTCCCCTAACTTGGCTGTCTTGTCTACCCTCACTAGAAGAAGCACCTAGTCTTACTGCAACTTGTGATGTCAAGGCTGGCTGATATTTTTTTTCTGGTTGGTCTCCTTTTTTTTCCCTGAGAATAAGGAGAGGAGGTGTGGACAGGGAGGAGGAGACATGAAAGAAAGGGACTGGGAGGAAAGGAGAGGGGAAACTGGGATCAGGAGGTAAGTATATTAATAACAATAAAACTGCACACACATATATACATCTCTATCATCTATCTGTCTATATATCTATCATCTATCGAGAGAGAGAGAGAGAGAGAGAGAGAGAGAGAGAGAGAGAGAGAGAGAGAGAACAAAAAGCCCGTGAGTTGAAATGATAACTGATATTCATCCCTCATCTAATTCCAGGAATTTCTATTGAGATGGAAACACTTAAGTCACCACTTAAAGGCCAAGTATGTAGTAACAACTTAATGAATTATTGGATAGTGATTTAGGTTATAGAATTAGAACTAACTCGGGCATATGACATTCTCATTACCAGAACCTTCCTTTATATAATCTAACAATGAAGAGCTTGAGACAGATAAATGTTAGGTTCCATCAGAGGCATACCATACTTGTGGCATTAGAGTTACAATTAACATTACAACTAAGTACTAATACTATAACCTCTACTCAACATTAAGCGTAAGTAATAAGGCCATCACATATACTCAACATTATGCAAGCCTTTTACATGTTTTGGGCTTCCTGAGGCTCATAAGTGCCTGGCTGGGGTTAGAATCACTTTTCCTTATGACTGAGGAGAGGACATTAACTGCTCAGTAGAAGCCAGCTGATTCATTTACATAATATTTTTAATTTCATCTGCTGTTGAACTGGGAGATTCCATCAGCAGGAAGATGACAGCATGATGCAGCCTGTTAAGTATACACCAATTTTCTCATCCATTAATGGACTAGAGAAAAGTTAGTATTGTTGTTTTTAAGCCAAGGATATTGAAATGTGGGATCTTTATAGTTTCCCTCTTATAAAAAAGAAAAGAAGGAAAGAAGAAAGGAAATCAATCTATTCAGATAACACAAAAAAATTAAATCTAGCCAATACAGTTCATTTCATCTTACAAATATTGGTCCATCACAGCTGGAACAGGATTGTTATATCCTGCCTTTGTTGCATATTTGTATAAAATATCTTATCCAGTAGGTGTCAGCAAAGTAAACTTAAAAGCAATCACAGGGGGAAGGGGCTTCTCATGTGAGCTTTATCATGACTTACTGGTGAAATGGAAGAACCTTTCTTTTACTGAGAAAGAAAGAAAAACAAGGGAAAGAAAATTCCTGATACCCAAATGAAATAAAACAAGAAAACAACTCCTTTCTTTTCCTTTGCTTTTAATTAAAAGTATATTTTGAAATACCAAATGGAAAAACCATCACCCTAAGACCCAGAAGAACCAGAAATGTGCTTACAAAATATGATGTGCATAGGTTTCAAGAGCTATGTTGGCATGTGCCTATGTCTGTTATTGTCAGACACACGGGTGATGATATTTTAGCTGGAAAATTTCTGAAACACATGAAATAGGCACAAATACAAAACTATCTCTGACAAGTATAGTGCAGCATAGGACAACAGACATAGGATGCCATGTGATAGGACAACAGACATAGGATGCCATGTGGAGAGCCAGCACAGAGCAGGCTTCTTCTTCTGTCCTGCAAGGGGCTCTGGGAGTACCTCATATACTCACATGCTTTCTTTAAGGAAGAGTCTCAGGGGAGGAAAGGGAAGCTTGCTTCCCAGAAGACACAGAATCAGTGCAGCCTCATTCTGAAGACACTTCTGGGAGGAAGCCAGTGTCCTGGGGCACAGAAAACAGCGGCTCAGTGTAGAAACTCAACAGGCGTCAGGGCAGAGGAGGAGACTAGCTAAGCAGAAATGCATAAAATTGTTTCTTTTTGTTTTTTAAAGCTTTTATTGAGGTATAATGCAGGCCAGTAAAGTGCATGTGTTACAGATATAAAACTCAACCGATAGTACTATAGTTGTAATAGCTTCAAAGTTGTAAAGATACAATTTTCTCCTACTGACAGTTGTCTTTGAAAGGGAAGTGAATAAGAAAAACAAGCATCTCCCCCCAAAGGAGCATCAAGTAAAAGAAGAGTTGAGAAGGGGTAGCTCTTGGTGGTCTCTAGCTCATGACATCATCATAGCAGTACTTCCATGTAAACTCCACTCAGGTCAAGAGGTCACAATTACCTCATTCCTGTTGCCCATGATGCCTGATTATGCTGGCTGATCTCAGCTGTCAGCTTGAGTGTACTGAGCAACATCAATGGAAATAGTAAGTCACCCTCAAGTGTGTCCGGGAGGGTTCTTCTAGCGATCTTTAAATAATCTAAGAAGCCCTGCCTTGAATGAGCACAACACCATCCTACAGGCTATTGGTCCTTGCATGAATTGGTTCCCTTTTCTCTGGTTGCACAGAGGTGGGTGGTCTTCTCTTCTACAAGGTTCCACTGCCTTATTCACCTTTGCCTCAGGCTCCAAACAAGAGAACCAGGCAACCGTGGACTAAAATCTCTGAAACCATAAGCCAAAATTAATCTTCCCTTTCTTGAACACTTTCTGCCAGGTACTGGTCCCACTGACAAAAGTCAGATTAATCATTCACAATTCTGGGTCCTACCACCATGAGTTATTTTCATATGTTTTAAACATGTTATCCAAGTAAATGTATGTATGTACTTTTATGTCTCTTTCCTTTTTGAAAAAATAATGACAGTTTTAGATCTTGGAATTTTAAAAAACATTCTTTGATAATTTCATATATGAATAAGATGTGTTTAGGTCGTATCTATCCTTTAACCCCATGCATGGCTCTTCCTTCAATTACTGGACTCCCTTTTCCACCTCTCTCTCTCTCTCTCTCTCTCTCTCTCTCTCTCTCTCTCCACACACACAGACATTTTATTACCCATTTATTATCCTTTTTGTTCCGTCTCCAGTCTCCATAGTTTTGTGTGTGTGTGTTGCTTGCCTTTTACTTATTCTTTTTGCATACATTACATCCTGAATGCAGTTCCCCCTCCCTCGAGAACTCCCCCAACCCCCACAACCTCTCCTCTCCTCCAGATCCTTTCCTCCAAAAGAGAAGCCATCCCCTGGATAGCAACACAACACAACATAATAGGGACATACCCTCCTATCAAGGCTGGATGAGGGAACTCAGCAGGAGGAAAATGGTTCCAACAACAGATAAAACACTTCCAAAAGAACATCAAGCTATGTAACCACATGTATGCAGAGGTCCTAACTCAGACTCAGCCAGGCGCCATGATTGTTCTTCAGTCTATGATTCTGCCACTATGACTCTGCTTTATTGATTGGGGAGGCATGTTCTTGTCGTGTTCTGGACTCCCCCCCCCCAGCTCCTACAATCCTTTCACCACTTCTTTTGTGGAATTCCTTTAGCTCGACCTAATGTTTGGCATCTGCTCCCATCAATTACTGGATAAAATCTCTCTGATGATGATTAGGCTAGACACCAACTGTAAGAACATAGCAGAATATCATTAGGTATCATTTCATTAACTTCTCTTTTGGGCAGTTGTGTTTGGTTCTATTCTAGGTCTTTGAGATATCCAACCTCTGGTTCCTGGTCATTCAGGTACTGTCAGATGTAGGCTCCCTCTAGATAGCTCAGCCTTTAAAGGCTAGGTTCATAGCCTACAGCTTTTTCATATTTAATTTTTTTCTAATTGGTGCTTAGAAAACTTTGCGATTTAATTTTTGTTAGATGGAGACTCAGGACCTATCTATTATTAGTTATCTGCATGATAATAGGTGGGGTTAGACTATGAATCAACTGAAGAGGCATTTTAGGAGATTCATGTTCTACCACAGCCTCAACTACATTTTCCATTCTAGCCAAAAACCATTATTAGAACTGCTTGCATGTGTGAAGTTGTTTGAGTAGGGATTTAGACAAGAAATATAAATACATTGTTGGAAAGTATTGTTAGTGTAAATAAGTGTCTATTTGGTATGGTTCTCTTAGGTTTCACTCTTCTGAGTGAAAAAAATCTCTGAATGACAAGCCCTTGGTTCTCAAATTTTATTTTTAGCACTTTTAGATGGTTTTTCTACTCCATAAGCGTATTCACCCATTAAGTCTATTTTCTTGCCTTCTCCTTGTTAGAAAACTGAGAGAGGCCTTAAACCATGAGCCAAACTCAGGGCATAAGGTTCTTAAGGCAGCTTATTAATTATATACTAACCATGCTGCCACTTGATAGAGTCCCAGACTTGAATTATAGAAGGATGCCTGTAGGCTACTGTGATTTGACAGATTTTGACCTTGAAATATTATGTTTTGCCTTCCCTGAACCAGTTTGTCTTTATTTTGTCTTATATTTAAAAATACATAAAGTATTCCCAGTGTATTTAACTCCCCATGAACTGAACATACACCAGGGACTTCAGTGAGGCACTAATAAGGAAGAGAAACATGGTCCTGATCACATACAACTCACTCTAGACAGGTTTATGACGGGTATTTAAAAATCCCATGGGAATAGGAATGGACTTATGCAGATATGTGCACATCTATTACAAGTCACGTGATTACAAATTCAGTTACTACCCAGCTCTGGATTCTTCCCTTCACAGTTTCTGTCCTCAGAGAAATCTGTTGGTTTTTCCTGCGCACGCAGCCGGAGTGGGACCATCGGCTCCGAACCGCCCCGCGCAGGCAGCCCCGAACCGCCCACTGCGGAAAGCCGGGATCCGCAGGTGGCAGGCTCGATCCGCGGCGCTCGCGGTGGAGCCGGGAGGTGTGGGCTGAAACAGTTAGACCAGACCAAGTAACTCCACGCGGGTTTATTTAAGATGGGGGTACAAAGGGAACGGGGTAAGGGGAAGGCTGGGGGCGATGAGCAGAAAGAAAGAGAAAGAGAGGGGGCACGCTACTCCTTCTTATATGCATGATTATTCAAATTACAGGTAGGCTAGGTGGGCCTATTGAATTCTGGGTACATGGTGGTCATTGCCTTGGTAACAGGAGTAAACCTGCAGGGCTGCATTAGTGTCGCCTATATGACGTCATAGGTCTCAGGACCAACAAAATCACTTATTGTTTTAGTTTTTTTTCTATCTACTAGCTTTTCTCAACACTCTTTACATACCTAAATTCTTCCTCCCTAAAAAGTACCAAAGAGAAAGCCCCTTCTGTCACTGTTCTTCTCTCCCTTGCACTCTATACCACCCCACATTCAAAGCCTGGAAGACTGCATGCCCTTCTTGCTCCCCTCTGATCGGTCCGCCAGCCCTCAGATTCACCCTTGCTGTAGATTATCTAAAGATCTGTAATATTGCTTAATTTGACAGGTGCTTCTTAAGGGAGTGGCTGTAACTAAGTTGTAGGGTGCTCTCTCTCATAGCTTGCAAGAAACCTGATTCTGTCCTCAGCACTAGTCTATTTCTGTCTCTGTCTGTCTCTCCTTCCTGTTTGCTTCTTCTATGCTAATCGTGTTAATTCGTACTCATTCCTCCCGTTCTCCTGTGAGCTGTCGCTTCTCTTTTCCTCTGACCAGCTTGAGTTATGTGCCCAATCTCCCTGTTCTCACAGCTCCTCACCTATTCCTTCCAGATCTGTGTATTGCATTTCACAGCAGTCCTCCTTGGTGCAGGGATGGGGCTGTGCTTGTCAGTCTCACCATCTTTTCCCTAGAGTTCAACGTTGTGGACAAATGGCTACGGTTTTACACTAAAGGTGGCCAAATATTTCCTTATAAACTTTGTTTTGAAAAGTAAAGACATGTAAGGGTTCCATGGCTAAGAAATTATGATATTATGACATCTAATATTATGTCATCTATCAGGTATGATTAATTTTTGCCTACTGTTAGTTTATACCTTTAGATTACCTCTTTACTCTTCCTTTCCCAATCCTCCCACAACCAGAGGGTACGTGACAAACTGTAGGGTAGAGAAGCAAATGGGTTTTGCACTTTTTTAATGCAGAGATGGAGAGGAAAAAGTCTCTTCATGACATGAGCAGTCTGAAGGTCTCAGTGGGCGGCAGAATCTTTGATGGGTTTTATGTCCTTTTTATTGTGGGGATTTGGAGGCTCTTGGTCTTCTCTCAGAAATGTCATCATTTTATCAACAGATAATATACACCAAACACCACAGGATCTTGTCTCTAGTGGTGGCATTGAATTCTCTCTCTCTCTCTCTCTCTCTCTCTCTCTCTCTCTCTCTCTCTATGTCTGTCAGTCTCTGCTCTATATAACACAGTTGCACAATTGCCATTTCACATAAATTCTTAAGAATTTGATCTTAAACAAATAGCAACACAGCCACGAGCTTACTTCTCATCAAACAAGAATCGCTCAAATTGTTCCTGTGGTCTTCCATAAAGGAGTGGTATTATGTCTACTATTCTATATTCCTTATGAACGAAAGCTAATTTATCTCTCACTAGTTCTGAAATAGATTCAGATGTCATTATCACTCATATGGAAGAGTGTAGGAAACAGAAAAAAAAAGAAAGTGATAATAACCTTGCCCAGTGCCACTTGCCTGGTAAATATTGAGCTCACCCTGTTGCACTCAGTTAGGTTGTATTTAAGAATCTGGGCTCCATTTGGTTCTTGTTGACTTCTTTGTATTCATTCCATCATATTATCCTTGATCATATCCTGTACTGGTCATATTATAAACTTTCATACATGTTTCATCCTACAAAAAATCCCCCAGCATTTTGCCTTTGATAAACAAAATAGCTTCCATCTATTCCTTTTCCTTGAATTGGCTAAAATAAGACCCTTCACTCTGGTGTCTGGTTAAGGAAAACACAGGAATTACATGGTAATACAAAGCCAGCACATGGTGGGGCATCTTCAAATATCTGCTACAATACAGCTTGAGAAGCACGATACAGTCATGGGTCACAAAACAAACACAGACATCACAGAGCAGACTGCCAGCGCACAACAAACATTCAACTATAAATTACAAGAGGCTTTGCAGACACAGCATAACAGAAAGTCCAATTAACAAAACTAACCATATGCCACCACCAGAATGGTTGGACACAGTGGGAAACACACACACACACACACACACACACACACACACACACACACACACACGAACTGCAAAGAAATCTCACATGAAACTGCTTCATCAGAGAACCTGGAAGCAATGCCAAACCCGAGATGCTGCTGTGATAAAAGACATTCTCTGTGGAGTCGTTTTAAGTGTCCCCTAATAAAATTGCCATTATAGGTATATACACCCTCAAGCACCAAATAAATAACCAGAGACTAAAGCACAGCACGAAGCGTTTGGGTCTGTTTTTGTTATTTTCTTCCACATTAAATTATCAGAGAATTTGATTTATTTTGTAATGTTTTTAAAGGTGTTGTTGACAGCGGCAAAGAGCATGAACTTTAGAATCAGACACCCTGGGTCTAAATCCTACCGGTGCTGTGTGCAAACTATTTAGTCTGCACCAGGTAAAATGTAGACATGAGGGTAACGTTCACTTCATTTTGTCACATTAATACTACTAATGCACCTAAAAGGCATAGAAACATGTTTATGGAGAATAAATATTGGTTCCATAAATAAAAAAAAACAGTTAATATTTAGTTTTTAAAGTTATAGGTGCTCCAGGGTATAAATTGAACTGATAGGGTTCTCCGGGGGAGTCATTTGTACTAGAATGGGCTTGATAGTGAGCTTTGGAAAAAAAGCAAAGGAAAGAATTTCAACTTTCCTTTATTTTGACTTGTTGACTGGTTTAGCTGAAAGAAAAAGAGGAATCCATCTTGGAGAAATTCTGTCCTTGGTATGGTTCCTATCATAGTAGTGACAATTGATAGGTCATCACACTCATTTGTGGGTTTGTTGCTCATTCATTTGTTCATTCATTCTCCATTCATTCATTCATTCATTCAATTAACATATCTAGGGAATCTTCCAGGAACTCAATACATTGTTGTAGATGCTAAAAAGATGAAACTGCCCGAGACACAACTTCCACCTTCAAGGATGTGTCCAGCCGGTTGGAAGAGACACCTAGAAATCAAATGTAATAAATGCTATTAGAATTAAAACTGATTCATGCTTTGAGCATTTTGAGAGGACATATTGTTAGGATTCTGTCTAAGCTCCACCCCACAGCTACCTGGCAACAGCCAGGTACGTCCCTCCCCACACAACAGCCCAGTAGGTCTGGCCCACTATAAAAGGGGCTGCTGGACCCCTCCTCTCTCTCTTTTTTTCTATTTTTTAAAATTTTCTATATTCTTTGTTTACATTCCAAAGGCTTTCCCCTTTCCCAGTTCCCCCCTCACCATGTGTCCCATAAGTCCTCTTTCCCTGCCCAATCCCCAATCACCCCCACAACCCTTTCTCTGTTCTGGTACTCTCCTGCAAAAGGGGAACCAGTCTTTTCTGGACCAGTGTCCTCTCCTTCCTTCTTCTTGGGAATCTTTTGATTTGCTAATTGTGCCTTGAGTATTCAGAGCTTCTGGGCTCATTAATATCCACTTATCAGTGATTGCATTTCATGTGTATTCTTTTGTGATTGGGTTAACTCACTTAGGATGAT
This sequence comes from Apodemus agrarius, assembly GCA_964023405.1. Taxonomy (NCBI): domain Eukaryota; kingdom Metazoa; phylum Chordata; class Mammalia; order Rodentia; family Muridae; genus Apodemus; species Apodemus agrarius. The sequence continues at coordinate 11,364,139 of OZ030020.1, read as the reverse complement.
ATTTTCCAGATTCAACCATTTGCCTACAAATTGCATGAATTCATTATTTTTAATTGCGGAGTAGTATTCTATTGTATAAATATACCACATTCTCTGTATCCATTCCTCCTTTGAGGGACATTTGGGCTCCTTCCAGCTTCTGGCTGTTATAAATAAGGCTGCTAAGAACATAGTGGAGCATGTGTCTTTATTGCATGCAGGGGAATCCTCTGGGTATATGCCCAGGTGTGGTATGACAGGGTCCTTTGAAAATGTCATGCCCAATTTTGTGAGGAACCGCCAGACTGATTTCCAGAGTGGTTGTACCATCTTGCAATCCCACCAACAGTGGAGGAGTGTTCCTCTTTCTCCACATCCTCACCAGCACCTGTTGTCTCTTGAGTTTTTAATCTTGGCCATTCTGACTGGTGTGAAGTGGAATCTCAGGGTTGTTTTGATTTGCATTTCCCTGATGACTAATGATGTTGAACATCTCTTAAGGTGCTTCTCAGCCATCTGAATCTCTTCTGGTGAAAATTCTTTGTTTAGCTCTGTACCCCATTTCTTAATAAGGTTATTTGGTTCTTTGGGGTCTAACTTCTTGAGTTCTTTGTATATATTGGATATTAACACTCTGTCGGATGTGGGGTTGGTTCTTGTTCCCTCTTGCCCTCTTGGGCTCTCCTGCCCTCCCCCCTCTCTCCACGTGGTCATGGCAGGCCTCTACTTCTCTACTTCCTCCTTCTCTCTGCCTTTCTCTGCCTCTACTGCTCCCTTAACTCCCCTCCCAATTCCCTGAATAAACTCTATTCTGTACTATACCATAGTGTGTGTGGTCCCTCAGGGGGAAGGGATGCCTTATGGGCCCGCTGAGGCACCTCCTCCCCCACATGCCCATAGAACATATTCTTACACCTATTTCCTTCTTTTATGGTCACAACACATATATTTGTCATGTTTATAGGGGTTCAACGTGGAGTCATTTGTACAAGAGCAAGAAGGTTTGACAGTGATCAGAGAAAAAAGGAGAAAGAATTACATATGCATCATTCCAGTTTATCCATTGATGATATATTGTGAATGAAATAGATCACAGTTCTCTGGGACTACTCAAAGAACTTGTAATTGCTTTCTAAAGGAAGGAAAAAAAAACGGGCAATCCTGTGTTTTTTTTCTCTTGCTATCCCCAGCTTTGAGAGAGTGCCTAAATTAGTTTTAGGTGTAGATATTCAAGAAACTGCACAGATGGACTTTGGATTTTCCCGGACCCTACTGTGACTTTCCTCCAATTCTTCAGGCAAGCTTCAGGGAAGTTGTCATGTCTTTGAGCTTCTGTTTTCACCTTCAACACCAGAAATATGTGTTTCTTTTTAGTTATGGTCACTATGCGGGTTTTTTGTTTGTTTTGTTTTATTTTATTTGATTTTGTTTTGTAAGAAAAGTCTCAAGAAATTGGGAATTAAAGTTTATATTACATTACAATTGGAGAGTTATCTAATTAATTGGAGAGTTATCTAAAATTAATATGCACTATTTCACAATGTTTCACTAGAAACTTACAGCAGGCTTACAAGACAGTGGTTCCTCTTCTGTACTATTCAGGCTCACACAATGGGGTTGCTTAGGTTTTAGTCGTTTCTCATACTTCTTATTAAACCATTTCCAGTCCTCTACAAACAATGGTTGCTAGAACCAATGACTGCTGGGAGGAGAATTAGTCTCTCTGAGAAATGAGTGCTCTTATTGGTTGTCTAGTGCAAAGTGGTTAGCCTTGAAACCCTATGCAAACAAACAACAAAGATGGACTCAGCCTGGTGTGTTTGTTGGGTTGGAGGAACCGGGGTGGGGGATGGGGGGTGGAGGCCGCTGCTAATACATGTGTGTTAAGTATGGCAGAGTAGAAAAAAAATCATTGTTGCTAGGATGAGCCAGTATTCTTGGGATAGCATATCTAGATGAGTTTTTAAATCTATCTATCTATCTATTTATTTATTTATTTATTTACACTCCAGATTTTATTCCTCTCCAGATCCACCCTCCAATTGTTGTTCCATACCTCCTCCGCACCCCCATCTCTAAGAGGATGTCCCCACCCCCCCACCCCAACCCCACCAGACCTCTAAACTCCCTGGGGCCTCCAGTCTCTTGAGGGTTAGGTACATCCTCTCTGACTGAACCCAGACCTGGCAGTCCTCTGCTGTACATGTATTGGGGCCTCATATCAGCTGGTGTGTGCTGCTTGGTTGGTGGTCCAGTGTCTGAGAGATCTCAGGCGTCCAAATTAATTGAGACTGCTGGTCCTCCTACAGGGTCGCCCTCAGATTCTTTCAGCTTTTTCCTAATTCAACCACAGGGGTCAGCAGCTTCTGTCCATTCGTTGGGTGTAAATATCTGCATCTGACTCTTTCAGCTGCTTGTTGGGTCTTCTGGAGAGCAGTCATGATAGATTCTTTTAAAACTGGGCAGAGGGAAGAGGACTTATGGGACATATGGTGAGGGGGGACATCGGAAAGGGGAAAGCCTTTGGAATATAAACAAAGAATATAGAAAAAAAACTGGATCTCACTTTGGGCCTGTCTCTTGGACCTTCTTTTCCTCAGGCTCCACTCCATTTCCATCCCTGCAGTTCTTTCAGACAGGAATAATCCTGGGTCAGAGTTTTGACTGTGGGATGGCAACTCACTTTCTGCTTGAGGTGGGCTCTATGTTCCCTCTCTCTACTGTCAGGCATTTCATCTAAGTTCCCTCCCCTTGAGCCCTGAGAATCTCTCACCTCCCAGGTCTCTGGTGCATTCTGGAGCCCCCCTCCAACCTCCTACCTCCTGTGGTTGCCTGTTTCCATTCTTTCTGCTGGTCCTCAGGGCTTCAGTCCTTTTCTCTCACCCAATATAAGATCACGTTCCCCTCTTGCCCCACCCCTGTCCACTTTCCCTCACAGGTCCCTCCCTTACTCTCTCCCTCCCCTTTGTGACTGCTTTCTTCTCTGTCCCAAGTGGAACTGAGGCATCCTCCTTGGGCCCTTCAGCTTGTTGAACTTTTTGAGTTTTATGGACAGTAGCTTGGATATTTTGTACTTTTTTTTTTTTGCTACTATCCACTTATTAGTGAGTACATATCATGCATGTCCTTTTGAGTCTGAGTTACCTCACTCAGGATGATATTTTCTAGTTCCATCCATTTGCCTGGAAAACTCAGGATGTCCTTGTTCTTAATAGCTGAGTTCCTTTACACATTGTGTAAATGAACCACATTTCCTGTATTCATTCTTCTGTGTGGGACATCTGGGTTGTTTCCAACTTCTGACTATCATAAACAATGCCACTGTGCACATAGTGGAATATGTGCCCCTATAGCAAGGTGGGACTTCTTTTGGGTATATTCCCAAGAGTGGTATTGCTGGTTCTTCCAGTTTTCTGAGGAACCTCCAGATTGATTTCCAGAGTCTTTGTACCAGTTTGCAATCCCACCAACAATGGAGGATGATAGTATACAGAGACCCCAAAAAAAGTCTACCAGAGAACTTCTCCAGCTGATAAACAACTTCAGCACAACAGCTGGATATAAAATTACCTCAAACAAACCAGTAGCCTTCCTCTATACAAATGATAAACAGACTGGGAAAAAATTAGGGAAACAACTCCCTTCACAACAGTTACAAACAATTTAAAGTATCTTAGTGTGACTCTAATCAAACAAGTGAAAGACCTATATGATGATAACTTCGAGTCTCTCAAAAAAGAAATCAAAGAAGCTCTCAGAAAATGTGGAGATTTCCTATGCTCATGGATTGGCAGAATTAGTATAGTAAAAATGGCCATCCTACCAAAGGCAATCTACAGATTCAAGGCAATCCCCATCAAAATCCCAACCCAATTCTTCAAAGACATGTAAAGAACAATTCTCAAATTCATCTGGAAAGGCAAAAAACCCATAATAGCGAAAACAATTCTTAACAATAAAAGAATGACTGGGGGAATCACCATCCCTGGCCTCAAGCTTTACTACAGAGTAATAGTGATAAAAACTGCACAGCATTGGTAAAGAGACAGACAAGTTGATCAATGGAACAGAATTGAAGATCCAGAAATAAAACCACACATTTATGGACATGAGTTTTGACAAAGAACTAAAAAATATACAACACGAAAAAGAATGCATCTTCAATAAATGGTGTTGGTCTAACTGGCTATTTGTATGTGGAAAAATGAAAGTGGAGCCATATTTGTCACTCTGCACAAGAGGATCAAGGACATCAACATAAAACCAGATACCTGAGCTAATAGAAGAGAAAGTGGGAAAGAGCCTTGAACTCATTGGCACAGGGGGAAATTTTCTGAACAGAACTCCAATGGCTCATGCTCTAAGATCAAGAATTCATTAACGGGATCTCATGAAACTAGAAAGCTTCTGTAAGGCAAAGGACATAGTCAATAAGACAAATCAGCAACCTACAGATTGTAAAAAAATCACTAACCCCACATATGATAAAGGGCTAATATCCAAAATATATAAAGAACTGAAGAAGCTAACCATCAAAAATGCAAAAAACCCAATCAAAAAACAGGGTATAGAACTAAACAAAATTCACAACAGGGGAATCACAAATGGCTGAGAAGCACCTAAAGAAATGTTCAAAGTCCTCAGCATTCAGAGAAATGCAAATAAAAATGACCCTGATATTCCACCTTACACCAATTGGAATGACTTAGATCAAAATCTCAGGTGACAGCATATGTTAGAGAGGATGTGGAGAAAGAAGAACACTCCTCCATTGCATGTGTAGACTGTTAGTAGAGAAAAACAAAACAAAACAAAACAAATGAACAACCAACCACCCAAGTTAAGAAAAGAATGAGTCCATTCAAGATGTAACTGTGATTCATGGAGTCAGAATAGTGGGGAGTCTTCAGCTCAAATGTGTGAGAGCAATTCCAACTGAGTAGATGTAATGCAGACTTATAGAAAACATGCTAACTAAAAACTTGATGGTTGATTTTATGTTTCAACTTGACTGGGGTAAAAAAAATCTGACACAATTTACAACATTTTTATAGCTGTATACATTATTATGTATAATAATTAGAGACAGGGAAATAGGTGCTGTCATTCTTGTGTAAACCCAAAGGCATAGAGTTAAGAATACCAAGGACACAATGGCACACTTGGTCCACTCAAAGGCTAGATCACCAATATCCTTACCAGAAAAAAGGATGCGAAAAAGCTCAAGAGGAGACAGAAAGTTTGTCCTTCTCTTGTGTCTTTGCCTTATCAAGGCCCTCTACAAATTGGAGCATCCTTCATGCACAGTGCAAAAGCTTAGCTCCTATACTTGTTGTTCATATCAGGGCTGGAGAGATGGCTCAGCAGTTAAGAGCACTGACTGGTCTTCTGAAGGTCCTGAGCTCAAATCCCAGCAACCTCATGGTGGCTCACAACCATCTGACACCCTCTTCTGGAGTGTCTAAAGACAGTTACAGTGTACTTACATATAATAAATAATTAATTCTTTAAAAATATTGTTCATCTATCCCAGAAATGTCCTCAGAGATAGACATATAATAACAATGATTATAATGATAAATATATTGCTATTATATACTTCATTCTATATTAATTATAATTATATTATATAATATGTATGATTATATATTATGTTACTAAATATTATATAATTGATTTTATTAATTAATTATATAATATGTATTTAGAAATAAAGATAACACTCATTTCTTCATTCTTTTGTCAGATTAAAGCTAATAATATATCTAAAGGGGATAGCAAACAGTTTGTAGAGAATAAATATTTGTTACATAATAAAAGTTCATTGTGATGTTATGTTATACTAATATATGTCACATAATGAATTAATATACACTATATTCTATGATCATATAAATATATGATATATTAAAATATGTTAATATAGCACACAATAGGAATGTATTGTTACTATATGTGTAACTCTGAGGACATTTCTGGAAGAGATGAGCAAAACTGCATTGGTACACGAAGTATAGAAGGTAAGCTACTCCACTGTTCATGAAGGATACTCTGATTTGTAGAGGGCCTTGGTAAGGCCAAGACACAGAAGAATGCCAAATTTGCTGTCTCCTTTTGAGTTTTTGCATCTACCTTCCTGTTAAGGACATTGGTGATCTAGTTTCCCAAGACCTTGGACTTGGGCAGTGTGTGCACTGTGTCACTGACATTCCTAGTTCCATATCTTTGGGCTTACACTGAACACTACTTGACTTCCCATGCTTCTAGTTTGTTGACAGCATACTCTGGGACTTAATAGATACCATAATCTCGTAAGACTGTCTCTTGTGCTTATTCTCTCTCTCTCTCTCTCTCTCTCTCTCTCTCTCTCTCTCTCTCTCTTGCTTTCTCGCTCTCTCTTTCTCCATATATATATATATATATATATATATATATATATACACACACACATATATATGTATATATATATATGTTGATGGCTCTGTTTTTTTAGGGCACTCAATTTTGTTAAAATACTCACTTTTATTCTGAGAGGAGTGATGTTTGTAGATGCTACACAGCTTGGCCAAGGGCACATGCCTAGTTTGAATGAATCCAGGATCTGAAAGTCAGAAATCACCTCTTGTCATGAACTCTACTAACTGGAATATGACTCTTAGGCACACATGTTCTTTTTATAGTTTTTAAGTACTATTTTAACAAATATCTCAGAGGCTTATGTTGTGCCAAAGGAGATAGAGACAGACAAGGCAAAAATTGAACTAAGTCCTTTGTGGACCCATAGTATTCGGGCTATTGATAACCAGTCATTCTCGCATAGTGATTCTCAACCTTTCTAATATCACCACTCTAATACAGTTCCTCAGGTTGTGGTGACTCCCACCATGACATTATTTTCACTCCTAATTCTTAACTGTGATATTGTTACTGTTATGAGTCGTAATGAAAGTATCTGACACACAGGATATCTGATATGGGACCCCTGGAAAAAGGTCATTCAGTCCTCAATGGGGTCATGATCTACAGTTTGAAACCACTGCTCTAGAACAGTGAACCATAGCATTTTAAACCAAGACCCTGTGAAGGCTCAACTCTCTGGAATAGAGGCATGCAAGTCAGGAAATTGGGGGGAGTGAGCAGGGGGAGGGAGGAGGGGATGGGGGTTTTCAGAGGGGTAACGTGGAAAGGGGCTACCATATGAAATGTAAATAAAGCAAATATCTAATAACAACAACAACAATAATAATAATAATGACAAAAGAAAAAATAAAGCAAGGCAGGCACTGAATTTGAAACACAGATCACCAACCAGTCCTGAATATATGTTACTTCTTAGGCATAATCCTTATCTAAGTGTTTGAACAATGAACGTAGCTTCTCAGTTGTAGCTTTAGGTAATTAAAAATGATTTGAATTTTTATTTCACAAAGAAATTGCCGTCATATGAGTTTGAAATGACCAAATTGGCTTGCTATTCTCAGTGCATATTGGAACGGAGCTCTAGTGGGTTGCATGGTCTAATGGCATGTTCTAGGAGAAGACAGTGGCTTAAAGACAAAAAATAGTCAAATTCCAACATTTATCTCTTTCTTTAAATCTAAGTTTCTTCTACACACACACACACACACACACACACACACACACACACGCTTAACACTAAAAGAACTTAGCAGAATGCAATAGCAGCACTACAAGGACTTAGCAGATTATGTTTGTAGATTGTGCATGTATATGAAAAAATAATAATCAAAAAAGGCTGTGGATTTGAAAGAAGTAAGGGAGCCATGAGAGGGATTTAGAGGGTTAGGGCATGGAGGCTTTGTGAAGGAAAAGGAAGGGGGATAATATCATTTTAATTAAAATACATATTTCATTATGCCTCTTCATTGGCTCTCTATCCTCCAGGGAATCACTTGCTGTCCCTCACCTGAGTTATGATCCTGAGGGATGTTTTATGACTTTTCCGAAGATCAAGTGGCAAAAAGGAGTTTCCATTGTTATTTCGATGTGCTTGTCACTCAATGTGCAGCTACCCCTCCAGACAAGGAGCGAGAAAGAGGAGTCGGTATTTGCCAGGGCATCTCACAGTGGCAGCCATCAGTGTTCACCCAGCTGAAACCACAAGACTAAAAATAATCCAATTAAGTAACAACGGTATATCTTGAATTAGTGCAGAGCAGATGGTAGTCTCCTCCAGTCATCATTAATTAATGTTCACTCAGTGCCCACAGAGAACGACTCTGGGTTACTGCTTCCAGGAGATACTGGCGAAGCTTCTCTGAATGGAAGAAGGTTGTTTGGTTCCAATGAAAAAACAAAAAAAATGAGCCTACCTTACAGGAACTCGAGGTGTTTCACAAAATAAATTATGCCTGGAAATAGCAATACCATAGGCTTCAAGGGATTTTATGACCGCAACAGTGAATCTCCGAGATAAGAGAACTGTGAATTCTCTTGTTTAACAATGATTTGCAATTGCTCATGGACCTCTCCATGCCCACCCACCCCCAGTTATGTATCAGGCCAGTAAAAAGGCCCTGCTTTTCTCTTATCTCCCGAACACTTTAATTCTGTGGGAGCTTACCATCTCTCTGTTGCATCTGTTTTCTTGACTTCTGAATGATACTGGCACACCCCTACATTATATTTAAAGCCTATAGGTCAATACTCTTTCTAGTAGATTTATGAATACTTGTTTTTCAGAGGATATAAATTTTGTACAAATTTTGGGGAATCAGTTTCCATAACTGAAATTTTTTGCCCATGGTAGGTACAGAGTAGACACTTGGCTCTTGATTGCTTTCTTTGGCGGTCATGTTCTTATTATGTTACCACAGCGCAAATAAGACACTTAAAATTTTTATAAGCATTTTTTCTCACTTTGGACTATTCATCATGGGCAATGGTTCAAAAATTGGTTTACTTGTTTATTTTTTAATGCATTTAAAACTGACCACTAAACTCAGAATTCTACTTTTAAATTTATCCAACTTCATAATTATTTGTTAGATTTTTTTTAAAAAGTATGCTGACATTGCTTGCCCATTATCCACTCTTTTCTTCCTGAAAAGTAAATATAGCTCAGAATATGTGGGGATATCAGTGCACTTAGATGAAAGCACCATCAGTATTTTATTCTGTATTTTCGAGACAGGGTTTCTCTGTGTATCCCTGGCTGTCCTGGAACTCACTCTGTAGACCAGGCTGGCCTCAAACTCAGAAATCTGCCTGCCTCTGCCACTCAAGTGCTGGGATTAAAGGCATGCACCACCACCGCCTGGTTTTTATTCTGTATTTTAAACAGGAATGAGCATGACATTAACCCAGCAGATATTTGAGAAGTTGTTCATGAGAATGTCCACTCAAGGTACTGATGGGCTGCAGCCAGTCCTGTCACTTCAACCTCCTATTTCAATGCTTCGCTCCATCCTTCTCTGATTTAACTTTCTCACTCGGGACATTTTATTTGCCTGTTTCCCTACTAGAGCTTAAATACTACAAGGTAAGTATTTTGTCCATTGTTGCTAGTAGACTTGGGTCTAGATACTTAGAGGGCACACAAGTTTGCTGAATACATTAATTGAGATAAGGAATTAGTTGACCAAGGGTACTATGGAGAAGAACATTAAAGCTCTGATTTGGAAGGCTAGAATGTGTTTGGTTTATGTGGCAGATGGTGGCTGAATTTGAAAGTACAGTTAAGGGTGATAACTTATACTTTGCAAAGCAAAAATGATGAAGGATGAAGCAAGAGAGTTTGGGAACAGAGAGGTAAAGAGTTTAATGAGATGCACTTGTTGAGATTTAAAGGAAGAGGTGTGCTCCACTTTAGAATGGGAATGGGTGTTTTCGGATATGAATGGTCAGAGCATCTGGGTTGGGAAAGATGGAAACGGAAGAGACTCAAACCTTATTCTTTCAGTCTTCAAGGAGGAACGGGATGTAGACAAACTGTTCAGCATGAGTGTAGGGGAAGAGATGAGGGATGGACGGAGGGAGAAAGTTCCATGACATCAGCTGTGTTGCAGGATATAAATGATACTGAACTGGGCAGAAATTGCTACTGATTGGATGAAAGCCCTGGGTGAAGCTGATAATGAGGATTTATAGTCTAACCACCTGCCGTGGCTTTATTTCTTTTCTGATAATTGCTATGAGCTCAGAAATGGGGTGGAAATATGCAAAAACAGATGGTCGGCCTTTCCCAGGTTGTGGTAAATGGCAAAGTGGGCATGGAAGAATGATGAGGAGGCCATGGTTGTAGAAATGAGAAAATGCCATCTAAGTTGGAAAGGACTGGAAGGAGGGGGTGGGACGTGGTCTGTGATGGCAGGATGCATGTCTACTGAATATGGATTCCACCTTACCCTTTGGCTGAAAGTTGACTTGTACTTCTCTTTGTATATTTTCCTGTATTACATGTAAAATTTATATCCAAGGCCTGGGAGCACTTCTTAATTCATTTGACATCTGGCCTTGATGCATAAATGGGATCTGGTCAAAACTTTCTAGGACAAGGGTCACAGTGCATTCTAAGCATTCACGCCCAGGGAACTGACAAGACTCATCTGTATGAACTGCAGGGTGCACCTGGAAGAGAAGTGTGTGTCCTTCCTCCCTGCCCTTTATGCATAATCTTAATATTAGATCTTATTATTTCCAGCTCTTCCCATTTTTCGTGTGCTGCAGAACCTAGCAAAACTGAGCAGTCTACATCTCTCTTATGTCTCAAACTCCTCCAAGACAAACCTCCCTACTGAAGGAAAGCTCCCCAAGACATAGACTATTATGTAGAGAGGTGAACCATTCCATCCATTTGGCGGTGAGACTCCATATTCACAGGCAAGAAACGACTCGAGGCATCAGGAAAACCCCGAAACTGACCAGATGCACTAAGCTCTTAAATAGTCAGGAACTCTCTGAGAAGCTGACCTGTGCAGAAGAGACTCTGACCAACCTAGTCAGCTGAAGGAGACACTCTCTAACTTGATGAGTTGCTTAAGAGTTATACAGCAAACTCTAGATTTTCATCTTTCCTGAGCTGTCACCCATGCTGACATGAACTTTTGGCTTTGCAGTTAACTAGATACCAGATAATACCCTAATTATAACTCATACATAACTTAGACTGTGAAGTAAGCTCAAATATAAATTTTATATGTCAGTACTTATGAGTTAAGGTATTCTAGTGTAGATTCATGAGGGCATAAAATTGGAAGGATTCTCATAGTCTCTGGACTGCAGACTATTCACGGTGAGATACAATGTCAGGAGTATTCGGAAATTTGGAAAGCTCTTTTTCTTATCTTTCTCAATTATTTCACATACCACTCAGGTGACTTTTCACCAAATACTCATCAGTATGAACTGCAGGATGCATGTGGAAGAGAAACATTTGTCCTCCCCACCTTTATGCATATCTTTATGCATATCTTAATATTAGATCTTACTATTACCAGCTCTTCCCCCTTTTCATGGGCTGCAGAGTCTCGCCAAGCTGACAGGTTATGAACTCATCAGTTGTATTAGCGTACGATGATTTGTTCAATCCTGGGACCCTTCAAACAAAATTTACCTTGCATTTACATGACTATTTAAGAAGCACTATGTCCTGAGATAATTTCTATTGCATGGTCTGCAGTAGGGTCCTAGGAGGTAGATTAGACATTTTTATACACAGTGTAGCTTGGGAGTCAGCAATGCCCAAGTGCTTGGGTTTAAGTCACACTTTGCCCTCATTAGCAATAAGCCTCATTTGCCCACGAGACTATAGGTCATTAGCCAAGCTCTATTTTTTTGTTCACTTGTTGCAGAACGCCTTTCTCCACAGCAAGTGGAGAGGAAGATGAGAGGCGCTTAAGAGGTTGTTGGGCTCAAGCTGCCTGTATCCATTTTTGTTATTTTGTTTTATAGGTGACTTGCCCATGAGTAGAGAGATAGGCTGCTTATGTAAGGTTGTTTTTTTTTTTCTTCATGTAGGAAGTTTACCTTTATTGTAATACAGAGGGAGAAGAGCTGATTAAAGCAGGATTGAAAATAAAAATGACGAATCGTGCTAAAAACTTAAGTCTACTTTAAGAATCATTTGTTTTAGAATAGTCTGCCTTGCTTGCTTCTGTAATAATTTGGATTTTTGTGTTAGCCTTGACTTATGAACACTCAATAACAAAAACGCTATTATTTAATCACACTAGGAAAGCAGCGAGTGCATTTTCATCAAGTCTGTTCCTAATGAGGGAGCAGGGCCATCAATCTAAATTAAATGCCTCTCTAATATCCTATTCACCTCCGATTTTTCCCCATTTCAGTTCAGGATTTCCTCATTTGGGGGGATTTAAAATTTTGGGGGGCATTTAAAATTAAGTAGAATGCTTCAGAAAAAGCTTAATTGTTAGTTGGTATTTCAGTGTTTTATTATGTAAGCATTTACACTGACTTGAGTCGGAGTCTGGGTGTGGTTCACAGCAACATCTGCTTCTGTAAGTGTAACGAGGAGGACGACACCTTCCGAAAGAGAGCAGGCAGCAGGAGGAAGGGCTGATCCCTAACACAGTGAATTATGTAGTTTTCCTTAAATTCTGATATTTCGAATTTCTCAATAGCCTAAAGCTCACCTCAACTGCTTACATATTTTCAACTTGTGAGTATATCTTGGCTAAAATTTGTAAAGTTTTGTATCATACAATTAATGAAAATATTCATATATGATTGTATAAACCAAAATATCTACCCACCTAACTGTAGACAACATTCCACACTCTGACATTATCTCTGAAAATTAAAGGAAGACAATTAACTAAGGAAGGGGGCGGCATGAGAACTCTCAGTAGCTAAAGCTACGAAGCCTGTTGTCTCCGACACTGTTTTATTTGATGTGTTTTTTCAGAATGCACTAATATTTCCAAACAAAATTGCTTCTAAAATTTAACACCAAGAGCAATTTCCATTTCAAAATTGTGTAAGTTATTGAAAATGTCTTCAGTGGTGTTACAAATGGCCTTGAAGCTTCCCCAAATGTGCTCAGCATTTAGTAATGTGACTATCTCCTAAAAATTGCCCATCTAGTTATCTCAAAGCAAAAACAAGAAAAAAGCCCAGAGAAGTAATCGTCATGCTGTGTGTAAAATAAATGCAGCAAATAGCTCTGTAAAATAATATTTTTAAAAGAGCCCACTTTTTGTTATGTTTTGTTTAATGTCCCAGAACTTTCGAACTGAAAATTAAGAGAAACTGTTAGAGTGAATCAAGTTGGTTAAAATGACTTCAGAACTTATCCAAAAAATGAAGACAAAAAAGAAAGACAGTGGAGGAGATTCAGGTATATGTTTGTATTATAACCAGTAAGCATACATTGAAGAAGAATCTCATTCTTTCTAAGGTGATCTTCAACAGAAAAATATTATCCGTGTCTGTGGCTAATGCCTTCTTTCACTATTTTCCATGGTGTCCAAAGATATTATTACATGTGTTTTCATAATATTATGATCTTTGACACGAAGGAAAGTTTTATGTGTCTCTCTTGCATGTACTGCTGAATGGTCTAGTGTTTATGTTCCTCCCAAAGTCACTTAATCACAATCATGGTGGTATTAGGAGGAGAAATTTATGGAATCAGTTCTTATGCATGGGGAACTCATGAAGCTAATTTGTGGTCCCTTAAGCAAGATTTTAGAGAGCTGCCTGACATTCTACCATATGAGGAGATGAAGGAAACGCACCGAGAAACAGACTCTCACCATTCACCAAGTCAGACATCTCCCCAGTGACAGGTTTTTCTCTTATAAAGTATTTCTTGGATATCTGTTTTTCTTTTTTCTTTTTTTTTTTTTTTTTACATTTTTATTTTTTTTTTTAATTTTATTTTCTATATTCTATGTTTACATTCCAAAGGCTTTCCCCTTTCCCAGTTCCCACCCACCATAGTTCCCATAGTTCCTCTCCCCCCCATCTGTTCCCCAATAATTCCCCCTCCCCCCTCGGTTTCTTTACTAAACTGGAAGCAATCTTTACAGGCCCAGGGTCCTCTCCTTTCTTCTTCTTGGGAATCATTTGACTTGCTATTTGTGTCTTGAGTATTTAGGGCTTCTGGGCTCATTAATATCCACTTATCAGTGATTGCATTTCAGGTGCATTCTTTTGTGATTGGGTTAATTCACTCAGGATGATATTTTCCAGGTCTAACCATTTACCTACAAATTGCATGAATTCATTATTTTTAATTGCTGTGTAGTATTCCATTGTATAAATATACCACATTTTCTGTATCCATTCCTCCTTTGAGGGATATTTGGGCTGCTTCCAATTTCTGGCTATTATAAACAAGGCTGCTATAAACATAGTGGAGCATGTGTCCTTATTGCATGCAGGGGAATCCTCTGGGTATATGCCCAGGAGTGGTATGCCAGGGTCCTCTGGAAGTAACATGCCCAATTTTCTGAGGAACCGCCAAACTGATTTCCAGAGCGGTTTTACCATTTTGCAATCCCACCAACAGTGGAGGAGTGTTCCTCTTTCTCCACATCCTCGCCAGCACTTGTTGTCTCTTGAGTTTTTAATCTTAGCCATTCTGACTGGTGTGAGGTGGAATCTCAGGGTTGTTTTGATTTGCATTTCCCTGATGACTAATGATGTTGAACATCTTTTAAGGTGTTTCTCGGCCATCCGAATTTCTTCTGGTGAGAATTCTTTGTTTAGCTCTGTGCCCCATTTTTTGATAGGGTTATTTGGTTCTTTGCGGTCTAACTTCTTGAGTTCTTTGTATATATTGGATATTAGCCCTCTGTCGGATGTGGGGTTGGTGAAGATCTTTTCCCACTTTGTTGGTTGCCGTTTTGTCCTTCTGACAGTGTCCTTTGCTTTGCAGAAACTTTGTAATTTTATGAGGTCCCATTTGTCGATTCTTGATCTTAGAGCATAAGCTATTGGTGTTCTGTTCAGGAACTTTTCCCCTGTGCCCAAGTCCTCCAGGGTCTTCCCAAGTTTCTTTTCTAATAGTTTCAGTGTGTCTGGTTTTATGTGGAGGTCCTTGATCCACTTGGAGTTGATCTTAGTACAAGGAGATAAGAGTGGGTCAATTCGCATTCTTCTGCATGTTGACCTCCAGTTGAACCAGCACCATTTGTTGAAAAGGCTATCTTTTTTCCACCGGATGGTTGTGGCTCCTTTATCAAAGATCAAGTGACCATAAGTCTGTGGGTTAATTTCTGGGTCTTCAATCCTATTCCATTGATCTACCTGCCTGTTGCTGTACCAATACCATGCAGTTTTTAACACAATTGCTCTGTAGTACTGCTTGAGGTCAGGGATATTGATTCCCCCAGAAGTCCTTTTATTGTTGAGAATAGTTTTAGCTATCCTGGGTTTTTTGTTGCTCCAGATGAATTTGAGAATTGCTCTTTCTAGATCTATGAAGAATTGATTTGGGATTTTGATGGGGATTGCATTGAATCTGTAGATTGCTTTTGGCAAGATGGCCATTTTTACTATATTGATCCTGCCAATCCAGGAGCAAGAAATATTTTTCCATCTCCTGAGGTCTTCTTCGATTTCTTTCTTCAGGGACTTGAAGTTCCTGTCATACAGATCTTTCACTTGTTTGGTTAGAGTTACGCCAAGGTACTTTATGTTGTTTGTGGCTATTGTGAAGGGTGTTATTTCCCTAACTTCTTTCTCAGCCTGCTTGTCCTTTGAGTACAAGAAGGCTACTGATTTGCTTGAGTTAATTTTATAACCAGCCACGTTGCTGAAGTTGTTTATCAGCTGTAGAAGTTCTCTGGTGGAGTTTTTTGGATCGCTTAAGTAGACTATCATATCATCTGCAAATAATGATACTTTGACTTCTTCCTTTCCAATTTGTATCCCTTTGACTTCCTTATGTTGTCTGATTGCTCTCGCTAGAACTTCAAGTACTATATTGAAAAGATATGGAGAGAGAGGACAGCCTTGTCTAGTCCCTGATTTTAGTGGAATTGCTTCAAGTTTCTCTCCATTTATTTTGATGTTGGCTACTGGTTTGCTGTAGATTGCTTTTACTATGTTTAGGTATGGGCCTTGAATTCCTGCTCTTTCCAAGACTTTTAGCATGAAAGGATGCTGAATTTTGTCAAATGCTTTTTCAGCATCTAATGAGATGACCATGTGGTTTTTTTCTTTTAGTTTGTTTATGTAGTGGATTACATTGATGGATTTCCGTATATTGAACCATCCCTGCATTCCTGGAATGAAGCCTACTTGATCATGGTGAATGATCGTTTTGATATGCTCTTGGATTCGGTTGGCAAGGATTTTATTTAGTATTTTTGCATCTATATTCATAAGAGAAATTGGCCTGTAGTTCTCTTTCTTTGTTGGATCTTTTTGTGGTTTAGGTATCAGCGTAATTGTGGTTTCGAAGAATGAGTTGGGCAGTGTCCCTTCTGTCTCTATTTTGTGGAATAGTTTGAAGAGTATTGGTGTTAAGTCTTCTTTGAAGGTCTGGTAGAATTCTGCACTAAAACCATCTGGTCCCGTACTTTTTTTGGTTGGGAGGCTTTCTATAACCCCTTCTATTTCTTTAAGGGTTATGGGACTGTTTAGCTGGTCTACTTGATGCTGATTTAATTTTGGTATTTGGTATCTGTCTAGGAAATTGTCCATTTCCTCCAGATTCTCCAGTTGTTTTGAGTATAGGCCTTTGTAGTAGGATCTGATGATCTTTTGAATTTCCTCTGTTTCTGTTGTTATATCCCCCTTTTCATTTTTAATTTTGTTAATTTGGATACTATCTCTGTGCCCTTTGGTTAGTCTAGCTAAGGGCTTATCTATCTTGTTGATTTTCTCGAAGAACCAGCTCTTGGTTTTGTTGATTCTTTGTATGGTTCTCTTTGTTTCTGCTTGATTGATTTCAGCCCTTAGTTTGATGATTTCCTCTCTTCTACTCCTCCTGGGTGAGTTAGCTTCTTTTTGTTCCAGCGCCTTCAGGTGTGCTGTTAAGTTGCTAGTGTATGCTCTTTCCAGTTTCTTTTTGGAGGCACTCAGGGCTATGAGTTTTCCTCTTAGCACTGCTTTCATTGTATCCCAGAGATTTGGGTAGGTCGTACCTTCATTTTCATTGAAGTCTAAAAAGTCTTTGATTTCTTTCTTTATTTCTTCCTTGACCAGGGTGTCATTGAGTAGAGTATTGTTCAGTTTCCATGTGTATGTGGGCTTTCTGTAGTTCTTCTTGCTATTGAAGATCACTTTTACTCCATAGTGATCCGATAGGAGACATGGGATTAGTTCGGTCTTCTTGTATTTGTTGAGGTCTGTCTTGTGACCAATTATATGATCAATTTTTGAGAAGGTACCGTGCGGTGCTGAGAAAAAGGTATACTCTTTTGTTTTAGGATGGAATGTTCTATATATATCTGTTAAATCCAATTGGTCCAAAGCTTCAATTAGTTTCACTGTGTCCCTGTTTAGTTTCTGCTTTCCTGATCGGTCCATTGAGGAGAGTGGAGTGTTGAAGTCACCTACAATCATTGTGTTAGGTGCGATGTGTGCTTTAAGCTTTAGTAAAGTTTCTTTTACGAATGAGGGTGCCCTTGCATTTGGTGCATAGATGTTCAGTATTGAGAATTCTTCTTGGTGGATTTTCCCTTTGACAAGCAGGAAGTGACCTTCTGTGTCTCTTTTGATGACTTTAGGTTGAAAGTCGATTTTATCTGATATTAGAATGGCTACTCCAGCTTGTTTCCTGGGACCATTTGCTTGTAGAACTGTCTTCCAGCCTTTTACTCTAAGGAGGTGTTTGTCTTTGACACTGAGATGTGTTTCCTGTATGCAGCAAAATGTAGGGTCCTGTTTCCGTATCCAGTCTGTTAGTCTGTGTCTTTTGATTGGGGAATTGAGTCCATTGATATTAAGAGATATTAAGGAATAGTAATTATTACTTCCTGACATTTTGGGAATTGTTATTATTATTTGTATTTGAGTGGTTCTCTTCTTTTGGGTTGGATGAGATGGGGTTTCTATCTTGTTTCTTCTGGGGTGTTGTTTCCCCCCTTGTGTTGGTATTTTTCCCCTATTATCCTTTGTAGGGCTGGGTTTGTAGATAAGTATCTTGCAAATTTGGTTTTGTCGTGGAATATCTTGGTTTCCCCATCTATGGCAATTGAGAGTTTCGCTGGGTATAGTAGTCTTGGCTGAAGTTTGTGTTCTCTTAGGGTCTGCATAAGGTTTGCCCAGGATCTTCTAGCTTTCATGGTCTCAGGTGAGAAGTCTGGTGTAATTCTGATAGGTCTACCTTTATATGTTACTTGTCCTTTTTCTCTTACTGCCTTTAATATTCTTTCTTTGTTTAGTACATTTGGGGTTTTGACTATTATGTGACGGGAAGTATTTCTGTTCTGGTCCAGTCTATTTGGGGTTCTATAGGCTTCTTGTATATTCATGGGCATCTCTCTCTTTAGGTTGGGGAAATTTTCTTCCATAATTTTGTAGAAGATATTTGCTGGCCCTTTAAGTTGTAGATCTTCATTCTCATCTATCCCTATAATCCTTAGGTTTGGTCTTCTCATTGTGTCCTGGATTTCCTGAATGTTTTGGGTTACCAGCTTTTTGCATTTTGCATTTTCTTTAATTGTTGAATCCATGGTTCCTATGGTATCTTCAGCATCTGAGATTCTGTCTTCTATCTCTTGTATTCTATTGTTGATATTTGCATCTATGACTCCTGATTTCTTCCCAAGGTTTTCTATTTCCAACATTGTCTCCCTTTGCGATTGCTTAGTTGTTTCTACTTCTGTTTTTAGATTTTGTATGGTTTTGCTCAGATCTTTCAGTTGCTTGTTTGTGTTTTCCTGTAATTCTTTAAGGGATTTTTGTGTTTCCTCCTTTATGACTTCTACTCGTTGACCCATGTTCTCTTGTATTTCTTTGGGTGATTTTTGTTTCTCCCCCTTATTGGGATTCACTTTTTGCTCTATATTCTCCTGGATTTCTTTAAGTGATTTTTGTGTCTGCCTTGTATGGGCTTCTAGTTTTTGATCTATTTTCTCCTCTATTACTTTAAGAAATTTATCTAAGTGATCCTCAATCTGCATCTTTACCAGTGATTTTAGATCTGAGTCTTGTTTTTCTGGTGTGTTGAGATATCTGGGATTTAATTGTGTTTGTCTTGCAATGGCTTCTAGCTTTTGATCTATTTTCTCATGTATTACTTTAAGAGATTTATCTAAGTGTTCCTCTATCAGCAACCTGACCAGTGATTTTAGATCTGAGTCTTGTTTTTCTGGTGTTTCGGGGTATCCAATATTTATTGCTGTTGGGGAACTGGGTTCGGATGCCGCCATATTGCCTTGATTTTTGTTAGTAGCGATCTTACGTTTGCCTTTTGCCATCTGGTTAACTCTGGTGTTAGTTGGTCCTGTAGATACTAGCTGGTGCTTGACCCTCCTGTGGGGTTGTAAGGCTATTTCCCAGTGACTGGGATACCTGAATCACTGTCCTGCGGGGCTCTTGCTCACAGATTGCTGACAGGTGGCCTGAGTCCCCCGAGGTCTTAACCTCAGGATATCCCAGGTATTTGGTTCCGCCTGTTGGGCGGCTGCTCTGCACTGCTCCTGCTCAGGGTTCGCTGTCTGATATCCTGTTTCCCCAGGGGTTTTAAAGTTGGGATATCTCAGTTATCTGGTTCCGCCTGCTGGTCCCAAGCTGCTGGGAAGCTGGCTGGGTCCGGTTTCCAGCTTCCCTGCCACTGGCTGGATGGGAGGCTGGTTCGGCCTCCGGCTGGGTCTGGGTACCTGGCACACTGGCTGACTCTGGCTTCCTCACCACCAGCTGGACGGGAAGCTGCAGGCAATATGGCAGCTGCCTGCAGGGAGCTCGGGGTCCGCCCCGCGCGCGAGTGCAGAGTGCACCCGCTATTCTGTGCCCAATTCCCACTCCAGGCCTGAGTCCCCGAAGGTCTTAAGCTCGGGCTGTGCCGGTACCTGGTTCTGCCGCCGCCGCCGGATGGTTCTGAGCACCTGGGACGCTGGGTGACCCTCCGGCTTCCCCACCGCCAGCTGGGCGGGAAGCTGCAGGCAATATGGCAGCTGCCTGCAGGGAGCTCGGGGTCCGCCCCGCGCGCGAGTGCAGAGTGCACCCGCTATTCTGTGCCCAATTCCCACTCCAGGCCTGAGTCCCCAAAGGTCTTAAGCTCGGGCTGTGTCGGGTACCTGGTTCTGCCGCCGCCGCCGGATGGTTCTGAGCACCTGGGACGCTGGGTGACCCTCCGGCTTCCCCACCACCAGCTGGGCGGGAAGCTGCAGGCAATATGGCAGCTGCCTGCAGGGAGCTCGGGGTCCGCCGCGCGAGTGCAGAGTGCACCCGCTATTCTGTGCCCAACTCCCACTCCAGGCCTGAGTCCCCGAAGGTCTTAAGCTTGGGCTGTGTCGGGTACCTGGTTCTGCCGCCGCCGCCGGATGGTTCTCGGATATCTGTTTTTCTATCTGACTGGCTACATCAAAGGTAGGGATGCTGGTACAACCACTCTGGAAATCAGTCTGGCGGTTCCTCAGAAAACTGGACATGATACTTCCGGAGGACCCAGCCATACCACTCCTGGGAATATACCCAGAAGATTCCCCAGCATGCAAAAAGGATACATGCTCCACTATGTTCATAGCAGCCTTATATATAATAGCCAGAAGCTGGAAAGAACCCAGATGTCCCTCAACAGAGGAATGGATACAAAAAATGTGGTATATATACACAATGGAGTACTATTCAGCCATTAGAAACAATGAATTAATGAAATTCTTAGAGAAATGGATGGAGCTAGAGAACATCATACTAAGTGAGGTAACCCAGTCTCAAAAGAATACCCATGGTATGCAGTCACTGATAAGTGGATATTAGCCTAGAACCTTGGAACACCAAAGACACAATTCACATACCAAATGATGTCTGACAAGAAGAAAGGAGTGGGCACTGGTGCTGGAAAGGATCAAAGCATCAGTGTAGGGGAATACAAGAACAGGGAAGTGGGAAGGGGTGGATGAGGGAGCAGGGGGAGGGAAAAGGGCATGTGGGACCTTTGGGGGGTGGGGAACCAGAAAAAGGGAAATGAATTGTAAATATAGAATATATCCAATAAAAAAATGTAGGAACCAAATCTTATTCATCAGTAAATTTCTGTGGCCCGAATTGTCCACTTGATTCTCACCCTCCCTGTCCTGATCCTGATCTATTTTCCAAGGAAATGGCACAATATATGCAAAGACTCCCATATTTAGAGAATTTGGTGATTCTTTCATTTTTCTGAACAGCATTTAAAGCAGTCATTTACACTTGCTAGTACATTTTAGAGAGTTTGGACATAGAATTTTATGTGCCATACCTTGAGTGAATTCCAGAAATATATAAGTTTTGAAGCAGAAGAAATCAATTTGTATAGGGCATAAAGTTAACTGTAATGGGAATTTCACCTGTTACCTCTACTGTATTTATTTTTATGAAGAGAGTGAAACGATGGATTGTGTTTTGTGTTTCTTCCCTTCGGGAATTTGTGGCCATTGGTTGCAGCCATATTTATATTTCAGAATACTAATTTTAATCTTCATTATTTTGAGTTCTTGAAGAAGGAACTTACAAAAATTCCTTTTTTTTGTAAAATCACTGAATTTTATCCAAATATCAATATTTTCCCATGTATTCATTAAAGTCAGCTGATAGTGTTATTGGTTATGTTTAGTCCCAAATTATTAAATTGAATACTCCAGGTTTGTTAGAAAATAGACTTTCAGACATATATTTGAACAACTGATATTTGAGACTTTCAGACCTAAGGCAGATGAAGAAGGGAAAAAGCAAATAAAGAATATAAGACATGAAGAGACAGTTTCACCCATACAGCAGCTGACATTTAATGCACAAATACTGAGCTTTATGTGTGTGCATCTTCTCAGTTAGGGTGTCAGACTCTGAGTGCAAAATGTCTGTCTGTGGAGCAGCCCACAGGCATAGGAGGGAGTTGGTATCCTCTTCCTCCTCCTCCTCGCCCTTCTCTCTTCTTCCTCCTCCTCTTCCCCCTCTCTCTTCTTCCTCTGCTACTTCCTTCTCCTCCTCCTCCTCCTCCTCCTCCTCCTCCTCCTCCTCCTCCTCCTCCTCCCCTCCCCCCCCTTCTACACCTCCTTTTCACCATTGATACAAGTTCACTCTACTTCACTTGTGAGTTGTGACATTGGGATATGGTTTGGTTATTAACAAGTAAATTCTACCCATGGGGTGGTGCTCTTTTTGAACAAGTCATATACTACAGCACTCTATGGAGAGGCAAAGGACATATATTCCAAGTTCATGATTGATGAGCTGGCTGTGTGGAAGCAAAAAGCAAGATATTCCAACTGCACATTATGCTCTGGAGTTAAGGGATTAAAAATAATCCAAATGAATATTGGAAGATCTAATATTTTTAATGGAAGTGTGAGACTCAAAACCATTCCTCTTCCAGATTTACATATTGATTCATATGGAGTGAAGGGGAGTTAAAAGCTTTGGGTAGAAAGTGTCAGAGATAGTAATGCAGGTTCTACTGGGAGTTATCACAGATACCTGACTTGAAAAAAACCAAAGACCCTAAACAACTATAAGGCCAAATCCATTGACAATCCACACTTGGAGAATTCTGGGCTCTTATTTGCTGGAGGTTGTCTGCATGAAACTTCTTTGATATTTCTTTGAAAGAATTTCCTAGTTTACAACTTTGAATTGTTTTTTTAAGCCTATCTATTTTGCACTGGCTCCAAAGGTTTTTTCAAGAAAATATAGACAACCAGATGTTTTCTCGAAACAAGTATTCCTAGAGGAACATCATTTCTGGAATGAAATCAATCCACTAAATTCAGTCTCATTTTGGAGAAATGCATTTCATGTTGCATTTCAGATTTACTTTTTTCCTTTGACTGGAAAATGAGTTTACAGTTGTTTTAACACTGTGAGATCTTTAAGGACTCAACTGTATTCTGTACATCTATCCACCGGGCCACACAAACCAGTTGGTTCTTACTATGTCTTCAGTAATGAGCACTCCAAGTTTTGGCTGTGCTTGGGCTCAGAGAATGATACCCAAAGTATGGTTCTGGGCCTGCTGAGCACTGAGAAGGAAAGAGATTTAGAAGGTCTTAGAAGTAGTGTTGGGGTGGAGAGCTTTGAAATTGTCTCTGCTTCAAACCTAAGCACAGAGCTAGTCGTACTCTTGGAGGCTTCCATATTATCTTCTCCTCCAAAAGGAATACTCTTGCTCCAAATGTCACTAACCAGGTGAGAAATAAAATTGGAGAAAAGGAACCAAACCTAGACAGACCTTATCACAAGCTGTCCTGATCTTTGGGCTCATTCAGCATCCAGAGGGACACATTTACAAATATATGCCCATTCTTTGGTGTCTTGAGTATGTGTACCGCCCTCTCTCCTTCAAAGGGGGCTATGTAACTTTCTAAATCTCATCAGTTTATTGGACAATCACTTTCTTGTGAGTCTGTTGTGCACATAGTAACTCTAATGGCCTTTCTTCCTGTTAATGAGTGCTGCATTTATTTCAGTACATGTGCAGCATAAAAACAGGATGGGAAACATTCCTTTGTCTCTACCCTAGAAACACTTGTCCAAAGCCATTATCTATGCAAGTATTCTGGCTCCTGCCACTACTGAATTCTACAAGGAAGGAGTTCATGCTCCTCACAACTCCCATTATCTGAGGTCAGCTATGGGAAAGAGTGATGATTTTTGAGAAATGTTACATGGTGTCCTGGAATAATTTTCCTATCGATCATACTTGTCAAATTCTAATATTTTTTATTATTTTGGGGGTTTTCATTTTTGGAAGAGGTGGTGCCAAGACTGTAGTCTGTAAAGTTGTTCTGCACTCCCCATTTGCTGGTGGCTTGTGCCCTTCTGTTGACATCTGCTTGTTCTTCTGCTCATCTTCTGTGAGAGGAAATCTGACAGATGATGGGCCAGATGACTGGGTACTGTATCACCCCCTCTGGTTGGCTGGTGAAGAGATGGTTGTTCCAGACTACCACTAATGGAGACTATGGAGAAACTGCAAACACTTCACAGTCTTCATTTTTTTACCTTACAACAAGCTACAAATGACCAGGGAGCTGATCCGTGCTGGTTATATTCCAAAATGTAGATCTTATCCTTTTTAGAAGTCAGTGTAGAATAATTTTTCTCCAGACATTTGGCTGAAAAAGAAGGGTCAATGCAGTAGCGTTCTTTCCATTCTTCCTGAAATGATAGACTAACTCTACTGATCATTGTCCAGCTTGACAGTAGAAATTCGCATTTCACTCAACAATGTGAAAAGGTAAGTAAATAAAGGTCTGTTCAGTTCAGCAAGTGCTTTGCAAGCTCTGTCTGGAAAGAAAAATGGAAATAGGATGGCTTCTTAGATTTAAAACTTTATTACAATGTTTTAATCCAAGTCAGTTCATAGTTTTATTCTCAAAGTTTCATTCCTCTTGATGAGGAATATCTAAAACAGTACCAGGCCCCCAACCCTTGTATCAGGGCCTTTAGTTTCAGTGGGATTTCTTTGTAGGGTGATTTCATTTTGATAGGTGATTTGCCAAGGTTTGTGGGAGATACAAAGAGTTGTGATTTGCCCTGAGAGGATGATAAGGCAGGGTGAGAGAAAAGATATGAACGTTATCCAAATGACTTAATGAAGTAAGAATTGAACAGGTGTTTGTGCTTTAAAACTTGCGAATAACTGTGTTTCAGTAATCTAGAACTAGGAAAACCACTGCTTGTTACTTTATGGCTAAAACCATGGAATAAAGTAGGAAACCATTCTCCTGCTTGGGACAGAATTATGCTCATAGGTAGTTATATGCAGAAAAGTACTAGGAATTTACAGTGCATGAATATGTGTGCATGTTTGCTCACTGAAATATGGAGTTTTATACTTACCTAGATTCTTACACATTGGAAGTTCCTCTTCAGGTGAGTTTCTTTGATCCAATGATATTTTCACAAGTCATATTATGTGCTTTTAAATTTTGATTTAATTACCTCATTAATTTATTCATTTATTTTGAGATGGATCTTACTCTGTGACCCTGACTAGCTTGGGACTCTCTATGTGGACTAAGCTGGCCACCAAGTCACAGCGTTCCACCAGCATTTGTCTCATAGAGCTGGGATTATGGAATCCGTTTGGTTTTATTGGGGTCTCTTCCCCTCTGATTTGTAGTGCAAACTATTCAAACCCAGATGGCAAAACTGAGGAATGATTTCTAGTTCAGAATCATTCTTCCCTTTCTCTCTGCCTCAATTCCTGGTTGTACTTTCAGCTTCCTTGAAGAACATTCTGCATTTCTCATCATGTTTTAGTTCTTCATTCCAAGCTGAAATGCCTCCTGCTAATCTGTAGCCCAGGAGTGAATCCCTCAGGGTAGTAATTTTCCTTGGAGCCTTTGTTATTACAAAGTATGCTGAAACTCATGAAAGGAAAGTATCACTAATTAAAAGGAACTACATTTTCTTAGCGATAAATGAGCGATATCAGTGACTATGAGCTGGTCTGTGCCCATCTATAACTGGGTAGAGCCACTGGTTGCTATTTATTGTGGGAATACAGGGTCCCTGGATGGGAATAGGAACCTCTGGGTGCTGCCTGGGTTGCCATGAAACTGCAAATTAAGGTCAGAAGATGTAACTCGTCTGCTCAGCCTATCAAGCTGTTACTGGTATTCTTTAATACAGATACATATAGCCCCAGAAAGTACAATAATTTTGTTGTTGTTAGAAACCATTAATAGTTGAGGCCAGCCTGGTCTACAGAGTGAGTTCCAGGACAGACAGGGCTGTACAGAGAAGCCCTGTCTCAAAAAAAAAAAAAAAAAAAAGAAAGAAAGAAAGAAAAAAAGAAACAATTAATAGGTTATGAAAACTCTAGCAGATAGTAGGAGATCACTTCAAATGATTAGGATTATGGATTTAAAAATATTTTATTAATCTTTCTTTGTTTCTTTCTTTGTTTCTTTGTTTCTTTTCTTTGTTTCTTTGTTTCTTTCTTTGTTTCTTTCTTTTTTTCTTTCTTTTCTTTCTTTCTTTGTTTGTTTCTTTGTTTCTTTGTTTCTTTCTTTGTTTCTTTGTTTCTTTGTTTCTTTGTTTCTTTGTTTCTTTTTCTTTCTTTCTTTCTTTCTTTCTTTCTTTCTTTCTTTCTTTCTTTCGACAGGGTTTCTCTGTGTAGCCTTGGCTGTCCTGGAACTCACTTTTGTAGTCCTGGCTGTCCTGGAACGCAGAAATCCACCTGCCTCTGCCTCCCAAGTGCTGGGATTAGAGGCGTGAGCCACCACCGCACAGCCAATGTTTCATTTGATAATGAGATTTTATTTTATTTTACAGCAAGAAGAAAACTTTAAGATACAAGATAAAATTTAGTAGAAAGTTTATCTTAAAACATCTTATTATCTATGCCTTTTATATTTTACGAAGTAATTGTAGTTTTCTAAATCCTCCAAAATAGAGGAAAAATTAACAGCAATTACTAGCTTGTGTTTTAAACTGTTATCTTGTCCTATTTAATCTTATCCATATTAAATGCAACCGGTGGAAAAGTTTCTGATTTCTGTTTCCTCCACCTCCTGCCAACAGAATTATGTTTCTCATAGGAAAAGAAAATGCAAGGCTTCTCAATCTTTGTGCACCTTATTGAAGGGACTGGTGCTTTGTGTTTATTCTCCTTGGTAAGCAAATCTCCACATCAGGCTCTGCTTCCATTTTCTTCTCTTCCTGGCTCTTTCTGGTTATCCCACCCCTGTCCTCTCCTCCCTGTTCTTCAGGTGGTATTTTCATAACCAACCTCTTCTCACCTTCTTTTCTTTCCTTTCTTTCCTTTCTTTCCTTTCCTTTCCTTTCCTTTCTTTCTCTTTCTTTCTTTCTTTCTTTCTTTCTTTCTTTCTTTCCTTTCCTTTCCTTTCCTTTCCTTTCCTTTCCTTTCCTTTCCTTTCCTTTCCTTTCCTTTCCTTTCCACTTCTCTTTTCTTTCTTCTGGACAAATTTTGCTAGATCCATGAAAACTTCTTACAGTGTGTTTTGATCACAATCACCTCCCACTCCAAAGTTCTACTTTCCCTACCCATTCAACTTTGTATCTTCATTTTCCATCAAGCATAATTTATGGTGAGAATATAATCTTGGATGTGTGCCTTGTGACCTACCAAGGTCACACCATTAAAGAAAATGGACTATTACTCTTCCAGGATCTATCAATCAAGAATTAGTTCCTTTGCTAGGTGTAGGACTTTGTGCCTACCTTTCTTCCTTACTGTGGTGATTTGAATATGCTTGGCCCATGGGACATGGCACTATTTGGAGGTATGGCCTTGATGACATACATGTGGCCTCATTGGAGGAAGTGTGTCACTGTGTAGGCAGGCTCTGAGGTCTCCTAGTGCTAAGACTCCACCCAGTGCTCAAGATATCCTCCTCCTGGCTGCCGAAGGAAGAGAGTCTCCTTTGGTTTGCCTTCCAATCAAGATGTAGAATTCTCAGTTCCTTCTACAGCACCATGCCTGTCTGGACTCTGAAAATGTAAGTCAGCCCCAATTAAATGTTGCCCTTTATAAAAGTTACCTTGGTTATTGGTGTCTCTTCACAGCAATGAAACATAAACTAAGATCCATGTTAGGATTTTGCCTAACTTGAATTTCTAAAAGCCTGTGTGTGCACTGTCAGAACTTCTGTGAGTTTTCATGTGCAACTTCCCTGCTGTTGTATTGTAGACTTCTACCACCTCTGGCTGTTACATTCTTTCTGCCATCTCTTTCATAGTGATTCCTGAGCTCTGGGCATAGGAGATATGTTATACAGGTCCTGTTTTGGACCAAAAGGATTCTGCAGTCTCTTATTCTTTCTGTGTTTACCAGTTTTGGGACACTGTGTTAATTGCCATCTATTGAAAAAAAATCTCGGATGCGGGCTGAGAGATGCACTAATCTATAGATATAGCCATACATAATTAGGACTCAGTTTAATACTATGGTCTGTTAGCAGAGTTAAGTAGTAAATTTTCCCTTAGAGTCTATGACCTATTTAACTTACAGGTTCGTGACTCTTTTGATAGTGCCAGGTACAGGTTCCAACTTGTAGAGTAGATCTGATAGCCAATCACAAAGTGTCTCATTTTTCTTATCCCCTTCCTTCCTCCTCTCCTCTTTTTCATTTACAGAGTTGGATTATAAACCTAGTAAAACAAACACAAGGGAAGGCAATTGGTAATTATATGATTCTAGTTTTTTTCCTTTTAAATAAGTGGATTCAGTTACCTCTTGTGAATCATAAACACTTAAGTCTGTATTGAGTTTCATTGTTATAATAAAGACCAATTCTTCTCCCAATAGACTCATTATCACGCTTTATCTTTGATCAGGCCATAAGTTAATTGAATATTATGAGGCAAAGTCAATATATGGCTTTAATTGTACTTAATCATATGTTAATGATTAATGAGCTTTTGTACTATAAGTCAAAACTTCCCAGATTTCATAGTGTTGTATGGTACATATACTCTAATGAGAACATAACAGGGTGGTAAGGTTAACATAAGATAATTAATACAGGTCAACTCTATTATGGCTTGTTTTGTGTAATTCAGAAATAATACTGAAACAATTGAATTTCCTCTCTGGCATTTATTTTTCATTTTGGAATTATTTAAGGAAATAAAACTTGCAAACACAGTTAAGTCCTCTCCCCATCCTCAGAGGGAATGGCTTATTTAAAGTTCTCCTTATCTTTTCTATTTGTGGTCTGTATTTTGTTATAGACCTATCTTTTCATGGACAAGAGATGCGATTAGTTTGTATGTTCTTTGAAAAATGTAATTAATTAAATTTTGTGCTATACGCTGAAAACATCACAAGTTCTATAGCTTTGTAGTTTATACAAAATAATGAGAAATGGCATGGGGATGAGGTTCCTAACTTAGGCATTTCATACTACCCTTTACTGTTGAGATTGATCTGGATCTACTCAGGTGTTACTGGATTGGCTGTAAATGTTGCTCTCTGTCCTATTGGCATATATGGAAGCAATGAAAAGATGCCATCTTGAATCAGAGCAGCTCTCTTAGCAAAGTAACTGGATATGTGTTTTAATTTTCAACTTGCCAGCTTACAAACTGTGAGTGAATGAAGTCCCATCATTTCTGAATCATTTATCCAAGGACATCTGTTATCACAGCCTGAAAACAATAAGACAGTGGAGTCAGCTTCTTTTCTTTAAAATGCTATGCAGTCCCTAGGCTACTCTGTTATCTAATGGGGAATTCACTGATATATTTTGATTTATTTCAATTTATCCAGTTTATCGTTTTCTACTTTATTTCATAAGTTAGGCAATAAATTAAGTTTTATTTACTTTCATATACCCAAACAGCTTACTTTTTTGAAATTAGACACACTAACCATGATGGATCTTCCAAATATCATTTCTTTGACGCTTTGTCTGAAGTTCTACTTTCTAACACAGCAAGAGTATTTAAGAATTTTCACCCGAACTTGACTTGTAATTCATCCGAATTTTAGACAGAAACACAGTAAGAGCGAGTACTAGCCAACTGTGTCAGATCCATGGGGAAATACTGAGATGTGGATAAAATTCTTTGATTTTTTACATTACAAGAATGTTGTAAGGAAAGTTTGTAAGTTCCTTCTTCAAGAACTTAATATAATGAGGATAAGATAGTATTCTAAAACATAAATATGGCTGCAATCAAAGGTCATGCATTCCCAAAGGGAAGAAACATAAAACACCATCAACAGCTCCTCTTCATCATTCCACTCTTTTCATAAAAATAAATACAGTAGAGGTAACAGGTGAAATTCACATTACAGTGAACTTTATGTCCTATACAAATTGATTTCTTCTGCTTCAAAACTTATATACTTCTGGAATTCACTCAAGGCATAGCACATGAAATTCTATGTCTAAACTCTCTAAAATGTGCTTTAATGCTTTTCAGAAAAAGATAGACTCATCAAATTCTTTAAATGTGAGAGTCTTTATGTATATTGTGTCATTTCCTTTGAAAACAGGTCAGGATCAGGACAGGGAAGGTGAGAATCAAGTGACCAACAATTTGGGCCACAGGAATTTATTGATGAATAGGATTTGGTCCCTACCATTGATGTAGCCAGTCAGATAGAATAACAGAGGCACAATTATTTTATAAGAGAATAACCCATCACTGGGGAGATGGCAGATTTGATGAGTGATGAGAGCCTGTTCCTTGGTGCCTTCTTACTGTCTCCTCACATGGTAGAAGGTCAAGTCAGCTCTCTGGAGCATTGCTTAAGACAGAACTAATTCAGTTCATGAGCTCCCATCCATATGAGCCAACTGCTCTTATAAATCCATCCTAATGCACTTCATTTGTAATTGGGTGAATTTGAAGGGAACATAAACATTAGCCCATCCAGTCATACATGCATAACAAATGTGGATCTTCTTTAATGTCGAGCATCGCAGTATGTCTAGGGAACATTTCATAATAAATACCTTTGTACATTATGGACAAAAGCAAAGGAAAGTCATTCCAGCTGACGTGGCTAATACTTCTGTTTGAAGATCACCTTAGAAAGATCCTGTTCTGCCCTGGACTCAAATGCGATCTTTCTGTCATGTGTGCTTACTGCTTATGATGCAAGTATGTATCTGAATCTCCCCACCACCTTTCTTTGAGACTTTTATTGTGTACTTATTTTGTGTGCATATGTGTATGTATGAATACCATAAGCATACAGCCACATATAGGGGAAAATACACAGGACTCATTTTTCTCCTCTTACCAGTTGTGTCCTGGTGGTTAAACTCAGGTTATCAGGCTTGGCACAAAATACCTTGACCTACTAAGTCATCTTGCTCACCCATTTAAAATACTTATAATGTCAGTTTTAGTTTTAAATAGTTTTACCTTGTCAGTAAAACGACAAAATTAATATAGTTTTCAAATACCCCACACCCAGTTCATCCTTACTAATATTATCTAAAGAGTTTGTTACATTGGGTGTAATTAATAAGCAAATATTGATTCATGATTAAAATGACACATTTTACTGAGATTTATTTACATTTTATCTAATGTCATTCCTTGTGTTGGTCCTTAAGTATCCACTACATCTCTTCTCATGTATTTACATGTTCCTCTTAGATGTCTAAGTTTCTCAGCCTTTCCTTGCTAAAATGATCTTGATATTTTCTAGGTATGTGGTCAGATGTTTTTGCTCAATGTCCTTACTATTGGGAAATATGTAATGTTTTAGTTATGCCTTGCTTGGGGTTATAAAGGCCTAAAAGAAAGGCCAGAGGTCAAGAATCTCACACGCACCATATTGATTATGTGAATGTAATTCTTACCCATGCTCTTACAGAAACAGAACACTCTAATTGTGCTATGATGCCCTTTTCATCAGGACTGGTGATCTTATATATCTTTATTACATGTATCTATCTGTATTTTTATTGTATGAGCATAGATATATCTATAGAGGTCTTACCTGACTTATGAATATCCTCATTGACTATCAAGAAAATAAAAGGAAAAGATCAAATTAACTTGGAGTAGTTTGAAAGCAATCTTTCTAGTGCATACCTCAACATGACATTTACATCTCTTTTAATTGAAAACAGATTCTTCTCTCACATATTATATCTCAGCCACAGTTTCTCCTCCTGCCACAGTTGCCAGTCACCTCTCACCTCCCCCTTCCCAGATTCGCTTCCCTTCAGAAAAGAGTAGACCTTAAGAGACAACAATCTAGCGTGTGTGTGTGTGTGTGTGTGTGTGTGTGTACGTGTGTGTGCACATGTGAAATTCATAGTGTGGGGTGCTTTCACATAAAAATGGAGATATTTTACATCTTGGTGAAATCTAGCAGGCATTACCTCTGGTCTTCTCTGTTGAATCTGAGTCTTAAGAAAGCAGCCTAGAATTAATAATTCAAAACTCAAAGGAAATACAGATGATACTTTAAATCTTCATTGAAACTCATCACAGAGAATGTAATTTCCCTCAAACATATTTACTATACCTTTATTTTTTGGAATGTTCCTAAGTTTATGCTAAGCCATTCCAGTATGAATGGAAAAGGTGTGGGCGACAAGTATCCTGAATGTGGTTTCCCACTGTGCCATTATAACGTTGGCTTATCACCAGCCCCTCTGTTTTTGTCCCCTCACCATAAATTGAAGGACCATTTAGATGGCTTCAAATTTATATTTTAATCATGTTAATCTACAAAATAATACAAAAAGAACAGCTGAAGCTCTGGTTAGCTGGTCGATGATTATAGTAGATCAGGCTCTGTTCTGTATATTTGTTACCAAGAGTGTTGGTTGTTTTATTGTCTTGCGGTTATAAGACACTTCCCCAATAGTATCAATCTCGTAGGCCTACCAGAAACTCACATCATTTTCTGCTTTATATAGTCTTTGTATCAGCAAAGCACTGCAGTGAAAAAGGTGTGTTCATATTCTCCAGGTCCAGATTTGAGTCAGTTTCACCCATGTGGAAAAAGATTCATTGTAACTATTGAGTGTGATATCAAACTACCAGGGAATTTCAAATGAAGGTGTCATGTTTATAGGTTATATGTGGGATTCAGTAACATGAATTCCCAAACACATCACCCTAAGGAAGATATAAAAGGTTTATTTCTCTCTTTTTTTGACATAGTATTTTGGTTTACTTTTATTTCTTTTTCTTTATTCCTCTCTCATACAATATATCCTGACTGCAGCCTTCTCTCTCTCTTCTTGCATTCTCCCTCTCTGCCAGATCCACTGCTCCTTTTCCTCTTCATCTTGTCAGCCTGTGTTCAGTTGATATCACTGGGAGACCTGCTCTTTTCTGAAAAGAGCTTCTTAAAGAGTTGAGTAAGATTTGAAAGAGCACCTAGTGAATCTACTGAGCTTCACGAAGCTCATTTCGTTTCCTCAGCTGTTAAGGTTGTTAATAAGGAGTGTGGGCTTCGGCAAGCCTTAGACAGCACATGATTTTCCCTGGGGTACTTACCCATCCTCCAGGAATCCTTTGCTTGAGACATTGAAGGTATCTGGGTCCAGTGGATGCAGGATAATGAGAGACATTTTATGAGTCTGTGGGGGAATGTGTGGAAGAGCTGATCTGGGGCCACTGTAAAGCCTTGAGAGTACCTCTCCAGTAGGGCATCATTGCAATGTCTCTGTAGTGGAGCTGCCTCACAGGGTGCTCACAGGGTGGACTAAAGGACATCCAGGAAGCTGTATACCTCGCAGATCTGAGGGGTCATTTTCAGGATTCCTGTTGGTACCCACTAGAGGTGTAGCTGGATTTCTCCTCTGCCAGGTCTTTACCAGGCCATCAGCATAGCCAGGCAGCAAACAGTGAGCCCCCAAGCCCCCAACTGTTCTCTCACTGTATGTTGAGTAAGCAAAGATGAAGTAGTAATGTGCTAAGAAGGATGGGTTACTCTTCTGTGCTTCTTGTTGGAGGAAACCAATTGGAGGCCATTTTCCCCATGTGACTATCAACAAGGTATAATGCTTTCACATCTTCTGAGAAACCAAAGAGTTGTAGTTTCATTTGCCCAAGGACACACATTTTGAAGGGTCTAGCGAGGGAGGAAAAAGCTTACATATTGGATACATCAGAAGCTCCACGGTTCCATGTTCTAGTTAGTCTTAGATGGAGCCAATTAGGGGCAATTCGGTTGACCTCATGATCTCTTTCTTTCTCTCTAAATTAGTGATAATAGTCTTTGTGCAAAATTGGAGTGATAATGAAGGCAAAGTGTTCCTCTCTTATTAACAGTCTGATCAAATAATATCTTCTTTCAAACCTTTGTACTTAATTCTAAATCATTTCATAAAATAATAGCTTTGATTACAACTTTCCAGAAAGGAGAGAACATTTAGAATAAAAACCACATTAAAATGCTTCATGTTTCTCCTGATGAGAGAACATCTTTGATATTCATTCACAGAAGATTTTCATGTTTGTCAGTGGCAGGTTAAATAGGGTGCCAGCAGCCGCTCTTGGTCTTACACCAGCAGTAAGAGCAGGGGATCCCACCTGTCCTTTACAGAGGTGACAGTGTGAGATTAAGCTCACCTAGGGGAACCCCTGGAGGAGCAGTGTCTATTTTTAATTTCCTCAGAAGTTGCAGATATTCTCAAAGGGTATTTTGAAGTGAAAGAAAGGGCCATGTTCTGCTTCAACTTTGTCTTAGAAATTGTCGCCTCTCTCTCCAGTGGCCACTTAGGTGACAGTAAATGAGCTACATACCTTTAACAAAAGCTATGGGTAGATGGCAATTCTAAGTCCTCTTCTTTCCATGACTGGCACGGTAAAGAACCACAGAGGGCCCACACATCGGCAAATCACTTTGAAGCATAATTCTTGCAGCTTATATAACACTTGATAATGAATATGTCTGGTTTTATAATATACATTCATTTACCTTTTGTGTCTATGTATGTGTGTGTACATGTGTGTGTGGGTGTATGTGTGTGTAGGTGTGTGTGTGTGTGTGTGTGTGTGTGTGTGTGTGTGTATTTGGCATGTGTATGTCAGGTGAGTATGTAGGAATTGGTTTTGTCCTTCCACCTTGTGGGTCCAGGGAATTGACTTCA
Organism: Apodemus agrarius; assembly: GCA_964023405.1. Lineage (NCBI taxonomy): Eukaryota > Metazoa > Chordata > Mammalia > Rodentia > Muridae > Apodemus > Apodemus agrarius. Next base: position 11,329,535 of record OZ030020.1, on the reverse strand, counting down.
GGTTTGGCTCCAAGTACATTTATTGGCTGAGCCATCTCTTGTCAGCTCCCTTAATGTATTCTTTATCTGAGCAAGGGGTGTGGGAGTCTCTTTGAGACTGGACCTTGGTTAAATACAGACATGGAAGTAGCATCTCCAAGAAAATGTTCACGTTGCTGAGCCACAGTCCATGCCACTGGTAAGGGACCACTTTGTGACTCCTCAGAGTGCATGAGCAGCAGCAATTCATCTAAAGACGTGGGGAATATCACTGACATTCCTGCTGTTGTCATGTTATGCTTGGCAGAGCCCTGTCACCATGCATCAAACTAAAGACAACATGCAGTCCCATCTATATCAGAAACTGGAATGGCAGAGATGTGGGCACTTCCTAAGGCTTTGCCTTATTCCTTAGTAGAGATGATTTTTTAAAAGGAGGACCAGGAACTTAAGCAGGTAAGGTATGCCAGGCTTTGGGTACCAACTATATTTGAATATATTTAGTTCAATATCCAAACTAATTTCCTGAAATTTGTTTAAAGGGTACATTTTAGGTCGTGTTGTGTGTAGCAAGTTTATGTCTGTCTATAGGTCTTCTTTTTAATGAAAAATGTAGTTGATGTAATATTAATCATGAATTGGTACTAGGAGAGATTTATTAAGAAACAGGTATCTCTCTCTCCAACCTTATTCCCTAGTGAGTCTTATTCTAAAGAGGCAATACTGGATGGTTACTAAACACTGTTATGGGGGGGAAACAGCTTATAGTTTGAAGTACGGCAATCTTTCAGTTCATTGCAAGTAAGGATTCTAGGTTGCTGGGTGTATTGTGAGGAGAGGGTGTATGCATAGCCCAAGCTAAATGGAATCTCAAGTTGCTTAGCTGTTTCTGTGCTGTCTAATTCCAAGTATTTATTTATCAGTTTTACCTTACAATGCGATTTACATGGTGAAGCTTTAACCTAGCTTGGGATATTGTTCTGGGTCTGTACTACCTGCTTTTTGTGTCAACTTGACACAGGCTGGAGTTATCACACAGAGAGGAACCTCCCTTGAGGAAATGCCTCCATGAGATCTAGCTGTAAGGCATTTCTTTAATTAGTGATCAAGGGGGAGGACTCCTTGTGGGTGGTACCATCTCTGGGTTGGTAGTCTTGGGTTCTATAAGTAAGCAAGTTGAGCAAGCCAGGGGAAGCAAGCCAGTAAGCAACATCCCTTTATAGCCTCTGCATCAGCTCTTGCTTCCTGCCATGCTTGAGTTCCAATCCTGACTTCCTTTGGTAATGAACAGCTGTGTGGAAGTGTAAACTGAATAAACCCTTTCCTCCCAAACTTGCTTCTTGTTCATGATGTTTGTGCAGGAAGAGAAATCCTAAGACAAACTGGTACCAGCATAATGGGGTATTCCTGTGACAACCTGACCATGTCTTGGCGAGGACTGTGGAAGAACTTTGGAACTTTGACCTAGAAGAGCCATTGGGATATTAAGAACTCTGTGGAATGTTGTGTAGGAGCTTGGAAGATAAAGTTGAGAACAGTGCAGAAGATGGAGGTCTGGCTTGTGAAATTTCAGAGGGGAGATTAAAAGCTTTTATCAGGGCTGTTGCTGTTTTGATTGTGGAGATTCTGTGGTTTTGTTTGGTTGGGGTCAGAAGAATAAGCTGTGATTAACAAGATACCAGAACTACTAAAGCAAAACCTTTGCATTACTGGGACTATTGATATTGGTTAAATGGAGCTAAGAAGTTAGCGTTGATTAAGAAGAGACCAGCATCATTGAGAAGACATCTTCTGGGAAGTGTTTTATGAGAGCAAACAGAGGCTGTGTTCCAGAGATAGACAAGGTTGTACCTTGTGCTGCAGCAGGACTTGGTAATATGTAAGAGTCACCCAGGTGGTACTGGTTTTGAAGTCATGAAGGGGTCCTAAAGAGCAGCTGAGGCTTGGCACTGTAAGAGGCCACGAAAGGCCATTGGTGAAGGTATATCCTCAGTTGTAATTGATGACCCAGGACTTGAAGGGGCATGTAAAGGAGCTGAGGCTTGGCACCATGAAGAGAGCCTATGAGAGGCTATTGGTGAAGCCTAGTTACAGTGGAAGACCCCAGTGTACTGGAGATACCAGTGCCATGAATGACCACCTAGAATAGCAGCAGCAGTGGAGTATAGGCATCTGGAGCTTAGAAAACAATGTCTGTGCTACAAAGGGCAGAGCTGGAGAAGTGACCCAAGCCCTTGGAGGAACCCAGAAGATTGTGAGTGGATCCCACACATTGGACAGTTGGAGTTTGATTTTGCTTTTGATTGTGACTGTGCCCTAATATTTTTACCTCTGGAAATAAGGTATTTTAGTGGAGCTCACAGTTAAGATACTTTTAATTGCATAAAGACTTTGATTTTAAAAGAGATTGAATATTTTAAAGGGATTGAAATTTTTAAGAATTTGCAAAGTCTGTGGAACTTTTAAAGTGATTTAGATCTTCGGGATGAATAAGAAAGTAAGGGTTGAGGCTTAATAGTGATGTGTTTGTGTGTCAAGTTGATAAGGGGTAAATTGTACTGGCTGGTTTTGTGTCAACTTGACATGAGCTGGAGTTATGACAGAGAAAGGAACTTTAGGTGAGGAAAGGCCTCCATGAGATCCAACTATAGGGCATTTTCTCAATTAGTGATCAAGGGGAGAGAGCCCCTTGTGGGTGGTGCCATCTTTGGGCTGCTGGTCTTGGGTTCTATAAGAAAGTAAGCTGAGCAAGGCAAAGGAAGCAAGCCAGTAAGTAACATCCCTCCATGGCCTCTGCATCAGCTCCTGCCCCTGACCTGCTTGAGTTCCATTCCTGACTTCCTTTGGTGATGAACAGCAGTGTGGAAAGTGTAAGCTGAAATAAACCTTTCCTCCCAAACTTGATTCTTGATTATGTTTGTGCAGGAATATACCCCTTGACTAAGACAGGGTATTTTAATTACTCTTTTGGAGTCTCTCTCTTCTCTTTTATTCCTCCATCTCTCTTAGTTTCTACTCTCCCTCTTTCCACATCTAGGGTAATAAACAGTTCTTTAGAAAGAACCCAGAAGAGGGGGCCAAGTAGAAGATTCACTGGGCAATAATGCTTTTGCCAACCATGATGATCTGAGTTTAAACCCCAGAACCCACATTGTGGGGGGAATGAGCTGATGTCTACAAGTTGTTCTCTGGCTTCCATAACACCTACACCTATATTCTACCCAACCTTCCCATGCAACATAAATAAACAAATGGAAAACATTGTAAAATAGTAAAATAAAGAACTCTCTGGGATAATTGCTCTCAAAATATTTCAGTTATTCTGCCTTAATTAAGATAACTTTTGAGTAATCAGTTGTTCACCTTGTTGGAAAATTTCTTTCCTATACAACCCCTAGAGGATTTTTATCAACAGAGAAACTCTCTTCTGGGTCCCCACCTCCCATCATTTACTGCACCTTATTTGTTTACTTAGTTTTTCATTTGCCCTATCCCAAGTTCTACTTGCAATAAGGCAAAAGTGAGAATCAGGTATGCCTAAAGCCACCACATAAGTTGTCATCTGTCTGCATCATGGACATGGCCTCTAGCTGGTCCATTTCTCGTGGGAGATCGAGCATGGGCTAGAGATAGTGAAAGTGTGTCAGGCTTTGGAGGAGCACAGGTCTGAATGACAAGCAAAACAAATTTACTCTCTTTGCAAGTAACTATGCTCCCAGAGGGGCCAATCCATCAATATAGGGTTTGTTAGTGGGTGAAGGCCACTAAGCAATTTCCCTGGGAGACAGAAATATGAGTCGGCAGAGAGAACCTTGCAATACAATAGAAGTGAATGGTACCAGGCTGGGCATGAAATGACAAAGGTGTGCTCTCGAGTGGCTTGGACTGTGCATCACTGCCTTGCTGTCCTGATAGCATTTGCAAATCCTGTCACTGTCTGTGCCTCCACACCATTCTTTTTCTTTCCCCTGCCAATGCAGCTTTGTGCTGTGGTCTTTCTTGTGGCTTGCTTTGCACTGCAGAGTTTTCAGTAGTGTAAAGCAGGCTATCTTTGCTTCTTATGTTATTGTCTTCCATGGCCACCCTCTTCAGATCTTTCTATAGTTTTCTGGCTAGTAAGGACCATTTAGCAGATAATTATGCCATGTACTGTTTTGCTGTGGGCATTCTTACCTTTATTCTTCCTTCAAATTATACCTTGATGTCTTAAGATAGGGTTTCTACAAGCCAAACAAAGGATTATGATATCAGAGGAATCTCTAGAGAAGGGTGGGGAGGATGCAGGAGGGAATATGGGTAAATGCCCACTAAGGGATCATGGTCAGAGACTAGTAGTATTCTGATTGTACATGATACAATGCAAAAAAGAATATACTGAGGAGGCAGTATAAAAACCATCCATTAATGGCACATGTCAATCAATGGGCAGCCCCAGGTTAACATGAAGTTACCTAACTTCCACTTAAGCTCAGTGCTAGGCTCTGGACAACTGCCTACAGATGGGCCAGTCATGAGCCATTACTAGCCAGCACTCAAACAGTTGGCTTTCAGTGTGTTGGAGGACAAGCTAGACACCCCATAGCAACCTTCCCACACTATCTGCCTATCTATCTATCTATCTATCTATCTATCTATCTATCTATGTAAATGTAAAAGTATATAAAAATAAAAATACAAATCAAGAGGAAAGATCTCTAAAAAAATTGATCAGGGGTTATCTGGGAATCAATTAGTGCAGTTACAATGCTTTAAATAAAATAACCTTTGAATATTCAGTTATTGGTCACCTTGTTGGAAAATTTCTCTCTTAAAACCCTTAGTGGGTTTTAAAAAGAGAAAATCCTGACTCAGGAATCCTCTTCTGGGTCCAGGTCACTGCATCTTATTTGTTTACTCAAGTTTCTTATTTGACTTCTCCCTAGTTATACTCTTTTTTTTGTTGTTTGTTTGTTTTTAAGATTTTCCAAACCTTTATTTTGTCCTGGAAAAAGAGCAAAGGAATTTTTTTTTATTGGATATATTCTATATTTACGATACATTTCCCTTTTTCTGGTTCCCTACCCCCAAATGTCCCTCATGCCCTTTTCCCTCCCCCTGCTCCCTCATCCACCCCCTCCCACCTCCCTGTTCTTGTACTCCCCCACAATGATGCTTTGGTCCATTCTAGCACCAGTGTACACTCCTTTCTTCTTGTCAAACATCACTTGGTATGTGATTTATGTCTTTGGTGTTCCAAGATTCTAGGCTAATATCCACTTATCAGTGACTGCATACCATGGGTATTCTTTTGAGACTGGGTCATCTCAGTATGATGTTCTCCAGCTCCATCCATTTCTCTAAGAATTTCATGAATTCATTGTTTCTAATGGCTGAATAGTACTCCATTGTGTATATATACCACATTTTTTGTATCCATTCCTCTGTTGAGGGACACTTCTGGCTATTATAAATAAGGCTGCTATGAACATAGTGGAGCATGTATCCTTATTGCATGCTGGGGAATCTTCTGGGTATATTCCCAGGAGTGGTATGGCTGGGTCCTCCGGAAGTATCACGTCCAGTTTTCTGAGGAACCACCAGACTGATTTCCAGAGTGGTTGTACCAACTTGCATTCCCACCAGCAGTGGAGGAGTGTTCCTCTTTCTCTACATCCTCTCCAACACCTGATGTCTTCTGAGTTTTTAATCTTAGCCATTCTGACTGGTGTGAGGTGAAATCTCAGGGTTGTTTTGATTTGCATTTACTCTTAATAAGGCAAATGTGAGAAACAGACAAGTTGAAAGCCACTGTATATGCTATCATCTGCCTGTATCATGGACATGGCCTCTCACTGGTCCATTTTGTAAAGGAGATCTAGCACGGGATAGAGATAGTTAAAAGTGTGTCAGACTTTGGAGTAACAAATTTGGAGGAGCAGAAAAAGATGTTAAGTTTGCTGTTTATTTAGAAATCAAACAACAAATTTAATACTTCTTTCAAGGACAATAGTTTCCGGTACACACCAGGCTCCTAAAGCTTGACTTTCATTTGTGTTGTCCTTGCAGAACTGTTTCCTAAGTACCAGCTTTCACATACCCACCCCAGCTGTGTAACCCTGGAAGCTGAATTCTGCATAGAAATGGAAATGGTGTCTAGATTCATGAAGCTTCTGCTAAATTTTAAGCTCTTGGGAGAATCAATGATTACTGACTGTGTTTGCATGTAAACTAAGCTAAGAAACAGGCTCATTCAATGGCATGACTGCAGAAATAATACATGACACCTTGCATTCCTCTACATCAGCGGCATGGATATCTTCTCAACTTTCGGTTCTTCTCACTTCTGGTACAAGTCAGTGCCTGGCAGAAAGTTAGGATGGAAGGATCTGGGCACTTAGACCAACATGCAGAAAACTATCTGCAAAACATGTTTAGAAGAGTTATGCCAACAGGGAATAAATACCTGATACAATAAACAGTTGAGAATTGAGACTTCTCTGCAAGAAACTCACATTACTCTCATTTACATGGGCCTTAGCTCTATATATGTGGGTTGGGAATGAGCATTCATAGGTATTTTTGGGGACTAGTAAAAGGGCAACTGTATCCTTAGAGAAACCAAACTGTTCCAACTCATCTAATTGTCAGCATTCAGATTCCATGTAAGTATCTTCAATGTGATGTAAACATTCTGTGTAAAGGTCACTCCAGAAATTCTCATGTGTACTACATGGTGGTGCTCACTGAAGATGGCCATCAAGCTGCTTCTTTTCCCCCCTCTCTCTTTTTTCAATTTTTTATTAGATATTTTCTTTATTTACATTTCAAATGTTATCCCCTCTCCTGGTTTTCCCTCCGAATATTCCCTATCCCATCTCCCCTCTCCATGCTCACCCATCTACCCACACCTGTTTCCCTGTCCAGGTATTCCCCTATATTGAGGCATCGAGCCTTCTCAGGACCTCCCTTTGATGTCCAACAAGGCCATCCTCTGCTACATATGCAGCCAGAACCATGGGTACTCTTTGGTTGGTAGTTTAGTCCCTGGGAGCTCTGGGAGTACTGATTGGTTTATATTATTGTTCCTACTATGGGGCTATAAGCTCCCTCAGCTCCTTTAGCTCGTTCAGCTTCTTGGTTCCTTTCTCTCGCTCCTCCATTGGGGACTCCATGCTCAGTCCAATGGTTGGCTGCTAGCATCTACCTCTGTATCTGTAAGGCTCTGGCAGGGCTCCTCCAAAAGACAACCATAACAGGCTCCTTTTGGTATGCAATTCTTGTCATTCATAATAGTGTCAGGGTTTGGTGACTATTTATAGGATGAATCCCCATGTAGGACAGTCTCTGGGTGGACTTTCCTTCAGTCTATGCTCCACACTTTGTCTCCATAATTGCTCCTCTGAGTATTTTGTTCCCTTTCTCAGAGGAACCAATGCACCCTCACTTAAGTCCTCCTTCTTCTTAAGCTTGGTGAATTATAACTTGTATATTTTCAGCTTTTGGGCTAATATCCATGTATCAGTGAGTGCATACCATGTGTGTTCTTTTGTGATTGGGTTAACTTACAAAGGATGACACTTTCTAGTTCAAGCCATTTGCTTAAGAATTTGATGAATTTATTGTTTTTAATAGCTGAGTAGTACTCCATTGTGTATATATACCATAGTTTCTGTATCCATTCCTCTGTTGAAGGACATCTGGGTTCTTTCCAGCTTCTAGCTATTATAAATAAGGCTGCTATGAATGTAGTGGAGCATGTGTCCTTATTACATGTTGGAGCATCTTCTGGGTATATGCCCGGGAGTAGTATAGCTGGGTCCTCATGTAGTACTATGTATAATTTTCTGAGGAACTGCCAAACTGATTTCCAGAGCAGTTTTAGCAGCTTGTAATCCCACCAACAATGGAGAAGTGTTACTCTTTCTCCACATCCTCTCCAGCATTTGCTGTCTCCTGAGTTTTTTATTTTAGCCATTCTGTTCCGACATCTACGAAGGACCAAAGTATCCATACTTTGGTTTTCATTCTTGAGCTTCGTGTGGTCTGTGAGTTGTATCTTGGGTATTCAGAGTTTCTAGGCTAATATCCACTAATCAGTGAGTGCATTCCATGTGTCTTCTTTTGTGATTGGTTTACCTCACTCAGGATGATATTTTCTAGTTCCATCCATTGTGGTATATATACACAATGGAGTACTATTCAGCCATTAGAAACAATGAATTCATGAAATTCTTAGAGAAATGGATGGAGCTAGAGAACATCATACTAAGTGAGGTAACCCAGTCTCAAAAGAATACCCATGGTATGCAGTCACTGATAAGTGGATATTAGCCTAGAATCTTGGAACATCAAAGACACAATTCACATACCAAATGATGTCTGACAAGAAGAAAGGAGTGGACACTGGTGCTGGAAAGGATCAAAGCATCAATGTAGGGTAATACAAGAACAGGGAAGTGGGAAGGGGTGGATGAGGGAGCAGAGTGAGGGAAAAGGGCATGTGGGACCTTTGGGGGGTGGGGAACCAGAAAAAGGGAAATGAATTATAAATATAGAATATATCCAATAAAAAAGAAATTCATGAACTCATTGTTTTTAATAGCTGAGTAATATTCCATTGTGTAAATGCACCACATTTTCTGTATCCATTCAAGCTTCTTAATACTCAGAGTGTCTGTGTAGTGCCTGATGTTCTTTGTTCAAGATTTGTTCTGTCAGTGAGTGACTCTGTAATAGAATTCTGATCCACATGATAGATGTAGAGGGTAAGAAAAATTCCCCTCATAAGTAAAGACTGTAAAAACTGACTGTCTAGCTACAGTGCCTCCCATTGCATACTTATCTATGCTGAATATTTTAAAGTACTTGCAAGCTCTTTTTAAAGTTCTTTAGATATTACATTTTATGATGCAATTCCTATTTATTATATTTCCATGGAGTGATGCTAAATGAAGTACTCAAATGACAGTGTTAGCATTCTCTAAATACAGAGTGGTACTCCTGATAATTTGAAATGAGTTTTTTTTTTGTCTTGACTTCTTTGCAAATATAAAGAGAGAATATTTTAATTTCACATAAAATATGAAAATATACCATAGCCCAGGTTGCTGGAACAATTACTTATTTCCACTGTGCCTCATGAAACTGGATTGGTAGGAGGAAATGGGTCTTGTATTAACAACCATTTCAAACTCCTTGCTGAAGGGAACTTGTCCCAATGATACACAGAAAGGTAGTGGTGTTAATTCCCCAAAAAGGCAGCACAAGACAAATTTGCCAGGAAAGCAATGAATACATTTTTAGTTCTCCAGACAGTTGGACCAAGGCCAAGAAGAAAGTGCTCTGGTCTTCTGAAATTCTTTTGTCATTTTAAATTTAGTTTATAGAAGCCGAGTGAGTTTAAATAGCTCTTCTAACTGGAAGGAAGGAAGGAAGGAAGGAAGGAAGGAAGGAAGGAAGGAAGGAAGAAAAGTAGGAAGAAAGGAAGGAAGGAAATAAGTATAATTGATAGGGAAATGTGGAAATTAAGATTTATGTTTTACTTTTGTTTGTTCAAACCCTATAAATGAAGTGTGTTGCTTGAATTTTTCAAGCAAGCAGAACAAATACAGTAGTCCCTGTTAGCAGGACAATCAGAACTGTATATAAACTTTTAGATATAGAATGTATACTCTATGTTACATTAAATATAGTATGTTGTACACATTAAATAAAATCTATAATCTTGTGTTTTCTGGCAAACACTACAAACAATTTTAAAATAAACTATATCAATAAATAAGACTATCTTTTCCTAATAAGGTAATACTATAGCTTAAGTCCTCCTAAGTAGTATCTTATTACATTTAAGGATGACCTTAGAAAGTGGAAAAAACAGGAAAAACAGTGGCTTGTATCACATAAAAGATGTTAATATCGATGAAGCATTTTAATATTGGTAAATATATTAATCTTTTGAAATCTTGAGAAGAAAATGCCATTATCTATTTTTTTGTTGCTGAAGACATCTTTATTAAAGTTACTACCAAAATTTTGGCAAACATTTCAAAACAGAATATCTATTTTCAATCCATAAAAAATGTGAACAAATATTTTACAGAAAAGTATGGCCATATAATGTAAAAAGTACTTAAGGAGTTATCATCACAAGGTTCCACTGTGACACCATTCCTCAGCAGGTTGACCAAGGACTACAAAGTTGACACATCCACTTTCAAGGAAAAAGTAAGAAAGAGTGATGTTTAGACATTATGCTCAGAAAAAAAACAAAATAAAGCAAATAAAGCAACGAAAACAGTAGGATCTTGAATGAAAAGCAGTTTGTCTTTGGCTTTATGAAGCTGAAAGTACACAGGCATTTCCTCCTTGATCCAGTGATTTCATGTCTAAACATTTTTTTTTGTTCAGTGTCTTTAAAAGCATGCTGCCAATCATGTAAATTTACTTCGGAACAAAACAATAATACTCACAAAGGAAAACCTAAAACAACCCAAGCTTTTATCTTCAGGGAAGCTGTTACAGACAATGCAATGGTAAAAAGGAAGGAAGAGTATCTCAGGTATGGATAGATAACATATACAGGATGTAGGGTTCATTGAGAATAAAATTATGTGTATCACAATCTGTGTAGTTATTTTACTATTTATTTCAGAATGTGGATATGTGCACACGTAGACCCAGACTCATAAAATTGGTGATTGTCTAGCTGGGGAGATACAAAGCTTAGAGTTTTCTGGATATCTACTTATTAATTTTTAGTTTTTACTTTAGAACAAAAAAGTATTTTGCATAATTATAAGTACAAATTAACTAAAAAAATTGTAGGTGCATTCCTGAAATAGCCAGATAAATGTTTTGGTATTTTTGAAGCAAATAATGTCAAAAATTATTTTTTTGAAATAAACATGTTTGTGTTATTAGAGAAAACATATAATTATGTTAATGTTAGAAAAAATAGTAATTCTAGTATAAACTAAAAGAGGTTGCAATCATAAAATATAATACATTTCTATGAATTTATGATTTATTTTCTCTGTTACTGTGGACATTCATTTCCAGAAAGAAAACGTTTTGTGAGCAGTGAGCACCTCTAGCAGCTAGACTGTGCTTCATATATACTGGAACTTATGAACATTGATCCGAACATCATGAGATTGATAGCTCATCCCAGTTGTCAACTTGACTTACTTAGGAATAGAGATTCAAAGTTGAAAAAATGCCTCTAATAAACTGGAATGTGAGTATGTCTGTTGGAGCATTTTCTTGATTGCTACATGACGTAATTAAGTCCAATCCAATGTGGTCATTGTCAACTGACGCAGATGGGATTATATAAGATAGGTAGCTGAATGTGAGTCTGGGAACAAGACAGGAAGTAGCATTCATTCACAGTTTGTGCTTCTTGTTCCTGCTTCTTTAGAAAGCAAGAGAAGTATAAGACAGTGTACAGAGTCTTACCAGAGGATGAGGAAACTATCTGGAGGAGTTTCCTTACCAGAGGTTGAAGAAACTAAACTGGAGGAGGGGCTAGGGTGCCAGAAATTGGACAATTTGACAAAAAAAATGGAATAAAGACTTCAGTGGATTGGAATAGGATTGAATTCAACAGACTGGAATTAGTTTAAAAATACATGGATTTGTAGTCACAAATAGATATTAAATTCACAGCATTGTAATGGTAGCCCCTTCTCCTCTAAAAACCTTTCATTTGTCACAAGTTGAAGTTGTTAAGGCACCACCTTGCTACCCCAAGAGCAGGCAAATAACATAAAAAGAAGCATTCATAGCTTTCACTTCATAGCAAACATTTGACTGGGATCAACTGGTTGATGAAAGAAAGAGCTTTGGTTGGCATGTGAATGGGAAATAATGCCATTCAAATATCTTTGTTGGAGGGGCACATTAAAAATACAGAAGTAGAGAAGAAGTTAATTCAGAGAAGAGAAAACAGCCAGAAGGGAAACAATTAAGAGCCTAATCCTGTTGTTCTGCAGAAAATATCTGACAGATGTTTTAGCTATCTATTTCTTCTATGATATCTTGTACTCCTGCAGCAGTTACTAATCAACAAACCATGCCCCACCCCATAACTGTGCCTGCCTTCCAGGAGATCTGCTCAAACCTGAGATGTGCACAACTCCATCTGCCTTCTGGGAGGCCTGCTCAAACCCAGGATACCCAGGATAGCCAACATCAGAGCGAGCCAGATGGTAAAGGCAAGAGAAAGAACATAATGAACAGAAGCCAATGCAATATAGCAGCATCATAACCCAGCTATTCTACTAGAGCAAGCTCTGGACAGCCTAACACATCTGAAGAACAAGACTGTGACCATGAGTCCCATCTCATGAAGATGGTAGAGACCTTTAAAGAGGATATAAATAATTACCTTAAAGATATACTGAAAAACACAGCAAAACAGGTAGAAACCCTTAAAGAGGAAACAAACCAATTCTTTAAATATAGGAAAATACAATCAAACAGGTGAATGAAATGAACAAAACAGACCAAGACCTAAAAATAGAAACAGAAACAATAAAGAAAACTCAAATGTCTTATGCTTTGGAGTTCATGCCCAGGACTGTGAAATAAATTTTAAAATGTGGGCTGGTGACTTCTTACATCCACATGGAGGGTATTGCCTTTCTTCCAGAGTGATATCACTAACACAGCTGCCCTGCACAGCCAGCTCAGTCGGAATCTCCTCTCACTCTTCTACTCAAAGTTGTGTCTGGATGTAGCTAAATATTGCTACACCAGACACCTTCACTTTAAGACACAGTGAGCAGTGACCTTGGTAGAAACTGTGAAACTAAAATTTTCTTCTAGTGTATTTTTTTAAAACTTTTTAAAAATCCTTTTATTAGATATTTTCTTTATTTACACTTCAAATGGTATCCCCTTTCCTCATTTTCCCTCCAAAACCCCCTATCTTATCCCCCCTCCTTCTGCACACTGCAATTTTCCAGCTAAGCCTCATATTTAACCATTTTAGTACTTTGTTATAGTTTGGAAATAACAACTGTTCTTTTAGTGATACCTTCAAAATGTTGATAAAAATAAACTACATGTATCCCAGAAACAAAAAGAAAAATGAAAACACAGATGGAGCCAATCCTGGGGATGAAAAACCTGGGAAAGAGAACAGGAACAATATGTGCAAGCATCACCAACAGAATAGAAGAGATGAAAGGGAGAATCTTAGGTGTAGAAGATTCCATAGAAGAAATGGATACATTGATCAAGGAAAATGCCAAATGTTAAAAATCCTCAAAACATCCAGCAGATTTAAGGCACTGTGAAAAGACCAAACCTAAGAATAATAGTACGGAAAGAGGGTGAAGGTTCCTAGTTGAGAGGGCCAGAAGCTCTGAATACACACAATTAGCAAATCAAAAGATTTCTAAGAAGAAGGAATGAGAGGACACTGGTCCAGAAAAGTATGGTTCCAGTTTTGCAGGAGAGTACCAGAATAGAGAAAAGGTTGGAGGGTGATAGGGGAATGCGTGGGAGGTGGGGGAGGGGAGGACTTATGGGACACATGGTGAGGGGGGAGCTGGGAAAGGGGAAAGCCTTTGGAATGTAAACAAAGAATATAGAAAATAAAATAAAAAAAGAAAACATCTTCCACAAAATTATTGAAAAAATTCCATATACCAAAGAAAGAAATGGCTATGTAAACATAAATATAAATATAAAAATAAATATATATAAATAATATAAATCAACAAGATAGATAAACCCTTAGCCAGACTAACCAAATGGCGCAGAGACAGTATCCAAATTAACAAAATTAGAAATGAAAAGGGAGATATAACAACAGAAATGGAGAAAATTCAAAAAATCATCACATCCTACTACAAAAGTCTATACTCAACACAACTTGAAAATCTGGAGGAAATGGACAATTTCTTAGACAGATAGCAAATACCAAAATTAAATCCGGATCAAATAGATCAACTAAACAGTCCCATAACCCCTAAAGAAATAGAAGCTGTCATAGAAAGTCTCCCAATCAAAATAAGCACAGGACCACATGGTTTTAGTGCAGAATTCTATAAGACCTTCAAAGAAGACCTAACACCAATACTCTTCAAATTATTCCACAAAATAGAGACAGAAGGAACACTACCCAACTAGTTCTACGAAGCCACAATTACGCTTATACCCAAACCACACAAAGATCCAACAAAGAAGGAGAACTACAGACCAATATGTCTTATGAATATCTACACAAAAATACTCAATAAAATTCTTGCCAATCGAATCCAAGAAGACAACAAAACCATTATTCACAATGATCAAGTAGGCTTCATCCCAGGGATGCAGGGATGGTTCAATATACAGAAATCCATTAGTGTGATCCACTACATAAACAAGCTTAAAGAAAAAAATCACATGGTTATTTCATTAGATGCTGAAAAAGCATTTGACAAAATTCAGCATCCTTTCATGCTAAAAGTCTTGGAAAGAATAAGAATTCAAGGCCCACACCTAAACATAGTAAAAGCAATATACAGCAAACCAGTAGCCAACATCAAATTAAATGGAGAGAAACTTGAAGCAATCCCACTAAAATCAGGAACTAGGCAAGGTTGCCCCCTCTTTCCATATCTTTTCAATATAGTACTTGAAGTTCTAGCTAGTGCAATTAGACAACATAAGGATGTAAAAGGGATACAAATTGGAAAGGAGGATGTCAAACTATTACTATTTGCAGATGATATGATAGTATACTTAAGCGAGGCAAAAAACTCCACTAGAGAACTCCTACAGCTGATACACAACTTCAGCAAAGTGGCTGGTTATAAAATAAACTCAAGCAAACCAGTAGTCTTGCTATACTCAATGGATAACCAGGCTGAGAAAGGAATTAGGGAAATGACACCCTTCACAATGGCCACAAATAATATAAAGTATCTTGGGGTGACTCTAATCAAACAAGTGAAAGATCTGTATGAGAAGAACTTCAGGTATCTGAAGAAGGAAATCGAAGAAGACCTCAGAAAATGGAAAAATCTTCCATGTTCGTGGATTGGCAGGATTAATATAGTAAAAATGGCCATCTTACCAAAAGCAATCTACAGATTCAATGCAATCCCCATCAACATCCCAACTCTGTTCTTCACAGTGTTAGAAAGAGTAATTATCAAATTCATCTGGAATAACAAAAAACCCAGGATAGCTAAAACTATTCTCTACAGTAAAAGAACTTCCAGGG
Source organism: Apodemus agrarius (assembly GCA_964023405.1). Classification (NCBI taxonomy): domain Eukaryota; kingdom Metazoa; phylum Chordata; class Mammalia; order Rodentia; family Muridae; genus Apodemus; species Apodemus agrarius. The sequence goes on along the minus strand of OZ030020.1, from coordinate 11,314,357 downwards.
GAAATCAATATCCCCAAGCAGTACTACAGAGCAATAGTGTTAAAACTGCATGGTATTGGTATAGTGACAGACAGGTAGGTCAATGGAATAGGATTGAAAACCCAGAAATGAACCCACATACCTATGATCACCTGATCTTTGACAAAGAGCTGAAACCATCCAGTGGATAAAAGAGAGTCTTTCCAACAAATGGTGCTGGCTCAACTGGAGGTCAGCTTGCAGAGGAATGTGCATTGATCTATTTTTATCTCCTTGTAAGAAGCTCAACTCCAAGTGGATCAAGGACCTCCACATAAAACAAGACACACTGAAACTAATAGAAAAGTAACTGGGTAGACCCTTGAGGTCATGGGCACAGGGGAAAAGTTCCTGAACAGAACACCAATAGCTTATGCTCTAAGATCAAGAATTGACAAATGGGACCTCATAAAATTACAAAGTTTCTGTAAGGCAAAGGACACTGTCAAGCAGACAAAACACCAACCAACAAATTGGGAAAGGATCTTCACCAACCTCCATCCTACACAGGGCTAATATCCAATATATACAAAGAACTCAAGAAGTTAGACTCCAGAGAGCCAAACAACCCTATTAAAAATGGGGTACAGAGCTAAACAAAGAATTTTCACCTGAAGAACTTCGGATTGCTGAGAAGCACCTTAAGAAATGTTCAACATCATTAGTCATTAGAGAAATGCAAATCAAAACAACCCTGAGTTTTCACCTCACACCAGTCAGAATGGCTAAGATTAAAAACTCAGGAGATTACAGGTGTTGGTGAGGATGTGGGGAAAGAGGAACACTCCTCCACTGCTGGTGGGATTGCAAGTTGGTAAACCATTCTGGAAATCAGTTTGGTGGTTCCTCAGAAAACTGGGCACAAAACTTCGTGAGGACCCAGCTATACCAGTCCTGGGCATATACCCAGAGGATTCCGCAGCATGTAATAAGGATACATGTTCCATTATGTTCATAGCAGCCCTACTTATAATAGCCAGAAGCTGAAAGAACCCAGATGTCCCTCAATGGAGGAATGGATAAAAATATATATGGTATATATACACAATGGAGTAGTATTCAGCCATTAGAAACAATGAATTCATGAACTTCTTAGAAAAATGGATGGAGCTGGAGAACATCATCCTAAGTGAGGTAACCAAATCTCAAAAGAACACTCATGGTATGCACTCACCAATAAGCAGATATTAGCCTAGAAGACTGGAATACCTAAGACACAATCCACATATCAAATGATTTCCAAGAAGAAGGAAGAAAGGGTCCCTGACTCTGGAAAGGGTTAATGCAGCAGTGTAGGGAAGAGATGAATGGGGGATCAGGGGGAGGGAAGAGGGCTTATGGGACTAGCAGAGAGGGGGTAGCCTGGAAAGGGGGCAATCATATGAAGTTTAAATTAATATATTGAATAAAAAAAAGAAAAGAAAAAATTCCATTCCATATACCAAAGAAAGAAATGGCTACATAAATATATAAATATAAATATATATAAATAATATAAATGTAAATATAAGAAGCTTATAGAATAACAAATAAATTGGACTGGAAAAGAACATCCTCTTGCCACATAATAATCCAAACACTAAATATACATAACAAAGAATGAACATTAAAAGCTTCAAGGGAAAACGGTCAAGAAACACATAAAGGCAGATCTATCAGAATTACATCTGACCTCTCAACAGAGAGTTGAAACTCCTGAAGATCCTGGATATCCTGGATAGATGTTTTGTAGATCCTAAGAGTCCATAGATGCTATCGCAGACCTAGCAAAATTCCCAATCGCCATAGATGGAGAAACCAAGATATTCCATGACAAAACCAAATTTAAACAATATTTTTCTACTAATCATCCCTACAGAGGCTATCAGAGGGAAAACTCTATCACAAAGAGGGTAACCACACACAAGAAAACAAAGAAATTAATCATCTTACAGGAAAACAAACAAGAGAATCACACACACACACACACACACACACACACACACAGAAAGAGAGAGAGAGAGAGAGAGAGAGAGAGAGAGAGAGAGAGAGAGAGAGAGAAACACCTCCAACAACAAAATTACAGGAATTAACAATCATTGTACATTAATATCTTTCAACATCAAACGACTCAATTCACCAACAAAAAGACAGAGGCTAACAGACTGGATACATGAACAAAATACACTCATATGCAAACTGCGTCTGTGTTTATTTCTGTTTGTCACCGCCAAATTCTTACCCATCTAGACTTCGAAGACCTTCATCCCAAAGACCTCATACCTAACAAAGGTAGTCTGTGACACAAAGACTTCATGAATTTTGCAGGCAAATTGATGCAACTAGAGAATATCATCCTGAGTGAAGTAACCAGTACCAAAAAGGACAGGCATGGTATGTACTCACTAATAAGTGGGTACTAGTCATAAAGTTCAGAACACTCAAAGACCCAAAGAAATTAAACAAGAAAGGACCAAGGAAGGATTCTTGAATCACTTAGAAGGGGAATCAAAATAGTCATAGGAAGTAGAGGGAGGGAGGGAACTGGGTTGCTAGAGGAGAGGGAGAGGGGAATGGAGGTAGGAGTAGTTATAGGCGAAAGAGGAGAGAGGCCCAGAGGGCTAGGAGAATGAGTGGAAATTTGTAGCTGACAGTGGGTGTAGAGGGGAGAATCTCTAGGAACTCCCAGAGACCTAGGATATGGGAGGCTCCTAGGAGTCAATGAGGATGACCGTAGCCAAAATGCCTAATAGTGAGGACATGAAACCTGAAGAGTACCCCCAGTGGAGGCATAGGGACACAAACCCACCCAAAGAATATTTGGCCCCAAATGTGCCTTGTTTAAAAGAAATGTAGGGATGGGACAGAGACTAAAGTAAAGGTCAACCAATAAGGAGTCCAACTCAAAACCTATCCCATTGGCAAGTAGCAAGCCCTGTCATTATCAATGATACTCTGATATGTATGCAGACAGGAGCCTAATGTATCTGTCCCTCTGAGAAGCTTTACCCAGCAGGGGACTGAAGCAGATGCCAATACCCACAAACTAACTTTGGATGGAGATTAGGGACACTTAAGAAAGAGTTGGGGAGGCAGTAGAGCACACACTACAGATTATAAACAATCCCTGGATATCTAAACAGGGACTCTACAGAATCAACTATAAATTATATGTTTCTATTACGATGGTTGACCTTCTTTGTTAATTTGACACACTGTGGAAGAGGGTCTTCAGTCAAGGAATTGCCTTCATCAGATTGGCCTGTGGACAAGTCCAGACATTTCACTAATTGCTAACTTCCTACTCTATAGTCATACTTTTTGACTGTAGCCGTTCACTTGAGTTCAGCCAGGGGCTGTACCTTTCCTACCTCAAATGTTATTAGGTATTCTTAACCACAGGCTTACCTTTTCTTTCCCAAAGACATCTCTTTGTGTGCATTGTGAATACTTGATCTGTGAAATGCCATATTTGCTTAAAAATGTTGCTAAAAATATTTTGGTAAGTATGGAGAGCCTATTGGATTTATGCCTTAAGTGAACCAGATGTTCTCTGGTTTCTCCTCAAAACAAACACCATCATCAATCAATCAATAAATCAATCAATCATCAATAAAACACTTGTTCTTGCTGTACAACCTTTGTGTACATGATGTAAACTAGATTCCCGTTTTCTCAAGAGACACTAACAAAGAAGGGGAAAACCACTATAGCTAAAGGACACTTAACTTTCTCTGCTGGTGAGATGGTTTGGTGAGTAACAGTGCTTTGCAGGATGACAAGTTTCCTAACTTCACAACCTCGCTTTGATCCCTGAAATCCCTGCTGATAGGACTGTTTACAACTGAGTCATACTTTAATCTGTACACATGTGTTGTACAACTGGTGTATATCTGCACTCTTGCAGGGGCACATTACTCATGCATACGTATACATCTAACAAATTAAAAATAAATTCTTAAACTTTTTGCAGTTCTGATTGTAGCATGATTGACTGCAGTTTTCTTCAACTGCAGGCTTTCCTTCTGCAATATTAATATCTAAGACAGATTGCTGTCTTCCCACAGCAGAGACTTTGGCATCAAAAGGAGCTATGATGGCAGATGTACTCTCACCTCTCCCACAAGTATAGTCTTGATGCCTTTTTCATGGGAACTGTTCCGAAATGCAAAATTAAAGAAGCTATGTGTTTTTGAGACTAAGCTTTATACTAATTGCTTAATAACAATTCGTCATACCTCATAATATTAATTAGACGAATATCATTACTAATAAATGGCAGTATTGTCTGTTGTATGTTGTGTAATACATTACTAGCATTGGAAAAATGCATCCAAGGTCAATTTTTGGTGCTTGAATCTTCTCTATAAGGTTTCTCTTGGTCCATTATAATCTGAAAACATCAGAAGAACAGAACTCCCTGGAAACAACTCAAATAGGTCAACGAGATCTCCAGTTCAGACTCAGTCTCCTCCACTGCCAGTAGCCTTAGCTAGGGTCACCCCTGCAGAGTCTTGGGAGTTTCCACTGGACTATATTTCTAGCTTGTCCCTGACTTGGGCCTCAGTTCCACTTGTTTCCAGTAACCAGGCAAGACTTCTAATGGAGGGATTGGGACAACAACCCAGCCCTATAACCTTTGACTTATAATTTGTTCTGCCTACAAGATATTCTAGGGCAAAGGTGGTACAGTAATTGTGGGAGGGGTTAACCAATGAATGATCCAGCCACAGACCTGTGCCAGGAGAGGCATCACACCACTGGGTATCTAGATATTCCAGAGACCTAGGATAGAATTAGATGCAACTGGTTTTATATATCTATATATCTCTATCTATATCTCTATGTCTATCTCTATATCTATCTCTATCTCTCTATATCTCTTTATCTATCTATCTATCTATCTATCTATCTATCTATCTATCTACCAAAGAAGTGATGCCTAATGATATGTTGCTATACTCATAGATTGGTACTTAGCTCAATCGTTATCAGAGAGGCTTCCTCCAGCAACTGATAGAAACAGATGCAGAGACCCCCACAGGGAAACATGAGGCAGAGTCTGGGGACTCCTGCTGAAGAGGGGGAGGAAGGGTTGTAGAAGCCAAGAGGGATGAAGGACGCCACAACAAAACCCATAGAATCAAGTAAGCTGGTCTTATAGGGGCTCACAGAGACTGAAGCAACAACCAGGAAGCCTGCTTGAGACTGGCCTAGGCCCTTTGCATATGTGCTATGGTGTAGTTTGGTCTTCTTGTGGGACTACCAACAGTGGGAGAAGGGGTTGTCTCAGACTCTTCTACCTGCCTTTCTTCATACTGGGTTGCTTCAGGCAGCCTTAATGTGAGGGGAGGTTGCTAGCCTTACTGCAGTTCATGTGTCATGTTTGGTTGATATCCACAGGAAGAGTGCAAATGGGGTGGGCAGAGGGGTGGGGGTGGGGTAAGACTGGGAGGAAGAGAGAAAAAACTGTGATCTGTACATATATATATATATATATATATATGTATATATATATATAATGTGTGTGCATGTGTATATATGCACATTATATATTATATACACATGTGTAACAAGAGAAGCATTCATTAGGAAATGTAGAGGTGTGACAAATATAGTAGACTTAGAGAGTGTGCCATGGGGCCTCTGTGGGCCAGTAGAGTGGGAAACTAGAATGGGAAAGGAAGGAGTCTGGGTAGAGATCTAGAGAGCTGGGATTTGAGCTTCTACTGAGGTCTACATCTAACCAGACCACAGTATAGAAGCGGGGAGAGAGCAGGGAAGATGTTCCCCATCATTCCTCTCTCATTGTATCTCCCATTACTTGCTTTGTGTCTTCCTTCCCTTTCCTCTCCTCCTCTGTCCTACTTCCCTGCCCTTTCAGTTCACACTCCCCTTCTCTTCCCTCCTTTTAGATGATTCTGTTCAAAGGAAAGAGGCTGGAGTCCAGGAATGGAGCCCTGAGGTAAGACAGTAAGTTAGAGAAAAGTATTTCCCATTTCTGTGCTTTTATTGGGGTCCAGAAATCCTTTTTGGCTTCAGTTGAACATTAGAGATTAATGGATTCAGAATAAATCTGCTGAATATTGTGAAGGCGGGGCCAGCAGACATAAATTTCCAGTGTGGAGTTCAAAGCACCTCTGCATTAAAGTTGAACGAGCAGTATCCCAAGACCCATAAAAACTCAGTTTGTGCTGTTGCTTAAAGGGTTAAAAAGCATTATGTTTAGAAGACCTGCAGTGTCCAGCTGCAAAAGGGCAAGGAACTTGCTCCAGATCAATGAACTAATGCAGGCTGAATTAAGCTGTCAATAAACATCTGTCTGCTTCCAAAAAAAAAAAAAAAAAAAAAAAAAAAGGGTTATGAAGCTATGCTTCAGAAAGCTTTGGGTTTTGTGCTTTTTTTCTTTGTTATTGTTGAGGAAATTAAATTTTAATCTTGTGAGTTTCAGATTAAAAAGGAATTCAACTCAAGTCTGAAACCACTGATATGGTGTCGGGAGAGTCTCATTCTGTAGAATTAGTGGAAAGCTGTACTGGACTAATAAACTGAGATTAGCGTCAGCTTATCTGGCATATGTGGATTTAAAACACTATCCATAAGCAGTAGATTCTACATGGGATTTCGAAATCTGAAATGAGGAAATAGGTTTCTTAAATGTTGCAGAATATGAGTGAATTAAGGATTTCACTTAAATATGGGAACAGTGCCATTCTCCAACCCTAGACACAACATAAGAGATTTTACATAATTATAGTTTGATACTGTTGAGGGAGAAAGGAGAAAAAGCAGACTTCCTTTATTTATGATAAGAAAGAAACATCTAGAAAGCTTTTGAACTACTTTCTATGCATGGCACTAATAACATATGTAAGTTTATATGAAGTATTGAAAGCTTCTTTTGCCCTCTGGTGATAAAGGATTTTGCTATGCATTTCAATAAGGTCTTTAAGTTTTAATTTTGCAGTGGATAGGAAACGTCTTTTTGGTGTGTGTGAAGCTTTGACTATTGTTCTGCATTATAGATTAAGTATTAGGGTCTGGGGAATCTGGATGAAGCCATATGCTAAGAACTTAGTTCCCAAAGGGAGGAGATTTGAATATGGTAACTGGATTTGGAGTCTGCTCTCAAATCTGCTTTGAATGTGCTTAAAACAGCTCCCACCAGTTTATTCTGCTCCTTGCTTGTGGAAATAGAGTATTATTATCAGTCTTTGCTTTCACCTCATACTACATTAAGAAGGCTATACAAGAATGAAAACAGAAGGGTACAGCAGCTACAATTTGTTTGCAAGGTATTTTTCTGTTTTTCTACTGTGCTGGCTAATTTCCTTGGGCATTTCTGGAGATGTTTTCCCATGAGTTTGGCATATATTAGTCTAGGTGGACTAACTTCAGATCACTGTCCAATCCAAAGAAGAAAAACAAAAGAAACATGTTGGTCTCTCTCCCTTCTGGAGCTGTGTTGTATACACCTTTCCTACTCCTGAGCATCAATCTAGATTTTTGTCCTTTGTTTAGGGTGGGTTTTCTCTTCTCAGTAGCTACTGTCTTTTCAGACATTTTGGTTTAGACTGAGACATGCTACAGATATGTCTCCAGGTTTGGTAGAACATTTCAGCTTATCGTCAGAGCCAACTAGTCAAATATGTCAGTTATTATATGCAGATTGATGTGCCATCCATCTATCAGCTATTTGTCTATGTATGTATATATGTATGAATGAATGTATGCATGCATTTATGTATAATCTTGGTCTGTATATATACCTACTATCTGTCACCTATGCCTATCTGTCTATCTATCTATCTATCTATCTATCTATCTATCTACTTACCTATCATCTATTTGCTATATATATATATATATATATATATATATATCCATCTATAATCTTTCTATGTCTATCTATACACCTACTGTCACCTATATGTATGTATGTATGTGTGTATGTATGTATCTATCATCTATATATATCATGTATTTTCTATCAATCTATGTATCTATATATCAATCATCTATTATCTATTTATCATCTATCTATCTATCTATCTATCTATCTATCTATCTATCTATCTATCTATCTGTCTCAGGGGGCTCTATCTCAATTAAAAAATAAGGTTTATGGCTTCCCATCCAGCTGATGGCAGGTAAGCCAGCTCCAGCCAGCTTCCCAGGTGCTCAGACCCAGCCTGCAGAACCAGGTACCCGAGATATCCCGAGTTTAAGACCTTCGGGGACTCTAGCCTGGAGCAGGAGCTGCACACAGAGTAGCGGTTTGGGGGACAGCGGCTGAGCCAGTGCCCTGCGCTGGCAGGGCTGACCCCGAACTCCCTGCAGACAGTGCGATCTTGCCTGCTGCTTCCCATCCAGCCAGCGGCGGGGAAGCCAGCCCCAGCCAGCTTCCCAGGTGCTCAGACCCAGCCTGCGGAACCAGGGACCCGAGATATCCCGAGTTTAAGACCTTCGGGGACTCAGGCCTGGAGCGGGAGCTGCTCACAGAGTAGTGGTTTGGGGGACAGCGGCCGAGCCTGTGCTTTGAGCTCGCAGGGCAGATCCCTAACTCCCTGCAGTCAGAGCCATCTTGCCAGCTGCTTCCCATCCAGCCGGGGGAGCCAGCCTCAGCCAGCTTCCCAGCAGCTTTGGACTAGCAGGCAGAACCAGATAACTGAAATATCCCGACTTTAAGACCTCTGGTGAATCAGGACACCAGACAGCAAACCCTGAGCAGGAACAGTGCAAAGCAGCTGCCCAACAGGCAGAACCAAGTACCTGGTATATCCTGAGTTTAAGACCTCAGGGGACTCAGGCCACCTGTCAGCAATCTGTGAGCAGGAGCCCTGCAGGGCAGTGGTTCCCGAGGGAAATAGCCTTACGAGCCACAGGAGGGTCAAGCACCAGCTAGTAACTACAGGACCAACTAACACCAGAGTTAACCAGATAGCAAAACGCAAACGTAAGATCGTTACTAACAGAAAACAAGGCAGTATGGCGGCATCCGAACCCAGTTCCCCGACAGCAATAAATCTTGGATACCCCGAACACCAGAAAAACAAGACTCAGATCTAAAATCACTGGTCAGGTTGCTGATAGAGGTACACTTAGATAAATCTCTTAAAGTAATACATGAGAAAATAGATCAAAAGCTAGAAGCCCTTACAAGGCAAATACAATTAAATCTCAGATATCTCAACACACCAGAAAAACAAGACTCAGATCTAAAATCACTGGTAAAGATGCTGATAGAGGATCACTTAGATAGTAATAGAGGAGAAAATAGATCAAAAGCTAGAAGCCCATACAAGGCAAACACAAAAATCACTTAAAGACATCCAGGAGAATATAGAGCAAAAAATGAAACCCAATAAGGGGGAGAAACAAAAATCACTTAAAGAAATACAAGAAAACATGGGTCAACAAGTAGAAGTCATAAAAGAGGAAACACAAAAATCCCTTAAAGAATTACAGGAAAACACAAACAAGCAATTGAAAGATCTGAGCAAAACCATACAGAATCTAAAAACAGAAGTAGAAACAACTAAGAAATCGCAAAGGGAGACAACGTTGGAGATAGAAAACCTTGGGAAGAAATCAGGAGTCATAGATGCAAATATCAACAATAGAATACAAGAGATAGAAGACAGAATCTCAGATGCTGAAGATACCATAGGAACCATGGATTCAACAATTAAAGAAAATGCAAAATGCAAAAAGCTGGTAACCCAAAACATTCAGGAAATCCAGGACACAACGAGAAGACCAAACCTAAGGATTATAGGGATAGATGAGAATGAAGATCTACAACTTAAAGGGCCAGCAAATATCTTCGACAAAATTATGGAAGAAAACTTCCCCAACCTAAAGAGAGAGATGCCCATGAATATACAAGAAGCCTATAGAACCCCAAATAGACTGGACCAGAACAGAAATACTTCCCGTCACATAATCATCAAAACCCCAAATGTACTAAACAAAGAAAGAATATTAAAGGCAGTAAGAGAAAAAGGACAAGTAACATATAAAGGAAGACCTATGAGAATTACATCAGACTTTCTCACCTGAGACCATGAAAGCTAGAAGATCCTGGGCAGACCTCATGCAGACCCCAAGAGAATACAAACTTCAGCCAAAACTACTATACCCAGCAAAACTCTCAATTGCCATAGATGGGGAAACCAAGGTATTCCATGACAAAACCAAATTTGCACAATACTTATCTACAAACCCAGCCCTACAAAGGATAATAGGGGAAAAATACCAACACAAGGGGGGAAACTACACCCCAGAAGAAACAAGATAGAAACCCCATCTCATCCAACCCAAAAGAAGAGAACCACTCAAATACAAAAAAAAATAATAATGATAACGCCCAAAATGTCAGGAAGTAATAATTATTATTCCTTAATATCTTTTAACATCAATGGAATCAATTCACCAATAAAAAGACACAGACTAACAGACTGGATACAGAAACAGGACCCTACATTTTGCTGCATACAGAAACACATCTCAGTGTCAAAGACAAACACCACCTTAGAGTAAAAGGCTGGAAGACAGTTTTACAAGCAAATGGTCTCAGGAAACAAGCCAGAGTAGCCATTCTAATATCAGATAAAATTGACTTTCAACCTAAAGTCATCAAAAGAGACTCAGAAGGTCACTTCTTGCTTGTCAAAGGGAAAATCCACCAAGAAGAATTCTCAATACTGAACATCTATGTGCCAAATATAAGGGCACCCTCATTTGTAAAAGAAACTTTACTAAAGCTTAAAGCACACATTGCACCTAACACAATAATTGTAGGTGACTTCAACACTCCACTCCCCTCAATGGACCAATCAGGAAAGCAGAAACTAAACAGGGACACAGTGAAACTAATTGAACCTTTGGACCAATTGGATTTAACAGATATATATAGAACATTCCATCCTAAAGCAAAAGAGTATACATTTTTCTCAGCACCGCATGGTACCTTCTCAAAAATTGATCATATAATTGCTCACAAGACAGACCTCAACAAATATGAGAAGACTGAACTAATCCCATGTCTCCTATCAGATCACTATGGAGTAAAAGTGGTCTTCAATAGCAAGAAGAACAACAGAAAGCCCACATACACATGGAAACTGAACAATACTCTACTCAATGACACCTTGGTCAAGGAAGAAATAAAGAAAGAAATCAAAGACTTTTTAGACTTCAATGAAAATGAAGGTACGACCTAACCAAATCTTTGGAACAAAATGAAAGCACTTCTAAGAGGAAAACTCATAGCCCTGAGTGCCTCCAAAAAGAAACTGGAGAGAGCAAACACTAGCAACTTAACAGCACACCTGAAGGCCCTGGAACAAAAAGAAGCTAATTCACCCAGGAGGAGTAGAAGAGAGGAAATCATCAAACTAAGGGCTGAAATCAATCAAGTAGAAACAAAGAGAACCATACAAAGAATCAACAAGACCAGGAGCTGGTTCTTCGAGAAAATCAACAAGATAGATAAACCCTTAGCTAGACTAACCAAAGGGCACAGAGACAGTATCCAAATTAACAAAATTAGAAATGAAAAGGGGGATATAACAACAGAAACTGAGGAAATTCAAAAGATCATCAGATCCTACTACAAAGGCCTATACTCAAAACAACTGGAGAATCTAGAGGAAATGGACAATTTTCTAGACAGATACCAAATATCAAAATTAAATCAGCATCAAGTAGATCAGCTAAACAGTCCCATAACCCCTAAAGAAATAGAAGGGGTTATAGAAAGCCTCCCAACCAAAAAAGTACGGGACCAGATGGTTTTAGTGCAGAATTCTACCAGACCTTCAAAGAAGACTTAACACCAATACTCTTCAAACTATTCCACAAAATAGAGACAAAGGGACACTGCCCAACTCATTCTTCGAAACCACAATTACGCTGATACCTAAACCACAAAAAGATCCAACAAAGAAAGAGAACTACAGGCCAATTTCTCTTATGAATATTGATGCAAAAATACTAAATAAAATTCTTGCCAACCGAATCCAAGAGCATATCAAAATGATCATTCACCATGATCAAGTAGGCTTCATTCCAGGGATGCAGGGATGGTTCAATATACGGAAATCCATCAATATAATCCACTACATAAACAAACTAAAAGGAAAACACCACATGGTCATCTCATTAGATGCTGAAAAAGTATTCGACAAAATTCAGCATCCTTTCATGCTAAAAGTCTTGGAAAGAGCAGGAATTCAAGGCCCATACCTAAACATAGTAAAAGCAATATACAGCAAACCAGTAGCCAACATCAAAATAAATGGAGAGAAACTTGAAGCAATCCCACTAAAATCAGGGACTAGACAAGGCTGCCCTCTCTCTCCATATCTTTTCAACATAGTACTTGAAGTTCTAGCGAGAGCAATTAGACAACATAAGGAAGTCACAGGGATACAAATTGGAAAGGAAGAAGTCAAACTATCATTATTTGCAGACGATATGATAGTCTACTTAAGCAATCTAAAAAACTTCACCAGAGAACTTCTACAGCTGATAAACAACTTCAGCCAAGTGGCTGGTTATAAAATTACCTCAAGCAAATCAGTAGCCTTCCTGTTCTCAAAGGACAAGCAGGCTGAGAAAGAAGTTATTGAACTAACACCCTTCACAATAGCCACAAACAACATAAAGTACCTTGGCGTAACTCTAACTAAACAAGCAAAAGATCTGTATGACAGGAACTTCAAGTCCTTGAAGAAAGAAATCGAAGAAGACCTCAGAAGATGGAAAAATATTTCTTGCTCCTGGATTGGCAGGATCAATATAGTAAAAATGGCCATCTTGCCAAAAGCAATCTACAGATTCAATGTGATCCCCATCAAAATCCCAACTCAATTCTTCATAGATCTAGAAAGAGCAATTCTCAAATTCATCTGGAGCAACAAAAAACCCAGGATAGCTAAAACTATTCTCAACAATAAAAGGACTTCTGGGGGAATCAATATCCCTGACCTCGAGCTGTACTACAGAGCAATTGTGTTAAAAACTGCATGGTATTGGTATAGCAACAGGCAGGTAGATCAATGGAATAGGATTGAAGACCCAGAAATGAACCCACAGACTTATGGTCACTTGATCTTTGATAAAGGAGCCACAACCATCCAGTGGAAAAAAGATAGCCTTTTCAACAAATGGTGCTGGTTCAACTGGAGGTCAACATGCAGAAGAATGCGAATTGATCCACTCTTATCTCCTTGTACTAAGATCAACTCCAAGCGGATCAAGGACCTCCACATAAAACCAGACATACTGAAACTATTAGAAAAGAAACTTGGGAAGACCCTGGAGGACATGGGCACAGGGGGAAAGTTCCTGAACAGAACACCAATAGCTTATGCTCTAAGATCAAGAATTGACAAATGGGACCTCATCAAATTACAAAGTTTCTGTAAGGCAAAGGATACTGTCAGAAGCACAAAATGGCAACCAACAAAGTGGGAAAAGATCTTCACCAACCCCACATCCGACAGAGGGCTAATATCCAATATATACAAAGAACTCAAGAAGTTAGACCCCAAAGAACCAAATAACCCTATCAAAAAATGGGGCACAGAGCTAAACAAAGAATTTTCACCAGAAGAAATTCGGATGGCCGAGAAACACCTTAAGAGATATTCAACATCATTAGTCATCAGGGAAATGCAAATCAAAACAACCCTGAGATTCCACCTCACACCAGTCAGAATGGCTAAGATTAAAAACTCAAGAGACAACAAGTGCTGGCGAGGATGTGGAGAAAGAGGAACACCCCTCCACTGTTGGTGGGATTGCAAAATGGTAAAACTGCTCTGGAAATCAGTGTGGCGGTTCCTCAGACAATTGAGCATGTCACTTCCAGAGGACCCTGGCATACCACTTCTGGGCATATACCCAGAGGATTCCCCTGCATACAATAAAGACACATGCTCTACTATGTTTATAGCAGCCTTGTTTATAATAGCCAGAAATTGGAAGGAGCCCAGATATCCCTCAAAAGAGGAATGGATACAGAAAATGTGATATATTTATACAATGGAGTACTACTCAGCAATTAAAAATAATGAACTCATGCATTTGTAGGTGAATGGTTAGATCTGGAATATATCATCCTAAGTGAGCTAACCCAATCACAATAGAATACACATGAAATGCAATCACTGATAAGTGGATATTAATGAGCCCAGAAGCCCTAAATACTCAAGACACAATTAGCAAGTCAAATGACTCCCAAGAAGAAGAAAGGAGAGGACCCTGGGCCTGTAAAGATTGGATCCAGTATTGTAGACCCAGAACAGAGAAATCTTGCGGGGGGGGGGGGAAATGATTGGGGAATAGCTGGGGGGGTAGAGGAATTATGGGACATATGGTAGGGGGGAACTAGGAAAGGGGAAAGCCTTTGGAATGTAAACATTGAATATAGAAAATAAAAATTAAATAAAAAATAAACACAAAAATAAATAAATAAATAAATAAATAAATAAATAAATAAATAGAGGACACAGAAAAAAAACAAGGTTCATATATAATTTGTAACTTGTGCCAAAAACTATAAGAATTGGAGTTCATACTAGAGTATGCAGATGTGAGAAATTTCCAGCTGCTGCTGCTGTTCTTGTGCATTTGGATAACTCTGACTGCTGGGTTCACCTATAGATGAACAGAATGGCTTTGGACGAAGAGGATACAATGGGATTTTCTTTTTTCTCAAATAGAACATAAATCCAGTGTCTAATCTGAAAACTGAATAATATTTGTTTTACTTGGGGTTACTATTTCCTTGAGTGATGGAACACCATGGCTAAATATCTTGGGTAGAAAAGGGTTTATTCACCTCACACATACCTATCACTATTTATCCTCAAAGGAAGTCAGGACTAAAACACAAGCTGGGCAGGAACCTGGAGGCAGGAACTGATGCAGAGGCTATGGAGGAGTGCTGCTTATTGGGTGGCTCCCTGTGGATTGCTCAGCCTCATTCCTTATAGAGCCTAGGACCCACAGCCCAGCAATGGCACCACCCACAACAGGCTGGGCCCACCCCAACAATCACTTATTAAGATAATGACTTACCATTTGTTGAAGATGCTTTCTTTTTATCATTGTAAAATTTTGTCTTCTTTGTCAAAAATTGAGTGTTCACAGGTGTGTAGACTTTGGGTCTTTAATTCTAGTCCATTGATTTACATGTCTGTTTTTATACCAGTGCGATGTGGGTTTTGTTGTTGTTGTTGTTGTTGTTGTTGTTTTTGATTCTGTTTTTTTTTAAATCACTTTATAGTACAGCTTGAATTCAGGGATGTTGATACGTCCAGAAATTCTTTTATTGTACAGGATTATTTTAGCCATCCTAGGTGTTTGATTTTTCTCTTTCATATGAAGCTGAGCATTGTTCTTTCAAGGTCTATAAAGAATCATGTTGGAATTTTGAAGGGAACTTCATGGATTCTACTTTTGGTAGGATGGTCATTTGCACTATGTTAATCCTACCAATCTGTGAGTATGGTAGATCTTTCCATATTCTGATGCATTCTTCATTTTGTTTTTCTTCAAAGATTTGAAGTTCTTGTCATACAGGTCTTTCACTTGTTTGGCTAGAGTTATGCCAAAGTATTTTGTATTATTGGTGAGATGATCATGGTTTTTTCCCTTTCCTTTCAGTTTGTTTATATGGCAGATTACATTGATGGGTTTTTGTATGTTGAACCATCCCTGCATCTCTGGGACAAAGCCTACTTGATCATGGCTGATGATATTTTTCATGTGATTTTGGGTTTTGTTTGCAAGTATTTTATTGAGTATTTTGCATTCATGTTTCTAAGGAGGAGTGGTTTGAAATTCATTTTCTTTGTTGAGTCTTTCTGTACCTTAGGTATCAACATGACTATGACCTCATAAAATGAATTTGGCAATGTTCCTACTATTTCTATTTTTGTGGAATAATTTGAGGAGTATAGGTTTAATGTCTCAGTTTGATTATTTCTTCTTGTCTGTTCCTCTTGGAATTTTCTTTTTTGCTTCCTTTTGTTCTGGAGCTTTTAGGTGTGCTGCTAACTTGCTAGTATGAGATCACACTCACATAATTTCTTTATGAAGGCATGTGTGGCTATGACAGTTCCTCTCAACACTGCTTTCATTCTGTTCCATAAGTTTAGGTCACATTTGTGCCTTCATTTTCATTGAATTCTAGGAGCAAATGGATCCATATTAATCACTCTGCATAAGTCTCTAGTCCTCAGAATAAAACAGGATACATTAAATCTTATAGAGACAGAGGGGAACTTCCTAGAATGCATTGGCTGAAGGAGTAATGTCCTGTACAGAACACAGACAGCTTAGGCGCTAAAATCAATAATTAATAAATGAAATGGGACCTCATGAAACTGAAAAGTATCTATAAGACAAAGGACACCATTAATAGGACAAAACAAGTCTACAGAATAGGAAAGGTTTTTAGCATTCCCACATCTTACAGAGGGCCAATATCCAAAATACATAAAGATCTCAAGAAACTTTAGATCAACGTACCAAATAACCCAATTAAGAATGAGGTACAGATCTAAATGTAGACCTCAGGACAAAACAATCTCTAATGACCAAGAAGCACTTTAAAAATTCAACATTCTTAGTCACAAGGAAATGAAAATCAAAATGATTCAGAGATTTCATCTTACATCTATCAGTATGGCTGAGGTCAAAATTCACGTGACAGCTCCTGCTGGCAAGCATGTGGAACAAGGGGAAAACTTCCTGATCCTCCTAATGGATTTTTTCCTGTGGACCTTGTAGCTTCTAAACCTCCTCAGAAATGTCAGTTGAGAGGAAGTGTCAGAGGGCACATATGATATCCTACTAAATAGTAGGTTAAGCCTGGTTCATGAGGAGATTAACATTGTTATCAAATATCGATGTTAACTGGTTTATCTGCTGCTAATTATAGAATCATGGCTTCTGATTTTCTTGCCTTCATTGACCCAGGACAAGGAGCCTTATTAATGAACAGGTTCTTATTACTAAGTCCCTGAAATACTTTGTTAACATCTGTTTCCTTAAATGGTTATTTTTCCTAACACACTAGTATCTCTAATTGTGATATCAGGGTTAATAATATTCAAACAAGTTAATTGACTAACACAAATTGATTTGTGAGCAAACTGTTGATAGAAAACATTAGAAGGAGACAACAAGCCTTTCACTAATGACAATATGATCTCGGCATAGTATACTTATGCGTGTTCAGAAATAATTATTTCATTATAAGACAATTCTATTGCTTCTAATATTAGTTTTAAGATATATTTAAAAATATACAAATTAGAAGAAGGATCTTGAGAGATGGCTAAGTAATTAAGAGTACTTGGTGATCTTGTAGAGGGCTTGGGTTTGGGTTACGCCTCTGGGGTAGTAGCTAGGTCTGCCATTAGAAGATTAGACTGGAGTGACCCCCAGTAATTGTCAAAACCAAAAAACCCGAACAACTATAGTTTGAATCTCATTTATTTGTAAGCTAGTAAGGAATAAACTTAAATTGGTTCTATTACACTGTGTGGTGGTTTGAAAGATAGATGCCCTGCCCCACAGTCTCAAATATTTGAATTCTTGGGTTCCAGTGAGTGGTATTGTTTGGGGCAGTGTAGGAGATAGGGCCTTACCACTTTGGGTATGTTCTGAGAGCTTAAACTATGTGCCATTCCCAGATTAGTCTCTCTGCTTCCTGCATGTGGTCTAAGAGGTAAATTCTCAACGTGCTTGTAGCCATCATGCCTGTCTACAGTCATGCTTCCCTTCCACAATGGTGATGGATTCTTCTCCTTTTGTAAGTTGCCTTGGTCATTGTGTCTTATCACAGCAACTGAAGAGCAACTAGTAGAGATTTCCATGGTCTCATGTTAAAAGACACATGTATAAAAGCATGCACACATATCCATAAGGAAGCCCTCCATATCTTCTGATTCAACTATCTTCAGACAAAAAAATATTCTAGAAATATATTTCTGTGAATATTCAGCCAGGCACTCATGGTTATATCTCTGGAAGTATACTTATGTTTTCTTTGTTCCCAGGCGTAGGCTTGCTCTCCTCATGACTCCCATCTCTTACATAGAATTGCCATAATTGTGCATATTATATATAATTTTAACAGTATCATAAACTCATAGAGTACACACATACATAGTTTGAGGAAACTACTTGAGAAAACTCCATTGTGTCTGCATTTTAGGGTTACTTTGTGGATATCTCAAAGGGCTTTGAGAAGAAGATAATACCTGACCTTCAGTTAGCACCACATCCTGCCTGTTGACTTCCCTTGATAGTGACCTTTGGTTGATACATTTCACCACAGTGTGTCATGGTGTGGTGTGCTGTGTATGTGGAAGCCTTCAATTGGTAAGAAAAGTTGTCCTGGTCTATAAACTTAAATTCAGGTTTCCAGAAAGAAATGTACATAGTAATCACAGATTGTTGTTATTATTTAAGTTATGCTTTATGCACAGCCAATTGCCTTGCTTTAAACCAAAGCATGCCAAGCCTTGGAAGAGTGATTATTTAGAAATGCCATACAAAGTTTTTACCCAGCTCTCTTTTCTCTATTTATACTCTTATTGGATCATATTTAAATTATATTTTGACATATGAGAGAAATACAGATGTTCTTTTGAAAAGCACATCTGGAGACAGAGCTCCCCTGTCCAGTTTGCGGTAAGTTCTTACGCAAGTTGTACTTCCACCCTTTTGGCTTTTCTGTTGGCACCATGAAGGTCACCGAGAACAAGCACCTGTCTAAAGGCCGGCAAGAAGCAAGCGATGAAGAGAGTGTTTGATCTATTCTCTAAGAAAGACTGGTATGGATCTTGCCTCGGGACACCTTGGACTGCTGGAGGCTGAGGTCAGATGCGTAGACAGAGACTTAGCTTAGCTTAGCATAGACAACCCCATCAGGCTCTTGCCAGTGCCCAGTGCCAGAGGAGCTCGGCAGGAGATCTGTGCACCTACAGCTCAGTGGCAGTTGCTGACCGCTGGAGACCGGCTCGAGCTTGCAGCGAGGCTGCCATCTTGCCTCAGGACACCGCGGACTGCTGGCGGCTGAGGTCAGGTGCATGGACAGAGACCTAGCTTAGCTTAGCATAGACAACCCCATCAGGCTCTTGCCTGCGCCCAGAGCCAGAGGAGCTCGGCAGGAGATCTGTGCACTTACAGCTTAGTGGCTGTTGCCGACTCTGGGGACCGGCTTGCCTGACTTGCAGTGAGGCTGCCATCTTGCCTCGGGACACCTCGGACTGCTGGCGGCTGGGGTCAAGTGCTGTGGACAAAGACCTAGCTTAGCTTAGCATAGACTACCCCATCAGGCTCTTGCCGGAGCCCAGATTCAGAGGAGCTCGGCAGGAGATCTGTGCACTTACAGTTCAACGGTGGTTGCTGACCACTGGGGACCAGCTCACCGGGCTTGCAGTGAGGCCTCCATCTTGCCTTGGGACACCGCAGACTTCTGGAGGCTGGGGTCAGGTACGTGGACAGAGAACTAGCTTAGCATAGACTATCCCATCAGTCTCTTGCTGGCGCCCAGAGCCAGAGGAGCTTGCCACAAGGTCTGTGCACCTACAGCTTGGCGGCTGTGGCTGGACCACTGGGGACCAGTTCACTGTGCTTACAGCGAGACCGCCATCTTGCCTCGGGTCACTGAGGATGGCTGGCGGCTGGGCTCAAGTGCATGGACTGAGACCAAGCCTAGCATAGACTACCCCGTCAGGCTCTTGACTGTGCACAAAGCCAGAGGAGCTCAGCAGGAGATCTGGGCATCCACAGCTCAATGAGCCTGTTGCTGACTGCTGGGGTCTGGCTCTCTGGGCTTGCAGCAAGGCCGTCATTTTGCCTCAGGTCACTGTGGAAGACTGGCAGCTGGGGTCAGGAGCACAGACGCCCTCTTTTACAGCAGCACCAAAGGCCAGGCTCGCAGGAGCTTCAAACTCCAACCAGTAACAATAAGACCAACTAACTCCAGAGATAAACAGATGGCAAAAGGCAAACATAGGAACATTACTAACAGAAATCAAGGCAATATGGCACCATCTGAACCCAATTCGCCAACCACAGCAAGTCCTGGATACCCCAACACACCAGAAAAACAAGAGTTGGATATAAAAGCACTGGTCATGATACTGCTAGAGGAACACAAAAAAGACATAAACAAATCTCTTAAAGAAATGCAGGGGAACATCAATAGGGTAGAAGCTCTTACAATGCAAACACAAAAATCACTTAAAGAACTCCAGGAGAATATGGACCAACAGACAGAAGCCAATAAAGAGGAAATGAGAAAATCACTTATAGAAATGCAGGAGAACTTGAACCAACAGGCAGAAGTCATGAAAGAGGAAACACAAAAATCTCTTAAAGAATTGCAAGAAAACACAAACAAACAAATGAAGGAACTGAGCAAAACCATCCAAGAGCTGAACACAGAGGTAGAAACAACTAAGAAATCACAAAAGGAGGCAACTTTGGAGATGGAAAACCTTGGGAAGAAATCAGGGGTCGTAGAGGCAAATATCAACAACAGAATACAAGAGATAGAGATAAGAATCTCAGATGCTGAAGATACCATAGTAGCCATTGACTCCACAGTAAAAGAAAACGCAAAATGCAAAAGGCTTGTAACCCAAAACATCCAGGAAATCCAGGACACAATGAGAAGACCAAACCTAAGGATTATAGGGATAGATGAGAGTGAAGATCTACAAATTAAAGGGCCAGCAAATATCTTCGACAAAATTATGGAAGAAAACTTCCCCAACCTAAAAAGAGAAATGCCCATGAATATACAAGAAGCCTACAGAATTCCAAACAGACTGGACCAGAACAGAAATACCTCCCGTCACATAATAATCAAAACCCCAAATGTACTAAAGAAAGAATATTAAAGGCAATAAGAGAAAAAGGCCAAGTAACATATAAAGGAAGACCTATCAGAATCACACAAGACTTCTCTCCAGAAACCATGAAAGCTAGAAGATCCTGGGCAGACCTCATGCAGACCCTAAGAGAACACAAATGTCAGCCAAGACTACTATACCCAGCAAAACTCTTAATCAACATAGATGGAGAAATTAAAATATTCCATGACAGGACCAAATTTACACAATATCTTTCCACTAACCCATCTCTACAAAGGATAATAAGAAGGAAACTGCCCCCAAGAAAAAGCAAGATAGTAACCTTCTTCCATCAAACTCAAAGAAGATAAGTACTCAAAAACAAAAATAACATCAAAAATGACAGGAAGAAATAATCACTATTCCTTAATATCTCTTAACATCAATGGACTCAATTCCCCCAAAAAAGACATAGACTAACAGACTGGATACTAAAACAGGACCCTACATTTTGCTGCATATAGGAAACACAACTCAGAGTCAAAAACAAACACTACCTTAGAGTAAAAGGCTGGAAGACAATTTTGCAAGCAAATGGTCACAGGAGGCGAGCTGGAATAGACATTCTAATATCAGATAAAATTGACTTTCAACCCAAAGTCATCAAAAGAGACACAGAAGGTCACTTCTTGCTAGTCAAAGGAAGAATCCACCAAGAAGAACTCACAATTCTAAACATATACGCTCCAAATGCAAGAGCACCCTCATTCGTAAAAGAAACTTTACTAAAGCTCAAAGCACACATTGCACTTAACACAATAATTGTGGGGGACCTCAACACTTCACTATACTCAATGGACTGATCAGGAAAACAGAAACTAAACAAGGACACGGCGAAACACATTGAAACATTGGACCAATTGGATTTAACAGATATATAAAGAACATTTTATCCTAAAGCTAAATACTATACCTGTTTCTCAGCACCTCATGGTGCCTTCTCCAAAATCGACCATCACAAGACAGACCTCAACAAATATAAAAAGATCGAACTAATCCCATGCCTCCTATCGGATCACCATGGAGTAAGAGTGTTCTTCAATAGCAACAAAAACAACAGAAAATCCTCATACACATGGAGGCTGAACAATATTCTACTCAATGATACCTTAGTTAAGGAAGAAATAAAGAAAGAAATTAAAGATTTTTTAGAATTTAATGAAAATGAAGGCACCACATACCCAAATCTATGGGACACAATGAAAGCAATGCTAAAAGGAAAACTCATAGCCCTGAGTGTCTCCAAAAAGAAACAGGAGAGAGCATATACTAGTAACTTAATGGCGCACCTGAAAGCTCTAGAACAAAAAGAAGCTATTTCACCCAGAAGGAGTAGAAGACAGGAAATCATCAAACTCAGGGCTGAAATCAATCAAGTTGAAACAAAGAGAGCCATACAAAGAATCAATAAAACCAGGAGCTGGTTCTTTGAGAAAATCAACAA
Source organism: Apodemus agrarius (assembly GCA_964023405.1). NCBI lineage: Eukaryota > Metazoa > Chordata > Mammalia > Rodentia > Muridae > Apodemus > Apodemus agrarius. The sequence continues at coordinate 11,291,968 of OZ030020.1, read as the reverse complement.
GATAGATAAACCACTAGCCAAATTTACCAAAGGGCACAGAGACAGTATCCAAATTAACAAAATTAGAAATGAAAGGAGAGATATAACAGAAACTGAGAAAATTCAAAAAATCATCACATCCTACTACAAAAGTCTATACTCAACACAACTGGAGAATCTGGAGGAAATGGACAATTTCCTAGACAGATACCAAATACCAAAATTAAACCAGGATCAAATAGATCGTCTAAACAGACCCATAACCCCCAAAGAAATAGAAAGGGTCATAGAAAGTCTTCCAACCAAAAAAAGCACAGGACCAGAAGGTTTTAATGCAGAATTCTATCAGACCTTCAACGAAGTCCTGATACCAATACTCTTCAAACTATTCCACAAAATAGAGACAGAAGGAACACTACCCAACTCATTCTATGAAGCCACAAGTACCCTGATTCCAAAACCACACAAAGATCCAACTAAGAAAGAGAACTACAGGCCAGTTTCTCTTATGAATATAGATGTAAAAATACTAAATAAATTACTTTCCAACCGAATCCAAGAACACATCAAAACGATCATTCACCATGATCAAGTTGGCTTCATCCCAGGGATGCAGGGATGGTTCAATATATGGAAATCCATCAACGTAATCCACTACATAAACAAACTCAAAGAAAAAAACCACATGGTCATCTCATTGGATGCTGAAAAAGCATTTGACAAAATTCAGCATCCTTTCATGCTAAAAGTCTTGGAAAGAACAGGAATTCAAGGCCCATATCTAAACATAGTAAAAGCAATTTACAGCAGACCAATAGCCAACATCAAGATAAACTGAGAGAAACTTGAAGCAATCCCACTAAAATCAGGGACTAGACAAGGCTGCCCCCTCTCACCATATCTCTTCAATATAGTACTTGAGGTACTAGCTAGAGCAATTCGACAATATAAGGAAGTCAAAGGGATACAAATTGGAAAGGAAGAAGTCAAACTATCACTATTCGCAGATGATACGATAGTATACTTAAGTGACCCAAAAAACTCCAGCAGAGAACTCCTATAGCTGATAAACAAATTCAGCAAAGTGGCTGGTTATAAAATCAATTCAAGCAAATCAGTAGCCTTCCTATATGCAAAGGATAAGCAGGCCGAGAAAGAAATTAGGGAAATGACACCCTTCACAATAGCCACAAACAATATAAAGTATCTTGGTGTGACTCTAACCAAACAAGTGAAAGATTTATATGACAAAAACTTCAGGTCTCTGAAGAAGGAAATTGAAGAAGACATCAGAAAATGGAAAAATCTTCCATGTTCGTGGGTTGGCAGGATTAATATAGTTAAAATGGCAATCTTGCCAAAAGCAATATACAGATTCAATGCAATCCCCATTAAAATCCCAACTCAATTCTTCATAGAGTTAGAAAGAGCAATTCTCAAATTCATCTGGAATAACAAAAAACCCAGGATAGCTAAAACTATCATCAACAGTAAAAGAACGTCTGGGGAAATCAATATCCTGGACCTCAAGCAATACTACAGAGCAGGAGTGTTAAAAACTGCATGGTGAGCCGGGCGTGGTGGTGCACGCCTGTAATCCCAGCACTTGGGAAGCAGAGGCAGGTGGATCTCATGAGTTCGAGGCCAGCCTGGTCTACAGAGTGAGTTCCAGGATAGCCAGGGCTACACAGAGAAACCCTGTCTCGGAAAAAAAAACAAAACAAACAAACAAACAAACAAACAAAAAACAAAAAAAACCACTGCATGGTATTGGTACAGTGACAGGGAGGCGGATCAATAGAATAGGATCAAAGACCCAGAATTGAACCCACACATCTATGGCCAGTTGATCTTCGACAAAGGAGCTGAAAACATCCAGTGGAAAAAAGATAGTCTTTTCAACAAATGGTGCTGGCTCAACTATGGAGGTCAATATGCAGAAGAATGAGAATTAATCCACTCTTATCTCCTTGCACTAAGCTCAACTCCAAGTGGATCAAGGAACTCCACATAAAACCAAACACACTAAAACTAATAGAAATGAAACTGGGGAAGACCCTTGAGGACATTGGTTCAGGGGAAAAATTCCTGAACAGAACACCAATTGCTTATGCTCTAAAAGCAAGAATAGAAAAATGGGACCTCATAAAAAGTACAAAGTTTCTGTAAGGCAAAAGACACTGTCAAAAGGACAAATCGGCAACCAACAAATTGGGAAAAGATCTTCACCAACCCTACATCCGACAGAGGGCTAATATCCAATATATACAAAGAACTCAAGAAGTTAGACCCCAGAAAACCAAATAACCCTATCCAAAAATGGGGTACAGAGCTAAACAAAGACTTTTCACCCAAAGAAATTCAGATGGCTGAGAAACACCTTAAAAATATTCAACATCATTAGTCATTAGAGAAATGCAAATCAAAACAACCCTGAGATTTCACCTCACACCAGTCAGAATGGCTAAGATTAAAAACTCAGAAGACATCAGGTAGTGGCGAGGATGTGGAGAAAGAGGAACACTCCTCCACTGCTGGTGGGACTGCAAGCTGGTACAACCACTCTGGAAATCAGTCTGGCAATTCCTCCGAAAACTGGACATGATACTTCCGGAGGACCCAGCCATACCACTCCTGGGAATATACCCAGAAGATTCCCCAGCATGCAATAAGGGTACATGCTCCACTATGTTCATAACAGCCTTATTTATAATAGCCAGAAGCTGGAAAGGACCCAGATGTCCCTCAACAGAGGGATGGATTAAAAAAAATGTGTAGTATATATACACAATGGAGTACTATTCAGCCATTAGAGACAATGAATTCATGAAATTCTTAGAGAAATGGATGGAGCTGGAGAACATCACACTAAGTGAGGTAACCCAGTCTCAAAAGAATACCCATGGTATGCAGTCACTGATAAGTGGATATTAGCCTAGGATCTTGGAACACCAAAGACACAATTCACATACCAAATGATGTCTGACAAGAAGAAAGGAGTGGATACTGGTGCTGGAAAGGATCAAAGCATCAGTGTAGGGGAATACAAGAACAGGGAAGTGGGAAGAGGTGGATGAGGGAGCAGGGGGAGGGAAAAGGGCATGCGGGACCTTTTGGGGGTGGGGAACCAGAAAAAGGGAAATGAATTGTAAATATAGAATATATCCAATAAAAAAATGAAAAAAAAATAGAAATTAAAAAAAAAGACTGGTATGATGTGAAAGCTCCAGCAATGTCCAATGTTAGGAACATTGGAAAAGCATTCATTTTTTATTTTTTAATTGGATAATTTATTTCTTTACATTTCAAATGTTATCCTCTTTCCTGGTTTCCCCTCCACACACACCTCCCCCTGCTTTCATGAGGGTGCTTCCCTACATCCCCAACTCTTACGTGATCGCCCTGGCATTCCCCTACACTGCAACTTTGAGCCTTCATAGCTAAAATCTACCATTTGAATGCAGGTAGAATGTGTTGATTTTATCACAAGATTAAAGAATTTGAGCTAACCTTCGAGAGTTCAGGGAGTGACTAATAAGTATTTATAACTTGCCACAAATTACCACATTAAACATCAGCAGGAGACCTTTGATATCGAGGTCTGTAATGAGCGTGACCCAATATAGTTTGTGAATGCTCAATTGGTTGTCTATTTTTACACCTGTCAATCTTCTAGCAGAAATTGTGTGGAAGAAACGGTCTCAAGGCGTTGCTCTATTCTTTTCTCAGGTCCGACATAGAGAATATGTAATGCCTTGTGGGTTTTTTTTTATTATGTCTATTACCCATAAATAGGGCTTAGAAGCATTGAAATTGATGCCCCAGCTCAACCAACCCATGAAGAGGGATTGTCTCACCTCAGGGTTTGCGTTTGGTCTGAAGATGAGGAGTTTCCTCCTTTCTTTAATTGCATTATTTATTATTTAAGAAGAAGTGTCATTTAATAAAGCAGACAAGGGAGACAGACCAGTGTCTTTTCCAATCAAAACAACTTAAAATTAGACACTATTTTCTCAGTTACGCTCGCATACAGTTGTGACCTACTTTGCTAGAGTCTGTGGGGTAAGCAAAGTGAGATGTTGTGAACAGTGTCAGGCTCTAGGTGTCTGGGGCATGTTTTGCCTTCCTGGGCGAGAGTCTGTCTTTAGGAGATTTATTAAGTACCTCTTTGATCTGTATAGTCAAACACTCTCAGAGGCTAGAGATAGGAGTGAGTGGACTGGTGGAGCTGGTAGCTTTGGTCATGCCCTGTAGGTGGAGCGACTCGGGATGCCCTCCTGTCCTTCCTTTCCTCCATCTCTGAGCCCCACCTTCCATTTTGCTTACGTTACAGAAGCAGTCTGTCTTGGCTGCTGGGGAAGGCAGGTGGCCGTTGTGGGTATTCACTGTCCAGAATGGAGCAGTAGAGGCTGGTTCAAGACTTGTGTTTTCTATTTCTATCTATGTTTACATAAACATATTAAGGTGATTTTTTTTTTAAATATTAGAACTGTAACACAAAATCTAACATGTTAAAAAACAGTGTTGATAGAGACACTGGTTTGAGGAGATGGGGATGATTTCCAACAGGTTGATTGATATTCTTTGCTTCTTACATCCAGTTATCAAGTCGTTTTTAATCGTGTATCTATTGATTGCTTTCTGTAGACCAGACTATGATTTAGGATCTGAAGGTATGGCAGTGTGGCTATGTATGGAATATTTCCATATTCTCATTGTGTCCTGTAGGGAAGGTACTTGATGAAATGTAATATATTTTGCTTAGCTTTTTTTTTTTGCAATCAATGAATATTTTTATTCATTCCTGTTCAAGTGGCCGAGAAGATCAGAATTAAGTGAGGAAACTTATGGTGATAATGAAAGCTGAGATGTTCAGAAATCCATGTATGGGATGCATATGTCTCACTCAGATCAAAGCTGAAACAAAGGAAGAAAAGTGAGGTGGACCCAAGTGTAGCTAGACATTCCTAACACACAAATCTCCATCCTCACATCAGTGTGCCTGACTTCCTTCCCAGAAGTTTACACCCTATCGACATATTATATATAGGGTCATAATATCATTCTGTTGATAGTATTAGTCATCATCACACCCTTTAATTGTTCCCAGTATTTTAGGAATGCAGAGTTCCCAATAGGAATGCAGAATCTATTTATTATTTTATTACTGAGTAAATAAAGTAATGAATGTGAGAAACAAGCTACAGTACAGTGAACTTGCAGAAAGGTGCTATTAGTTCCATAGATGGCACTTAATCTTTTCCATCTATTTGTGTGAGACTGGAAAGCAGGGCTATTTCCCAGTTCCATCTTTAATGATAGAATTTCAAAGACTTGAGTTAGTCTCTAGAGATAACTAAAAATTTACCCAGACTCACCCAAATAATAGCAAACATGGTTTTGTAAATGTATTAATTACAGACATGAATCTATATAGAAAACTATATAGAAGTTATTATTTCCTTAATGCTTTCGACTACAGTTCTAGCTCCTTTGTGACTAATTGTCAGTGAAATTTGTAGAATAGGAAATAAATGGGCTCAACGTATTATATTTTCCTCTGCTTTAGAATCTGTGTGATATAGAGATTGTCTTAAGCTCACTGATGACCATGTGGCCTTTGTGACTTTCCACTTGTTGTCCGATTACGTTCTACTTGTGGGTCATGGAAGTGAGGGGTCATGCTTGAATGGAGCCAGTGGGTCAAGGTCATTCTTTAGCAGGGCACACTTGGGAAGGGCCTTGAACATGATAGTCATTATAATTGTTTTGTATATAAGATTTTGTATAGACATAAATGGAAAGATAAGATTTCTCAGTTTAGAGAAAAAGATGGGTCAATTAAAAGTAATTACACAGTCTTGTGCTATAATGTAGACAATTAAATTTGTAGTTTTTGTTTCTAAAGAAACGTTGTTGAATATGATGTTTTTTACAATTTGTGTGTTTTAATTTTAGTCTGTAGATACTAATAACTGATACTGTGTCTCAATAAAATTGAAAGCTGTGCCATCTACCTGCCTGTCTAAAGCCTTTGATTTTTGAGGGCAGCTGTGCAGTGGGAATCGAAGATTGACTTAAAGTATAAACTTAGTACTATAATGTCAAAAATGATCATTAATTTCCTGGGAGGCAAATTTAATTTTTGTGAACAGTTTATATTTATTAAGTAATTTTTGGTAGTGAATTGCAGATTTATACAGTATATGTTATTTATTGTCATTTAGTGATTTAGCAGAGTACATTTGCTAACCTAATTACATTTTTTTTTCTTAAAAAATTGCAACTATAGAACATGTGGGACAATTTATACTTATGACTATGTTTCAGTGAATCAGACAATCATGAACATAAATATTTCTGCTTATACAAGTATGCAGAAAACGTGAGAACAAGAAAAAAGTAATTAAAAATCCTCTGCAATTTTAGAAGAGGTTAGTTTCCTTTTCTTTAAATTTCAAAATATTCTCTGGTGTTTTAATGTACATACTCTGGGACAATTTGGTTCCCTTGATATCTCCTTGGGCTATTTGTTTATCAGTGTGACATGATGTGAATCAATTTGTTTTTTATGACAAGAAGTTTGAAGTCGTATGAACAGTGTGAAAAGTTGTAAGAAAGCCCCACTGCCTGTTTTCCTTTCTACTCAAAATGGAATTAAGTCAGTAAATTCTACACGATTGATGTAAGTGGGCTGACATTTTAAAACTGCATGTGTATGCGATATGTCCGACCATGTACATATATTTGCCAGTAGGCTATTGAACAACCAAAGTGACAGTTTTATGTTACTGTTTGAGAGACAGAAATGTAAAATACTGCACTAATTCCTAGACAGCAAAAAACGTTACCTCATTTTTATGATGTAAGTAAGAGCACATAAAACAAGGAAGAATTTTTTAAATGGCTTCCAGCATTTAGTTGGCTAGCTAACTTAATGTAATCAAATCATTTGTTCTTACAGAGACATGGTTTATCTGTGTGAAGTAATAGTCATATTAAGCTCTTGTTCACAAACTGATTATCCCTTTAACTGATTGAAAACAGTGTTTCTGATGTTTGCTTTAGCGAAGGACTTGAATCAACCATTGGGTGGAAATTTGATCAAAATAACGCCAAATAATCTGACAGAAGATACTAAGCTTACTAAATATAAGACTTAGTTGAATATGAATTTTTATTTTTAAATAAATGTGTATTTTTAAAAGATGTATTTATTGTTATATGTACGTACACTGTAGCTGTCTTCAGACACACCAGAAGAGGGTGTCAGATCTTACTACGGATGATTGTGAGCCATGCGGTCGCTGGGATTTGAACTCAGGACCTTTGGAAGAGCAGTCAGTGCTCTTAACCGCTGAGCCATCTCACCAGCCCATAAATGTGTATTTTTATAATATGAGATTATAATGTAGTTATATCATTTTTCCTTCCCTTTAATTCCTCCCAACTCTGTCATGTTCTCCAGGCCTTGCTTTCTTTCAAATTAATGACTTTTCCTTTCATTGTTCTTACACAGTACACACACACACACACGCACACGCACACGCACACGCACACGCACACGCACGCGCACGCGCACGCGCACGCACACGCACGCACACGCACACGCACGCGCACACGTGCGCGCACGCGCATGCGCACATGCGCGCGCGCACACACACCTAAATACTTGTTAAACTTCCAGATGCCTTGCTCCATTACAGCTTCTACGTTTTTTCCCATACATCATCTAGACATTGGCTAACAAAAGCATGTTTATTTCTATCTCAGAGTAACTTTTTGCGTAGAACTGTGACCTCGAGACCTTCACCTGCACATTTAGCACTGTGTGATGCCCCCATGGCCTTGGTAAAAATTTATCCTTCATCACTGGGAGCTTCATTGAGTCTTCTCTCAGTCCCTTAGATGCTTGTTTATGCAGCATGTCCCTATTGGAATAAATAAGCACCTTTCTGGTTTCTATGTCCATGTTACCATGCTGTAAGCCCTGTTCCTGTTAATCCATGCTTCAGACAAGCCATGAAAAGATCCTGTCCCTGTTCCTCTTCAAGGAGCTCTTACTATAACTATCTCTACGCTGCCCAACACGGCGCCTTAGCTGTCAAGTGCCACATACTCTTGTTTGCTAGATCGTTCCTGACATCAACTATTTTCCATAGGCTCAGTAATTCTTCTCGATGTTACCTGCTAAGTTGCTATTATCTGTTAACTTGTATTGTAGCCACAAATTACCTTCAGGAACTCATTGGCCATTTATAATTGTTTTTTTCCCAAATGCACATTGAATATAGGCTTCTGCTGGAGGTTGGAGTCCAGGAACATACAGTTTGATGACAGTAGCATGGTTGGAAATGGATCAGTATGTCAGGAGAGAAAACTTACACAAGCCAGGCCTACTCTCACATGCCTCAAACCAGAGGCCCCAGTCTTCATTCCTATGTGGAGTATATTGTTTGGGATAATCTGGGTAATGCTAAGACCACTGGAACTTTTGGGGGGAACTTTCAGATATAGGAGAGCTGTACATGTTTATCTCCATTTACCCTACAGATCATACCTTGCCTGGGTGTATGACTTTTGGCCATCTTTAGTATATTTGGAACAATTTGTGTCTTTTCTAAAATTTCACTTTTATTTTAAACTCTCAACAATCATGAACAGGGCTCGTGCTTTGTCTTCATACACTTACATTACTTTATTTAAACACCAGTTAATCAAGTATATAGTTTGCATTTTTAGATTTGTATGCTTAAGTTCTCATCCCTGTATTAAAATTCCGGGAATCCTACAAAAGGAATTTTAAATAATCACCCATATAAGCTAAATGTGTGAGTAAGCTCTTGTTGAACGCCTCAGTCCTCAGGGTGCTTTTTGTGAGACAGAAGCGACACTTGGTCTTGCAGCTCCGTTAAAGACGTTTTCATTATTACAAGCTTTCTGCTTGACAGCTCTTCAGTCCTTGCACCATGCAGCCTTATAGGTTAAATAGTTCCTAATGGGAGGTGCCAAGTTTTGATGTGTGTGAGTGTGGCAGTGATGGATTCAGCACTGGAGAGACTCATTATAGTGAGGCCTTGGCCTTCAATCAGCTGCCAGCTCTCTAGCCTGTGTGGCAAAACCCAGAATATCATCTGGGCTTGGCTGGGTTTCTGATCGTTTGGACTGCCCCAACTTGGAGCCAACGACCTTGTTTTCACGTGGTGATAGAAAACATTAATAATTTCTTATGAGTGGTATTTATAACAACCAACATTCAGAGATGAGCTTATTCCCAGGAAAGATACGGCCAATTGTGTTGGATTAGACTCAGAATCTTTTAATAGCAGTAGTAACCGTGAGGTTGAATGTCTTTGTGATCATACTCTATTGATGTTTTTGAAATGGCTCAGCTTGTTATAGGACACATGTAGAAATGCAATATGAATATGTATATGCAGAATCCTTTATATTCTGCTCCCTGCTCATTCCACCATGTCCATTTTATTCCAAAAAATAAAAGTAATTTCATAATTTTTACCCAGTTTACATACTATTTTTATATTTTATATTCTAAGAACGCATGCATATCCTTCTTCTGACCAGTATCTAAACCTAATTTTCCTTTGTGCTGTGTTATCATTGTTTGTATGTCCTAAGTTATACTTAACGTTTGCTTTAAAAAAAAAATCTGTTTCTTCCTCTTGAGCAACTAATCATATAAAGATATTGTTTTCACTTCTTTGATATGTAATTTTATTTTTCTCCATTGTGGTTATTTCATGTTTAGTGCCAATTATGGATGACGTTAGGATTAATTACACAAAACCACAGAGAGCTTCATTTAATACACTTAGAAGTTAGTAGCTCACATAAAATAGTAAACAGTGCTTCCAATATTAGAATGTTCATTGGAATTGTCATTTCTGAATAAGAAAAATAAAATACTGATTCACTAATTAGCACATTGAGTACTGAATCAGTATTTTAATGACAAAAATATTTGAAATATCAAGTGATCAAGTGAGAGGATTTGGTCTGGATGAGGAAGAATGTGTTAAATTGAATGGTCAATTTTAATTAGTTTTCCATAGGCTATTTCAGTAGGACATGTTGACCTATCCAAAATCCATATTATAACTTTTGCCCTGGGTCCTTTATTTCATAATATAAAAGCCAAACAGTAAACTCAAAATTGTTAGATCTGTTAAATATAAATTTATAAATCTTACACCATATGATTCAACACGATGGAAGAGAAGATAAATTGGTCTAATATGCTCCATTAAGTAAATGTTTGCTGAAAACATTTTTTTACACCCAAAGCAGCCATTGAATAAATTAAGAACTAGGAAAATGATTTGCAATTTATGCTTGCTCACTGACTTATGATAGGCATAACAAGGGTTTCTTTGAGTTTCATGACACTGAAAGTCTAAGAATCTATGTTTTAGAGGGAAAAAGTTTCACTATCCAAGTACAAGCATCCAATTTTGAGGATCCGAGAACCCACATAAACCTGAACACCACAATGCACACCTAAAATGCCAATACTCTTAGACTGAGATGGGAGGCAAATACAAGAGAACACCAGGCAGTTCATGCATGAAGAGTGGGAAACAAAGAGACTTTGTCTCAAGGTAGAAGGGGAGAACTGACACAGTTCTCTGACCTCCACTATATCTCATGCATATATGTATATGTATATACATATATGCACATGCATAACACATATACAATCTTGAATAGAATTTAACATTATTTCACTATGTCAAATATGCTATTCAGACACCTGCCCTGTGCATGAGATAAAGGACCTCATTATTATTAATTAACTAGTTATCTCAGGAAACACAGGCCATGTAACCTGTAGGCTGCAATGTAATCATGACTTCACTTTTAGTTACTCGGTGAGTCCTTCATGACTCTGTGAGCATACTATCCAATGACCTTTTAGTTTGTGACAATGACTGAAAATATACAAAGTTGGGGAACAAGAAATTATTTCTTCAAAGGAGTATGAGAGGTTGATAGTACCATTTTTGAGAAAATGACCTTTTAATGAAATGACTGTGATTTGTTGTTATTTACTTTAATTTTTGCTTTTGAAGAGGGTAAGTCTGGCATACAATTTTCTGTCTTTGGAAGTACATTAGTTACCATGGCAACAGTATCATTTGCAGAAATAGAAATTTCAAAGACTCTTATGTATTATATAAAGTTAATTTGAGTATTAGATTGGATTTCATATACCTGTAGTTAAAAATAAAGAAAGATCACTTAAAACTTTATTTGTATAGGGCTGGAGCACTGGCTTATGCCATCAATAGTATATACATATACATCATATACCTATACACATACACATATACATATACATACATATATATATTCATGATTCAAAATCAAGCAACTAATTGGATTTGTACAAGAAAGCATGATTTTCATTTATTGAAAAAGCTTTTAAATAAATTACTCCAAATTTAAATTTCTTGAGACCACTGTAAATCTTATTCAAACTGGCAGATTTCAATATTTTCTTCTGCTCTAAATAATATGCCCAATTTTATCCATCGTCATATATGCTTTTAAATCACAAATCAGGCTGGAATTATAATTTTCTGTCACTGCCAAGCTTCCCTTGGCTAGTAGAACTGGATCTAGTTTGTTCTTTGTGGCTTAATTATGTATTCTACTTGGCTAGTACTTTGCCATTCATTAGACACCCAAAGAATGAAGATCCAAGCTCACGATGTTCATGAAATCTGTCTCTCCAGGATCTTTTCTCTAATTAGATACTTTTCTAGATATGGGTTATAACTGAAACAGGCAAAAAAATTAAGATGTCAGGGGGTTTGAATGTTCTGTGAATTCCCTCAAATGCATTTGGGAAACCTTCATTTCTTCATCTCCTCCCAAATGACAGATGGAGCGTAAAATGATGGATGACAGCCATGCTGCATCACGTGGCGTAGCACACGAGGCAAGCAGACCAGAACATCACAACAGGTCGCAATTTTGTGCCTGGTTGCAGTCTGATCGAGTTGTGGGAAAGTAGCAGAGATGACTTCCTTCCTAGGAGGAGCTCTTACCCAATAGAAACAGGACAGATACAGCCTTAAGAAAAAAGTTGTTCTTTGTCACAGTTCCATAATCAGGAATATGTCACCCTTTCTCTTGGGGTAGAGCTAATAAATACCTGGAAGAAAATACCAACATCTATGTTCCTTCTAACAGAAGCTGCACATGTGTAAATCTTAAATCCAGCCTTCCCCCACCTTTGCGTTTATTCTACAAACACTCTATTTGTTTTCTTTTTAATTAGTTCCTTGAGAGTTTCCTACAATGCATTTTATCACAGTCATTGATGTGTTTATAAAAAGATAAAGAGGTAAAGAGTATGTTCTATGGGGTGTGTGGTGAAGTGTGGGGGAAAGGGGTGCCTCAGCGGGCCCATAATGCGGCATCCTTTCCCCATGAGGGACCACAGGCATGACAGAGTTTATTTATGGCATGGGAGGGGAGTTAATGGGATAGTAGAGGCAGAGACAGGCAGAAAGAAGGAGAGAGTAGAGAAGTAGAGGCAGGCCATGACTACGTGGAGAGAGGGGGTAAGAGAATGGGGAGAGAGAAGAGCCCAAGAGGGCAAGAGGCAAGAAAGAGAGACAAGAGAGTAAGAGACTAAGAGAGAGGAGGGGGTAAGCAGCTACTTTTATAGTGGGCCAGGTCTACCTGGTTGTTGCCAGGTAACTGTAGGGAGGAGCCTACCTGGCTGTTGGCAGGTAACTGTGGGGTGGAGTTTAGACAGAATCCTAACAGTCATAGCCTGCCACCAACTCCTAGTCCCACAACCCCCCAACTCAAGACTACACAAAACTGAGCCCTTAAAGGAGCATTTGTTTCACATTTCCTTTCCCAGGGCTCAGAGGCCATTGTGACATAGGAAGCAGAACAATATTAGGAGTCTCAGACAGCAGATGGCTGCAAGAAAAAGCTGTTCTCTGTGCACACAAGGACAGCTATACCTTGATCTCATTGTGAATGTAACTAGATGCACAGTCCTGAGCTTGCTTGTAGCTCTCTGTGCTACCATGGAGGGACACTGTCACCTTTCGGGAACCTGCTTTCTCAGTCTTGCCTGTCACCCTTCCATTCCCATGTGGCATCCTGTGGAGTAAGATACCCACCCTCTGCATTTTCCTAATTTTCCATTTGCATGACTGATACGGTATAGCCACAGAAGGGATGGATCTTCTTTTCTCTGACTTTCCACTGTGACTTTCCTCTATACCTACCTTTCAAAGACCTTTCATGGAACAATGTCTTCTAACTGAATTGAAAAGCACTTCTGGGGAAGTCACAACTAATGATAAATAATCAATTAAAAAAACCTAAGAAAAGATTTGCCTCTGTCGAACCTTCAGGATTTATCAGGCCTCTTTATCATCTTGACACGCTATTTTAAAGTTTTAGTCCTAACAAGTGTAAGTTTCAAAACTTGTGTTGTAGCCAAAGCTAACATATAAATGCCACCTATTTTCTTAGTCTCTCAAATGACTCCACTATCTCAAATATCCCCTTCATATCAAACTTTGGCGTGTAATCTGGGGATTCTGTCATTTTGAGGCACGCAACTTCTCCATGTCTATCTTGTCATGGTGATGTATTTTGCATTTCTGTTTCCACCATCTCCTCTCTGTCCTCTGGGAGGAACCTTCCTGATAGTCTTTTTCTACTGTTACATATATTTTCTAATGTAAACATTATGACTTCAGTGGGTTAAACAATGGTTGTGCAAATAGTGTTGCAAGAGTTAACCCTGAGGTCTGTTTTCTAATTCCTTGATGGTCATGCATAGACAATATTATTGGAATTTTGCTCCAGAGATCCACAAGCTGGAAAACACCATTTCCTCTTCAAATGCATTTCTTCTGAATTCTTATTTCTCTTGAGGGAGCAGACTTTTATTGTTTTAGTTCTTAAGGAAGGCCCTGTTGCTCCTAATATTAATTCACTCCTATTGATGAACTTCTACCATGACTCTGAAGGCAGCCCTCCTATGTTTATCCCCACTACTACTGTCTTGGTTCTTGTATCTCTTGCAGAGAGCTTAGTACTCAATAGCCATTTATCATGTCTGTTTCTTTCATCACCTCCAAACTCCAGTATCACACAGACTGCCTGAATCCCTCTGAAGCAAAATCCTACTAGTGCTATAAGTTGTTGTTAAAAAAATCCAAGTTTCATCAGAGTGCTAGACTATAGCAGATTTTCTAAGGAAATATCAGTGAAATTTCCATGACTGAAATCCTCCAGCCAGATTTTTTTGATGTGGAAAGATGAAGCCAGGAAATGATGGTGAAGGTGATTATATTGAAAGAGCTGTGCTGTGACCCCTGCCTTCATGAGGTGGTTAGGGATTGGAGACCTTCGATTAGTCCTCCTGTGAGTTCACTCTACACCCTCATTGTTTGCCCTTCACATCTGGAGGACGTTGCAGAATGGTGCCTGGTTCCTGCAAGAGGAAGCTACAGCAAACTACAATGGAAGACAGAAGGGTTTGTACCTAGGAGACCATTGCATGGTCCTCTTGGCAGAAACAATCTGTTCAGACTTGAAGGGAGTTTCTACTCAAAATAGCAGGTGTCTAGATAGTGCAGCCAAGTATAGAGGAATAAGGGAATTTCTAGAGATAAAGACTGTAGAGGGGTAGTGATAACAGTTTAAATCAAGGTCTAGCTTCTATCATTTTTTTGCAAGTCAACAGGAAATTCCAGACAGGTTAACCAATTCCAAGTGGTCATTTCTGAATATATACACATACAAACAACATCAAATTGGCTCAGCTGATTGTATTTATAAGATATGTGTCCGTATAAATTTCAAGCATGCATACTATATATCATTTCCTTCATATTCACCCTCCCATTCTTCCTATGGTCCCTGCTCCTTCTCAAAGTCATGACTTCATCTTTAATTATTACTATTACATGTATATACAGACATGAGGAAATTGCTAGTTATCGACGCTGGAGAGAGATGCTGGGTGAAAGAGCAGTCGAACTCAAGATATAGCTGTGATCATAGCCCGAGATCTTCAGAAGTATTATGCAATAATAAGTGGGGTAGAGTTTCATGAGTCAGAAGAACAATGCTACATGATGGCTTCAGACATCAGGTGTCCATTGCTAGCTGGAGAGGAGGAAAAGGGGATGAAGGGGTGAACAAGTATAACATACTCTCCTGTGTGTATGTGGTATATGCATTTGTGTGTTTGTGTGTCTAGTGGTAAAGATGTTCAGAGTACCTTGTGGAAGTCAAAGGTTAGTGTTGGCTATCTTGCTTTATTACTCTGTATATTATCTTTTATTATATTTTTTTATTTATTCTCTCCCCTCTATCTGTCTGTGTCTCTCTCCCTTCTCTCTCTCTGCGTATGTAGGTGTGTGGCCCCATATGCATGCACACATGCTTATGCACACCGTGACTCATGTGTAGTGGTCAGAGGACAAATTGTGGCAGTGGGTACTTTCTAACTATGTGTATAGTTGGAGAAGAAGTCGTGTCATTAGGCTTAGTGGTCTGCCTTTATCTGTGGAGTTAGCTTGTTGGGCTGGCAATGTGGTAGTATCTCTCATTAAACCTAGAACTTGTCATTTTGAAAGGGCTAGTAGGCCAGAAAGGCTCTAGGATTTCCCTGTCCTTACTTCCTTGGTGCTGCTCTTACAGGTTATATGCCACCATAGCCAGGTTTTATGTAAGAGCTGGGGATTGAAACACAGTTATCCATGCTTGTCCTTTTTATCCATTGAGCCATCTCCAAAGCCCAATGTGAACACTTTTGATCATGGATTTTAGATATATCTGGGACAATACAGACATTCCTGTTACCTAACTGTGACCAAAAGAGAAGTGTTCTGTGGTTGACTTTTCATCCTAAGGAAGAAGGATGGGTTCATGAAGATTAACAGAGACTTGAGATATCTATTCACAAATACAGCTATGTTGATGAAGTTACATTAGCAGTCCTGATAATGTGGAGAACTCTTCCAAACCACTATTAGTTTCTCAATTTAGTGAAAAATGAAAGCAAATACAACAGCCAGACAATATAGCAGGGTGAATCCAGAGAGCATTCTTCCTTAAACCTTCATTTCATTTAGTTCATATTTCCTCCTCTGTGCTCACTGGAAAAACACACATTAGAACTCATTTTCTGCTCGCTAGGTATTTTTAGAAAGGGTACATAATCTGAGCTTTTGTTTTCCTATCAGTCAATCTAATAATAACATGGAGCCTATTATGGACAATAGACCAGAACATGTATCCAAAATTCCTGGCTTGATATGTTAGTCAAATATTGCAATGTAACAAATTACATTAAAATTCTGTGCCTGAAAGCAACACACATTTATTGCCTACTAATTTCTGCGAGGCAGAAACCCAGCTGCAGCTCGTCCAGGTGCCCCAGGCTCCAAATCTCTCATAACATCTGAGCTTGGTCTCAGCCGGAGCTGCAGTCATGTCACAGCTGGCTGGAGAACAACCCAGTCCCAGACCCTTTCCTGTGATTGTTGCAAGACCCCAGCTTCCCTTGGATGTTGGCTGGAGCCCGCAGTTCATTGCTTGAGGCTCTTCTATAGGCCAGCTCACAGGGTGCCATCTGGCCTCTTCCTAAGTGCTGGGGAGAGTGAATAAAATATAAGTCGTGATGTTCTTGTAACCTAATCCTGGAAGAAAGCTTTTTACATCTGTAGTATTTTATCCAAGTGAGTCATTCTGCCAAGCCAACAGGCAGGAGAGGATCGCCCAGAGCATACACATCTGATGTGAGAATGTTCTGGAGAGGCCGCTGAGGAATGAAACCTGTTTCCTCTTTCACACACACCATACCAAGACAGTTTCCTTGATGCCGGTTTTTTCCTCTTTCTTCCAGTTGAAGACATTTTCTTTTTTGGCTTTATAAAATATGCTTTTCCAATGCATTTTCTCACCATGCCCTTCTGTGTTTTATTCACTCATTAACTAATGTTGCTATTATCATCAGCATACAGCAGTTGGATAGCCTCCTCCTCTTCCTTCTTCCCAAGATCCCCGAGTTGTTCAATTCAAAGGGGCTGGCCTCAAGTATACACTCATTCAGATGATAAAGGCAGCCTCTTCCCAAGGAGTTCACATGTCGGCAGAAATGGCAGACTCAAACATTAATGGTTATAATTGGACAGCTCAGGCAAAGCGGGCTAGATAACTCAATGGGTGAAGGTACCCTTTGCAGATCCTGATGACAGTGGATTGCTTCTCAATTCCCCCATAGTTGAAGGAGAGAGCCAGCTTTGCAAGTTGTTCTCTGACATTCACACCTGTACTAAGTGTACCTGAGCATGTGCGCACATGCACGCACGCACACACAAACACACACACACATACATGCATGCACGCGCGCACACACATACACACACAGAACAAATAAACTGATATAAAAATTGCCAACTTTATATAGTCAAAAAGGAAGGACACACAGGCTGATTCAGAAAAGTGGTTTTCTAGGTAGAGAGGGGGAAAAAGGAAGAGACCATTCTAGGCTTCAAACAGTGAACAGTCTGCCACCTCGATTCATTCCTGTTGTATTATAGTTGTTGGCAACCTGTAACCATTAAGCCAAATATAGTATTGTTAATAAAGTATTATCAGAGCCACAGTATTGTGTGTTCTTCAGCTGTTCTCACAATGCAACAATGCTAAGCAATTGTGCCTCATTCTTATGGCACTTAGCTCTGTAGTGTGGAGCGTGCACGTGTTTAAGGAGCAGATACTCAGGTGTTTGTGGAACTAGTTGGCTGTGATCCCTCTGAACACAGCAGGATCACAAACAAATTGTCTCATTTAATGTCTGAGATGATTCCGTATCAGTGATTCATGTCAAGTGTCTAGGCTGATGCATACTTGGAACCAAGAAATAAATTGCAATTGTAATATTCTGTTGATATGAGGAGGAAGCGTTCTACAATTTCCCACTTTAAAATACATTAAGTATATTTTCAGTGAATTTTCTTTCTTTCAAAAATAAGTCAAGAAAATGAAGTATAAGATAGATGTGACTATGAAACTCTTGTAAAAAGCCATAATTCATCTAGTAAATAAATAAACAAATAAATACGATAGCTTTAAAGGCATCATGAAGATATTTCAGGAAAGTTTACATGACTTTTACTTCATTTAGGTGAAGAATATTGTTAATACCATTGTTAAAAATAAAAATCCAAATTACCCCTCCCAAATTCAGCATCAAGTGGGTTCCAGTTTGTTCAGTGATTACATGTATTAATATTGTTCAGAAACACACATGGGATAGTACCACATACCCATATATCCTATTTTGATGAAACAGAGGTAATTTTAAATACTAAAATGAAGTAGTAATATGAAATTGTTGAAGCATTTCTTCTTAAAAACTTATGTCATGCCAAAACTAACTGGGATTAAGCATGCTGGTTGCCTTCAAAGGAAATACAGGTTTAACCAGACAGCAGTGGTTAAACTGAGTTACAAAATAACACTAATGGACACAGGTCTGGGAGAGGGTGGGTGGACAGGTAGCGAAGGAATGTGGAAGAGTGTAGAGAAGGAAATTGGTGCAAACAATACATTGGTACAAGATTATCAAGGAAATATTAGCAAAAAATTGTAAATTAAAAGTGAATGGAAATGTAAAGAGGAATGAAAAGTTTAAGCAAAGCCAAGAGAATCTGCATTTTACATTTATTTGAATAATTCTTTTCATATATTCTATTTTAATTTATAGTGTTCTATAAATTTAAATTATCTTCTTCCTGCTCTTAAACCAGCTCACTGAGAATCATGCTCACTTTCTGGACTATTCTAGAAATATCACTGGAATGTCAACTTGAGTGGAATATACCATCAACTTAGAAAACAGTCATAAGAACCTGGACCTTTTTCTCAACAACAGGTAGGACAGATA
Organism: Apodemus agrarius; assembly: GCA_964023405.1. Classification (NCBI taxonomy): domain Eukaryota; kingdom Metazoa; phylum Chordata; class Mammalia; order Rodentia; family Muridae; genus Apodemus; species Apodemus agrarius. The sequence continues at coordinate 11,273,028 of OZ030020.1, read as the reverse complement.
CTCCAGAGTCCACTATGACGTTGAGTGAGGGGATCTCATGGAGGAAGAGGGGAAACAATATGCCTAAATTTCAACCACTGGGGATGGTCTAGATTGAATAAACAAAATGTCAATTTTGATGAAGATGTTTAAAGATAAATTTTAATTTTACTTCAATTTTTGATTTTAATATTGTAGAAATTTTAATTTTTTTGAGGATAGTCGCCATTCAACATTAACACTTACTACCATATGCCCATTTAAACCTCTTCCCTCAATGTAGTATGTTTGCTATCATTACTAGCTGATAATTATGCATGTTATTAAGAAAAGACCTTACATTTTGAAGACTTCCTTAGTTTCCCCACTAATGTCAATCTTTCAGCTCCACAATTTCATATATAATGTGTTACATGTGATTGGTTGTCACCATCCCCTGATATTTTCTCACTTGTGACAATTTTTTAGTTTTTTTTTTTAATTTTGCCTTTGGCAGTTTTAGGAGTCTTGAACAAAAATTTTGTAGAATATTTCATTATCCTATAGAAGTACAATTATTACAGCAAAAACCTAAACCAGACTGGTGGAATATGTCTTTCATCCAAACCCTCAGAATGCAGAGGCTTACCCTGCATCTGGGTATGAGACCAGAAAGGCCACACAACAAGACTTCATTTCAAAACAACCAGAACCATAACAACTACAACAGAAACAACAAAACATCAATGAGATTAATTTTTCTCATCATTAGATATGGGTTCTCTGAATTTGGAGGAGGACAAGAGAACATAAATCTTCACATAATCCCAACATCACTTCCTCCTGTGGGTATCATTGTGAACCAGTCATCTGCCTAAGGCTGTGTCCCCAGGTTAGTTTAAGTTACCTTTCCTTTACTTAATGTTCTTTCTGTAAGAGAGTGACTATGTTGAATATCAAAGGGAGGAGAAGCCCTTGGTCCTGAGAAGGCTAGATGCCCCAGTATAGGGGAATACCAGGACAGGGAAGTGGGAGTGGGTGGATTGGTGTGCAGGGGGAGGGGGATGGGCTAGGGGGATTTGGGGGGGGGTAAACCAGGAAAGGGGACAACATTGGAAATGTAAATAAAGAATATATCTAATTAAAAAAAAGAAAGTGAGTATGTGTGGTCAGAACATAGGGATGACCTGTTCTAGCCACAGGTTGATGGCAGTATTAGTGGCGCCAAGTAGGGTTCCATTCCATGGAGGTGACCTTAGCTTCCATCAGCAAATATTTGTTCCCCCTTTTTTATTGAATATATTCTTTATTTACATTTCATTTCCTTTTTTCTGGTTCCCTGTCCCCCAAAGGTCCCACATGCCCTTTTCCCTCCCCCATCCACCCCTTTCCACTTCCCTGTTCTGGTATTCCCCTACACTGATGCATTGAGCCTTTCCAGAACCAGGAACTCCTTCCTACTTGTTGGACATCATTTGATATGTGGATTGTGTCTTTGGTGTTCCAAGATTCTAGGCTAATATCCACTTATCACTGAGTGCATAGCATGGGTATTCTTTTGAGACTGGGTTACCTCATTTAGAATGATGTTCTCCAGCTCCATCCATTTCTCTAAGAATTTCATGAATTCATTTTTTCTAATGGCTGAATAGTACTCCATTGTGTATATATACCACATTTTTTGTATCCATTCCTCTGTTGAGGGACACTTCTGGCTATTATAAAGAAGGCTGCTATGAACATAGTGGAGCATGTATCCTTATTGCATGCTCGGGAATCTTCTGGGTATACACCCAGGAGTGGTATGGCAGGGTCCTCCAGAAGTATCATGTCTAGTTTTCTGAGGAACCGCCAGACCTTAAAAAATGTTCAACATCATTAGTCATTAGGGAAATGCAAATCAAAACAACCCTAAGATTTCACCTCACACCAGTCAGAAAGACTAAGATTAAAAACTCAGGAAACAGCAGGTGTTGGCGAGGATGTGAAGAAAGAGGAACACTCCTCCACTGCTGGTGGGATTGCAAGCTGGTACAACCACTTTGTTCCCCTTTCTAATGTGTGTGCCACACTTCCAGCAGTGGGCAGCTCTCAGCAGGACAGTCATCATTACAGTTCAGAGGGGTTGGTTGGGTGGGATGGTGGTGACTTTTCTCCTAATTGCAAATGCTCTTAGTGTCTTCTATGCAATACATTTGTCAGCTGCATATCTTCTTCAATGATGTATTTGTTCATATTTTTGTTTGACTGTTGGTTTTCATATTTCAAAGTTTAGGAGCTGCTGTAGCTTTTGGACAAAGATCCTTTAACGATGTGTTTATCACTGTACTTTGGTACCTATCTTCCTAGTGTCTTAACTCAGGCATTTTCCTCTGTGTGTGATCTTCTTAAATTTAGTTTTACAGTTTACATATAGGCAGCCTTGAGCTACTCTTTGTGCAAATTTAAGGCGTTTCTATCTTTTTCTCTCTTGTTTCTTGATTATTGATTTTGGATGTGTTTTTATGAGAAAGCTACTTGCCATGTAGTTCAGGCTAGCCTCAAATTTTCATAATTCTTTCTGCAGCCTCTTGTTTTTCCACACAACCTGTATAACCAGTTTTTCAGTATCTATAATATAGCTTCCTAGACTTTTGATAGAAAGTTCGTTGATCATATATAATGAATTTAGGAATAATTGCCATCTTGATAATATTGAGTCTTTGATTTTTTAATAAAAGTTACTCTACATTTCTTTTTTAAAATAAATAAATCATTTTTTAAAAATTCCATGTTTTATTTCCCCCACCCCTGCCCACCCTCCAACTGTTCCACATCCCACACCTCCTCCCCACCTCCACGTGGGAAGGATGTCCCCTCACACCTGACCTCCAAACTCCCTGGGCTCCAGTCTCATGAGGGTTAGGTACATCACCTCAAATGAACACAGGCTTGGCAGTCCTCTGCTGTATGTGCATTGGGGGCCTCGTATTAGCTGGCATATGCTGCCTGTTTAGTGGTCTAGTGTTTGAGAAATCTCAGGGGTTCAAGTTAATTGAGACTGCCGGTCCTCCTACAGGGTTGCCCCTCTCCTCAGATTCTTTCCACCTTCCCTAATTCAACAACAGGGTTCAGCTGCTTCTGTCCATTGGTTGGGTACATATATCTCATCTGACTCTTTCAGCTGCTTGATGGGTCCCACAGAGTGTGGTCCTGCTAGGTCCTTTTTTGTGAGCTCTCTATAGCTTCTTAAACCTTTGATTTCTTTCATTAGTGTTTTATATTTTTTGCAATACAGAATCTACTTTATTTTGTTAGATTTCATCTTAATAGTTTCTTTTTAATCACCCATCTCCCTAGTTGTTTCTTAATCAGTGTTCTTTGGCAATAATACTATGTTTTAAAATTCAATGAATATTACTTAATTATGGCATACGGAAAAGTATTATAAATATGTGGTATGTGTGGATTTCTCTTGAGACCTTACATATTTACTAATATTTACTTACTAGTTTTTTTATTATTTCCTTTATTTTTGAGTCTATATATCATTTTTTTCTTCACTTTTTCTCCCTCTAAACCTTCCCATCTACACCCTGGCTGTCTTTCAAATTCAAGGCATCCTTTTCTTTAAACACACACGCGCACACACACACACACACACACACACACACACAAACACACACACACTTTTAATACTATTGATCCAGTATTGTAGGGGAGTACTAGAACAAAAAAATGGGGGGTGGTGATTGGGGATTGGGCAGAGGGAAGAGGACTTATGGGACATATGGTGAGGGGGGAACTGGGAAAGGGGAAAGCTTTTGGAATATAAACGAAGAATATAGAAAAAAAGAAAGTATGTATGCTTTCAGGACTAATCACTTGGTATTGGATCACCAATCATTGTGTCTTCCCTAGGGAAGACTATCAAATCAGCTTAAAGGTGAATTGTGTTTTCATAGAGAAAAGCTTCCTAGGAAGGGCTTTCCAAAATTCCCAAGGCAGGGGGCCTAAGTAGGCATACAAAGTGAGGAGACACTCTAAAGATGCTTTATATCTTAAAGTTTAAGACACCAACATGTAAATGGAAATGAGCTCACTACATACATTTTAAGGTTGGGGCCATAGCTCCATGGCAGAATTCTTTGGGTGAGCAGGACATTGATTTCGACCTCTAGAAAAAATAAAAAATAAAAAATGGTGCTAGAGTGATAGCTTAGTGGTTAAGAGCATATGCTGTTATTACATAGAAAGTCAATGCAGTTCCCAGGATTCACATGTGGCTCATGACTGTAATTTCAGTTCCAGCAATGTGACATTTTCTTTTGGCCTCTTCAAGGAACAGGGACACATGTGGTGTACCTGCACAGATGTAGGCAAAGCCAGCATTCATTCCACTCTGACACTTTCCTCACTTGTTTTTCTGAGGCTAGCTTTTTTTTTTAAAGAAAAAAAAGAAGCAGCGAAGCATTACACATTAACATTTCACTCTATCTTACATATACTACCACACATGATAGAAGAAATTCCATAAAACAAGCTGTAATATAGGACAATAAGTCAATGGTACACATAAAGTAAAAAAGAATTTACCTGGGAAAAGTTTTAGAATTATTAGTCTTTATTGAAAATAGATTTTTTTCACACAATATATCTTGAGTTGTCATTGCCCCTCCCCCTGCTCCTACTCCCCTCCCCTCCTATTCAGATCCACACCTTTCCCATCTCTAGTTAGAAAACAGGCATCTGCTGGTCAGCGATGGTGCATGCCTTTAATCCCAGCACTTGGGAGGCAAAGACAGGTGGATCTCTGAGTTTGAGGGCAGCCTGGTCTAGAGAGTGAGTTCCAGGACAGCCAGGTCTATACAGAGAAACCTTGTCTCAGAAAAACAAAACAAAATAAAAAACCCAAAAAACAAAAAAGAAAAAGAAAAAAGAAAAGAAAAGAAAACAGGCATCTGAGGAATAATGATAGAATAAATTAAAATAAGATAAATCAAAAATAAATTGGAATAGGACAAAACAAACAAGCAGAGGAAAAAGAGCCAAAGAAAAAGTATAAGAAACACATCTAGCTGCTTGGACATCTATACATCTATGTCCACAGACACAGGATTCCCATAGAACACAAAACTGAAAACCATAAAATATAAGCAAATGACTAACTAGGACTGGGGTTGGGGGAAGACCTGATTCAATATTATAAGACAAAAAAAAAAACCCTCCAAAGATGCTGTTGAATTTGCTTTCTGTTAGTGATATACTTCTGGGCATGGGGCCTACCCTTAAGGGTGGTTTATTTCCCTAATAATCAGAGAGAAAAGTAAAATTTCATTTGTAAGTGGTTATCAGTTAGGGCTAGCTCCTGGCTTGGAGATGGGAGAGAATGTCCACTTCTCCTTTCAGTTCTAGAAGCCCATCGGATGCAGATGCTCCTTGCAGATGTGCATGCTTCTACAGTCTATTTGAATTCATAGTATTTTAATGAAAAAAAATCTTTCAGGCACAGACTACTAATGGTACTGGCCTTTTGCTGACATACCCTAGTATTATCCCTGGTGCTGGCTGTAGCAATAGCTGGAACTGGAACTGCCTTTAGCTCTGGCCTTAATACTGTTTCCAGAGCCATCTGGAACTGACTGGGCTGTTTTCGCACATGTTCAACAGCAGGTATGTGAGAAATATCAGTGTACCTGTATTCCACCGAAGGGTGTGGTGTTTACTGCCCTTTTCAGAAAGGAGCATTAGGAAGGGCAATCCCTTGTGGTGACTTCACACCGAAACATTCCACTAGAATTATGGATGAGTCCTTAGATCTTTCAGAGGTCCTATACAAGGTAGAGCCTCAGGATAATGTCTTCACTGAAGTGTGCAAGTCAAGCAGATTACTGCCAAAATATTCTTAATGAAGTAGCAGCCCAATACTGCATATGAAATTTTAAAACCCCACCTGATTTTGACAGACAAGTTGAGTTTTGATTTCTCCCTATAGCATTCGATTTTTGAATGGGTAGTAATGGGGGCCATTGGGTTGCAAACCATCACCCGCAAAATGAGCTACCTAAAGCCACTTGATTGCCGTGGTCTGAATGCAACAATTAAGGAAAGGAAAAGTGAAATTGGTGTGGATTTGGGTTAATGCTTGTATTATGTTGAGTTCCTAAAATTACAGGAGAATCCCACGAGTAAGATGATGAGGATCCCTGTCCCCAGCTGGTTCTGACTGGTAAATAAAGTGGCTGGGGGTCAATAGTTGGGCAGTGAGACAGAGGCAGGACTTTAGTATATATGGACAAAGGGACCACTGGGAGAAGAAGGAGGATTGAGAATCTCCATGTTGGGATAGAAATCTAGGCCTGAGAGTTCCGGAAGAGAGAGGGTACCAGTCATGTATGAACTGGGGGAAAATGAGCTCCGGTAGGTCCTAGCAAAGATGGAATACAGATTTTAGTAATTAATAACTCAGTAGTATTGGAGAGCAGGGCATTAACAACATGAAAGATTGTGAGTGGCCCAGACATTGGGCTTATTAAGACATACTAAATGTAAAGGCATGCTCTCTCTCTCTCTCTCTCTCTCTCTCTCTCTCTCTCTCTCTCTCTCTCTCGTGTGTGTGTGTGTGTGTGTGTGTGTGTGTGTGTGTGTGTGTACTTCATTTGGGAAACCAGAGCACTGGGGTGGGTAGTGATGGAACTCCTGAAGTCACCACCGAGTGATTAGAGTAGTGTGAACCACTACTGCAACACGAAATAATATTGTTAAAAATATCTATCAGAAGATGTAGTTTAGATCTTAAATTCCCCTCAAAGGCTCATATACTGCCCCATTTTGTCACCTTTCACTGAGATAGAATAAAGAGGATAGATGACATATTTCGTTCAGTTCCTGATTATAATCTATAATTGTGAGAAAGCTGGACAAGGGCAGAGGGAGAATGAATGTACACTTGTTCTAAGCACAGTTCTTCTACTTGTGTACAGTTCAAGACCCAGATACAGACATCATAATGCTAAAAATAGACACAGACCCATCTGATGTACAGAATTTCTCACTGAGTCTCTTTTCTCAGGTAATTTTTTTTTTTCGAGACAGGGTTTCTCTGTGTAGCCCTGGCTGTCCTGGAACTCACTCTGTAGACCAGGCTGGCCTTGAACTCAGAAATCTGCCTGCCTCTGCCTCCCAGAGTGCTGGGATTAAAGGCGTGCACCACCACCGCTCAACTTCTCAGGTGGTTTTAATGATGTTTCAAGTTGACCATTAAAACTAACTATAATAACAGCAAATTGAGTCATTGCTGATAGATATGGCATTGCTGGCAGGTGAGAATTAGAATGGGTTGTTGGAACCCCAGCCTGCCTTGGACCTTTCTCTTTCATTTTTCTCACTTCTGGCTCTCATAAAGTAAACAATCCCCCCAAACACACACACACACACACACACACACACACACACACACACACAATCATGATGTAATAGATGTTCACAGGGCTTCAGCTACTTCACCAAGTCATCTCTGAAACTGAACAAGAGATAAAACTTTGCTTTCTAAAAGATTTTCTTTATTTTATGTATGTGCTTATTTTATTTTATGTATGTATTTTATTTTATGTGGCTGCTATGCCTTCATGTGGTTCTATGTACCATGTGTATACAGTGAGTGCCCAAGCATGCTAGAGAAGAGAGCTGGATCCTCTTGAACTGGAGCTTCAAGGTAAAAAAATCTGCATATGGGCAGCCCGACTCATGAGCTAGGTTCTAAACTATATGTGTGTGAAGAAAGCTCACTGAGCATAAACTCCTGGGTGCACTCATTTCTAGCTTTGACTGTGGATGTGATATATTTCAAGCTCCTACCTTGACTTATCTGCTCTCATGGATCATTCCCTAGAATTGTTAGCTGCACAGATGGTCATTTCCTTTCCTGTGCCAATTTTTGTAAAAGTATTTTACACAGCAACAGAAGTAAAACTGTAAAGAAATACAGAACAGAAATAAAGCAATTTACATGGTAATAGACTGATGTAATAGGAACAGGTAGGCTACATGTGACTATGGGTGTGTGAAGGAGATAGAGGCAAGGGGATGTTTAAAAGACAAATATTATGATGATTTTATAAGATATGTTGAAACAATGTTATTAAATCATGACTAAAAACAATGTTACATTGGCTCAAGGTTGAACCCACATGTTGGGGAGAACTCTCAGGTTTACTTTTGTATAGGGCTGAGGTTACTTTATGTATATTTATTAGCATTGACAAAAGTAAGCCTAGTTTGATTCTGATAACTTCCATAGTAACAGAAGGTTTCGTCAACAGAGGCTTCAAGGGAAAAACACAACATACTAGCTGTCAGATATAGAGTATGGCAGGGTTACTTGGCAGGCTGGATAATGAGTTATTTCTTAGATCTCCAATGTTCTCCATCTCTCAACAAGTCAGATGCTGAATGAACAACATTCAGAAGAGGAAAGAGAACAGGTCCCCTTGAACTTCACAATTACCCTCATAGAGAACTTTCCCAAAGCCTTCCAGAGATTTTTCTGTCCTTGTCAGGAACAGTGGTAAAAGTGGTAACAGTGGTAAACCTTCTGAAATCAACCACTAGGAAGAATTATGGAAATAGTTCTCCGAATGGACACTCAAGCCAGAAGTGTCATGGTCACCTGGGATATTTTAGGCACATGTCCCACCAAACCTACCCATGTTACCCCTACGGTGGTCAAAACTTTAGTAACTGGACTTTGCAAATTACACAACCAAGCCCCAGTTAGTTAATGTTGATATGAGATTAAAAATTGGGGCTCTTGACTTGACTTGACTGTAACTCATACTCTGGTGCTGGGGCTTTGTACAGATTTTCTAGCTGTAGATAATTAAGATATAGAAACGTCAGACCTCTCTACTTAGTTGTACATTAGACATGGAGCACACCACATGCAACACACTTCATAACCCCTAGGGGCATTACTCATTTGTTATCCTGTTTGAAATTCAAGAGATAGAATTATTGGAAGGTTCAAGACTTAAAACAATCCAAACTATAGATATGCTCGAATGTTTTACTCTTGCTTTGAATACATTCCCAAATAAAACTTCACACTGATGATAGAAACAATTAAAAGCAAAAAATACGTAGGTGGCTTTTCCATGATGTGGAATTGATATTTAACTAAGGAGGATTGAGAACATTTCACTAGATCTGAGTTTTAAGGTAGTTTAATGAAGAATAATTTTCAGTGATTTTTAATTTGGTAGCTATACTATGGATGTTGTAATTCTTCTGTGGGAGATAAGTCTTCTTTAATTAAACCTGTGTTGAAACAATGCCATTCGTTTGAAGTTTTTATTGGGAGGTTTTCAGGTGGCAGGTGGGGTAATGGAAACAGATTTATCACAGCCTGTGACCAGAGCTCTCATGGCGTGGAAACACTGCTCACTGTATGCTGCCTTATTTGACTTTTTCAATGAATTAGAAAAAAATCATTTAGAGTCCTGTGATGTTGCCACAGCAACATTCATCATTGTAAAAAATCGCCATGGGGACAAAAGAGTGAGAAGCCAACATGTTTTCCTGTTTCCCAATGTGTTCCTCCTGACTCAAGCTGTGTTAACTGTGCTGCACAATGAGAAATTTAAAGACAGAATGGAAGAGACAGGTGAGCTTTATCTGTTGGTTGAGTCTTTCCTCCCTTCTCTTCTTTGATTTTCTACTACTTTCTGCATTTGTTATCCATTGCTGCATAAATTGTTACATAAGCTGAAGGGCTTTAAGCAATGTACATCTATTCTATCAATCATCTGGAGACAGGATGTCTCAGCAATCTATTTGCTGATGTTCAGATCCAAGTTTTCCAAGTCAAAAATGAAATGTAAGTATGGGCATGGAGTAAGTATGTCCTGAGGCGGTATGTTCTCTAGGTTCCTAGATTGTTGGTAAAGTAACACTTCCTTGAAGCTATCAGAGTTAGCCTCCGCCCTTTCTGTCAATTATGTTAGCATTTTAAGAATAGAGAGAAAAGAATCTCTATTCTTAACTACTTATCCTCTCAAGACCCTCTGTGCAGAAAGGGGAGTTGCTCCTTCAAGGCTAGCAGAGAATCTCTTCTGTGCTTCGTGAGTCAGAAGTGTCTAGTGTCTTTAAAGAGCCCATCTTAGTGAGTGAGGTCATGATAATACTTTCTTGTCAAGCAATTAGCTCAAAGTCAAGTGATATTTTCTAAGTGGTTCCCTTATTTTCTAAGTTAAGAGCATTAACTCTTTCTGTAAAGATCCCTTCAATTTCATGATACGAAGTCACTTAGTCACACAAGTGGTTCTCTTCACATTTGTGGATTCACCCATGCACAAGCAAAGGAACAGGGTATGGATAAGTTATGGGCATCTCAATATGTCCAGGGTGCTGTCTTCCTCACTCCGGCTTTCTCTACATCTATGCTTTTCTTAGTAATAAAGCATGTACACAAGACTGTGCTGTGTATACCTTTCTACTGATACTTAAATATTAAGTACAACAAATTCTACTGATACTTAAATATTAAGGACAGCAAATTCTGTCCTTCTCCCCTCTTACACACACACACACACACACACACACACACACGCACACGCACACGCACACGCACACTCACACGCACACGCACACACACAGAGAGAGAGAGAGAGAGAGAGAGAGAGAGAGAGAGAGAGAGAGAGAGAGAGAGGAGAGAGAGAGAGGGAGAGAGAGAGAGTCAGAATTGCCAAACTCATTGAAAAAGAATGATTTATGACTTTCCTCTGACAATTTACAGCCTATAAAAATGTTGAAATAATTGCGACTTTGAAGGATTTGAGTTCATTCAGACAAGTTTTTATAAAACAATCATTATAATGGCACAACATGAAATATTACTTTGTCTTAAGTTTGGCAGGTTCTTCTGATGCAAAACTAAGGAAAATATATTGTCTAGTCTTTGCGCAGAGCCTGAAGTGTGGAAAAACTGTAGATCATTGCTTGTGGTGGAAATGTGCTGTCTTTCTTGTAAGAATCTCAAGACTTATTCAATCCTTGGCCTTCTGGATAAGAGTGTTCAGAGTTCTCTGACCCTAATGGAGGGTGTGGATCATCTGCAAAATACAGGAACAACACTAGATGCTGATTAAGGTCTAAGGTTCACTAGTGGAACTGACAGCCTGCTTTTACCGTCAAGTGTTCTGAAACAAAGAAGAAACATCTTTTGAACAGCTCTTGTCATTCATATCCAAGAGCAAAATTAAAACCAATTGCCACCTAATTTATTTAGTTAGTAAATAATTTGCTGAGCTAAAGATAGCAGATACATTTTAAGTTTAGTCAACTCGTTTATAAAAAAAAAACAAAAATTGAAAAATGCAACACTGTAACTAGGTGAATAAAGCACTTTTTTTGAATGATGACTAGCAAATCTGTACTGTACACAGGAAACCTAGTCACTAAAAATAGCAGAAAATAATTTCAGCCTTTGCTCACAAAGCCCCATGGGTGGCTGTGCAATGACCTACCTCCATTTTAGGACAGGCAGTCATGGTAGGCCTTAAGCTTCCATTTCCCAAGGAAGTAGGCAAGGCTTCTCAGAAAAACCACAGACAATAGGCCATTGGTCAGCAACAGCCCTGATATCTAGCTGAGAGATAGCCAGCCCAAGGACTGAGACAGCTCCTAAGGCCAGACCAAAAATGGTAAAACTAATAATGAATTAAAAATGCACTAATGTGACTGCTGCTTACCTAGCCAAACATATTAAAAATGACCTAACCATCCCTAAAATTCCCCTAGCTGTGCTTCAAAGGGGCCTGCAAGCTTTCCCCAGGGTCATTATTTTGTATAAATGACTGACTCCCATATGTGGGCTGTTTCTGTAGAATAAATGCTCTTGGCTTTTGCATACTATTTGGGTCTAGGGTCTTCCTTCAGTAATTCCCAGACACTTACAGCTTCCTGTTAGTTATATCCAAACACATTATATATGTGTGTGGCTAGTAGATGAAAATATTTGTATTATCTTCTAAAAAAGTATTTAGCTATGTTCATTACATTTTAACTTGGTGTTAGAATTTTTCCTGCATATCAATTGGATATGCTAAAGAAGTAGATGCAAGAGAGTAATGAGTTTCAGACCAGCCTAGCTGCACATTTTTTGGCTGGTAAGAGGACTCATCAGCTAAGAGCTCTGGCTGTCTTTTCCTGGAAACTAGACTAAATTTCTAGCATCTACATAGCAAGTTATAACTGTGGGAAACTCCAGTCCCCGCAGATCTGACACTTTTTCTAGTCTCCTTGGGTACTTCGTGCATGTAGTTTACAGACACACATTTAGGTAAGTACACATACACATAAAATAAAACATAAACATCTCAAAAAACTAAAAATGAGATGCTTAAAGATTTAAAGCCACAAATATATACACGTATATACATACATATATATATATATATATATATATATATATATATATATATATATATAGTGTTAGTTCTATGATACTATACTTACAGGTATTAAAATGTCTGTCAGTATCCATGCAGTTCCCTTATTTTCTAAGTGGTGAAAGTGTTCCTGACCTCCCGTGTTTTTAAATGCAGTTTTATTTAAGAATAAGCTCTTTGAAGATAATCAAAATAAGATGAAGTCAGTAAAGAGGACCCTAATTCAGAATTCTCAACTCTGCCCTTACAAGAAAGGAAAGTTCCAGCATAGAGGCGGGCACAGAGAAGATGGTATAATGACGCAGTCATTATAAGGATATCATCTGATGGTGGCCAGATGTTGGGGTAGAGCACATAGCACATGCTTCTTCATAGTTCTTAGAAGCGAACTATGTAGACTGCAGAGAAGTGAGGCAGTAATATCACCAAAGTGTGGGACTTCTAATGACATCCTCAGGCAACTAATACACATGTGATTTCAACTTCAAAATGTGTGATATAGATAGATGATAGAGAGATAGATTATAGATAGATAGATAGATAGATAGATAGATTATAGATAGATGATAGATAGATAGATAGATAGATAGATAGATAGATAGATAGATGATAGACAGACATTAAAATGGTGGGTGTGCAGGCTCTACTGTGTTCATGGAGAAGTCATGGACAACCTTGGGTTTAGGCCCTTGCCTTCCATTTTGTTTATGACAGGATATTTTGTTCTTTTGTACATATGCCAGTATATCTGGCCTGCAGGTTTCTGTAGGCTTTCTTGTTCCTGCCTTCCCACTTTACTGTAGGAATGCTGGATTGACAGGTGTGCCCAGTTTTACATGGATTCTGAACTCATGTTCAATATTTGCACAGTAAGAAACTTATGAATTTTAGCCCCAAATTTCAATTTTGGTTGATTGATGAATAATGTCTCTAATATGATATTTTATTGGTTTTGTAGAGAATAATCATTTGTGGTGTGATTTTTCTATTGTTTTTCCTCTCTGATTTCAGTGGTTTTCAGTTGGTTTTTTAGTCACATACAGTTTGCTATGAGATTAGTCTTGTTCCTGAGTTTATGTTCATAAGATTCTCTATTTTTTTAAGACACTAGGTATTACTTACCATAACTTGAATTTCTTTTGAATAGAGAGAATTTTTTCTCCAGGCATTTATTAGAAGGCACAATTGTCTTTTGTTTACCAGTACAAACAACAACATTTTAGAATTTTAATGCCATCCTTTCAATCCTTTCAGATAGAATTATTTAAGACATCCAGGGGTATAATTTAAGCCTCCATTTCTTAGTTGGATCCAGACAGTGTGATATCTGATAGCTTTCCATAGAATGAAATGCCTAAGAAACTGACCTCCTGACCTCACTTATAATAGGTCTGAGATAGAACATTTTTTATTGCAAGCTTTTCTTCTCTCTCTCTTTCTCTCTCTCTTTTCCTAGAAAAGCCTCTGCCCACACAGCATGCACTCTTTAATGCCAGTTCTGCTCAGGGCACACAAATGGGCTGTGGAAAGCAAATTTCTTACTCTTACTGCAACTGTTAAGAAACTGTTAAAAACCATCTGTTAAGATGATCTTTGGGGGTACTTGATGGTGGCTTGAAAATATATGTCAGTGTAAGAAGTTTCATGTGTAAGAAGCATGTTCCGAATATGCATAGCGAGGCAAATGTCAAGCTGCAAACTGTACCATCAAGGTGGAAAATTTAATTTTCCTTCCCACCATTTTCTCAATTATCGAATACAATAACCATGCTGGAAATAGTACACAAGTGGAAAGTTAATATGCCAGACAAGCAGCAGCTCTGCATGGCTGTCTTCAGGGCATGTGCGGGGCGATCATAGCCAAGCACAGCATGCTAAGAACAGGCAAATTTCAGGGCATGGTGCAGGGCAACGTGTGGGGTAAAACTGACAAGAGGCCTGCTTAGAATGGCATCCAGGTCTGGCATAGCTGAAGGGAGAACACTCAGAGGATGTTCTTGGGTGGCATGATCTGAGGAGAGGAGAAGTCCTAAGATGGCTGGCGCACAGTCATCCAGCTAAGCCATGGTGCTCGGTGTTGGGGTTCAAAACACACTTAAAATGTTTCCCTTTTCATCTCTTTTTAGTTTTGAGATTATAATATAATTATTTCATTTTTCTCTTTTCCTTCTTCCAAATCCCAATACCTCAACTTCATTTCCTTCAAATTCATATCCTCTTTTTTATTTAATTGTTGTTATGTACATTTATGCATATGTTTATGGACACACATTCCTAAATACAGCCTGGTCAGTCTGTTTAATGTTCTGTGTATATTTTCAAGGTCGGCCATTTGGTGTTGAATAATCAATTGGTGTGCTTTTCTTTCTTTCTTTCTTTCTTTCTTTCTTTCTTTCTTTCTTTCTTCCTGCCTTCCTTCCTTCCTTCCTTCCTTCCTCCCTCCCTCCCTCCCTCCCTCCCTCCCTCCCTCCCTCCCTCTCTCTCTCTCTCTCTCTCTCTCTCTCTCTCTCTCTCTCTCTCTCTCTCTTTCATTATGGGGGGAATAAATGTGTGGGGATGCCATGTGTTAAAGACATACATACCATAATGCCCATCAAGAATTGAATACAGACACTAAGCATCATTCACAATGGAGACAATTAATTTGGGGCATTTTTGACTCTTTTCTATTAAAATTACATGTGAGGAATGACTCACAGGACACAGGGGGGATCGTGATCTATTCTTACCTGAGCATTCATTACATTGCAGCAACCGAGCTGCCTAACATGGCCCATCGCATTCACTCTCCCAGGACCTCTCAGAGGTGGATTCTACTGTGTCTATATCATTGCTTAGGAAATAGAGATCAGCCAATCGGTTCACTTTATAAAATTTAATCAGGTTCCCTGCATGGGTCCGAGCTAAGTCCTCTGCATAAATGTTATGGCTGCGTAGTTTGGCATTCTTGTGAGACTCCTTACAGTACAAACAGGATGTCTCTGCCTCCTTTGCCTGCACTGGAACACCTTTCCCCCTACTGGGTCGCCTCATCCAGCCTCCACATGAGGGTTTATGCCTGGACTCCTTGTAACTTGTTATGCTGTGTTCGGTTGATATCCGTGAAATGGCTGCTATTTTTTTTTAAAGGGGAAACAGGAGGAATGGAACTGTGGATGAGGGGAGCTAGGAACTGGAAGAGTGGGTGAGGGAAAACTACAGTTGGCGTGTAATGCATTAGAGAAGAATAAAAACGAATCTATTATTTCAGATGAAAGCCAGCTACTGTAGCAGAGCATCACCGAGGCTGTGAAGGTGGACCACAATAGACTTTGATTTTTACTGTACAGGAAATCAGTGCAGGCTTTCCTGGGCAGCTGTCTCCTGGCAGAGATACCAGGCTTGTGCTGTTCTGTAAGGTGTTGGAACCCAGTGCATTCATTTGTCACAGAGGAGAAAAAGGCCAGAGAAAACAAAATTTAAAAATCTCTTTCCAAGGCAGATGCACAGCACTCGGGCCCATATTTCACAGAGCAACTCCTATGACCATCTGGGTGCAAGTGAAACTGAATTTAAAACAAAGTTCTCAATTAGATAGACATTGCAGTGGTGATTTCACAGGTTGTAAAGGAAGATAATTGGCTCTGCCAGTCCTGTTCATTAACATTTTCTCTATACTTGATATAGAATGTAGGTGTGGCTTTTCTTTTCTTTTTCTTTCCCTTCCTTCCTTCCTTTCTTCCTGTCTTCCTTCCTTCCTTCCTTCCTTCCTTCCTTTCTTTCTTTCTTTCTTTCTTTCTTTCTTTCTTTCTTTCTTGAGTCAGAGTTTCTCTGTGTAGCCCTGGTTGTCCTGGAATTCACTCTGTAGACCAGGCTGGCCTCGAACTCAGAAATCCACCTGCCTCTGCCTCCCAAGTGCTGGGATTACAGGTGTACGCCACCATGCCCGGCTGGGGATATGGCTTTTCTAACAGTGGAATTTCATTTAAAATTCTTACCAGTAATTCTTAGCATACAAAGAAAACAGATATTGATATCAGAGTTAGATTAGAGATCTCCATGATTATGTTATGCTTTAATACTAATGTTGAAAGGTGTGCTAAAATAAGGAGTAAATGACTAAAAGTCAACTATTCCATAAAGGGGGTGGCAAAACTAGGTGGAATGTCTGTCAGAATAACGAGATGCTATTTTGTTGGATTACTAGAGTATTTATAGTTAATTTTCTCATCGTTTTGGCAAGAATTTGAGTAAAAATGTATACGTTTTTAAGATGGTAAGAAATAATTTTCCTTTTTCTTTCCAATAGAAGACAATAAGATTGGCATGGATGTCTCTTCAAGACAGAGAGAAAGGAGGGGTGGAGGGAGGGGGATGAAGGAGAGAGAGGGGGGGTTGGGAGTTTATTCAGTTTCCAAATACATGTGTGCCTTTTGGGGAGGGGTGACTTTGCCTTTTTGCCAAATGATGTAGAGGTTCGGTTGTTTTAAGGTCTTAGTTTCATTTCCCATCACTGTGAGAGAACACCATGACAAAATCAACCACAAAAAAGTTTAGATGGAGGTTGCAACCCCTACGGAAGAGTTAGTTTGTAGAGAAAGGATTGATGGAGCTGAAGGGGATGACAACTCCATAGGAAGACCAACAATGTCAACTAACCCAGACTTCTGGGAGCTCCCAGAGACTAAGCCACCAACCAAAGAGCAAACATGGGTTGGTCCATGGACTCTGGCACATATGTAGCAGTGAACTACCTTATCTGGCCTCAGTCAGGAGAGGATATGAGTCCTGGAGAAACTTGATGCTCCAGGGAAGGGGCATACTGGAGGAGGGGTGTGGGGGAGCATCCTCACAGAGGCAAGGGGGAGGAGGGATGATGTAAAGAACTCTAGGAGCAGGGAACGGGAATGGGACAACATTTGGAATGTAAATAAATAAAATGATTAATAAAGGAATAGGAAGAAAAAGAAGCAGTGGTAGCAGCAGCAGCAGAAGAAGAAGAAGAAGAAGAAGAAGAAGAAGAAGAAGAAGAAGAAGAAGAAGAAGAACAACAACAACAACAACAACAACAAGAACAAGAACAAGAAGAAGAACAAGAAGAAGAAGAACAAGAAGAAGAAGAAGAAGAAGAAGAAGAAGAAGAAGAAGAAGAAGAAGAAGAAGAAGAGCAAGAGCAAGAGCAAGAGCAAGAGCAAGAAAAGAACAAGAAGAACAAGAAGAAAGGGCTTCCTTTGCTCACAGTTCCAAACTACAATTCACTATGATGGGAAGCCAAAGTGGCAAGAAGTGCAATCAGTTTAGACTCTACCTCTACATTCAAGCTATTTGGAAAGGATATCCTATTGTTCACTTTTCTAGTCTTTCCTATTGATCGTCCCTTTGAAGAAGACCAATGGTGAGGCAAGTGCAGAGATCAATGAGTTAGTGAACGCCCACTAGTGCCCAGTTTGCTTTTTTCCAGGTCTCATAGCCCTAAGACTGGTGCTACCTACCTTGGGCAGGATTTCTCAGCAACAAAGAAAAATGCCCCAGATTCAAAGAAAAATGCCCCAGATTCAAAGAAAAATGCCCCAGATTCTTCCACAAGCCAACCTCATTGGAACTTTTTTTTTGGTTTTTCGAGACAGGGTTTCTCTGTGTAGCCCTGGCTGTCCTGGAACTCACTCTGTAGACCAGGCTGGCCTCGAACTCAGAAATCTGCCTGCCTCTGCCTCCCAAGTGCTGGAATTACAGGCATGCGCCACCACGCCCAGCCTCTCATTAGAACTTCTTTCCCAAGTGATTTAGATTGTGAGGTATAGCAGAATCTTCCCCTAATTAATTTTAGATGAAATACCTGACAGTAGGGAGAGGGAACTTATAGAGCCCACTTCCAGCATGGAGACAGGGCATCAAATGAGGGAGATGGGTGCCATCCCACAGTCACAACTCTGACCCATAATTGTGTCTCTCTGAAAGAATTATAGAGATAGAAATGGAAAGGAGCCCAAAGAAAAGAAGGTCCAGTGACCCAAAGTGGGATCCCATGGCCTGACACTATTACTAAGGCTATGGAGCGCTCACAAAAAGGAACTACCACACTACAGAAGAGCCAACAAGCAGCTGAAAGAGTCAGATGCAGATATTTGCACACAACCAATGGACAGAAGCAGCTGACCCCTGTGGTTGAATTAAGAAAGGCTGAAAGAAGCTGAGGAGAAGGGCAATCCTGTAGGAGGACCAGCAGTCTTATTTAATAGGGACCCCTGAGATCTCTCAAACACTGGACTACCAAACAGGCAGCATACCCCAGCTGATATGAGGCCACCAACATGAATACAGTAGAGGACCGCTGGGTTTGTGTTCATTCAGAGAGGATGCACCTAACCCTCAAGAGACTGGAGGCACCAGGGAGTTTAGGTCAGGTGGGTGGGGGTAGGGACATCCGCATGGAGATAGTGGGGTGGGGAGGAGGTATGGAGGCACAGGATGTGGAACAGACTGGGGGGCAATAAAATATGGAGGGTAAATAAATATATTAATTAATTTTAAAAAAGAAACCTGTGATTGGGCAGTGGAAAAGGAAGGCAGGCAGAGATTTTTAGAGATGGGGGAGAGAGAGAACTGAGGAAGGAAGATGGAGGACGAGAAAGACGATCCAGTTCCACATGGCTTTAAATAGCCTCAGGTAGCTATAAATATCTTGTAAGGGATGGATAATTACGGGACAGTTTGTCTTGTCTAGGTAGGCAATTTGTATCATTATCAATTGACTCTAAAATTATTGTGTGGACTTCTTCTGAATTGAGAATTTATTGATATATAAAACTGACTAATAATTATAAGCTTTAAGAGTTTTGATTTGGGACTGGAGAGATGGCTCAGCAGGTAAGAGCACTGACTGCTCTTGCAGAGGTCCTGAGTTCAAATCCCAGCAACCACATAGTAGCTCACAACCATCTGTAATGAGATCTGATGCCCTCTTCCGGTGTGTCTGTAGACAGCTACAGTGTACTTACATATAATAAATAAATAAATCTTTTTTAAAAAAGAGTTTTGGTTTACTGGGGTGAGGGAACTTGTAACAGCCAGCTGCAGGGGGTGGATGGCTGGGAACCAGCAAGCAGCTCTGAGGCAGGTGAACCAGAGCTGGAAAGACCTCCACCTGGGGCTAGCCATGGAGGCCGTGAGACCGAGACTGCCAGGGCAGAGTAGCTAGGTATAGCATGGGATGGTGGATTTTTTAATATTTCCTGCAACAGGTGGCAAGCCAGTGTGTTGAGCAAGAATCCACTAGAAATGTAAGATTATTAGCCTGAGAGTTAAGAGTTTTATTTTCTGAGAGAAAGGTGGCGCTGGGGCAAGTCAAGCGGGACTGGCAACCTTGAAACAAAGAAAGGGCTCTGAGATCCCCTGCTGTGGAAAGCTGCAAGATCGCTGCTCTGAGCCAGAGCTCTGGAGAAGGGAAGCTGGCTAGATCTTGGGGCAGATATTGATTGAACTATGAATTTATAAGATTGGGATTATTTGCTTTTAGGATAGATTTATATACAGATTCTGTCTGAATCACATGGGGAATTTCACTAGAACTAGGATAGGGAAAATGAGTCACTGACTCCAAGAACAGTTATAATAGTCTGCTATGAACTGGTATTAATTAATGGACGTTTGTGGCTCCAGGTAATGAGCCAAACAGATAGATGGTATAACAGGATGGCTGCTCTAGGCAGGGAGCTTAACAAGTAAAAACTACCTGCTTCCTGTAGGCAGGTATTAGTGAAATTTTGAATTAAGTGCTTTAAAGATGGCATAATGATATATCGCTCTAAGTCTTACAGGATACTCAAATTCTGTCTAGAGGCTCCACAGGAATTTTGGGTTTAAATCCTGGTTTGGCAAGCTGCTTGCCCATAAGCAGGTACAGATAGAAATGTGACTCAATTGTTTTAAAGATGGTATAATAAGGTCTGCAGGATCGCTTAATTCATATTCTTTAACGTGGGCTCCACGGGAATTTTGGGTTATTATTCTGCAAGGCAAAATAGAAAAAGCCTAAGAATAGGCACATACAGTATTTTAGTTTACTTCATTTGTTTTGGATTGTCTTAATGGGCATGTCATATCAGTCATTACTGTACCTTAGAAGGTTCTTGCTTGGATGGGTTACTGACTGCTTTTCAGCCCTGGTGGGATGTATAGCATAGTTTAGCCTTGTGAAAGCTATTCGGATGAAGGTTCTAGGTCACTTCATTTCTCCACGTTTATGGTTTGAATAATGGTATCTTCATCAATAGGATCTTACCATCAAGTTCTGCAGGGTATCCAAGGACAGCAGCAATCATCTGTAGTGTTTGGATGTCCATGGGATCCCACTGACAGACAACTCAAATGGAACCTGTTCCAGGTATTGACATTCTTATTTGTCAACATGTGATATACAGTTTAGCCTGTTACGGAGTTATTCTATGTAAACTCCTTTTACATGTGTGTAATTTTAGGAGGCTTCTACAATAGTAGATCTCATTATAGATTTTTTTTAAATGCCTCAGTGTTATCCACATAGTTCTCCTGAAAGGGTCAGCTCAGGAATTTTGGAAAGGTCATGGAATATTTGCCCTTCCCAGAATGGAGAGGCTAATTCACATTCCTCAGAGCACAGGGAGGTCCCTGAGGCTAGGGAAGACACTGAGTTATGCCAAGACCGCTGGCCACCTACCTCATTCCCTAACAACCAGTAAGTTTAAAGGTGCCTCTCTTCTGCCAATCACATTGCCCCTAATGGTGGCTGCCCTGAGGACTCTGTACAAAGAAAGGCCCGTTATGCCAACTGCGTGTGGTCATTCCCTCCCCATGTGCAGGGCAAACCCAGCATGCTGGATTAAATCAAATTCCTCTTGCTTTTTTCATCGATTCCTGTCTCCGTGTTGTTCACTCAGGGGGTCTCTGTTAAGTCAAGGCTCCTCGGAGTCTTACACGCCCCTCTATGAAGCCCTCTTGTCATCCACCCAATTTAATCCTTCATGTTTTGTTATTACTCTTCCTTCCTTCATAACACTATTTATAATACCAAATCAACAAATTTGTAATGAGTACATTTTACGTACCAGGGATTATTTTTTAATATTAAAGAGACAAATAGGATGGAGCCCAACTCCGACAGTATTCCTTGCTTCTTCTTAAGAAGAGAACACTTGACTTTCACAGTCAGTGCTTCACTCTTTTCAGGTTATGCAAAGAACCATGGTTGTCCTTTTCCTGGATCCTTGCCATAAAGTCATCTCATTTCTTAATGTCCTTGCAGAGCTCTAGAGGATTTTAATCTTCTGATCTAGTGCCATTTAACATCCCAGGCTGGTACTAGAGTTACAAGTGCAGCAAGAAAATATACCAATAGATTTATTCCACCTAATGATATCATCATTTCTTTAACCGCTACCACCGTTTTTCTAAATACTCAAATTTCAAGGTACAGATGTGATTTCTGACTGATGGTTCACACTGTAAGTGGACTGAGCAGCAGGTGTATCACCGTAATTGGAATAGAACTTAATGCTATAGACCACTGGCAGCCTTGAGTGAGGGTGGGTTGCAAGGCATTTCTATGTTTCCATGGAACATATGCTTGACATGTAGTCTCAAGATAGCATCCATGTCAGAAGGTGTGTGTATGTGTGTGTGGAGGGGGGGGTTACTAGAAAACCCAAACCTCTTTATTGAAATGGACCCCACTAAGGCCACATAGAGATTTTCTTTGTAGCTGATTAGCAAATATTTGCTAATTGTTTCATATTGTTACTCAGATTCTGATTTTGCTACAAACCTGGGCATCAGGATGTCAGGTTGTACAATTCATGTGTCCTAAAGCATGTTGCGGAACATGTTTACTCAACGAAAGGCTTGTAGATTGTCGGTGAGGTTTAAGTTTCGAGATACTGTTCCTGGGTTGACATGAAAAATGTTTACTAGTTTCAGACAAGGAACTAATGACAAACCAACGTATAGAAAACACTAAAATCCAAATTGGAGAATCAAGGAATTTTATTGGGTTTACTTGCAGGACTGAGGAGATATGCTCACAAAGATAGCTACATCACCAAAAGTCATACATCACTCTATAATGAATGACATCTTATGAAAGCTGGGAAACTGGAGCTTACTGAACAACTTGTAGGCAGCTCAATAGGCTGGACATATCCTCTCTTTGTATCCCAGTTGGTTTGATATTCTTCTAGTGAGTTTGGCAGGTATTTACTTATTCCAGGAAGCTCAACTGATCTGGCATTCTTCAAGGATGCCCTGGTCTTCCAACAGTATCTCCCAGCACTTCTTACTGCTTACATAGATTTAGGTAGGGAAGGGTAGTACTGAATCTGCTTAACTTCAGAGACTTCCTGAAGACTTTGTGTTGTTTGTTTCCTGATTTCAATGAGGTTTCCTGCAGGATTCAATATTTTACTTCCCATTAAAACATCCTGTTGCTTATCTATCTTATAACATCTGTGTCTTAAAGATTTTTCATCCCAGAACTGGAGAATATCATCCTAAGTGAGGTAACCCAGTCACAAAAGAACACTCACGGTGTGCACTCACTGATAAGCAGATATTAGCCTAGAAGCCTGGAATACCCAAGACACAATCCACATATCAAATGATGTCCAAGAAGAAGGAAGGAGTGGCCCCTGGTCCTGCAAAGGCTCAGTGTAGCAGTGTAGGGGAATACCAGAACAGGGAAATGGGAAGGGGTGGATGGGGGAGCGGGGTGAGAGAAGAGGGCTTATGGGAGTTTTGGGGAGGGGGAATCCAGGAAAGGGAAAATCATTTGAAATGTAAACACAGAATATATTAAAAAAATGAAAAAAAAGATATTTAACCACAAAAACAAAAGAAAAAGAAAAAAGAAAAAAATGAGGATTTTCCATCCCACCATGGAAAGTTTTAATTTCAGAGAATTAAATATACTATGTAGTAGATGTAGGAAAAATTAAAACTATGTTCATTACATGGCTGAATTGTGATATGTAATTGAACTAAATGGTTGTAGCTTAGAACCTATTTTCATCAACCATTTTTTATATAAATGAATTCATTTCAAAATATGATTTTTGTTTATCAACTTTCTACCTTTAAAAGTATATAACAACAGAAAAGACCTAAATAGAAGAAAGAAACAAATCATTTAAGGGGGTATTTCTTTGCCCTCATAGGATATCAATGTTCAACTACTTCATTGTACAGACGAGGGAACAGAAAGCCAGAGATAAATGACCACAGTTAAAGAGCAAATGGAAGAACGGGGAAACCTGTTTTGGCATTCCTGAGTTTACTTCCTACTCATTTCCCAGGCTTGCAAAAACTGGAGTACCAGCAGGATGGAAGACACCTGCCCCTGCTAAGCCACCTCTCACTGCCTTTCTGGGCAGATTTTTTATATGCAAAATAATAGATTGATTTTATAAATAAAGTAATATATATATATATATATATATATATAAATGTGCTTATTACTATTATAATCAGCCTTATACTTGCTTATAATTAATAAGCCAGAAATTCTTTAATTAAGCTAACAAAACTACCCTTACATACCTAGAGAATGTTGGATTAAAACTAAGTCTTATTGAACCAATAAACTTAATAAAATCATTTGAAGCAAAACCCACAAATACAATCTAGATTATATCGTATAACATAAAATTTCCATGATTTCAGTGGTATAATCATGAGTCTTTGAACATTGACCTCAAATTTGACTCATTTCAAAAAATAAACCTGTTTATCTGTATTGACTAAATTTGTTTTAACACAGTAATTAATATCTTTAAAACTACCTTCTCTGTCAAAAATAGCTATTTTATTAGAAGCAATGGATTCTACTTATACTGTTCACAGACATGTCCCTGAATAGATTGCTCTTTACAGTTCCAAAGTATTTACTTTCTTGAAAAAAATTATTGATTTTCAGTTTGTGAATATTTGTTATGCTCACACACATTCAGACATGTATACTTCCAGCTGAATGTTGCACCTACCATAATCCTTGTAAGAAAGCTGCACCGGCAAGAAGGAAATCTTGCATGGAAGGAGAGTGGTGCTTGTATAAGGAATAAAATTATCATTTCACACTCATGAATCTCTTTTGCCCTAGGAGAGTTTATGGTTTATATTTATGGAATCATTGTGTTCTCAGCCACAAATCCTGCATTTCAAATCCATTTCTACTATGAAGATTACTTTTTGAGATGGAGGAATCTAATTTAAAATGTTAAAAGGGGAAGAAAGTATCTAACCTGATACATGAGTTTATACATATATGAGAATCTGAATTTCTCATTTTTCAGAAAAGTCTTAAGAGTTTTATGGTTGGTAGGATGCTGCAGTAGTTCCCCAAATACACTTTGTATATAACCTTCAAAACATCATACTTAGGAATAGAACTGATAGATTTCATTGTCTTTATTAGGTTGTTATATATCTATATTGTTCATTAAAATGTGGATTAATATCAGGATATACTTGATATGACCAAGTCATCTGCCGAACACAATCACATTTTATACAAACACAGGCTGCTTCCGATGCACAATATGGGAGGGAAATGGGACCTCAGTCCTTCATTAGGGTGTAGATTTGTTCAGTGACTGAAAAACTCAACTTTTTTCTTCATTAATGTCCTTAGAATCAAATTCTATGAAGCTGTAGTAATAATGAACACTTCATAGCTCTATTCCTTACACTGAACAGATGAACATAACTTGTTTGATACTTCCTCTGAGATTCTTGTAAGAAAATAGAATTTTATGAAAAGGAAAATCTAGTATAGGAATTTACCTGCTATTAACACACACACACACACACACACACACACACACACACACTACACAAAGATAGCTAAGAAAGACACGAACCTAGGAATTACATAACTTCTGTTCAAGGTCTTCTACAACTGAGTTGTTTGCCCTCCATTTTCTGTTCATTATGTACGCGAGGCTAGGAAATGTTAAGAAAACCCTAACCGAAAGGAATAGGCATGCTTGCAATGTAAATTGATTTGTACAAAGTAGACAGTTTACTTCCTGCTAAGAGAATTAGGAAAATGTTTTCAAAACTGACAAAACTGTTTATAGTTTCATAACCATTTACTTGTGACCCAGAATTTAATGTGGAATTTCTGCTTTTCAGGACTTCAGGAGGAATACAATCTAGCATTACAGAAAAATAAGAAGATAAACAGATACTTCTAGACTGCATTGTCAATGCCAACAACACTTCCAAGTCTCTGAGTGCGTGACAATGGCATTATTGTGTTTGAGAATCCAATAAAGCACATAGTTGAAGAGTTTTCTCCTGGTTTTCAATGATCAATATGGAACCAAATGACATGAAAATATACAAATATAAAACCATGAATCCCATAGAGGCATATGTGTCTAACTCTGACTGATGAATATGCAGGACAAAATCAAATCAGGTGTTCTTGGCTTTGTGGGAGTATTTGCTAGAACCCATAAGTGTAGGAAGATCTTTGGAAAATGAGATATATAAAATCTAATTAATTTGGTTGTAGGAGGCAATAGCTTTGAAACTCCTTAGTACACAGTGATCCCTTTCTTAAGAAGATTATTTTATTTTCCTCGTTAATTTTTAAAATTATACTATTATTTTTACATCTAGACTTTTGTAAGTAAAAAGGTGGAAATTTATTCTTCTTCTTGATGTGTAAAGCATTATTGGGTTTTGGTTGGCACATAATTTCTAATATATTTACTATCTGGCCACTTATAAAAGAAACTCCAGGTGGAGGACATCTCTGGGCTCTTCCTGTCCCTGTCCCAATCTTGTCTATCACCATTTCCACTTCACCTACACTTATTTAATCACAGTGGTATTCTTCCAGATATTCATGGCTCTTCTCCCTCTTTAGAGCAATTGTAAAGGCTTTTACTTCACCTTATGCAGCTTTTCTCTTTCCCTGGTTAATGCTATTTTCTTAGAGAAGCCTCCTTTGACTTGTCTGTATTTTCTGCCAAAACAATGGGTGAATTTTTGATAATTGCTTTTTCAGATCCTTTATTTGTCATTTTGTAACATAAGAAAAATCTAAGTAGGTATTTTTCTATTAATATGTGTTTATTTCTGGCTTTCCAATGGACCATAAGCTCAATTATGGCATGCTATGCGAACTGAATGTCTCTGCTGGCACACAATTAGCAGTTCTATTTATGTGCACAGCATGCACATATCCTTGTTGAAAATCTGTTGAATGAAAGGTATGAGAATCTGTGATGAATCTTAATTGTAAGTTTGATGGTATTGAGAGGTGATTAGGATTAGCAAAGTCATTTCGGTGTGTGTCAATTTGGGTGTTTCCAAAGACAAGTGATGTGTTGGGAAGCGATTAAAGGGAAAAGACTGCATGGAGGCACCAGTTAGCCTAGACCAACAAGAGTGCATATATAGCTGTGCCTTGGCTTTCAGACATTAAAGTCTACCTTCATCAGTCTTTCTGTGCTGCCAGAACAGATGTATAACAGTGACTCTGTGGGAAGCTTCCAGTTTTTGTTAAGGGCCCATTATTAATAAATCCTTCTGTGTTCTGAGGCTTACAAATTCTTTACAAGAGCAGTGATTGGCTTCCTTGCTTTCCCAGGGCCCAGGAGTCTTCACACCCTTGCCCTCAATCATGATGACTTATCTCCAACAACACTACCTGAAGGATGGATTGGAAAACAGAGTGAAACAACAACAACAAAAAAGAAAAGTAAATAACAAATGTCTTCAATTTTGACAAAAAGATTGCTATGGATCTTCAGAACTGAAGACTAACTCCTAAGTTCTGGTGAACACCAATTTCTACAAAGTAAAAGATTATGTTAAGCTTAGATAAAACTATATTTTTCCTAAGCCCTGATTATACCATTAAATTAAGAGCATTTTCTAGATTGAGAGAAGTTCTTTCTGGAGTCAAATAATTCTGTTTCCAACTATAATTCTTAAAGCATTAATTATGAAAATAATAGGTAACAAAGGGGTAGAGAAGAGAACATGTGGAGAAGAGAAAACTACCCCTGATGATGTTTAAAATGCCACATGAAAAAATATATTATAAACTTTAACATTTCTATAGAGCTAACCTACAAAGGGGATAATACTTCTTTCCATAGGCACAGATCACCAAATTAAAACAAAACAAACAGACAAAAACAAACAGATCTAAGAAAATTGTTTAGGTCCTGTATTGTTTACAGGACCTAAACAATATGAAGCCTGACAACATTCCCATGTGGATGGAAGAGCAATGCAGAAACCTCCACACCTAGATCAGAAGGTGATCTCTGCTAGGAAAGGAAGAAATGGATTGTTGTTTTGTTTTGTTTCCCATATTTTATGGTTTTGGTTCCTTGTAGTTTGACTATGCTCCTGAGTAGGGTCCCATATCCATCCCTAGGAAGGATCCCTAAGTGGACACAGTGTGTGTGCTAGAAAAAGCAAAACAGAGAAAAAAAATCATGAAGCTGGGAGGAGGGTTTGGGAGAATCCATGAAGAATTGTTGGATGAGTAGGGTATAAATGTGATAAAATACAGTGTATGTGTGCAATGTATGTATGCATGTATTTATGAGTGTATGTATATATTCATGCATGAATGTATGCATGCATACATGTATACACAAATGCATTATGTATGTATGCATGCATGTATTATGTGTGTATGCATGCATGTATTATGTATGTATGCATGTAATTATCAAAGAATAAATGAAAAAAAGGAAATACCAGATAAATAAATAATTCATATGTTTCTGTAAAAGTGCCGAATCTCACCTCTCCCTGTCTAGAGCTGACTAGGTTAGGATTGTTCTAAGATTTCTATGCTAGAATACGTGGGGATACATGTATTGCTGAAAGAAACTTCTGTGCTAATTCATCTACAGAAAATGGAAAGTAAAGTCTACCAGAATTTTTTTCCCTAATGCAGGTCCATTAACATTCATAGTGCACAAATGCATGGGGGAGCCACATCTCTTAGTTTTATATACTTAGAGTTATATATTACCTAAAACTATTACAAAGGATTTGATCTTCTCTGATGACAATACATAAAGCTTTATAATAATTAAGACAGATAGGCTTAAATGTAGAATTCTTGACTCTAATTAGTCACCAAAATGTGACAGTATGGAGACCCATTCTTTTCTAGCCCCAGCTCCTGCTCCATCTACATTTGATGAGGGCTTAGTCTTGTGTATGTGTGTAAATTTTGTAGATTTGTGTGTAAATTAGTAGATTTTGTTTTTAATCTTCAGTCCCTGATTGTCTTTGCCTGGAATGATTATATATTAAAAAATACCTGAGGGAAATCTTATCTGGGAGGATCAGAAGTCTTATGTAGCTCCTGGAATGAGACCCATAGCTGTTTAGACATTCTAGAGTAAAGAAAAATTATTTCCTATAAATATATAGATAAATAATAGTTCCAATTTTTCTGACTTCTTTGGTTAGCACTCAGTGTCTGCTGGAGCCCCACATGTTTGAGTGCTAGCTCATGATTCAATTAGATGGCGATAGCACCTTTAAGAAGGACCTACCAAGACAGCAATCAGTAACCTCCAGGTTCTATTAAACATCCTGCCTCCAAAATTAGATGAAGAGTAACTGAGGAAAAATATATGCATCCACATGTACACTCATGCATATGTATACATTCATGTACATATACATAAATACACAACATTTTTATATGTACACATGTAGTAAACATGTTCACATACAGTGAGTTCAAGTGATGACTACTGAAGTGAAGCTGCTAGATATGTCTCTAAATTTTCCTCAAGAGTACTATTAATCTTTGTATTGCACTACATATAATTTTCATTCATAATAGCTTATTATTATGCATTTAAATTACTTTAGAGTAGAACTACCTTGTATGCTTATTTTTAATACCTATATATAAATATTTACTTTTATTTTTAAAAGAGGAAGGGCCTAGTTAGAGGTCATTAGGTCATTGAAATCAAGTTTTTAAAATATGATGTTGAGACATCATACCAATACCCTCTCTTTCTTTGCATCTGAGCACAATAAGAGAGTTCATTGGTCATACCCTTTGCTCTCTACAATGACTCTGCCTCACCACTTGCCTGTCCAAGGGCCACAAGGCCAAGTGGCCATGAACTAAAAGCTCTGAAGCTAGAAACCAGTCAATTTCATAATAATAGGAATCTGGTCAATAAACCAGAATTCAAGTAGCTGGTGTAACAAAAATGTGCTTTGTGTTAAACTTTGAGAAGAGAGTTTTCTTGTAGACACAAGGAATTCTAGAATGTTTAGATCTTTCAGGAACCTTCACAGAGGTTAAGAGAGCATAGATACAAGCTGGACAGATGTGCCATTCTCATTATATAAATTCTTATCTCTGTGTAGGGTGGGGTCAGTAGGCTTTAGTTTACCAGTCCCTGGGTATAAAGGAAGAGATATAAGTGACAGAGTCAGGAAAGCACACCTGCATTGGTTGTAGCAAGTTAGAAAGGTACTGTAGAAATTGACAGAAAAGGACAAGATATTAACTAGAAGTTAGCATTGACAGAGTTGGAGGAATGCCTTGATATTGATGCTAGAGAGAATGAATAGGGGATTGGCCAGGCAACTAGAGTGGGGGCAGTGAAAATTGTTAAGTATCCTTTGTAATTCATATGTAATGTTAACAGGACTTGATTCTGACTTTTTCTCTCTCTTTGTTTCTTTCTTTGTTTAATTCTGGAAAAAGGAGTTTCTAAAGAGGCTTCTTATCTCCCTTATATCTCCAGCCAAACTTGTCTTCCCCTCTCCTCTCCCCACATTCCAGAGGAGGCTTCTGTGATAATTCACAGTCTTTATGTGCTTCATTGTTACAGATATAACAGGCTGGAAAAATCTCAGGGTTCTCAGAATAAAGCTGGAGGTTTGCTTTCTGAGACAAGAATATTCACTTAAAGCTGGTTCTTAGCCCATTGGGAAGAAAGAAAAAGGAAGAGACTGTCATAAAAGAGGAGCAAGGCATACACGGTCAGTAAGCATCTCCACAGGTTAGCACCGAGACAAACACTGCCAGTGAGCATCTCCACAGGTTAGCACTGATTAAAGTAGGAAAAGTATATTTACTTATAGCCTTTTTTCCTGGTTGTGTAGTTGAAAGTAAAACTAATATTCTTTTTCTTACCAAAGAAATTGTAGTCATATGTTGAAAAAACAAAGGAGCTGGCAGAGTTATAATTAACTTTTAGAAAACCACTAGCAAAGCTTTGCCGTTTCACTAATGCTCTATTTTATTATCACAGTAGAAGAATATAAGTGATTTTGAAAATAATAGGAATGTTAAAACACTGTGTCACTGCTGTTTCCGTTTGTCATAATTATTGATCAAATAATCACTAATTATATTTGTGCAATGTAACCACCCTAGACTCTTCTAAATATACATGCCCTTTTCTTTAGCCATTAGAAAAATTACCATTTGCAAATCAATCTTGAACTCTGGGCTGACTGGACACCACCACCTGGGGCCTATTTCTCCGTTCAGCAGTTTTCCCCGCTATGTGATTGTTTCTTCAGAGAAAAGCTAATTTCTGGATGAGGCTATTTCCAGAATGTGACATCCTAGTATCCCAGAGAACAGTGATAGTCAATTATCCCTCCTCTGAAATTGCTCACCACTTCTCTGAAATTCTTTTCATAAACATATCTGAAGTATTTTTTTATCCTAACACATCATTCTATTAAATTCTGTTTTCTTAGTCTTTTCTGCAGAGCCAGATTTCATGGAAACACATATAGAGACAAGGTTTATATTCAACCTCTGCCTTTCATATAGCATTGATTATATCCGTAATATCACCCACTACAGGTCCAGCCACAAGCACAGAAAAAGTGATTCTCCTCTTCCCAAAGAAACTTAGTTTTTCATGTAGACATATATCACCATCTTTAACAAGTGTAATACAATTTAAACTACATAATATCCATCAAAGTTATAGCTCAAAAACATACACACAATTTTAAAGCCCATATCACTGGGTATGCTTTTAGGGTGTGTGCAGTCCCTCTTGTCAGACCTCTTAACTGTGTTCCTTTGTCTTAGTTTCTCAGGTGTTGTTTGGTAGTCTCATTTTCATCTCAGGTCTTCAGGGCATCTCAGTTCTGTGGGTGGAGTTGAATAATTCCAAATCCCCCCCCACTGTGTTGATATAAGAAATAAATGGAGCAACTGAAACCTCTGGGTCCTGTTATCTCCTTGCAGAGCCATGTGCCTTCCACATGCAGTAAGAATACAGTTGATGATTAGGCCTGTGCCTTGCTTCCCTGGGCACAAGGACCTCTGAGAAGATTTTTTTAAAAAATTAGAGTGTAATCCTTCAGGCTTCTGTCTGTGCCTAGAGCTGATCCCATGCCACAGAGCTCCTTACTCAAATAAGGCCTGGAGAGACCTGTTTTCCCAAGAGTGCAGACATGCCTGTGAGCATAGGTAAGGCCAGCACTTCTGCTCCAAGGGACTCTCCCAGAGCCATCAGGATACAGGAACCAAGGAACAGCCAGAGACAGGATCCTTCTGGTTTCAATCTGTACCCTGGACCTGACCCTGTGCCACAGCTCTCCATATTCAATTCCTTTCTGAGGGAACTGGTCTCCCAGGAATATCTACACACAGGCTCGCAGGAAGGACAAGCCACAGTCAGAAACAGCAAGACCAATTAAGACCAGAGATAACCTGAAGGCAAGCGGCAAGGGCAAGAACATAAGCAACAGAAACAAAGGCTACTTGGCATCATCAGAACCCAGTTCTCTCACTACAGTGAGCCCTGGATACCACAACACACCAGAAAAGCAAGACTCTGATTTGAAATCACATTTCATGATGATGATAGAGGACTTTAAGAAGGACATAAATGACTCCCTTAAAGAATTACAGGAGAACACAGGTAAACAGGTAGAAGCCCCTGAAGAGGAAACACAAAAATCTTTAAAGAATTATAGGAAAACACGACCAAACAGGTGAAAGAATTGAGCAAACCATCCAGGATTTAAAAATGGAAATAGAAACAATCAAGAAATCATAATGGGAGACAACCCTGGAGATAGAAAATCTAGGAAAGAGATCAGGAGTCATAGATGAAAGCATCACGGACAGAATACAAGAGATAGAACAGAGAATATGAGGTTCAGAAGATACCATAGAAAACATTGACACAACAGTCAAAGAAAATACAAAATGCGAAAAGCTCCTAACCCAAAACATCCAGGAAATCCAGGACACAATGAGAAGACCAAACCTAAGGGTAATAGGTATAGGAGAGAGTGAAGATTCCCAACTTAAATGGCCAGTAAATGTCTTCAACAAAAATTATAGAAGAAACTTCCCTAACCTAAGGAAAGAGATACACATGAACATACAAGAAGTCTACAGAACTCTAAATAGATTGGACCAGAAAAAAAATTCCTCCTGTCACATAATAATCAAAATACCAATGAACTAAACAATGAAAGAATATTAAAAGCAGTAAGAGAAAATGGTCAAGTAACATATAAAGACAGACCTATCAGCATTACACCAGACTTCTCAGCAGAGACTATGAATGCTAGAAGATCCTGTCAGATGTCATATAGACCCCACGAGAATACAAATGCCAGCTCAGGCTACTATACCCAGCAAAACTTTCAATTACCATAGATGAAGAAACCAAGATATTCCATGACAAAACCAAATTTATATATATTTCCACAAATCGAGCCCTACAAAGGATAATAGATGGAAAACTCCAACAAAAGGAGGGAAACTACACTCTAGAAAAAGCAAGAAAGTAATATACTTTTAACAAACCTAAAATGAGAGAGCCACACAAACATAAAAATAACATAAAAAATAACAGGAAACAACAATCACTATTCCTTAATATATCTTAATATCAATGGACTCAATACCCCAATAAAATAAAAACGTAGACTAATAGCCTGGATACATAATCATGACCAAGCATTTTGCTGCATACTTGAAATGCACCTCAGTGTCTACGACAGACACTACTTCAGAATAAAAGCCTGGAAAATCATTTTCCAAGCAAATGGTCAAAAGAAGCAAGCTGGAGTACCCATTCTAATATTGTATAAAATCAACTTTCAACCAAAGTAATCAAAAAGGATAAGGAAGAACACTTAATACTGATTAAAGGAAAAATCTACCAAGAAGAACTCTCAATTCTGAACATCTATGATCTAAATGCAAGGACACCCACATTCATACAAGAAACTTTACTAAAGTTCAAAGCATACATTGCATCTTGCACAATAATAATAGGAGACTTAACACCCCACTCTCATCAATGGACAGATCATGGAAATAGAAACTAAACAGAGATAGAGTGATACTAACAGAAGGTATGGACCACATGGATTTAACAGATATCTACAAAACATTTTGTCCTAAAACAAAAGAATATACCTTCTTCTCAGCACCTCATGGTACCTTCTCCAAAATTGACTATATAATTGGTCAAAAACCAGGCCTCAAGAGATACAAGAAGACTGAAATAATCCCATACATCGGAACTATTAAAAACAATGACTTCATGAAATTCACAGGCAAATGGGTGGAACTTGAAAATACCATCCGGACTGAGGTAACTCAGTCACAAAAGAACACACATGATATGTACCCTCTGATAAGTGGATATTAGCCCAAAAGTTTGGAATACCCAAGATTCAATTCACAGACCTTATGAAGCCCAAGAAGAAGGAAGGCTTCCTAGAAGGGGGAACTAAATACTCACAGGAGGAAATATGGAGTCAAAGTGTGGAGCAGAGACTGAAAGAAAGGCCATCCAAAGCCTGCTTCACCTGGGGATCTATTCCATATACAGTTGCCAAACCTGGATGGGAGCCTGATATGGCTGTTTCCTGAGAGGGTCTGCCAGAGCCTGACAAATACAGAGGCAGATGCTTGCAGCCAAACAATCGACTGAGTGTACGGTTCCTGATGGAGGAGTTGGAGAGGAGACTGAAGTTCCTGAGGTGGTTTGCAGTCCCATGGAGGAAGCGACAATGTCAACCAGACTCCCTGGAGTTCTGGGGGACTGGACCACCAACCAAAGAGTATACCTGGAGGGACCGATGGATCTGGCTGTGTATGTAGCAGATGATGGCCTTGTTGGACATCAGTGGGAGGAGAGGTCCTTGGGCCTGAGAGCGTTTCATGCCCCAGTGTAGGGGAATGCCAGTGTGGGAAGACAGGAGTGACTGGGTGGGTAGGGAGCACCCTCAAAGAGGCAGGGACGAGGGGGGATGGGTTAGGGCATTTCTAAAGGGGAGACCTGGAAATGGGAAAACATTTGAAATGTAAGTAAAGAAAATAGCTAATAAATAAAAAAGAAAGAAAGAAAAGAAAAAGAAAAAAGAAAAAAATCAGAGTATCTGGCAGGGCTTCCTGAGAGCTTTTCAGCTGTGAGACTAAAGTTATGCTGGAGACCATGACACTCCCTGAATCATTGCTTTTTTCCTCTGTACTTTTCTCTGGATAAACAAAGGATTATGCTCTCTTGGGATATCAGTCCAACTTCTTTAGCAAAATCCCTCCTCCTCCTCCTCCTCCTCCTCCTCCTCCTCCTCTTCTCCTCCTTCTTCTCCTTCTTCTTTTCCTCCTCCTCTTCTTCTCCTCCTCCTTCTCCTTCTTCTTTCTCCTCCTCTTCTTCTTGTTCTTGTTCTTGTTCTTCTTCTTGTTCTTCTTCTTGTTCTTCTTCTTGTTCTTGTTCTTCTTGTTCTTGTTCTTCTTGTTCTTGTTCTTGTTCTTGTTCTTGTTCTTGTTCTTGTTCTTGTTCTTGTTCTTGTTCTTGTTCTTGTTCTTGTTCTTGTTCTTCTTCTTCTTCTTCTTCTTCTTCTTCTTCTTCTTCTTCTTCTTCTTCTTGTTTTTGTTCTTCTTCTTCTTGTTCTTCTTCTCCTCCTTCTCCTCCTCCTCCTCCTCTTCTTTTAAAGGGAAATCAAGAACAAATCAGGTTAACAGTCAAAGCAAGTAGCAGACAAAACCAAGTTAGTATTACATACTAACTCTACATATTACTCTACACCATTAAAGTCTTGAGTTCCAAAGTGACAATGCATGAGCCCTAGTCTGTACAAAGACAGATGGTGGTTTGGACTGTTCCTTGTTAACCCTTTAAACACCAGGTGATTTTTAATATATGTATTAATATTATATTGTTATATATAGTATCACTAATGATCAGTTAAATTTTTTCTTACTCTCATATATTAATTTTGATGAAATACACAAAAGTGATTTTTCAAATTTTTCTACATTGGTTAATTTTGATTTCTTCTCACACAGTG
Source organism: Apodemus agrarius (assembly GCA_964023405.1). NCBI lineage: Eukaryota > Metazoa > Chordata > Mammalia > Rodentia > Muridae > Apodemus > Apodemus agrarius. Next base: position 11,237,335 of record OZ030020.1, on the reverse strand, counting down.
TAATGAAAATTAGTTTTTCATCAATGTCAGCCTAAATAGGTGGAGTCCAAGAATACATTGATTTAATGTCTCTTCCTCTCCCAAGCTGTGTTATTTACAATAGCTTTATGCTCCTCTCTGATCTGTTCAGTCTTTTATAAGACATTCCTGTAGGGTGTCCTCTGAATACAGATGAAAGAGTCAGCATAGTATCATATTTCATGTTTTCATTAATAATTTTCTTAATCCAATCTAGGCATATGAGTCCTGATAATATAAATCACCCAATTTTTATTTAAGGATAAATGAACACTAAAATTTTGTAATTCTATAATTTTTTAAACTGGCATTCACTGTGGTTGAGTAAATTTGTGTTTATTTATTGATTGATGCTTGGTTTTAACTCACAGAATCCAACCGGTGATGCCCACATAGACATGGGTGTGGAGGTCACACACCGGAGCATGAGAAACCTACCATTGGCCACATCCCCACAATAGTCACCCTTTCTCATCCAACAGCCATCAACTGCCAACAGCTCTTCTGCTGGAGATGTAGTCTCAGTGCCACATACTGGAATTTTTACCTGCCTTGTACAAACCTTAGTTGTTTAATTCTTATGATTAAAAGTCTCCAGGTGCTAGAAGATCAGTTGTAAGCTCTCTAAAAAGTTTATGTCCCCAGAGGGTTGGGCGTTAATTTACCAATGTAGGAGTTTTATTCAAGAGACCAGTGGAGCTCTGTGGTCCATTGACCATGGTGATGCCCAAGTATAAGTTTTGGTGCTTCCCCTGAGTGTTTCAGAGACAAGAATTATTTCCATACACTTCACCATATCCTTGTCTTACACGATTAGAGAATCTTACAGCCAAAGTGATACAGAGTTTAAAGTTAATGAAGTCAGTCTTGACATTCTTTAAGAAAGTAGTTCACCTTTCCATACAGGAGTAACTAGTGCCTGTTTTTGTGGCCAGAAAGGGAACTTAATTTTTATTTTCTTCTCCTCACAGGAAAGTGATTTCTTTCATTTGTTTCTAAGGCCATTTATCACGGTTGTCTCAGAAATATAATAAGAAATACAAAACACATAAAGAGGTTGTGGTAAATGAATATTTACTTTCATTTTTACCTAACACACAGAGAAATCACGCCATTACAGAAGCCCAGACATAGAGAGTAAACACAAAAAGAGGCAGAAAAATGTGAGCTCATCCTATCAGTGGGCAATTAGAAATTCATAAGACGACAATTCTCAGATTAGATTGAAATACATATTCTAGTTTACAAGTTTCACAGTGGAGGTGGTGGCTCTGCCACTCAAAAAAAGATTCATACGCACTTGAGTGGTAAGCTGCACCCCTCCCAGGGTTGTTTAGTCATGGTCAGGGCTATGGGGAAACCTAAGGCATACAACTAATGATACTCTGTGCTTAAACCAGGAGGTAAGGAGTGACCTCTACAAAGCGCACTGTGTGTGTATTTAAATTAGAGAAGTGTCTTGAGAAGATCAGGTGTTTTAATCAGACCTGTATTTCTCTTCAGGTTCCACCTGCTCCTGAAGAGGAGTTTTGCTTGGTATTGAATGATGAGACAAGGATTATATTCCAACACTCATACCCTTACACCTAGCTCTTCTCTTGACTCTATTTGGGTCTTCCAAGATTAGAGAGCCTCACAGTCTAAAGTGACACGTTTCAAGGTTAATATTGTCTTATTAAAGTCTTTTGAGTTTCTAAGATGAAAATGATCCTAAATTTCCTCTAAGTTTGCAAAGTATATATGGAGCGCATCTCTGTGGCAATTAACTTTTATGAGCTATCAGAGGGAGGGGTCTTATCTACTTATTTTAAAAACAAATTTATAGAAAATGATTTTGACTAACAGAAGAAGATTTTATAATGAGCAAGCTAGTCCCAGAAGAACAGTAAGGTACATAGAATAGATTTCATCTGGGTCCTTTCTAATTTTAATTTAGCTCATCACGAGCAATGAAGGCTAACAACAAGAAAAGACCCCTATTTAGCCATGCCTTCTCCCTTTGATTGTGTCTTTGAGGGGAGCTCTGAAGGACATCAAATGAATCCGTTTTCTCAGTCTTGGAATGTAATCAAAGTGGAAAATGACACAATTATCTTTTCTTGTATCAGTGGCTATGAGTACAGTTTCTCAAGACATTAAATTAAATCTATCCTGTGGGGAGTTTGAACCTTGGTCTATCAATTGTCCTGTTCTGATAGAAGAGGAAGTGAAGACTTAAATGTTCAGAATAATTGAAGAAAAGTTTTCTGAACCTTACTGCCCAAACACAGTGAGTTAAGGTTTATAAATGCCTGCAGAACTAAGATTCTATTATCTTTATATTCCCTTCACCTGAAAATATATTTTATTATGAAATAATTGATTATTTAAATTCTTTTAAAACCTATTTATTGTGTAGTCATGGACTCATGCACATGTGGGTGTTAAGACAGGTGTATGGAGGTCAGAGAGCAGCTTGAAGTGATCTTTTCTCTTATTGTACTCTGTGGCTCTCCAGGGATAAAATTCAAGTCACAGAGCTCTGAGGGAAGAGCCTTGATCCACTGAGCCACCTTTCTGGCTCTGACATGAAATTCTAACATTGGATGTTTTAAAATCTGCGGTTAATTTGATATCCAGAGACTACAATGGCTTCTGACCAGAGTAATATAGGTGTGAGTTAATGCATTTGAAAATTCAAGAGGAAGTTTTGTTTGTCACAATATGAAGGAATGTTGCAAGAAATCAGAGGAGGTTCATTTATGGTTTATGGTTGCTAGGTGATACTGGGAAAGTCCAGCTCCCTTTAGGGATCTTAATGTTATTAATTAAAAAAAAAAAAGAATGTAAGATTGAACTAAAATGGAGTCTTGAAGACTATTTTGTCAGTATTTGAAAGAAAATCTTGTCAGCTACCTGCAGGATGAGAATTGGAAAAGAAAAGAAAATCATGCCAGGCCAATCAATTAGGCTGGCATGAAGGTCAGCCTTGTGGCTACCTGACAAAGATCAGGCATGGGGTGGGACATTAGGGAAAAGCAAGGAAGTCCTAAGTATTCGTGAAAACATGCTGAGAACAAAGATTGATGTAAATAAGAAAAGGAAAGTTATACTTCTGCATTGTAGCAGAGAATAGATAATTCCCACTGAGCTCCTGGTTGGTCCTGCTGCTTGTACCTGCCCAAGAGTTCCTGATTCACAAATGGAAGACACACACAGTTTAATTCCTCATATGCCTTACCAGCTTAATGGCTGGGTACTTCCTGAGCCTCCTTGGGGCTAGTATGCACTCCCCTCTGGTAATCCTTAGTTAACACCTTTTAAATCTATATTTTATCTTTGCTGACCCAGACCCAGTCAGGGGAGTGGCCCCAGTGGTCACTTACCCTGATTCTTACATGTGGGCGGGACCTTGAGTTTGACCTTTCTGCTCCCTAGTCATGGTGATTCTCTTTGTCCCCCTTGGTTCCTTGCCTGGCCTGCCTCCATCTCCCTGCCCAGCCATTGGCTGCACAGTAATTCTTTATTACTGATCAAAGCCAACCGTGGCAGGGACCCTCAGCATCTGGAAGTGTGGCTTTTGGGAGGGAAGTTAAAACAAGGTATTAGAACCAGTCCCCAACACTGAATAATTGAGAACAGTGAACACACTTAGCAAGTCCCCTGGCTGTTACATAGTATGCTATGGCCCTGAGAGGGGTGAGATTCTAGAAAGGAACTGTCCATTGTCTCACTAAGGGCACAGTTATATTCTCATGTCGTTAGCACGGATTAAGTTGAGAGTACGTTTCTACATGTGGTCCCTCCCTTCCAGAAGGGTGGTTTCTTGGCCAGGTCATGAACCTGACTAACTGGATTAATTCACTCTTAAGGGAGGAGCAAAGACAAGTCTCTAGAGATAAATGCCATTCTTTTCCTTAACAGCAGTATGGTGCATGGTGTGAGGCCAGGAATGCTGAGCACCTCTGTGAAGAGGACAGTGACACAAAATGAGGCATTCCTTTTCCTGGTGCAGGACATACTCTCAGATTCTAGGCTCTTAGCTTGTTGCCTTCTTGATGTGTAAGTCCTCGTGTGCTCATGACCTCATGCTCCTACCCTATGTAATACAGCAAAAGTGGCAAATGTATTGATCCATGCCTTTGGGTATTCTTGAGAAGTAATAAAGAGGACTGGGAGGAAGAGGGTGATGCCATTTTATTTCAGTTAAAAGAAGAACCAAGCAGGTGGGATTATAGGATGTGCATGGTGGATCTGATAATATCTACTTAGAAGCTTGCCAAGTGAATACTGGATTTTATGTCAAGTTCCATCTAGACCTGCTAGTCTTAGACCAATGTTATCTCAGGAAACTATTGTAGTAGGTCTCAACTCACTTGCCTTAAGATAGTGAAATGGAGCAAAGTCCCATGTTAGTATACCAAGACATTAATCATTGCACAATATACACATAATTCAAAGCTTCGTGTACACCCTCAATAGCTACAAGTTTAAATTATCAATTAAAAATAAAAACCAGTAAAACATCAAAATTAAAATTTAGATGAAACATTTGTACAAAGGGTGTTGGTTAGAGAGACTGTGTGTGTGTGTGTGTGTGTGTGTGTGTGTGTATGCCCTCACTCGTGCATACACGGGTTCATGCAGGCCATGGTGTATGCACATTGGAGGTCAGAGGTCAACCTTGAGTGTCATTATTCTTCTGCTTTTGTTTAAGACAATATCTCTTTGTTAATTTGTGTTTAAAACAACAGTTCCCCTCGGCCCAAGGGTTTCTGATTATTTCCCTGGGTCCTCTTCCCAGGTCACAGCTGGAGTGCCAGGGTTACCCCAGGATTGCCCAGCTTTCATGTGGCTTCCGGAAAGTGCAACCCGGGGCTTTGCCCTTGCCTGGCAAGCACTTTTCTCACAGAGACATTCCCCCAGCTCTAGAGAAGACTTTTATCCCATGAGGTAGCTGTAAAATGAAGTCGAGGAGACTTCCAGTTTCCAGGCTGCAAAGGCGCAGATATTCACAAATCTTGCATTTGGCATGGAGTGACTGAGCCCAGAGGGGCGGCTTGGGTTGAAGTCTGGAAGCCAATTGTGAGGATGGTCCTGAAATCCAGGTCCGCGCGGTCCCACCATTCACACATTCATTTGCTTTTTGTCTTCCCTTTCCATCCCTGCATAATACCCCACCGGGAACTCCCAGTCACATCTCCAGCCAGTGTTTGCTGGTGGCTTAATAGGGATTAACTCCTCAGAACAAAAATGAGCCCTGTTTGTTTTGAAAGGAAGGCTAAGCCTAACAGACAACTGCATGTTGAATAAAGGTCTTGTGGGATGAGGACAAGAAATGAAGAGCTTGTTTGTGGAGCTACTTTGGGGAGCTGGGGAATCAGAAGCCCAGGTGGTCCTAAGAAGCTAGCTGAAATCATCTGCTCGGCCTGGCTCCTTTTGCAGAAGAGAACAGTGTCTGTCTGCCTTGAGAGGTGCAGAGCACCAGCTGACCTTTGCAGGAGAAATGCCAGCCTTTGCAAAGGCCCTGGAGAGCATCGAACATCGCATTGATTGCGAGGCCCATCTTAATCAGGAAAGGCTGAGACCGAGGTGACCAGCACGCCACAGGAGGGCTGGGTCTGATGAATCTGCAGTCGGATTTCCCTCACGTGGTGCAGCATTCCGGCTTGCTCATCTCTGCTCTTCTGTGTCTTAGTTTCTCACTCATAAAAGAGCGATAAATAGCCTTCAATGCCTTGCAGCCTTGGTGATGAGGGTTAGTTGTGTACAGTATGAAGGTAAATAAAGTATATATATATTTATATAAATCATATATATATGTATATACATACATATGTATGTATATATATATATACACCAGATGTTAAAGTAAGAATAGGTAAAGGGAAGCATGAAAGTGCAGGAAGCTGAATTTTAAAGCAGATCCCAAACATCTGAATTACATGGAATTGTTGTTTACTCAAGTTCTAAAACCATCTTATATTTTCGTTTTTTATGGCCTTTGTCTAACAGAGTGCTCAGTGATAAAAGTGGAACTTATATCCAGCAGAAAAATTAGACTCCATACGTATTTTTGACTTCTTATTTACTCCAGCATATAGTTGAGGGAAAGAATCAGAAATGATGAATGCGATTCTAAGTGAAAGTCTTGAGGCATCCCCTCTAAAAATATTAGATTTAGGGCTGGAGAGATGGCTCAGCAGTTAAGAGCACTATTGCTCTTCCAGAGGCCCTGAAATCAATTCCCAGAAACTACATGGTGGCTCACAACCATCTCTAGTGGGATCTGTTGCTTTCTTCTGGTGTGTCTGAAGACAGTTACAGTGTACTCATACAAAAAAAAATCTTTAAAAAATATATTAGATTTAAACATTCAGCAGAGCGAGGAAAAAAATCATCTGGGGTGATGTAACCCTTGCCTCCAAAGACAAACATGGTATGTATTCTCTTTTATTTGAATAGCAGATTTTAAGCCTTTGATAGGCATGCTACTAACTCAAAAACCACAGATGTTAGGTATAGAGTAAGGGACTGAGGGAGAGAGAAGAAACTCCTAGAGTAGGGAAAATATAGTTATGGAGAGACAAAGAGGGAGAGACTGGTGTGGAAGGATTAAAGATAAAGGGGTAAGGAAGAGGGGGAGGCAGAGACCATCAGGAGGGATGACCCAAACTAAAGGGCCTCGGAGGGGTGTATGGAAACCCACTACAGTAGAAGATGCTTAATATGCTTACATACATGAAGGAAATCTAAGTGGAATTCACCAAATAAAGGGGAGAGAAAGGCCCAGCTATACCCCTCTTAACACCAAGTGAAGCTTCCATTGGAGGGACTGAGGTACATCTATTTGAGTTGTTGGCCAATGGAACCTCACAGGCAGTCCCAAGCTACTCAGGCTGATGCTAACGTCTGCTGTTTGCTCTCTACAAACTGTCAGTAAGGTCCTATTGCTGTACGCAACACCTACACAACTCACTGAACAAGGAGACATTCTACACAACCCAGAGCTCTTCTCCTTAATAATTCCAAGGTTAACAAAAATAGGGAGTCTGTGGAACTTTGACAGCTGCTTGTAGCTTCAGAAGATATAGGGGTCTGACGAATGGTTCATCAAATAGATATGCCTGATGACCTAGTCCAACAGACAGAATCCACTGGGTGGAAGAAGAAAACTGACTTCCAAAATTGTCTTCTGACCTTCAGACATATACCTTGATTCCTTCCTTCCATGATCTCTCCCCCCACCACAAATCAGTAAATGTAGTTAAACTTCTAGAAAGAAGTCACAGCAAATGGAAGAAACCATAAACTCACTTTGTAATAAGAGTATTGGAGACTCAGTAACAAAAGCTGAATAGTTTGCTGTAAGAGTATCTTAGCCAGGGTTTTTACTGCTGTGAACAGACACCATGGCCAAGGTAACATTATAAGGACAATATTTAATTGGGGCTGTTTCAGAGGTGCAGTCCATTATCACCAAGGCAAGCATAGCAGCATCCAGGCAGGCATGATGCAGAGAAGCGGAGAGTTCTACATCTTCATCTGAAGGCTGTGGAAGACTGACTTCGAGGCAGCTAGAGTGAGAGTCTGAAGCTTACACCCATAGTGACACACCAATTCTTACAAGGCCACACCTCCTAATAGTGCCACTCCCTGTGCCAAGCAACCACAAACCACCACAAAGCCCATAGAAAGCTAGGCAGCAGTTTAAGAGAAAAGAAAAAAAAATGGTAGGTGTGCCTGAAGTCCTACGTGCATCTCCTTCAGTCTGATACCTAATTGGCTGAGTTCTTCAGAGATGTTCAAACCTTCCATTATCTTGCATTGCCTCCTCTCTGCATGTCTCACCTTATTGGTTCAGGACACAAAGTCTTCATCAATGCTTGTGCTGGGGTTGAAGATTCCCTTCTGTCCTGTAGTCACATAACAGACTGCATGTATCTTCTCAACACTAGGATGCCCTAGAAAAGCAGGTACCAGCTGCCAGCTGATGAGCTATTAATAAAAGGAGGTCATGTTGTTTTCTGGATATGGCCAAGAATAACTAGGAATGTAGGTATCCTGTCTTTTCATGATACTTTCTGGCACTTTGTGTGTGCATGCAAGTGTGTGCCATTGCATGTACTGAAAATGGATTGTGATGATTTGTCTCTCAAGTAGTACATTGAATGTGGTATGTTTTGCTTAGGCAACAAAAATGATGTGAGAGCTGAAGAAAGCAGGACAAAATAGAGGCTTTACTAACAAAAGCTAATGGTCACTAATCTAAGGAATGAACCACTATGACATTCAGAGTACAAGATGGAATGAGATCTGCGGGAGGCCCTGTTCGCTTTACCACTGTACATCATGTTTATCAAGGGGCAGATACACAGTCCTTGCATTACAAAGCCGTACAATGGAGATGCGACACGATGGACACCTACTCTGGACTCCGGGCTGATGCCTAGTGTCATTACAATTGACATGTTGAGGTGACTGTAAGAGCAGTGAGGTAAGTGACATCCATTTATGATGCGTGTGTTAGAGACCACCTTCCAATCACTTCCTTGCCCTACTTCTTGAGTGTTGGAGAAGGAACCTGTTCAGTATATGTAGCTTTACAGTCCTTATGAGATATCCACAAGTATGACGTCTATTCTGTAAGTGGGCTTTCTGTCCTGGAGTGTCAGGTAATTTAGAAAGTATTTGAGTTTTGTTTCTGATCCCCTAGCCTGTTCGGAAAAACCCAACATTCACGTGTGATCATTACCTTACCGTGGTGTGTACTTCCAAGCCTCAAATTTCTTATCGATAGAAAGAGAATATCAGTATCCCTGGTCCTCTGTACCATTCAGGTAACATGGGAGGATGAGTGGGTGGAGCATACGTCTTTTGTGATTTATACAGAGATCTACTGAGATGCAGTAAGATCATGCTTAATGTGGGTGAAGAAACTGACTTGAACAAGGCCTCTGCCTAAAAGCTCCTCTGTATCTTTGTCTCTCTCTCCATCCACCCAAGTTCTAAATTTAGCAATTTGTATGTTCTTTGAGGAGACCAATTGAGGCTATTGGCTCCAAAACAAGTTTCCTCCTAAGCAGTTGTAGCGTCTCATGGCCTGTCTAGTAGTACTATTTTAAGGGGAGAAGCTGATCTGGAAACTTTGCAGGACCATCAAGTTGCTCATCATGAGTATGTTTTCTAGTTCTAGTAGTTACTTAAAAGCCCTTAGGTCAAAGTCCTTGTATGGTTTGGATGCAAGCCATCACTTGTTTTTGTTTTTTTATTCTTGGAATTATGAATCTAATAACAAGATCAGGCATCGATTGAGCAATCACTGAGATTTTATTTCTGTTTTAAAAAAAGGTGCATGGGAGATAAACTCATAAATCAATTTCTCAACACTTGAGGTTCAGATATAGGATTTTAAAAATGAAGGAAAAAGACAAACTAATAAAAGGAGGTCATGTTGGTTTTTTGGATATGGCCAAGAATAATTAGGAATGTAGGTATCATGTCTTTTCATGATGCTCTCTGGTTCTTTGTGTGTGCTTGCAAGTGTGTGCCATTGCATGTAAACTGGAGTATGATAATTTTGGAGGTTGTTTGATGGTCACTCCTGAACATGGAATCCCCCACCCTCTGACTATTAACCTTTTCAAAGTTTCCAGTCTTGGAATCAAGTGTCCCCCTTGAGAAGTTATTATGAAATAGCAAAGTCTTTGACCTATTCCTGTTAAATATTCTCTTCCCTCTTCCTAAAGCCTGTGGACTGCTCTGACACTTTGCCAGCTTCTTACAAAGGTTATAGGGACAACAGAGTGCAGAGCTGTAATGGAAAGTCAAGCTTCCCCTTCTTTGGAGCTCACAGAGCACATCCTTTTTTAATTAATCCCCCCCACGGGCTGCTTAGCCTTTGGAGTGACTCTGGCAGCATCAAGCCTTCTCAGAATGCTTTTGGAACAGCCTCTTATGAGGGAATGCTAATCTGCCTTTTGAAAATTTCCTTTGATATGTATATTTTTATAAAAAAATCTGAATAATAGGATGAGGGAAGTGAATAAAATTGAATTAAGCTGGAATGTACATGCCTTGTGATAAAATGGAGGGTTGTTTAACCCAGGAAAACAATGATCAAGACACGGTTTCCAGCTCCACACCCAACATATCATTGAGACTCTGAAGAGGCAATTTCTCGGTTCATCTACTGGGAAACTGAGGCAGGTTGAAGCAATAACTTTTTGGGAATATTTATCTGGAGCATCCTGGGTTGTATTCCACTATTTTTCCACCCTTCATCATTACTGTTGATTGCAATTGCAAGTAATTTTGTGTGCTGCCAGTTGGCTCTTAGAGTTGACAGCAGAGTTTTCTATTATTTGGCCAACAGTCACCTTGGGCTCCCATTTTCTTTCTCTCTTTTAGAGACAAGGTCTTACTGTGTGGCTGAGACACTGAAGTCACTCTCCTTCTGTCTCAGGCTCCTGAGTGCTGGTTATAGATAGGCATATGCCAACATGTCTGTCCTAATATTTTGCTGTCATAATTCCCAGTGCCTACAAATATACTTCTATGTTGAGATAGGGTTTTGTCAAATGATCAACTTAAGATGAGTGAGCTTTTATCCATTGTGGCAAGCATCATCTATTTTTCTGGTTCTTCCACTGAAACATAAACTATGAATGAACAGGGACCCATTTGGTCTCCATCATCGTCTCTACAACAGTGCCGGATCAAGTGGGTTCAGTGCCATTCATAGCTATGAAAGGAATGGTTATTGTTGAACTCAGGGTAGCAAGCAGCTTATACAGTGCTAACCAGTACTGGACAAGGTTTTTCTATGCAAGCTAGGCTGCCATCTTAGATTTATCCTGGAAAATAACCTACAATCAACAAATGATATATCTCGCATGCCTCATGCAGAGTCCTCTGACTCTGTGCATTATATTTGTTAACTAGGATGGTTCTATGACTCTTACATAATCAAAGTAGGCTTATAACTGAAATAGCCAGGATGTAAAGTGAATGTGAAATACCCTTATTTAGTTAATACATTGTGTCTAGCAAGCATTGTGTCTTGGAAAGTCGTTGGTGAGGTTTTATTTTCGTTCTTCATTTTCATTAAAAATAAAATTGCAAAACAGTAGTGGCTGAAGGAAGCAAACTGCCTATAGCCTGGGGGTCAGGAGTCTGGGGGTCAGAGTCTGGGGGTCAGGAGTCTGGGGGGTCAAAATCTGGGAGTCAGGAGTCTGGGGGTCAGAGTCTGGGGTCAGAGTCTGGGGGTCAGAGTCTGAGGTCAGGTCAAAGTCTGCTGGTCAGGAGTCTGGGGTCAGGTCAGAGTCTGCAGGTCAGGAGTCTCAGGGTCAGAGTCTGGGGGCCTCAGGAGTCTGGGGGTCAGAGTCTAGGGGTCAGGAGTCTGAAATTGTCTGGGCTAAAATCAAGTGGTTGGAAACACTGTGTTCCCTTGGGAGGCGGAGTGGAGGACCTTGCCCGCTTTGAGAGGCTATCTGTACTTTGTGTTTTCTGGTCTGTTTTCTTTTTCCAAGACACCAGTAGCCAGTCCAGCCCTTCTTAGGCTATGGGTCAGATTATAACTTTTTTTCTGTCTCCTTTTCCAGCTCAGGAGGGCAATGACTACATAGAATCCACCTGGATAATATTCTGATTGTGTTGCTTGCTAATTAGCAAATTCAACTCCTCCATTTACAACCTTCCTTTCCCCTTGTTAAATAATCACAATTTATTTATAAGTTCCAGAAACCAGGGCATAGATTTTTTTTTTTGATGAGGGGATTTTTCTGTCCCCTGTGGAGTAAGGGAAAACAACTGCCATTATCACTATCTCTGCCTTCTGTGGGCTTTGTATGTTGGTGCCTTTCCTGTGACTCTTTGTTGTTGGGTGTTTCCTTCATGTTTCAATATCCAATCATCTCACATTTAAAATCACAACTGGGGAGTTGATTTATAATTGCAGAATGTAATTCCAAACTACTGCTAATAATGGGTTCTCAGACCACCTAACTATTGATTCTATAAGGTATCAATAAACACTGAGAATAAAGGGGTTTGTGGTCACATCACATTGAGAATGCAAATTATACAAAATGGATACTGCCATTTATTCCTGGAGACTTCCACAGAGCTTTGTCAATGATGATGGGGGGGGGGAGGCGATCAACACTCTCTCAGTGTTTCTGGCCATGGAAAGCTTCTCATTGCAGATCATTTTACAAGAATAGTTTGGGACACACTGAGAGAGTCTATGACAGTAGAGCATTACAGCAAGTCAGGAACCTTTCTGGAATGCTGCATCCACAGAGCACTGGCTTCTAGAGTTCTCAACAACCTTCTATACTGACACTTCCTTTCAAAAGGGAGTCATGGTTGGGGACAGAAATAATTTTGTTGCTTAGAAATCTTCATAATAAAACGGTATAGGTAAGTGGCTTAACAATACTTTACTTCAAGTTCTAGGCTAAACATGCCACATCTCTCTTCTCTCTCTCCAGTTTACCCTAAGGGTAAGGGCATGTCTTCCTAAGTGTATATGTTGATGTCCCATCCCTTTCCCCAACCTTAGGAAGGCTGCTGTAGGAATGGCGATCTTTACATTCATCTCAAAGTTTAAGTAAAGCCATTAGTGTGTGCACTGATCAGACACAACTGGTATTTTTTATAATGAGGACATTTGTGCGCATACATACACAGAAGAAAGACCATACGAAGACCCAAGGACAAAGCAGCATCTGCAAGCCCAGAAGCGATGCAGAGGAGCCTTGCTGTGATCATCATCTCAGAAAATACATTTCTCCTTTTGGAGTCTCATGGTCTCTGGTATTCTTTCACAATTTCTTAGGAAACTATATCAAGTTCTTCATTTTTTCAATGCTACTTTCCTTTATATTTTCTCTTACATCTAGCTCTTTGCCAAGTTTTGAGTTTTACCATGTTTTATTATTTGAAACTTCATAGAAGACTGAATATAAATATCAGTGCCCCTGCCTTCTCCAACTCCTCCTAGATTCAGACCCCAGCACACCTTTTTCTCTCTTCATATTTTCTGTTTTCTGTTAACCAATATTGACTAAGAACCATTAGTTAAGAGGAAAATGGTGGGTAAAGCCCATTATGTTCAAGGCACCTATTTATCCTTCTTGGAGCTGGAGAGCAAGTAGGTACCCTGGAATAGTATAAAGTGTTTGAGGTATATCAGGATAAATTCCCCCCACCCCACTCCACTTCACACACATTTTAAACTTAATGAGTTCATTTACATTATAAAATACAATTTCCAGGGTATCACAGCTCCATCCCGAATTAAGATAAAATGAAAGAGTGAGAATAGAAGTAAAATGGAGACTTAAACTTGCAGATTAATGAGGAAAGAGTATCAGGTGAGACATCTGCTAGTCTTCCTGAGAGCTGCTGCAGGATGGGAGGTATCTTTTAGGAAGTACCTGTTTGAACACGGTATGCTATTCACTAAGTAAGCAGAATGACTGGTGAAGATAGAGAAGACCCTCCTTGTGGTTTCTTGCCTTCGCAGAAAGTTTAGAAGAAATAAGAGCTTATCCAGGGAACCACAAGTTAATAATTTCCATATTAGGTATTGCTATTTGGTTTTAGCCAGACTGAACTGCCACTTCGCTGAGGTCCTAAAACTACATACGCTAACTGTAGGGTAATGCATTGATACTAGACTGTATCACGTGAGGGTAGCATTACCACTATGGAATCTGTACATTGAGTGTACTCCTAAGTGGCTTCACTAAATCATGGGTAGTCTTGCCTGTGTTCTTTTAGAACCGTTTATTTAAAGGTCACATGTATGCTTCACATAAGATAAGGTCAGTGATAAAGCAAACCCAGACAAAACAGAAGTGCTATGACCACAGGTATTTGAGATTAAAATTGAATCTGGCAGTTCATGTTAAGTAATAGTGAAAAGTTTACTATGATATTGTAGTCCTACTCAAATTTCTTTTTTTAAATATAAAAGTATTTTTAAATATGTGTATACACTAGTATATATGTATGTATATATGAATGACTGCGGCATTTGTGTTTCTATGTGAGTGAGTTTATGTGCATGTGTTTGCATATATGTGTGCATGTATATTTATGTGTATGTATATTTGTGAATGAGTGTGGTGTATGTGTGTGCACATATATGTGTGTATGTGTGGTGTCTGTGTATGGCAGTGTGATGATGTACATTTGGAGGTCAAAGGGCAACTTTCAGTTTGGTTCTCTCTTTCATTGTAGATTCTCTGGACTGAACTCAGGTAATCATGCCTGGGAGGTGAGTGTTTTTCCCCCATCTCCCCTCCCCAAACCTTCTTCATAGAAACAAAACCCAGCCATCCTAGAAAGCACTGCAAGGTTATCTTCATAAAATTGAACAGTGAAAACTGATTTTTTGATATTATTGGAATTGAATCATTTCTTTGGTATATTCTGGAAGGATTTGTGTTTCTGAGTAGTACGGCAGTATGTGGGGATTGCTCATGAAATACTTACGGATTTTACTTTCTTGAATTCTTACCTTTACCGCACCTAAACTTTTCAGCTAAGTCTTCAGCTTTGGATTCAAGAAAATAGGTCAATTGCTGCCCAGGCCCTGTGGTGACAAGCCTGGAGCCCAGCAGGCAGTGTGCACAGCCCCCTGGGGACAGAGTGCTGTAGTAGATACCCAGTGCAGCCGTAAGATGTGAGAAATACTGAGTGACTTATAAAATGAAACACCACAGAAAATGAGTGGACCCCAAAGTAATCCTTATGTCTGCTGGGTGGCGGGGATAAATTACACTACACAGATTGGCTTCTAAAGTGCCCATCTCCTCCTCCGGCAGCAGAATAGGAAGTGTATGAGAAGACCAGGCCTTTCATTTTAGCCGTTTCATCTCTGTTTTTGGATCCTGCAATATAAATATGCAGAGCCTGGATTTAGGATCCAAAGGGAAACCTAAAACATCACAATTACAGCTGAGTTTGCTGTTTTTATCGTAGCCACATGAGTTTCAAACTGTAGTTCTCCTAGGGACCTCAAGGCATTCTCCACATTGCTGCCATAAAATCACGCTGACATGCTGGCAGAGTGCAAAACTAAATGGTTCCATGTTTTACCTTTAAAAATTAATTTTCTGACTCCTTCACTTACTCATTAGTTTGCTATCTCCGCTGTGTCCTTTGAGCATTCTCTCTGTGGCCTCTGTTTCCTGTGTGATGGGGATTGGTGTGAAACAGTGTCTTTGTCCGCTTCCTCTGTGTGCTGTGTTGTTTACAGTCCAAAGATACTAGGGGATGATCCTTAGATATTCAAGGATACCATAACCCTGTCTGCAAACCTGCTGCTTTCCTTGCATCTACTCAACTCTACGGTAGGTTGGCCTTCTTTAATTCCATAAATGATCAGATCATAAGTCAGGCTAAACATTTTCTGTGACAATCGCTCTACTCTGGTACCATAGCCTAAAGCAGCCTCAGATGACCCAGGCTCTGTTTCAGTTAAGCATTTCCCCAAAATCATGAAAGTGATTTGATATGTCTGTGAGCCACAGTTTGTGGAGTATATTTTAGTTAATCTGAGTCCTGCAAGTTTGAAGACCATCTACACGTGTGCGTGCTTGTGCATGCACACATGTACATGCAGAAAAACACACATGTGTAATTTTTCTCTTGGATATTTGTGTTTGGCAAATGTAACTTTGTCTATAACAGACTTACAAAGGCCCAGAAAAATATGTTGGCAAACTTTTTCCAAATGGGGTTGCCATTAGCATGTGTCTAGATGTCATGGCACTGGATTTGTATCACAGAGGCAACGTTTGTGTTTAGACATTAGGATGACTCTCAGTTTAAAATTTTCAAACCAGATCTGACATCCCTCCCCAGGCAGTCTTCAGACTTCCTCTGGTTCTGAGGTCAATAAATATCCCCTTATATTCTATTCTAAAGCTCCTTTTTGTCTTTATTTCCTCTCTCCCTACCCTAACATCTGATCCTTCATATATTTATTGGCAGCATCTTTAAAATATACCCCTAAATCCATTGTTTCCCACAGCCTGTTCCAACCAAACTATCCCAGAAAACTCTTATCTGGACTGTTCAAGAGCCCATTAGGGGCCATCTGTCTTCTGCCAGGGATACCCTGTGAGTACTCTCCACCACCCATGTAGCAGTCCCCAGAATCCTGTTCATGGTTCCTAGTGGCCAGATGGCATGTTTTCCTGGCCTCTGGAGTTCATTTTCCTCCCTGTCCTTCTGCCTATCACTCTGTCCTTACCACAAGTTCACAGATGCTCTTAGCATAGGACCACACACTTGGTTTTCCCCCTGCCGTGAGACTTAGCTCTTCAGATGATCATATGGTTGTCTCTCACCGCATCTAAGAGTTCTTCCCTGACTTCCCACACTGGGAACAATAGCATCTTCTTCACTCTCTCTTTCTCATCTTATTCTACTCATTTAGGAAACGTCTGCTGCTTGATACTGGAATGCATGTGTGTTTACATATTATTGACATCCTCTTCTAGAGTGCACACTTTGTGGGTTGGAG
Source organism: Apodemus agrarius (assembly GCA_964023405.1). Taxonomy (NCBI): domain Eukaryota; kingdom Metazoa; phylum Chordata; class Mammalia; order Rodentia; family Muridae; genus Apodemus; species Apodemus agrarius. The sequence continues at coordinate 11,220,795 of OZ030020.1, read as the reverse complement.
ACCTTCCTACTTGTTGACAGGTCATAGCGGGTAGCAGACAGTCAGTACGTGGTTGAGACTCTCCAAGTAAATGAGTGGATGGACAAGGAAAAAGAAAAATGAAACTAAACAAACAAAAACAAACAAACAACAATGGCGACAAACCAAAAGACCATTTTTGACCTGGTAAAGCTCACAGTCTGTGGTACACAATTCAGGGATGTGACCAGCCAAAGATAATTGTGTAGAGCCTGGAAAAATAAAGAAAAGGAAGAAAGAAAGAAAGAAAGAAAGAAAGAAAGAGAGAGAGAGAGAGAGAGAGAGAGAGAGAGAGGGAGGGAGGGAGGGAAGGAGAGAGAGAGAGAGAGAGAGAGAGAGAGAGAAAGAGAGAAAGTAAGAAAGAAAGAAAAAGGAGAGAGAGAGAGAGAGAGAGAGAGAGAGAGAGAGAGAGAGAACATGACAAAAGACTATGGAAATGCCTTGTTTTTGTTTTTCTCCATTTCAGTTGCTAGCATGATCTTTCCAGAGAAACCGAAATCTTAATTGAGTCGCCAGGAGCTACAGCTGTGTGAGCTCCGAGACTCGAAGGCCATTGGAAGATGTATTTTGCTCCGCTTTCCTCATCAGAATTAATACTTGGGGCCCGGAGTTTGATTAATTTTTAGAGAAGTAAACAGTTTAACCGAGGCACACTTTTGTGAAGTCTGGTAATTGAGTTGTAATTTCCCCTGCTAGACAGGAGCGATGAGATTAGTGACATTTCTACTGGTCAGCCATTCCTGTTGGGAACACACTAGGCAATCATAGCCTGAAGGTGCCTTCACAGCTCCTCGTGCTTCTGCTAGTGAGAGTGGGTTCCTTTCTTTTAATGACTCATTCTCTGCTGGGGAGAAGCGATTGTTTTTGATTGTTCTGACGGCTTCTTCATGCTGGAAAAGAAACCCAGAAATGAAACAGAACAAGACAGGTGGAAACCAGACAAGCAAAATGCCTAATAAGCAGACTCAGCCTGTTCCCTCCTCTGCTGGCTAAGAACTGTAATTTAATCAGATTTTTCTCCTGTAAAATGCACGCCCAAAGATTTTTCCTCAAATTTAAAATTCCCGGATGCTTTTAGCCTGTGCACATTTCCATTTCAGCCCTGTGAAAACAGCAGGAGTGGGAGTTATCCCTGGTTTACCAGGACACGTTGTTCCCTCTCCTTGCTGACTGTATGTTGTCATCTGTATGAAAACTTGAAAGGAATTAACCACAGACTCACCTCATATTGATAAAGTGCTGCATAATGACTCCAGAAGTAGGCCTGTAATCAGAATAATGCATTTTCCACAATAGCTATGGGCACTTTTTGTAATTTCAGTTACTGTTTGAGGCAGGTACTCACACCCAGCCTTAGCAAGTCGAAGTTATTCACATAGTAGAGCAGGTATGAGGATTACACTATAAATGGGGACACTGAAATTTACTTCTGATCTGCTTAAAGGTTGTGCAAATACTTCATATTTATTCTTTGGAAAATCATATTCCTCTCCTGAATAAGTGATGTCAGCTCTCATGTTTGCGAGAGAGACCACAAACTAACCTCTCATGGAAGAAAGTTATTTGTCTGTAATTGGAAAATGGGTTAATGCCCAATACACTGGAACTTCAGATGAATTCTGTTTTGAAACAGTGATTTTTTTTTCTGCCCAATTTGACATTTAGTAATTTAAACATAAACCTTAAAGATTTTATAGGGCACTTCTGAATTCATTGCCATGAACTAAGCTATGTCCCTTCAAAACTGCATGCAGATGCTCTGACTCTGGAAATGACTGTTTCTGCAAACAGGTGGAGCAGACAATTATGGTTACAAATGAAATCATAATGGTAGGCTTTTGCCTACCCGCACTGGGCCTTATTGGAAGAAACTGCACCAGGGATCACAGCACACCCTCCTCTCCTTTGCTCTTGCTCTCCCCTTCTCCTCTCTCTCCCTCTCCTTCCCTTTCTCTCCCCACCCTCCTTTTTCTCCCATGTGAAGATACACAAAAATGACACTAACCTGCCAGCCAAGAGTAGAAGTCTCATCAGTACTCTTGGTAATTTGAGTTTAGGATTTTTGCTGATTTGGGATTGGGAATTAGATCTGAATTGTGAGGAAATAAATCTCTGATATTTATCACCCACTCTGGTGTTTTATCATGACTGCCTTAACCAACTATGCAATCATTTGGACACAGGTCAAATATAAAATACAGACAAACATAAATATTCATAAGGCAGTTGGACGACATGACCATTTAGCAAAGCAATATCAGTAAGTTCTCCCCTAGGGCCTATGACTTCTCCAGTCATGAATTTTGACCATGCCAACATAACCAGGTATGGGCTCCCTCCCAAATCTCACTTCCAAGAAATAGAATGCTTGGTCAGTCCTATATACATCAATGTCATTTTTGTACCAAAGAACAAATTTTGCTTAGGACGTAGGAAATGTCGCATGCAGGGTTCAGCATCTGGTAGGTCCAGTGATACCTTTTCTCCTTCAGTAGCCTGCATAGCATCCTCCATCACCATGAAAGCTACCCTGAGAAGTTCATGATTCATGATTAATATTATATCTTGCAACCTGCAACAGTGTCTTCACATGTATTGTATCCTCAACTGTGGTCAGAGAAGTTACAGATTGCAGACTGAACTATGATGAGGGCTCTGTAAAGGGGGCATCTCTATCCTCTTCTCTACCCCAATGCTCAGAAGAGAGAACAAAAAGAATGTAAGACAAAGTGTATGAGGATTAGTCCCATGAAATGCTGTTCCCTTGGCATGATGTCACCCCTGAAAACATGAACTCAACATGGCTGTGGTTACCCATACAAGATAAAAACAGGATAAAGTGGAGGGGTGCTGTCAAAGTCTAGCCCATAGCTGAGAAACGATTGGAAGTCAGTGGTTACTAAGTGAGAAAGAACCACTTTCTCTGGGGGTGGGTGGTCATTAGTAAATTGCCCATGACCCAGTGGCTGAACCTACATACATGTATACATATAGACCACTAATTGGTCTCAGTGGATTATAAAATAAAAAAAAATATTAACTTGGGAGGGAGATGTGGTAGAGGGCAGGAAAAGTTGGAAGGAGAGAGTAGGGAGTGATATGACCAAAATACGTGTTTGATATTTTCAAAGAATAAAAAAAATGATGAGAAAAATATGAGTGTTTTATGCCTTTCAGAGTGTGATCCTGTAGACTTAGTACACATTGGTATTAAGTTACCAATACAAATACTGGTACTATGGACTTATGGAGTCAAAGAATCTGCATTAACTTTTTTGAAAGAGGGTGCTGTACTCCTGGGTTCATTTAAATACAGATACCAATACCAGTTAACCTAAGTGTCCATCCATGAGCAAGTAGATATAGAAAATACATGCGCGCGCGCGCGCGCGCACGCACACACACACACACAAACACACACACACACACACAGTGATAATATTAATTCTTAAAAACATAGAGATGTTGTAATTATGGTAGAAGTGGACCTGAAAGATATTAATTTGCCAGGGACAGAAGGACAAATAGTATAAGAGTTTAGTTGTATGCAGAATGTAAATATGTCTAATCAATCAAAGCAGAAATCCCAAGGTAGTTACCAGAAGTTGGGTAGAATATGTGAAGACTGGATATTCATTAGTCAAAGAGCATCAAAGGTTGGTTAGAAATGGGAAACGAGGGCTAAAGAGATGGTCTCTCTGCACTTGCCACCAAATCTGCACACCGTAGCTCAGTCACCACGCCCTGTATGGTGGAAGAGGAGAGAAGAAGCCATTCCCCAAATTGTTCTCTGACCTGTTTTTAAGTGCTGTGCCTCCGACAAGCACACCCACCTCCACACATGCAAACACATAAATACATGGAAACACATATATGAATAAATACATAATAACACACAAACACATGAGTAAATACATAACACACACAGACATATAAAACCAGATAAATGAATATGTACACATCTCTCACACACACCTGCACATGCAAACACACCACACACACACACACACACACACACACACACACACACAGAGAGAGAAAAAAGGAGAAAAAAAAGTCTATTTCACACCAGGACTGCTATGTCAAATTTCATGTTCAGTGTCACAGAGATGTCCAATGCATACTTGTGAGTTTATATTTTCAAAGTGTTATTGAAAGGAAAATTAAGACAAACATAAACATAGGACATTTTAATTGCTTCTGACCCCATAATAGAGAGAGGTTGTCCAGCACAATAAAGACATAAAGATTTTGCTTTGATTGCTGCCCTTAGTTCTCTGTCACTTTTCTGAGACAAGGCTCATTATGCAGCCTAGGCTGGCTTAGAATCCAGAGGTTCTCACCACTTGGCTTCCTCATGTTGAGCTATGGCCTTGATTATACTTCCTTGTTAAATTAGGACAACATAAGAGTTTTTGTTAAGGCGTCTTCATGTGTACACCACTATGCTTTGATTTGATGTGTACTTTCCCCCATTGCCCTCCCCAACTCCTCCACAGCCCTCCTTCTGCTTTCTTTGTTAGATTAACCAGCACCCTGCTTTTCTTTCACTGCCTGTGTGTTCTGTTCCTCACTATTTCTCCCTGCCAGCTTTCCCTCAGACCTTTTCTTCCCCTCTATCGATCTTATTACCCACCCTACCATTCCAATATCATACTGCATGAGTATATATCCTGTTCTTTAGAAATACTATATATAATATATAGTATATAATAAACATAATATATAGTTAATATGTAATATGTAATGTGTGATATATAATACATCATACATTATACAATGTACAACACATAACACATAGCATATATAATATAATATATAATATGTAATATATAACACATAGCATATAGCATACAACATATAACATATATAATATATTACACAATACACAATGTTCAAGCATACCTTTATCTATTTTATTAAATGCTATTTTGACATAAGTTTTTGAGACAGATTCTCACTATGTAGCCCAGGCTAGTCTCAACACTCACAGAGATCTGCCTGTCTCTGCCCTTCAAGAGCTGCAATTAAGATGCTTGGCTTCTGATTTAAATTTTGTTGGATGACATATCTCTTGTTTATGGATATTGCACCATTTAATGCTTTAGATTTAAGCTGCTACACATTTGTTTGTTTCTTCTTTATAAATAACCATGTGGTTAACATATTTATTAATGAGTTTGTGTGTTTGATTCTTTTTCTCTTTACATCAAATTTCTAGAAGTTGAAGTGGAAGAATTTTTGTGGGTTTTGATGCATATTGGTAAATTACCAATATTATATTGGAGCATAATATTGATTTAACATTTCTCCCTGTACTGCATAATTACTTGCTTTCTCACACTATCAGAAAAATAAGTGTACAAATGATACACTGAATGTGAGGCTGGTAAGGTGAGCTGTTAGGACCATGTATGTCCCCACCTATACCTTTTTTCTGTACCTCAGGATTTCACATTTCGCCAGTTTCCTATGGGCATTTTCATTTCTTTCTATGTCAGAGCATTTTTGTCTTAGGAATAATGACCCACTGTATGTTAGCTTATGGCCGTCCAATTTCCTCCTAGCGTGTGAGTTCAGGTTTTGCTTTTGGAAGGCATTGTTGAATACATTTGGAACTTTCACATGATGAAACCTATCAGTCTTTTATTTTAGGCATTGCTCTCTCTACTTCTGTGCTTGGAAATGGTCTCTCCGCTCTTAGAAAGATATTTATCTGAAATGAGACATAAAGCATTGCTTTATAGTGTTGCTATTTTTAAGTGATATTATTCTGGAACTGTAATCAAGGTGAAGAGAAAGATAGAGAGAGGTGGGGGAGGGTGCATGTGATCGATAGCTGGTAAGCAGCACATGTTGCAATGCACACTGATGATAAGGCTACAATGGCTTGTCTGTCTGTCTGTCTGTCTGTCTGTCTGTCTGTCTGTCTCTTCCTGTCTTCCTTCCCTTCCCTCTCTCCCTATCCACCCTACCTCCTTCCCTCCCTTACTTCTTCTTTCTTCTCCTTTCTTTGTTTTCTCTAGTAACTAAAAGTAGCAAGATTGATGAGTGAGCATTCAGTGAAGTGTACATGAGTGTCCTCTGTAAGAATGTGGTGGCTGTCAGAGGCTGGCCTCTTGGGTACCTTCAATTGTCATGATGAGGAATTGCTATGAGGGGTTCTTTTTTGATTTTCTATATTCTTTGTTTACATTCCGAAGGCTTTTTCCTTTCCCAGTTCCCCCCTCACCATATGTCCCATATGTCCTCTCCTCCCCACCCCCCTGCCTATTCCCCAATCACCACCCCAGCATTTCTCTGTTCTGTTCTGTTCTGTTCTGTTCTGTTCTGTTCTGTTCTGTTCTGTTCTGTTCTGGTACTCTTCTACAAAACTAGATCCAGTCCTTTCAGGACCAGGGTCCTCTCCTTCCTTCTTCTTGGGAATCTTTTGACTTGCTAATTGTGTCTTGAGTATTCAGAGCTTCTGGGCTCATTAATATCCACTTATCAGTGATTGCATTTCATGTGTATTATTTTGTGGTTGGGTTAACTCACTTAGGATGATATTTTCCAGATCCAACCATTTGCCTACAAATTGCATGAATTCATTATTTTTAATAGCTGAGTAGTATTCCATTGTATAAATATACCACATTTTCTGTATCCATTCTTCCTTTGAGGGACATCTGGGCTCCTTCCAAATTCTGGCTATTATAAATAAGGCTGCTATGAACATAGTGGAGCATGTGTCTTTATTGTATGCAGGGGAATACTCTAGGTATATGCCCAGGAGTGGTATGACAGGGTCCTCTGGAAGTGTCATGGCCAATTTTCTGAGGAACCGCCAGACCGATTTCCAGAGCAGTTGTGCCATCTTGCAGTCCCACCAACAGTGTAGGAGTGTTCCTCTTTCTCCACATCCTCACCAGCACCTGTTGTCTCTTGAGTTTTTAATCTTAGCCATTCTGACTGGTGTGAGGTGGAATCTCAGGGTTGTTTTGATTTGCATTTCCCTGATGACTAATGATGTTGAACATCTCTTAAGGTGTTTCTCGGCCATCTGAATTTCTTCTGGTGAAAATTTTCTAATAGCATGTGTGACTGCTTCCTACATGGATGGGTCTTGGAGTGGAGAAAGGAGATCACCAGCATGGGAGGTGCTCAGAAGAAGGTATACTGGCCTGTTTGTGAAGGAAGGAAAGTTGTTCTTCAGCGCCTTCCACATTTTCGAAGGTTCGTCCTCTTAGCTGTTCTTGAGCTGACAAAGGAAACACAGACTCCCATGAATCATTCATAATAACCTAGATTTATAGAGGATGAATTTATGCCATCAAGCAGTAGGAACTAAGTTGTCTAAGTGCTCTAGAATTTGAGCCCTGAGACAGGCAGATTCTATCTGTGCCTCCTGGTCTCAAGTCAAGTCCAGAAAGCTTTAATAAATTAGCCTTGGTTTTGGTAGTGGGTGATTAGAGATCTTTGTGTTGTGGATGTCACTTTTAGGACTGTACACATAACCAACAGAGAAAACCAGAGCCAGGGACTAGAACAACGTACCAAGAGTATGTATGTCATGCTTACTTTGCATTACATAGCTGAAGACTTTGGAAATTATTTAGCTGAAAAATGACCACTGTGAGGTCAAGTGATGTTATTTGCTGCTGAAATGAGGCTATCTTAATTTAAATGTCATTTTGTTTAACGATAAAGAACAGTTTAAGACTAGATAGCATCAACTGAAGGGGAATGGAAGGGAATAGAGTGGATGTCGATATTAACAACAAAGGGGAATTTGCCTGAGTCAGTTTTCAAGGAAAATTCATCCCCACACCCAGTGGTGGGTCTCTGATAGTAACCAGGACAGGGGTAATGGTAAGGACTGAGATAGCAATGACTAGAAATTTACCTGGCACCAATGGGTAGGCATGGGCATTTCCTTATAAGGAATGGTAACTGAAAAGAGGAAGATGACTTATTTAACTTTGTAATTTATTGCACACAATGACTTGACCTGAGACAGTGGCAGAGTCTATTATTAGCAGAGACCATAAATCTTCAACACACACACACACACACACACACACACACACACACACACACCTGAACACTCTTGTTAATAATTTATATTCTTTCTTTTTATGCCTTCATTCTTTTATCCCTAAGTCTCCATTGTCCTCTCTGACCTTTTCTCATGGTTCTGCTAACCAGAAAGTTGGAACATTCTAGAATATCACTACTTACAGGCTTTTAAATTGAAATGTGGGTTGCATGTCATGACTTCACTATCATCTGATAAGAGCCCCAATTGCTTGAGTAACATAGAACATAAAAGTTAGTGTTGGGCCGTCCTTACTTTTACGATCTTATAAATGCAAATAATTTCCTAGTTGTGTCTGGGTCCTCTGGATAACTTCTGCCTCCTTCATACAATTGCCATTTTTAACTTACCATGCTTTCATGTCTCCAGATATCACTGCAGAGCAGTATAAATTACTTTTTTAGACTTATTCATCTTGAGGGCACCAGATAACACTGGCTCCCTGCAACTGAGATGCAAACTTCAGTGTTATATTTTGGTAGCCTTCTTAGTGATTTAAAGAGGCTTGTTGTCTTGAATTTCCCTGAACTAAAGCCTTACTATTCAAGTGTATGCCTTCAAACAGGTAGGCTAAGGTAGCCACTCAAACTCTTGCGGTGTCCAAATTCTGCACAATATACTTCTGTAGACTCAGGATGGCCATGTACTAGCCTTATTCTAGCTGTATGGAGTTTTATCTACAGGTTCATTGTAGTAAATTTTATTAAAATTGAAATATAATAATAGGCAAAGTATGTGATTTAGATCAGTGATGTGGACTTCATGTAGGGATTGATGTATTTATAAAAAGATAAAGAAGGGGGATATGTTCTCAAGGTGAGGTACTGGGGAGAGGGGCTGCCTTGGTGGGCCCATGCCAAGGCATCCCTTCCCCCTGAGGGACCAGGCACACGATGGTATAGTACAGAATAGAGTTCATTCAGGGCATGGGGAGGGCAGTGAAGGGGGTAGTAGAGGCAGAGAGAGGCATAGAGAGGGAGAGAGTAGAGTAGAGGCTGGCCATAGCTATGAGCACATGGGGGTCGGGGAAGAAGGGAGTGGGGAAGGGGAGAGAAAGAACAGGAGAGAAACAAGAGAGCAAGGGAGGGAGGAGGGGCAAGCAGACCCATTTATAGTGGTCCAGGTCTACCTGGCTGTTGCCAGTCAACTGTGGGGTGGAGTTTAGACAGATGTTATATTAAATGTTAAGAGGTATCAATCATATAATGTCTGAAAGGGATCCAGACTATCATGCTGCTAAACTTATCCTGTTGTCAGAACCTACACAAAACAGAACAAAACAAAACAAAAAGTGAAACAAAAACAAAACAACTCCCCCAAACCCTCAATTAGGTTCAAGTGCATGTTGAAGTTTTAAGAGACTAAAGATCCAACTGAATACATTTCACCTTCATCATTGTCAGCTGAGCATCACAAAGAATACACCAGGAACTTTCTAAAGAAAGTTGATCTAGAACCCTCTTTAAAACCTCCAAAGTAAGAGGAAACATCTAAATTCAAGCACGCCAGTCCTAAAATGCCCCAAGCTAGTCTTTCCTTTCTCAACTCCTTTGAGGAGAAGGGATTCGGACTCATGCTCTGAGGTGGAGTAGAGTGTTGGAATGACAGAAACAGTTCAGGATGTCACAGCATGCAACTAAGAGGTAGCCACATCACTCTGGTAACTACTGCCTGTGCACTGGACACCAGCCACCCAATCCTCCTTGCCCTTGGGGGTTGCAGGTGTGGTGTCAGGGGCGGAACCAACTACCCAGACTCTGGGAGCAGGTGAGAAACTCTGTGGCAAGCTCCTCTGAATGCTTCTGCAAACTCCTTTAATATCCCCCCCCATCCGCATCCCATTGGTCCCCAGCAAGCATCGCTTCTAAACAGTAGTTCCTGATTGGCTGGCATTGTCTGCCTCAGCAATCCTTGGTCTGTCAGGCAGTCTCAGTTAGGTCCTCCTGCAGGAGATGCCTTTGCCGCTGCGTAGGCACCGGCATTAATGTGGAGGCAGTGGCACCATTCTTCCAACAGGTGACTATTATTAAGCATGATAACATGATCTTTTTTCCAAGGTTTGACCAAATCAAATACACAATTAAATTATCCAAGAGAGCCAGCCTTGACTTCTTGGGTTTCTGCAGAGTGGGTGTGGTCCCGACATCCAGCTTGCTTTGTTACACAGCCTGACTGCATTCTTGTCTCCCGGTAGCAGAACAGATAGACAGGCCGGGAGAAAGGGGGATGATAATGTTCAGAGTAAGAAGCCACTGGATAATAGAGTGCTTCTTCCCAGCCAGGCGTCGCCTCGCCCTCTCCGTGACCCCCACTTTAGTTCCAGTAACATACAATGCTGTTCACCTGGTGTGTAATCCACAATGTTTGTGTAATATTCCTGAATCAGCTCTCCAACTAAGCGACCAGAAGTCAAGCATATATTTATTTATAATGCCTCTCAGCAAAAATAAAACTTTTGTTAAAAAATATTGCTAAAATTTAGTGCCATTATTCTAAGATAGAACAATATGGCTGAGAAACGTATTTATGGTTTTCCTTTGGCATTACTACCTTCTTTGGTAACTTCTTGTTAGGCATTTAGAAGCTGTTCCCTTGGTGATATACAACTGTTGTTGGAATTTGTCGGTTGTGTTCTATGGCTCAATATTGAACACATTTCACTTTCTTTGTTGTCTGGCCTCTAGGTGGGGACAGTGTCCTAGAAACTCTGAGCAGGATGGTTAGATAGTTAGGATGCCTGGGCTAGGCTCTAGGACCTGGTGGGGAGGTACAGCCACAGGGGAAAATAGTCTAGTCTTTCCTATTCTGGGGCTCACCAGAGGACTGTTCCAAATGTCTGCCTCCTTCTGGTTTCTCTCCCTCAGCTTAGTCACCTCCTCACTAGAATAATGTACGATGACAGACATGCTTTCATTCCAAATGTCCCTTGATCTTTCAGCTGTGTTTCATTTCAGAGTTTCTGCTGTGCACCAATTTTCTCTACTTTAATTTTTTTGAGATCTATTTTTACTAAAATCTATGGAACATCTGACAATGTTCAGTATCCCATTCTTCTTCCTTCTCCCTCCCTCCAAACTAAAATTCTCCTGTTCCAGTCTGAGTGCCTCCAAATCACAGGATCACAGGCCAGTAGCAAATTTTAACCGATTGTTATGTATGAGTAGTTCTTTTAGTTTTGGAAATAAGATTCTCTGCAAATGGATTTCTGATGCAGCCGAAAAGTAGGAAATGGGGTTTAAGATGTGATGTTTGAGAGTCTGGACTCCATGGATGCCGACTTCATGGATTTCAGGGCTCATTTTATAATCGAGTTCTGCACCTGCAAAATGGGATCAGAGAAGAATATCAGCCTTGCAGTCTAATTGGGACGAAAGAAAAAGAGCATCCACTGGAAGTCTTTAAGGCAGTGATTAGTCAGAGTACCCATCAAAGTATTCATAAACACATGTGTTTTGATGCTGTTAGTCCTAGACACTGTGGTAGAAATCACTAAATGAAACAAGGGTGTATGTCTGCAAAATGATATAATAACACTCATGAGGAAAGCAGGGGAGGGGAAGAGGTGGGGTCAGAATTCTCCAGATAAACAGCTGTGTATGTGTGTGTGTGTGTGTGTGTGTGTGTGTGTTTACAAGTTATATACACACACTATTTTAAGAAATAGTAAACACTGTAGCATTTTGGTGGCTACTAAATTTGATATTTGTGGAGCACATTGAAAACTCAGGTAGGAATCAATGTTGCAACTTGAGGAAAGCAGAGGTGGGAGGATTGAGGGCTTGTGAATTCAGTGACAGCCACCTGTGGCTACTAAGAAAACACTGCCTCAAAAAACAAAACAAAACAACCAACCAAACAAACAAAAAACCTAACCAAAGAAAAACAAAAAAGAAAGGAAAAAAAAACCTTTAGCTGATTGGATTATCCTCTTGTGAATCATCTATAATCCTTATTTCTAGACAACTGTAGTTATTAATCAGGTGAGGACAGAGCTTTTGCCTTATGTAGTCATAGGCTTCTGATAAGGCTGAAAGTGAAGGAATATCAAAGGGGTCAAATAGAGGGGCTTACGTATACGCTGAGTACAGACAGAGAGAAAATCGCAGCCTATGCAAAGGACCAGAGACGAGAACCTCTAAACTCGGAATAATCACCTTTTACAGGGCGCTTAGCCCTGAGACTTTGACACATTTCACACTATATTGTCAGTTACATGTTTTCCACAATTTCTAATAAGTCACATTACTCAGTTCTTTACAGGATCTTAGCAAAAATGCCACCTGATAAAGTGATGATGACATTCAGTCACTCATGAAGTCAGAATCATTGCAGTGGCACCAAACACTGTCTCCTTTCTTTGGAATTGTCAAACAAAGTTTAATTATGCCCTGGAATCCCAGCTTAGCAGTAACTATATCCAACTTGCTTGCCTATAATGTTTTTAATGGAAAAATGAACCTCAACTTATGTTACCTATGTAATCAATGTTGTACCATTTTAAAGTTTTTGAAACTGGAGAGGAATTATCCATAAATTCACGAAACACCGACCCCCACCATAGCCACATCATTATCCCCTGGTGTATGTGCATGGCGCACGCGTGCACGCACACACACACACACACACACACACACACACATCATCCTTCTGTCTTTCTAAGATGGTCATTTGTGTAGTCTTATGTAGCTTTCTATGTTTTTGAAAAAGTAAAACAAAACAAGTCTTTGTTCCTCCTACTTGTGTCTTGCTTACAAGAATATTTCAGATTTCTGAGTGTCCCCACAGATAGAGCTAGGGTCTGGCTGTTAATGAAGCTGCTATTTTCCCTTTTCTCTAAAGTTCCTGAAACTGTACTTAGCTTGCTTGCCTATGAGCTATGATGACTTTATGGTCTGGTGGACAGCTTACACTTAGAAATTAAGAAAAACTGGTAAACAACAGCCCAGGCTGCTAAACTTGAACATGATTCTAATGCAAATGACATTTTGGTTTACATTTTCCTGTGGACTTGCAAAAGGCTGGAGCCAAAATTGTTACCTGATTTTAGATATGGTCTTCAGTTGACAAATGTACAACAATATTTCCGTATCAAAGGGAAACTAAAGCAAAGTTGTTTCCCCCTCTGAGAACTCCTCCTTAGTATTACTGCTGGGGTTTGAAAGAGGAGGTCTTCTGATATTTCTGAATGAGAAGGGTGCTTTCCTAGCTGTCCTCTTCATGAACTTTTCTCAGACATGTGTATCAGAGCAGCTGCATCTCAAATCATGTGCAGTTTTTGATGCTGGCCATCTGATACTTTCAGAAGACACTCAGAACAAACCACAACTCGCTCTCTTCTATGCTGTCTGATTGATATTCACTTTGAGTACCCCCCTCCTCTTTGAATATTTATGTCTGATTAGTTTTAATTTCTACTTTTTAAAAGAGTTTTAAAGATTTATTTTTAGTATATACATATATGTGAATATACACACAAACACGTGTATTTGTGTGTGTGTGTGTGTGTGTGTGTGTGTGTGTGTGTGAGAGAGAGAGAGAGATTAGAGTATCCACAGACCCTGGAGTTTTACGAGGTCATAAGCTTCCTAATGTGGGCACAAGAAATGGCGCTCAGGTCCTCTGCAAATGTGTGTCCTTGACAGAGTCATCCCCTCCTCTCACACTCTTGCCTCAGTTTCCCTCTCCCCCTCCTCCAAGCATTCCACATTCTACATTCATGACACATGTTCTATTACTCTGCCTAGCCCCATCCTTAAATCCTGATGTTTCCTTTCTCTAGCTCCTTTATAGTTTCATGGCCCCAATCCCTCATATATGCAACTTCAAATACAGAAACTTCATGTGAGAGAGGGAGAGAGCATGTGGTATCTGTCTTTCTGAGCCTGAACGATCTGACTCGATATAATATCCATCTTTCTGCAAATTACATGACTTCATTTTTCATCTTGGCTGAAGAAAATTCCACTGTATGCGCGGTATTTTCGTTATCTGTTCATTGTTGATGAGTCTCTCGTTTATTCAATTATTCACCACAACCAATTGGTCTTCTGAGACTTTGGGTTAGACTGGATCCTATGACGTCCTCCCTTCTCCCCAGTTCCCAGTTGCTTTGTGATTGTTCCAAACAGAAAACATTGCTTGATTTCTCCTATGTGAAGCATCACACACAGTCAAGGATTCCAAATTCCTCAGCAACCAAAATAACCTGATATATGAAATAAATGCATTTTATGATATTCCCCTAAATCTCACCAGAGCACCTGGACAATTCTCCATGCCAACATCTTGTCAAAAACTAGCATCACAACTTTGTTTATTTTTTTATTTACCAAGTCCTCTTCTTAAGTGAAAGCCAGTAGTAACTGGAATGAGACCCAGAAGCCTTCATCGTGTCTTCTAATTTAATATTTCCAGGGAAAGTGCTACCTCTTCATTTGTACAGGGCTCACAAATCCATATTTCTTTTCTCCCCTTTCTCTTAACTGTGACAAGAACGGCTCTTTTCAAACTCAGGCAGTAGCGAGCCAAGCCTCCTAAAGGAAATTATGGTGAGACAGGGAGGAGAAGTTTGACAGTTATCAGCACTCAATGTGACAAGAGCATCCATCATGTCTGCATTTAGGCTCAGGGTCTAGGGAGAAAGGAAAAGCAATAAAGCAAACAGAAGCATGGAGGATTGCTGGGCAAGTCAGTGAAAACGGAGCCTGTTAACCTCTTGCTGCAACTGCAGGCTTTAGGTCTTGCCCTCCTATACCTGGGGCTGTCATGAGATACTTTCCTGCGCCGGAGGGACGAGCTAAGCTCTGCTTCCACGTTGGCTCCTCCTTTTGGGTTGTTTACATTTTGTTACTGATACATTTGCTTATTAAGAGCTCTTTATGAACTGCTTTACAAGGTAGGGAATTACTATCAAGAATACAATAACTAAATATTGTTTTATTGAGTTTTTAAAACACAATGTAATTGTACACTTTGGTAGTATTAGGTTTATATTGGGGTTTAACAAATCTCTAGAATTTTGCATTTTACAAAGTGGAGATCCAAAGGAGAACCCTTTGAGGTTCAGTAATAGTGCATTATAAGTATGTACTATAATTTCTTTGTCCATTTAACCTTCATTGGGCCTGTAGGCCGCTTTCATCTCTTGGCTATGGTAAATAAAGCTACAGCACCTTCTTTTTTTTTTTTTTCACACTTGTATTTCAAATTATCACAGTATGTATGATGCAATACAAATGAATTTCTAGTCTATGATATAGTATTTACAAACATGAAAAATAATACAATAATTTGTATAGCTTGAGTAGGTAAGACAAATATTTTAACTGAAAAGTATTATTTGTCTTTTGAGTTATGAAAAAGGTGAGAGAGAAATGAAGTATACCCTGCTCTGTGTATTTGGGCATATGTCTGATATTTACATTGACGCATTATGATAAAGACAACAGAATCATTCAATGAGGTTAGGAGTGGACACTGAATTTTTGACAAAGTTTCCTATCTGGGAACATAATTTTACTCCCAAGTTATCACTATGTTTCCCATAAGAAACTATTTGTTTTTTCTTTCTTTCCTTCTTTCTTTCTTTCTTTCTTTCTTTCTTTCTTTCTTTCTTTTTTTCTTTCTTTCTTTCATTCATGTGTGGTATAGCAATGTGTATGCGTACAAATATGAATGCTTTTAGAGAGCAGTGGTCAATACAAGGGTCTACAATACCATCCTCTACTTTATTCATTGAACCAAGAAACTGTCCATGAAGCAGGCTTCAGAAACTTCCTCTCAATGATCAGGTTACAGGTGTGCAGCCTTTTCCAGGAGTGCTTGAGATCCAAGTCCTCATGCTTGCAAGGCAGACACTTTATCCCCTGAGCTGTCTCCCTAGCCTTCCACCAGAAACATATCAATAGCATTTCAGAAATGCAAATCGGCTCACAGAATAAAACTCACTGTGTTTATTTAGAAAGGAAGTTCTCTATTACTTAGATTTAAAAAAATTTCTTCTCTCTTTTCTTCATTGGGGGTGGGTGGAGGCAGGAAGAGGGACATTTAGTCATTTAACTTGAATTTTATCTCTGGCCTGACAGTTTTTAGCAGTGTGATTATGAGCTACCTCTTATCCTCCTGGAGCCCCAGTTACACACACTGAATGGAATAACTTATCTTAGTCGCACATGCTAAATAAAATTAAACAGGATAATGTATGTTATAACATTCGTATTTAGAAAATTGACAATCATATTTCCATTCTGCATCTCATCTCTTAATCTTCTTCTATCCTCATCTGGAATTCCGATGATTCCCGATTCCCTGACTGTGAGTTTGCTCATATGATCCCCCTCTGCTGTGAAACTTGTATCTGTGTTCTACCCATTCAAACCTTATCCATTCCCCAAGGCCCAGAGCAGTTGCTAATTACTACACAGAAATTTTTGGATAAGTCTTTAAGGTGCCAGGCAACTTGGCAAAGAATGACTATGTTAACTCCCACGTGAGTAAACATGTTTAGCATCAAATCTCTAATCTCTCCATTTCTGTGTCACACAAGAAAGTTAATAAAACAAAGCTTAGCATTTATTCAGTTAATTAAATGGGACTGCTTGGAAAAAGGATTTCACATCTAACCTGGGAGTAGAGATTCACTTGAACGAGCCGAATGTGTTCAGCTATAGAGCAGTAGTTTTCAAGAAGTTTGCAACCTCTTTGGGAATCAAAGACCTTTTCACAGGGGTCATAATTCAGATATCCTGTATATCTGATACTTACATTTTTGATTCATACCAACAGGAAAATGACAGTTATGAGGTAGCAACAGAATAACTTTATAGTTGGGGGTCACCACAACATGCAGAACAATATCAAAGGATCACAGTGTTAGGAAGGTTGGGAAACACCTTTCCTACCTCGTAGGGTCTTGTGCTCTTGCTGTGTGTTCTTGTATCTAAACCTAATGTAGCCAAGTTTCCTTGTCACTAACTGGTCATTATCTACATATGTCATACCTAAAGTAAGGAATATTCCTCATTGACATTGACACTTACTGCTAGAAAACAAGATCAGGATTTGATTATTTGCTGAATTATTGTGTCTTAATATGGAGGGAACCACAGCCATTATTTGGCTAACTTCTCCTGAGAAGCATGATGTTAGCTCTTATTTCTTTTTACAAGGGTGAGGAGGTGACTGCTAGACCTTGCTCATTTTGTTGTGTACCAGAATGCATTTCCTTGGTGATGCTGAACTTTTCTGTGTGACTCAGACATTTGAATTTCCTCTTTTGGGAATTCTCTTAGACATCATTTTAATTGGTGTATTTTTCGATATCTACTTTTTAAAAAATTCTTTATATATTTTAGATATTAACCTTCTATTGGATATAGGAGACTCCTTTCTGATTCTGTAGCTTGTCATTTTCTCTGGGAAGTGCTATTTTTCATCATGCAGAAGTTCTTCAGTTTCATGTGGTGCAGCCTATTAGTTATTTTTAGTGCCTCTGCATTTGGTGTTCACTTCAGAAAGTCTTTTACTGTGCCCAAAAGTTCAAGACTGTTCTCCACTTTGTCTTTTTTTAGATTCAGGGTATTTGGCCTTATATTTGAGGTATTTGATCCATTTGAAGTAGAATTTTTGCATAGGGTGATATGTATGAATTGATTTGGACTCTTTTACATGCAGCCATCCAGTTTGACCAGAATCATTTTTTTGAACGTGTGTCTTTTTTTTCAATGTATGTTTCTGCCTTCTTTTTGAAAGAATCAGGTACACATAGATGTGTGGACTTATTTATGAGGCTTGAGTTCTGTCCCATTGATCAGCGTTCCTGTTTCATGCCGATACTTGACAGAACAGTTCATCTAAGAGAGGTAACAAGACTATTTTTTTTAATTTTCTATATTCTTTGTTTACATTCCAAATGCCTTCCCCTTTTACAGTCCCCCCATAAGTCCCATAAGCCCTCTTCCCTCTGCCCATTCCCCAATAATGCCCCTCCCATTTCTCTGTCCTGGTACTCCCCTACAATGCTGGATCAAGCCTTTCCAAGACCAGGACCCTTTCCTTCCTTCTTCTTGGGAATTATTTGATATGTTAATTGTGTCTTGGGTATTCAGAGCTTCTGGGCTAATATCCACTTATCAATGACTCCATTCTATGTGTGTTCTTTTGTGATTGGGTTACCTCACTTCGGATGATATTTTCCAGATCCAATCATTTGCCTAAAAGTTTCAGGAATTCATTGTTTTTAATTGCTGAGTACTATTCCATTTTAGCAAGACTATTTGCTGGCTAGTCCTTGAGTACCAAGAGTCTAGAATGCCCTTGTGGTATCCATTGGTTGTACTTCAGTGTCAGTTTTCAAGATACCTTGCTAGGCAGGCATTTAACCACTAGATCCAGCATCTCCAGTTATGTAGAGAAGAGAGTTACAGGAGTGAGAAGTAAAGACTCTCCAGTGGATCACCAAAAACAATAGCAAAATGACAGTTCCAATACCCAGACATTTTTTTCTTTTTATCAGAGCCATGACTCCAGACAAAAGGTCCTGATTCAATGTGTCTACTGTACACATTCAATGCAGTGTGCTGTCTCTGAGTAACTATTCCACTGTCATTTGAAACAGGTTATCCCCAAATGTTTCATTATACTTTTGCTTCTACATAGTCTGTTACTTTTCCTTTTCTTAAACATCATACACAAGCTATTTTATTGAAAAATTGGGGGAGAAATGATTATTGCATTTTTCTTTAGTACTATAATTAAAATTATTTTATTTTCTACATTCTTTGTTTACATTCCAAATGATTTCCCCTTTCCGAGTTCCCCCCTCCCCATAAGTCCCATAAGCCCTCTTAATGAATGATTAAGGGACCTCTCCTTCCTTCTTCTTGAGAATGATTTGATATGTTAATTGTGTCTTGGGTATTCAGAGCTTCTGGGCTAATATCCACTTATCAGTGACTGCATTCCATGTGTGTTCTTTTGTGATTGGGTTACCTCACTTAGGATGATATTTTTCAGATCCAACCATTTGCCAAAGAACATCATGAATTCATTGTTTTTAATTGCTGAGTAGTATTCCATTGTGTAAATATACCACATTTTCTGTATCCATTCCTCCATTGAAGGACATCTTTCTATTGATGTGATAAAACCCCACTGTAAAAGAAGGACTTTATCTGACTTAGATTTTTAGAGGGTTAGAGTACCCATTGTAGGGCAAAGGAACAACTGATTGCTTATGTCTGTATCCACAACCAGAAGGGAGGGAGGGATGGAGGGGGAGAGAGAGAGAGAGAGAGAGAGAGAGAGAGAGAGAGAGAGAGAGAGAGAGAATGAGAACACAGAGCAACCAGGAAGTCAAAGATGTATTATTTTGGAACATCAAAGTCCAGCCAGTGGTACCTTCTCCAATAAGGCCACGCCTCTTAATAATATTTTTCAATCAGTTCCACTAACTAGAAACTAAGTTTTCCAATATGTGAACCCAGGGGGCCCATTTTTATTCAAACCACCATATGCATGCTGCAGTTTCAGGTGTCTTTGATTCCAGCTATCTTAATATCTGTGCTTGGGCTTGCCCCCTCTTTCCAAGAATCAAGGGGCTGGGGTCATGGGATGCTAATTCATGGGATAATCGAAAGGGAACCTGGAGTAATGACTGAACTGATGTGTAAATTAAAGACTGGGCTTTTGATCTGCAAGAGATAAGATATCAAGAGAGCTTTTGTAATAGCAAGAGAAAGCTGTCCTGAGAGTTGGTCATCAGCTTGTAACCCACGATTTGACTTCCAGTTGTTTGTTTTGCTTCTCCCAGACATCCCTTCTCTAAGTAACCCTTCTCCAAGGTGATGGTGGTCCATGGCACCATACATTAGTTGTTTTTTTTTAATTGACAATCATTGACTTCCAAGGTTTTAACTAGGTCCCTTCCATATATTCTTTCCTTTATGATGCCTAATAAAAAAGAGATTAATTTTTTTGGAGACTCATTTTAATGTGGTCATTTGCTTTTCTGTTACTGTTTTCAAGATGTTTAAAAAACATTTGATTATGCTATGTCTAATATATATTTTTGAGCATATAGCGTTTTGCAGATTTTTATTCAATACATTATACAATTACTTTATTGTGTTTGCACAAAGATGCTACCTCATTTGGGATAGGACACAACTATGGCTTATAAATGTGTCTCTATTTTCATATTTTGGATTGGACATTTAGAAATCTGAGAGTATGCTGGAGTTTTGTGTGAATAATGGTATGGAATGAAAGCCTATGATAGCTTAGAAAAGAGTTAATGTCTCCTTGGGTTTATAAAAAGGTGGAGCCTAAACTGTTCAGCCATCATTTGGCCCCCAGTATCAAGCACTTGTCTTTTTCTAAAAACTAGATAGTCCTGTTGCACCAATATTTTGTCCAAGACATGAACATCTGGAGTTATTTTATTTACTACTATTATGTATTGAAATATTGCCTTAATCCTTTACTATTGTGTTAAAATTTTATTCCTCGATGAGGAAATTTGACAGTGCCTTCTATACTTTCTCAGAAAATTCCTCAGCCCTATTGAAAATGAATAACATGTGACTCATATTACTTCATTAACTGCATCATCCACCAGTTAGTTAAACATATTGGTGCTAGTTGGAATATGCATATAAAATCAACTTGGTACTCTGTACTCAGAGGTGCACTTTTCAATACTGTGAACCGGTTTTCTCCTGGAGGCTCCTTGTCATGTCAATTCACATCATAAATTCTTGTTTCCAGTTCATAGCATTTTAAGGTTCTATTTTGAATGCCCAGATTTCTTTACATGTGGGAAAGTAGGAAAGGTTAAGAGGTAGTGACCCAAGATTGGAGGAATGGCCAATTAGTGACTGGGATAACCAAAGTCCTATCCCATGTGAGAGAGACAACACCTGACACTAATTATGATACTCTGCTATGCTTGCAGACAGGAGCCTAGCATGATTGTATTCTGAGACTTCATCCAGTAGTTGATGGGAATAAATGCCCACAACCAAACATCATGTGGAGTCCTGTAGAAGAGTGGAGGATAGGACTGAGCAAGCCCGAGGGGTCAAGGACTCTACAAAAAGACCTACAGAGTCAACTAACCTGGGCCCATAATGGGTCACAGATACTTAAACACTAACAAAAGAACATGTAGGGGTTGTACCTAGGTCTGTAGCAAAGTACAGCTTAGTCTTCATGTGGGTCCCCAAACCATTGGAGCAGGGGCTGTCTTTGATTCTGTTCCCTGTCACTGGATCTCCTTCCCCTAACTGGACTGCCAGGTGGGCTTTCAGTGGGAGAAGATGTGCTTGGTTCTCCTGGGACTAGATGTCCCAGGACAAGCTGATATCCAATAGGTGGGGGGGAGTGCTCTCCTTTCTCTGAGAAAAAGTGGAGGGATTAATGGAAGGAGGGATTTGTCAGGGTGAGATAGGAATGAGAGAACGGGGATGGGCAGATATGGGGATGCAAAATGAGAAAAAATTAATGAATAAAATAAAATGAAAAAAGGAATAGAAAGAAAGGGGGAGAGAGCAGGTGGGAGGGATGGAGTGAGGAAAGAAAGGAATGGAGGAAGGAAGAGAGAGAGAGAGAGAGAGAGAGAGAGAGAGGGAGGGAGAGAGAGAGGTGCCCATGGCCATGGCCAAGATACAGTGAGAACTGATTGGTTAATAGATAAAAAGTTTTCTATGTGCTTATAGCCATTGATCGATTATAAGCTGAGGTTACAAGAGCAGCTCTTTATATGTATTTTGGTGCTGCTGGCATACTGCCTTTCATTTTTTTCTTATGATCTTACTAACTTCTCTCCCTCATCCCTATCCAATTAATTTTGTCATTACATTGGAGATCCGCTTGCATGAAATTTATTTTTTTAATGACTTAGTAGATTAATTTGGAAGATGGGAGTATATTAAGTTTCCTGTTGAGTAGGTAGAAAATGAAGTCAGCAATGGGAGTCTAGAGAACTTGATTTTGTACCCTGTGAACTAAGATTGGCTTTATCATCCATGACCATGGCCCCAGTCTTATTCACTTATCTGAATGAGGGTGCACCCCATCACTTTCCTGGTTCTGGCGCATTGACTGTGCCAAACTGTCAGAGTGTCTTGAAGGTCTGAATTCCTTGGCCATTGCAATGGTCTTTCTTTCCTTAGGCAGTCAGTTACTTTATAGAGTTAGCAGTGACTTTTCAATTTTCAGAAGCTAATTGAATGTAGTTTCATGAGATGTAGAACCTGGATTCTCTGGGGGAATCTCTGATTCTCCTGATGCTTTTCGATCAACACCAGACACAGTCCTAGACCATTCTCCACAGAGGCAACAAAGCAAAGGGAATTTGATGAAGGATTACATAATCTCTTAAAATTTCTGTGTTTGATCAGTGCTAAAGCATGTCTGAATGTTCACTGGATGTGTGTTGAGGTTGATTTCAAGGAGTTAAGAGTGATTTCAAGGTCTTTAGGTAAGGAAGTTTTTTTTTTGTAGCTGAGAGAAAGACTAACAGACCAAGCCTTCTACGAACTAGATTGCCAAGTCTCTCACAAGAAAGGGAATGTATCTGTTAGTATGTTTCAGAATAAATTGTACCCTGGTTTACACTACTGTGCAGAACAGTGGCTATCAAGCCCTGTGTTGTCCCAGATGACTTCATTTTCAAGACATTTGGCTGTATTTAGAGTACAAATCCTGAGGCAACATGGCTATTTTGTTTATGCAGAGGCAACCATTACTGGTTTAGTACAATCCATGATGCTGATTGATGAGTAATTTACTCCTAAGTATATATAAAAAGTGTTTCTTATGAACCAATTCACATAGATCAGTTACAAATGAGCATTTAAATATAACAAATTAAATAAAAACTAGTCCTGTGAACTTAGAAAACTTGGCTGAATCCAAGGACAGATTCCTAACTTTGGTGCATAGTGGCATCTACCAACCTCTCACTTAACTACCTACTGTTTCTCTCTCTCTCTCTCTCTCTCTCTCTCTCTCTCTCTCTCTCTCTCTCTCTCTCTCTCTCTTTCCCTCCCTCCCTCCTTCCCTCCCTCCCTCCCTCCCTCCCTCCCTTGCTCCCTCTCCTCTCTCTCTCTCTCTCTCTCTCTCTCTCTCTCTCTCTCTGAACATGATTACCAGGCCAAAACAAAATTGTCCATCCTCATGTCTTCAGCTCATCACTGTTCATTTGGGCAGGTCTGGTCCTTTTCTTCCTGTCTAGTTGCCTTGAACCTACCTTGCCTTTGACTTCCTATACCATAAGAGGGTCGTTTTCGTGGCCTCTAAATGCCCTCTGAATAGATCCCTTATCGTATTGTCTAATGACTTTTCAGTTACTCAGTTTACATCCATGTCAGTTCCCTGCCTGCTTTCTGTAAGACTTCTCTGAACTCTGCAGACTCTCCAGTCCAATGTTAGCCACCCTGTCACCTGTACACTACCATATAAAGTATAATACATGATTGGAGAGTCAATTCAGAATGAAATAAAAAACCAGAAATTGTCAAATGGCTACACTGTTAAGTAAAATAGGTTGACATTGTTAATTGCAGCTAATAATACCAATAAAACTTATGAACACTTTGTTACTCACTAGTTTTGACATTGTGGGAAGACATACACCTGTCTCAATGTCATAACATTGCAATATCCATCTCAACATTAACCCCAGGACTCAATCTACCTACTTCTATTGGTCTAACTACTCCCCACTTCATCTTTCCCAATCTGTGAATTAGCTTATAGTAAATTTAACAATAGGGAAACATGTGACTTTCTCTAAATATAAACTCCATGTCCTCTCCTATATGCCATTTCTATTTTCTGTTTGATCTCTAGCAAAAATCCAAAAGGAGAAAATATTTGATTCCATATTCCATCCACAATCTAAGGATGTATTAGCAAGATTCACAAAAAAAGGAAGAATGTAAGGGCTATGACTGCTGATGTAGAGTAGAAAAAACAAAAATCTAGTGATCTTTCCAGGAACTTTCATCTAGGCGAAAAGCATAGGCCAAAATATTAGTATATATGATTAGAATTTCTTGTCAGCAAGGAGTGGAGTTTTAATCAGGGTTTCTATTCCTGCATAAAACATCATGATTAAGAAGCAAGTTGGGGAGGAAAGGGTTTATTCAGCTTACACTTCCAAATTGCTGTTCATTACCAAAGGAGGTCAGGACTGGAACTGTAGCAGGTCAGGAAGCAGGAGCTGATGCAGAGGCTATGGAGGGATGTTTCTTACTGGCTTGCTTCCCCTGGCTTGCTCAGCTTGCTTTCTTATAGAACCCAAGACTAACAGCCCAGGGATGGCACCACCCACAATGGGTCCTCTCACTCTTGATCGCTATTTGAGAAAATGACTTGCAGCTGGATCTCATGGAGGCATTTCCTCAACTGAAACTCCTTTCTCTGTGATAACTCCAGCCTGTGTCAAGTTGACACACAAAACCAGCCAGTACAGCTGGTTTGTGTCTATTATTTGGGTTAGAACTAGAAGTAGATTATTGTGGCCTCACATTTGTTGGTTAATGTGAGAATCAATTGATCTACAGACAGAAAAATGAATCTGCAAGCTTCTGCATTTTAGAGGCATAATTTTAGTATAGGCCTAGGGAGTGTGTTGGGGAACAGGAGGCTACATTGTCAATTCATAATTTTGTGGTTTCTTCCCTGGCAGGAAATGGATAAGTAATGCTGAATCATTCAAATGGCATGTAATGGGGTCACGCTCAGCTTCTCCAGGTGGATGTGAACTTTATTTCCTCTTTCATCCCTGATAAAGCAAATGTTAATGAAAGGTAAATGGGACATGGAAACAAGCATACAAACAATTCACAATATACACTAGTTGAACTATCATTTAGATTTTCCACACCTCCAAAGAGCAACTTAAGATTTGAGATGTTGAATGCTTTCATTATTATATAAGGAAGGAAAGATAATGATCTAATTTAGCCAATGTGTTTATATGCCACAATGAGACTACAGGGCAGCATGCTTACACACTTTTATATAAATTCACATGTGCTAATTCTATTCCTTTTAGTTCATTATCTTAAGTAATAATGCATTCAAAAATAAATATTATTAAATGCTTAATATGTGCCAAGCACTTTGTACGTGCAATTTACTGAATTAGTACAATATTATGTGGTAAGTACACTTTTATCTTTGTTTGTTTATTTATATTTTTTGAGTTTTGAGCCAGAGTCTTATATATTCCAGATTCTTCTTGTACTCCCTAAGTAGATGAGTATGACCTTGAGCTTCTGACCTTCTGGTCTCTATATTCTGAGTGCTGGTATTACATATGTGCAGATGTATGGTTGCACAGCTGGCTTATAGATGGCAGCAATAAAACCCAGGGCTCTGTGTAAGATAGCAAACAACCTACCTGCTGAAGTACAACCCTAGTACTTGTGTCCTTTTTATATAAAGACATTAAGACTCAGATAAGTGATATCATTGTTTAAGGTCACCTGGCAGGTGAATAGAAAATTAAGAACCACACTATTTTCTATATAAAACAGACACCAGAAAATCCCATTTTAACTCCTATGTTGCTCCTTTCCCTATCTAAGCAGTGTATGCTATTAACCAGGAGTTTATGTTTCATAAAGGAATAGAAAGAAGGAGAGATTCAGTGAAGACTGAAGAGATATACAAGGAAGAAGGAGGGTTAGGGCTAGCCTTGATTAACTCTGTTAATGTTTATACCATTTAGAAAAGATATGCCTCGGTGTGATTTGGATAGGTGGATGCTTTGAATATGTTTATGCAACTGAACTTAGTACTAATTTAACATTTGATTTTGCATGTCACATAGCTTAGATTTTGAGAGTTTATCTAACATTTTAGTCTCCACTAAAAGCAATAAAGTTTGAAACTTTTCATAGAAGGCTACACCAGCAGTATAGAGTCTAATTTCTACAGTGATGACATTTTTTTTTTTTGAGAAGTGATGCTTTTGACCTATGCTCATCCAAACTTAACTTATTCTATAATAGTTTAATGTTCTTGCTAAGGTGTCCATATTTCTCCCTAAAGCACTAGATTGTTATGATCTTTCCTGATTGATGCCTTGCCTTTTATCAGCCAGAAACAGTGATAGACAAGATGGGTTGGAGCAAAGGTCATTCTCTAACTAACTGAGGATACTTGAGATAAGAGCCTTCTGTGTTAAAAACTGATTCAAATTTTGTTAGTTTATCCACTTTGGAGAAACAATTTCTTAAAGGCATTTGCATTAAATACCTCTGAACACACACAAAAACATTTTCTAATTATAAGATAAACACCTATGTATATAAACATATTAAGATAAATAAGACAAACACCTATGTATATAAATCCTTTGTGGCACATTTATAAAATGAAAATACTGTACTAAACTCTACTCTTTTGTTTGTCATATTTTAATGTTTATATGCTCTTACAACCTTCTCCAACTCCATTTTAAACAAGCATACACACTCAAACACATGCATACACATTCACACACACTTGTATATGTACTCTCCCTCTTTCTCACACACACACATGAGCAACACACCTCCATACACATTTTCTTCCTTTTGATGAGTTTGATATTCTTTGAGTTCTATACACACCATATTCTGTAATATTTTACATTTCCAGTCTCTATCAGATCATAGCTTTCTTGTAGATGATCTGATACTGATGATACTATGTACATAATCCTTGAAGTTTCCTTCTCTAACCTTTTAATCATTCTATGCTCATGTACACATATCTTATGTGTATGAATATGTAGACCTATTTCTGTATGTGTATGAGAATGCATGTGGTGCCAAAGGGCACCTTTGAGTGTCCTTTCTCAGGTATGACCCACTATTTGTCTGCATGCTTTGAGCATTAACTCTCATTAATCTGGAAGTTACTTGTTAGCTTAGACTCACAAGCTTGTGAACCCCAGACATTTGCTAGATTTCCCTTTTCTAACAACTTCATCTATGAGTTCTAGAGTGTCAGACTCAAGTCATGGAATGAACTTTACTGACTGGGTCATCTCCCTTGTTCTCAGCTCAATACAACCCTCTCAATGGCCACATGTTGTGCTTAGGCTTTCCATGGTTAATATTTCTTGAAATGTATTAAGTGTAAGTTGTCTTATTGTTCCCCTTGTCTCTGAAGCTGGATATTGAAAATTCAAGAGCAACTTTAGCATGTCTTCTTCCTCTCCTTGACTAATATCACAGTTTTGATATTAGTCTTATGTGATCCGAATAACGATATTCAAATTCTACATCCCCTTAGGTACAGTCATGTCTCATTCCTTATGAGAACAGAAAGCAGTAATTGCTAGGGAAAGCTGCAGAGTCTCAAGCGAACCTCAAAATGCTAGCAACAGAAGGAAACTTGGCTACTCATAGAGCAGTGCTGGAGAACACAACCCAGCAAAGCGATAGATGAGGCAAACTCCTGTTTGCGAGGAAGAACAGATACATTAAAACCATCAAAATATCTAGATCAAGACTCATCGATTTTTAAAACAGCTGGTGCATATTCAGAAAGCTGGCCTTCAGCAATACTAGCTTTCTGCAGAATATATAGCTTTATTCTTTTTCCTGTAATTAATATGCAGAGTAACATCTAGGATCTATAAAATAGTTATGAAAGCCCAGAAATAATTTTCAAACTGTTGAATTAATATAACATAAAATGGTTAGTTTTATGTCAACTTGATATAAGCTAAAGTCATCTAAGAGGAGGGCACCTGAAAGGGGAAATCATTTGGAATGTAAACAAAGAGTATAGAAAAAAATATGTCTTGTAAGATTGGGCCTGTAGGACATTTTCTTTCTCTTCTTTTACTTTTATTCTTCTCTTACACATTACATTCTGGTTTCAGTTTCTTCTCTCTCCATTCCTCCCAGTAGTGTCTTACATATTCCTTCCTTCCAAGATCTACTCTTCCTCCTTTTCTACTCAGAAAAGAGCAAGCCTTCTAGAGATATCACCTAAACATGGCCTAACAAGTTACAATAAAACTAGGCATAAGCTGCATGTCAAGGCTGCAAACAGGCAACCCTGTCCCAAGAACAGGGAAAGTGATTAATGGGAGAGGATCCAGCTCATTTATGTGTAGTGCCATCCCTGGGCTGGTGGTCCTGGATTCTATAAAAATGTGGGGTGAGCAATTCATGAAGAGCAAGCCTGTAAGCAGCACCCTCCATAGTCTCTGCATAGGACCTGCCTCCAGGTTCCTGCTCTGAGTTACTGTATTAGCTTCCTTCATTGATGAACTATGATTATAATTTGCAAGTGTAAGCCAAAATTAACTCTTTTCTCCCCTTGATTTTTGGTCAGGGTCTTTTATCACATCAATAAAAATCCTAAGACAATAAGCACAAGCCAAAAATGAAAGAGTAAATTCCTTGTCTTCCGTCTGGCAAGCCTGATGAAAGGAGATGACAACTTTACACCCTTTGTGATGTCATCTTAGGTAATGTCTTCTAGATGGAGTTCCATTTGAGCTTTGTTTTCATGATGTCTTCTATTTCCTCCCTTTAGAATTCCTTCCATTTAGCATTTAGTTCCCCCAAATTACATCTATATTATCTATATGTATACCAAATGGTCATTTCTTATTGTTAGAAGAAAGTATTTTGATTAGCGTTTTGAGAATTGTGTACAATCACTTCAGTTGTATACACACCCCTCCCATGGTTCCATCCAGGCCCATTAATACTTCTCTATTTTTTAAAATGCCCTTTTTGTTGTTTAAGCCTATCAAGTCCAATTTTGCTGCCCATATATTTTTGGATGAATGTCCTTCCACTCGAGTGCAGTTGACCTACCGAGAGCCACACCCTTAAGGAATCTACCTTCTACACAGTGTTTTTCAGACAGAGAAGGGAAGCTGCACATATGGATTCATACTGGTTGTGGTAAAATGTACAAGTCCTGTGCAAGTCCAGGTCTGACACAATCCCTGCTCGTTTCTCATTAAACTAGTCACTTTTTAAAGATCTGTTAATCACTACTCCCTTATGTGTAGAACTTAGGTGTGAATTCTTTAGGAGCTAATATGTGTACTGTTGTTTAAGCCCTGAATGTTTAGGCATGCCTGTGGAAGGCATAACCCTCAAGATGGTGCTATTATGGGAGAGGATGGTGAAAACTTCAGGAAGTCTGTTGTAGTGAGAGATTCTTAGGCAGGCAGGACCTATTCTCAAAAGTGATTGTGTATATATGTGGTCCATGGGGGCAATAATGATGTCTGTGGTCCATGCTTTTGCTGAAAGCCATCAAGGGTGGCAAAGTTTTTCTAAGTTATTGAACACTGACAGTTTGATCATGTGCCAGTTAGTATATGGGCAATACAAATTGGACTTGGACTTGGTGTATGCTTTTCTTCTTTTTTCTTCTTTCTCCTTTTTCCCGCCTGTGGAGGGAAACATAAGGGTATGAGAGTGAAACTAGGAGGACTGGAAAATGATGTTGATAGGGTTGCATTGTATAAATTTCCCAAATAATAAAATATTGTGCTGGGAAAAAAAGGATTGTGTGACAGGAATCTCTGCGATCTTCCTTTATTGTTCTTTGATATGATGAGAGTGGCTTTGCTCTGCAGCACAGTAGTAAAGGTGCCTCAAGGGCATCTCAGACATCTGAAAGGTTATAGCCACCACAGGCTCAGAGATGTACAAATGCAAACCTGATTTTAAACAAATGCAAGGAAGAAAAATTTTAGAAAAGAACGGTGGGTGCTCAGAATTCTTGTGGGTTTTGCTTCGCTGCATTCAGCTATCTTGGCACTTAAAGGTCACCATGATTAGGCATTTAAATGTCATCATGATCAGGGTTGATGCAGACTCAAGTACAGTTCACGCTGGCAACTGTCTTGGAACTGTCTGTGCAATGCTTCTTTGCCAGGAATTTAGAACTGAGGAGCTGTCTGAGTGGCCAGTTAAAGCATGGTAGTGTAGCAGTTTGGAAAGCATTGCCAGATGGGTTGATGTATAAAATCATGAGAGTGAAGCTGTAAAAATGGTGACTTACAAAGGTAACTTAGTGCCAGCAATGTGTGATGCCTGACACTGGAGGATGTAGTTAGAGTTGTTCATCAAGTCAGAGTGACTAAGCTCTTGGGAGTTTGTTTTCCATCTTATTAGTCTACTTCCTATCACCAACTGCACCTGATGCTGAGCACAAGGTTTATTTTTTTTTAATTTTTTAAAATTTTCTATATTATTTGTTTACATTCCAAATGGTTTTCCCTTTCCCAGTTCCCCCTCCCCATAAGTCCCATAAGCCCTCTTCCCTCTGCCCATTCTCCAATCAAACTTGTCACACTTCTTTGTCCTGCCAATCTCCTACAATGCTGCATCAAGCCTTCCCAGGACCAGGGCCCTTTTCTTCCTTCTTCTTGGGAATGATTTAACATGTGAATTGTGTCTTGGGTATTCAGAGCTTCTGGGCTAATATCCACTTATCAGTGACTGCATTCCATGTGTGTTCTTTTGTGAATGAGTTACCTCACTTAGGATGACATTTTCCAGATCCAACCATTTGCCTAAGAATTTCATGAATTCATTGTTTTTCATCACTGAGTAGTATTCCATTGTGTAAATATACCACCTTTTTCTGTATCCATTCTTCCATTGAGGGACATCTGGGTTAAATTCAGCTGGAATAACAAAAAACCAAGCTAAAACTATTCTCAACAGTAAAAGAGTTTCCTGGGGAATCAGTATCCTGGACCTCAAGCAGTACTACAGAGCAATCATGTTAAAAACTGTAGGGTAGTGGTACAGTGATAGGCAGGTAGATCAATGGAATAGGATTGAAGACCCAGAAATGAACCCACACATCTATGGTCACTTGATCTTTGACAAAGGAGCTGAAACCATACAGTTGAAAAAAAGATAGCCTTTTCAACAAATGGTGCTGGCTCAATTGGAGGTCAGCATGCAGAAGAATGAAAATTGATCCATTCTTATCTCCTTGTACTAAGCTCAACTCTAAGTGGATCAAGGACCTCCACATAAAACCAGACAGATTGAAACTAATAGAAAAGAAACTGGGGAAGACCCTTGAGGACATGGGTACAGGTGAAAAGTTCCTGAACAGAACATCAATAGCTTATGAGCTAAGATCAAGAATTGACAAATGGGACCTCATAAAACTACAAAGTTTTGTAAGGCAAAGGACAATGTCAAAAGGACAAAATCGCAACCAACAAATTGGGAAAAGATCTTCACCTACCCTACACTGGACAGAGGACTAAAATCCAATATATACAAAGTATTCAAGAAGTTAGACTCTAGAGAGCCAAATAACCCTATTAAAAATGGGATACAAAGCTAAACAAAGAATTTTCACCTGAAGATTTTCGAATGGCTGAGGAGCACCTTAAGAAATGTTCAGCATCATTAGTCATTAGGGAAATGCAAATCAAAACAACCATGAGATTTTACCTCACACCAGTCAGAATGGCTAAGATTAAAAACTCAGGAGACAGCAGATTCTGGTAAGGATGTGGAGAAAGAGGAACACTCCTCCACTGCTGGTGGGAATGCAAGTTGGTACAACCACTCTCAAAATCAGTCTGGTGGTTCCTCAGAAAACTGGGCATGGCACTTTCGTAGGACCCTGCTATACCACTCCTGGGCATATACCCAGAGGATTCCCTGGCATGCAATAAGGACACATGCTCCACTATGTTCATAGCAGCCTTATATATTATAGCCAGAAGCTGGAGCACAAGGTTTTAGAACTTAACATTCATCTGTAGGAGTTCTCTGGTGGAGTTTTTTGGGTCACTTACTTATACTATCATATCATCTGCAAAAAGTGATAGTTTCACTTCTTCCTTTCCAATTTGTATCCCTTTGACTTCATTATGTTGTCTAATTGCTCTCGCTAGAACTTCAAGTACTATATTGAAAAGATATGGAGAGAGAGGGCAGCCTTGTCTAGTCCCTGATTTTAGTGGGATTGCTTCAAGTTTCTCTCCATTTATTTTGATGTTGGTTACTGGTCTGTTGTATATTGCTTTTATTATATTTAGGTATGGGCCTTGAATTCCTGTTCTTTCCAGGAATTTTAACATGAAAGGATGCTGAATTTTGTCAAATGCTTTTTCAGCATCTAATGAGATGATCATGTTTTATTTTCTTTTAGTTTGTTTATGTAGTGGATTACATTGATGGATTTCCGTATATTGAACCATCCCTGCATCCCTGGGATGAAGCCAACTTGATCATGGTGAATGATGATTTTGATGTGCTCTTGGATTCGGTTGGCAAGAATTTTATTTAGTATTTTTGCATCAATTCATAAGGGAAATTGGCCTGTAGTTCTCTTTCTTTGTAGGCTCTTTGTGTGCTTTTGGTATCAGTGTTATTTTGGCTTTGTAGAACGAGTTGGGCAGTGTTCCTTCTGTTTCTATTTTATGGAATAGTTTGAAGAGTATTGGTGTTAGTTTTTCTTTGAAGGTCTGATAGAATTCTGTGCTAAAACCATCTGGTCCTGTACTCTTTTTGGTTGGGAGACTTTCTATAACCCCTTCTATTACTGCAAAGTGGCTGGTTATAAAATCAACTCAAGCAAATCAGTAGCCTTCTTGGACTCAAAGGACAAGCAGGCTGAGAAAGAAATTATGAAAATAACACCCTTCACAATAGCCACAAACAATATAAAGTATCTTGGCGTGACTTTAAACAAACAAGTGAAAGAACTGTATAACAGGAACTTCAAGTCGTTGAAGAAAGAAATTGAAGAAGACCTCAGGAGATGGAAAAATATTCCATGCTCTTGGATTGGCAGGATCAATATAGTAAAAATGGGCATCTTGCCAAAAGCAATCTACAGATTCAATGCAATCCCCATCAAAATCCCAAATCAATTCTTCATAGATCTAGAAGGAGCAATTCTCAAATTCATCTGGAGTAACAAAAAACCCAGGATAGCTAAAACTATTCTCAACAATAAAAGGACTTCTGGGGGAATCAATATCCCTGACCTCAAATAGTAGTACAGAGCAATTGTGCTAAAAACTGCATGGTATTAGTACAGCGACAGGCAAGTAGATCAGTGGAATAGAATTGAAGACCCAGAAATGAACCCAAAGACTTATGGTCACTTGATCGTTGATAAAGAAGCTACAACCATCCAGTGGAAAAAAAGATAGCCTTTTCAACAAATGCTGCTGGTTCAACTGGAGGTCAACATGCAGAAGAATGTGAATTGACCCACTCTTATCTCCTTGTACTAAGATCAACTCCAGGTCGATGAAGGACCTCCACATAAAACCAGACACACTGAAACTAATAGAAAAGAAACTGGGGAATACCCTGGAAGACATGGGCACAGGGGAAATTTTCCTAAACAGAACACCAATAGCTTATGCTCTAAGATCAAGAATTGACAAATGGGACCTCATAAAATTACAAAGTTTCTGTAAGGCAAAAAACACTGTCAGAGAAGGACAAAAGGCAACCAACAAATTGGGAAAAGATCTTCACCAACCCCACATCTGACAGAGGGCTAATATCCAATATATACAAAGAGCTCAGGAAGTTAGACCCCAAAGAACCAAATAACCCTATCAAAAAATGGGGTACAGAGCTAAACAAAGAATTTTCAGCAGAAGAAATTTGGATGGCTGAGAAGCACCTTAAAAGATGTTCAACATCATTAGTCATCAGGGAAATGCAAATCAAAACAACCCTGAGATTCCACTCACACTGGTCAGAATGGCTAAGATTAAAAACTCAAGGGACAACAGGTGCTGGCGAGGATGTGGAGAAAAAGGAACACTCCTACACTGTTGGTGGGATCGCAAGATGGTACAACCTCTCTGGAAATCAGTCTGGTGGTTCTTCAGAAAAATGGGCATGACACTTCCGGAGGACCCTGTCATACCACTCCTGGGATATACCCAACGGAATCCCCTGCATACAATAAAGACACATGCTCCACTATGTTCATAGCAGCCTTATTTATAATAACCAGAATTTGGAAGGAGCCCAGATGTCCCTCAAAGGAGGAATGGATACAGAAAATGTGGTATATTTATACAATGGTATACTACTCAGCAATGAAAAACAATGAATTCATGCAATTTGTAGGCAATTGGTTGGATCTGGAAAATATCATCCTAAGTGAGTTAACCCAATCACAAAAGAATACACATGAAATGCAATCACTGATAAGTGGATATTAATGAGCCCAAAAGCTCTGAATACTCAAGACACTTAGCAAATCAAAAGATTCCCAAGAAGAAGGAAGGAAAGGACCCTGGTCCTGAAAAGACTGGATACATATTTGTAGGAGAGCATCAGAACAGAGAAAGGGGGGGTGATTGGGGAATAGTTAGGGGGGAGAGGACTTATGGGACATATGGGGGGGACTGGGAAAGGGGAAAGCCTTTGGAATGTAAGCAAAGAATACAGAAAATAACGAAAAAAATGAGAAAAAAAGAAAAAATAACCATTATATTTAAGTTTATTTCCAAAGATCCTAAAATAAATGTGTCCATTGAGAGACAAAAAAAAAAAAAAAAAAAAAAAAAAGAAGAAGAAAAAAAGAACTTAACATTTTTCCTTTCTTTCTAGGATTTGGTTTTATTTGGGGCTAAATCTGCTGACTTCTTTTTTCTTTATTTCCTTGCTTCTTTGCCAAAGAGTGCATGAATTTGCTCAACTACATGCTACTACATGATATTCCATCTCCACTATGGACCAGACCAATATTTCACTAATTTGAAATCTTTAAAACTGTATAGCTTGATAGCTTTGCTTTCTACTAAGGATCTGTCAAGCCTATAGTGCAATGTTTGTTTCAAGAAAGCACTGAAAATTGGAGTAATGTACTTTCATAATGGACTTTAAGTGACAAAACCTTTTGTAGGGGTTGACAAAAACAAATAACATTTGTTATTATTTAAAACAATTTTTAAATGTAAATATATTTCTGTAATTTTTCTCCTCTCCCATGTTTTTCCAAAACCTTTCCCCATCCCTACCTACCCAACTTTAAATTCTTTCTCAATATATAAACAGAACCCCAATTCAATAGCTAACTCTCCCAAACCAAAAAATTAAAAAATAAAAAACCAAAAACATAATAAAACAGCACCTTAAAAGGAACGCAAAGCAAAAACATCAGCGAACTGTAACTAAATAAAAAGTCTCTCTCTCTCTCTCTCTCTCTCTCTCTCTCTCTCTCACACACACACACACACACACACACACACACACACTGCTATGGAGTTCGTTATATGTTGGTCAAATATCCCTGAACATGAAGCCAGCCCTGGAGCTATTGATATACCCAGTGCTATTCCATTAGAGAAAAGAGATTTCCTCTCTACGAGCAGGTATAAATGACAACTCAGTTGTTATTCTTCACCATAGTTTTCACTTTACTGAGTTTTCACCAATCCCATCACTTATTCATTTTATTTTTTATTTTTGTTTTTAACTTTTTTCATTTATTCACTTTAAAAATAAAACAAAATGAAATATAAGATAAAACAAAAAAATTACATTGAAGTTAGACAAGAGAAACCCACAGAAGAAAAAGTATCCAAGAGAAGGAACAAAAATCAGAGACCACTCTTTCACACACCCAAGAATCCCATAGGCAGTAATTGGAACATTTGTTCTCTTTGGGTCCTCCATCCCCTCTTGCTCTTGCACTATTTTTCCCTTCTCTATCACAGGGTTCTCTTTGCTCAGAGGGGAGATAGTTGATGGAGACATCCCATTTAAGACTGAGTGTTCCAAGTCCTCTCACTCTGTGTATAATGTCTGGATGTGGATCTCATTATTTGTTCCCATCTGCTGCAGGAGGAAGCTTCTTTGCTGATGGATGATGGCTGAACAAAGTTTTGATATATGAATATAATAAAAAATCATCAGAAGTATTTTATCACTATATATTTTTTCTCCTTTTTAGATTAGTATTATTTGGTTTTTCCATCAGGTCTCTGGCTGTCTGGTCTCAGATTCTTAGCCACCAAAGCAGTATCAGGGATGAGTTCCACCTCTTGGAGTAGGCCTTAAGTCCAATTAATTATTGGTTATTTACTTGTGTAATCATTGCCTGAGCTTGTCTTTTAGGTTATACACTATAGTAGATAAAGTTTTTGTGGCTGGTGTGGTGTTTATGTTTCTCTTCTGATAGCGTAGTGAGTTTCTTCCTGTACAAAAGGTACTATCATGTGGGCTAAATCTCAACATAGGCATCAGTTCAACTTCTCCATGTTCCCTGTGTTGTGCAGGTGTTCTTTTCAGCCAGAGTGCCTTGCTGTCAGTTTGTGGAGAGTGACTTATACTCTTGGCAACTGCCTGGGTTGTTTAGAGATTCTCTTGCGAACCCTTTGGCCAACAACTCAGTTAGATGTAGCCCAGTCCTGATACTGGAAGTGGTTTGGTGACAAGAGATGATCAGTTGAAACTCCCCCCTCTCTCCTGCATTATTTTGTGATTTCATTTAGATATCCTTCATTCATGAACATCATTTAGGAAATGTCTACTATACCAGGATTGCATAGAATCTCTCAAATGCCCCTTTAGTTTTAGCAGTCTCCCCACCTGTCCCCCAATTTCATTTAGATCTTCTTTCTTATATAGCAAAAAAGATAGAAAGCAAGATAGAAAATGTATTAATGACAATTTCAAAACTATTTTGGGGGGAGGGTAAATGGATTTCCAAGTTACCTCTTACTTTATTAGCATGTTCTACTCATTTAAGTCACATCTTGAAAGATTAGTTACAGGAGTGACTTTTTTTCTTTTTGAAAACAAAATTGCACACCTTCTTCCCAATGGGGTTACTGACTCGTGTTATCAGTGGGCTTGGATTCCCAGAGTGTGTGATTCTGTATTTCATAGGGCATATCAGTGATTCCTTACACGTTGTTATCCTGAGTGAGGTAACCCAATCACAAAAGAACACATATGGTATGCACTCACTGATAAGTGGATATTAGTTTGGCTGGAATATCAAAGATACAATTCACAGACCACATGAAGCTCAAGAAGAAGGAAGACCAAAGTCTGGGTGTTTCAGTCGTTCTTTGAAACAGGAGCAAAATACTCACGGGAACAAATACAGAGACAAGTGTGGAGCAGAGACAGAAGGAAAGGCCCTCCAGTGACTGCACCATCTGGCGATCCATCCCGTATATACTCACCAAACCCAGACACTATTGTGGATGCTAAGAAGTGCTTGCTGACAGGAACCTGATATAGCTGTCTCTCAAGAGACCTGACAAATAGTGTCGGACTGAAGTTAGAGAATGGAGGAGTTAGAGAAAGGACTGAAGGAGCTGAAAGGGTGTGCAACAATAATATCAACCAACCAGATTCCCCAGAGCTCCCAGGGACTGGACCACCAACCAAAGAGTACACATGGTGGGGGGTAACCATGGCTCCAGCTACATATGTAGCAGAGGATGGCCTTGTCAGGCATCAATGGGTTGAGAGGTTCTTAGTCCTGTGAAGGCAAGATGCCCAGTGTAGGGTAATGCCAGGGTGGGGAGGCAGGAGTGGGTGGGTGGGAACACCCTAATAGAAGCAGGGGAGTGGGGATGGGATAGGAGGTTTCAGGGGGAACTGGGAAAGGGGATAACATTTGATATGTAAATAAAGAAAATATCCAGTAAAAAATTAAATAAAACTTTTAAACAAACAAAGAAACAAACATGTTGTTACCAAGCTTTCCCATTGTTGGGGAAGACGGTTTAGATCTCTTTTACTGCCAACCATGTGATTTTATATAATTATAAACACTGCCTGCACCTCTATTATGATGACATATTCTCAAGCTCAAAGACAAGATGCATTTATATCGGCATGTTAACAGTATTATTGAAAGCAAAAGTAGTTCTAATGGGATTCTTCTTATAGACAAGGAAATAACTCCTTCCTCTTTTCATCCTGTTGCACGCTCTGAGCTACCATTATTCTGTTGCTTTATCATCTCCTAGGAATTCTTGTACTGTCTGTTAGACTATTTAGACATTATGAGAGAAATAAATACAGAAAACACCATGAAAGCCTTTTGAGGGTTTATTTTCTACACTCCTTGCTAATCTGATTGCTGAAAAGACACATCCTTACTTTATGTATTCTATGCCTCTTGGGGCATAAGGTTTCTGTACACTGCTCAATGAAGACAGATACATTTTCCTTTCATGTGTACATTACACTTGGCTATAGACAACAAGTGCTATGAAGTCTTGTGGCATGGGAGGAGACAGGACCAGTAGCCCTGTACCCTCACAATCAGGAAACTTTCTGGGTTCATCAGGGGAAGCAGCCTGAGTGTCACAGGTTTTGTGACCATGAGACCAGAGCAGTTTTCTTAGTGCTAACTCTGAGCATCCCAGGACTTTTTGCTTAAGAATGAAAAAAGTAAATTGGGAGGCTATGTGTCTGGGGTTAGACACATTAAGAGAGAAAATCCTTAACACAATCATTTATAGCAAACATTTTACACACACACACACACACACACACACACACACATTTTATGTGACATACGACTGAAGGCATGAGGGATTGTTAAAGATTACACAGAGACTGAATGGGTGTTGACTGGGAAATTCAGAATCAATTCATTTGGCCATTGGCTTCTTCCTCACTTAGAGTTTCTATTGCCCCTGGGTTTCACATACTTAGTACATTCTGACTTCTGTAAATATTGCCAGATGATTGGTCTCCTGCTTGATTAATCAACTTCTGAGCTAATAATATATATATATATATATATATATATATATATATATATATATATATATCCCATCATTTTACTAGGTACTGCCAAGGATGCAGAAATGCATTATGCTGTCTTTGCCTAAGAAGAGTCATCGTGTAAGACAAGTTACAAATGAGGGCGTAAATCATGAAAACATCAGGCAACATGCTATAAGCTGTCTTATAGAGAAGTAAGAATGATTGGCTTCAGGACAACTTGGAAGTAGTTATGAAAGCAAATATTTTTGATCACGAACTGAAAAGTATAGAATTTTTCAATAAAAAAATGAAGATTTTAGATATCTGGGGAGATATGAAATTATGAGTCAATTTACAAACTTCTAGGTATAGTCTGGGGATGATGGTGGGTTTTAGTTTGGCTGGAATACAAGCAAAAAAGTAAAAGAATACACATTGTTATTACATATTAATGACATTTTAAGAAATTGGTAGTTTGTTTTGTAAACAAAAGAACCATGCAGAAGGGATTTACACTGGAAGTGTTTGTGGCATGTAACATTGAAATCAACAGAGTAGAAAGATCAAATGATACATCACTGATCTTGTCATTGTTTTTGAATGAGCAGCTGTTGGTTCTTCCAGCACTTCTTTTGAAATAGTGCCATGCTGAGCACAACATCTAGAAGTCAGTGGAGAAGAGAGAAGATTCTCTGATGGCTGCAAGTGGTTCTTGTGGGATACTGAACAAGCAGTAAGGTGTATGGCTTAGTGGTGCATACAAATTGAAGAGAAGGAAGTGAGAAGTGCATGAAAGAGAACAGACAGCCAGTTGGTAGATAACAGTGATAAGCAACATAAAGATCTGAGAGCTATCTTTCTACAAAAAGTTTGTTGAGGTACAGAAGTAGCAGCATCTTGATCCCATGATGATTTAAATGCTATTGCCTTTATAATAGCAAGTAATTATACTCCAATGCAAAAGGAGTAACTAACTAACAAAAACAACAAAAACCAGGAAGTGGATCTAGATGCGGTTGAAAAAAAACTACTCGATATTATATCATTTCAAGAAACTGTTTTCACTTGAGAGGCATGTATAGCATGTAAGTGAAGAAAATTAATAAGATCATTCATGCCAATGGGTAATAAAGAAGACAAAGTAACCATACTTATATTGGATGAAATCAAAATCATCAATAATAACAAGAAATAAAAAAAATTATTGTGTAATGACAAAGGCGTCAATTAAAGGAGAATTGTATATATTTTATCTTTGGATATTCATATATATATGTGTACACACACACACACACACACACACACACACATATATATATATATATATATATATATAAAGGGACTACAAATTGATTTTCAACTATGGACATATTATATAAAACAACAAAGGAGCGTCTTTCATTCTAGGTGAAAAGGATCTAATAGATATCTATAGAATATCTCTCTGCAACTACAGAACTCACGCTGTTTCCATCAGCATGCTGAACATCCTCCTGGTTATATCACATCATAGACTACAATATAAGACTCAAAAAATACACACTGAAAGCACAATCAAGAAACAGTAGAAAATTTTACAAATTCTAGGAGGTCCAATTTTTATTTTTGAACAACCAATCAACAGATTGAGGAGAAAAATCTGAAAGGAAATAAAAATATTTATTCAAGTGAGTGAAAGCAGAAGGACACATACTCTAACCTACAACACTCAGGCCAAGATGGGTGTTCTCTGTGAATTATCTGGCCAGCACAAGTACCAGGTTTTAATCCCCAACAGGTATATAAAAGTTTGACATGAATGCAAATGTTTTTAAACCCAGCATTGGAGAACAGAGAAGAGAAAGATCTTGAGAGCTCAATGACCAGACAGCCTATTCAAAATGGTGAGCTTCAGGTGCATGAGAGACACTGGGTCAAAAGAAGATGACATAAAGTGTTAAAGGAAGTCACCTCATATTCTCCTCTGGATTCTATGTGCATGCATAAACCTGTATATACATACGAACTACACACACACACACACACACACACACACACACACTAAAAACAAATTAAACAAAAAGATATCTATACACTTTTATTTTTCAAAAGCTACTTTGAAGAAGGGTTCTCTTTTTCTTTCTTATTTTGAGACAGGTACTCACTCTGTATACCAGGCTGGCCTGAAACTCAGAAATCCACCTGCTTCTGCCTCCAAAGTGCTGGGAATACAGATGTGTGCCACCACTGCCTCGCCTTAGTAAGGGTTCTTAAATGGTTTAACCTCCCTTCTAGTATACCACCCACCAGAGTTAGTGGAAAGGAAAGGTTAGTAGGGCAAAGAAGGATGTGAACCTGTTTAGAAATAGTTCTTTGGAACAAATCCAATCTACACTGTCAGGATGTCAACAGTTCAGTTCACGAGTCCAGAAGTAGCTTGATCCACTTTCAAAAACTATTCTGGAATCAGCAATAGCAGTTCAATGCAGAAGAAACCTTGAGGCCCTTCCAATTGGCCTGTAGAAGCAGCAAGAAGCCTCTAGGACACCACCAGAAGTTTTTGGTGGCATTTCTTTCTATGCAGCCACAACAAATAAGGACCAACAAGGAGTGGCAAGATAAACCAAGACCACACATTTTTGTTAGAGAAGGCCAGGTTCAGCAAAGCCCAATGATGACCAGCAAAAAATGGCAAGGTGAACCAATGCCAAAAAGTGTCAGATACTGTCTGTTGTGTTATATTTATACTCTTTCTAAACATCTTGTGTTCTCTCAACTATCTACTTTAGCAAAACATCACATACCCCTTTTCCAAGCTGCTTCCAAAAGAACACCATGTGTCTTTTCTCAGCAATACATCCTCCTACATGTCTGCTTCAGCAAAAACATCCTCTTATAAAACAGTTTCCAGAAAAACACATAACACAATGAAGTCGCCAAGAAATCAGAAATCTCTACTTCATATATCAAGTGAAAAAAAATCACTGCATATCAAAGAACCACAGAAACAAGCAGAAATCATATTCCACATTATAGAATGAAAGAAAGAAATTTATTGATCACAACAAGATAAATGAAAAAGCATAGAAATGAATAAAACAGACTTCTTATTCCTTCAAAGAAAAACTGTAATATTCTTATAGTTAGAATAACAGTCATCTATAGCAATAATGAAAATGGGCAGTATAGATATTATTAAAATACACTAATATAATACAACTATGAAAAAATTTATTCCAATGAATTTGCTGGTCTGGCAGAAATAGGGAAGTTCTGGGATACATGTACCGTTCCTAGAATGTTTAATAAAATAAAAAATAAAAAAAAAACTGAGTGGAACAATAACAAATACTAAAATTTAATCAGTAACAGAAAGTCTCACATCAAAAGCAGAAAAAATTAATCACAACATACCAGCTTCACTCATCACTTGTACCAATCATCCAAAGTATAAATAGCTCTACTTAAGTATTTCAGGAATTAGACTAGGAGAGAATTCTTCCCAGTATACTCTTGAAGGCCAGAATGACTCAGATACCCCAACAAGACATGATAAGGAACAAAAGAGTAAATATCCCTGAAACTATGCATGCAGAAATTATCAGAAAATTACCACTCAAATGAGCTCATCTTTCCTTTACAAAAAATATCCACCCAAACTAAGCAGTAATCATGCTGGCAATGTAAGTGTGGTTTAAAATGAACCAATTAATAAATTGCTATATCATGTTAACAAAATAAGGTACAAAATCATATGTTCATTTCAATTGATACTGAAAGGGCATTAGGCAACATCCACTTCATGATTAAAAACTCTGAACAAATTAGGCACAAGGTGGGACATACACATCAATATATAAAGCTCATTTATGGTAAGCCAACAGCTAACCGATACTCAGTAGGCAGAAGCTGAAATCTGTGTAAGCTGCAAGACAGACAAGGAGCCCATCTTCACTGCTTTTCATCAACAAATATCTAGAAGCTAAACCAAAGCAATCACAAAAATAAAAAATCCATTTAAAGCCTTAAAACACACTACAGCTATCATTCACAGGAGGCGATGTGATTTTATATAGAGAAAAATGCCAAAGACTCTGACAAACTGTTAGGACTAAGAAGTAAATCTGAAAAAATTGCAGAATTTAAAAGAATTTTCTTAAAATTTTAATACCCTTTCTATATGCCCACAGTCAATTCTCTGAATAGACATTAATAAAACAATTCCTTTTAAAATTGATGCAAAATACTCCCAGTAAGCTAATGAGATATGCAAGGATACTAATGTACAAATGGTTCTAGATAGTCTTTTCATCTATTTAGAACAATAAGATTAATCAATAAGATTAGAAACATATTAGTTTTAAAACTATATGTAAGTGTCAAAAGGGTATGTCGTGAGACAGAAGGCATAGTCCCTGTGCTAGGCTCTCAAACTTCATCTGCCTTAATCATTAATGAATGATTAATGGTTTTGGTTGTACAAGGGAATAAACACTTTCCTGGAGTGCCTAAGGCATGTTAGGGAGCATACCTGCCCTCAGCCAGGAGGGAAATGGAAGAGATATAGAGAAACATGCCGGTGCAGGTGTCTCTCCAGGCTCTGTTTTCTATTAGGAATGATACTAAAGGTAAAAGTGGAAAAATGAAATAGTATTTCTTCCTCAATACTGAAACTAATAAATCCATGAGACTGGGACTGAC
The DNA here is from genome assembly GCA_964023405.1 of Apodemus agrarius. Classification (NCBI taxonomy): domain Eukaryota; kingdom Metazoa; phylum Chordata; class Mammalia; order Rodentia; family Muridae; genus Apodemus; species Apodemus agrarius. The sequence goes on along the minus strand of OZ030020.1, from coordinate 11,177,292 downwards.
AGCTCAAGAACTCCATCCAGGGTTATATGTTTCTGTTTTAAGGTATTAAAGTTTCAAAGTGATGGAAAAGTAAACATATTCTTATGGTATTCTAAAATCAGTAACCAACACTTCAGATTTTCAGGCAATTATACCACAAGTTACTAACTCATAATGGCACAGTCAAATGTTTACATGCTTCAGGAAAGAGAAGTGGTGAATAATGGGAAGAAGGTTTGGGTGGAGAAATGAATGTATGGAAGAGTAGCAAAGAGAAGAGGGTGGGGCAAGGAATATCTAACTGTTTGGCTGGAGGTTTGGGGACAAAGCAAGATGTTCTGGCCCAAGGGTCTGTGCTGCAAAAGCACGAAGAAGAAAACCCTAGACGAAGCCAGTAACTAGTTCCAGATTCCAAAGTGGCCACTGGACATAAGACCATCTACTGATCTAAAATGAACTCCATCTTTATCTTGGACATTTCATGTATTAGACAGGTGTGTGTTACCCTGAGAATGAAAATTCTAAAAGTTCAGGGACTACTTGTAGGGTGTGGGAAAAACCTGTTATGGAAGGTCCCAGTCTACCATGTCAGGCCAGCTTCTCTGAGCTAGGTGCAAAGTGGATTTTTTTTTCTTTTCCTGCAGGGCTTCCTTTTTTCTGTCTGACCTACCTTGGGGAGCCTGACTCCCACACCTACTACTTGAGGAAGGTCACAAAGTCCTTGGCAAACCTACAAGTTCAACTTTTTCTTTGCCAATAAGAATCTTACAGCAAGTACTTGGGATTCTGGGAATATCTTTCTATGCAAATGAGGTATACCAGAATCCTAAGTGTTGGACAATGAAACTTCAACCTAAGAAGAACCCCATTGCACTTGGTTCCAAGGTTCATATATAGCCCTTGATTCACCTCGAATAAAGGGTATCCTAACAAGCTGTTTCACTGAAGATTTTCATAGAAGGCCTTCCTTTAAAAGAGCTGTAAACTCACTCATTCCAAACTTTGCTTTATCTTTATAGACTGGTATGCACCGGCATCTGGACAACCTGAGAAAGAAAATGGAGAGCTGGCACTCCATGAAAGCTAATCCATTAAACCAAAGCAGGGAATTATTTAGTTCTGAGAACCTCTGGTTGCAGACCTAGATCATGTGAAATTCCCCTTTTTACTTCTCTTAAAACTGATTTTAAATAAATAAAAGTATAGAATAGAATAAATATCATTTTTTTAAAAAAATTTAAACCATTCAGGGTGAATCAAATAAGACAGGTGGTGCCTCTGAAAGGGGCTTTGTAGTAGATCAGTTCCAAACAGAGTCAGACTTGAATGGAAAAGCTTAACTGATCCAGCCTTCAGAAGACATCGTGTCAGAAAGAGCAACAGAGCCATCCAGATGCTACAGTTCTTTTCATAATAATTCATTTTGCATATTCTCAGAAGTCCTGCCATCTCTATGGAAACTTAAACTTACACAATGGCCAGAGAGACCTTGTTTATATAGTCAATGTTTCTGGGTTTCTTTGCCTGACCCTATGAAAAACAAATGTAGCATTATTTCCTTAGGTTGTAGCAAGTGGTGCACATAGTTCCGTTGTATTTCTTCTTTATTGTCTTTTGTCTTATAGAAAGCTGAGGATGAAAGAAAAAATAACATCTTTAATCATTAATTCTATTACCTACATAGAGTAATTACTCACATTTGTTAAAAAAATCATTAAGAAAACCCAACACATTTATAGTATAAAAGTGAGATCTAATTATATTTTGAAATTTTCTGTTCTTCACGCTATTTTTAATTCATGTTCCCCAGTATTAACTCTGCATACCATTCTTAGCCACCGTATTAAATTTGCTTCTACTTAGGAATGGCAGTGAGATAATTCAATGTGTTGACTGAATATGCATGTTCATTATCTGACAGAATAGTATTTTGATGTTCATTTGGTTCATATACATTTAAATATTATAATTTCACCTTTTACTTCTTTCTAAATGTCACAAGGCCAGGATCAGTTTGCCAAGTAGAAAGCCATTTAAACAGAGCATATAGAAGATCATGTTTCCTTGGCAACTAGAAACTATTCTCCCATCATAGCATTATCTAAATTCAGTTTATGTGTCCACACACTTTTCTTCTCTTATTTTTTTGAGTAGAAATGCAGGTTTAGAATAATGATTAACAAGAATGGATAATAGCACAAATCAGAAGACCATTAGCACAGGCAAATTGGCTGTTATTACAATTTCTATCCCATGTTCTTAAATAAAGACTTTAAATATTTAATGGTTAATTTGCACTTATCTTTGATTATCTTTAGTAACTGTCGATTTTGAAAAAAAAAAAACCTCTATGCATGTCTGTAATTTCCTTAACTAAAAAGTTGAAATCATTTTTCTGACCAATAAAATAATCATCACATTTTAAAAGTAAATAATTTACTGTGTATGTATAAATGTATGCAGAATGCTATACAGCATTTGAAATGTTCACCAAAAGCTTTGTTACCATTTAAAAGTATCCCGTGTTGGCATAAAAACAAGGCAAGATGGTTTAGCAGTGCTTACCTACCATGAAAATAGTTGAAATGTCTCTATTTGTGGTGGATATCAAGACTTAGCCAAGGTTAAAATATATTAGTGCTTTACTGAATATAATATATCGAACCTTGGTGACTGGATAGATCACTGACTATGAGTAAAATACCAATCTCTAAGCCCTACTTATGATACTTCTAGGGACATGTTTAATACGACACTTAGGAAATGGCAAAGACATTAAGATATTTCAACACCTCTGTCTTTTGATCCTTAGCCTACACAGATCTCTTGTCTTCTTTTCTTTTAGCCAGGTTTAAGGAAACCAGGGTTTAAGGAAACCAGAGGGTTGGGGAATAGAAGGCACCTTGTATCATATAAACACATTCATTAACTTAGAAAGGCTATTGCATGATAGCAAGTTATCCTGACATAGACTATTACTGTTTAGCAGTCTAAAGTCTACATCTTGATCAAGTGCATTTTCAAACCATTTGTGTCTCACATAGCAAGAGACCGAAAACAGGAGCACACAGCATTTAAATGTTTCCAAATGACACCCTTTTTTTGAAGAACATAGCCTGGAGACAAAGATGAGAACTTACTGTGCATGCTTGATGGTCTGCTGAGATGAGATCTTCATGATCGTTGATATTATCAAACTATAATGTGTTACCTTGCAGCTGGTTTCCTGACTTGCTAGTTGGTTCTATGCTAGATTGACAGGACAGAAGAATAAGCATGGTACAAAAGAATTGCATTCCACAGAGATAGGTAAATCATGAGGTATTATTTAACAAAGCTTGTTTTTGCCTTGGATGTGCGGTATAAAATGTGCTAGAAATAAGCCCAGTAGTTTTGAGAGAAAGGCAGAATATGGGGCATTAAGAGGCAGAGCAACTGCAAAAGTCAGATGTAATTGTATCTTAGTGCAAACCTCTCTTCTTTTTCTTAGTTCTCTGAATTCCATTTGTGCTGCATGAGAGGCATTTCAAGGACTATGCGATTGAGCTATGAAAATAAACTAAGTCGGAATGGATCCTCCTGAAACGTGACTGTCCTCAGGTGGTGATCGAACACAACGCACAGTTGCATATCATGATAATTTAACTGTCCTTACTGAAAAGTATATCTTTTTTATTATCTGAGCCAGAAAAAAGTACCTTGAGCTTTCTCTTAGATGAATGAGGAAAAACCTTCCAGGGTAATTTCTACATGTGGGCAGAATCTCTGATATACATATATCTTCTGTACCTACAACTCCCTCTACATACATGTGTGATTGTGTTAATGCAATCATAAATCTCGTCCAATTATATTTCTGGTAACAAATTCTTAGACGATCAAGATTTTTTTGATGATAGATAATTATATCTCTATCTCTCTGCCTTTGTCTCTATCTGTCTTTCTGTCTCTCTGTCTCTGTCTCTCTGTTTCTCTGTCTCTCTCTGTCTCTGTCTCTCTCTGTCTCTCTCTCTCTGTCTCTCTCTGTCTCTCTCTCTGTCTCTCTCTCTGTCTCTCTCTCTGTCTCTCTCTCTCTCTCTCTCTCTCTGTGTGTGTGTGTGTGTGTGTGTGTGTGTAGAGGCCAGACATCAATATTAGGTGTTTTTACTTATTACTTTACACCATGTCTTTTAAGATAGATTCTGAATGTTGCATGCAATGAGAGGTAGACTAGCTGTCTAGTGAGCCAGGGATTTCTCTACCTTGGTCTTCCAATGCTCAGTGTTATAGAAATACCAAGGCTTTTGTTGTGGTTTGCTTTGTTTCATGTCCTTTTTATTCAGGTCTCATGTTTGAACTGTTTCAGGGATGAATCGCCAACCTAACTCTATGGAAATCCTTGTTGGTATGTTTGGAATATTGTTTTTGGACTTTGCAGGTAGAGCAAAATTTTATTCTGAAAAATCCATACAGACTCAATTTTAAAATTGAATGTTATATGTAATTTAAAATTTCCTTTGATTCTGTGGAATGTGTGACAGCTCTTGGAGCATTTCAGTCACTTTCATCTCTCATTCTTTGGTTTGTGCTTTGATGGCTCCCTTGAGACATCATGAGCCATGACTGTATCTCACTACAATGTGACATGTGTTACAGACTGCCGTTGACATTCTCCTTATCATTTCTCTCTCTGTGAGTTCCTGTATACTTTCAAACCATAGCTGAAATGTCACATACTCTGTTTCTTGCTGTGTTTTATAAATAGACTTGGTTATCCAATCATTTGTATTTACTATTTGTGGATTCTTATCATTTGAAGGATGAGTGGGAGGTTTTAAAATAAGACTCTACAGTAAATCCTATTCTATACCCACTCAGAAACTTCCAGAGGACAAGGGCCAGAGACTACTCTCTGTATTCCAAGCACAAAACTCAGTTTTGGGAATTGAACAAGTGCTCAGTGTCAGGTCAGTTCATATTCTGAATAAGGAGTTGAATCTTGCAGCCCTGTCCCATTCAAAATCTCATGGAAAACTCAAACTTTAATATTGTTGAATTTGACTTTGTATGGAGACAGGGTGCCTACTCTTATGTCCTGTCAGTCTCGGGTCAGGGACTACAAGGAAGATCATGAAGCCAACTGTATATGGAGTAACAAAGAATACTTTGAAAATCACAAGAATCATGACGTTATCAGCTTCTTCCCAAACAAAACTTGTGCTCTTATAAGAAAAGGTAAGGTAAGGACACAATCATGGAGAGAGAGAGAGAGAGAGAGAGAGAGAGAGAGAGAGAGAGAGAGAGAGAGAGAGAGAGAGAGATGTAGAACAAGAGCAGAGTTATCAGAAGAAATCCTGTCTTACCCATGGAACACTTTGATCTTAGACTTCTCACATCAGAACCCAAAGAGAAATTCTAGTGTTCAAGGCCCCAAGTTCATAACACTTTGAATGGCAGATTTAAGAATCCCAGAGTGAATAGTTATATAATTCCAGACTTCTGAAAAACTATCTGTGTTTCTTTCAACAGCCTCCCAGAAACCCACAAAGTCCAGCATCGTCTTCTGTTGTTACAGATTTTCTGGAACACACACAGGAGTATGGCAGACCTTTCTTAATAAAGATGGAGGCATCCAAGCCTGGCTGCTTCTCATCTCTCTGCTGTCTTCACATCACTAACTGTCTAATCTCTGGTCGGGCTGGAGGTGCTGTGTTTTAAGAAGAGAATTGTTTCCCTCTGAGGCTTTATTACAGTATGCTGTTTTACTTCAGAGGATGTTCAATAGGAAGAAATCTATGTTTATGTCCAGCAGATGAAGGCTGAACTTGTGTAGTTCTGTTGACTGCTAGTAGTAGGGGGAATTGCTGCCTTCTGTTTGCTTTGATCTTTTTGTTGTTGTTTTGTTTTTGGTGCAGTTTGTTTTAACCTTTAGTGTTTATCCAGATGCATCTTTTTTAAAATTTATTTATTTTTATTGAATATCATCTTCATTTACATTGCCAATGGTAAAACATTTCCCGATATCCCCTCTCCCCTAAGACCCCCAACCCCTCCTCTTCCTCCTTCCCCCGCCTCCACATATATGACTCTCCACCCAACACACTCCCTCCTCCCCTCAGTTTCCCTTTGTTCGGACCTCTGTTGAGCCTTTATCTGACCAAGGACCATTCCTCCCACTGATGCCCAACAAGTCCTTCCTCTGCCACATTTTTGGCTGGAACCATGTGTGTCCCTTGGTTGATGGTTCAGTCCCTGGGAGTCTTGGGGCATCTAGGTGGCCGAAATCATTGTTCTACCCATGGGGCTATAAACCCCTTCAGCTCCTCTGGACAATCCTCCAGATCCTCCATTGGGGACCCCATGACCAGTCCAATAGTTGGTTATTAGCATCTGCCTCTGTATTTGTAAGACTCTGGCAGAGCCCCACCAGAGACAACCATGCTCCTTTTGGTATACACTTCTTGTCGTCCATAATTGTGTCAGTGTTTGGTGACTGTTCATGGGATGAATCCCCAGGTAGGGCAGTCTCTGGGTGACCTTTACTTTAGTCTCTGCTCCACACATTGTCTCCCTTACTGTACCTGTGGCTATTTTGTTTCCTTTCTTAGAGGAACCGAAGCACTCTCTCTTAAGTCCTCCTTCTTCTTGAGCTTGGTGAATTATAACTTGTTTATTTTGAGCTTTTGGGCTAACATCTACTTATTAGTGAGTGTATACCACGTGTGTTCTTTTGTGATTGGGTTGCCTCGCTCAGTATGACACTTTCTAGTTCCATCCATTTGCCTAAGAATTTCATGAATTCATTGTTTTTAATAGCTGAATAGTAGTGTGTATATACCATAGTTTCTGTATCCATTCCTCCATTGAGGGACATCTGGATTCTTTTCATCTTCTGGCTATTATAAATAAGGCAGCTATGAACATAGTGGAGCATGTGTTCTTATTACATGTAGGAGGATCTTCTGGTATAGGCCCAGGAATGGTATAGCTCGGTCCTCAGGTAGTACTATATCTAATTTTCTGAGGAATCGCCAAACTATCATGATGCATCTTAAAATTTCAGGATGCATGTTAAATTTCTCACTAGTGTGAACATTTCATTGATAATGTTACTTTTTGAAATGCAACATGATTTTTAATAGCAGAATAAGCACAATGTTGGAAATGCAGGCTGTGTGCTTTTGGAGACATTGCCAGCCTCTCCCTTCTGCTTATCTATGAATGTTCAATGACACTGATGTTTTTAAGAGCTGGCTCTATTACCTTTCTCTTCCAACTGTCTGTCTGCTCTTAAGTGTACAGTATACAACAAGAGGTTCATTCCACCAGTTCATTCTCCAAAAAGGAGCTTCAAGCATGAAACATCAAGAGGAAATGAGTTTGGCAATCTTAATACAACATCTGTTCAGGGATTTTCCTCCTTAAACCACCACAAAGGTAGGGGGAAAAAGAAAGAGAAATAAATGCATACTATATAGCACACTTTAAAGAAAAAAAAATAAAGAGACTATTTGTGAAAAAGGAATAAACGGATCCCCATGACAAAAAGTACATGAAATTATATTCTGCCCTAAAGACAAATTCACATTTTATTAAGTTCTGCTGCTTTGGTGGTTGTACAGGTACTAACACCTGTATGGGGTGATTCAAGATTCTTCTCTTGTGTTTCCTGGTCCTCAATAGGCATTACCTACCATCAGGCAAATGGGTTTCTCTGAACACATCTGAACAGTCGTATATTTCATTATTTTACACTTTGTTTCCGTGGCCTAAACATACATAAAATGCTGTGTGTATGCCTGCTGTGACATTCACTGAGGAACCTACACCTGTTCAGAGAATGTGTCTGCTTATTACAAACATTTGGTAAACATTGAGGCCATTGTCACAGAAGGCAACTGTTTTAAAATTAATAGTGGATTATTTTCCTTCAAATATTATTAATTCTTTCATGCTCTTTACATACACAAAGTATACAAAAAGGAAGGAAGGAGTGTGTTTTGAAAAAACTATGAGTCCATGAGGAGGCTGGTTTTGAACTGGTTGCTTCATGTATCCTAGAGGATCAGACAACTCCCCCCTAATGCGTTGTAATATCAGGGTGGCCATGCTAACTTTATTTTGAATTTTATTCAAACAAAGTGACTGGCCTTGTCTTAGGCTGTATGATGCCATCAGATTTTATTATGTTCTTTTTGTCACTTCTCCCGTTCCACTGAAGTTAAGGGAAATGGTGGAAAAACAAAGGCAGAGAGATATGGTAGTGACTTCTCCTTTAAACTTGAATGCTTGGAGGATAAGAGTCATCAGGGATGGTAGAAAGGGAATGATGACGACGAGCTGCATATTGGGTCAATCTTCTAAATCCTACTTGCACACCTACACATTTTTGGTCTATGTCCTACACTGACTTGTATTTTATCAAGTACTTGCCAACTGCCATGCTCTCAAAGCTGCTTTGCCTCCGAATGCTTCTGCTCTTCCATTCAGCTCTTCATTTATCAGAATTATATCCCTCAAACCTTTATGTGTCTTCCTTAAATTAAGATGTCTAATAGCTTTCCGTGTCTAAAAGGCATGCATGGAGTTTTAAGTTGATTATGGATCACAGCTTACTATTTACTCGTTGATTTTTAGCCTGAAGAAAACCACTCCATGTCACTTAACTCCAGCATCCTCAACTGGAATATGGGTGTAAGCATATCTCATTTGTGGTTTGTTAAAACTAAAATAATAAAAATTAGGCATGTAAAAATGCTATGGAAAGGCTTAGTGACATCAAGTGTGTCTCCCAGTAACTTTTCACTGTTGTCTATAATCCTCAGCTATTTAGAATTTTATCATTTTATTCTTTAAATGCAAATGCTGTAATTTGGATCAGGATCATCATTGTCCAGAGGCCCACATGCTTAAAGACTTGGTACTCAACTTTGCTTTGCTAGAAACTGGTGGAAACTTTAAAGGTGATGCTCCACAGGAAGTCTTTGGGTCTTACATTATACCTCTACACTAAATCATGAGAACTGGACCTCTTCCTCTTTGTGGAAACACAATCCATGAATAAAGCTGCATGGACTTGTAAGAAAACTCCAAGAAAACAAGAGTTTTATCATCTCTGTTCCTGCACAACCTAGGTTGTTGTTGGAATGTGCTTTTGTGCCCTTCCAGGTGTAATAACATGGGTGGGGTTTCCTTTACATTATCCATCATCTTACCCATTACTAACCAGCATGATTGCCCAGGTACTAAGTACTGTATACAGATTAAACCCATGCAACATTTGCTTATATGACCTTGCTTTACACTCAAGAATAATTGTCTGAGGCTCTGAGTAATGTTGGCTTCATTCTCAGGTCTCACTCTTAGGTTCATGGCATCAGTGAAAGCAGTAATACATTTTTCTTATGTTGCTCTGTCAAGAGATGAGGATTTGCTACATCATGTATTCCCAACATACTGTGCTGGTTTGTCTCGGCCAATCAGAGCATTCTATCATGGATGGAATCCTCTGAAGGATGAGCCAAAGTAAATTTTCTATAACTTGCTTGCTCATAGGTTTGCTATGATAATCGAAAGGTGACTAAGCAAACAGCATAAAGATTTAAAAGAATTACCCGTCCTGCCGTGTGTTGATGCTTCCTCTTTCCTCCCAGTCCTACTTACTGATACCACCTTTCCCTCACTTGTTTATTCAATTCTGCACCTCCAGTTTTCATGGAGAAAGTAAAGCTATTGAGAATGATACAAGGGACTGAAAAAATGAGGGCAATAGAAGATTTTAGAGTAAGATGTATTCCTCTTTCTACCCAAACCAAAAATCTTTATCTTATGCAAACAATATATCCTATCCTATCCTTCTATTTGTGGAAGAATTTTCTCTGGAACTTAGGAATGGGAACATCTTCCCTTATAGTCTCTTCTCCTTCTCCTTCTCCTTCTCCTTCTCCTTCTCCTTCTCCTTCTCCTTCTCCTTCTCCTTCTCCTTCTCCTCCTCTTCCTCCTCCTCCTCCTCTTCCTCCTCCTCCTTCTTCTTGTCCTCCTCCCCTTCCTCCTCCTCTTCCTCCTTTCCTCCTCCTCCTCCTTCTAGTTATCTCCTCACCAAGACCAACCATTCCCATCTTTTCTGAATCATTCCAAATATTACAAAAACAATACATTACCACTGCTGAGATGGCTCAGCAGGTAATGTCCCTTGCTGCTGAGAATGAGTCCCTGAGGCTGTCCTGTGGAATCCAAGTGGTAAAGGAGAGATTTCACTCCATAGTTACGCTCAGGCATACATATGTGTGCCATGCTTTCGCCTCACTTACAATGAATGAATGAATGCATGCATGAATGAATTAATGAACAAATAAATGTTAATATGTTTACCATATCCCATTACCATTTATTGGGGAGGGTTCTGGATCCATTAAAACCAACTTAGTAGAGATTGAAAAGGTTGCTTAGAGGTTAAGCATACAGGATGCTCTTGTAGAACACAGAGGTTTATTTCCAAGCCCCCATGTGGAGAAATGGAGACAGAAAGACAGAGACATTTAACTGTGGTTACAGTGTTTTCTAGTTGATAACTAATTATATTACTTCAGTCTAATTGAAACCTGTACTTATTGAAACACTGCTTTAAATTTCTTTCTCCCTATTTGGTATTTCTCTTTCTTTTTTAATTTGTATTGATTTCTGCATAATGGCAGCTCTACTTACTATTGGGCAAGGTTCAGTATTATACTCTACATACACTGCCCTAATTTACTTGTATGGCTTACACATCATATTTCCTACTACTTGCAAGTACAAATATTTGTACTCTGTCCAGTGGCAGCTAATCTTACATGTAACTATCAGTCCACCATGAGCTAATCTTATATGTGACTACTAGTCTACCAGCAGCTCATCTTATATGTAACTATCAGTCCACCAGCAGATAATCCTATATAACTACCAGGTCACCACCAGCTAACCCTCCACATAACTACCTAGCCCATAGACATAAGGTATATAGGGAACTTTTAACTTCACTTGCTGAAATGTAATACTTAATTTCCACCATCTTCCTCCAAATCCTCTTTTTTCCTCACTCACATTAGTTAATGCTCTTAGAATAGTCTGTAACTAGTTAAATCCCCCTTCCCCCAAACATTCTCCCTCTCATTTTTCCAAATTCCGTATACATTCTTCTAGAAATGTATATCAACCTTTACATTCAGATAGATATAAATATATATCCAGGAAAATGAACCTCTACTTTGAAATTGGAGTTTCATGCTAAAAATTCACTAGATATTAATTGAGTAAACACATTTGCATGGATATTTTTCTTAGCTTTGCTTTGATCTCATCACAAGGCACTGTCATAAATCTTATTACATATTTAGTATGAGAATACAGTAAGGTAAGCTACATTTCAAAATATCAACTAGGCCAATTTTATACATGCATGGAAACTGATTCCTATGTCTAATGTACAGTGTTTCTACTTGCAAAAGTAATTATTTTGACAGAATGATTGTCTTTTATGAATGTTTTGTAAGTGTAGCATAAATTATTATTGCTTTTTGTAATTCTCTACATTTGAATGCAATCAATTTTCCTTCCTTTTCATGTCTACTGATTAATCAATTAGCTTGTTTCTTGGCAATTTCATTCACATAACAGTGCATTCTCTTTGCTGTTGTACCAACCCTTGTTTATCTCCTTCTTATCTTTGTCAACTCTCTCTCCACCCTAGAGATCCCTTTCGTTTTTACTTTATTTTAACACACATATTTTAACTAGGACCACTTTCATGACAGTTTCTGTGGGGTCACCATTGTATACACAGATGAAGACATAGAATCCATTCGTAGTAGGAGTTGAGCAGGAAATGGTAGTACCCCATTAGACCTTCTCTGAGTTATGACTGACTATTGATAGGGCCAGTCTTGTGTAGGTCCAGTGCAGGTAACTCTTCCTGCTGTAAAACTGTGTTTATAATGATTGTGTCATTAGTGGGAGAGAGGATTTTGTAGCTATCTCTCTGTCTTCCAGCTTGTACATCCTTTCTATTCTTTTTCTGGGTGTTCCATGGACCTTGAAGGAAGTGGTATTAATATCTTGTTCATGTCTGAGTCCTCAAATGACATTTATTCTGAGCATTTTGAACATTCATGACTATCTGAACAAACCACTGTTCACTGAAAAGAGAAGTATCTTTAATTAAGGCTAAGAGATTTGTCTATGAGCATACATAAAAAAAGTTAGAATGTAGTTTGGTACCATGTCATTGTAGCTAAAAATAGCTGTAAATTCTCTAGGACTGTTGTCTCCAGCAACTATAGCTTTTTGATTGTGTTCAAAGCACCTTACTGTGTCACTTTTGCACCAATGAGAAGATGTTGCCTGGCAGTCAGCATTGTGTTTCATAGGGTTCACGGCTGGGTACAGGCCGTTGAAGTCTTATCTCCCCTTATCTATTCCAGCGTCTTTGGCACTAATAAAGTAGATAGCACAGAGGAGTAAAAAAACCAAGATAAGTGTGTTGTCCAGAAACTTCAATCTCTATCCCCTTATATAATGTATGCTGTTTAAAATGAGAGACTCTGATTTCTCAGAACTCTGAGGTTAGGATACATTGTGAAGAATCCCAGTTATATATGCACTTGGAAAGCTTGGCCAAAAATGAGCTGTTGTTAGAGTATCGGCCTCTGTATACAGCACTGGCCGTGGAAAGCTGTTTGGAAAATGGTGACAGACAAGTGGGAGAACTTAAAAATAGGGTAAGTACTGTTGTCATCTAAGGACAGTTCATTAAAGTTTCCAGGAGTTCCAACTAATAGGGTTCAACATAGATCACAACTATAGGTGTGGTATCTGTCTCTAATGACTACTTAATGGATGAAGAAAATGAACAGAGATAGCTATGGCTTCTCTCATATGAACAGAAGGAATATATGTTGATATCAAAGTATATTGAATTATCTTTTGAGAAATTCATTCCTGAAAAAATTTCCTAACTTATTAAGGGCATGGCTGCTAAGTGAACTCAAACCACATATGGTTATCCATCATATAGATTGTGTAGACAAGAATTTTGCCAGCCAAGGCTGAGAAAGAATCTAAAATGTGTAAGAGAGGGAAAAGAAGATAGCTAACCATAGCACTCCAATCACAGCAGCAGAGCCTGTGTAAGTTTATGTCTTCTAGAATTTACTTTAGGAAAAGAGATGGATTTGAATCTCGTAGGGCTCGACATATTTGAAACACAATAATTTACATGGCAAGGGGGGTTGTAATGGATGATCTGCATACTGCCTAGACTATCCACTTGCAACCAAACCTCTCCTTCCTACTCCTGAGAATGATATCTTTTTCAGTTTAAAGCTAAGTATTTCTCTCAGATGAAGGGAACATCTAAGTTTATATATGCCTTCTCCAGAAGTCGGTCTTCAGTGAATGTCACAGTATCTTTCTCTTAAGATCCGTAAAATCACTATTAGTTCATATCTAGCCACAGGGTCAGCAGAGGGCTCTGTTGTAATTTGACCTCAGTTTGATGTCTTTTTCTGCCCATCCCTATTGCTTCTCTCCTTTACAGAGGTTTCTATAGGCTTCTAATTGATAAACTTTCTTCATGAAGATTCCCTATATCTGAGTCTGTTCCCTGGAGCCTCCATAAATGATAATAATTTGTTCTCTCCATGTTGTTATTTTTTTTGTATGATACCTCATTAGTATTATTTATCTTTAATCTCATAGCTAATAAATACATCATAAGGTGATTCAAAATATATAAGTTTGTTTAAAATAAAGCTTGAAAAATGCAAGCTTCTATAATTTATTTCTCCTACTCTATCGTACATTTTGATTCCAAACTTCCCATTAGATCACTGGTTAATCTTCTGGGAGACATTTTATCTGATTTGTGCTTTTCTGAAGAACTATAATTTATTATAGTGCCATTATGTTATCTATTAAGATTATCTATCATTTTCTAATAAATGTAGGATTCAAGTTCCTTCAATTTTATCCTATGAAGCAGATTTTTAAAATTCATGTTACTCTTCTGCTTCAGTGCAGGTTTCATTAAACACATAAATCAAAAACATCCTCATACAGGATAGAACAAGATCAAGATTCAAGTGAATAGCTCAAATATTACTGTTGGCAGCTTTGACAGGTTTTCTATCTATTGTCTTCCATATGCTACAATGGCCATATCTATACCCCAGGCTAATAAATTTTGTTTTCGTATCTGTCTATCCAGCCAATTAAGATAAGCTGAAAAATCTCATGTCATGGAAGAATATTATGTGTGACTCCTAAACACATGATGATGGTGATCTAGATTATTTTTGATAATAATTTATAGAGAGAATTCAAATGTTACCCAGTCATTATCTATGCTAGTAACTTAAATGTGAAGCAAAGAATAATTTGGAAGGCAGCATCCACTCTTCATTTGTTCTTTGTATCTGTATGTTGATCTAAGGAAGATATATGACTTTTGTAGTTTTGTATATTAGAAGTATGAAATGAAGGTTCCATTTGGCCCATACATGCCTTCACATGTTTGTTTGTTAGTTATATGTCTATCTTCCTTCCTGTCATAAAAATAGTGGCCAATATTATATCAGACTGTATTTTAATTGTTTTGTTACTCCTCTTTCTCCTCCTTCTCCTCCTCCTCCTCCTCCTCCTCCTCCTCCTCCTACTACTACTACTACTAAAACAACAACAAAATGTCTGTTTAAGTTTCTGTTTGTAGAGATAATAGGAGCTAAAATTTGATCAGGTGTGTTTTATGAAACACAATTCAGCACATAAAAAGGAACAGAGAGGAGGTATCTTTTTCTAAGCAACAATAAATGGAACAAAAATCATAGTGACTAGGTGCAATGTGGGGTAATGTGCTTATTAGTAGCTGAGATCTATGTAGTGTCTACTAATTCCCCACTGAGCCTTTGCAGATTGTCTTTGCAGAACAGTTCATGTGCTGAAAATATCTGCCCAGATGAAGAAATCCTGAACAGCAAACATCACCTGATTCTTTTATCTGAATAGCTAACACATCACAGGCACATCTCAAGTTCTAAAGACTTAGAGGTTAATAGTAGGAGACCCTTAGTTTCCAGAAACTTACGTTCTAGAACCAACATAAAAACAAAACAAAACAAAACAAATCACTTGGTGTTACAAGTGTTCTTGGTCATTTAGTAGACAATAATTGAATGGATTATATCCAAGATTCAGAATGTAATTTTCAGAGAACTGTTTGGTAAGAACCATTCATGGAAGAGAATTTAAATATTCACAAATGTTTAATTTAATTTAATTTCCATATGATATATATTTTCATAGTAAATGATATGCATATTTATAAATGAGGATGTGCCTACTTTCCTAATTCCTTATAACCTCATACATCTATACCCTTTGTAATTGATACTGAAACTCCTCATTTAAAAGTAGATTATATTTTCCTTAGCCCCACATATGTTTCTTTGTTAGAGTAAGGGTCTAGAATGTTCTCTAAGTGCTCATGGTTTGAATTCTTGATCCCAGCTGGTCACATTGCTGAGAGATGACAGATATTAGGAATCCATATAGGCCAGCTAGGCATGTGCTGAAAGAATGATAGCTCATCCCAGCTCCCTCCCTCTATTGTTTATTCAAGAGAGGTGCTTCGATAGGCCTCACAAGAATATCTGTGCTGATATTCTGCCTCACTCCAGGCCCAGAAACAATGGAGCCACATGAAATTGTAAGCCAAATTCAATACTTATCTGTTCAGTTTGATTTTCTTCAGAGTTTCATTTGCAGTGATGAAGAGCTGAGTGATACTCTAATGAAATAGATCTAAGGCTGACCATCAGACAATGAGGTAACATTCTTCATCCTCTCTTGACACTCAATTGAAATCCAATAAATAAAGCTGGCTTCCGATCCTTGGGAATAGCCAGACACATTTCAGTGCATGTGTTGAGCATCTTCCACTGACCTAAGATGCCTGAACCAGCCTACTTGTGATGGCCCAGTTTTATATTAGGTAAGAAGAATCTGCTGATAGCCTAGTATAAATGTGTACAAGACTGAAATGATTAGTTTAACGAAATAAATGGATATAAAATGAACAGCCTAAATTCATTCCATGAAAATTTAAATTCCATGGAAATTTAAAACAAAGTGCATGCTGTGTGTCTTACAGGCACACCACTATTTTATCAGACAATCGGAAAATATTTGGAACTCCAATTGATTATTTGATACAATGTTTGCAAATTAAAAGTAAGCCATTTATAACCACACCTTTGATATCCCTAATTAACATCCAAGTAAAATTATGCCATACTGGAAATTAAGGAAGAAGAAAAATAAACAGCAAGTGTCTTCATGTTGTTGCTGGTTTTGTTTGTTTGTTTGTTTCTCTAGAGAGATTTGAATTGTTCCTGTAGCCCTTGCTCCCAATGTGTTGATCTTTCAGTTATTCTGGCTAAATTCTCTCTGTCTTGTATCTCTTCTATACATTTCCTCCCACTGGCCAAGGGGCCAAGGGCATCAGAAAGTCAAAGTGAGCACAGAGACATAGGTGGGCAGGATTAATTGGGTAAGGTGATTTTTGCTAGAATCATTCCCTTCATCATAATTTCTTTAACATTCTATTCAATTTGTCATCTAAACGACTTCTGTCATTAATGCACTTCATCTTTCACACGATTATCTGATAGGATGATAACCAGAGTTAACTGACAACCCATCCACCAGTAGAGGGAAAAGGGCATGTGGGACCTTAGGGGGGTGGGGAACCAAAAAAAAAAGGAAAATGAAATGTAAATATAGAATATATCCAATAAATTTTTTTTGAAAAAAAAAAAACGAAGCTATTTCTTACAATGTTTTGAAATTTTTCACCAGTGTGTCTTCAGGACAATCTTTGGATATGTGTGAACATAACCTTCTTGATTCATTTGCCTTCTAAAGATATATCATCAAAATTCAACTTCAAAGATTTATTGTAACCTAGACAAATACTTCAACAGCTAAGAGAGTATTGAAGAGGATCTGAGCTTGGTTTCCAGAATCCACATTGGAGAGTTTAAAACCAATCTTAATTTTAGTTCCCACATATTTTCTGGTCTTCTCATATACTTGTATTCACATACAATATGGTACACACAGACATGGACACACACACATATACATAACTTTTTAAAGTATAACCCACCCAACTTAAATTGTCTCTAGTCAGAATTTCAGTAAAATTGTGTTATTTAAATATATGTTTATAAAATATCAAGACAAAGTATGTCTAGACTGGCCAGAATGGCAGCTTCTGAAACATAAAGACAAATGAACAGTTACGATGTCAAAGGTATGAACTGTTATTTGTCATGTTGATATCTATGCAGGGCACTTGAGCTTGGGTGCTAAGGTTGCAATGGTATCCTGAAAACCTGAGAGGAGGAGGAAACTGGTAAAAAAAATCAAACATATATTAATTTGCCTTGAAATTTAGTCACATGGGTGATTTTTCAGAGACTCAATGTGAAAGGGTAACTTGAAATAGACTTTGGACTCTGAAATGTACAAATTAAACAGTACAAAAGCATACCTCCTTTTCCTGAGACAAATTTTAAAGCAGGTAATTATTTTTAATGGCCCATAAAAACAGAAAATCCTTAGAGTGATTATGTGAAGGAAGGTATTTAAACACATATTCCATTCCTGATCAATTGATGTATACCCTCCTTTTTCTCTCTTTTTAGAGTTGCAGCTTTAGAGAAGTCTTAATGAAGGAATGCTATGTTCAACGTGAGCCACATAAAGAGGGTATGGGAGGATCCACTGTATGCTCTCCTTATGCCAAGGAAGCTGGAAAGAGTTAAGGTATTCCAGGTATGAGCCCCAGGTAGTTTGATGGGAAAAAGTTCTGTTTAACAGAATCACCAGCATACCTCACTCACACACTCCTCTAGGGGTTGAGTCAGGGTTTGATTTCTTAATTTCTGAAAGGAAAGGAAGAAAAAGAAATGGGTAGAGGAGCAGTGAATGGAAGATGAAAAGGTAGGAGAGACCCGGTCATCCCAGCTTCCCAGCATTTATGTTCTCATCGTATTTCCTCCCTCAATCATTTTTTCTCCAAATAGAGAACACTCTAGGTATTAAAACTTACTCTAGGCAGCTGGATGCTCAGGATTAGTCTGGAAACATAAAACAGAGTCCATATTCTCTGTATTTTTCTTTGCCTATTTTAGTTTATTTTTTGTCTTTTTGTGTCCTTGTTTCAGTCATTTATTTTTAGTTATTTATTTTTGAGAGAGGAGGGTAGGGAGAGAGATGGAGAGAGAGAGAGAAAGAGAGAGAGAGAGAGAGAGAGAGAGAGAGAGGAGTGAGAGAGGGGAGAGACAGAGGGAGAGGGAGAGTGAGAGGTGGAGGGAGAGGGAGAAGGATAGGGAGAGGGACAGGGACAGGGACAGGGACAGGGACAGGGACAGGGACAGGGACAGGGATAGGAGAACTGGAAGTTATATTGACAGAGAAGCAACTATAGGATGTAGAAGAAACTGGAAGAGGGTAACAAATATGATCAAAATGCATTATATTCAGAAATGTTTTTTAAAAACCAGTAAGACAACAATATTTTCCTCCTTCAAAGATGGTCTGCATGTATTGACGTGCTCCTAGTAAAAGGACTACAGCAGAAGTATGTCCAAGATTAAATAACATAGTAAATGTGTGTTCTTTTTCTTTCTGTATGTGGTGAATTGTTCCTGGATTCCTGACTGACTGAAGCCATGAGACACATATTCATTTTTTAAAGCTGGGGTGACACTCAGCAGCAGGAGAGTTGTATTGAGAGAACAGCTGCTTTAACTCTCCTTTATTCTTTCTATACCTACTTTGATGGTAGATCTTTGTTGTTTCTGGACTTCAAGATTCCTTAGCCCTTTCTTTCTTTCCTTCTGTTGGTTGTCTTGGCACACATTGCAACCTAGAGCAAAAGGCAAGAGGAGAGCAGTGTCCTGTACAGCAAGCTGGGTTTGTTCAGGACACCACATTGGACAAAGGTTTCAGTACAACCTCATTCCACATGATGGAGTCAATTTAGAGAGATATGAGAGAGGGACAGACTACTGTATTAGGAACTTTTGTTTAAAATAGGCACTGTCATTGGAACATTTTAGTGTTTACAAGCGTGAAAGGTTGTGCCAATATTACTTCTTTAAACACTGGTTTTCTGTAGCCAAGCTAACTGGGCATTAGGGTTAAACTTTTTCAGATGTCATTTTTGCTCTTTTGGTCAATCAACCTTATACAACGACCTGTAATGCGAACACTTTTCCACCCATTTTAAGAGTCAATAACATACTTTCAAACACTTTCCCACCAGTGACCATAACATAGAATCACATATGACTTGTTTGCATATTATGGCCCTTGTTCAGTTTATGTCCCCACCAACTATGAGCCAAAATGACCACAAGGAATTAATTTTGCTCAATGATGACTTTTAATTGTCAAGTGGAATCAATGAGTTTGTCAAATTATTTAATGATTTTTACAAATTCTCTGACTTTTTCAAGGAGAAATGGACAGATGTTAGCTCACATCAAATAGGGTATCAATGATAGACTAAACGAAAGACTCTACCAAGGTCTATCTTGCTGAACAACTTAGGTGACTTAAAAGAGCAAGGGTAAGGGGCAATTCACAGAGGCATAGATGACAACTCCTGAAGCTCCACCAGAGTCCCTTTAAGTAAGTGTTTACTACTTAATGACTTCAGGGACAAGCCTTATTTTTTTTTCAAAAATTTTGTAAATTTTTTTGAACATTTTGGATCTTATAATTTTTATTTACCTCTCACGTCTTTAGAACTTCTCCCTACCCATCATGAGAAAATGTTTCAAGTCAGAGTAATTGGCCATAGAACACCATCCTGTAACTGATGTCACACGATGGCTACTAAAAGTCATAGTCTTTGTGTTTGGTGATTTCTGTGGTTTTAGAAAGTACTGCTCTCCTGTAGTCCCTACATCTCTGTGGCCACCTCCAACGTCACACCCTGGACCACACAGGTAATTTATCTTTGAGAGTGTCAGAGCATCTCACGCTCTCATGACAAGTACCTCTCCTTCAACATTGCTCATTCAACTAACCCCACTCTGGGATTGATTCATCACCCTCAGCTGCTCCGATTTATTTGGGCCCTTGACTTTTTTTCAATCTGTTAGTTTTCCTTAGTTGACTTCCTTGATGTCATAGGCTGGCATATTGAAGACATTCTTGGCAACGCTGTTAACGTTCTTCTCCCATCAACTTTTAATTTAGTTTGTTTAGAAAAGTTCTTATCCTAGGACAAACCAGTCACATTTTCACATCCCAACAGTCCTATTCTTCTGAAGAAATTCTTACAGATGGAGTGGTTATATGGTGAATACACAGTCATGGACTTTACTTGGAGCCTGTAACAATGAACACATTCTTACATGTATCTTGGAGATGCTTTCTTCTGCAAACCCTCCATACTCTCCCCTCATACTTGTTATCTTACTTTTTCAAAATTATACAACATTAAGAAATCAAAAGATGTAGAATAGGTGCCTTCTTCATCCCTAATGTCAATCTTCATCAATATCCCATACTTTCACATTCTTCTGTCTGAGTAAATGAATACTCTTGGGCACTGTTTTCTATTCCAAATGGCCACCAGCCCTATTCCCAGGCTTTCCAAGAGCAATACATTACTGAATCATTTTATCTTGTGTATATTGTCGTTTCCTATTTTAAAAAAAAACCTTCCCCCAAGTTGCTTCCATCATTTTCATTTAAGACAAATTCAGTTCTTCTCAATTCTATCTCTCTGTTTTGTTTTCATTCATGGAAGACTGTATTTTCCAAAAATATGTATAAAAATATCTCCTATCCACACTCATATCTTACAATGTGATATTGAATTTTCCTTTTCCCACATTCTTACAACCTTGTTATAATTTTCATGGAGGGAAATATCAGGAACTTAAGTCCAGATATCACTGTGCTTTTGGCTACTGGGCTACTGCTGTCTTCAGGACCTGTCGGCTAGCACAGCATGAATGCGTGCTATGCTAACTCGTGTAGACATGCCACTTGTTTTGGTTTTGATTTTCATAGACTGTTGCATGGTTGAAAGAAATAGTCGTGATTCTTTTCCTAATTACCATGGATACAACACGAAGTATTTTTGAACAGCCTCTGAAATTGAGTCCTTCTGAAATTAAGAGCAAACTTCTTAACCTGTAAAATCCTATCTATCTATCTATCTATCTATCTATCTATCTATCTATCTATTTATTTATTTCAGAGCACTGGTGGAGGAATTTCATCTGCAGAAAAGAAATTTCTAGTAACTCTTGTCACAACCTCTGAATGTGTCTGTGACTTGGCTTTATGCAGATATGCTCTTATCAGTTGAACAGGGGCTCATTCTGTATGCTCATTTATTCTCTCATATTATGTTCTAAACATAAAATTAGTATGTACTAGTTAATGTATTTATTAAGCCATCTCTCTATAAAGAACATTTCTTATAATTTTATTATTTATAGGAGGCATTTTTATTATAATGACCTCTCCCCCCCCACACACACACCATTTCTAAATATACATCGTCTTCCCACCCATTTTTGGTAATTTATTTGTAAAAATCTAGTTCATGGTGGTAGAAAGATTCCCAATTATTGAAAAATAAATATGGGCTTAGTGTGTTTCTGACATCTGTTTGGAAACTATGTGTCATCTTGGTGTCTCAGAAATATGACATAGATTTTTTTCAGTGTGTTGAACCATGCAAAAAGAAAGCAAGAAAGGGTTTTCACATATTTTAAGTGAAATAGCTGCTGAGAAACTCTATGGTTCATTGCTTCAGGTAATTTGCATAGATGAATGCAACCTGTTTATAACAAACCTGTTTTTCTCTTCTTCCCTTGAAGCTAAGATCATTGTTTTCCTGGAGCAGAGTTTATTTAGTTACAAGATCTTCTTAGTATAGAGTCTTTTAAATTGCATCAAACATTCATCTTAAACAATACCCCCAAATTCTTTGTTGGATTTGTTAAGAACTGAGTGGGAAACACTTAAGTCCGGCCTCCATAGTCTCTCTGCATATTGGCATCTAGATACCTCATCCTATTTGGAGTTTAATCTCAGCCATCAATTACTAAAACATTTAAAGTTTAAATATTTTAATATCAGGACTTTCTTAGATCCCACCC
Source organism: Apodemus agrarius (assembly GCA_964023405.1). NCBI lineage: Eukaryota > Metazoa > Chordata > Mammalia > Rodentia > Muridae > Apodemus > Apodemus agrarius. The sequence continues at coordinate 11,155,105 of OZ030020.1, read as the reverse complement.
ACTCCAGCTATCGCATTCTCTTTGAGTTGGTCTTGAATACGTGTGGCATTAGATTCATAAGGTGTGATGTGGCACAGGAAGGGATTTTGCTTTATTTTCTTTTCAGAAACCATAAGTTCTTGGCACATTAAATGCAACATCTTCACAGAAGCATCTGGGTTGTTTATAGGTGACTATTTCTCATTTCATTGTCCGAGGAGAAAGCTTTTTATAGAGCAACTTATTATATAAACACCCTTTGGCATCTTTTAATAGAAATCAATAACAAAGCCAAAGAGAAGGCAGATGCAATTTAACTACGTGACATACAAATGATACCCTACAAACTTCTTGAAAGTGTAGGATATACTGTATTTGTCTTGCATAAATGCTCAATGTGCATAGTTAGTACTCATTTGAATTTTTTAAAAAGTAGAGTTTTTAATGAGAATATCTGAAAAATAATGTTTTTAATTCATAATATTTCTCATTATGTTCAAGTGTGCTACCATCACTAACTTATGGAGCTATACTTTGCTAACCCTAAATGTGGTAGGGAGAGCTATTCTTATCAACAAAGAGAAGTCCAAGTGACCAGTAGTCATATCATAAAACTGATAGACCAGAGAAAGGGTCTAATACTGAAAACAATGCTGTTCTCACAGTCTAACCAGAGTCATGTGACGAGCCAGTCCAGAATGCTTCAGTCAAGTGGTAGCCAAGACAAAGATGGCAGTTATAATCTTTGAACAGCAACAGTGACTCCAAAGGACAACCTTTCCTTACAAAAGAGATGTCCGAATGACAAAGGAGAGTCCTAAAGAATTACACTTCAGAAAGACCTTGGTCAGAGTTGAAGCAAAAGACAGAACTGACAGGGATGGTTCTCAGGATGTGCTATGCTTGTGCTATGGTAGTGGCCAAATAAAAACTGTTTTCGTAAAAATGAATTTGTTTATTTATTTTTTCTCTTAGTGATCTCTCTCAGACTAGAGTTTGTAATGTATCTTCCACACGCATGAAATCCACAAGGAATCCAAATTCAAAGCACTTATGGAGAAATGCTTTGAATTTAAAGACAAGGTCTTCATATCTGGAAACAACGTCATGCTCTCATAAATAACTCCAAAGTCACTGCCTTTGCACACTTCTGTGGTTTGGAAAAGACAAACACTTGATTTGTGTTGTGATGTTAAGGACAAGTTCTGCCACACATCTGTTCACTTATTGCAGTAAAAATTGACTGATATCCTCCTATTTTTCCTGTCATATTTTCCTTTTGCATCTAATGTACATTCCCTGACATAGTTCAATTGCCTCAATCTTTATATCATGAATATCCTATCTACAGGAAATCAAGTTGTTTTTATCTCCACTTTAGTACATTCTGCTTTTCTTCCTATAACTTATATTTATGTTTGTGATTTCACTTGTCAAAAAGAAAATAAAAACTACAGTATTATTTAAATTTTATAAAAGCTATAGTGTCTGTTCTTTGTTTCGAAGCATTCAAGGGGACACTTTTTTCATCCATCCTTTCATTCCTTCTTTTGAAGCAGCTGTCTACCCATGATAAAGTAGGTGTTAGGGACCCAAGACTTTGGTGGTTTATACCTGTAATCCTGACATTCAATATGTGAATTTGATTCTAGCATGGGGTAAAGAAAATCTCCAGACAATCGAGAGAGAGAGAGATTAAGCAAGGACAGGCTGGAGCAAAGGAAATCGAGGTAAAGAGAAAAAAGAAAGTAGGGCTGGTCTTGTTTTCTTTTTAATTTCATAAATTTATTGAGACATAATACATATGCCTTACAACTTAGTCTTTAAAGCATGTGTGTCAGTTCATTAGTTTTCTTACATGCCATAAATGTGAGTGACAGCCACCACTGTTTATTTCTATGTGTAACCATGTCTGAAGAAGACCTGAGTGGTTTGCTGGTTATTATTCTCCATCATGCTTTAACCGTGAGCAAACTCCCATCATCCTTGTGTTTCTTCTTTGCATTTGCTTATATGTAGGTGTTTCATAAAATTGGAATCACCTATGATGAGTTCTTTTTGTCTTTCACTTCTTCCATGTACCAAATATTCAACTTCAATTCACTTTGCAAGAGGCATGAAGACTGGATTTATTTTTAAAGTTGACTAGCATTTCCCTGTATAGATGTAATGTGCTTTGCTGAGGCAGGATTTGGGTTATTTTTATCTTTTGACTATTGTGATGAATACTGCTGTAGACATCCATGCATTGTTTTTCCCATATTGATTTGCTAGGGATGGATAATAGCATATCATTTGGTGGCTTGAACATAAGAAATGTATTTTTCTACCGTTCTGCAGGCTGAATGACTAAGGTCAGGCTGCTAGAAGATTCTGCTACTATGAGGACTGTGTGGGGGTGAAGGGAGAAGGCAGCTTACTGCTCGTCAAAGACAGAGTCCTCAGAGACTACATCATAGAGAATAAATATTAGAAACTACAATGTATATGGGGTTACAGATAAATTATACAGGTTATTATAAATAAGACATCCAAGATATTCTCAAAATAATGTTTCTGAGAAAATAAACATGGACCGGGACATTTAAGAATTTATCACTGGACGAAATTCAACCTAAGTTAAAGCCAGCTTGTGTGATTGATTTGTACAGACAATGAGGCACTCACCTCATCCTTTCAGTCTGGCTCTTCGCTTATTGAAAAGCATTACAACCAGCATGGAAGCAGTGCCCCAACCAAAATGTATATAGACATTGTTTACCAAGGCAGTCCCTCTGTCTTACAGAATGGTATCGAGTGGAGAGAGCATTGCTTACATGAAGATAGAGGGCTACTCAGTCTACAAATTTGCATTTGTTTACTGAGCAAAGAATTTCCTAATTTACCTTTAAAGTTAATTTATAGTTTTAATGAAAGAGGGTGGTTCATTTAATCACAATAAAGAATAATTTCTTTCAGCATACTACTATTATAATGAGATAGAGATATTATATGAAAAGCTGTAAGTGGAAAACTTCCCTTTTGTTAGGTGTCTGAGATAGGAGCTTAAATTTTGTCTCAAGGCAATACTTTACATATTGGAAACACTAATCAAGGTAAAGTTAATGAGCTAAGCTAACGATGTTATTCTAAACACAGATTTCTTTCTATTGCCTGTTTCTAGCTAGGTTCTATTGTCTGTTTTATTTCCCTGTGAATCGACTCTCAGCTTTTCCTGTTGGTATATCTGGCTAAGTCAGTGAGATCCTAGCTCTGTCCTTGACAAGCACTGGTGGAAATTCTTCATCCTTCCTTCCCTCTCCTCCTCTCCTCTCCTATTTTACCCAAGTCCATCTTCCTATGGTATAGTCACGATCAGCTAACACAACTCTGCCTGTGTGTAGCACTCTGTCCAGGTCATTCTCATGAATAATAGTGCAAGATTATTGTCTGAAGAAGATCTCAAATAGCCCTTCCTGGGATTCCAACAGAAGAGCTAAGTTGTTTCAAGCCCAGCAGATCCCTTCCCTCCATATTTTCCAGGCAATCCTCTGGAACATTCATTAGAATTTGCTAAGGCCAGTGAGTCAATCTCCTGATTTTTTAAGAAATAGGTTTAATTTCCATATAATGTGTTCTGACTATGGTTCATCCTTCCAAACAGCTTCCAGATCTTTTTGCCCTCCTTACCTACCAAATTCTGAATGCTTTCTTACTCCCTCTCATGAGAAAACAAACAGGCATCTATAAAGGAAAAGGTTAAATATCCAAACCATCCTGTATAGGACAGGAAAACAAAGGAACAAGGAAAACAAAAAGCTAAAGAAAAAGTACAACACATATAGATTACATATATAGTACACACACAAACACTGACAAATACACACATGTCGCTACTATCTCTGACCAGCAGAAAAGAGCTACCACACAGCGTTCTTCTCAATGCGGTTTAATCAGGAACCTTGAAACATACATGCAGGGAAAAAAGCCCCTTCTCCACTCCCCTTGCACAGTCCTTTTATATCCTCCCCAAGTCTGCCCCATCAGTCCACATCACGTAGTCTTCTCTGATTGGTCCATATAGAATGGTCTGATCACATGTCATTGGATATGCCTGCGCAATGCCCAAGAAAGGTGTGGCCTACTCAGGAGCAGGAAGAAGTCAGGTACTTAGTCATCCGACTTGGCAGGCCTCCAGGCTTGAGGCTACTGCCATACCCACTCTCTACATATCTCCCTTTTTTATATAAATAAAGGCATCCAATCAACCCCGTAACACACCAGGTAAGCTGAATAGGTAGCCATCTCTGTCTTAGGATCAACCCTTAAGCCCCTTCCTTACCCGTCGTTGGATTACCTTGTCGTCCTCAAGGCTCCATGTCTTAGGTTGGTCAGGGGAAGGGAAGTTGCCCATCCTCGAGAAGGCCACTCTAACAGCGCTCAGGGACGATAATAAAACCTTGCACCATGAGAGTGGTAACCTCTTCATAACAAAGAAGGTCTCTCATGGGGGCGGTGCCTCTATCTTAGGCTATGTGAGTGGCATCCCCTCCAGCACTACCCCAGGGCACTGGATTACCAGTGGTATTCCCCAAAAGGCAGTGGGCCTCTGGTAAGAGGACTCACAATAATCCAGTCATCGAACGATCACTGCAGCTGCAAGGATCCTGGGTGCTAGCTGCAGAGCAAGGGGCATTGGGCCTGGGGATTATTCTTTTAAGATCATCAACCAAGCCTGAGGAGATTGCCCTGCCTCCAGCACCACAAAAGCTTGCACGATCATGGCGTCTTTGGGCTATGCACATCTTACAGATGCAGCAAAGGGCAACAATACTGACAAGAATGAGCAAAATTCCCAAAGCTCCAATTCCCACACACTCCTTAAGGTGATTCATAGCATTGACAATCCATGTTCCCAATCTGGCAGTGAAGGACACATCTACTTGGGTGGAGTTCACATGGACAATGGCAGTCCTCAATTCTTGTAGCAGATGATCAAATTCTCTGGACCAGTTCCCTGCAAGATGACTAGACAAGCTCTTTGACAAATTAGCAGCATGGGTAAAATTCTGATAGGGCACCAAGGTAATACATAGCCTCGTGTATGGTTATTCACACATTAACTGAGAAACCTGCCGAAGGGTATCAACTTGTTCCTGCACCAAATCAATTCTTTGATTAAGGATCATTATGCCACCTTTTAGGTGGGCATTAACATTGGCCTGCACATAGCCACATTAGAGCTTAATGCAACAGCAGCAGTAGTAGCCCCAATGGCAGCAAGGGTATATCTAACCAGGGATGAAGAAGAAGGACCCTACACTGGCCAAGGGATGTTCAGTGGCATTCCAACAAAGAGCATAAAAACAAACATGAGGATCACAGTTAAGTGGGGTCCCATTCTGGGGAATTACAGAATCATTAAACATCACAAATAAAAATGGTGGCCACACACACACAAGAGTAGGGGCAAATGACACATTCTTCCCTGAAGCTTGTAATTTACTATTCCACTCAAAAGATGCATTTCCTATACTACCCCCTTGCAACATAGCTAAAGGAGAAATATCTGTGTAGCTTCCATTTACTCCGCATAACAACCAAATATCAAAGGGATTAGCGGAAAACAGCTTGAGTGGAATTTTAGTATGTCCAATTATAACCTGGAAAGGTTGCATTATATAGGGTCCCTATATTGGGAGAAAAGGTAAAAAATCCTCGCACAGCCCAGCGCACTTCCTGTGATTGGCACCTGGTCCATGGGGGAAAGATCTGATCCCTATGACTCTTGCAAAAGGGAGACCATTTTGGCTGAGGAGGTACAGTATAATTCCCTCTAGGAGGCGCAACAGGCCATCTTCCGGTTATCCATGTAGCATTAGTGCTATTGGGAGAATGGCCAACAACTATTGGATCAAACCATGCAGCCGCCTGATTTTATAAGCTAATACAATCTCTCTGTTCTGTAGGGCAGTAGCCTGCAACTGGACCCCATTGTACAAGGGTCAAATTAATAAAAGGAACCTGAAATTTGAAGGTTCCCAGAAAAATTCTACTAGCTGTTTTTAGTAGTCATATCAACAAATTTTTGAAACAGTTCAAAAAGAACCTGTTTGATATCAAATAAATTCCCATTGAGATCTCCTTTTCAATCTTGGGTGGTTAAATTTTGCTTCAACCATTATATCCAGTAAAGCTTGTGAAAAGTGGCAACAGGCTTATACTGGTCACAGCTGTTTCTAACTTTTATCATTCTTAAAATAATCTTAATTACAAAGTATGAGTGAGTTAAGAATTATAAGCCTTAGATCAGACTCCAAACTTCAGTCAATGGTACACTGGCAGTTGTTAACCATAATTCTTTCTCTTGCAATATTAGAGCATAACTACAACTGCAAAACCCAATTTTAAACAATCTATTCTCCTTAAAATCAATGGAAAATGCATTACTTTCACATTACAAAGTTTGTCTGCAAGTTCTTATGTACATAAAACATTATGCCAATTTACAAGTATCTTTAGAGGCCTGTTTTTCCTGGATTGAGTCATGCCATGTGTTGTTGAGATAACTCCAACCCTGAGTTACCAGTTTTAAACTAACTTTTTGTTACCAATGTAATAATTTTAATCATGCCCAATAACTTTTAAGCCAATACTCTATAGTCAAAACATGCAAAACATATTTATACCTTTAAGACCAATCAGAACCAAAAATGAAACAACTACATGAATCTTATAAATTTGAACCAAACAATTGTTTTCTAGCTGTAATTCAAGAGAAAAAGCACTTTGTACCCAAAAGATGAAATAACCATCAGCCTACTTGTCCTAGAACTTGAGCAGCTGCTGGCCCTTTTCAAAAGCAGCTTTTCTCCAGCTGTGCTTGACTCCTAGCTAATTGCAGAGCAGCTTAAATCAGCCTCTGCTGTGTAAACTGACACTGGATCAAGAGATGGACTTCCAGCAAATAAAGTCTTTACCATTTTTTTTTTACATGAAACAGAACATCAGTCATTCAGACAACAAAACAAAGACAGACACACGTAGACAAATTGGTGCACCAAAGTTAAACAATACACAGAGAGGGAAGAACACTTATACCAATACTAAGAATATCTCCATTGGGGTCCACAGAGGAAACAGGATGTCTCCATGTTTCCCCTTGTCCCCAGGGGAGTTTTGCAATCCATTTTCCTTTTCTCATTTTTCCACTATTCCTTTCTTTTTTTTTTTTGCATTCTTTTTTTTATTTTATTTTCTATATTCTATGTTTACATTCCAAAGGCTTTCCCCTTTCCCAGTTCCCACCCACCATAGTTCCCATAGTTCCTCTCCCCCCCAACTGTTCCCCAATCCTTCCCCCTCCCCCCTCAGTTTCTTTACTAAACTGGATGCAATCTTTACAGTCAGAATGGCTAAGATTAAAAACTCAAGAGACAACAAGTGCTGGCGAGGATGTGGAGAAAGAGGAACACTCTTCCACTCTTGGTGGGATTGCAAAATGGTAAAACTGCTCTGGAAATCAGTTTGGAGGTTCCTCAGAAAATTGGGCATGTCACTTCCAGAGGACCCTGGCATACCACTCCTGGGCATATACCCAGAGGATTCCCCTGAATGCAATAAGGACACTATTCCTTTCTTAAGCCCAATTCCTCTCGCTCCTAACAAATCCCTGAGGGCCTGGCAGGCCATCCGAGCTGACGATGAATTCCCCATCGTGCTTGGTGCAATTTGTCCCAAAACTGGGTGCCTTATCATCTCAAACCGAGAACCTTATGGTGTCAAACCAAGAACCTTAATTGTCCCGCTTACTGGCTAGCTGCCCTGACCACAATGAGTTCTGAACAAGAGTCCTGGTACGGGCCACCACTTGTCGCTACTATCTCCGACCAGCAGAAAAGAGCGACCACACAGCGTTCTTCTCAATGTGGTTTAATCAGGAACCTTGAAACATACATGCAGGGAAAAAAGCCCCTTCTCCACTCCCCTTGCACAGTCCTTTTATAGCCTCCCCAAGTCCACCCCATCAGTCCACATCACATAGTCTTCTCTGATTGGTCCACATAGAATGGTCTGATCACACGTCATTGGCTATGCCTGCGCAATGCCCAAGAAAGGTGTGGCCTACTCAGGAGCAGGAAGAAGTCAGGTGCTTAGTCATCCGACTTGGCAGGCCTCCAGGCTTGAGGCTACTGCCACACCCACTCTCTACACACACACATGATGCAAACATATACACACATTGACACACACATACATACACATTGAAACACACATGACATACAAATAGATTCACACACACACACACACACACACACACACACATTGACACACATAGAAACACCATAAAAACACAAAAGCAGAGACCGTAATATGTAAGCAAAAGCCTTGTAAGGTCAAAAAAATTACTGATACAAAGCATTATGAGCTGAAATGGAAATGAAAATGAAAACAAAAGCCCTTCAAAAATACCATTGCATTTGTTTTGTGTTGGCCAACCTAGTCTCACAATGTTGAGATGGGCCGTTCTTTCCTTTCTCCCTCCTCCCCTTTTGCCTGTTCTGAGATCCTCTTCTGTCAAAGGAGACATTGAATGTGTGAAAAGGAAATACTTACCATTTATGCAAAAGACACTATGTCTAAGGAGGTAGATTTTGAGAGGATTTTCTGAAGAGTCTGGCTTGAAAGGATCTGTAAGTTACCACACATTTTGACTACATAACATAGAGAAATCAATACCCAATCCCGGTGTCAGAATGTGAGGGTAGTCTTTTGGTAGGAAAGAGACATCAATGGTTTTATCCAGTACTGGACTCTGTGTGATGTCTCAGCAACCTGCCAAGACGATGTAGCCACTGGTGCCATTTTAGCACGACTCCTATGGAGCAGTTAAATACATTCTTTTTGGGTCTGAGGTCTGTGTACATGAGTGAAATTCATTCCCTATACTTTAATACTAGTCAAAAGCACTGACTGGAAAAGTCATAGGCCCTAAGGCATATATATGGTCCTGACAAATTGCCTTCTAATATTTATTTTTATATATGTAGACAGGGCCTGTTCTCAACTTTGGTTAGAGAAGCTCCTTTGAGGAGTAGCCAACAGATAACAGAGGGAATCATAGATGTTCAAAGTGCTAAAAATAAGAGATAAAGTATTTATCCCTAATGGGGCATCCATACCACATCTTTCTATACATAACTACCACCACCACCACCACCACCACCACCACCACCACCACCACCACCACCAAGGCACTGGAAGTACATCAAAAGAAGAGACAGAATGAATGATGGGAGTAAACACTGTGAAGAGATGTCTTCTGAACACTTGCCATCAACTCAAAGCTTCACAAAATTCTGAGACACTTCTTCATGACAGAATACACAACTTCAGGCAGTGCTTCAGCATACAAGAAAACAAGTCCAGGCTGGGTTTTCCTGGGGCCATGGAAGGAATCAGGTAGCTAATTCAATTCAGTCCCGAATGTCCAACATGAGAAGCATCACAGATGAGGAGGAATAGAACTGACCACCGTGTGTATAGGATTGATTCACCTGCTGCACTGCACTTTGTAGGAGGTCAGCGTTGAACCTCAGGCTGTACCTAGGCACCTGCATGTAGGAGATCTTGATGTAGAATTGCATTTGGAGGGACCTGACAGGTCCACTGGGCCCTGACCACTCTACTTGAGTAGGGTAGGTAGCCGAGTCCGACAATGTAGGTATACATGGACAGTTTCATAAAAAGTTTTCCACTGATTGTCCAGCAAGAGAGTCTAACTGAAGCACTGGCTATTTTGCAGATGAATCTTTTCCCAATGTAGGTGGACAAATTCCCCAAAGGGCAAGATCCAGTCTTCTGAATGGTTCCCACTGAAAGCCCGACAGAGGACATAGGATCCAGGCTGTTACACATCTGGCAGATAATCATGGACATGCAGATCATCGTGTGGATAAAGTCCATGCAGTTCTTGTTGCTCTTGGGGATGAGGGACATGTACTTGCACCACCGACGGTCAAAAAATAGCAGTAGAGAAGTGGCTGGACCCTTACAAGCCACTGCTGAATTGTCTGTGGAGAAGAAAGAGGAGGAGAACATGAAGAGGAAGAAGAAGAAGAAGAAGAAGAAGAAGAAGAAGAAGAAGAAGAAGAAGAAGAAGAAGAAGAAGAAGAAGAAGAAGAAGAAGAAGAAGAAAGAAGAAGGAGGAGGAGGAGGAGGAGGAGGAGAAGGAGAAGAAGGAGAAGAAGGAGAAGAAGGAGAAGAAGGAGAAGAAGGAGGAAAAATGAAAAATGTTAGCTACCATCAATAGGATTGTGAGGTACACCGTACAACTGGCCATGCAAGTTCAAGCCTCCCAAAGAATAAAAAGGAAGAATTAAACTTATGGCTTAGTAAAATGCTTGTCATGCAAGTATGAGAACCTAAGTTTAATCCCTAGTAGACATGTAAAAAAATAGGTATGAGTAGCCATATTTATAATCTCAGATTTTGGAGGGCGTAGACAGGAGGATCTCTGAGATTCTAGCTATCCAGCCTAGCCTAATTGGAGAGCCCTAAGCACAAGTAGATTTAATATAAGAGACTGTAGAGTGACTATTTATTAATAAATACATTGTCATCCTGCAATATGTCTTATGGCTGTTGTATCAATTTGTACTTTACACATCTACCACTCTTTGTGAACATTTATAAAAAGGGGACATTGAACTAATTATTAAAATATTCATTCATCTCTCTATATTCCATTATACAATAGGCACTGAGCAATTCATCTTAGGGAATAATGTTTCTAAACACAAATACAATTTGTGAGAGCAAATCATGAAAAGTCTCACATGGGTGTGTTTTGTGGACCTTTATGTTTTCTTTTTTCTTTTTTTTTAAATTTGTACTTTTTATGTCAACATCAGAGGATTCCACACATTCCACTGATGAAATTATGTCATGCCCTACCCTGTCAACAAAAACAAGCTTCATTGCATCATATTCTAGAATTCACATAGTACTGCTATATGGAATACCTGATATGAATCACATAATATGCAATAAAGAAACATGTTTTTCCTCAAAAAGAAAAAAAAACTATAATGAAAGAGCAAGTGAGTTCATTGTATCTGAAGAATGCCATAGAATACTTACTGACTATGTTAGTAATCTATACTTAAATGAGAACAGCGAGGAAAGCTCTGGTTTGCCAGTGGGCTCAAAGGACACAGCACTATGCAAGTGGACAATTTAGAGACAGAACAGAAATGTCCCCAATTCTTAAATTAAGTTTTGTTCTTTCCCTTATTTTCCTTTAATCTTCTGTTCTTTCTATTTAAAGCTTTTTGGAATCAGACTAATCTTTAGAATTTTTCCTATGCATCATGCTGGAGAGACTTCAAAGTGATGCCTGAAAGGTGTTGATAGAGAGAGAACAGACTGTTTAATATAGGGGGTTGAGAGAAAGAGCACATTCACTTGACTGGAATATTGAATTTCATCAGCATAAAATCAGCACCAATCTAGGGTGCTCCTCTATTGGGGTGATTGTGTTCTTTGGCGTCTACTCAAAAATGAAATTAATCCCACCAGTGTTCTGATGTTTAGACCATTTTGAAGGTAGTTCTTAATTCCTTCTTTCCCCGTTTTCTTTTCTGTTTGGGAAGTATATAATTTAGGAGTCACTGGACTATTAAAGTTTCAGCATTTTGTACCAGAAGTAAGTATCTGTAGAGTGATTAATTAGTGGATTGAATGTGATTGAGTTCAGGTGTAGAACAAGCAGGTAGCAAGCCTGGTTGTGAAGGCAAACATCTGATTTCCAGTATGATGCCAGACAGTGCCAAAGCTGGTTCTACAGCCAAGCATCTGATCACTAAGCAAATTCCCTTGATCTGTAAGCAGAGAGCTCAAGCAGTATTTTGGCTTTTCTACATCCCAAGTAATTTTAACACCTGTGGGTACTTTACAAGACAAGTCTAGAAACAAGATAAGGAAAAAATAGAAATGGCAACACTTCCCTTTTCTGGAAATGGAGATAGTTCTTGGCAATCACTGCCCACAAATTGTGGCAATTGTGGACGGTGAACATTAGAGCCCATGAGATAAAAATACCCATGCTTTAAGAAACTCCAATTTGATTGGCTCTAGATTATAGGTCCTGGGAAAATGAAAAAAGAAAAACTGAATTCCTCTAAAATGTGTGGAAGTGTCAAAATTTAGGTCATCCACCAAAAGCTAATGTGTGTGTGTGTGTGCGCGTGTGTGTGTGTGTGTGACTTTGTGTGTGTGTGTGTGTGTGTGTGTGAGAGAGAGAGAGAGAGAGAGAGAGAGAGAGAGAGAGAGAGAGAGAAGTACCATGCTTCTGACTGACACTACGTATTTGCAGTTTGCTTGTGGCATCTTCAGTCTTGCCGAGTTTGGAGAGCTGGATGCTTCATCTGTGTAGTTGAGTATTTTCTGTCCTTGACCTAACTCAGGATGTCCGGTGACTTAGAAGTCATGTGCCATCATGAGAACGCTGGATGAGGAATGTGCACTGCATAGACCCACAGCAACCATCCTGCCACACCCAGAAGGACATGTGAGGTGCCCGAGTTTGTGAAGAATGGAGAAGAAGCATTCCTACGAAATCACCTTGTGGTGGAGTGCTCAGGGAGAATCCATTACATGGAATCCATGCCAAAATGCCCTTTAGCCTCCACACGTTCGGAACGAAGCATTGTTAGTCCTCATGTCTTTACTTGGCTTTCTCAGATGGAAGCCTCTGCGTTCCACTGAATCTGAGCCTCCATCAGTTATACGACAGAGCTTCTTCCTGCTCAGAGACAAAAACAGGGCTTCCAGCTAAATTGCACAGAGGTGTGTCTGAAACCCAAAACCTGTGTAAACCATCTGTACGTGGGACAGTCACATCTTTTCAGTACATGGGATGCTGTTCTAGTCTCTGTGTGTGAAGCTGCCTGTGTTCAGCTTCATAGCTCCAACACCAATGAAAATTCTAACATTTTAAAAGAATATCCTCTGACAATTTCAATAATTCATGTAATGGCTTTTGGCCATTTTCACCTCTACCTTATCTCATCTGTCTTTCTCTCCATGGAAATCCTTCTTCCCAAAGGTTTCACTTTATCTTTTTAATGTTAATTTTAATTTTTATTATATTCAACACAATATATGTTTTATACCAATCATAAAAATAATGACATATTATTAAATGAACATTAAAAAGATAAAGTCTTTTTGTTTGATTGTTTGTTTTGTTTTTAGTAGAGCTTAAAATCTTGGCTCTTAATATGGTAGACACCCAAAATAAGAACAACTTTTAGACATTGGAGTTCATTGTAATAAGACTGCACTTCAATGTCCCTCACATCACCAAAGGTAGCTAAGTTAAGACTTGACAGTACTGCTGCACCAAGGAATGAATTGTAGGAACAGTTATTTGGGTACAGATTTCCTGCTATGGTCAAAGCTATTTGACTTGAGTGATTGTTATCATTCTCACCCTATAGGGAACAGGTTTCATTTATTTAAGAAATGGCCTGTGTATTAAGATGGTCTATCCATGAAGTCATTTATCAACTGTTTCAGTGAACAATGGTTCTACTTGGAGGGTGGCACAGACATTAGGCGAGGATAAGATTCTAGTTCATTGGCTGTGATGATTTTGAAAAGCATTCATCTCAGAAAAAAGAAACTTATAATGTCACCTTCTTCAAAATTGATACAATAATTATAAATATCAAGCAAAACATTCAGTCTCACTCTTTGTTGTTCTCTTATAAGCCACCTCCAAAATTAATTGTCTACACTTCTTTTGACTGTATAAATAATTTTGAAATATGTAAGCTGTTCTGAAAACCATATCGTAATGTAAGAAGATCAAATAAACAACCCTACTAATAGAGAGACTGGGATAGAAGAAGCATGATTTCAAGACCATTATGTGGTACACAGTAAGACACTGTCATGTACAAAGAAGCTAAAAGTGTATATGGATTGTACAATATTGGACCTATTTCTCCAATTACCAAATTATATACAGTACTGGGTGATAGCCAACAAATTTCTAATTCAAATATTTTTGAATTTCAAACAACTAGGATATGTTGATAATATTAATTTTCATATTAAGAGATATTAAGGAAAAGTGATTGTTGCTTCCTGTTATTTTTGTTGTTAGAAGTGGGGGGGGTGATTGGGGAATAGTTGGGGGGAGAGGATTTATGGGACATATGGTGGGGGGAACTGGGAAAGGGGAAAGCCTTTGGAACGTAAACAAAGAATATAGAATAAAAAAAGGAAAAAAAGAAGTGGAATTATGTTTGCATGGGTTTGTTGAAAGTTTAATTTCTTACTTTTTCTAGGGTGTAGTTTCCCTCCTTGTATTGGTGTTTTCGATCTATTATCCTTTGTAGCTCTGGATTTATGGAAAGATACTGAGTAAATTTGGTTTTTGTCATGGAATACCTTGTTTTCTCCATCTATGGTAATTAGGAATTTTGCTGGGTATAATAACCTGGGCTGGCATTTTGTTCTCTTTGGGTCTGTATGACAGAGATCTGCCTAGGATCTTCTAACTTTCATAGTCTCTGGTGAGAAGTCTGGTGTAATTCTGATAGGCCTGCTTTTATTTGTTATTTGACCTTTTCCCCTTACTGCTTTTAATATTCTTTCTTTGTTTAGTGCATTTGGTGTTTTGATTATTATGTGATGGGAGGGATTTCTTTTCTGGTCCAGTCTATTTGGAGTTCTGTAGGCTTCTTGTATGTTCATGGGCATCTCTTTTTTTAGGTGAGGGAATTTTCCTTCTATAATTGTTTTGAAGATATTTACTGGCCCTTTAAGTAGGAAATCTTCGCTCTCTTCTATACCTATAATCCTTAGGTTTGGTCTTCTCATTGTGTCCTGTATTTTCTTGATGTTTGGGGTTAGGAGCTTTTTGCTTTTTGCATTTTCTTTCACTGTTGTGTCAATGTTTTCTGTGGTATCTTTTGCACCTGAGATTGTATTCTGTTGCTGATGCTTGCATCTATGACTCTTGATCTCTTTCCTACGTTTTGTAGCTCCAGGGTTGTCTCATTTTGTGATTTCTTTATTGTTTTTAGTTCCAGTTTTAGATCCTGGATGTTTTTGTTCATTCCCGTATCCTGTTTGATTGTGTTTTCTTATGATTCTTTAAGGGATTTTTGTGTTTCCTCTTTAAGGGCTTGTAGCTGTTTACCTGTGTTCTCCTTTGTTCCTTTAAGGGAGTTATTTATGCCCTTCTTAAAGTCCTCTATCATCATCATGAGAAGTGATTTTAGATCCAAATCTTGTTTTTCCAGTGTGATGGTGTATCCAGGACTTGCTATGGTGGAAGAATTGGGTTCTGATGATGCTAAGTAACCTTGGTTTCTGTTACTTATGCTTGCCTCTGCAATCTGATTATCTCTAGCATCACCTGCCCTTGCTATATCTGACTGGAGCCTGTCCTTCCTGTTACCCTGATTGTGTTAGAACTCCTCAAAGTCAAGCTGTCTCTGTGATCTTGTGATTCTGGAATCCTGGGATCCTGAGATCCTGGGTGTGTCCAAGCTCCTGGGAGTCAAGCTGCCTCTGGGACCCTGAGATCCTGGTGTGACCAAGCTCCTGTGATCCTGGAATCCTATGGTCCTATGATCCTGGGCCTGTAAAAGTGCCTGGGTATGGAGCTTCCTCTGGGTGTTGTGGGACTGGCTGCAGAGTTTGCAGTTTGTGCCTAAGGTCTGCTCAGCATGGTTTCACTTTATATTCATAATACTACTTCCTCTCCCTCACTCTCCACCTTCCCCTCTCCCTTCCCATCTTTCTCTCCCTCTCTCTAACTGGAAGCACTGAATATGAGTGTTGGTGTTGTGAGCATGACTAGGTGGTATTTACTGCATCATGGTAACATCACAGATGAAAAACAGTACTCCCTCTTCTTTAGTAATCTTTAACCTCTACTAGGCCCTCATGGAGAGTTGGGGCCACAGGAGACCCTCCTGACACACAATGAAACCTTGTCAGAGTTATTCTTATGCAGGGCTTCAGGTAACTGAATGTGCTGTGAGTTTATCAGTGAAATGCCTATGTCTCATCCTAAAGTCAGGCACTTCTCCCCATGCCTTGGCTCCTACATTCTTTCTGTTCCTCTTCTTTAATGTTCCTGAGCCTCTGAGCAGCTGATAGACATTTCATTTGGGCCTGAGCACTCAATAACCACATTTATTCCCAATCATTTTGTCCATTTATGAGTGTTTTCAGTAACTGCTACACCCTGACAGACATTTATTTTGCTGTTGGTTTCACACTTTCTCAGACTTCATAAATTTGTTTTTATTTCCATTTTAAAATTTTTTATTGTTTTTAATTTTGTGTGCCTGTGTGAGGGCATGGACACATGAGAGAAATTGATCACTGAGGCCATAGACATTAAATTCTCTTAGAGCTGCAATTGCAAACAGTTGCAAGTTGCCAAGTATGGGAATTAGGGACTAAATTTGAGTCCTCTGCAAAAGCAAGGTATTGCTCTTATACACTGAATCTCTTTCCAGACCTTGTTTTTATTTTTATTATATATTTTGAGAACAAAAATTGTATTTTTTTTGTCCAGTCCCTCAAAGACCAATGTCACTGAATTTATTTCTACCTCTCTGCCTAAATGTTAATTTATAAAAAAAAAAAACCAAACAAACCCAACACCAAAACCAAAACCAAAAACCAAAAAACAAAACACCCAATAAAATTCTAATGTCACAGTTCAGAGGATATGTTTTTAACAGAAAGGACTTATTACACAGTTACATTGACAACTGAACTACAATAAGCATGTTCAAGCATTCACAGTTAATAATAGTCATGACAAGGCTCTCTTGCATGGTGAGCAGGTCTGGAGAATAACCCAGGATGAATCATTTCTAGGTAGCAACAAAGTTCAAATTTAATTAAAGGTCAATTTTAGTTTGTGTGGAATGTGAAGTGGAATAAACATAACCCTAGTATTTCCATTACTTGGACTTACTATGTGTCTAACCAACCTTTTAGGCAGCTTAGGAAATGTTCCGTATTCTATATTTCATAAAATGCTATAGACAGTGTTTATGTCCCTCCCAGGTTAATAGGTTTAAATGCCCCCCAACATTTTGCTTTCCCAACTTCCCAGTTCAGCAGAATATGAGGTTGTATGGAAATAGGGATTTTACAGAGGTTTTTGAGTTAAAATTAAGCTGTAGTGCAGTATGAATCGCCTTCTTATCACAAGGGACATTTGGACACAGATATGACATGGATACATAGCAGAAGGTAATATGAAGAGCCAGTCAGGGATGTTGGGCATCTGCACACCAAGACAAAATGGCCAGAGCAGATTCTGCAGTCACACCTCTCAGAAGGACATACCCCTACCCACTCTTCAGTATCTGATGTCAAGACTCTTATGTCTCTGAGTCAGCTCACTGTTAAGATCGCTTAATTTTTGGTGCTTTATTATGGAAATAATGTAGAAAGAAAATACTTTCTTACTATAGAAAGAAAATACTATCTTCAACGCATCTTATTTGATGTTTAAGGAGTGTGTATACACAGTGCCCTGGATCTGGTATTAGATCAGCAGCGCATGGGTAGCTTCTGCACAGAAACTCTATTGATTGTTCTAGCAGCTAACTATTGTTTAGATTTACATCTCAGCCTTTAGCTTTTGAAATCCTTGTCCTAACAGAAGAAGGAGCAAAGAAAAGCACAATTGCTTACAAACACCAAACTTCCTTTCTAAGACAAAATGAAGCTGTATTTCAAAAATAACCAGACAACTCTTGATTCTGTCTAACTGCAGAGTCCTTTAGTGAGATGAACAGAGGCATTTAATTTAATATATATGCTCATTGAAACCATTAACAATACCTTTGTGTCAAGAGCATCAAGTTAAAAGCCTTCACAGATTTGTCATCTATTAGGAATGAGCTAGGCATGGGTATTATTCTTATTCTCTAAATTCTATCTCCAGTGTTGATGGTGATATGAGAGAGGCTGTACAGGAAGCAGGGCTTTGACCTATGGATGTTGGTGTAGAATAGTTTTCCGTGAGATTGAAGCATTGCATCCCACATAGAAACTCTTTAGTTACGAAGTTAAAGAACTCACAACAGCTTCAGGAAGTCCCTGAAACTGACCAGAATAAGGAATAAATTCTGAGAGTTTTTCTCAGCAAGCCAAGCTGAAAGGAAGACTCTTGAGATCACACCAACTGCCTGGAAGAAGCGGAAGCCAGACAAGCTTCCTGGAAGAGGTTTAGAAATGAGTCACTTGGAAAAGACCTTTTCAAACTGTTGAGTTGCCTTCATGCTGTGTAGGGTGCTCCAGGCTTCCCAGCTTTTGTGAACTGTCACCCATGCTGGCATGGGCCTTGGAGATGTTGCTATCTCTGAGTAATTTCTGCTACTGTAAGTAACCTCTGACTCATATCCCTGTCAACAACCACAATGAAATTTATTGCTTTACAATGTTGGACTTTGATGGTATTTATCCTCTGGTCTATCATGGGCTTCCTATTTGTGGTGAGTAGATATGTGTGTTGGGTCTCCCTAGGAAAAGTTTTGTCTCACATCAGGTTTTGATTATCTCTTATACATTGTAGTTCAATGCCCTCAGTTAATGGAGTATGACTTTATGTAATGATGCTCACTATTTACCCACACATTTACAGCTTCATACCAGCAAGATACAGGTCATTTTCTTTATAGTTTCAATTTAGCCCTGGGAAAATGAAAACCTTTATTTTAAGGGATTACCTTAGGATCTAGAGAGAGGGCTCAGTGGTTGGAGCACTTGCTGTATAAGTGCGATTAAGGATGGGTGTTCATATGCCAGCACACATATGATAAACTGGGCATGATGCCTAGCCATGCATGTAACTTCAGCACTGAAGTGGGTGGAGGCAAGAAGATTGCTGAGGCTTCTAGGCTTCCAGATTGCCTGAACTCAAAGTTCAGGTATAGACCCTGCTTTAAAGGAATAGCGAGAGAGTAGTAAAGACACCAAACATCCTTCTCCAACCTCTGTATGAGCACAATCACCTGAAACTCCAGCCTCTCACACATAAGATTGCTGAGGCTTCTCGGCTTCCAGATTGCCTGAACTCAAAGTTCAGGTATAGATCCTGCTTTAAAGGAATAGCAAGAGAGTAGTAAAGACACCAAACATCCTTCTCCAACCTCTGTATGAGCACAATCACCTGAATCTCCATCCTCACACACGTACACACAGACACATATTCAACACTTTCATACAGAAAACACACATACATACACATATAGCACAACACATGAACATAACACATGCCAGATAAACATATAAACACACACATACAGTCATATATATATACTCTCTTACATACCATATATATATATGGTATATATTATATATATATTAATATATATATATTAATATATATATAATATATATATATATTACATACTATATATATAGTGTTCAATGTTCTCAGTTAATGAGTATGACTTTATGTCATACTCCATAATGATGTTCATTATTTACAGCTTCACACCAGCAAGATACAGGTTATGTGTGTGTGTGTGTGTGTGTGTATACACACACATATATATATTACACAAAAACAAACATTTATTGCACCCATACAAACAAATGTATATGATATATCACACACATATCATACAAACATACCACATTCATATACAAATATCAAATATGCATATATACCATATCACACACACATCACAAATGCATAAATGCAAGCAACATATCACTTTTTAATTAAAGAGGAACTCTTTGTGCAAGGGCTAAAAGTAGTCTTCAGGAGGAAATTCATCTAAGTAACAGAGAATCTAGAACTTCAGGAACTGATAAGAATGAAAATAGAACCAACAAATACAAATATTTATGGGGCATATGACTTGTGAAGAAAAGCAAGCATGAAGGTCACATACAGCAGGCATAGGTATAGTTCAGTAATGCTGCGGATGCTTCAGGGACTCACTGGCAGCTCATGCATCCCCATGACTTGTCACTGTGGCAGATTCAGAGCACAGAGCTCACTTAGAGCTTTCAGAGAAGTTGGAGTTCTCTGGTAATTAACACATTTCAGAATTTATGTAATTCTGGGGTTTTTCCTTGTTTCTTCTCTGAGAACAATTAGACAGAGGACCTTAATTTGTAGTACTTAAAGACCTGGGCATGTGGATCCTTCCTTATTTTCACTCTATCCTGTTGTTTTTGGTGTTCTACATGTGACCTGCCTCCACCATCTACAGATGTATGACTACGTTTCAATTTGGAGGGACTACACTTAATAGCAAGAAACCATCTTTGTTTACAGGACTGCAATTGCAGCAAACAAACAGAGGAATCCGCTCCCATCATGGATGGTATAAGCTTGAGAGTCCTTTCAGACAGCAGCATCAGCCTACACTGTGGCAGTGGCAGCATGTCTTGGGCATTTCAGAGCTGTGTAGCACAGGATTGGTGTTTAATCTCAGGAGGCCCATGTGCCTTCTGTAATTTTAATCATATTTTTCTTCTCCTTATGCTGGTGAGAGGTAGGGACAGTATGTATCTCTTCGAAGCCTTTCTGACTTAGCAGTCTGGCTTCCTTCTCCCTGACTGGTCTCGGCTGCCTTTCCTGTGTCCATGTCTGTCAGAAAGAGCTTTCCATCAGGAGGCGAGACAGGCCACCTTTTCTCACCGAGCAGGCCAAACTATATTTTTCTGGAGATCTTTGCATGGTGGAAAAGGCAATCAGTTTCCTCCCTCTAAAAAAAAATCATTTCAGTACTCAGTTGTTCTCTAGAGACAAAGTCTAGTGTTTGCAGTTCTCTTGTGCTCACCATCTTACTGCAAAACTGTTGAAGAAGTAAATCTAAAGAAAAACATGCTAAAGTGCACATCCCTTCCCATACCCTTTAATTGTGAGACTGAAGACCAGAAAGAAAGGGAAGGAAAAAGAAAAATCACATTAGCAAGAGTAGTGGTAGGAAAAGACTATAACACCAAGCAGCAGGAAGGAAGAAGGGAAAGAAAGAACAATGGGGAATGTGTGAGACTCTCGTGCTGGACAGATTCTGTCACTTCAATACACTTCTGGTTGCCACCTTGCTTCAACTAGTACCACCCAAACTTGTGTCCTTTTGATTAATTACAGTTCTCCCTAGGTCTCCTTTACAAAGGCTGTGTCAAGCACAGAGAAGCCACGGCATCCCTAACAACTCTGACATAGTGAGTGGGCCAGGATCTGAAGATTCTCTTTGCCTGGCTTAGAATTTCTCCTCTCACACCTACATCCTCTAGAATGTGCCCTGCTTCCCTTCTTCTTCTGTCACTTGCCTTTTCTTGACTGATGGTCTACCTATAATCTTCATTCTGTTTTCCTAGGCATTAGCATGAAGAATAATAGTCCACATGCTCCCTGAAACTATTCTGGTGTTTGATTTCCACAAAGATGCAACCCCCAGAGGGGATGGGCTTTGCTACCTTATCCACCCTCTCTAGTTACAGTGGAGAGGCACTCTCAGCTTTCTTTAACAATTCTTTTCCACTGAGCATGATATGAAAACGAGTCTAGAAGCTTCAATGGCTCTTTGAATTCATGGACTCAAGTGTGCTCTTTCCATTCCTCTTAGAAGGTTAGACTGTACCACATTTTCTATATCCATTCATCTGTCGAGGGGCATCTGGGTTCTTTCCAGCTTCTGTCTATTATAAATAGGGCTGTTATAAACATAGTGGAGCATGTGTCCTTATTACATGCTGGAGAATCTTCTGGGTATATTCCCAGGAGTGGTATAGCAGTGGTATATATACTGGTAGTATTATGCCCAATTTACATTTACACAATGGAATACTACTCAGCTATTAAAAGCAATGAATTAATGAAACTCTTTTTTTTCTTTATTTTATTTTATTTTATTTTATTTTCTATATTCTATGTTTACATTCCAAAGGCTTTCCTCTTTCCCAGTTGAATTAATGAAACTCTTAAGCAAATGGATGGGACTAGAAAATATCATCCTGAGTGAGGTAACCCAATCACAAAAGAACACACATTGTATGCAATCACTGATAAGTGGCTATTAGCCCAGAAGCTTGGAACACCCAAGATACAATTCACAGACCCAATGAAACTCAAGAAGAAGGAAGAACAAAATACCCACAGAAGTAGATACAGAGACAAAGTGTGGAGCAGAGTCTGAGGGAAAGACTATCCAGAGACTGCCCCTCCTAGGGATCCATCCCATATACAGTTACCAAACCCAGACAGGTTTGTGGATGCCAACAAGTGCTGCTAACTGGAGCCTGATATAACTGTCACCTGGGAGGTCCTCCCAGTGCATGACAAATACAGAGGGGGACACTCTCAACCAACCATTGAACTGAGCACAGGGTCCCCAATGGAGGCGCTAGAGAAAGGACCCAAGGAACTGAAGGGGTTTGCAGCACCATATAGGAAAAACAATTTGAGCCATCCAGTACTCCCAAAGCTCCCAGTGACTAAACCACCAACCAATGAGTATGCATGGAGGACCCATGACTCCAGATGCATATGTAGCAGAGGATGGCCTTATTGGACATCAAAGAGAGTAGAGGCCCTTAGTCCTGAGAAGGCTAGATGCACCAGTGTAGGGGAATGCCAGGATTGGGAACCCTATTAAAATCTTAAAATTAAAATATAATTATATCACTTTCACCACACCTGCTTTCCCTCCAACCTCTCCCAACCCTTTCCACCTATCCCCTCACTTCCTCTCAAATTGATGGCTTAGTTTTGATGATTATTGTTACATTTATGTAAATGTATGACTGTAACCTGAGTCTATTCAGTATCATTTGTGTCAGGCTACCAACTGGTGGGCTCAACCCTGGGAAATGCTAAATTCTCACTCTCTCAGATATCTTTAGTTACCTGTAATTCTTTGTCTATAGGTTGGATACAGTGAGTTTTCCTGTTTATACATGGATAAGGCAGTTGATATCGTCATTTTTCAGATCTTGTTTAGATAGACATATTTTTAAAGTGGTATTATGTATAGCTTACCTATTGTTTCTAAGAGATTCCCCCCTCTTTGATGTTCAGTTGAGTATGAGGTGCAGTTGTATTCTAATTCTATCTGTTAGTGGATGGGCTCACCATGATCTGTCAATTTCCACATTAGGACCTGTGGTTTAATGTAATAATCTCCATTACTGCAAAAGAATCTTCTTTGATAAGGAGTAAACCATGTGTTTGTAGGTATAAAGATACATTTTACAGTACAATTAGGAATTATGCTGGTCTATTAAAGTGAGAGTAACAGTTTTTCTTCTAGGATACATAACGCTATTAGCCTCAGGGAGGTTTCTAGTACTAGCATAATGTCCCTTCTTCTCAGAGTCAAATTAGATAGCTGTTGGTTGCCACTAAGATATGGGTATCACTACTGTATCCTTAAAGCTATCTTGCCATGGTTGTCACTGTTATAGCTCATTGATCTCATATAGTCCATAAGTGTCACAGCTTGGTAGAAGTATTGATTGGTTCTTTGTCTTGGTAACTTGCATGGTACTTTCAGACACCATGAAAGCCAGAACTCAAGAAGGAGGCTCTCAGGTCAGATCCAGATTGAATCTTCTAAGTCCCACGTGAATAAAGGTTTCCTATTCCTGGAAATGGAATTTTATTAGATTATCTATGCTTCTTGTGGGAGTACTTGTAAGTGGCTTAGCTTAATTTAATCTCTCTCTTTCTCTCTCCTCACAATACAAGTACACACATATATGTAAATGTTTGTGTATAGCTTTAGGTAAATGTACAATAATGAATGCTCGAGGCATTATCCTTTATATTATTTTTCTTTCCTTTCTCCCTATCTTTTAGTATTGACTTTCCTCCCCAACACCAAATATTTTTTGTTTACCCTCCTTTTTCTTCTGACATCATACTATTGACACTGCTTTAGCACATTTTACATGGTTATAAAAATGCTCAATATTGGGAATGTTGCCTTTCCACAATTTTAGGGTGGTGAATTCTGCATAGCCATGCAAAGGACAGAGTGACATGGCTCCTGCCGCTGAAACACAGCCAGGAGGGCATGAGCCTCCATGACTGTTGATGGATGCTGCGAGCTTAAGGCCCATTTGTATAATAATGCACATACTTTCATGTTTTTCCTTTGAGGTATGTGCTCTCTGCCATGGTTAATGATTCCACTGATACTCAGAGACAGCACAAGACTGGGAAGTAAGAATCTGTATCTTGTCTCAGAAAAATGGTAGAACACCGTGGCCTTCAGGACAAACCTTAAGGCTGTGGGAGAGAACTTAAGATATAAGTTCAAAAAATGTAATTTCTCAACTATGCAAAATACAAGGATGCAATATGAATCATATGAAGAGTTTCACTGACCTAAACAAACAGAGGCAGCTGCACTGTGAACCAGTTTGTCCTGACTCTATAATTATTAAGGAATAAGATAAAGAGATTTAGGGAGTGGTAATTCCAGAGCAAGATCACCACCCAGCTAGCTTATTGTATGATTACAAAGGCAGGCAGATCTCTGAATTCATTTATAATGTTAAAAAAAAAGAAAAGAAAAAGAATGCACTTGATGTCTTTTTCCAAGAATCAGGGGACTGGTGCAGGGGATGCTTATCTGTGGAATAATAAAATTTGGACCTAGGGTAAATGATTGAACTGATATGTAAAAAAGAAGACTGAGATTTTATCCAGAGAGATTTTAGATTTTTTCCCTTTTTTAGCAAGAGTGAGCTGCATCAAGCAGAGGGTATGTGCTATCTGGAAAGCTGTCTGGAGCAGAACCTTATCTGTCAGCTTATACCCCACAATTTGACTTCGAGTCATTTTTCTGCTGGTCTCAAATACCCGTGTTCTCAGGAACGCCTCTCCAACCTGAGGCTAGTCCTTGTCATTAGAGGGTTACAGTGGTGAAGCATCAGTAGATATTTGAAACATCACATATTGAAGTATCCTATATATGCTTTTTACTTTAATCCTAAAATGATAATTTAGGGATAGTAAGATGTTAATAATTTCTCATAAAATCAATGGTAAAGTTGTAGGAATGTGGTCTCTGAATCTGTCTTGATATCTTAAAAGATCATATTTTACCTTTTTGTTATAAATGGGCAATCAAAACTGACTATGATGAAGTTAGCCGTGGGGTGTTGATTGGAACAGCAGCATTTTAAACTCTTGGTGGAGAGGAATATAGAATCTGAAATTGGTCCATCAACTCACACCTAACTCGTCTAACCAGCATTTACCTAAGTAGCTCTCCAGGAAACAGAGCAAGACCTTGAGTTCACTCTCTTGTCCTGTCCGGAGACAAGCAGCTCACTCTGAAAGGGCCAGAATCTCACAAGGCTGAGCACATGTCACAACTGCATACAACAGCAGTGCTACGAAATCAACCCAGCAAGTCTCTGAGACCATATAGCTTTGCTCTGTGCCATGATTTCTTTCAATCATTCACCTTGAGGCATGCTGAAACAAATGCTTACACATGGAAGGACAGTTGAGTTGTATCTACTCTTAAACCTTTGAATCGTGAGAAAGAGTCATGTCTGCTATTTTCCCTGTGGTGCTATGGATAGAGTGCAAGATCTTATGCATGCTCAGTATGTGCTGTGCTATGTCTTGTGCTGACGTGCATCACTAGCCTACATGTCTTAAAACATAAGAAGACCACACTGTATTTCCATCTTAATGGATAGCATTATACTCAGTGGACTTATGTGCATGTATTTATATACTGAGGAATGAGAACACTTGCAAAGTAAATAAAATATGATTTTTATTATTTATAAAGTGTTTTAAAACTGAATTAGAGTTTAAAGACCAAATGCAATCTTATACAATCTTTTCAAAATAATACATATGTATAAATTTATGTGTAATTTGAATTTTATCTACTACATGCATACATATAATTGCACCTTTAATTTTATTTTTTAATATAATAAACTAAAATACATGCACTTGTCCTAGCTGGTTGTTACATTGACTTTTTAGAAACTATTTTACTACTATTGATTTTCCCATTCATTTTGAAAATACTTCCCAAGATATTAGCTTGAAGTGTGTTTTATTTATTTGTGCCTAGAAGTCTAGTCGCACACAGTTTTTTTTTCTGAAGCAATTATAAATAGGAAAGCCCTTTTGCTTTCACCTGCCGTCATTTTATGTGACTGAAAGAGGTTGGCTATTAGGAGTCTCACTGAAGATGTATTGGTACATTGACTCACATCTGAAAGGACCATTTATTATTCCTCCATCTAATTGAATATGATAAATCCATTTAAGAAGCTTTGCTTGTCTGATGCCCAATGCTGTTAGCACTGCAGCCAAACCATGTGTCTTTTATCACCATGTTCCCACAGAGCAGAGCATGGAGGCTGTTCTGTTGTCTCTTGTGACTTCCCTCACGGTCTTTCAGTGATGAGCACTCCTTTGTGTGGCAAATAACAACTGGGCAGGAGATGCCATTCCCTACTGCTTACTTTGTCTCTGCCTCAGGATGGTGTTTGCACTGAGTTGATGATTTTATTAATTGGTCTCTTTAGACAGTGTTAGCCTTTACTGAGGTATTGCTAGGAGTTCACTTGAGTCTTTATAGAGACTTGAAAACTCAATTGTCTGGCATATTGGCTTCCTTTCCTGGGACTCAGAGAGTTCTGACTGAGGCTCTGGACTGCTGATAGTCTTCTTTTTCTTTAAATTTTAATTTATTTACATTTCAAGTGCTATCCCCTTATCTGGTTTCTCACAGAAACGCCCTCTCCTATCCCCCTCCTCTTGCTTCTGTGAGGGTGTTCCTCCATCCACCCACCCACTCCTGCCTCCCTGCCCTCAATTCCCCTACAATAGTGCATCTATCAAACATTCATAGGACCAAGGACCTCCCCTCCCATTGATGTCTGACAAGGCCATCCTCTGCTACATATGCAGCCAGAGCTGTGTGTACTCCTTGGTTGGTGGTTTAGTACCTGGGAGCTCTGGGGCTTCTGGTTGGTTGATATTGCTGTTCTTCCTATGGGGTTGAAAACCCCTTCAGCTCCTTCAATCCTTTCTCTAACTCCTCCACTGGGGACACCCTCTCCTCTTTTATTCAGTGCAATGGTTGGCTGCAAGAGTCCACCTCTGTATTTGTAAGGCTCTGGCAGGGCTTAACTGAAAGGAATATATGTACTTCTTTGCTGGAACCATGGTTATGTTTAAGTTGGAGAAAATCAGTTCCTACAACTTTATTGTGTGTCTAAACATATAACCGCAATCACGAAGGTTCAACTCAGACAGAAGTTACTCATTATCAAGTCTGCCCAACACTCATGCCCCCAAACAAGTGTATATGTGTGTTCAAAATACATGCATATATGTGTATGCCAGATTAAATATAACACAAATGATACCATTTTACTGATTATTACAGCTTTAAATAAATGTATACATATAGAAATAATTATGAATGAAGAACAACGTTTTATAATAATAATATTAGAGAAGGGTCTTTAAAGTTCAAATGGATACATTCATTAATCAAACAAAATTAAAAACATATACAAAATATATGTGTATATACATGTGTATGATTACGTATCGAACATGAGGATATAAAGTGCTTCTTTTTTTAATTTTTATTTTCTATATTCTATGTTTACATTCCAAAGGCTTTCCCCTTTCCCAGTTCCCCCCACCATATGTTCCATAATTCCTCTCCCCCCAACTATTCCCCAATCATTCCCCCTTCCCCCATGGTTTCTCTACAAAACTGGATCCAATCTTTACAGGCCCAGGGTCCTCTCCTTTCTTCTTCTTGGGAATCATTTGACATGCTAATTGTACCTTGAGTATTTAGGGCTTCTGGGTTCATTGATATCCACTTATCAGTGATTGCATTTCATGTGTATTCTTTTGTGATTGGGTTAACTCACTCAGGATGATATTTTCCAGGTCTAACCATTTACCTACAAATTGCATGAATTCATTATTTTTAATTGCTGAGTAGTATTCCATTGTATAAATATACCACATTTTTTGTATCCATTCCTCCTTTGAGGGATATTTGGGCTCCTTCCAATTTCTGGCTATTATAAACAAGGCCACTATAAACATAGTGGAGCATATGTCTTTATTGTATGCAGGGGAATCCTCTGGGTATATGCCCAGGAGTGGTATACCAGGGTCCTCTGGAAGTGACATGCCCAATTTTCTGAGAAACCGCCAAACTGATTTCCAGAGTGTTTTTACCATTTTGCAATCCCACCAACAGTGGAGGAGTGTTCCTCTTTCTCCACATCCTCGCCAGCACTTGTTGTCTCTTGAGTTTTTAATTTTAGCCATTCTGACTGGTGTGAGGTGGAATCTCAGGGTTGTTTTGATTTGCATTTCCCTGATGACTAATGATGTTGAACATCTCTTAAGGTGTTTCTCGGCCATCCAAATTTCTTCTGGTGAAAATTCTTTGTTTAGCTCTGTACCCCAGTTTTTGATAGGGTTATTTGGTTCTTTGGGGTCTAACTTCTTGAGTTCTTTCTATATATTGGATATTAGCCCTCTGTTGGATGTGGGGTTGGTGAAGATCTTTTCCCACTTTGTTGGTTGTCATTTTGTCCTTCTGACAGTGTCCTTTGCCTTGCAGAAACTTTGTAATTTTATGAGGTCCCATTTGTCAATTCTTGATCATAGTGCATAAGCTATTGGTGTTCTGTTCAGGAACTTTCCCCCTGTGCCCATGTCCTCCAGGGTCTTCCCAAGTTTCTTTTGTAATAGTTTCAGTGTGGCTGGTTTTATGTGGAGGTCCTTGATCCACTTGGAGTTGATCTTAGTGCAAAGAGATAAGAGTGGGTCAATTCGCATTCTTCTGCATGTTGACCTCCAGTTGAACCAGCATCATTTGTTGAAAAGACTATCTTTATTCCACTGGATGGTTGTGGCTCCTTTATCAAAGATCAAGTGACCATAAGTCTGTGGGTTAATTTCTGGGTCTTCAATCCTATTCCATTGATCTACTTGCCTGTTGCTGCTTCTTAAAGAACAGAATTTTTTCCTGTTATAAAATGAAAATGTTTGTTCCTTGGCATGTAACTCAGAAAGCTGTGGTGATAAATTCCCAACATCTAGAAGCAAGCATGCTGCCAGCTAACTCAGCCACACCCCTTATTTTTATCAATTAAGCACTCTCCAGTGTCCCACTGTTCTCTCCAATTAATTGGGATTTTCCAAACAGTGACATTGCTGTATTTAGACAAAGCTTGTATCTGAATGCTTAAGTTAGATAGGTATTGGATGTTATGTTGATGAATTTTACTGTTTTTTTGATATTGAAACTTATTTGGTGGTTCCTCTGGAGGACCCTGCTATACCACTTCTGGGCATATACCCAGAGGATTCCCCGGCATGCAATAAACACACATGCTCCACTATGTTCATAGCAGCCTTATTTATAATAGCCAGAAGCTGGAAAGAACCCAGATGTTCCTCAATGGAGGAATGGATACAGAAAATGTGGTATATTTACACAATGGAATATTACTCAGCAATTAAAAACTATGAATTCATGAAATTTGTAGGCAAATGGTTGGAACTGGAAAATGTCATCCTAAGTGGGTTAACCCAATCACAAAAGAATACATAAGGAATGAAGTCACTGATAAGTGGATATTATCAGAGCCCAGAAGCTCTGAATACTCAAGACACAATTAACATATCAAATGATTCTCAAGAAGAAGCAAGGGGAGGGCCCTGGTCCTGGAAAAGCTTGATCCAGCATTGTAGGGGATTACCAGGACAGAGAAATGGGAGGGGGTGATTGGGGAATGGGTGGAGGGAAGAGGGCTTATGGGACTTATGGGGAGGGGGAAACTGAGATAGAGGAAGGCATTTGAATGTAAACAAAGAATATAGAATATAAAAAGTAATAAATAAATGAATGAATGAATGAATGAATAAAACTTAAAAAAATAAAGTTATGTTAAGAGAAAATTAAAATGAGAGAGTGGGACAGAGGGAAGGATCATGAGAGAGCGAGAACGAGATTGAAAGCAAGATCTCTTATCAGCAATCCTATACCCAGCATGTCTGAATTACTCTGAATTAACATCTCTGAGTCCTGTTTTCTTAATACTATCCCAGTTTCTAAGGAACACTTCAAAATTGGTAGTCAACATTCCCAATGATTCTATGGGAGTCTAATTAAGCTTTTATCTAACCTTAAACATATTTTCCTTAAGTATATGTTTTATAGAGTATGCACCAAAGATATCTATAAACCTACAATTTAATAATGAAGAAGCATTCACTTGAATCTTTGTAAAGACTATCTAGCTTCAGGAGTAGGATGTTGCATACTAGAAACATATTTTCCTTCCCACTTACCTTCTCTATGTATCTAAGCACACTCTGAGAATTGTGTTAATAATTCCTTTGGCTTTTTGGTAATTTTATTACATATGGTCTTATCCTTAGCTAATATACTACAGAATTTTTCTTTTTTTAGCTAAAAAGAACGTGTTCTTTTAAAGGTTTTCCTTACTCAGGTTATATTTTTAACATAATAATGACTGTGTATAGATTCCATCTCTATGTAACAATGACAAACCAACATGTATTTTTGAGTCAACTGAGAAGATTTTCAACACCACCTAATTCTGAGTATCAATACTCAGAATGAGGTATATAAGGGGATCTGTTGTCTGAATTTGCCTTACCTTGATGTGTATGTGAGTCTGCCTGTTTCTAGGGCTGGGATAGTCATCTGCTCCAGTTCCTTGGAATCAGAAGTACAATCTATTTTCAGACTGAGGATTGTACCAGCAGGTCTTCAGGTTCTGTGTTCTTTGGGCACACATTGAGTTGTAGTATCATTCCCTGCCTATCCAGCTGGCAGATAGCACAGTGTAGAACTTTCCAACACTGACTGTGAGAAAATTTTCATTACAATCTCTCTCTCTCTCTCTCTCTCTCTCTCTCTCTCTCTCTCCCTAATAACTACCTTTCAACTTTTTATCATCTATTTATCTTTAACTCATTTACCTCTACTTTCTATCACCTTTCATTCATCTACCATCTTTTTATCTTGTAATGACAAAATTTTTTTATTAGATATTTTTATTTACATGTCAAATGCTATCCCCTTTCCTTGTTTTTCCCCCTCTGATAACCCCTATCTGTCCCTCCTCCTTGCTCACCAACCCACCCACTCCCACTTCCCTGTCCTGGCATTCTCCTACACTGAGGCATCAAGCCTTCACAGGACCAAGGGCCTCTCCTCTCACTGATGCCC
This sequence comes from Apodemus agrarius, assembly GCA_964023405.1. NCBI lineage: Eukaryota > Metazoa > Chordata > Mammalia > Rodentia > Muridae > Apodemus > Apodemus agrarius. Next base: position 11,123,849 of record OZ030020.1, on the reverse strand, counting down.
AACAAGGCCATCTTCTGCTACATATGCAGCTGGAGCCATGGGTCCCTCCATATGTACTCTTTAGTTTGTGGTTTAGTCCATGAGAGTTCTGGGGATACTGGTTGGTTCATATTGCTGTTCCCCCTATGGGGCTGTAAACTTCTCTAGCTCCTTTGGTCATTTCTCTAGATGCTCCATTGGGGACCTTGTGCTCAGTCTGTGATGGCTGGCTGAGAGCATCCACCTCTGTATTTGTCAGACACTGGCAGAGTCTCTCAGGATACAGCTATATCAGGCCCCTGTCAGCAAGCACTTGTTGGCATCCACAATAGTGTATGGGTTTTGTAACTGAATATGGGATGAATTCCTAGGAGGAGTAGTCTCTGAATGGTCTTTCCCTCAGTCTCTGATCCACACTTTGTCTTTGTATCTCCTCCTATGGGTATTTTGTTTTCCCTTCTAAGAAAGACCAGAGTATCCATACTTTGTTCTTCCCTCTTCTTGGACTGAATCCAGGACTTCATGAATGCCAGGCTAGCAGCTCATCAATGATCACATCTCTAGTCTTGCACTCAGTATTTTAGCTTGTGCTTCCCCTAGAGTATGTTTTATAAACTGTACTTCCATATTCCAATCAATTACATCATATTCAAAAGCCTTAAAAAACTGTTTTGTTTGGGTTGTGTGGAGGATAAACTTAAAATTCCTAAGTTACCATGATTGCACTTAGCCAGTGAGTTGGAACTATTTCTATTGTTTCATTTCTGTTATCAATTTTAGCACGAGTTTTATGATTCTAAAATACAATCTCAGAAATATTTGATTTTAAACATGCTCCCAGTCAACAATGCAAAGATATTTATTCCAGCCAAAATCTTAGGCACTTATAAAGCTTTTTGACGAAGAAGCGAGAAGGATTGCATCACTTCATCATTGTGGGTAAGATAAGAGGATAAATAGATTGCATACTCATACATCCTTAGGCGTTACTTAACTTGGAAATGCTCCAGGAAAGATAACAGATGCATTTCCTATACTTGTCTCAGACTTCAGACCAAGACTATTTCAGGATAAGAGAGTAAGACCACTAGATTGCTTTAGAGTACTGATGTGTGTTAAACTACTAACCTACATTCCTAAGCAGATTGTGCTCCTTTAAGGCACAGCCAGTAAGCCAAGAGGAGTTGGCTCCAATTTGAACACTGAATTTCTTTTTCAGAGCATGTGCCTTCTCTTGGCACACACATGCACACACATGGGGAGGCATTGGTAAAATTGAATTTGCAATTCCCTACTCTGGCTTGAATTAACCCTCTCATACTTTATACTTTAATGTGTTTTTCAATTTCTTTTAATGTTCAACATTAATATTTCTTTAGTAAGTATAGATTCTTGGGTATGATGTGACTTGTGTCTTATCTTCTGGACTTGCTTCTATTTCAAAACTTCTGTTACATACATAGCCATGGGTATGACAATCCATACTGATCTGTGTTTTCTGTGTGTTGAAGTCTCTTGCAAGCTCTGTCTTATCTCTTTTCTGTAGAAAACTGAATTTTCATTAAAATTATTTTTGGAAAAATGGGATGGAGCACAAGTAAGTCACATGTGTATTTCTTAAGAAATAAATTTATTAGCCTAGTTAATTGAACTTTCTGAAATTTTTTTTGAAAAAGTATTTTCAAAAATGTAATGATCTGTTCTTTAGTACTACTTTTGAGACTGATTATAGTCTCGCTTCCATTATTAATGAGGAAATGAAATTATGACTTGGCTATAAAAGGAGCTAGACCTTGTTGTACAGGCTTTAAAAATAGTCTGTTCATTGTACAAAAAGTCTTTGTTCTATCCTTTTCCTATAATTGGGCTGTCAAAACTTTATTTTCAGAAGAACTGATTACACACAGGCATAAGCTAGATAGTCTATTTCTCTCCTTTCATAGATATCTCAGTCTTAATCCTCAGAATTTTTTTAGGATAATAAGTTTATAAAAAACAAAACAAATGATAGTGAGGAATAGAATTAAACTTGCTAATCATTTGACCACAAAGAAGGGGATCTTAGCTGGGTGGTGGTGGCGCATGCCTTTAATCCCAGCACTTGAGAGGCAGAGGCAGGCAGATTTCTGAGTTCAAGGCCAGCCTGGTCTACAGAGTGAGTTCTGGGACAGCCAGGGCTATATAGAGAAACCCTGTCTTGAAAAATCCAAAAAGAAAAAACAAAAACAAAACCCAAAACAAAACAAACAACAACAACCACAACAACCACAAACAACAAAAAGATCTTTCTTATAACAAATACTATACTGTATTTGTATGGCCCCAAACATAATTTTAGCAGCTTTAGAAGAATGACATCACCAGAATTAGAATCAACAGGTAAGTGACAGGATAGGGCAAAACCAAGAGTGTGGATGGAAGGAGAGAACATAAGCCAAAGATGAGGATACTCTACAGAGTGAAAATACAAGAAACATATTCTCTCTAGAACTTCCAGAACTTAACTCTGCGTTGGCTGGATCATCTTGTGTTTGTAAGAAAACATCAGACAGAAGTGGATTAATGAAAGAGAGGTTTATGTTAGCTCATAGTTTCAGGGAATTCGTGAGAGAAAGCCAGGTGGTAGGCAATTATGGGTGCCACTTTCCACTTCTTAGTGTATCACAATCTGAGGTCTCCATCTGTGACAAGAACTGTAAGTTGTCTCCACAGCCTGTATGCAATGAACCTCTTCTGTTAGCTTTGAGATAGTTTAAGCTTCTGTTGTCTCAAAAAAGAACCTCCAGGTGGATTCCAATTATTCAAACACATGAGCCTAAGTAGGCGGTATGTACACATTTCTCATCCAAACTATGACCTGTCCTCTGTACATCCCCAATTGTAGCACAGTGAGAACCATGTCAGAGTCTTACTTCAGAATGACATTTGTGTTATTCTAAGAAAATCAATTAATTGTATTTATTTATTTATTTTATTTTTATCAAAATAATATATTTTATATTCCAAATGCCAACTCCCTTCCCAGTCCCTCTTCCAGAGTTTTTCACCCCATTTCCCCTTTCCCTAGGGCACCAAGTCTTTACAGGCTTAGGCACATCCCACTGAGGCCAGACAAGGCAGTTCACTGCTACATATGTGGCAGGGGCCATGGACCAGCCCATGAATGATCTTTGGTTGGTGGCTTAGTCTCTGGGAGCTCTGAGGGGTCTGCGATAGTTGATTCTGTTGTTTTTCCCTATAGGGTTGCCATCCCCTTCAGAATTTTCAATCCTCTTTGTAACTCTTCCATCAGGTTTCCTGACCTCAACATGATGCTTGGCTGTGAGTATCTACATCTGTCTCAGTCAGTTGCTAGTAGAATCTTTCTGAGGACAGCCATGTTAGGCTCCTGTCTTCAAGCATAACATGATATTAGTAATAGTGTCAGGGTTTGCTGTCCATGGGATGGATCCCAAGTTGGTCCAGTCATTGGATGGCTTTTCCTTCCATCTCTGCTCCATTTTTGTCCCTGTGTTTCTTTTAAACAGGAACAATTCTGGGTCAAAAAATTTTAAGGTAGGTAGATGGCCCCATCTCTCCATGGGGGAGGGGGCTCTTGTCTGTCATCTGGAGGTGGTCTCTTTAGGTTTCATCTCCCCGCTTTTGGGCATTTCAGCTAAGGTCATCTCCATTGATTCCTGGGAGCCTGTCACATCTCAGGTCTCTGGGACTTTCTAGAGGTCCCCCTTCACTCCCCCAGAGCTGCATAATTCCATTCATTCTCCTGGTTCTCTGGGCTTCACTCCTGTCTCCTCCCATACTTGATTTTGCCCCCTTTCTCCTCCTTCTCCTCTCTTCCACCCAGGTCCCTCCCTCCTTCTGTCTTGCATGATTATTTCCTTGTCTCTTCTAAGTGGGACTGAAGTATCCTCATTTGGGCCTTCCTTTTTGTTAAATTTCATACAGTCTGAGTTATATCATGGGTATTCTGTACTTTTGGGCAACTACCCACTTATCAGTGAGTATAGACCATGCATGTCATTTTGGGTCTGGGTTACCTAGCTCAGGATGATATTTTCTAGCTCCATCCATTTGCGGGGAAAATTCATGATGTCCTCATTTTTAATAGCTGAATATTATTCTGTGTGAATGAACCACATTTTTCTGTACCCATTCTTCTATTGAGGGTTTGGTTGTTTTCAGCTTCTAGCTATTATAAATAAGACTGCTATGAATATAATGGTACATGTGTACTTGTGGTATGGTAGAGCATCTTTTGGGTATATGACCAGGAGTGTTATAGCTGGGTCTTCAGGTAGAACTACTATCAATTTTCTGAGAAATCTATAGAGAAAATTGAAGTAATCTCACTAAAATCAGGGGCAAGACAAGGCCCTCTCCTTATCACTCTCTCCTTATCTATTCAATGTAGTACTTGAAGTTATAGGTAGAGTAATTAGAAAATAAATGGAGTCAAAGGAATACAAATTGGTAAGGAAGAAGTCAAGGTATCACTATTTGCAGTTGCTATGATAGCATACTTAAGTGACCCTCAAAATTCTACCAGAGAACTCTTAAAGCTGATAACTCCCATGAAGTGGATAGATATAAAAATAACTCAAAAAATTAGTAGCCTTTCTTTATTCACATGATAAATGAGCTGAGAAAGAAATTAGGGAAATGACAATCTTCACAATAGCCACAAATAGTATAAAACATCTTGGTGTAACTATAACCAAGAAAGTGCAAAATTTGTATGCAAGGTCTTCAAGTCCCAAAAGAAAGAAACTGAATAAGAATTCAGAAGATGGAAAAATCTCCCATTTCCCATGATCATGGATCACAGGATCAACATAATGAAAATGTTCATCTTACTAAAAGCAATATATGGATTCAACACAATCTCCTTCAAAATTCCAACACAATTCTTCACAGACATGTAAAGGGCAATTCTCAACTTCATATGGAAAATCAAAACACCCAGGATAGAGAAAACAATTCTTAATAACAAAGGAACTTCTTGGGAAATCACAACCTCCAGCTGTACTATTATTTCTCATGTCATCTAAATTTGGTGAAATTGCTAAAGTTTGAAACAATGAAATGGCACCAAGATTGAACAAAATCTCTTACACAGCTGTGCATAAGGAGGACCTGATCCCTCTTGGGTATGATACTGTTACATATGTATTCCTAAGAGGATGTGCAACAATGTAATTATGAAATGATAGCAGTTGTTCATGTTCCACACATGGTACAAAAGAGGGTCTAAAAGAGGCTCAATCCTGTAAACTCCAAAAGGTAGTTCAAGTATCCAGAAATGGGGTCAACTTGGATTATAGCAGGGTTTCTAGTGGCTAGATATAATTCCTTAGGAACTTGTGAAGCTTGTTCCCTTTCCCACGAGGAGCCATTTTCCTAATAGGCTAATAGGCTAATAGGCTGCCACTGTGGAGCCTATTAGCATATCAAAGTGCATGCTGGTCTCCATGCTCATTCAGTATCACAAGTACCTGTCATTTATTTCAAAGTGCATGCTAGCCTTCTTGGTCCTTCTCATTTCCTCTACCCTCAGCTCTCTCCAGCTCATGGCCTTCTCCCCAGGAACTCATTTTCCTTATTACCTTGCTAATTTCTTAATATGTGCACCCCCTGTCACTTCTTGTCTGTTCTCTCTCTTTTTCTCTCTCTCCCCACTTCCCTATCTCTCTGCTTTTTCTCCTCCCATTGTCAGGTCCACTTTGCAGGTAATGTTCAATATACTTCTTCTTCTCTATGCTCTGGACTCTTCCAGATGCCTCTGGCTGTTCTCTCTGTCTCTGTTTCTCTCTGTCTCTCTCTCCCAAATATCCAATAAAAACCCTTCTCCTAAACCCTACCATCTAGGAATTATGTTATCAGTTTATATGATAAGTAGACTATATTTTATTCTCCAGGAAGAAAACACTGTGAAGGTTGATAAATTGCCATCACAGCTAAGAAATTTGGGGCTGAGAGGCACTCATAAGTGGACATAATCAAACTGTTACCAGCTGAGTCACTGAATGAAAACTTGAACATGGATATCACTCCTCAGAAGGCATGCACCAGATATTCTAAAAAGTAGGACTCACAATTTTCCAGAAATAACTCTTACTTTGGGATTCTTCTCTTTATATAATGCTGAAATTCCTGTCATGAGCTAGAGATGTGTCCGATGTGCCTACTTTTGTAATTCTGCAGAAAAGGATGTGGAAACACAAGTTTTGAAAAGTGTAAATCGTCAAGCACTGTGATGAATTGTTCTTTTGTGGGTTTACTTAGAATCATTGTCCACTTCCTTTGTACCATCACAGTGATTAAGTAGTACAAACAGAAAAATTCACCTCAAATGCAGACCACATGCCTTTTCAGACTCAGTTACTGTGGGGGGAATGGCATGCCTGCCTCTACATAAATGCTGTGGGGCCTCATAGCCTCAAAGGCAGCTCCCGCGGGAGGACCTAATTGAAGACTGCTTGAGCGACCAAGAATTACTGACATAGACAATGCCAGCCAATTGGGAACTGCTGCTTGGAACTGATGCTTGCTAGGGACCAATGGGGCATGGGTGGAGAGTATTAAAGGAACTTGCAGCAGTGTTCACAAGAGCTTGATGCAGCTGCTCTCACCTTCTCCCAGTATCTGTGTCTTTGATTCTGTGGGCAAGCGGGTTGGGCAGCAGGCGGTCCAGGGCACAGGAAGCAAGTTCTATCAATATTCTGACTCTGAGCACCAAAGACTTGATTATTGTTGGACATAATGCTATAGATTTCCAGTAACCAAGATATATGATGGAATATGACAAATGAGGCTAGATGCTTGGGACCAGACATAATTATTTACTCAATCATACTTTGGATAAAGTGTCTGCATTGCTGCTCTTTCAAAGTGTTAGAAAGCTAAAGCTCAATGCGAGATGATTAAAATGGATTGACATTTTAGAATGATCAAGTGGGTGTCAATTGTAGTCCAGCAAAGGAATGCACAATGAACCGATGATAAGTGTACAATCATATGACACACATGTGACAAACACTTTTGTGCTACAGTATAATAACCACGGAAGACACTAATGTAGCTTCTTTAGCTTCATTTTAATATCTGCTACAATATATGGACATAAGCAAATGAAAAAAATGGGCAGTAAGTATCTGATAGCCTGAAAATCTTTACATTGGCGAAAGTTCCTGTCATAGGGCTCAGATATAGTTGATGTAAATATTCTATGGGGAAAGTCTTATTTTCAGGCACTTCAATGGTGAACTGCAGCGTCGCTGGCATTATAAAGTAGACTTCTTGGTAAGGATCAATATACAGTGCTATTAGTAAAGAAAGCCATTTTTTTTCTAGGTGAAAATCCTCCTGAATAAAACTAATGTACTCTCAAATTGAATTTGTATTCCTGTCTCTATCAGGTTGCCATGACTTCCACAACAAAGCACCAGAGACAGAATGCTTTAAATCAGAAATTTATTTTTTTCAGCTCTGGAGCCTATAAATTCAAGACCCAGGAGCGAGCAGAATTGATTTCTTTTGAGACTTCCTTTCTTAGCTTACAACTAGCTTTCTGCCCCTGGATCCCCACATGGCCTCTGCCATCACGAGTTCTAATATTGCCTTCTTGTAGAGATACCAGATAGAGATTCTGTTCTTTAAGACCCACTCTGAAGAAATTATTGATTTTTTTCTTGTACCATTTATCTCCATTATTTTAGCATTTATTTTAGCATATACTAATTATCCATAACATTGAATTTCATTTGGATATTTCCATACATGTATGTAATACATTTTGATCACATTCATATTAGAAGTAATCCTCCTAGTTTTCCTTCTCTTTCCACTAGGATTCTGCATCTTTCTAAACAGTGTTTCTATTCACATAGGTGTATATGAAAAAGAGACAAAGAGTGAGGAAGGAACAAGGGAGGGAGGGAGGGAGAGAGAGAAAGAGAGAGAGAGACAGAGACAGAGACAGAGACAGAGACAGAGAGACAGAGACAAACAGAAACAGACAGAGAAGAAGGGAGGAAGGGAGAGAAGGAGGGACAGAAGAAAGGAAAGGAAATAAAAGAAAAGAAAAAATGAAGAGAAAAAAATAAAGAAAGTGGAGATTAACTTAGGACCATATCGGGTATCTACATTCACACACATGTGTGTGCATTCACACACAAAAAAATTAGAAAAGTAAATAAGTACTTAGTTTCCATCTTTGTATAATAGACTCCATCATTCCTTCCCTCCAGATGCTGACTCATACAGAGCATACAGAGACAGATACCTCATCAATTCTTATAGTCTTGCCCCTCATACTAGAGATCCAGCGGGGTTAGGAAGCATTAATCATGCACTGCGAAAACCATCCCACTACCTATTCCTTAGGAATTATAGAGGAGGTATTTAATGAAATCCAGGGTTTTTTTTTTCCTTTTTAAGTTGCACCTCAGGGTCTAGTGTCTGGTTCATGTTCAAAGGCTGTGAGACTTAGAGCCTTCTCCCTTGAAGCTTTTTATCTCAAGCAGAATTTCTTGCAGCCCCTTGCCTGTTTCTTTCACTGTACTCATGAAAGCTGTTGCACTTACTTTTGTTAGTCTACCCAGGCACAGTGCTTCCTTGTGGACATCTTGTTAGAGAAAGCATTATTAACTCTGTAGTTCACTACAGCGAACGTGAATTCTGAAATAGATACACTCCAGGGAACTTTGTACCAACGAGGCTATAAATAACCAGGCATACTTACCTATATAGAGATATTGTGTACAGAACAAAGAATACAAACTCAGAAAAAGCAATGCTTCCTGTAACCTGAAGGGCCATTTTCATTAAGGTACAAACAATAAAGCCTTTGAGAAATGTTTTCAGGGTTCTTAATTAAGAGAGGAAAACATGAGTGAGGGGGTCTCTATTTTGCTTCTGTCCTCTCTGATTAAGAAAGCCCTTACAATGAGAGCTGAGAAAGTAAGAGGGAAAAAAAAAACGTACTAAAGGAAATTAAACTCCAGATTGTTGAGAAAATTATAACACTTGCTACTTCAGAGGAAATTAAGTCTCTTGTCTTAAATGAGTTACATTCTTGTTTACTTTAGGACTCAGGAAAAGAAATTGCCATGGAAAATACAAAGCTAGAGGTGGTGGCAAATAGGAGCTGAGGAAAATGATTACAGATTTAAATGACTGAAAATCTTAGTCTTTAGATCAAGTAAATGTACAAAATGGGGAACAACAAAAGATAGCAATGAAATGAATAGATGATATTAAAAGTATTATTTGGTTTGGACCAACACAGGTTAATACTTGATTCATAATTAATGTAGCTTCCCCCTTGCATTGAAGTGTTTTAAGCAAACCTCCAGACTCCTAGCAGTCAGCTCCACACGCTCCAGGTTGACGCTTTTGCTTGTATAGTGACAATCATGCCATCCAACTAATACAGCTAATAATGATTGTTTCGTGTATTCGTTACATTTTGCTGAAAAACAAATTACAAAAAATGTAGTGGCTTGAAGCAACACTCAACTCACTAATTACTGCACTATCTCCATATGTCACAAACGTGGCCTGACTGTGCAAGGCTCTGTTCCGTGCTCCCATGGCAGATGCCCTGCTGTATTCTCACTGAAGTCATGGAGAAGAATTCACTTCCATCATTGGAAGTTATAGGACTGAGGAGCCACTTTGTGGCTGTCAGGAAGAGACCACTTTCATCTCCTCAACTAGACCCAATCCACAAGATGAAACTCCTCAGGTAAGTTGTCCAACCTGATGCCATACAAGGATAATGCTCTAGGTAGACTTTGGAAGTAAATGAACTTTACGTATTTCCAATGAATGGAAAAGAATTTTGCCCCGAAGCAGACTATGACTTTTTCAGCATTGATAGAGAGGGATCAGCTGGAGATGATGACTTGGCAAGAGAGAGCACCTGTGGCTCTTTCATAGATCAGGGTTCTGGTCTCAGAATAGTGGTTTAAAACTGCTTCTAATTCCAGTTACACTGAATTCAACAATCTCCTGTAAGCTCCATAGACATTAGGTATACACATAGTGCACATATATGCATGTAAGCAATATAGTCATACACATAACAATAAAAATAAATAAATATAAAATTAATTAAATCAATAGAAACAAGATCAGAAATTCCTTAAAGTGTCTGCCACTGTTAAAGGTAGGATTTGTGCCTGGTTCTTTTAAACTAACTGCCTGTGGTTACCTCAACAGATAGGATGCCAGAATAATGCTGTGTGGTCTCTGTGAAAGACTCACAGAGGAGGAGAGAGTTTTCTGGGAAAATGATCTCTTGTAGATCCTTGAGGCATGACTTCAATTGTATCCTTGAAGTCAATGTGTCAGAGAGACCACATATCCATATAAAGAATGTTATATCAACCTTCAAGCTTCCTTCCCTCCTAAGAGAGAAGCCATCTTGGACCGTCCCCCAAGGTAACCCATTGGGTGGACATCACAAAGTGAGCTGTCATAGATAGCTCAGAAAGCTTCACCACCCTAATCTGTGACTCACAAAGGTTGGTATGTAACATAATGTTGAACTGGAGTTCCTAATTTTGGTGTGTGTGTGTGTGTGTGTGTGTGTGTGTGTTTTGTGCAGCTATAAACTGTCTTCTGGTGAGCAATCTCATGTAAGATAGGTAATCCTCTTTATGCGCATTTTAATTCTGAATGTGCTGCTTGGATTTTAAGAGAGAATATGAGAAAATACAAAATCTGTTGCTCTGGTTTTCCTGTCACAAAGTCCTTATTTTGCTAAAAACTATCAACAGTTTTGGTAAGGAACAGATGGTATACCATTTAAATCTGCTGATGACCTAAAGCTTTGTAAGACTAGAAGGTGATATTGCATGGTAGAACATAAAATAAATCTAATACAATGAGTCTGTCAAGAAAAGTGGACAGAAACCTTCACTGGGTGACCAATGGTCTTGAGATCATCATTATTATTATAGAATATGCATGAATGATGTTACAGAAGCCAGATAGCAATGATAGCAAATGCAAACCATGATTCCTTGGATTTAGTAATAAATAATAGATATTAATTGATGTAATAACAGAAATGATGTTCAACAATAGAAATCCTTAAAGGTTGACAAAGGTTATCATATAGAGACATACCATATAATACATATGTAAAATCTTTTAAAGTATACATATTTTTATTTCCATTTAGGAGAAACTGAATGCTTAGAAAAGTCGAGGAATATTTACAGTAGAAAGGATTTTTGTGAATAGAAAATATATTAGCAAGAAGGAAATCATAGACCCAACAGACTCCTGTGGTGGTTTGAATGAGAATGGCCACACAGGTTTACATATTTGATTGGTTCCCAGCTGGTGAACTGTTTAGAAAGTTCTAGAAGGTGTGGCCTTGTTGGAGAAGATGTGTCACTGATGTGGGCTTTTGAGGTCCAGATGAGAGTTCTTGGATACTGCTCCAGTGCCGTGCCTGCTTGCCTGCTTGGTGGTCGGGAATCACCGTCTGTAACAACTGTAAGCGATACTCTAATTTAATCCTTTCTTTTCTAAGTTGCCTTGGTCATGGTGTGTCTTACCAGAAATAGAACTGTAACTAAAACAGACTCTAATGCATAAACTGTTCCTATGATCCTATTCTGGTGAAAGACACAGTGCTCAGTCACCAGAAGGTTATATTCCCAAGTAGAGACATATCATAGCACCAACAGTTATGAGAGGAAAAAAAGAGCAATTAGAAAAAAATAACAAAACTTAATCTGCAGGTAAATAGATGTTCTATCTCTTTGAAAATACAAAATGTTCTCAGAAGCAGGACTTATACTGTTCTCTCTAGAGAGATAATGAAGCTTAGCTGCAGTGCAGGTGGGCAGAAAATGAGGACAGCAAAGAGATCCAGACCATGCACAGCATCATGCTAAGGCAGCAAAGCAGAGGACACTTGATTAACAAATGTGTAAGGGAAGGATAGAAAAGAAAAAGAAAACAGATAGGGATATGCATGAGGCAGTTGGTAAGAGGGGGCAGTGGGCAGGAGGAAGGAAGCAATGGATAATTGAAAATTTGGGTTACAAAGAATTTTGTTGGTTGAAGAAGGGGTTTGAATGTTCTCCACAGAGCTGTGGCAAGCTGAGAAGGAATTTAATCAGTATCCAGAGCTAGTGAGATATGCTCCTGGATTCAGATGCTGCCAACAAATAAAGATGCCTTAGCCTCAAGCTCCTTTTGTTCCCCTCTGTGGCCAGGGATCTGGTGAGCATCTGTCCTGGGAGCTAGCTCAGAGCCATGTTTCTTGAGATGTGCCAACAGGGACTGGCTAAGGGAAGCTGGTACTGGAACTGAGAGGTGACCAACCATGATATTAAAAGATTATTTGGATGTTTAGATTCTGGAAGTTGATTAAAAACCGTCTAGATGCCTTTAGGTAACTGAAAAAGAAATTAATAACCTCAATTGTCAAAACAGTCTTTTACCTTTTCTAATAAGCAGGATCTTGCAGTTCCTCTGAGAGATATCGATTAACTAATAAAACTACCACTGAAGAAGGAAGATAATAAAACCTCATTTACTTTTTTGTTTGTGTTACTTTTTAGAGGCCCTTGGTATATAGTCTTGATTAGCCTGGAATTCAGTATGTAGTCAAGAATGGCCTCAAACTGATTATAATTCTAATGCTTTGGAACATGAGAATTGCTGGGATTACATGCGTTTATCACCATGCCAACTTCTACTCATTTTAATTTACAAAAAAAAGAAAAATACAAAACAACCAGTTGTCATCATACACGCAAGCATGTATGAAGCTTGTGAAATATTAAATAAACTAAAAATATTGATAAAGTTATCTGTTCTGGTTCAAGAAAATTGGATCAAAATTCATTGAAGCTAATGACAGAACTCAAAATGAGTAATGCATGATCATGTTAACCTATAATTATCCAAAGGAATATGGCAATTTAATTAGGTGTCATGAAGTTTATTTATATGCCACTGCTTCATGTAATGAATGGATAAAAATATGAGGAAGTCGCGGAGACCTCAACGTTTGTTTCTGTTTATCCTTAGTCATGGAGCACAGCAATTTCTCTCGCAGAGAACTAACACAAATGTGTTAAATTTAACAGAAATATAATGAGCGGATTGCAGAATCTCTGGGTTCCAGTCTTTTCTTTGACCTTAGGTAAATTACACTGTGATACTATGAAGATAAACTTGATTCCTTATGCCCAATGAAGTTTACAAATACTATGCAAATATTAAATACTTCTCTACTTATGTTCATCAAGCTGAAGAAAATATTAATACTTTTATCAATCAAAAGTTTTAAAAAAATATGTCTGTGGCAGAACTTCTATTTTGAATAGAGATTCCAATCTATTGGTTCTCTCTCAAATCCTGTATGATAAGATGGTTCTTCAGCCAAAATAGGGATGAGTCAGATCAATGTTTTGACAAATTGATCCCTATTCAAACATCTGGGAACAAGGCTGTCTCACAGCTTTCCTCCCCCATATTCATTAAATAATAGATGATACACTTAATTAGCCTAATGGGTGACTAATTGCTGTTACTTATAAGTCTATAAGACTGCCTACACTAATGTTACTGTTTAATAATCACAAAAAGGTGCCACCTTAAAAGCAATTAAACTTTTAACTAAATGTTGCCAGACAGAACCACATAGTATCCATTACTTAAACTATATTTTCTTTGTTCAAATTTTAACAGCCTCAGAGTAAATGGCTCTGCAATGAGTCACCTTATTGTTCTCTGAGAGAGTCTGTGATCTAGTCTCAACTAAACATCTTCTGATCTCTGTGTTGTCATGGAGGTTGAGGGTTAACATTGCGTTTGTGGGGTTTTTGTTCAATTTTTTGGTTTTTTTGTTTGTTTTATTTTGTTCTTTTATTCAACTACATACTGATCACTGCCTTCTCTGCCGTGCCTCCTCCCACAATCGCTGCCACCACTCCTTTTTCTTCTCAGAGAGTGAAGCTCTACCGCTCCACCCACCCCGCCCTGGTCCATCAAGTCTTTGCAGGGCTAGGCACCTCTTTCTTCTCTCACTGAGGCCAGAAATAACATCCGAGTTAGAGGAACTGAACCCTGAGACAGGCAACAGCCTTAGGGATAGCCCCCCTGCTTCAGTTGTTCGGGACCCACAGGAAGAACAAGCTGCATGTCTGCTATGTATGGTTAGGGGTCAAAAGGCTAGCCCATTTATGCTCTTTCGTTGGTGGTCCAGTCTCTGAGAGCCCCCAAAAGTCTGGGTTAGTTGACACTGTTGGTCTTCCTGCAGAGTTCCTATCTCCTTCGGGATTCTCAATCATTCCCTGACTCTTCCCTAAGTGTCTGAAAGCTACATTCAATGTTTGGGTGTAAGTCTTTGCAATTGTCTGAGTCAGCTGCTGGGTGGAGCTTCTCTAAAGACATCCATACTAGACTCCTGTCACGATGCATTAATAATAGTGCATTCATTAATAGTATCAAATTGGTGCTTGTCCATGAATTGGCCTCTAGTTGGGCCAGTTATTGCTTGGCCATTTCCTCAGGCTCTGTTCTATCCCCCATTCCTGCATTTCTTGTAGGCAGGATAAATATTGGGTCAAAAGTTTTGTGGGTGGGTTGGTGTCCCTATCTTATCACTAAAATTCCTGCTTGGTTTCAGGAGCTGGCCAATGGAGGTTCCATATGCTCATTGCTGTGAGTGTCTGCCAATGTCACCACAATTGATTCTTCATATTCTCCCCTATCCACAGGTATGTGGCATGTTCTCCAGATAACACCCCCATGCCTATGCCCATGACCACCAGCTCCAGATTTCCATTCATTCTCATGGCCGTCTGGCCATTTGGCCATCTTCCCTGTCTTCCAACCTGATCCTGAAACCACCCCATTACCCTCCCCATCCCTTCTCATACACAGTTCCCTCCCTCCATCTGCCTCCTTTGACTATATTATTGTGCCTTCCTTCTTGTTATGCTTCTTTGGGTCTGTGGAGTGTAGCATGGGTATCCTGTATTTTATAGCTAACAAACACTTATAAGTGAGTGTACACCATGCATATCCTTTAGGGTCTGGGTTATCTCACTTAGGATGATATTTTCAAGTTCCATATATTTGTCTATAATGCCTTTGTTTTTAACAGCTGAATAGTATTGTGTACTTATACCACATTTTAAAAAATCCATTCTTCAGTTGAGGGACATCTAGGGTTGTTCCCAACTTCTAGCTATTACAAATAAAGCTGTTATGAACATAGTTGAGCAAATGTCCCTATTGCATAGTGGGACATGTTTTGATTATATGCCCAGGAGTAATATAGCTGGATCTTGAAGTAGAACTATTCCTGGTTTTCTGAAGAACTGCCAAATTGATTTCCAAAAGGGGTTGTACAAGGTTGTACTCACACTAGCAATGAAGGAGAGTTTGCTTGCTCCATAAGTACTCCAGCATGTGCTATCACTTGAGTTTATGATCTTAGTGATTCTAACAGGTGTAAGATCGAATCTCAGGATTGTTTTAATTTACATTCCCCTGATGACTAAAGACTTTTAACAATTCTGTAAGTATTTCTTATCCTAGTTGAGAATTCTCTAACTCTGTACCCTATTTTTTAATTGGGTTATTTGGGTTGTCAGTGTCAAACTTCTTGAGTTCTTTATAAAATTTGGATATTGGTCCTCTGTCAAATGTAGGGTTGGTGAAGATCCTTTCTCAATCTGTACTCTTCCAATTTTTCCTATTGACAGTGTCCTGTGCCTTAGGGAAACGTTTCAGGTTCGTGAGGTCCCACTTATCAGTTATTCACCTTAGAGCCTGAGCCATTGGTATTCTGTTCAGGAAGTTGTCTTTTGTACCAATGAGTTCCCACTTCCTGTTCTATTAGATTTAATGTATTCAGTTTACATTGAGAACCTTGATCCACTTGGACTTGAGTTTTGTGTGTCGGTCGCGTCTATCTCGCCAGCAAGAAGGACATGAGACAAACAGGATCCTTCCACAGACGTTTATTGCGGGGTTGATTGCAGAGGCGAAAGACCCAGAAGGGAAGAACGGTGCATCTTAAATAAGCCTAGGCAGGACGTGCCCTTACATGATTGGTGCATACTACAATGCCTTATTTGCATGCTCCGAGACTGAGCCAAGGCCCACCAAACCTCTACCCGTGCATGCGTAGTAGGGTGCGGAGTAGAGTAAACAACAGCACAGCGCAGACTCATCACAGGAAATGGGCGCCATCTTGCAATGGCGAGAGTGGCTTCCTACATCTCCCCCTTATTTGTTTTATAAGAAACCAGGCCTAGGGCTGCCGATCAACCATCAGGTTCTTGTTGGACCATCAGGGTTCGAGGCAATCCATAAGTGAACTCATGACCAACACCCTCTCACGTGCAATGAGATTGTCTCTGTGAGGTGCAAGGGCTGTGGCAAACAGCACATCACCCATCCCGGTGCAATGTCCTTTTAAGGACTCGGGGTACAGGGGCTGACTTCTGCATGAGTAAAACTAATTCTTAAGCATGGACAGCCATGCTTCAGGGGAAGCACCATTTTCCAATGCAGCGAATGCCTGTGAAATCACCACCTTGTCGCGTTTTTGTTGGGCACGTAGCTTGCACAGCAACCATAGCAGAAACACTCCTCCACAGCATATTAGGGCACCAAAAAGACAAACTCCTGCCCACTCCTTAAGGTGATTCATAGCATTGGCAATCTAGGTTCCCAATCCGGCAGTGAAGGACACATGTACTCGGGTGGAATTCACATGGATGGTGGCAATCCTCAATTCTTGTAGCAGATGATCAAATTCTCTGGACCAGTTCCCTGTAAGATGACTTAGACAAGCTCTTTGACAAATTAGCAGCATGGGTAAAATTCTGATAGGGCACTGAGGTAATACATAGCCCCGTGTATCACCATTCACACCTTAACTGAGCAACCTGGCAAAGGGTGTCAACTTGTTCCTGCACCAAATCAATTCTTTAAGTATCATTATGCCACCTTTTAGGTGGGCATTAACATTGACCTGAAACTTCCTAGGTGGGAATTGCAAGACAAAAGCAGTGCCTCACAAGTCTCCACTGAGGCAGCTCTGAGCCTTTCATTTACTCAACTGTAAATTATTCTCTAATCTGAGCCTATTGGCCAAAGCCAGGCCCAACACTCACCTGTCCTGCAGGGCAGTAGCCTCCAACTGGACCCCATTGTATAAGAGTTGAATAACAAAAGGAACCTGAAATTTGAAGGTTCCCAGAAAAATTCTACTAGCTGTTTTTAGTAGTCATATCTACAGATTTTTCAAACAGTTTAAAAGTAGCCTGTTTGATACCAAATAAATTCCCATTGAGATCTCTTTGTCAATCTTGGGGAGTTAAATTTTGCTTCTACCACTTTATCCAATAAAGCTTGTGAAAAAGTGGCAACAGGCCTATACTGGCCACAGCTGTTTTTAACTTACTCTTGAAATCATCTTAATTGCAAAATATGAGTGAGTTAAGCATCGTAAGCCTTAGATCAGACTCCAAACTTGGAGTCTATGGTACACTGGCAGTTGTTAACCGTAATTCCTTCTCTTGCAATATTAGAGCATAACTACAACTTTGGAAAGCAAAACCCAATTTTAAACAATTTATTCTCTTTAAAAATCAATGGCAAATGTATTACTTTCACATTACAATGTTCAATTTAGCAGTATCTTTAAAGGCCTGTTTTTCCTGGGTTGGGTCATGCCACGTGTTATCGTTTAAGATAACTCCAAACCTGAGTTACCAGGTTTAAACTATCTTTTTGTTACCAATGTAATAATTTTTAATCATGCCCAATAACTTTTAAGCCAATACTCTATAGTCAAAACATGCAAAACATATTTATACCTTTAAGACCAATCAGAACCAAAAATGAAACTACATGAATCTTATAAATTTGAACCAAACAATTGCTTTCTAGCTGTAATTCAAGAGAAAAAGCACTTTGTACCCAAAAGGAGAAATAACCATCAGCCTACTTGTTTTAGAACAGCTGCTGGCCCTTTTCAAAAGCAGCTATTCTTCAGCTGTGCTTGACTCCTAGCTAATTGCAGAGCAACTTAAATCAGCCTCTGCTGTGTAAACTGAGACTGAATCAAGAGATGGACCTCTAGCAAATAAAGTTTTTTACCATTTTTTAACATAAAACACAGGACAGCAGTCACTCAAACAAAACAAGGAGAGACACACGTAGACAAATTGGTGCACCAATGACAATACATAGAGAGGAAAGAACACATGTACCCAGTACTAAGAACATCTTCATTGGGATCCATAGAGGAAACAGGACGTCTCCATGTTTCCCCTTGTCCCCAGGAGTTTTGAAATCCATTTTCCTTTTCTCATTTTTCCACTGTTCCTTTCTTAAGCCCAATTCCTCTCGCTCCCAACAAAACCCCAAGGGCCCGGCAGGCCGTCTGAGCTGACGATGAACCCCACATCATGCTCGGCGCAACCCGTCCCAAAGCCAGGAGCCTAATCGTCTCAAACCGAGAACCTTATCATCTCAAACCGAGAACCTTATCGTCTCAAACCGAGAACCTTATCGTCTCAAACCGAGAACCTTAATTGTCCCACTTACCTGGGAACTTACCAGCCGGCTGCCCTGACTGCAAAGAGTTCTGAACTGCGTTATACAAATGCAAGTCCTTCTCAGAGCAGTTTATTCAGGACTCTTTTCTTTGTCGCTTACCCCCGTCATGTGGTTCTGGATCCTCCTCAGAAGAAACTTCCGAGGGGTCTTCGTAGGCCTTTGATGTAAAGGTTCCCGGGTTTTGGCACCAGATGTCCTGCGCTACCGTCTCGCCAGCAAGAACGACGCGGCACATTCAGGATCCTTTTGCAGCAAAGCTTTAATGCTCTTGAGAGGGAGAGCATAAGCCTACAGAGCAGAGACCCAAATACCCAGAAGCCCATCCCTTATATAGGCTGCAACCCCCCCCCCCCGCCTCGGACGTGTCATCCCCTGATTGGCTGCAGCTCATCAGGCCATATGATGCCACGGGAGAGGCAGAGACCAAGGGATGGTAAACTACCCAGCACTTGTGCACTGACTTGTTTACTTCACGGTGCCGGCAGGATGTCTGCACCAGCCGGATGTCTGCGCCGGCCAGATGTTTGCGCCGTCAGCTCCCCACATTTGTGCAGGGTGATAGATATAGAATTATTTGCATTTTTCTACAGGAAGACAGCTAGTTAGACCAGCACCACTTGCTTGATATGCCTTCTTTTTTCCATTGTATGTTTTTGGCTTCTTAGTAAACATTCAAGTGTCCATAGGTGGGTGGGTTTATTTCTGGGTCTTCAACTCTATTCCACTGATCAACCTCCCTGTCTCTGTACCAATACCATGTGGTTGTAATCACTATTTTTCTGCAGTTCAGCTTGAGGTCAGTGATGGTGATAACTCCAGAAGTTCTTTTATTGTTCAGGATTGTTTTTGCTATCCTGAGGTTGCTTTTTTTCCCCGTTGAGAATTTCTTTCAATGTCTGTAAAGAACTATGTTAGAACTTTGATGGGAATTGCATTGAATCTATAAATTGTTTGGTAAGATGACCATTTTCACTGTCTTAATCTTATGGATTCATGAGCATGGGAGTTCTGTCATCTTCTGACATCTTCCTCAATTTCCCTCTTTAAAGACTTGAAGTTTTCATCATGCAGCCAGTGTTTTGTTTACTGATCTTGTATGTTAAAGATAAAACTTTGGCAAAGAAAAAAAAATCAACTGATCAGTCATTGACTTGGAATTATTCTCATGTAAATTTAATATCTGATTGTTCTTAAGGTTCAATGTAGGATTTTCTTTTTAAAAGAATGTCATGTGCTTCCAAGTGCTTGGTGCATTTCCTTAGTTATATTCTTGGTCATCAATATCATGTTACTACATATCACTTACTTTTTGGAAAATGCTGAGTCTGCTTTCCTTGAGGTTTTGGTGTAAACATTGTTCCTTTTCATCTTTGATATTCCATTCTCAGTCAGCATTAACTTTTCAGTACTTTTCCCCCACTATGGTTATATTTGGATACAGAAACATTGGATGGTCAATAAGGAAGGTATATATAGACCAGACATCTCTGTCAACACTCTAAGTCCTTCACTGTTAGAAAAGGCAATCCTTCACCTTTTCAACTGCTTAGCAGGTGTCCTGAAAACCCAGCTGTGCTTTCAATGAATATCTGTTGGTGATTTTTCTGCTCATGTGTCTATCATATGCTGCTTTGCTGGTTCATGTTTTCCTTACACTGTCCAAACACCTGTTCCATCTTAGCGATCTGGACAACTTTTGGTCTCACTTTTGTGGATTCATAGAAATCTGTTACATAAAAGGCAAATCTTTTCAAAGTTGGCTGCAGGATTACCTTTCATTCCACATGGTCATCCGAAAATATGATCTTGACATCATTTTCTATGATAGATAAGGTCTGTGCAGTTTCTCCCTGAAATCTGACTAGCTCCTTTGATCAAAGTGTATAAGCAAGTATCACAGAAATATCACCAGGGAGGCTGGTTCTGAGTGAGTCCTGCCTTCCTCTTGTGTGATGGGATTCTCCTGAAATACACAATTATAATATAAGCAAGTAGAGTAGCTCAAGGATATCAGCACAAGCTGTCTTCATGCTGTACCACATATCTTGACGCAGCATAAAGAGAATTGTTCAGCCCATCTTGTGCTATGGGACACTCACTGTTCTAGCTCTAGCCAGTTGTGGCTGCAACCTTATGAGACACCTGGACCTAAACACACCTATCTAAAATGGTTATGAGATCTAATACAATGTTATTTATAGGCACTCAATTGTTATCTGAATCGTTATTTAGCAGCCAATAATCTTATAACCTGTCACCTACATATTTCTTAAAATATGAAGCAAGAAGGTAGTTTTATTTCTGGTTCAATTGCCATTGCTGGTTTTATACAAAGATTTGGAAAATGTATGCTACCACTAGCATTACCATCCAGAATTCATGGTGCTCATTTTTTTTCTTTCTCAATTTGTTTAGGTGACCCTAATGTCTTACAAGGTCTAAGAACAACCCACTTGCACAAACAAACTCTCACATAAAATTTCTGACTCTTGAAGCAAGGCTTATAACTGGATGTACCTCCTAGGGTGTGCCATATAACTTCGCCTGGATGCACCGTGCAGTGTGTGAAATTGCACTGATCATCAGTCCAGTGGGTCCTACCATGTTCTCCCTGAACCTCTACAAATATACCTGCTGAGAACCTGATTAGTACGTGGCATCATGTCCATGGACAGCGATTGGCCTCTTCTAGTCAGCTTTTCTCCTGTTGCTTTGAAGTTGATGACTATATCCCAAGTAATTGGATAGTGGAGCAATCCATAAGCCTCCATAAACAATCCATAAATACTGCTTTCCTATGCTTGTCTCCAGAGCGAATGCTGCCAGTCTGCTCAAAGTCATTGTATAAATTACCAGAAGGATGAGATGTTTCCAGTGTCCCATTCTCTGATTATACAGTTGTGGTATGGCGGCATCTTATCATAATGTAAGACTCAATCAAACCATAGCTCATTAAACAACAACAAAAAATTAGATGAGAAGGCTATCAACTACAGGCCAAATCTAGCTGCAACCTGATTTGTAAATAGAATTTGCATGAGTTTTGACTATGAATGCTTTCATGCTTCAGTCAGAGTGATTACATTAATTATGGCAATGATAATAAAATGCTCAAAGCACACATACACATATATGTGTGTGTGTGTGTATACATATATATCATATATATACATATATATATATATATATATATGGTATGTGTATTTATGCTCAAACCATACATTGATATATTATAATTATATGTATAATATAATATATTCAAATATTTTTATTTTATATTTTTTCATCTGTATGTGCACACAGAGTGTGCATGCTTCCACATTTTTGCATGTTATTCAGGCAAGGTTGACATCAAGAATTTTCTGAGCTCACTCTCCACATTACTTATTGAGGCAGGGCCTCTCAATTGAACCCAGAGTTCACTAATATGGCTACTAGTCTGGCTAACTTTCGTGCCTGAGGAAATATCCTGTTCCTACCTTTTGAGCACTGGAACGGTTGGTGTGCCACCAAGCCCAATGCACATATGCATGTGATGTGGGAGTCAAATTCTGGTCTTCATGCTAGCGTGGTGAGCACTTTATATGAAACCATCTCGTTAGGCCAGCCCCAAATACCTGAAATCTCACTGGAGTTTAATTTGTAGGTACTTCATACAGGAAACAGTAAGAGAGTTTTTTGCTGATGTATGAAACAGAGATGTGAGATGAGAGGCCCCAGTAGGAGTTCAGGGAAGCTTACTCTAGTGTCTAGTTGGATGAACTAATCATCCTCAGTATTTCTTACCCACACATGGTGTATGGGATCTACATAACTTGAGACTGAATATGATGAACTTGAAGTTTACAATTTACTCATATAACACAATTATCCAGAAGGAACAGAACATAACCAGGCAGGTTGCACAATCTGGTCCAATCAGCCTTTGGAATCGGGAATGTAGGGTTGGAAAAAAGATGGCAGTGACCTGCATGGGAGGAACCTGATGGGCTGCTGCTAGCTTCAAGGGATGGGGAGAGTATCATGTTCAGTAAAGCCCATGGACTCCCAGAAGCTGGAAGTAGTTGTCAAGCCAATGGACAGCAAAGAAACAGGAGCCTTGGTCCAGAAAATTACAAGGTGAAGAACTTGACCAATCTGGTGATCTTTGAAGCAGTTTCTGCAGAACAACCAGAAGAGAGATCAACAGAGCCTCCACCTTGATCTCAGCCTTGTGGTTACCTAAGCGGGAAGGCATACCATCATAGATTACTGAACTACTGACTGCAGAAGTGATAACCCTAGGCCATTTAAAGCCATGAAACAGCAGACAAGCAGTTGCAAACCAGACTTAATTTGCTGTGTAAGAGCAGAAAACTAATACAATGATTCAGTGTCCTCATATGTATAATGTGAGTTACAACTTCCTATGCAGGGTGGGAGTGTTGGAAGGATTAATGAACTAACAGATGAAATTTCATTGCATCACCAAACACCTAATAAGTACTTATTTTACTGTTCCACTTATCTATTTTAAAGACATTAATTAATATGAATGTAATTCATCCATCCTTAATCAGCCTTGACTCAGACAAACAAGGATGAAAGAAGAAATTCTGGATTGCTCAGATAAACCAATAAATATTAATGGCAAAATAAGTTAAGTGCTTCTTCTGGAATGTGGGCCAAAGGCTACAAGAAAAGAAAGTTTCTGATTCTTGAGATTAAATATAAAGTGATTAAATATAATGGAAATGTCATTTTATAATGTAGATTTCACACTGAAGATGACTGAAAATATAAATTTCAGCAAACATGTCTCTACTATAAAGCCATCACAACATTTATTTTATAATGATGTGCTGGAATCGAATGAAAAATGTTATACCTAATGTTAGAATTACTCTGTCCTGGGTGATTTATAGCTCTACAAAAATCCCCTCAGTACCCTAGCATGCAGCTGTGCCTGAAGACAGATGTCTTTACAGAGATTATTTGGGCAAAATAAGAACATTCGTGGTTGTTACACTTATGAACGGGTAACAACCATAATTACTTCACAAGAGCTACACAAGATTTGTCCCCTCAGCTTTCTGTCATGGAATTGGGAGGAGTTTACAATGTTACCACTTCCTGAAGATTTATAGATAAATAACAATGGTTGTGAAATAAAGAGATATGTTCTTCGCTGGTGTAGCATTGTCAAAGTGCCCATGCTTCTGTAAATAGCCATTACTGTTAGACTTGCTCCTAACAGCAATCCTAACTCATTCTCTTTCTCTGTGTCTCTGTCTCTGTGTCTCTGTCACTCTCCCTCCCTCTCCCTCCCCTTCCCTCCTCCTTCTCCCCTTCTCTCTTCCTCTCTTCCTCTCTTCTTCTCTCTCCCTCCCTTTTCCCTCTCCCTCCCTCTCTCCCTCTCTTCTTCCTCTCCCTCTTTGTCCTCTCCCTCTCTTCCTCTCTCCCTCTCTCCCTTTTTCTCTCTCCCTCCCTCTCTCCCTCTCTCCCTCCTCTCCCTCTCTGTCCTCTCCCTCTCTTCCATGTCTCCTTTCCCTCTCTCCCTCTCTTCCCTGTCTCCTTCTTTCCCTCTCTTCCTCTCTCCCTCTCTCCCTTTTTCTCTCTCCCTCCCTCCCTCCCTCTCTCCCTCCTCTCCCTCTCTGTCCTCTCCCTCTCTTCCTTTCTCCGTCTCTCCCTTTTTCTCTCTCCCTCCCTCTCTCCCTCTCTTCCTCTCTCCTTCCTATCCCTCTTTGTCCTCTCCCTCTCTTCCTCTCTCCCTCTCTCCCTTTTTCTCTCTCCCTCCCTCTCTCCCTCTCTCCCTCCTCTCCCTCTCTGTCCTCTCCCTCTCTCCCTCTCTTCCCTGTCTCCTTCTTTCCCTCTCTCCTCTCTCTCTCAGGGTCTCATACTGAACCTGAAGATCACCAAGACCTTTAGACTATCTATCTGGTAAGTAAGCACCACGGTTCTTCCCATCTTTATGTCTCCTGTGTCCAGATTACAGGTGTGTGCTGTGCCTGGCGTTTTAATGTGGGCCCTAGGGATTGAGCTCAGCGCCTCATGCTTGCATGCCAAATGTTTTACTTTCTGAACCATCCGCAGAGCTCCAGCAGTCTATTCTAAGATAGGCTGTTAGCAAATCATTAACGTTGACCTTGCATTTATATTTCTGCTTTGTTTCTGATTCTGCCAATTCTCTTATTTCCCCTTTCTTACCTCCTTTTATCCTAAGAAAATATTATTTCTTTTGTACCTTTTTCTTGCTGAGGTTTGTTCGCCTTTCTGGATTACACTGTGGTGCTTCAGCACATTTTTACATTGTACATTGAGTAGCACAAAACACTTAGGATACCATCATATCAAATATTTATCACTGTTTATGAGGCAAACTTTCCGTACTCTCCTTTGATATATTTTAAATTGCATGATATATTGAGGTTAACTATTTTCTACAGCATTGAGTCTCAGACTTCCTAATGCTGCCACCCTTTACTATACAGCTCCTCTTGTTGTGTTGACCCTCAACCATAAAATTATCTTGTTGCTGCTTCATAATTGTAATTTACTACTGTTTATTTATTATACTTTAAATATCTTATATGTGGGAGATTTGGTATTTGATCCCCAAAGGGTGACTCACATGTTGCAAATGATTCTTCTATGGGAAAATATTTGGATTTAATGACAGTTGATTGTGTACCTATCACCCTTTCTCCTGCCCCTGTCATGGCTTGGTCTCTTGTACCCGTGCTATCTCTTTAAATATATGTCTTACCATTGTTCTTCCTTGTTGTTCTGTCACTTTTAAAATGCATGGTTGCAGTTTAACAGCCTAACTATGGTTAATATAAAAACATTAGCAATGAAATATATATCATCTACAGATATATGTATTTGTGTATGTATATATATACATATATATGTGTATATATATATATATATATACACATATATATATATGCATGTGTATCATCTTTGCTTTCATGTGTCAACCTGGGTACTATAGAATGTGCACCTCTCATACATATTCTCAGCAGGTGCTGTTGGAATTTTTCCTTTAGTTTTTTATATCTTCTCAGATACCTAAGAGAAAAATTATATATGTATATACATATATATGTATATACATATATATGTATGTTTTAACTACATATAGTATTTTTGTGTCTTTCATTTATATCAGAGTGTCATTTGCTTTCAGTTGTTGAGAATTTAGCTTGCTTTCCTTAGTGCAGATCTTTTAGAAATACATTTTGTCAGAGTTTCTTCCTATAAAATTGCCTTCATTTCATCTTAATTTCCAGTGGTTACCAAGTGCTCCTTTGAAATTGTGTTCCTCTTAGCACTCTGGTTATGTCGACCTCTTCTGACCTAACTGTTTTAGATTATAAAGCCACTGTTCAGTGTGTCTCCATTCTCCTATTGTAATTTGTGCTGCATTTTCTTGTTGCTCTTAAGATTCTGGTCTTGCATTTTGATTGTAGAATTTTGAGCATGACACAAAGCAATGTGTGACCCCACGTGTTTGTGTGTGTGTGTGTGTGTGTGTGTGTACATTTGTGTCTCTTAGAGGATATATTTGTGCTTCTTGTATCAGTCAGTAATATACTGTCTTCTGCTAACTTACAACTTTATATTATAAAATCATTTCTTCAGATACATTTTCCTTTCGTTCTTTCTCTTCTCCCTCTAGGACACCAATTACATGCATTATGGATTGTATAATATCTTCCACCTGGTCTCTGAGTCCTGGTTTATATTTTTTAATTTTCCTTCTGTCTCTTCATTAAGTTGAGTAATTTTTATTGCTATGTCTCCCTGTTCACTGGCTTTCTCACCGTGTACTGAATCTTTCATGTCAGGTGATGTAGTTTTAGCTCTAGGATATCCATTTTGTTTATTTTTATAGTTTTCGTTTCTCCGCTCAATTTCCCATGGCTTCACCTATCAGTATGATTCTTCCCCTTGTTCTTAAAAACAGATTTATAAAATTTGTAGCGAATAATCTCTCTGTCCAACATTTGGCTATAAGGTTGGTTTGCATGCATAAGTGCCCTCCTGTTAGCACACACTGGTCAGATTTCTATGCTTTTGAATATCTGCTGATCTATTAATTTCTCATTGAAAAAAAGAACAATGCAGAAGTTGTGATGTACAAAGTGTTTAAACTCAGTTTTCCTCTTTAGATGATATTCAAAGAAATTTTAAAATTTCGTCTACATGTATTGAATTAACAGCATTTCCCTCTGCCTTGGCTTGCTTCAACTACTCTTGTGTCTTTCTCTGCTCCACCTCATGTTCATGACACCTTTAAAAAGACAATATTGCTGCAAAGCATGAAATATACATATATATGAATAACTATATAAATCCAGTATGCCAAGCTCATTTAGTGCTGTTTTAAGTACATTTTCATAGCTGACCACTTGGAATTGGATAAACAATGAAGGAACTCATCCCTGGAGTAGATTCATTTTTTTTATGTCAGTAGTCATTAATTGCTTAGACCTTTTCATTTAGGGTGGAGCCCTGTGAGACTTCCCTGTCCTCGCTGGCATGCTAACTGCTTTGTCACTGTTCAGGTATTGTTTCAGCAGCCATGTTGTTGAGCCTTCATGGAAGCAACATCCATGTCATATATAGGAGACAAAATTGGATAGCAAGGAACACAGGTTCCTCTGGCTCTTTTTGCCCCCTTTCCCACAATGTTCCCTAAATGTGGGGATTGTGATGTAGATGTATTTATTAGTGGTAGGTACCCCACTGGTTAGTTGCTTTCTGCATTTTGACAAATCTGTGGCTTTCTTTTTTTTTTTTTTTTTTTTTGATTTTTTCGAGACAGGGTTTCTCTGTGTAGTCCTGGCTGTCCTGGAACTCACTCTGTAGACCAGGCTGTAGACCAGTCTCGAACTCAGAAATCCACCTGCCTCTGCCTCCCAAGTGCTGGGATTAAAGGCATGTGCCACCACCGCCCGGCTTCTGTGGCTTTCTTGTAATAGTCTATATTTGCATAAGGGTTGGAACTATACTTATCTATAATTATTAGGGCAAATATTAAGAATCTAGTTAGAGATTAGACTGGCTTGAGAAATGGGTAGTAGTAAGTTCTGCTCTAGGTTCCATGGCCTAACAAGCAATAGGTAGGTGATTACATCTATAGCATCAGATGTGAATTCTCTGCTATTGAGAAGGCAGTTGCGGTATTTTGTACTTTGTTGCTGGTTTGGTTGCTGTGGATTGAAACCAAGATTCTTTGAATGCTAGGCAAAGATACTTTTCCTGAAATACATCCCAGCCCAAGTTATTTTGACTAAAACTATAAAATCTTATATGCTTCCCATCATGTCTCTGTTCTATTTTTTCATCTTCTAAGAGTTACTTTATTTGCCATTTCTCAGGAGGTGTCTACTTGCCCACATGCTTCTGTGGTGGGAGTTTACACTTACATCCATGAGTTACCTATTCTGGGACAAGGATGCTATTGAATTGCCTCCCTGGATGTCCAGGGTTTTTTTTGTTTTGTTTTGTTTTGTTTTGTTTTGTTTTTTGTTTTTTGTTTTTGTTTTGTTTTTTGGGTTTTTTTTTTGGTTTTTTTTTTTCAGTTTTGATTTCTGTGCTTTCACTTTGATCTAAAAAGTTCACATCAGTGGCTCTTAAGCTATGTGAGTTCAGGAACTCACTGAATCTACAAGCCCCACATGTGCAAATCAAAGCAGTAATATGTGACATTTAAGAGGACTGTCCTCTGCCTCTATCTGCTCCTTGAGTTTCCCGACTGTGGTAAGTAGTTTAGCAATATGAATGTACAGATTGATGATTGTGAAGGCAAGTGTTAGAAAGAACAGGCAAAAGGGTTGTATGCTTATTCAAAAATTAATGTTTACATCTATCAATCATCTATCAATCACCTATCTATATCTATCTATCTATCTATCTATCTATCTATCTATCTATCTATCTATCTATCTATCTATCATCCACTTATCATCTACTAATCATCAATCATCCATCCATCTATTCTATCTATCTATCTATCTATCTATCTATCTATCTATCTATCTATCTATCTATCATCTATTGTTTTGCTGTGTTTATGCAAGTATGGGCGTGTACACATGCCAAGGATTACATGTAGAGGTCAGAGGTCAGAGGACAACTCTCTGAGTCTACTTTGTGGGTTTCTGGGCTTGATCTTAGCATTAGCCTTGGCAGTCCATACTTTTACCTGCTGTGTCATCTTGCTGGACTCTCACTTTATTCATTTTTAACCTCAGCTGGTCTGTGATTTTCTTACTTCTAGGATATTTTCCTTAAACACCTCTGTTCATCTGCTTTTATGCGATAACTTTTAACAACTACCACTTTGAAGTGATAGGAAGTTTTTCTGCTGTCATAGCTGATTGAACTGGGCATGTGTCCATACACATAAAAACTATAAATCCACAGTTCTTACCTAATGAAATAGATGTCTCTGAAGTATAACTTTTTTTCTTTTTAATGCTCTACTTACTTTTGTCATATTCTGTCACATTCTAATTCTGATTTTAATAAGTGTTTAAGTGTTATAATTATTATCTGATGGGTGAACTGTCAGAAATTTTCTATCATCATTATTATAAATCCTACCCTTTCAAAGCCCTTGGCAACTTATTTTTGGAAAAAGAGATAATCAAATATTTTTAGAAACTTAGATTTCAATATGAATAATTACTAGGTGGCTATCTTATTTCTATAATTTATTCAGGGTCCATATGTAGAGATTTAGTATTAAAAAACCTTTCATAATCCTAGAGATGGAGAGATGGTTCAGCAATCAAGAGAATATTCTCTTCTTCCGCAGGACTCATATTAAGTACCAAGTACACAACGTAAGCTGCTCACAACTGTCTATAACTCCAACTCCAGAGGATCTAACAGCCTCTTATAGACTCCAAGAGCACTGTGCTAAGGAGTACTCATGCATACACCACACACATACAACACACAGACACAACAAATAATACACACACATGTGCACACACAACACATGCATACACAATATATACACAATGCAACGCACACAATTGAAAATAAAATAAATCTTCACAAAGTATCTCAACACTGAAAAAACCTTCTTTTTAAAGAATAGTGATATAAATACACTAGATGAGTAGATTTTACCTTCATGCTTGTGAGAGAAAAGTATTTTTCTACCATTAATGCTTTAATTCACGTATTACATATTTGTGGTCCTCAATTTGATAGCAGACACTGGTGTCTGCTGTCAAATTGAGGACCAACCTGATTTTGATCCCTGGGCCCTTCAGAGTGGAAGGAGAGAAGTGACTCTTCCATGTTGTCCTTTGACCTCTACTCACCTCCTGTGGCATGTGAAAGCTTATTTACTCACTATATGTGTGCCTACCCACACATATGTACATGCACTATTATGCACTCATATACACATGCACGCCCACACCCACATACAGCACACATACACACATATGCATATGTACATGTACATTCATACACCCACAGAGCACACATACACACACATGAAAATGCACAAGCACATTCATGCCCACAGATGCACACATACTCACACACACTCACACACATGCACATGCATATACAGTCACATTCACACAAATATAATCACTTAAAAAATCTTAATGTTTTCATGTAATTGAAACTTCTTCTAAACATTTAATATTTAGAGTTTTTATTTTTAAATTATTAGCTAAAATACCATTGAGGCCAGAGGACAAGACCACACAGCAACTTCTCATTGTCTTGTTGAGATCTGGATTTGAAGATTCAGTAATGCTTTCTGGCTCATGTTTTCTTACCAAGCAGCAGGCAGGGAAGCCTGGTCACTGACATGCTCCACTTTCTGACACAAAACATTGACTGTCTGAAAAGTTAGATGCTACAGATGCTACTGAAGCTAGATGCTACAGATGCTACTGATGTATTGAAAAACTTGCCTTTGAAAGCTACCATCATGTTCATTCTATTCATGTGGTGGTTTATTTAGGTACCATGCATAATACAAAGGTAACCTTCAAAGTTCAAGACTACCTAAAGTTTTAAGAAGATGTGTTACTATTAATGTATTTACTCATTTCTGGGCACTTTCATTAAAGCATGAGTTTTAATTCTCCTTTCCTTGTTCGATTTGTTATTCTAGGAAGTTCCTCTATGCCCTTGGGCATGATTCTCTGTACTCTTTATCTCTTCGAGTGATTCATCTATGCTCTTTTGAAGCTGGTTAGGTTTAGAGATGAAAGGTATGCACAAGGCTAAGGAGGAACCAGGAGAATCAGAACCCTAGATTTTAAGACAGAAGATTCTCTCATATAACAGTAGGGGGAAAGTTCCATATTGACAGCCTCCAAACAATATGGAATCTAGATCTGTAGGAAGAGCAAGATTACGTGCAAATGTGGCAGTACATGGAAAGAAACCACTTCAGAAATTATAGAATGTATAGTACTTCATGATGTTCACAGTATACCCATACAGGGAATGAAACAATTTAAAGTCCCCAGGTCTGCTAGACATGAGATTTTAATCTCAGAAAGCATTGCAAATTTCTGCATGTTTTTGTTACATTGCTTATAACATTTGAAGCCTACTTATAGTATATTTCTACTATTTTTTCTAAGACAA
Source organism: Apodemus agrarius (assembly GCA_964023405.1). Lineage (NCBI taxonomy): Eukaryota > Metazoa > Chordata > Mammalia > Rodentia > Muridae > Apodemus > Apodemus agrarius. The sequence continues at coordinate 11,092,637 of OZ030020.1, read as the reverse complement.
AATTTTTAACACTGAGTATAAAAGAAGAAAAATGCACATCAATATTTAAATTTGCTTTTGGTAGAAAATGAGTGGAATTCAAGTCTATTATTCCTAGCTAGAATAACGATTGTTATAGATAATTTTGAATAAATGGGAGTCTTGTTGACACGGGTGTTTCTAGAGGCTTAGGTCTCTGTTGGCCATTTTATTTTGTTAGATTAATACAATAGTTCATGTTTTATACTCTGAATATGTTATCAAGGAGTGAGGTTTTTAATCAGACTGTTTACAAACCAAGGCAAGGAGTTTATTTTTATAAGGAAGGAAGGTCTGTTTTAATGATAACAAATACTATTTATTCATAATTTAAAATGAGAATACATTTTAAAGTATAAACTGTTCTGAAATGCATTGGAAAAACTGTGTGTTCTTACAAAGTTTGCTCACCAATGTGGGTTTTGACATCTCACCATCAGCATCAGTAGATTAGTTTTATTATCTGTGATGGTTGGTCCTGATTGCCAATTTGACCAGATATAGAGTTATTTAGCGGGTGTAGTGATGGTGCTTTCAAAGAGGATTAACAGTGGTGGAAGAACTACTTTCAACATGGTAGAAACCTCCAACAGAGATCCTACACAGGAAGAGGTGCCAGGAAATAAAACGTTCTTGCCTGACTTCTCTTTGATCAAGAGTTTGGGTGTGGTCTGTCACTGCTGCTGCCATTTGCCCTGGGATGAAACTCCAGTTTCTGTATCTCCCAGTGTAGATTAAATACTGTTTACAGGAAAATTCCAAGCTCTCAGTGCTATACTGAGGCTGCAGGCACATCCAACTGTGTTCTCCACCTCTCCAGCATGTATTTGGCCACTGTTGGAACTTATCACACACAGCACTAACACACACACACATACACACACACACACAGAGAGACAGACACACTTTGTTTCTCTTGAGAACCCTGCCTAGGATATAAACACTCATCGTGTCCAAAGTATATGCACAGACTTAAAAATTTGAAATGTCACTATTACAAATAATTCTCTAAAACAACACCTTTAAGTTTGTCTGCTTATAGCCGAAATGTTTGGCTGAGAGGACACCAAGCCTATTTGGTTTATGTCAGCCAATGAAGAGCCGTCATGAGCATTTCTAATTCCTGATAACAGTTGTCACTGGGGGCATATCCATGTCTTTCTTCATTTCACAGCAAATTCACTAATTGTCATAGTAACAGCTCCAATTTGGAACAGGAAGTGAATGTACTTTCAGACAATATAGTCTCTTTCTGAAAAAAAATATGGCTAAGGAGTTCTTACAGTGCTGAGAGTGACAGGTTATGCTAAGAAACTGAGCTCAGAAGTGTAGGACTAAGTTCACCTGATAGAATCAATAGCCCATCATGGCTCATTTATGTCACTAAGGAACCACAACTGCAGATAGGTTTTTTCCCTTTCTTTTGTTTTTGTTGTAGTGTGAAGATCTACATCTCAAAAGCTAATACTGTGATACACCATCAAATGCATTGGCCTTGTAAATCACGCTGTTATTTAATTTATTAATGAAGAAAACTGATTCAGTGAATTTATGACCAATTATGTGTGGTCAATAGGAAATGTGATGTTGGATAAGAGTAGTATGTGTATATTGGATATTAGCCCTCTGTCGGATGTAGGGTTGGTGAAGATCCTTTGCCAATTTGTTGGTTGCCGTTTTGTCCTTTTTACAGTGTGCTTTGACTTACAGAAACTTTGTAATTTTATGAGGTGTCCCGTTTGTCAATTCTTGATCTTAGAGCATAAGCTATTGGTGTTCTGTTCAGGAACTTTACCCCTGTACCCATGTCCTCAAGGGTCTTCCCCAGTTTCTTTTCTATTAGTTTCAGTGTGTCTGGTTTTATGTGGAGGTCCTTGATCCACTTGGAGTTGAGTTTAGTACAAGGAGATAAAATGGATTAATTTGCATTCTTCAAAGAACTCAAGAAGTTAGACCTCAGAAAACCAAATAGCCCTATTAAAAAATGGGGTACAGAGCTAAACAAAGAATTTTCACCTGAAGAACTTCAGATGGCTGAGAAGCACCTTAAGAAATGTTCAACATCATTAGTCATTAGGAAAATGCAAATCAAAACAACCCTGAGATTTTACCTCACACCAGTCAGAATGGCTAACATTAAAAACTCAGGAGACAGCAGGTGTTGGTGAGGATGTGGAGAAAGAGGACCACTCCTCTACTGCTGGTGGGATTGCAAGCTGGTACAACCAGTTTGGATATCAATCTGGCGGTTCCTCAGAAAACTGGGCATGACACTTCCAGAGGACCCTGCTATACAACTCCTGGGCATATACCCAGAGGATTCCCAGGCATGCAATAAGGACACATGCTCCACTATGTTCATAGCAGCCTTATTTATAATAGTCAGAAGCTTGAAAGAACCCAGATGTCCCTCAATGGAGGAATGGATACAGAAAATGTGGTATATTTATACAATGGAATACTACTCAGCAATGAAAAACAATGAATTCATGAAATTCTTAGGCAAATGGTTGGAACTGGAAAATATCATACTAAGTGAGGTAACTCATTCACAAAAGAACACACATGGAATGCAGTCAATGATAAGTGGATATTAGCTCAGAAGTGCAGAATACCCAAAACACAACCCACATATCACATCATTCCCAAGAAGAAGGAAGGAGAGGGCCCTGGTCCTGGAAATGCTTGATGCAGCATTGTAGGGTATTGCCATGACAGAGGAGCGGGGGGGGGGCGGGGGGGGCGGGGGGGGGCAGGGGGGTTGATTAGGGAACTGGCCGAGGGAAGAGGACTTATTGGACTTAGGGGGAAGGGCGAACCGGGAAAGGGAAAATCATTTGGAATGTAAACAAAGAATATAGAAAAAAGAAGGTATCTTTAAAAGGGGGTATTATGTGATGCAAAAAAAATTAGAAATGCCCTGGGGAAGAATAAAATGACCAATCACCTCTCAGCCAAATTCTAGAGTAACTTCTTAGTCATTTAAAAGTCTAAATTTACATAGTCCGAATCTGGTTAATGGTAATCAGAAGTTCAAATAACAGCACATGTATTGAGGGAGTCAGAAAACACTGATGCTTAGACTGCATATCGTATCTGTATATCAAAAGTAATGAATGTTTGTCCCATTTCCAAGTTTGGGAGAACATTTTATTAATAATTACAATTTTATTGAAACTACAAGGTCTTTTCCCTTCAAAGGTTCCTGAAGCAGAACTGTATCCTCCAGAGGATTGCCAGCCCAGAAGCTGCCAAAGCACAACTTGATGTCTCCAATTGTTGATTGGGTTTTTGGGAGTAACTGTTAAAAGACTAGTGTGTTTCTTTATTCTTAAACTATTTACTGTATATTAGAAACATGAAGTTAGATAATTGCTTAAAATGTGTCTTAGCTTTATACTTTAAAATTTATGACATTTTACAATGCTTGGATGTGTACTGCATATTGTGGTGACGTTAATTGCAACATCAGAGATGGTATAGTCCAAAGATAGCCTCTGTGTGTGTGTGTGTGTGTGTGTGTGTGTGTGTGTGTGTGTTCTTCTCACATTCTGATTTCAGTTTCCTTTCCCTTCATTCCTTGCTCTTTGGTTGGTGGTTTAGTCTCTGGGAACCCCCACGGTCAGGTTAGTTGACTCTCTTGGTATTCCAATGGAGTCTCTGTCCTCTTTGTGTTCCTCAGTCTTTTTTTTTTTTTTTTTGTTACTCTGCTGTTACATAGGGCATACCATTTTCACAAGGCTTTTTTGAGACTACAGCAATGATTAACAAACACACAATATAGTGGTCCAAGTCTCTAAGGAACAATCACAGGACAAACTGGATACCCTCTCACATGTGCACAAATCTGCATGGAAAAGTACTGAAGTTTAGACCCGGGATTGTGCACTTTATTTCTCCTTTCTAGTGTGTTAAGAAAGGTCATGCATTTTAATTTGCCTAAAGCAATGCTTGTATTCTGGCAGCAACATGCTACTTCTATCGCAAGGTAAAGTGAACACCAGAGCTACGAAGGCAGGAGGGGTAAGTGAATTTTTATTGGGAAGGAAGTTGTCAACTCCCTATTGTCACAGACAGATGTAACCTCCAGAATATGTGACACAGGAGACATTTCAATCTGTGACCCCCAAGCTCGGATGCATTAAGCACTTTCCCACTCAATCTAACACTTCAGGATTCCTACTAAAAAGGAATTTGTAATAAGAGCATGGAAAAGTTGCTTCTGAAAGGAAACCCCCAAGAAGGTTCAGAAAAAGGAATGTAGGAATCAAGAAGTTATTATTACAGTCACTTTACATTGTAATGCACTACATTCCCATCTTCACAGTAATATAAAACAAAGTCACTTGCAGAACTGGTTCAGATTACTTAAATACCAAATGTGCTATTAGTCCTCTACACAAGTGTCTGGAAGTTACTTGTGTTTATATGAAATGAAGCTATTGATACTTTTCTACAGCAGTAACTCGCGGCAGCTAGAAGGAGGACTCCAGATCCGGCTTGGCCCTTGCCCTCGCTCACCATGGAGAAGACCGAGCTGATCCAGAAGGCCAAGCTGGCTGAGCAAGCCCAGCGCTATGATGACATCCTGCTTGAAAGCCGTGATGGAGCAGGGCGCCCGCCGAGCTGTCCAAGGAGGAGCACAACCTGCTGTCGGTGGCCTACGAAACCGTGGTCGGCGGCCGCAGGTCTGCCTGGAGGGTCATCTCGAGCATTGAGCAGAAGACTGACATCTCCTACAAAGAAGTTGCAGCTGATCAAGGACTATCGGCAGAAAGTCTGCACCACGGTCCTGGAATTGTTGGATAAGTATTTAATAGCCAATGGAACTAATCCAGAGAGTAAGGTCTTCTATCTGAAAATGAAAGGAGATTATTTCCGGTATCTTGCTGAAGTTGTTTGTGGTGATGATTGAAAACAAACGATAGAAAATTCCCAAGGAGCCTACCAAGAGGCATTTGATATAAGCAAGAAAGAGATGCAACCCACACATCCAATCCGCCTGGGGCTGGCTCTTAACTTTTCTGTATTTTACTATGAGATCCCTAATAATCCAGAGCTTGCTGCACACTGGCCAGAATGGCTTTTGATGAGGCCATTACAGAGCTTGATACACTGAACGAAGACTCCTGCAAAGACAGCACCCTCATCATGCAGTTGCTAAGAGACAGCTTAACATTATGGACATCAGACAGTGCAGGAGAAGAATGTGATGCAGCAGAGAGGGCCAAGAACTACAGGCATCCAGGGCGCCAACCTCCTTCCCCTCAAGAAAACCCTTTTACATCTCCATTCCTTATTCCACTTGGATTTGCTCAAGGAAGCCCATTCCTGTGCCTGGGATCAACTGTTTATAGTCTTTTCACACTGCAACTTGGGGAAACCCCCATCCCACAGTTTGTGTGTTCCTCAGTCTTTCTCCCAACTCTTCCACAAGATTCTATGAGCTCCATCTATTGTTTGATTGTGAGTCTCTGCATCTCTTTCCATTGGATTCTGCGTGGAGCCTTCAGAGGACAGTTATGATAGGTTCCTGTCTGTAAACTTAATGGAGTATCATTACAAAAGTCAGGAATTAGATCTTGCCCATAGAATGGGTCTCAATTTGGGTCAGTCATTGGTTAGTCATTCTCTGCTCTATCTTTGCCCCTGCACATCTTGTAGGCAGGACACATTTTGGGTCTATGGCTTTTTGACTGGGTTGCCATCCTTATCCTTCCACTGGGAGTCTTGTCTGATTACAGAAAGTGACCACTTCAGGATCCATATACCCCCACAGCTAAGAATCTAAGCTACAGGCACTTATTAGATACTTTGGAGCATCTCTCCCATCCCAGATCTCTGGTACGTCCTAGAGATTACCCATCTCAGCTGTTCGACCTTCTCTCTCACGTAGTCTCTTCCATCATGTGAACTGATCCTGCTTGCTCCCCTCCCCATTCTTCTTCCATCCACTTCCATTATTCCATACTTCTCTGATATCTAGTTTATTTCCCTTTCTGAGAAAGATTTAACCATCCTTCGTCCTTCCCTTCTTATTTGGCTTCTTTAGGTCTGTTGATTATAGCATGATTATCTTATACTTTATGTCTAATATCCACTTATATGTGAGTACATACCATGCATATCCTTTTAGGTCTGGGATGATATTTTCCAGTTTCATCCATTTGCCCATGAATTTCATGATGTCCTTGATTTTAATGACTGGGCAGTATTCCATTGATCTCATTTTCTGTATCCATTCTTCAGGTGAGTGACATATAGGTTGTTCCCAGTTTCTGGATATTAGAAATAAAGCTGCTATGAACATAGTTACTTTGTGAAGTCGTGGAACCTCTTTTGGGTATATGCCCAGGAGTTGCATAGTTTTCTCTCAAGGTAGAATTATTCCAAATCTTCTGAGAAACCACCAAATTGATTTTGTGAGTGGTTGTTCAAGTTTGCAATCCTATCAGCAGTAGAAGAATGTTAGCCTTGCCCTTAACCTCGACAACAGATGGTTGTTCCTTCAAAATCTGTGAGAAATTGTTTCAGAATGTCATTGGAGATTGCATTGAATTTGTAGATTGCTTTTAGTAAGATGGACATTTTCATTATGTTAATCCTACCAATCCATGAGCATTGGAGATCTTTTTACCTTCTGATATCTTCCTCAATTTCTTTCTGCAGAGACTTAAAGTTCTTGTCATTCAGGTCTTTCATTTATTTGGTTAGAGTCACACCAAAGTACTTTATGTTATTTGAGGCTATTTTGAAGGGTCTTGTTTCTCTAAATGTTTTTCTTAGCCCATTTATTGCTTATGTAGAGGAGAGTTACTGATTTCTTTGAGCTAAGTTTGTATCCAGCCACTTTGTTGAATGTGTTTATCAGGTAGAGGAGTTCTTTGCTAGATATTTTGGGGTCATATATGTATACTGTCATATCATTTGTGACTAATGATGCTTTGACTCTTTCCTTTCCAATTTGTATTCCCTTCATCTCCTTTAGTTCTCTTACTACTCAATGTAGAACTTCAAGTTCTATATTCAGGCAATATGTAGAGAGTGAACAACTTTGTCTTGTTTCTGATTTTAGTGGAAATGCTTTAAATTTCTCTCCATTTAATTTGATGCTAGCTATTATCTTGCTGAATATTGCTTTTATTGTGTTTATGTATGTACCTTGTATCCCTGCTCTCTCCAAGACTTTTATCATGAAGGGGTGTTAGATTTTGTCAAAAGCTTTTCTGGCATCTAGTGCGATGATCCTCTCATTTTATTTTCTTTCAGTTTCTATATACTCTGTCTTAACCAACAATAAGTAGAATAAAATGGTAGCATATATTATTATTATTATTATTATTATTATTATTTATATATATATAACTAAGTACATAAGTATAATATATCGTAATTATAACTAAGCCTGTGACACACACACACACACACACACACACACACACACACACATTTATATGGGGTTAAAATCAGTGGAAATCAAACATTCATGCAAATTTCACTCCTTTTTTTGAAGAGACTTGGGAGATCCTAAGGAAGAATTAATCATTCTGTTTTTTTAAAGAACATGGTAGATAAAAAAGGGAATATACATGATATTTTTAGCAATCAAGTTGATTAATGATACATGTTTTTATGAATGTAGAATCAGACACATTACACTGGAGACCTGCTCCCATACAGGAAAGAAGGAATAAATGGTGATTGTGGTGGGGATAGTGAGTGAGGAGACATAGAGTGAGAAAGATGTAAGTATGGTATGCAGAGATGGCAAGGGTGCCTGCCAGAAGTTGCCTGGCCTCCCAAAGGACTTTCAGGTGATAAGTTGGATATAGTTTCAACTTCAGTAAAAAGGAAGATCAAGAATTTAATTTTAACATGTTGCACAAGATTTTAAGACATTTGAAAGACCTGACAAAATGCTGGTTTAAATTGGTCTAGGACTCAGATGAGGTCCGGTTTGCCTCTCAGAGTTGTTTGTGATAGAGAATGTGACTCTCTGTCCATGTGAGGCTGGCCCCATCGGTGGTCCGATATAATAATGCCCATCACAGGTAAGATTTATAGGCAAGTAAGGGTTCTCCAGCTGCACACTATTACCTGCATTCAACTATTAGTTTCTTTCATTTACTATCTCCCTGTCAGCTGCCTGGCATGGTCATAGGCAAGACTGATATATTGGATATATTTGTAAGGTAAAAGTCATTTCAGAAAATTTGCTAAAGGATCGGAAGTGCGAAATCTATCTATTGTTGTAAAATGTTGGTGTTAGGATTTGAAAGTTAAAGCTCTCTGGTGTTGGCAACAAAATGATATTTGTCAAATACTAAAACCACATTTTTATGGTTATAGAGATTAAAGACCTAGTCACCCTCTTACATGAATCCATGGATTACAATACTTAAATTTTAGAACTCGGGGCTGACATTCTGAGAGTTTATGACACCTTCAGAATTTTAAACACCATCCCTACAAAAGAGCTTCAAATGATATCTTTCAAGGGATGGCTAGGAATTGCATTCCCATTTATTCTTCCCGTAAAGAATTTTTGTTATTGCTTTTTTGACACTCAAGTCAGTCAGAATATAATTCCTTACCCTAGAAATAAAAAGGTCTTCCAGTGAAATGCAGAGTAAGCACGTATCACAATTATTTATTCATAAATGACAGAATTGTCAGGGTTATAAGTCTGGTTCATTTTTATGATAAAATTAAAGATTTACATGGAAAATATTTCAGATAAACACATTAAAATTGACAATTTTCATGGAGAAATAAGGAGTAAAGTGGTAGACATGTAAAACATTGCTAAATTAATTGAAATATGGGATAGAAATGTTTTATGATAGAATCAAAGATTTACATGGAAAATATTTCTGATAAAATTGTAGAAAAATGAAGAAAAACATGTTAGAATTGAAGATTATCATGAAAAAATTTATATAGATATAATAATGGTAGGCATAAAAGTATTCCTAAGTTGATTAAAAGTGGAATTTTAAACATTTTCTGATAAACTTGAAGATTTACATGGAAATTAATTCTGATAAAATTGCAGAAATACATAGAAAAATATGTTAAAATTAAAGACTATCAGGGAAATTATATAGATATAATGATAGGCATAAAGGTAATTCTAAGTTGATTGAAGGTAGAATTATAAACATTTTCAGTTAACATTGAAGGTTTACATGGAAAATATTTCTGGTAAAACTCAAGAAATAAATAGATAAACACATTAAAATTGACTATTTCATGGAGAATTTTACATAAAAATGGTTGATGTAAAAACTAAATTAATTGAAGGTGGAATTAGAAACATTTGTGATAAAATCAAAGATTTACATTGGAATCATTTCTGATAAAATGGAGGAAGTATAGAGAAAGACATTAAATTGGAGATTATTATGAAAAATAATGCAGATAAAATGGTAGACATAAAAGAAATTACTAAATTAATTAAAAGGGGAATTACAAACATTTTCTGATAAAATTTAAGATTTACATGAGAAATATTTCGTTACTCTATGTCTTTTTATTGGGGAGTTGAGTCCATTGTTGTTAAGAGATATTAAGGAATAGTGATTGTTGCTTCCTGTTATTTTTGATGTTGTTTTTATGTTTGTGGGGGTATCTTCTTTTGGGTTTGTTGGAAGATTACTTTCTCGCTTTTTCTAGGGTGTAGTTTCCCTCCTTGTGTTGGCATTTTCCATCAATTGTCCTTTGTGGGGCTGGATTTGTGGACAGATATTGTGCAAATTTGGTTTTATCTTGGTTTCTCCATCTATGATGATTGAGAGTTTTGCTGGGTATAGTAGCCTGGGCTGGCATTTGTGTTCTCTTAGGGTTTGTATCAGGTCTGCCCAGGATCTTCTAGCTTTCATCATCTCTGGTGAGAAATCTGGTGTAATTCTGATAGGTCTGCCTTTATAAGTTACTTGCCATTTTTCCTTTACTGCTTTTAATATTCTTTCTTTGTTTAGTCAATTTGGTGTTTTGATTATTACGTGCCAGGAGAATTTTCTGTTCTAGTCCAGTCTATTTGGGGTTCTGAAGGCTTCTTGTATGTTCATGGGCATCTCTTTCTCTAGGTTAGGGAAGTTTTCTTCTACAATTACTGGAGACTATACCTATAATCCTTGGGTTTGGTCTTCTCATTGTATTCTGGAGGTCCTGGATGTTTTGAGTTATCAGCTTTATGCATTTTGCATTTTCTTTGACTGTTGAGTCAATGTTTTCTATGGTATCTTGAACACCTGAGGTTCTTTCTTCTATCTCTTGTATTCTGCTGTTGATGCTTACATCTATGACGTTTGAATTCTTTCCAAGGTTTTCTATCTCCAGAGATGTTTCACTTTGTGATTTCTTTATTGTTTCTGCTTCCACTTTTAGATCCTGGATAATTTTATTCAGTTCCTTCACTTGATTGTTTGTGTTTTCCTCTAATTCTTTAAGGGGTTTTTGTGTTTCTTCTTTAAGGGCTTCTGCCTGTTGACCCATGATCTCCTGTACTTCCTTAAGGGATTTTTGTGTTTCCTCTTTAAGGGCTTTTACCTGTTGACCGATGTTCTCCTGTATTTCTTTAAGAGAGTTATTTAAGTCTTTCTTGAAGCCCTCTTTCAGAATAATGAGATAAGGTATTAAATCCAACTCTTGCTTTTCCGGTGTGTTGGGGTATCCGGGACTTGCTGTGGTGGGAGAACTGGGTTCTGATGTTGCCATGTGGCCTTGCTTTCTGTTGGTAGGGTTCTTGTGCTTGCCTTTCACCATCTGGTGCTAATTGGTATTCTTGTCTCTGGCTGGAGTTTGTTCCTCCTGTGGGCCTGTAAACCTGTGTCCTCACTCCTCTGAGCCCAAAAGTGAAAGCACTGCTGTGAGACCTCTCTTTCCTGGCGGGCTATGCTATATGACTGTGGAGTTTCCTGGCTCTCTGGTGCAAATGGCTGTGGGCAGGAAGACTTCTGTCCCAGCTGCTCCACTGATAAGCCTGGTTTAAATTTCTTCACTATATTTTATTTCTGTGTATTTTAGAATTTACTATACTGTAGGAATATAAACAATTCATTGGGAGATTTTGCTCCTGTCTGAGACCTGTCTCCTCACACACATCTACATTTTAGCAATAAATTCAGGAATCTTGGATTTTAATACATTGCAAATATAAGTAGCATTATCTTATACATGAAACGTTCCTTTCTAAGCATCATATTTCATAATTGAAATCAACGCTCATTGCAGACAATTAAAGACCATAATCTGTATGCAGATATTGTCATACATAAATTTTAATGGTTTTAAAGTTATCACATAACAACCAAACTTAAGTTTCATGAATAAAATTGATGCAAAGCATAAGATTCTGAATCAGCAAAGTGGAGAAACATCAATGAGAGGTCTTGAAAGTGGAACATTTCCTACTAGGATATATTATTTCTTTTCAAAGAGTAACTGAGTCCAGACAAAATTATTGTTGTATATTTTAGAATCTGTCATGGGTCAAGATATACATAAGTGCTATTTTTAAAAAGATATGTTTTGATGACAATACATCTAAAAATTAAAAAAATTGTCATTGTATTGTGGTGTCTGAAGACTTTCCTGGCCTCAGGTACATCAGGGATGAGTGTGAGCTCATGGATAATTCACTGTGCTAGAATAGAAGTTCTGGGCTTGAACCATCCAAGAGACTTTGGAACTTCAAAATGGCTGCCCCACTAATTTCAAGATTTTATGGGATAATATTAACTTGAGTGAAAAATCTATAAATCATAATATTTATAGGATTGTTGAAAACAACTTCCATGCACATGCATGCAAATTTGCTATTAATAATGCTAATCCATTTGGAGATTAAATTTTCCAAAGATTTAATTTTCTGATAGTGAAGTGGTTAGGATGAGCGCATCCTTTCTAAGAATTTCTTATTTTAGAGGAGAGCATTTGAAATGCTTGTTGTCAGATATTTCAGTATAGTCATTTTTAAAATAACTGTTTAGTTCCTATGAAATCTACAAGCCCCAGGGATTTGTGATTTTAACCTTTAACTACTGAAGCCAAGGGCAATGAATATTGTTCTTGCTATTTAAAATCTTCATGGTTGATGTGGTCATTAGACCTATAGCAAGTGCTATTAAATATCAAGGGGCTTCAATTACTTGGATCATATAGTTGTCCTTGGTGATTCTTCTCATCTTTTATATACAGTACAGATCCCACTGTTTGTCACATTCTGTTATAAAATACACTTTGGCTTTAAATTATTGACTTTTTGTTGAAGCGCACATTAGTTGCTTCATCTTAGTAATCTGTAATGATATTCTGAAATGAGACAGAATGTTAGACAGTTTTTGAATATATGAAAATGTCAACTGGGTTGTATATTCTAAAGTGGTAAATTTTATAATGCATATTATATCACAAAAGAAGGGTATTCCGTATGTTAAAAAACAGAAGCATCTTACATGGGTCCTTATTCTGCCGATCACTTTAAAAAGAAAGGTTTGGGCCAGCATGATGCATGTCTCCAGTTTCATGAGCACTTGGGAATCACCAGGACAGTGATGAGTGATGACCACCATCATGTTCAATAGTAGTGATTGCTGCTCTCTTCTTTTCTCTTCACTCAGGGTCATAAATAGCTAATAGGTATTTTACATCATCTCAATAGCAGAGTGGAAATGTGATTTACTAGTTTTGACCTCATCATAGAATAAAAAGCATCCAACTTAAATAGCTGTCTAAAATTGATGTATGGTCTTACCATAATGTCCTCTTCAATGTGATGACACTATTTTGTTACGAAGCCCAATTCAGAATAATGTTTTAATACTTATTTAAGATTAAATATAAATCATAAAGCTCAAGTAACATAGATCTTTGTGCCTCATTTTTTTCATGTGTACCAGTAAGTTGTGTCTTGTCTGTTTTATTACTATTGAGAAAAAAATAATCCCCAGGGTATTTCAAGGTAGTTACTAACAAATTGAAGTTGTAAATTTGTCATCCATTAGCAGGTTCATACAATGTTTCTTCTTAGGGGACAATAAAAACACAGGCTTGTGGGTACTTAACTCAAGTTGATTATCAGTCTGTTTATATTATTTGCTCATTTTACCAAATCTGCAAATTTTATATCTTTCAACCAGCTACAGCTTCACTTTGAGCCTGCTGGTGAAGCAGGCTAAGGCTCCCTGCCTCATGGAATTGCTCATACTCCCAGTGGATGATTGTAGGAGCACATTCCACAGTTCTCCTGCCATGGAAGCTTACCTTAAATTTACAGGGAAAGATTATCTCATATTTATTACCAGGCTCTCATAGCAATAAAATTTGCTTCAGTCTAAATTGAGTAAGCATTTGGATAATTCAACATTTGTTTCTCTTCTTACCAAATATTCTATTTACTCTTCTGTACTTTCAACAGCCCTGTGGTAAGATGTTAACTGAAGCCTTGAAATTAATAGTGACATTAAGTTTATTCTGTCTTTAAAGTTTTCTTTTGTTTTTTCTTTTCTTTTGTTTTGTTTTGTTTTTTGGCAAAAGTATTTTATCGTATTTGTTTCTCTTCTTACCAAATATTCTATTTACTCTTCTGTACTTTCAACAGCCTTGTGGTAAGATGTTATCTGAAGCCCTGAAATTAATAGTGACATTAAGTTTATTCTGTCTTTAAAGTTTTCTTTTGTTTTTTTCTTTTGTTTTGTTTTGTTTTGTTTTGTTTTGTTTTGTTTTGTTTTTTGGCAAAAGTATTTTATCGTATTCCCAGAATAAAGTTCATCACCCTTCACAAAATCTTCATTTCCATTTCTCCCCACACTCCATGACAGATGTGTGCCTCTTATGCGATATTATAAATATTTCCTTCCTACATTTTTTTATAACCCAGGCCCCAAATCAGCCCTTTTTGTTTCTGGTTTCTAAGGTTTATCTCTGAGATACTTAGGTGCTAGCTCAGGATATCTTCTTCAGAGTTACATTTTATATTAAGAGTAATAGAACATGCACAGCCTTTGCATCAAACAGGGCATTTGGAGTGGTATAAGTTTGCAGAGCCCACCAACTAACTGAACCTGAACCCTATTCTTTCTTCTTCCTGTAGTGATGGTGGATAGAGATGAATACTGAGACCTTCTACAACATAACCCCGTCCCCTGTCATTCATGATCCTCCTGACCTCTTGTTCCTAAAAGTTCAGTGCTTTGCGCTCTCTCTCTCTCTCTCTCTCTCTCTCTCTCTCTCTCTCTCTCTCTCTGTGTGTGTGTGTGTGTGTGTGTGTGTGTGTGTGAGAGAGAGAGAGAGAGAGAGAGAGAGAGAGAGAGAGAGAGATTTATCATTTTGAGGGCTGTCAATTTGACTCATATCTTTCAGTTTTATCTTAGTGCCAGTGGTGCGGAGAGCTTTAACATCAGGTTATGGATAAACCAACCCATCTCCCACTCTTCACATCTTCCTTTGTGCCTTTCTTAACACCAGGGCAGTTAGACCTTCCCTATCTGATCATTCCATGCTCCTTTCTGTGAACTGTTTCACAGAGACATGTTCAGAAATAACCTCATATTTTTATGGAATTTGGTGTTTCTCTTAATTCAGTTCCATGGTTAAGAATTCAGTTCTCCTCCTGGTCTTCCCTCAGACAGTTCCTCATGCCATTCCTACTCCCTGGTCTCCAAGAGGATATCCTCACCCTCCCACCCCACCAATAACTGGACTGTTAAAAAAGATTAAAAATAAAAGATAAACAAAGAAAGAAAGAAGGAAAAAAGGAAGGAAGGAAGGAAGACAGGAAGGAAGGGAAGAAAGGAAGGAAGGAAGGAAGGAAGGAAGGAAGGAAGGAAGGAAAGAAAGGAAGGGAAGAGAAGGAAGGAAGGAAGGAAGGAAAGAAAAAGAAGGGAAAGGAAGGAAGGAAGGAAGGAAGGAAGGAAGGAAGGAAGGAAGGAAGGAAGGAAGTGCATTCTTTCATCAGATCCAGCTTTAAGGAATTCTCTCAATTAGCAATCAATGGGGGCAGGCTCAGCCATTATGGATGGCGAATCCCTGGGCTGGTAATCCTGGTTTCTATAAGAGAGCGCCTCTGCATGGCTTCTGCATGAGCCCCTGCTTCTAGGATCCTCTCCTGTGTGAGTTCCTGTTATGACTTCCTTTGGTGATGATCAACAATATGGAAGTATAAGTCAAATAAATTCTTTCCTCCCTCCCCCCAAAATGAATACCCTTCTCCTCACCACAGTTTGACTAACAGTTCTTTGAGAAGCTACACTGATTTTGCTAAACTGGTGCGAGAGATTTAAGTGTTTATAGCAGCAACAGGAAAGCAAAATTAAAAATAAAGTATAAGAGCATGAGGTCAGTAAAAAACACACAAGAAGTCTAGACAGGTGCTCAGGAGGCTTGCCTGAACCCTGCTTTGTTAATGTGCTGAATTCCTGTAGAAGCTAGGACTTTTTGTCATAGAGCCAACCATTTATCTTGTTTAGGGCTCTAAGAAGCCCAAGTAGAGTTAATTATCTCAAATCTTACATAACAAACTCCTTTTTCATATTTTAAAAATGTTTTCCTTATTCTCTGAGAATTTTCTGTAGGTGTAGACTAAATTATGATTAGACTAGAATATGATTTTACTCATTCCTATTTCCCCTCCAACTCTCCCAAGACCCACACTGCAAACATGCCAGCCCCACACTAAAATGAGCATATTGTATCCACCAATCAGACATCAATCAGGTGACAGTCACGTTCAAAACCTTTACCTTGAAAAATACTAGAAATTTCCCACCAAAGGTAGGGGAGGCACAGAAAATGATATTTTAACTCACAAACAACAACCACCACAAAGCATGAGAGTAAATGATTTTTATATTTAAAAGATAATCCAGTGTTTGAAATAGGTTATATACACCTGTATGCAACAATAAACATGATCTCTGAAGGTTTTTAAATCTTTTTTTTGAAAGTAGTAAAAGTTGGCTGTAGTTGAGCACATTGCAGTACTTTGAGAAAGTAGCCCTGGCTGGCGTTGGGTAGCTTTTCTGTCATGACTGGGTTTGGAAAGTTTATCAAGGAGATTGCTAGATTTTTAATGTGTTTCCAGAAAGTATACTAAATATTTATTATTATTATCATCATCATCATCATCATCATCATCATCATCATCATCATCATTATTATATTCAAGACAAGGATTCATTTTGTAGCTCTGGCTGTCTGGGAACTCACTCTACAAACCAGGCTAGCCAGAGAGATTCACCTGACTCTGCCTCTAAGTCTTGGGATTAAAGGCTTGGAACTGAGTTTCAGACAGCCTACCCTTGAGCCCAGGATCTCAGAATCATGGTGAGCTATCTCCTGGCTGCCAACTTTAGAGAGTGCTGTGACTTGATCTGCTGTCATGAAATTTATGCAAATTTAATATTTCCAACTGCTAAAATCAAGTCCTAGAGTCAGTAATATCATAGAAACTGATACTGTTGGAAGTTGCATCTTAGTATATTGATTTTTCCTCTTAAGATGTTCATTGTCACGTTTTAGCTTACTAAAAGATGGAAATGTTCATAGTATAATATGAAAAATAAGAGGTGAACTCTACAGAAACAAAATAATAAAACATGCAAACAGTGATAACTCAAAAACTTCTTTGAAGACATGACTTCTTAAATGTCAGAAGATTATTTTGTGAATGTTGCTTAACTTATTCTTCATTGGAAGAAATTACCAAAAGTAACTCTGTCAATGGCCTGACTTTCAAGAGTCTGTTATCTCTGGTCTACCACTGTTTAAGAACATTGAATGGAACATTTTATCAGTAAGCTCAGGGTAAGTTAATCAAATCATATGTTGTCTTGTTGTAACTTGCCCAAGACAGGAATCATTTCTGTATTCAGTGTATCCCTGCTGTTCATACCCTGTGAGCTGATTACCGTCACAGGTTATGAAATCAATTGTATGTACTAGAGTGCTAGGATTCACATTATCCCTACTTTACTCAATAATGGCTATGACACAATAGTGGGGAACCAGGCAGTTCAGATACAACAGAAAGAAGCCACTCTGTGCATCATAACACATAAATGTGCTGTGATTCAGACATTCAATGGGGGCAATAGATCACATCCCCAGTGAGTATAAGGCTATGCTATCATAATTCAAGTTTCCAGTTATGTACGCCTTCTTTTTAAAATAAATTCCTGCTTAGCAAATACCATGAAGTTAGCATCTCAAATGGAAATGCATTTATTATCTCAGAATTTTGTAGGGCACATATCCGGGATGCCTCAGATAAGTTCTTGATTAGATTCTTATAAAGTCAGAATAAAAAAATTAGCAGGGTGAACTTTTACCTGCAGCCTCTGAGGAAAAGCTGAGCTTATAAGATCATTCACGTCACTGTCAGAACTTAGCCTCAGAAGTCATAGGTCTGACATATCTGTTTTCTTAGAGCCTGTCAAATGAAGTGTCCTTCTTGGCCACTTACTGTCCTTTACTCATGGCTCTTAGCATCTCAGAAATTATAAACTATATCTGTGTTCTATCCTGTGTTTCTAATCTTTCATTTTCCCCTAGCCAGAGGAATCTCTGCCTTTAAAAGGCTAATATGTCATGTGTGAAAACCTAATCACAGCTGTGGGCTTAACACCAGAAGCTGAGGTCAGGGGAGCTATCCTAACTTTCACCAGGCTTGGGATTTACAATCTAGGACAAGACAGAATTCAAACCAAGAAGGTTGGGGGAAATTAAGACATGTGCTTACTTCACTGATGAAGTAGAGCAGTGTGTAAAACTGCACTTAGTGTGACCATCAAAAAGGAAATTCATCAACTCTTGCCTGGAGGCTTATCAAAATGAATGACCCACTTTTTATAATTTGGTCAGGAATTCACTTTTAATTCAGGAAGGCTAAACTCTCTCAAATTGAACTCTGTTAAACTTTCATAGACGTGTCAGAAAAGCTTTTGCTGGGCATTTAATTCCAGTTGCTTCTTGTGGTGGCTTTTCTAACATCCATGACTTGTATTAACTTGAAATTGAAATATGTATTTTCTTAAACCCAGTTAATAGAAAAAAAACCTGGTAGAAAGTCATGACAAAAAAAAAAGAGATTTAGATAGAAATAGCTCCAATTATTTCTTCCTTAAATTCAAATGAGAAGGTGACAGACACATGGGGGCCATTTTTAAAGGGCCACCAAGTCAGAAACCCTAGGTTACAGGAGACTTTTCTGAAATGGCGGGCCATCTCACCATATCTATTTCCTCAAACAGACATATTTCTGTCATACTTGTATGATAGCTCATTGAGTCTTGGAAATGAAAAGCTCCAAGCCACTGGTAACTTTCTAGATGGCAGAATGGGAAGTCAGACCTAACCAGTTTAAATGAGCAAACTATCTTTATAAATCCTCCTTACACACCATTTTTCTTTGATCTGGATTCTCATCTTTGTACCTAATTGGCTAATTGGTCTCCCATAGCTACTCTTAGGAGTTGGTGACCAAGAATATGTGCTTAGCTTAAGTCGTAAGGCTTTTGTTTGAAGCACTCTTACTACCTAATGACTTATCTCAAGAGCTCTTGGGCAATTCAATTATGCAAACATGGAGATGCCAACTGAAAATTGCCTCAAATAAGTCTGGACTGAATGCTACTACAGTAGGCTGACCTTAGCTTTACTCTGTCCTAGGTGATCTCAATTGTTCTCCTGCTCTTTCTATGTCCACTTTCCTTTTGTCTTTCCTCACCTCACCTTCAAATAAATTGTGTGCTCTCTACTTTGGCATATACCTTCACACTCAGCTAGTGATGATTTACGTATGCAGTTAGCTCATATTCTGTCTTGTCAGTTGGTCAAGGTTCCTTGTGCACACTCTTCAAGTGTATAGAAAACATCTAGGAAATATCACCTTGTCTATTATTATTGAACTAAAACGAAAGAGCTTAGGATTATATATGAATACTACATGTACTGTTGATCTAAGACTAATATGTTAAATGTTGTCCTGAACCAGGATTCGATGCCAAAAGCAATCCTTATAACCCATATTACATATTTGAATTAAATTAAATTAATATAATTGTGTGCATGCATTGGCTTTCTATGTCACATTTTGTTAATCAACACAACAACTTGCTCAGGAAGATGAAGTATAAACAGAAGTTTGGGGAAACAGTGTCCATGTTCCTCTCAGCCCATTTGATCTTTAGACAGGGTTCTCTCAGCCTGTCTGGTCTTTAGACAGCTTATCTAGTGGCCCTGAGACTGTGACTTTCGTTTTCTTTAGCACTTTGGAAACTAATAATTACATTTTTCCTTGCTCTTTTGAGGTGTTAATTTTCTCTCGGCCTCTTGTCAGTTTTACAACCCAGGAAATTTTTCTCTCAAGGACTTAGAAGATATGTCTTCAGAATATAATTATTCAGAAAGATAGTGTCTCCAGTGGCCAGTCTCTGGGGAGAGCAGGGTTCTAAAGTGCCACTTAGCAAACAGATGGCCTAATCAAGCTGACCTTCTTTTCTATAGAACTCTTATGTTACTTTCGAATTAGATCCTTAAGTTCTTAAAAACTCTTTTCTTTACAGTGTATATTTTGGAAATATTGGTGTGTGTGTGTGTGTGTGTGTGTGTGTGTGTGTTGGGGAATGAAAGGAGAGGGAGAGTTTCAAGTATGGGTAATGGAAATGTGGTCAGAAAGCAGAAGGAAGCTAACTTATTACACAAGAGTGAATTATATATATATATATATATATATATATATATATATGTATATATATGTGTGTGTGTGTGTGTGTGTGTGTGTGTGTGTGTGTGTGTATGCTGATTGATAGATTAGGACTTCAGTGATATATACATGTTGAGGAACATGTTGGAATGGTATAGACCCAGAGTATGATTACCTTACTGTGGGCTAGCTTTTACCCATGAATAGTCATTTCTTGCCCACCTCTATGTTGGACCTAGCATTCTATGACTAATAGATTAAAACCTTTCAGAGTCTATTATTCTTAATGGACCACTAGATTCCAGAAACCCAAAAGGCTAGAAATGTCACCAGATAGCATCTAAAGTACAGGATAGATTCCCCATCTTGCCTTAGTCCACTTAATTGATGTATGCACCAATGGATGTATCAGATGGATTGATTTTCAATTCCTTTTGTTCTTTTACAATAAAACTGCATGAACCCTCCTGCACATTGGAATATTTCTGGAGACTTACATATATGTTACTTGGACATGCTCACTCACATTTGCTCTAAAAGAAGCCTTGCCTTCTATTCCTTCAAAACATGAGTTGTTTATTTTGATGACAGCATGAAAAAATACTCTGGAAAACTGTTATTGTATATGCAAGGTAAAAATAATAAAAAATAGTTTCTTTTATTAATACAGATTTGTGAAAAACACTTTCATTAATAGTCTTGGTCAATGTTTAATAATTGTGAATGAAGTGTTTCTTATCTATTTATTTGATCCAGAACATTTGGATCAAATAAATAGATAAGAAACATTTCATTCACAATTGGATCTCCTTGACGATTTTTGACATTAAATAACAGCTCTGCTTTAATGGAATAAGAAAAACCTGTGCATTCTATAGCAAATGAAAGTGACCTGGCCCAGGATGATGAACTTAAGAAAACCTGTAACACAAATTCTGTCATGGAAAGGGTTGCATGAACATTTATAGACACAGAACAAAAAAACCTACCAGCCAACATGTCTAGTAAATAAACTGACAATAGCGTTAACTAGACACTAGGCATCAGATGTTACAACATCTTTAAAGTTGAAGTTTCTGGATGTTTAGTCTGCTAAGCTTAGTAATACATCTTGAATCTTTACCTAAAAAGTATGTTATGTCAGACAAAATTGTGGAATTATGTGTTATCAATAACCTTAATATATAACATAATAATTTTACTTCTCAATATATAACACTCCATCTCTCTAGGATTACACTGTTCCAATCAAGCAACGTTATGGAGTCTGCAGAAATCCTGATAAAAGCACCACTTCCTTAGAGAACTTCAGTCAGAACATTCAAAGCAGGCAAAATATGTCTCCCAAGCACACATGACAGTTGTGGGTCAAAACTGGTATTCAAAGACATACTTTTTAATTTTATAGCAAACCTCTCAATGGTCCATTCTGTCTGCACAAACATTCCCCTTAAGGAACGACAGCAAAACAAATGCATTAAAAATATATCACAGGCAGGAAAAATCCCAGTTATTAAAAATGGGGGATAACACTATAAACACACATTAACCGTGAAGAACAGCAAGAATATACTGAAAAGTCTCTCATGTCTAGCATGAGATTAAAGAAAGAGTACCTTCTACCTCCATAGTCAGATTTCCTTGGTAATGAGTATCAAAGACAGTGAAGGCTCTGATTTGTGTGCAAGAAAACAAGGTACATTGTAATAGTTTTATGCATGACTATAGACAGCATAAAATTCTTGGGTTAAGGACAAAAGTTTAACCCAAAAGTTTTAAAAGATTCTAAAGCGATAGTAATGCACACACAAAAAGATGTACTGGTTTCTTGGGGGCCTTGTTTGCCAATAGTAGGACAGACTCTATATCTATCTATCTATCTATCTATCTATCTATCTATCTATCTATCTATCATATAGCTATTATTTATCTATCTCTATCTATAGATATGTAAAAATAAATGGAGAGATAGGGATAAAGATACATAGACATATGTGTATGTATAAAAGGAAAGCTATGAGGTAAGAGAACCCAAAGTGTTCTTGACAGCAAGTAGATCTGCATGACTCTGGTCCTTCGATAAGATGTCAGTGTTAATGAGATGCAACTGAAGATCTCTTTGGATTCTGAGATACAGAGTTTATATCTCTTGAAGAATTTTAAAAAAGAAATTTAGAGAAAAGTGAAATCTGCACACCAAAGAAGTATAGAGTAGGAGAAAATGTGGAGAATAGGTCATCGAATATTTATTGAGTTTGGAAGGGACAGATTAAAAACAAGACCTTAAGGCTGTCTATTTGGAAATACTGACGCAAATATCCATTCTGATTTTCCAGTTTTCTTTCATTAGCATGCTGTCTCTATCATATCTGTGAAGGCTGACTCATTCTTCCTTCAACAGCAATCCACTATTGGTCAAAACAAAGAGAACAACTGATGTTGTGGTACCCAACTCCAGATGAGACTTCCAACTTTAGGCAGAGGAGAAGAAAGAACATAACAGTCAGAGGACTGGGACATCTGGTCCAAGATTGTGCATCTACCAACTCTCAAAAATATGGTCTTCTAAAGAATAACTGTACACCAGCAGACAAGCCAAGGTAAATGAAGGGACATCTCACAAGGCTTTATCCCCAGATGAAGACATATAGGAAATTAATGGCTTCCATGAGAAGGAGAATCAATCTTTTCCAGGAATGATACCCCTAATGGGTAGTTCAGTCTCAAGTTTTCAACCCTAAATTCATAGACACATGAAAAACCTAAATGGACTTATCAGGTCATGTTTGTACATGTGTGTGAGTTGTTCTCTGTGTGTAGCAATAATAGTTATAAAGAAAACAGTGAGTGGAACGGAGAAGGGGAGACTGGTTAGAGATAATACACACACATTACTTGTGTGAGATGCTAAAAACAATGTATAAAATGTTTTTAATATAAAAAATGCCTCTGAAAAATAATCCTCCATTGGTGCAATGTCTTGGGCTTTTATTTATCTCCTGATTTTTTTTGTAACAGATTTTTGTATTTTCTTCTTTTTGTTTTTTGTTTTGTTTTGTTTTTAAGAGAATAAACATACTATATCCTAATTAACTTACAAGTGAAAATATCACACAGCAGGTATTCAAACACTTGAGCAGTCCCAAATTTTCTGTCAAGATACAGTTAGAATGGGTTTTCTAGAGCAATGGAGCTTCACTTAGGGTTTTACACATTTATTATCCATGACATATTTATTTTCTGTGGTTCTCGCTACTTCAGTATCTTCCAAATTGAATTCACATTTTCGTAGTTGATGGTATATTTACCCCTTTGTTACTTTCTTTCCTCTTTGCTGGCTGTCTCCATAACATAGTCAGAGTAATAATTTTCAACCTTCTATCAGATAAGGTTGTTTTCAACCTTCTATCAGGTAATTAAAAATGTTTAATAATTTCCAATTATGATCATCAAGAAATCTGACTTGTTCCTACACAGGCCAACCTCAGCAAGCCTTTATCTTTCAGACTCAGTGCTGTTTCACTAAACTTGACTCCTATCTTTGTGTATGACTCGAGCTCAGCTGGAAAAGTCTCTTCACTCCATTTTCTAGGCATTTTGCACCATTAGAATGACTGTATAGTTTTACATTGATCTGTAGGTTTATATTGTATATCACCACATACAATTATTTTTAAAAATAACTATCCCCATGTCAGCTGCAGTATAGTCCCTTAAAGAAGATTTTTAAAGTCTTTAGACATAATTTTGTTTGTATCTATATGAATTCTTAACATTAGGGAATATTTGGTAAGATGTGACCATTAACCCAGCCTAGAATGAAGAGTTCTTAGAATATTCTTTTCTGAGACTCTCTAAGCCAAGTGATGCATCATTGTTATATAACATTGGCACTTATTACCCTTAGAAATAGACACAATGCATTAATTTCTGAGCAGAGAATACTTCTGCACAACCTCTGGGTAATTAGTTAAGGAGTATTACCATGGCAACTGAGAAGTATGATCTTTATGAGGAATTACAGGAATTCAGCAGATGCTAGACAACCAAGGGCATCTTCCCAGGCAACAATGGCCACCTATTCTCTTCACCCAAATCATCCAAATTCAATTTTCAAAACAGTCCAATTTTTTAATGGTAAGCATATCTTCACAAAATATCCAATAGAAGGTATAGAGATTTCCCACATACACCTGCACTACACGTACAGATGACCAATATCCTTCACCAGAGTGCTGTCTTCTTTAGGACTGATGATCCATGATTAACATACCACTCAAATCCAAGCTTTAGGGTTGACATAAAAAAGGCCACCAGTTGCTGAGTATCTTATAGGGTCTCAGTCTGCAAGACTCCCTTTTTTTCAGATAAAGTTACACCGTTTCTAGGTTAGCTTGAATTGTAGGGAGTATATTGCTAATCCACTGAAGATGTAAAGAAAAGGTTTACACAAACTTGGGAGCAGCACAGAGGTGTGAGGAATTTTACAGTTCTTATATCAAATTGTTTTGAAAGCTATGTATTTTAAGCTATGGCACAAAATTATGTAGTATGCAATATATTAGTACAGAAAAAAAAAAACATGTTCAGCATGTAGTGAATCCTTGAAAAGTGAAATGATAGAGGGAAAAGTAACCACAGGCTAGGGATTTATTTAAATATTAGATACATCTTAGGAGGTCAACGACAGTGGGCCGTCTTTCTCCCCTGTTTAGGGATGTGACGAATGTTTTATGGTCAGTAACTGTAGTAGATGCTTTTCTTGCTATTGTAACAAAATAGCAAGAAAAAAGCAAAGGAGCAGAGGAAGAGTTTATTTTGTATTAGAGTTTGAGGAGAAACTAGCTACAATGGCAGAAGAGGAGTTTGGGGAGCTGACTGGTCTCATTGCAGCAGTCAGGAAGATGATCAGATACACCCCACTGCCTACTTTATTTTTTCTAATCAGTCTGATAGAATAGTCCTAGAGATGCTCCCATGCCCATTGGCAATGGATCCTCTGGAAACACCATCACAGACACACTCACAGGCTTGTCTCCTCTGTGAATGAAAGTCCAGTCTAGTTAAGAAGAATGATTAAGTGTCATAGTACAATCTTAAACACTACACTAAACCAATCCTTAAGGAGTAGAAGAGAGACTTTTAGAGTCCCACCCAATCCAACAGAAAATCCAGTGGCTTTTAGAAAGTATTTGAAGCAAATGTTCTGATACAAACGACATGCTTTAAGAACGGACAGCTTTCCTGCAAACAACACATGTCTGGTGATGTTTAGTAAATAAGAACACCATTAAAGAGAGCATCTACACTTAACAATGAATGAGAACATGCAGATAATTTAATATTTATGTGAGTAATTATACTGGTTTCAAGATTATAGCCATCAGATCAGCTTCAGTTATTCATATACAGTATGAATAACTATATTCATATATGTATATTAAAATTCTTAGAATGCATTTTAAAAATACACATGCAAACCGCTTGAGAGATAAGCTGCAAAAATAAAACAATAACAAAACATTTATACCATTATACTATGTTAAAAAATTGGCAAAAGGCTATAATTTTTTTTACAAATGCAGGTAATACAAATGAAAAATAATCTTATGCAAAATTGTCTCATATTATTAGCTTTACAGAAATGTGAATTAATCCTACAGTGATGTGTGGTAATGGCTAAAGTGATGAAGACCTGCCAAACTATGAGTTGACAGATAAGGAGAACAATGATCACAAATTATGTATAGGATGCTTCAAAATGGTGTGGCTAAAGATTAGTCTTCCCTTTTGTTAGAAACTAGACACCATAAGACTAACACGTATGCTTACAGATGGTTAATAACAGATTAATGACTATATGTCATCATAAAGGTGTAAACTTGAATATTAATCCACACTTTATTGGCATTGATGGTTGGAAACAACCTTGTAACTGGAGAATAAACTAGAACATTTTTTCAGGTGATTTTGACTGAAAAATATGGATAAAAACAACTTAATGGAGGAGGTGTATGTGTGTGTGTGTGTGTGTGTGTGTGTGTTTGTATCTGCATATGTGTGTGTACATGTGCACATGTGTGTGCTTGTCTGGTCATGTGTGTGAGTGTGTGTGTGTGTGTGTGTGTGTGTGTGTGTGTGTGATTTTGACTGTAATACATATGTGTAAAAAAAATCTTTCTTGATTTTACTTACCAAGGCAACACCTCTCTGTGAATCTGCAGTTCACTGACTCAGATAGTCTGGCAAGCCTGCTTTTCCTGATATCCTTGCTTTTGTTCTCGTTTCAAAATGGTGGTGGTCATTTATGCCCATCTTTTATGTGGGTGCTGGCATCCAACATGAAGTTTGCTTGATGTCTCTTATTTGTCAAACTAGCTCCAAAGTCCTTAAAGGGTTAATTTTGGCTCATGATTTTAAATACTTCTGTCTAGAGTCACTTGGATAATGCCTCTTAGATATAAGGCAAGGTAGAACCATTATGGAGAAAAGGCATAGCAAGAAGAAAATTATTCTCTTCATTGTAGGAAAGAAACAGAGATAAAGCATCAGAACTTTGTTAACTTGAATAGAAATGGCCCCTTAGACTCATGTGCTTAAAAGCTTAACCCATAGGGAGAGACACTATTAGGAGGCGTGGCTTTGCTGAAGTAGGTGTGGCTTTGTTGGAGGAAGAGTGTGACTCAGGGAGGGTCTCAAGTCTTGCCTGTGTGTCTGTTTCCTGCTTCCTGTGGATCAAGATGTAGAACTCTCCACTCCTTGTTCAGCATCATGTCTGCCTGCATGCTGCCACGTTTTTCTCCAAGAGAATGGACTACACCTCTGAAACCACTGTAAGTCATACCCAATTAAATGTTTTAATTTGCTGTGGCCAAGGTGTCTCTTCACAGCAATAGAAACTCTAAGAAAAGAGACATGGGGAGGAACCTTCAAAGACACACTCCCAGTTGCCTTTTTGTTTCAACCTGCTATCACTTGTTAGACTTTGCACCACTTTCTAAGACAGAAAAACCAAGTAAACGAATCCCTCAACACTTGAACTTCTTGGGAGCATATTACAATCACTATCCCTTCAATAACTTGCTATTTCAAATAACTCAAAATACTCATGCAAAAACACTATGCAAAGTGAACGAGGACAGAAAAATGAAACAATCTACTTGATTTAAACATGAGATCCAGTAACAGGAAAATTACAGAATGAAAAGGCAGATTGGTTATTATTCTGAACAGGGAATAGAGAGATTGACTTCAAGAAGCTCAAAGAGAGGATTTGAAGTGGTGAGAATATTTAATGTTATTCCCAAACTATATATCATGGCCCCAAGTCACCAAATTGAAAAGTAAAACTCATGAGCTTTATGAAAATGTCGATTCAGTAAGGTAGGCTGAAAAAATTAGGCAGAAGCTAAATGATTTTTTCCCATCATATGGATCACTGGAAACTTAAATGGCTTCTATTAAGTGCTTAGGTCAAAAGAAATCTGAATTGATTTGTAAGAGAATAAAGATACAACAATATTCATAAAAACACAATAATGTATAGGGTTTGGGGTCTTTTTAAAATTCAGACATAATTCTGTATTGTGTTTCTCGTCTGTAAGAGCTAATAGCTTTTCCTCATAACAAAGGCCAATTGTTTCTCATCTAAAAATGAGCTGTTTTTATTTCTTAATTATGTATGTATACTTGATTGTGAGAGCATGCACGTGCCAGTGTGGTTGCCCATGGAGGCCAGAAGGTTGGTACCCATGAGTGAAGTCACAGACAGTTATGAACCACCTAATGTGGGTACTGGGGCCCAAATGTGGCAAACTCAGTCCTAAGCCAGAGCAGTATATGGTCTTAACCATTAAGTCACCTTTCCAGCCCAGGCCTCTTGTTTATAATGGGGCTTTTCCTTTTCTTTCTTTTTCTCTCGTGCAATGATGGACCCATCGTTTCCATCCTAGGAGACAGAAGAAACGTCTTCAGGTACACATAGTAACTGTTACTTCGCATCCCCTCTATTTACAATGAAGCCCTTTAAACAAAACATCTCTATTTTTGTTTTCATTTTCCATTTTGATCATTTTATAACCTGCAAGAATTAGGCTACTAGCTACACCATTATTCCACAAAAATTACTCCATGGACACCTTCCAGTTCACCACCTGCATTAGCCTTCCACATTATTCTCTTCAGTCTATTCACTGTCACTGTTTTCCTAATCACCAACCTCCCCAGCTTCCTTTCCTTTAAAATAGCAGCCTCCTTTCAAGTGTGATGGCATTATCTGGTCATAGTTTCTCTGTTTTACAACTGCATGCATTCGTATTAGTTCCTTTTCATGTCTATGCAGCAGGAGTATCTTAAGAAAGGGGTTTATTTTATGCGACTGGTTTGAAGGGATATTGGAGGGTGGGCTAGTTTCTAGTTGGTACTTTGTGTTCGAAGCCTGAAAATGAAGTTTAAAATGGTTATTAAGATTCCCAAGACCTGTTTTATAAGGGCCCTCATCCCATTCATGAGCATGCTGCTGCCCTCATGACTCAGCCATGCCTGGGCTTCTTAATACTGCACTGAGATGTGGTCTCAATGTACGAATTTGCAGATGTTCACAGCCATATAGGATCAATGCTGCAGGTGCAATCACAAGAATAAGAATAAAGCAGAAACTGAGGTGGAGGGTAGAGGAGCAATGTGTGAGAGCTACGGTAAGAAATGAAGGTAAGAAACAGCTCCTTAGCTGAAGTACTTCCGGGGAAAGCAGGAGTAGAAAGCGGCTTAAGGTCAGACCACCAGACACAATTTGGCACAGAGTAGAACATCATTAATGATTCATATTCAGACAGAAGACATGGGCAGAATTACATTCTAGGGAATATCCTGAGATTCAGCGAGATGGTGTCTCAGAGTGAATACAAAGAAGGCAAGAAGTTAAACTGAGAGACTTTTAAAATATTGTAAGAAATGATGAGAAGGACTCCAGGGAAAAGATCAGTAGGAATGGAACTAGGAAGTGAGATGTAATGAAAGCAGTAAAAAGGAGCACATTAAGGACAAATGTGATGCACAAATAAAATAGCTTTGCAAACACTGCGGCAGAACATGAATGGGTGTTGAGGCAGATGAGCAAATGTTCTTACAGCCTTTGACTTCAAAGTTGAGTTAAAAATTCCTAACTATTGATACCCTGTGCTGGGGCAAGGCTCAGTGTGAAAATGACTTATTTCTAAGACTTACCAGAACTCTTCCTTCAGAACTCTTCCTATGTTCTCTCTCTATCTCTCTCTCCCTCCCTCCCTCCCTCTTTCTCAAACACCCCCTGATAGACAGACCGACATACAGATAAATAAATAAATAAATAAATAAATAAATAAATACCAGAAAAGTATTTTAAAAAGAAATAATGAGGCGTGCAAACAGCGGGCACACTGGACGCAGTGAGCGGCTGGAATCAGGTGCGTGGCCAGAGTTATAGCTTAGCTTAGCTCTGCAGGAGATCCGGGCACAGAAAGCTCAGCTGCAGGTGCAGACTACTGGCCGGGACCAGCTCTCTGAGCAGACTAGCAGCGAGGGGCCACCGGGCTGCCTCAGGGCACAGCTCAGAACTCTAGCAGCTGGAGTCAGGGGCCTGGACTCAGAGCAAGCATAGTCCAGCACAGACAAGCTGCCAGAAGGGATCTGTCTCCTGGGGACAGGCGTGCTGTGCTTTCAGCAGGGCGCCATATACAATAAGACCAACTAACGCCAGAGATAAAGAGATGGCAAAAGGCAAACGTAGGAACGTTATTAACAGAAATCAAGGCAATTTGGCACCATCTGAACCCAATTCGCCAACCACAGCAAGTCCAGGATACCCCAGCACACCAGAAAAACAAGAGTTAGATATAAAAGCACAGGTCATGATGCTCCTAGAGGAACACAAAAAAGACATAAACAAATCTCTTAAAGAAATGCAGGGGAACATCAATAGGGTAGAAGCTCTTACAATAAAAACACAAAAAACACTTAAAGAACTCCAGGAGAATATGGGCCATCAGACAGAAACCAATAAAGAGGAAATGAGAAAATCAGTTAAAGAAATGCAGGAGAACTTGAAAAAACAGGCAGAAGTCATGAAAGAGGGAGCACAAAAGTATATTAAAGAATTACATGAAAACGCAAACAAACAAATGATGGAACTGAGCAAAACCATCCAAGATCTGAACACGGAGGTAGAAACAACTAAGAAATCACAAAAGGAGGCAACCTTGGAGATAGAAAACCTTGGGAAGAAAACAGGGGTCGTAGATGCAAACATAAACAACAGAATACAAGAGATAGAAATAAGAATCTCTGATGCTGAAGATAACATAGTAACCATTGACTCCACAGTCAAAGAAAACGCAAAATCCAAAAGGCTTGTAACCCAAAACATCCAGGAAATCCAGGACACAATGAGAAGACCAAACCTAAGGATTATAGGGATAGATGAGAGTGAAGATCTACAACTTAAAGGGCCAGCAAATATCTTTAACAAAATTATGGAAGAAAACTTTCCTAACTTAAAGAGAGAGATGCCCATGAATATACAAGAAGCCTACAGAACTCCAAACAGACTGGACCAGAACAGAAACACGTCCAGTCACATAATAATCAAAACCCCAAATGTACTAAACAAAGAAAGAATATTAAAGGCAGTAAGAGAAAAGGGCCAAGTAACATATAAAGGAAGACCTATCAGAATCACACCAGACTTCTCTCCAGAAACCATGAAAGCTAGAAGATCCTGGGCAGACCTCATGCAGACCCTAAGAGAAAACAAATGTCAGCCAAGACTACTATACCCAGCAAAACTCTCAATCAACATAGATGGAGAAATCAAAATATTCCATGACAGGACCAAATTTACACAATATCTTTCCACTAACCCAGCTCTACAAAGGATAATAGGAGGAAAACTCCAACACAAGGAAGGAAATGGCACCCAAGAAAAAGCAAGACAGTAAACTTCTTCCATCAAACTCAAAGGAAGATAACTACTCAAAAACAAAAATAACATCAAAAATGTCAGGAAGTAATAATCTCTATTCCTTAATATCTCTTAACATCAATGGACTCAACTCCCCCAAAAAAGATATAGACTAACAGACTGGATACGGAAACAGGACCCTACATTTTGCTGCTTACAAGAAACGCACCTCAGAGTCAAAGACAAACACTACCTTAGAGTAAAAGGATGGAAGACAATTTTGCAAGCAAATGGTCACAGGAAGCAAGCTGGAGTAGCCATTTTAATATCAGATAAAATTGACTTTCAACCCAAAGTCATCAAAAGAGACACAGAAGGTCACTTCCTGCTAGTCAAAGGAAGAATCCACCAAGAGGAACTCACAATTCTAAACATCTATGCTCCAAATGTAAGGGCACCCTCATTTGTAAAAGAAACCTTACTAAAGCTCAAAGCACACATTGCACCTAACACAATGATTGTGGGGGACCTCAATACTCCACTATCTACAGTGGACCGAACAGGAAAACAGAAACTAAACAGAGACACAGAGAAACTCATCGAAACTTTGGAGCAATTGGATTTAACAGATATATATAGAACATTTTACCCTAAAGCAAAAGACTATACCTTTTTCTCAGCCCCTCATGGTACCTTCTCCAAAATCGACCATATAATTGGACACAAGACAGATCTCAACAAATATAAAAAGATCGAACTAATCCCATGCCTCTTATCAGATCACCATGGAGTAAGAGTGTTCTTCAATAGCAACAAAAACAATAGAAAATCCCCATATGCTTGGAGGCTGAACAATATTCTACTCAATGATACCTTAGTCCAGGAAGAAATAAAGAAAGAAATCAAAGAATTCTTAGAACTTAATGAAAATGAAGGCACAACATACCCAAATCTATGGGACACAATGACAGCAGTGCTTAGAGGAAAACTCATAGCCCTGAGTGTCTCCAAAAAGAAACAGGAGAGAGCATATACTAGCAACTTAATGGCGCACTTGAAAGCTCTGGAACAAAAAGAAGCAATTTCACTCAGGAGGAGTAGAAGACAGGAAATCATCAAACTCAGGGCTGAAATCAATCAAGTTGAAACAAAGGGAACCATACAAAGAATCAACAAAACCAGGAGCTGGTTCTTTGAGAAGATCAACAAGATAGATAAACCCCTAGCCAGACTTACTAAAGGGCACAGAGACAGTATTCAAATTAACAAAATTAGAAATGAAAAGGGAGATATAACAACAGAAACTGAGGAAATTCAAAGGATCATCAGATCCTACTACAAAAACCTATACTCAACACAACTGGAGAATCTGGAGGAAATGGACAATTTCCTCGACAGTTACCAAATACCAAAATTAAACCACGATCAAATAGATCGTCTAAACAGACCCATAACCCCCAAAGAAATAGAAGGGGTCATAGACAGTCTTCCAACCAAAAAGAGCACAGGACCAGACAGTTTTAGTGCAGAATTCTATCATACCTTCAAAGAAGTCCTGATACCAATATTCTTCAAATTATTCCACAAAATAGAAACAGAAGGAACACTACCCAACTCATTCTATGAAGCCACAATTACCCTGATACCAAAACCACACAAAGATCCAACTAAGAAAGAGAACTACAGGCCAATTTCTCTTATGAATATCGATGCAAAAATACTAAACAAAATACTTGCCAACCGAATCCAAGAACACATCAAAACGATCATTCACCATGATCAAGTTGGCTTCTTCCCAGGGATGCAGGGATGGTTCAATATACAGAAATCCATCAACGTAATCCACTACATAAACAAACTCAAAGAAAAAAAACCACATGGTCATCTCATTGGATGCTGAAAAAGCATTTGACAAAATTCAGCATCCTTTCATGCTAAAGGTCCTAGAAAGAATAGGAATTCAAGGCCCATATCTAAACATAGTAAAAGCAATATACAGCAGACCAGTAGCCAACATCAAGGTAAACGGAGAAAAACTCGAAGCAATCCCTCTAAAATCAGGGACTAGACAAGGCTGTCCCCTCTCACCATATCTCTTCAATATAGTACTTGAGGTACTAGCTAGAGCAATTCGACAACAGAGGGAAGTCAAAGGGATACAAATTGGAAAGGAAGAAGTCAAACTATCACTATTTGCAGATGATATGATAGTTTACTTAAGTGACCCAAAAACCTCCACCAGAGAACTCCTGCAACTGATAAACAACTTCAGCAAAGTGGCTGGCTATAAAATCAACTCAAGTAAATCAGTAGCCTTCCTATACACGAAGGATAAGCAGGCCGAGAAAGAAATTAGGGAAATGACACCCTTCACAATAGCCACAAATGATATAAAGTATCTTGGAGTGACGCTAACCAAACATGTGAAAGATTTATACGACAAAAACTTCAGGTCTCTGAAGAGGGAAATTGAAGAAGACATCAGAAAATGGGAAAATCTTCCATGCTCGTGGGTTGGCAGGACTAATATAGTCAAAATGGCAATCTTGCCCAAAGCAATATACAGATTCAATGCAATTCCCATCAAAATCCCAACTCAGTTCTTCATAGAGCTAGAAAGAGCAATTCTCAAATTCATCTGAAATAACAAAAAACCCAGGATAGCTAAAACTATCATCAACAGCAAAAGAACTTCTGGGGGAATCAATATCCCGGACCTCAAGTAATATTACAGAGCAGTGGTACTAAATACTGCATGGTATTGGTTCAGTGACAGGGAAGCGGATCAATGGAATAGGATCGAAGACCCAGAATTGAACCCACACATCTATGGCCAATTGATCTTCGACAAAGGAGCTGAAAACATCCAGTGGAAAAAAGATAGCCTTTTCAACAGATGGTGCTGGCTCAACTGGAGGTCAACATGCAGAAGAATGAGAATTGATCCACTCTTATCTCCTTGCACTAAGCTCAACTCCAAGTGGATCAAAGACCTCCACATAAAACCAGACACACTAAAACTAATAGAAAAGAAACTGGGGAAGACCCTTGAGGACATTGGCTCAGGGGAAAAATTCCTGAACAGAACACCAATTGCTTATGCTCTAAGAGCAAGAATAGACAAATGGGACCTCATAAAACTACAAAGTTTCTGTAAGGCAAAAGACACTGTCAAAAGGATAAATCGGCAACCAACAAATTGGGAAAAAATCTTCACCAACCCCACATCCGACAGAGGGCTAATATCCAATGTATACAAAGAACTCAAGAGGTTAGACCCCAGAAAACCAAATAACCCTATCCAAAAATGGGGAACAGAGCTAAACAGAGACTTTTCACCTGAAGAAATTCGGATGGCTGAGAAACACCTTAAAAAATGTTCAACATCACTAGTCATTAGGGAAATGCAAATTAAAACAACCCTGAGATTTCACCTCACACCAGTCAGAATGGCTAAGATTAAAAACTCAGAAGACACCAGGTGTTGGCGAGGATGTGGAGAAAGAGGAACACTCCTCCACTGCTGGTGGGAATGCAAGCTGGTACAACCACTCTGGAAATCAGTATGGCGGTTCCTCAGAAAACTAGGCGTGGTACTTCCGGAGGACCCAGCCATACCACTCCTGGGAATATACCCAGAAGATTCACCAGCATGCAATAAGGATACATGCTCCACTATGTTCATAGCAGCCTTATATATAATAGCCAGAAACTGGAAAGAACCCAGATGTCCCTCAACAGAGGAATGGATACAAAAAATGTGGTATATATACACAATGGAGTACTATTCAGCCATCAGAAACAATGAATTCATGAAATTCTTAGAGAAATGGATGGAGCTGGAGAATGTCATACTAAGTGAGGTGACCCAGTCTCAAAAGAATACCCATGGTATACAGTCACTGATAAGTGGATATTAGCCTAGAAGCTTGGAACACCAAAGACACAAATCACATATCAAGTGATGTCTCACAAGAAGAAAGGAGTGGACACTGGTGCTAGAATGGACCAAAACATCATTGTGGGAGAGTACAAGAACAGTAAATTGGGAGGGGGTGGATGCGGGAGCAGGGGGAGGGAAAAGGACATGTGGGACCTTTGGGGGTGGGGAACCAGAAAAAGGGAAATGAATTGTAAATATAGAATATATACAATAAAAAAATCAAAAAAAAAGAAATAATGACCTTTAATCTTAAAATCTCTTGTTCTACATTTGTAATTACAGATTATCTTAGTTAATACAATATTATTTGAATATATATTGTGAAATCTAAGAAATCAAGTTTAAAATCTGTATATTGGAACTTAAAAACAAAATGAAAACATGTACTTTTCCTTTCTGTTTCATTATATGCAAGTGTCAGCTGCTGTACAATTCAGATCCCAGAAGGAGAATTCAACATTAGAGCCTTTACATCATTGGGAAGAAATGACACAAAGAATCCCAGCAGGCTCAAGAGATTGCACCCTGTAAAGCCTCACATATACTTTTTCCCACTCCTCACATAACCAGCATTATGGTAGAGACTTTTTGAGGAGAGAATGCATTACCCAAGAATGTTAACTGTAGACAATAGATGAAGGTAACAATGAACTTTTAAAAACACCTTGTATTCTCTGATCATTTACTTTGCTTACTCTCTTTACCATGCATAGAAAGCACATTGATTTTCTGTCACCAGAAAAACAACTAAAGTTTTTACTTATATCAGTCTTAGGTAAGGGGTCTAAGGTGACATAGAAAGATCTCTGTTCTAAAACACAGTGTGGTAAGCAACTGTTCTTTCATTGGGTGAGATTGTAGTTTTCAATACTTTAGAAACTTTGGCATTAAAAGAATGGATTCAAATTAAACAATGAAAAAAGAAATATAAGACTTCAGAGAAATAAAAGGAAAAGTGGGACCCACAAATGTTAGACACTGCCTCAGAGACACTGAAGTCATTTGCAGGGCAGAGCTCCCACTCTGTCAATGGGATAGTCTCTTTGATGGGACATATTTTCCTCACCAAGAAAGTGCTTAAGATTCGTCATAACCCAGGTGCAGGAAGTTTATTTTCATCCTATTTCCCTTGAACTCTATTTCGATGGGTCTGTAAAAATATCTCTTCAGGAAACATAGCAAATTCCATGCCTATTTTTTGTCCATAGAGGAAAGGCCTAAGATTTCCATTATACTTCAAACACCATGACAGTTGCCTGGATTCTGAGATATGTGGGGAAATGAGGCCTGATAAATGAACCAACCTTATCTATTATACTTTATCAGGTCAATATACAAGAACTACATCTAGTGCCCTTTCTTCATTTATTTAGAATCATTCCATCTCTTTGTTGTTTTGGTTCTCACGCATTGGAAAATGATCAAACAAAGCTCAAGGGATTTCCCTTCCTGTGAACCTTAGTAGACTGTTATTGGTGGCAAACTATTGAAGATTGAAACAAACGAGCTAGAATGAAAGTCAAAGAGAGAATCTTGAATGCAGCAAGGGAAGGGAAATCTATCATGGATAAGGGAGCTAGGGTAAGGTTATAAGTGGTTTTCACAATGGAGACTTGAAATATTAGAAGCAAGTGATGAGTTGTCAAGGTTTTAGAAGAGCATATTGCTCACCCCCATCACTATCTGGTGAAACTAGCATTGAAAAGCTGAATAATAAATGAAAACCATCAAGAAAATAAAAGTGGAGTAAGTTTATAACAAGGACACATAACATTCAAGAAATGCAGCAGGAATGCCATGCAGTGGGAGCATATAGACATCAGGGAGTCATTAAATGCAAAACATAGGCAACATAAACCCATAGGAAATATAAAAATCATTGTAAAGGCAAAGGTATACAACAATCCCTTAGGTAATGTTCCAGTATAGTCTCTAGCCCAATAATATTCTGATATGAATTATCCAAAATAGTCAATTGTAGCTAGTCTTGCCTAGAATTTCTTATGTAGCTTAATCTGGTCTCATACTCATTGAAATCTTCTTGCTTCCTTCCTGAGTGCTGGGATGACGTGTGTGTGTGTGTGTGTGTGTGTGTGTGTGTGTGTGTTTGGTATGTACACTTCTACAAACCTGAAAACGAAAGTTGACTGGCGTTTTCCAAGAGCTAAAGAATTGAGGCAGGGGCTGCTTCTCCTCCATGGATACAGAATCTGAGCTTCATAAGAGGAAAATATTCAAAACCTACAGCAAATCTCTAGGGCTAACACTACCACAATGTCCATAAAACTTTGGTCAGAGTTGTATATATTTGTGGTGTTTATCAGAAAAGATCTCTACTTTGCATTTTCTAGTGAATATTCTTATTGTTATATTTCAATCTTGAGATGAATATAGTTTACAATGAATATGTTTTTATACAATGCCTTATTAGTTAATGATTGTCTATTTGTCAATGTGAATTGCATGAAACCCAAATTAAATGAATAAGAAAACTGTATGTATTCCTATCATTGCTTTGGTTTGTTAATAATTTTTATTGGATATTTTATTTATTTACATTTTAAATGTTATCCCCTTTCCCAGTTTTCCCTCTGGAAATGTCCTATCCCATCCTCCCTTCTGCTATCCTACCCACCCACTCCCACCTCACCACCCTGGCATTCCCCTACACTGGGGCATCAAACCTTCACAGGACCGAGGGCCTCTCCTCCCATTGATGTATGACAAGGCTCTCTCCTGCTCATATGCAGCTGGAACCATGGGTCCCTCCATGGGTATTCTTTGGTTGGTAGTTTAGTCCTTGGGAGCTCTGGGGTGGGGGGGTTCTGGTTGGTTGATATTGTTGTTCTTCCTATGGGCTATAAACTGCTTCAGTTCCTTTAGTCCTTTCTCTAACTCCTTCATTAGGGACCTCATGCTCAGTCCAATGGTTGGCTGCAAGTATCTGCCTCTGTATTTGTCAGGCTCTGGCAGAGCCTCTCAAGAGGCAGCTATATCATCAGTCAGAATGTCTAATACAAAAATCTCAGGTGACTGCAGATGCTGGTGAGGATGTGGTAGTATTCCAAGCTAGTAGAACCACTGTGGAAATCAGTCTAGAGCTGGAGATATGGCTCAGGGGTTAAGAGCACTGACTGCTCTTCCAGAGGTCTTGAGTTCAATTTCCAGCAACCACATGGTGGCTCACAACTATCAGCAATGAGATCTGATGCCCTTTTCTGATGTTTGTCTGAAGACAGTGACAGTGTACTCACATATACAAAATAAATAAATCTTTTAAAAAAAAGGAAATCAGTTTGGCGGTTCCTCAGAAAGTTGGACATAGCAGTATGTGATGAGGACCCAGCTATACCATATACCTAAAAGATGTTCCAACCTAAAACAAGAAAACTTGCTCCGCTATGTTTATAGCAGCCTTATTTATAATAGCCAGAAGCTGGAAACAATCCAGATGTCCTTCAACAGAGGAAGGGATACAGAAAATATGGAACATTTACACAATGGATTATGACTCAGCTATTAAAAATAGTGACTTCATGAAATTCTTAGCCAAAGGGATGGAATTAGAAAATATCTTCCTGAGTAAAGTAACCTAGTGACAAAAGAACACACATGGTATGCACTCACTGATAAGTGGATAGTAGCTCAAAAGCTTGGAATACCCAAGATGCATTTCACAGACCACATGAAGCTCAAGAACAAGGAAGACAAAAGAGTGGTTGTTTCAGTCCTTTGTAGAAAGGGGAACAAAATACTCAAGGGAGGAAATACAGAGACAAAGTGTGGAGCAGCCACTGATGGAAAGGCTATTGGAGACTTTCCCACCTGGGGCTCCATCCTACATACAGACACTAAACCCAGACTCTATGGTGGATGCCAAGAACTTCTTGCTGACAGGAGCCTGATATAGTTCTTTCTTGTCAATGATTTTTAAACTGAAGTGTTTTTTCCCCTTCATATATACCATTACCTTCCCCACTAAAGGAAAGGCAAAGATTGAACAATTGACTATATCATACAATGATGGTAATCTTCAGACAAGAAACACACATTTATTTATGGAATTTTAGGGAATAAGATGGGTCCATATCCATTTTCTCTTCCTCAGAATCCTCACATTGAGTCTATCTAGACTTTGATATCATTACTATTCTATGGGTGGCCAAGTGTTAAATTCTGCCTATGTTTGCATAAAATTACTCTTGAATAGAACATTTTCCTTCTAGCTCAATTTCAGATGCTCTTTAAAACTGCAAACACAACATATTTTGACTTCAATTTAGAAATTCTACAATATGCTTATGAAAATTAATACCCTCTTAACAATTTGTACTGGTAGTAAAATGAAATTATATAGTTTTCCATAAATGAGCTATATCCTCTTAGTTATTTTGATGGCATTCTCCTACAATATTTCTAATATTAATGAATTACTTGTGACATAATTTGCATATCTCTAACATTCTCTAAGCATTGTGTATTGAACTTGGTACAATAGTAAAATAAAAAACAAAACAGACTGAAAAACTCAGAGATCATCTTCCAGAGACCAAGTTACAAGAGTGCAGATCCCACTAAACATAAACCTTTCTGTAGCAACAAAAACTACAGTAATACATTTGAGGTAATAGTTTAAGTGTTATGTAAATACATTTAGTTATGTTCTAAACATGTTTTACATTTTACAAATGAAAATAGATTTTAACATCTTATATTAAAACATGCTAAATCAAGTTTATTTTCCATTTGCCTCCAAAGTTTGCATTTAGTAAGCTTTGCCAAATAGGAGTTAAAATTTTAAGATGATAGTGCTGAAGTATGACATTTTTGAAAATAATGTATGCATGTGCATATAGATATAGATACATATAAATATCTGTATATGTTAATCATACATCCACTTCAGCACCTATGGAAGCTTTCTGCATATTAAATCTTTGTCACCATAGGTGAAAAATTTCCAAAGCTGATGCTGTTATTGCTTAAGTGTCATTCCCTTTGCTACATGTCATTTGATCAAGACTAGTTGGTTTGCCAGCTTAGTTTTTCCTTCTTCCATGTTTGGCCCAGTTTTTAGTCTTTAATTATATCCTTCCCAGTCTTCCTGTTTGCTGAGTGAAAGTCCTCACTATTAAGGAGACCAGTCTTAGCATTCCTTATCTCCAAGAAAAGCTCAGACTGTTTCAGCCAATTTATAGCCTTATTTATAGTCCTTATAATTTTCCTCACGTACTGAGAATATAGGAACCTGGAAAATATGGATAAATAGCACCAACCATTCAACCTGCCTGAAGTTTAGGATTGGAGCTACCATACTTATAATCTAAGAGTCTTTTAGAATCACTGAACGACTTCTAAGATTAAAAAATACCTTTCAAAAATGTGTAAAATTTTGTTGACTAGAGTTGGTGGTCTCAGGGTAGATCTATCTTACCTAAATCAGGGCAACAATGAAAAAAGTCGAAGGCAGATTTCCAGTTATTCTACATTGCCTTAATGGTCTTGACTGTTTTACCAAATTGTTGGCTACCACTTTTTAGTAAATAATCTAAATTTATTTGGGTAATAATAAAGTGAAGGAACAACAGTACTTCACCATTACTTATTGAAATGATCATACTGGAGACTCAGTCATATGTATATTTTTTGGTTATCACTTGTGCTAGAAACTATTTTGGAGTGGAGCAGCTGGGACTGAAGTCTCCCTGCCATCATTTGCACCAGGAGCTGGGGGACTCCACAGCCTTCTGTGTATAGCCTGCCAGAAGACAGAGATCTCCCAGCAGGCTTTCACTTTTGAGCACAGAGGTGTGATCTCCACCTTCCCTCTGGAGGGGACCAGCTAGAAGCAAACAGGGTCTAAGATCAGTGGAGCAGCACAGACAGAAGTCTTCCTGCCCACCACCATTTGCACCAGGGAGCCAGGAAACTCCACAGTCTTTTATGCATAGCTCTCCAGGAGAGAGAGATCTCCCAGCAATGCTTTCACTTTTGAGCTCAGAGGAGTAAGAACACAACCTTACAGGCTGACAAGAGGAACAAACTCCAGCCAGAGACAAGAATGCCAACTAGCACCAGATGGTGAAAGGCAAGCACAAGAACCCTTCCAACAGAAACCAAGGCCACATGGCAACATCAGAACCAGGCTCTCCCACCACATCAAGTCCCAGATACCCCAACACACCTGAAAAGCAAGAGT
This sequence comes from Apodemus agrarius, assembly GCA_964023405.1. Taxonomy (NCBI): domain Eukaryota; kingdom Metazoa; phylum Chordata; class Mammalia; order Rodentia; family Muridae; genus Apodemus; species Apodemus agrarius. The sequence goes on along the minus strand of OZ030020.1, from coordinate 11,051,836 downwards.
TGGATTTGAAATCTTATCTCATGATGCTGATAGAGGGCTTCAAGAAAGACTTAAATAAATCCCTTAAAAAATACAGAACATTGGTCAACAGGTAAAAGCCCTTAAAGAGGAAACACAAAAATTCCTTAAAGAAGTACAGGAGATCATGGGTCAACAGGCAGAAGCCCTTAAAGAAGAAACACAAAAATCTCTTAAAGAATTACAGGAAAACACAATCAAGTGAAGGAACTGAAGAAAATTATCCAGGATCTAAAAGTAGAAGTAGAAACAATAAAGAAATCACAAAGTGAGGCGTCTCTGAAGATAGAAAACCTTCAAAAGAATTCAGGAGTCATAGATGCAAGCACCAACAACAGAATACAAGAGATAGAAGAAAGAACCTCAGGTGCTGAAGATACCATAGAAAACATTGACTCAACAATCAAAGAAAATGTAAAATGTATAAAGCTGATAACTCAAAACATCCAGGAGCTCCAGGCCACAATGAGAAGACCAAACCTAAGGATTACAGGTTTAGGGGAGAGCGAGGATTTATATCTTAAAGGCCCACTAAATACCTTCAACAAAATTGTAAAAGAAAACTTCCCTAACCTAGAGCAAGAGATGCCCATGAACATACAAGTAACCTTCAGTAACTCCAAATAGACTGGACCAGAACAGAAAATATTCCTGGCACATAATAATCAAAACACCAAATTCCCTAAACAAAGAAAGAATATTAAAAGCAGTAAGGGAAAAAGGGCAAGTAACTTATAAAGGCAGACCTATCAGAATCACACCAGACTTCTCACCAGAGACAATGAAAGCTCGAAGATCCTGGACAGACCTCAGAGTTCCCTGCTGTAAAGAGACGCCATGACCATGACAATGCTAATAAAAGAAAGCAGTTCCCAATTTGTTGGTTGCTGTTTTGTCCTTCTGACAGTGTCTTCTGCCTTACAGAAACTTTGTAATTTTATGAGGTCCCATTTGTCAATTCTTGATCTTAGAGCATAAGCTATTGGTGTTCTGTCCAGGAACTTTTCCCCCTGTGCCCATGTCCTCCAGGGTCTTTCCCAGTTTCTTTTCTATTAGTTTCAGTGTGTCTGGTTTTATGTGGCGGTCCGTGATCCACTTGAAGTTGATCTTAGTACAAGGAGATAAGAGTGGGTCAATTCACATTCTTCTGCATGTTGACCTCCAGTTGAACCAGCACCATTTGTTGAAAAGGCTATGTTTTTTCCACTGGATGGTTGTAGCTTCTATATCAAAGATCAAGTGACCATATCTCTGTGGGTTCATTTCTGGGTCTTCAATTCTATCCGATTGATCTACTTACCTGTTGCTGTGCCAATACCATGCAGTGTTTAACACAATTGCTCTGTAGTACTGCTTGAGTTTGGGGATATTGATTCCCCCAGAAGTCCTTTCATTGTTGAGAATAGTTTTAGCTATCCTGGGTTTTTTGTTACTCCAGATGAATTTGAGAATTGCTCTTTCTATGAAGAATTGATTTGGGATCTTGATGGGGATTGCATTGAATCTGTAGATTGCTTTTGGCAAGATGACCATTTTTACTATATTGATACTGTCAACAAATTGGAGAAAGATCTTCACCAACCCCACATCCAACAGAGGGATAATACCCAATATATACAAAGAACTCAAGAAGTTAGACCCCAAAGAACCAAATAACCCTATTAAAAATTGGGTACAGAGGTACACAAAGAATTTTCACCAGAAATAATTCAGATGGCTGAGAAGCACCTTAAGAGATGTTCAACATCATTAGTCATCAGGGAAATGCAAATCAAAACAACCTTGAGATTCCACCTCATACCAGTCAGAATGGCTAAGATTAAAAACTTAAGAGACAACAGGTGCTGGAGAGGATGTGGAGAAAGAGGAACACTCTTCCATTGTTGGTGGGATTGCAAGATGGTACAACCACTCTGGATATCAGTCTAGCGGCTCCTCAGAAAATTGGGCATGACACTTCCAGAGGACCCTGGCATACCACTCCTGGGCATATACCCAGAGGATTCCCCTGCATACAATAAAGACACATGCTCCACTATGTTCATAGCAGCCTTATTTATAATAACCAGAATATGGAAGGAGCCCAGATGTCCCTCAAAGGAGGAATGGATAGAGAATATGTGGTATCTTTATACAATGGAATACTACTCAGCAATTAAAAATATTGAATTCATGCAATTTGAAGGCAAATGGTTGGATCTGGAAAATATCATCCGAAGTGAGTAAACCCAATCACAAAAGAATACATGTGAAATGCCATCACTGATAAGTGGATATTAATGAACCCAGAAGCTCTGAATACTCAAGGCACAATTAGCAAATCAAAAGATTCCCAAGAAGAAGGAGAGGACCCTGGTCACGAAAAGACTGGATCCAGTTTTGTAGAAGAGTACCAGAACAGAGATCTTGTGTGTGTGTGTGTGTGTTGGGAGGGGTGATTAGGGAATGGGTGGGGGGAAGAGGACTTATGGGACATATGGCGAGGAGGGAACTGGGAAAGGGGAAAGCCTTTGGAATGTAACAAAGAATATAGAAAATTAAAAAAAAAATAAAAAAAGAAAGCATTTAAATTGTGGCTGCTTACTGTTTCTGAGGTTTAGACTAACCAGATATTGTCCCACCAGGTATCCATCCCACATGTAGACACCAAACCCAGACACTATTGCTGATGCCAAGAAGTGCTTACTTACAAGAGCCCAGTATAGCTGTCCCAAGAGGCTCTGCCAGAGCCTGACCAATAGAGATGCGGATGCTTGCAGCCAACCATTGGACTGAGTGCAGGGACCCCAATGGAGAAGTTAGGGCAAGGGTTGTAGTAGCTGAAAGGTTTGCAACCCCATAGGAAAACAACAATATCAGTCAACCAGATTCCCCAAATTTCCCAGGGACTAAACTACCAACCAAATAGTACATGAGAGAGGAGGGGACTCATGGCTCCAGCTGGATGGCTGGAGCATAGAATAGCCTTGCTGGGCATCACTGGGAGGGGGGCCCCTTGGTCCTGTGGAGACTTGATGAACCAGGAAAGGAGAATGCTAGGGTATTGAGGCAGGAGTGGGTGAGCGTGTAGGGGAGAACCATCATAGAGTCAGGGGTGGGGGGAGGGAGGAGGAGATGGGGGCTTGTGGAGGGGAAACTGGGAAGGAGGATAACATTTAAAATGTAAATAAATAAAATAACAAATAAAAAAGAAAAAAAGAAGCAGCAATGGAAGAAGAGTCTGGGTTATATCCCCCAAGTCCTGTTTCTATAGTGATATAATTTTCAAACATTCTCTGGGCCCAAAGATCTTAAAACCTTCTAAAATAGCACTATCATATGGGTTCAAACACGGGCACCAGGAGAACACATTTTATCTTCAAATACTTACCTGGTTACTCTAAAGAGGCCCATTATTCCAATTTCTAATGCATCTCCATGAGCTAGAGAGAAATTTTGATATTTTACATTGTTGCCTATTTTAGAGCTAGAGAATTTTGAATGCCAAATTTAGTACAGACACTGACTTGTTAAATGTGCTGATGTGTAAGTGAAAAAAAAACCTGTCCTCTGGATGTGTCCTTTAAGAGTGGTGACGTATTGTAATTGAATAGCTATACACTTGCTCTCTCAACTATCTGATGATGGCCTTTCATGACACTAACTTGCAATGATGGGAACTAAGTGGTTTAAATAAAATGTAGGAATTGGTTCTTTCTTGATAGAATTATTAACTGCTCTGTGAAGAATAAAATTATATTCTCAAAAGTATAATAACATTGAATTATAAAACTTTGGAAGGAATGCTTCATTCAGTGCTCTGTTTGAAATAATAATGTGTAAAATAAGTACAATTTATTTGCTCCTAGAGAAGCATTTTTAAAACCCTTTGAAGCCAGGAATCACATCTGTACTTCATAGATATGCAGTAATTTATTCCAGAATTGTGTTCATGAAAATAAATGCAAATATCTACTTCACAGAATACTTTAACCTTGAAACAAAGAAATAAAACACCTTGCTTCATTGTAACTATAGAACTGGCTCTCAGCTTCAACAATATATTTTATATCAAACAATAACATGAAATTTTAAAGACTATAACTCACTTAAAACTCAAATAAACTCTTATAACTCAAAACAGAAAGAAAAGTGCAGATTTATAGAGCTGCTATATAATGCAAGAATTCCTAAAGTAATAATTTTGGAACAGAGTAAACTAAGTTGTCTTTCTTTATTTTAATAAATCAAAGCTGGTTAGGTTTATATATTACCTCCAGAATGGTTCAAACATCTCAAAATAAAAGAAATCATTGATCAAAGTGAAGATCTCCAAACTGGAAGTTCTGATCACAAGAATAAGGTCATTGTGACACTCATCTTTCAGAGCATTTGGCCTTGTATTCTGAATTATGTGTGTGATGACTCAGGTCTCTCCATCTGACAGGACTCAGCATTATATACTTTCTCATCAGTGATTTAAGTCACATGCGAAAAGTGAGTAAATAATGATTTAACACTAGACCCAGCAAAAAAAAAAAATTGTGTAGTGGCATGGTCTGGGTCTGATAGCTCCAGTGTAGTTAAAAGAGAAAGTCATGTTAAAGTATGTTTATTCATCATGCACTGCATAATCACAGGGAAGGAAAGGAAAAGGGGGAAGGCTGTAACCTCCAAGTATTTACAAGATAAAGAAATATAGGAAAGACCTACTTATTTTGCCAAGCTAGTCTTACAGAACTTCAACCAACTAATTTGTTTTGTGTGGTAGGTAGTAAAAGTTACAGTCTTTAAAAGCCTCAAATTGTTCATATTCCAAATTCAAAGCGAACTCTAATGAGGGTAAAATTAATTGAAGATAAAAATATAGGTTCAGAAAAATAGTGTCATTCTATTTTATATTGAGAAAAATAAATCCTTCCCGAGGTGATGTAGGGACATTATCTACTAGCAGGAGAAAATGTCTTCTCCCAATTAAAGAAAAAACCCAACCTGAGTCATGACAACCTTGCTGCTTGCTGGAGTCACCTAATGGCCCAGAAATACTTTCTGATTTTGTAAAAAAAAAAAAAAACCAAAAAACTATGTATTTGATATTTTAAGATCATAATATAATTATATTACTTACCCCCTCCCTTTCCTCCATCCAAACCCTCCCATATATGCTTCTTTGATCTCTTTCAGATTCATAGCTTTTTTTCAGTAATTGTTGTCACATACTTATATACATACATGTAGACAGACTGACATATATGTGCATATATACATATACATAAATATGTATATATCATCCTAATATATACATACAACTCAGTTTACATTTACTTGTAGAAGTTTAGTCTACATGTAGATGATTATTTCTCCTTAGTTGCCTGTAGTTTTAGTAGGGTTGAGGCTTAGATTTTCTCCATGAAGTAGGGTAAAATTAAGACAAAGGTAAAATGAGAAAAAAAACAGCTTCCTAAGAGAGGAATATGGCAGAAATTATGACTAGTACATTAATTATCAAGATATTATTTTGTATTTCAATGAAACGTGGGTGCCAGAGAGACCACTTGGCTTTGAGTTTCTATTGCTGTGATCAACCGACATCACAGAAAGCAATTTGGGGACAAGAGGGCTTACTTCACCTATACTTTCACATCACAGTCCATCTGAGAAGGAGTGCACACACAGCAGGAACTAAAGACAGAAAGATGGAGGCAGGAACTAAATCAGAAGCCATGGAGAAATGATGCTTGTTTGCGGTCTCCTAATTGCGTGCTCACTCTGCTCTCCTATACACCCAAACCACCTATGTCTCCAGCATAGTACTATCCACAATGGGTGTGACCCTCCTTCACCAGTCACTAATTTAGAAAATGCCCTAATAGACTTATGGAGGCACATTCTCAGTTGCTCTTCCCTCTTTTCAGATAATTTAACTTGTGTCAATTTAACAATAAGCTAGCAAGGATGCCATTAAATTCTCTATTAGGTGGTGTTTTGCCAAGAGCCCTGGAGGGTGGCACTGTTTACTGTAAAGATTAATTGATTCCTTGAGCAAGAGTTTAGGACCAATGGCATGGCTCATCAAGTAAAGCTACCTGCCAATAAATAAGATGACCCATCTTGGATCCCTGAGATCCACAGAGTAGAAAGGGAGAATAACTCTTACCCAAGTTGTATTTGGGCCTCCCTATGTACCATGGCATTCACACACACACACACACATACCATATTCTTCAGAAATATGTTATATGAAAGGCTATTCATGAGATTTTAATCTTAGCCATTCTGACTGGTGTGAGGTGAAATCTCAGGGTTGTTTTGATTTGCATTTCCCTAATGATTAATGATGTTGAACATTTCTTAAGGTGCTTCTCAGCCATTTGAATTTCTTCAGGTGAAAATTCTTTGTTTAGCTCTGTACCCCATTTTTAATAGGGTTATTTCGCTCTCTGGATTCTACCTTCTTGAGTTCTTTAACTCAGGAGACAGCAGGTGTTGGCAAGGATGTGGAGAAAGAGGAATACTCCTCCACTGTTAGTGGGATTGCAAAATGGTACAACTGCTCTGGAAATGAGTCTGGAGGTTCCTCAGAAAATTGGGCATGATACTTCCAGAGGACCCTGTCATACGACTCCTGGGCATATACCCAGAGGATTCTCTGGCATGCAATAAGGACACACGGTCCACTATATTCATATCAACCTTATTTATAATAGCCAGAAGCTGGAAAGAACCCAGATGTCCCTCAATGGAGGAATGGAAACAGAAAATATGGTATATTTACACAATGGAATACTACTCAGCAATTAAAAACAATGGATTCATGAAATTTTTAGGCAAATGATTAGAACTGGAAAATATCATTCTAAGTGAGATAACCGAATCACAAAAGAATACACATGGAATGCAGTTACTGATAAGTGGATATTAATTAGCCCAGAAGTTCTGAATACTCAACACAATTAGCATATCAAATGATTCCCAAGAAGGAAGGAAGGAGAGGGCCCTGTTCCTGGAAAGGCTTGATGCAGCATTGTAGGGGATTACCAGGACAGAGAAATGGGAGGGGGTGATTGGTGAATGGGCGGAGGGAAGAGGGCTTATGGGACTTAAGGGGAGGGGGGAACTGGGAAAGGGGAAGGCATTTGAAATGTAAACAAAGAATATAGAAAAATAATAATTAAAAAAAAACAAAGAAAGGCTATTCATGATCTAATGCATACAAACAGGCAACCTTAAGTGAGCTCAGTATTTTTTTTTTTTTTGAGAGGACATGAAGATGAAAGGGAGAAAATATGTGAGGATTAGATCAAGATAGACTAGGCACTGGATTTGATCAAAAACCCATTGACATGTTATAAATTGTAGGTCAACTTAATACGGCTGAGACATGTCAAAGGCATTCAGTGTACACATTTTCTGGAGCATATTCATGGTTTCTGCCTTTGCTCTTCTTTTTCAGGTTGCTTGTGACCACAGCTCTGAAGTTCTTGCACACAGCATGCTCTCATTTTTATGTGGGGTATCTTCAGGTGTGTTTGTCATTTTTGGCTAAACAATATATTAAATGTACATAAAAATTGGACTTTACTTTCACTGGAAAACAATTTAAATAAAATTGAAATTTTGTGGAATGTGTTTCTGAATCTTGCTGCAGCTATTAGAGTAAACAGGGACTTGAAATTTCTTTTGCTTCGATTTTGGTGAAAAAAATAAACACAAATGTTCAAAACTAAAACTGCTTTAAAATAGTTTCCCATTTTCAGTATGCTTCTACATAACTGAATTCCTTAGGGACAGTGTTTCGCAACAACGAAACAAAAACTAGACCAAGGTTGGTTCTTCATCCTTAATTCTCATTATGCATGACTACGGAATGAACAAGTATTATACAGAATGTCTGCCCTAAGTTCTTCTCAATCGGGCTTCTGTGCCCACACTTCACAGAGATTAGGGTTTAAATCATGGCCTCTTCATGTGCATCATGTTTGTGTTATATGTGCTAAATCTATACATACTGTAAATTATCTTAAAATACCTGGAAGCTGTTATCTATGTTTAGCTATGTTATCTATGTCATCTTTTGTTTAAAAATCAGGAATGTTGCTGGGTTTCTTGTCACACCCTACTAATCAAGCCCTTGGGAGAGAGAAGCAGTATATCTCTGTGAGGTGAGGTCATTCAGTCTATGTAGCAAGTACTAAGCCAGACAGAGCTACATAGTAAGAGCCTGTAAAAATGAAGTAAAATATTAACTGTACTTTATATCTTATAAATCATTGGTCCACAAGAGAAGCTTAAAAAGGACCATGCCAGGGAATTCACTCATGGCAAGTAGCCGATAATCTAGAGAGCCAACAGCCAACCTTTGTGAATTCATAACTCATTTCTTGTTACTCATATACACGATTGTTGTATATCTGAGCAAATGAGATTTCCAGTGATTGCCTAACCTGCAGTGTGTACATAGCACATGCATACCTTGAGGGGATTAATTATCATCTTTCACTGACAATTTGATATGTTGCAAGGAAATTAATTGTGTGACCATTTGCCTAGTGGAATCTGGAAAGCTTCTATATACTGTAAAGGTACATGTTGAAATTCAATTTTGCCTACAGGAAATTAAATTATCCAGCAATGGGATGAACATGTTGATTATTTAACACTCCTTTCAGTGCAAACAGATTTCTCTGTGAAGGACAAAAAGTGGCTGGATCTATTATCCTACACATATATTCACCTCCATCCTGGCATTCCAACCACATAGTACAGGTAGTAAAAATTATATTATCTATATGAGGACAATTTAAAGTGACAAATTAATCACATAGCTAAACTGTTGCTCAAAAGAGAAGAAATCACATCAAGGCACACCATGGACAAAGAAAAAAATTAAACTGGACTTGCTAAAATAAAACTTAGAACATATGGTTATGGTTTGAGGACATATGTTTTTTTTTCATTTTTGCAAAGAATAAAGCAAAAGTAGGTATCGGTTCACATTATAGTGCTCAAAAGAAAGCACACATTTGCATATCACACATTTATTCCTCCAAGTGTTACAACCTAGTCTAGCTAACCTTATAATGATGAAATCAGGAAAGCATATATCCCCAAGCCTTATGACGATTAAATTATGTGGACTTTTCAATTGACCATGCTCTCTCTAAGTGATCCAGGAAAGAATGCACTCACTGTGATACACCTTGCCCAGGTTTGCTCGGGATATAGATTGTATCCATTCATCTATGCATTGTCTCTGGAAATGTTACACAGGATTCAGTGGTACTGCCCATTGCAATCCAAATGAGTAGTCATTAGTCAAGGAAGGATTTGTTTCCCTCACACTAAATTTGGATGGAATTTTTTTTTTTTTTTTTTTTTTTTTTTTTTTTTTTTGGTTTTTCGAGACAGGGTTTCTCTGTGTAGTCCTGGCTGTCCTGGAACTCATTTGTAGACCAGGCTGGCCTCGAACTCAGAAATCCGCCTGCCTCTGCCTCCCAAGTGCTGGGATTACAGGCATGCGCCACCACGCCCGGCTGGATGGAATTTTGCAGATTGATTTGAATAGGTAGCAGTTCTGCAAGTCAACACAACAGCGAGTTGCTGTTTGTTTCTTTTTTTTTATTTTCTATATTCTTTGATTATATTTCCCTATACTGGGAAAGGCTTTCCCCTTTCCCAGTTCCCCCCTAACCATATGTCCCATAAGTCCTCTTCCCCCCCTCCCGCCCCCATTCCCCAATCACCCCCATCATTTCTCTGTTCTGGTACTCTCCTACAAAACTGTATCCAGTCTTTTCAGGTTTCAACTACTGTTCTCCACTCTCTCACTTTTACCAACACCTTTGTCACCTTACATGTATAAAATGTTTATGCATCTCTGAATATTACAGGGCAAGATGAGGTCAAAAGAAAATAGTGAACAAGCAGGCTTCTTAGAAGAGTTTTTTTTTTTTTTAATAAAGGCTGGGATGTTTTGAAAGACAATTCTTCATGAATGTTTCATGTTTACACCATTGTTGTGTTTTGTGAGGGAAAAGTATATACTCTTTCACCAAATTTATTGCCAGAGACTCACAGGAACAATCTCATTTTCTTGTTTGTCTGGACATATTGGCTTATATTCTGAGAAACTGATCTAAAGAATATTTTCTACCCATCCAATGCTGTGAGCTACATTTTTTCACTAGAGTTAGGGCAATATTCAATCTAGCCTCTTTCCCCAAGAATAGCAGATTACCAACTGTCCTATATAAATGGCAAGTATCTTAATGATTCTTACGGTTGATTTTGTTTTTTATTGGATATATTCTATATTTACATTTCATTTCCCTTTTTTTGTTTTCCCACCCCCCAAAGGTCCCACATGCCCTTTTCCCTCCCCCTGCTCCCTCATCCACCACTTCCCAATTCCCTGTTCTGTATTCCCCTACACTGATGCTTTGATCCTTTCCAGCACTAGTGTCCATTCCTTTCTTCTTGTCAGACATCATTTGGTATGTGAATTGTGTCTTTGGTGTCCCAAGATTCTAGGCTAATATCCACTTATCAGTGACTGCATACCATGGGTATTCTTTTGAGACTGGGTTACCTCACTTAGTATGTTGTTCTCCAGCTCCATCCATTTCTCTAAGAATTTCATGAATTCATTGTTTCTAATGGCTGAATAGTATTCCATTGTGTATATATACCACATTTTTTGTATCCATTCCTCCGTTGAGGGACATCTGGGTTCTTTCCAGCTTCTGGCTATTATAAATACGGCTGCTATGAACATAGTGAAGCACGTATCCTTATTGTATGCTGGGGAGTCTTCTGGGTATATTCCCAGGAGTGGAATGGCTGGATCCTCCGGAAGTATCATGTCCAGTTTTCTGAGGAACCGCCAGACTGATTTCCAGAGTGGTTGTACCTGCTTCCAGTCCAACCAGCAGTGGAGGAGTGTTCCTCTTTCTCCACATCCTCGCCAACACCTGATGTCTTCTGAGTTTTTAATCCTAGCCATTCTGACAGGTGTGAGGTGAAATCTCAGGGTTGTTTTGATTTGCATTTCTCTAATGACTAATGATGTTGAACATTTTTTAAGGTGTTTGTCAGCCATCTGAATTTCTTCAGGTGAAAAGTCTTTGTTTAGCTCTGTACCCCATTTTTGGATAGGGTTATTTGGTTTTCTGGGGTCTAAATTCTTGAGTTCTTTGTATACATTGGATATTAGCCCTCTGTGGGATGTGGAGTTGGTGAAGATCTTTTCCCAATTTGCTGGTTGCCTATTTGTCCTTTTGACAGTGTCTTTTTTCCTTACAGAAACTTTGTAGTTTTATGAGGTCCCATTTGTCTATTCTTGTTCTTAGAGCATAAGCTATTGGTGTTCTGTTCAGGAACTTTCCCCCTGAGCCAATGTCCTCAAGGGTCTTCCCCACTTTCTTTTCTATTAGTTTTAGTGTGTCTGGTTTTATGTGGAGGTCCTTGATCCACTTGGAGTTGAGCTTAGTGCAAGGAGATAAGAGTGGATCAATTCTCATTCTTCTGCATGTTGACCTCCAGTTGAGCCAGCACCATCTGTTGAAAAGGCTATCTTATTTCCACTGGATGTTTTCAGCTCCTTTGTCGAATATCAATTGGCCATATATGTGTGGGTTCAATTCTGGGTCTTCAATCCTATTCCATTGATCCACTTCCCTGTCACTGTACCAACACTATGCAGTTTTTAACACTACTGCTCTGTAGTATTGCTTGAGGTCCAGGATATTGATTCCCCCAGATGTTTGTTTACTGTTGATGATAGTTTTAGCTATCCTGGGTTTTTTGTTATTCCAGATGAATTTGAGAATTGCTCTTTCTCACTCTATAAAGAACTGAGTTGGGATTTTGATGGGGATTGCGTTGAATCTGTATATTGCTTTTGGCAAGATTGCCATTTTAACTATATTAATCCTGCCAACCCACAAGCATGGAAGATTTTTCCATTTTCTGAGTTATTCTTCAATATCCTTCTTCAGAGTCCTATAAATCTCTCACTTGTTTTTGTCATATAAATCTTTCACTTGTTTGGTTAGAGTCACACCAAGATACTTTATATTATTTGTGGCTATTGTGAAGGGTGTCATTTCTCTAATTTCTTTCTCAGCCTGCTTATCCTTTGCATATAGGAAGGCTACTGATTTGCTTGAGTTGACTTTATAACCAGCCACTTTGCTGAAGTTGTTTATCAGCTGTAGGAGATCTCTGGTGGAGTTTTTGGGTCTCTTAAGTATACTATCATATCATCTGCAAATAGTGATAGTTTGACTTATTCCTTTCCAATTTCTATCCCTTTGACTTTCTTATGTTGTTGAATTGCTCTAGCTAGTACCTCAAGTACAATATTGAAGAGATATGGTGAGAGGGGGCAGCCTTGTCTAGTCCCTGATTTCAGTGGGATTGCTTCAAGTTTCTCTCCATTTACTTGGATGTTGGCTATCGGTCTTCTGTAAATTGCTTTTACTATGTTTAGAAATGGGCCTTGAATTCCTGTTCTTTACAAGACTTTAAGCATGAAAGGATGCTGAACTTTGTCAAATTCTTTTTCAGCATCCAATGAGATGACTATGTGGTTTTTTTTCTTTGAGTTTGTTTATGTAGTAGATTACGTTGATGGATGTCCATATATTGAACCATCCCTGCATCCCTGGGATGATGCCAACTTGATCATGGTGAATGGTCGTTTTGATGTGTTCTTGGATTCAGTTGGCAAGTATTTTATTTAGTATTTTTGCATCAATATTCGTAAGGGAGATTGGCCTGTAGTTCTCTTTCTTAGTTGGATCTTTGTGTGGTTTTGGTATGAGGGTAATTGTGGCTTCATAGAATGAGTTGGGTAGTGTTCCTTCTGTTTCTATTTTGTGGAATAGTTTGAAGAGTATTGGTATTAGGACTTCTTTGAAGGTCTGATAGAATTCTGCACTAAAACCATCTGGTCCTGGGCTTTTTTTGGTTGGAAGACTTTCTATGACCCCTTCTATTTCTTTGGGGGTTATGGGTCTGTTTAGATGATCTATTTGATCCTGATTTAATTTTGGTATTTGCTTTCTGTCTAGGAAATTGTCCATTTCCTCCAGATTCTCCAGTTGTGTTGAGTATAGGCTTTTCTAGTAGGATCTGATGATTTTTTGAATTTCCTCAGTTTCTGTTGTTGTATCCCCCTTTTCCTTTCTAATTTTGTTAATTTGAATACTGTCTCTGTGCCCTTTGGCAAGTCAGGCTAGGGGTTTATCTATCTTGTTGATTTTCTCAAAGAACCAGCTCCTGGTTTTGTTGATTCTTTGTATGGTTCCCTTTGTTTCAACTTGATTGATTTCAGCCCTGAGTTTGATGATTTCCTGTCTTCTACTCCTCCTGGGTGAAATAGCTTCTTTTTGTTCTAGGGCTTTCAGGTGCGCCATTAAGCTGCTAGTGTATGCTCTCTACTGTTTCTTTTTGAGACACTCAGGGCTATGAGTTTTCCTCTTAGCACTGCTTTCATTGTGTCCCATAGATTTGGGTATGTTGTACCTTCATTTTCATTAAATTCTAAAAACTCTTTGATTTCTTTCTTTATTTCTTCCTTGACTAAGGTATCATTGAGTCGAATATTGTTCAGCCTCCACATGTATGAGGATTTTCTGTTGTTTTTGTTGCTATTGAAGAACACTCTTACTCCATGGTGATCTGCTAGGAGGCATGGGATTAGTTCGATCTTTTTATATTTGTTGAGGTCTGTCTTGTGACCAATTATATGGTCGATTTTGGAGAAGGTACCATGAGGCACTGAGAAAAAGGTATAGTCTTTTGCTTTAGGATGAAATGTTCTTTATATATCTGTTAAATCCAATTGGTCCAATGTTTCAATGAGTTTCCCTGTGTCCCTGTTTAGTTTCTGTTTTCCTGATCGTCCATTGAGGATAGTGGAGTGTTGAGGTCCCCCACAATTATTGTGTTATGTGCAATGTGTGCTTTGAACTTTAGTAAAGTTTCTTTTACAAATGAGGGTGCCCTTGTATTTGGAGCGTAGATGTTTAGAATTGTGAGTTCTTCTTGGTGGATTCTTCCTTTGACTAGCAAGAAATGACCTTCTGTGTCTCTTTTGATGACTTTGGGTTGAAAGTCAATTTTATCTGATATTAGAATGGCTATTCCAGCTCGCTTCCTGCGACCATTTGCTTGCAAGATTGTCCTCCAGCCTTTTACTCTAAGGTAGTGTTTGTCTTTAACTCTGAGGTGTGTTTCCTGTATGCAGCAAAATGTAGGGTTCTGTTTCCGTACCCAGTCTGTTAGTCTATGTCTTTTTATTGGGGAATTGAGTCCATTGATGTTAAGAGATATTAAGGAATAGTGATTATTTGTTCCTGTCATTTTTGCTGTTATTTTTGTTTTTGAGTAGTTATCTTCCTTTGAGTTTGATGGAAGTAGGTTACTATCTAGCTTTTTCTTGGGTGCAGTTTCCCTCCTTGTCTTGGAGATTTCCTCCTATTATCCTTTGTAGAGCTGGGTTAGTGGAAAGATATTGTGTAAATTTGGTCCAGTCATGGAATATTTTAATTTCTCCATCTATGTTGATTGAGAGTTTTGCTGGGTATAGTAATCTTGGCTGGCATTTGTGTTCTCTTAGGGTCTGCATGAGATCCGCCCAGGATCTTTTAGCTTTCATGGTTTCTGGAGAGAAGTCTGGTGTGATTCTGATAGGTCTTCCTTTATATGTTACTTGGCCTTTTTCTCTTACTGCCTTTAATATTCTTTCTTTGTTTAGTACATTTGGGGTTTTGATTATTATGTGACGGGCACTATTTCTGTTCTGGTCCAGTCTGTTTGGAGTTCTATAGGCTTCTTGTATATTCATGGGCATCTCTCTCTTTAGGTTAGGGAAGTTTTCTTCCATAATTTTGTTAAAGATATTTGCTGGCCCTTTAAGTTGTAGATCTTCACTCTCATCTATCCCTATAATCCTTAGGTTTGGTCTTCTCATTGTGTTTTGGATTTCCTGGATGTTTTGCGTTACAAGCCTTTTGATTTTTGTGTTTTCTTTCACTGTGGAGTCAATGGTTACTATGTTATCTTCAGCATCTGAGATTCTTATCTCTATCTCTTGTATTCTGTTGTTGATGTTTGCATCTATGACCCCTGATTTCTTCCCAAGGTTTTCTATCTCCAAAGTTGTCTCCTTTTGTGATTTCTTAGTTGTTTCTACCTCTGTGTTCAGATCTTGGATGGTTTTGCTCAGTTCCTTCATTTGTTTGTTTGTGTTTTCTTGTAATTCTTTAAGAGATTTTTGTGTTTCCTCTTTCGTGACTTCTGCCTGTTGTTTCAAGTTCTCCTGCATTTCTTTAACTGATTTTCTTATTTCCTCTTTATTGTTTTCTCTCTGTTGGCCCATATTCTCCTGGAGTACCTAAGTGATTTTTGTGTTTGCATTGTAAGAGCTTCTACCCTATTGATGTTCCCCTGCATTTCTTTAAGAGATTTTTTTTGTCTTTTTTGTGTTCCTCTAGCTGCATCATGACCAGTGCTTTTATATCCAACTCTTGTTTTTCTGGTATGCTGGGGTATCCAGGGACTTACTGTGGTTGGCGAATTGGGTTCAGATACTGCCATATTGCCTTGATTTTTGTTTGTAACATTCCTACGTTTGCCTTTTGCCATCTGTTTATCTCTGGAGTTAGTTGGTCTTGTTCTTAGTGTTTGGTGTTTGAGGCTCCTGTGAGCCTAGTGTTTGCCGCTGCTGTAGTAAAGGGCATCCGAGATCCCGTGGTGGAGACCGGGAGGTTTCAGTTACTGGGCTCTTAGTTACCTCCTCAGCTCTGCTGTGCCGGATCTAAGTCTTCCTGAGGCTTGCTGCTGGACCTGCACTTGGCCTCCCGCTGTCTCCTCCTGGCCTGCCTAGTTGCTAGCTCTTAAGAATCAGATTTTTTTTCCTCCACTGGTCTGGGCTAGTCTGTTAGATCTTTATGGTGTCCTGGGTTTCTCTGTTGGTCCTCTATGGTGACCTGTTCAGGCCACCAGCTCCAAAATGGTGGCAGGTCTCAGGGCTCTGCCTAACCACTGGATTCCCTACAGGACTGGAGGATCCCTGGTTGGGCTGCTAGAACCTAGATGGTAGTACTCTCAGTCCACAGGGCTCTGTCATGTTAGCTGTCTGTGGTGTCCTGAGGCACAATGTCAGCCTCTGGCTGTACTCCAGGCACCGACCCACTAGCAGGTTGGTGCCTCCTTATGTTGGCACAGAGACTGCTTGCCAAGCTGATCTGGCTCTATGTGCACTTCCAAGCTGTTGGTGCACAGAACTTTATCCAACCTCCTTTGGTTCTGGGCGCGAGCAAGAGCCTGACCAGGTGTTCTTTGCCAGGCTAAGTCTCTGTCCAAGCACCTGGACCCAGTCACCGCCGGCAGTCTGCAATGACCCGAGGGAAGATGGCAGCAGGCTGCAAGCCCACTAGCCCGTCCCCAGGGATCAGGGACAGCCTCTGAGCTGCAGGTGCACAGAGCTCCTGCC
The DNA here is from genome assembly GCA_964023405.1 of Apodemus agrarius. Classification (NCBI taxonomy): domain Eukaryota; kingdom Metazoa; phylum Chordata; class Mammalia; order Rodentia; family Muridae; genus Apodemus; species Apodemus agrarius. The sequence continues at coordinate 11,035,338 of OZ030020.1, read as the reverse complement.
GTCCTTCCCTGGCTCTGGGGGCCAGCAAGTGCCCGCCCGGGTATTCGTTGCTAAGCCAAGTCTCTGTCCATGCACCTGAACCCAGTTGCTGGCAGGCAGTCCGCAGTGACCCGAGGGAAGATGGCAGCAGGCTGCAAGCCCGCTAGCCAGTCCCCAGCAATCAGGGACAGCCTCTGAGCTGTAGGTGCTTAGAGCTCCTGCCGACCTCCCCTGGCTCTGGGGGCCAGCAAGGGCCCGACTGGGTATTCGTTGCTAGGCCAAGTCTCTGTCTAAGCACCTGAACCCAGCCGCCAGCAGGCAGTCCACAGCAACCCGAGGGAAGATGGCAGCCGGCTGCAAGCCTGCTAGCTGGTCCCCAGGCTATTCTTATGTTTTAATCACATGTTAGCAATAACCATGGTAACTGATCCATTGGAGTTACACAATAAGTTCATATACTGATATATATCTGGGCCTCACCACACTATACTCAGACAACCTGAACTTGGTATAAAGTCTTTCTCTGGTTGTTGCATTTGGTCTTGGAGTACTGAATAATGGAGTACTTGCTCAACCCAGAGGTCATATTCTTATCAGAATAGATAGAAAATGTAGAAGGATAGCTAGGTATCATGAGACTAAAGTCTCAGAGTATTCATGGCTTATGATTAACAGGAGCCATGGAACTTTAGCAGATTTTTCACTTTCATTTTGTTAGTCAGAAAAGAAACATATCCAAATCTTCTGTGACAAAAGCAAAAAAAAAAAAAATGCCAACAATGAATGAGATCCTACAACTAGATTTGTCCAAGGGATTTGTTCATTTTTCTTGAAGCAGCAACTTCTGTCCCAATCAAGGTAACCTTCCTCCTCCATTCTTGAACTACTTCCTTTTAAAGGAAGAAAATGCTAAGACCCAACAGATTTTATCTACTGTGTGTTTGAATGATATTTAAAGTCTGGAATAGAGTCTTTCATATAATTGATAAATACAGATTATTTTATTCAATGGATTTTTATTAGAAATTATGCCTGATGTCTAAAAATAAAGCATTGCTAATTAGTTAAAATGAATCCACTGTGCGTGGAAGAGAAGCATACATCCGTATCTGAGTCTTTAGCTAACAATGAACTCAGTTTTCTGGTATTGATTATGAACATCTCCCATTATAGACACAGGTTTCCCAGAATTGGGAAAATGCAAATTTAGGTTACATAATTATTTCTATTGTTTTGAGGATTGTCTGTATGTTATGCTTCTTCTGTACATTGTACAAGTACTTTAATAATGTCACTCTGCCAACTTCCTATATGATTTATAACTTGATACTAAAGAATCAAGGATGTTGCCAAGGCAAATATTCTATATTGTTTTAAAATGTACTTGTAGGCAGAAAAAATATGGGAGTATGCATTTATTGTTGGTAATGTCCTTGTCAAGATATATTGATATTGCTTGTCATGAGGAGACATAATGATGGTCTCTGTTCTATAAAATCAGCTTATCATTAGAAAAGTCTGTGTTCTGACATTCATTTTATAATTTGGGTAGGACATAATTTGAGATGTAAAATTATGGATCATATTCTTAATTAACTGAATAATTCAGTGTAAGGCAATTAAGCTACAATACCTCTTTCTGCAAAATGGAGCTACTTAGATCATGGAATAAATTAATATTAACAGCCATTGTAATGGAAACACAATGCATAAAGAAGAAAATTCTAATGAGTTATTTTCATTAATAATTACAAATATTTAGATGGTTTAAAGATAGAAACTATCCTTTGTATTAGTTTTTCATGAAGCATATTAAACATAATTTTGTTAAATGGTCCACTGAGACCAAGTGGTAGGACACTTCCACCTTTGGTTCTAGGGCATAAAAAATGTATCCACCTATAGAGCGCCCTACCTGACATAAAGATGCTTCCATTTGTGCTCTTGGCTGTTGTTAAAATGAATGAAATTTATGTACTTATTGTGCTTGTAATTCATTCCAAAGATAAAACTGATAAAAACTGATAAAGTGATTAAAAATAGAGAACTGCTCCCACAGAGATACAGAATGTGTCTTCTTCAATTTATATTTTCTGTCAAGAAAAGAGATGATTCTATTACCTTGTGTGCTAATAGAAACTGTCATGTCAAAACAAATCTGAAATCCCCAGGCCAAGTTTAATTATTAACATATTTAATTGAATTAATAAATGATCAAGACTCAAGATAAACATTTAATCTTTATTTTAATCTACTAATGGAAAATTAGTAGATTTGCTTTTTGCTTTTTGAAAAAACTATACCTACCTTTTATACTTGAAATGTAAATAATGATAAGGTATGGATAGATGGTCATATGGCTGGTGTATAAAGGGAGATCAACCTCTTGCTCATCTCCTAAAGCTACAGATTCACAGTGAAAGCAGTCCTTTGTGGATATTGTTTGATTTACTGACAATCATCCTTTAAGACTGACACTTTCCTGACTACCTTTTACCTTATAAAAGAAAACAGATTTGGAGAAGGTGTGGTAACTTATCTAAGTTTCGATCTTCTAGATAGCAGGTGGTAATCAGAAATTAAACCTGAAATATACCTGTCGTGTTTGTCCTGAAATTTAAAGTTAGGTTCTTTATTGCTGTGGCCAGACACCCAACAGAGCAGCTTAAGGCAGGGCAGTTTTCTTTTGTCTCACACCTTCAGATGGTGCAGTCCCTTATGATTTAGAAGGCATGACAAAGGGAGAGGCTCTGTCCGTGGTGCTGAGAGCCTGAGAGTTCTGTGTTTATTCATATTACAGTGGACAGAAACCCAGAACAAGCATTCAGAAAGGCAGATACAACAACCCTCAAAGCCCAATCTCAGTGATGAGCCCTATTAACTACCTCCCCTGTCCTAAATGCCCTACAATTTCCCAAAATACTGCCACCAACTGGGGATCCAGTATTCAAACACAGAAGGAGATAGTCAGGCATTTCAGATCCAACCTGTGACAATGCCTTGCCACCAAGATGCTTACAAGTGGAGGAGACCTCGACTTTACATTTTGTTGCTTAAGATTTCTCGGTCTAGGAGTGATGAATGCACAAATACTAAAATAGCATGCATCTTATAAATATATGTGGAAGCCAACATGAGAGAAACAAACCTCCATTGTTATAAAAAAATGACTCCTTTTTTGTGGTTTTTTTGAGACAGGGTTTCTCTGGCTGTCTGGGAACTCACTCTGTAGACCAGGCTGGCCTCAAACTAAAAAAACTGCCTGCCTCTGCCTCCCAAGTGCTGGGATTAAAGGTATGCGCCACCACTCAGCAATTAAAAATAATGAATTCATGCAATTTGTAGGCAAATGGTTGGATCTGGAAAATATCATCCTAAGTGAGTCAATCCAATCACAAAAGAACACACATAAATTGCAATCACTGATAAGTGGATATTAATGAGCCCAGAAGCTCTGAATACTCAAGACACAATTAGCTAAGCAAAAGATTCCCAACAAAAAGGATGGAGAGGACCCTGGTCTGGAAAAGTCTAAATCCAGTTTTGTAGGAGAGTACCAGAACAGAGAAATGGTGGAGAGGGGGGGGGGTGATTGGGGAATGGGTGGAGGGGGGAAGAGGACTTATGGGACATATGGTGAGGGGGGGGAAACTGGAAAGGGGAAAGCCTTTGGAATGTAAACAAAGAATATAGAAGATAAAAAAAAATGACTCAGGGAGGAAGAGTTGTGCCTGGTAATGAGAGTGTATAAAACTGAACACAATCCATACAGTGTTTTTAAAATATGGACAATAAGGGGCTGTGTAATGCAACTCAACATCTGGTATTATGAAAAATAAGAGATAGTATAAAATATTTAATAGCAATGTCATCCTTAAGCAGACTGATTTATTTTACTGGTTTCCGGATTATAAACACTGGATCATTTCCCTTGGTTCCATTCTTCATTTGCAGCACAGACTTGTATGTCCTGTGTTTACTATGACTGTGGCTGCTGGACTCCTGATGAAGTGAAGCCTCTTCACTGTGTCGGCTGAATGTGGTTTTATTTCTGAGGCTGTCCTTTGTGGAGATGCTTTTCTGACATAAGCCCTCTGCTCATCAGAAAAATAGAAAATGAACCTCTGAGAGACTGAACACCTTTGATCACCGCTGGCTTGGTGCATATTAGAACTAGTGACCTGGAGCTAAGAGGTTTGGTCTTCCCTTACCAATTATTCCCCCTAGCTATCCACTGTCCTATATACTCATGATTCCCAGTCTCCCTGTACATGACAGTGGTCTCCCTCTAAAGGAAGGTTAAAGAGTTTGTTCTCAGTACCCTGGGAACCTGGTGCCACTCTATAAAGTGCTTCATGCATGAAGGGCAATCAAGTTCCACTTACTGGAAAATAAAACAGATACTCAATACTTTGACACACAGACACACAAATACACATATACACATACACACATAGACACATTCACATACACATACATACACAAATATAGAACATTACACACACATGTACAGACACTCACACAGACATGCAGACATACAGACACACACACACACACACACACACACACACAAACTGACTGTTGCATTTTGAGAGAAGAGTTACACTCAGCCTATACAGTCAGAGAGGTTCCACCACAAAACTCCAAGCATATTTACACACTATTGCACGTGCCTGTTAATTGGCTGGATAGTGAAAATTGCATGCGCCCAGGAAAATGTCAACTTTAATCTTACCAGAATGGCTTCAGAAGAGAAATGAATAGAAAGCAATTTCTATCAGAATTAAGCTGATGGTATAGGCTTAGAATGGAGAAAAACATTGAACAAGTTGAGGTGACAGGAAAATGAGCTAGATGAGGCCAGCCACTGTTGGGGCCCTATGTTCTAAAGACTTGTGTTTAATTATTATAGGGAATCTATTTACTTACTTGTTATAACAAGCGATTTGAATTGCCTATTGTTTTCACTTCATGCACAAGGAAACTGAGTCTCAGAACAATCAAGTATGTTTCCCTCCCACCGGTGGGTGGCCTAGCTTTTTATTTTTTTTAAATTTGGAAGACATTTTAAATAGTTTTAAAATAGTTAATAGTTAAAACTTAGCTTTAATTTTTGACATTATAATATTACATCATTTCCCCTTTCCCTGCCCTTCTAAATTGTCCCATATGCCCACTTTGCTGTCTTTCAAATTCATGTCCTCTTTTTCCCCTTATTGTTGTTACACGAATGTATATATGTACATATGTATTTCTAGATATGAACTGTTCAGTCTGTATAATGTTTGTCATATGTATGTTTCCAGGGAAACACCACTTGGTATTCGTGTGTGTGTGTGTGTGTGTGTGTGTGTGTATGCACATGTGTGGTGTTATATAACTATTTATTTATAGTTGAAAATAAATTTTTTCATACCACAAATTATGATTTTTCTTTTCCTTCCCCAACTTATCCCAGATCCTCCCTAATCCTCTTTCAGGCAAATCCATACTCTTTCTTTCTCTCTTTCATTAGTAAACAAAACAAATAATAATAATACAATAATATAAAAACAACCCAGAATATACAAAATAATGAAACAGAAAAAAAGGACCAAAGAAAAATCACAAGAAACAGATGCAAAGACACACATTCATACACATAGAAATCTCCCCCCCCCCAAAAAAAAAAACCACAAAGTCAGAAAAAAATATAAGCATAAGACATTTAAGGAGAAAGAATTTCCATTCAAAGCACTATAAAACAAAAACCCTCCAAAAATTCCACTGAGTTCCTTTTGTGCTGTCCATGTAATGCAGGCTCCATGGCCTGTACTTAAGTATGGTTGTATGCCCAGTTAGACTCCTCTGAATAAAAATGGTTTTTTTCCTTTGGAGCTTTGGTCTATTTGAGTTAGCTTTTGGGTTAGGATTGAGGGCTTTGTTCCTAGGTAACAATTACAAATACAGTCTCAGGGAGCCACTTTAGTTTGTAATGCGTTCAGCACACTATTATCGTTAGAATGGGAGTCAGTGCACTTGGCTGTACCCTTCTAAAGCTCCTATAGTGCTGACCCATTCATTCTCTTCAAGTGTAGATGAGGCCTTGTGAGTGGTGTAGAAACATCACAATGTTTCTTTTAAGTATATTTTACATTTGAAAATGTTGAAACTTCTTTCTCTCTTACCAGAGGTTGTAAAATCATTACACTGTAATTACTACCATGCTTATTTCTACTATTGTATTTGGACAGGAAAATTTGATTCCTGCCTGCCCAGATGAGCTGACCGACCTCCTTTCTGCTGTATATAATAAACACAATGAGTGTCTGGGCGTCTGGTGTGTCTCCATCCAAGCACACATAACCTCCCCCCAAGCCCTGTGTTATGCTGCATGTGTGTCTTTCTCAATATCCTGTCATTATCAGTCAAATTTCAAAGACCCAGTCAACTGGGCTGCAGCAGTCAGAGCAGATCAAAACCATTTTTTCCTTTAAAATAGTTTTATTTCACTCCTTGTTTCTTTTTGTAATTAATTAATTTATTTATTCTTTTACACTCCATATTTTATTCCTCCCCCCCCATCCACCCTCCAACTGGTCCAAGTCCCATGCCTCCTCCTCATCTCCCTGTTTCCTCATGGATGTACCCCTCTAACACCAGAACTCTAAACTCCCTGGGGCCTCTAGTCTCTTGAAGGTTAGGTACATCATTTCTGAATGAACACAGATCTGGCAGTCCTCTGCTGTATGTGTGTCAGGGGCCTCATATCAACTGGTATATGATACCTGTTTGGTAGTGCCATGTTTGAGAGATCTCAGGGGTCCAGATTAATTGATACTGCTCGTCCTCCTTCAGGATTGCCCTTCTCCTCAACTTCTTTCAGCCTTTCCCTTATTCAACAACAGGGGTCATCAGCTTCTGTTTTTTGGTTGGGTGCAAATATGTGCATCTGACTCTTTGAGCTGCTTGTTGGGTCTTCTGGAATGCAGTCATGCTAGGTCCCTTTTTGTGAACGCTCTATAGCTTCAGTAATAGTTTCAGGCCTTGGGAGAGTTCCCATCTCAAACCTGCTACACTCAAGTATCCCAAATAACAATGATGAATTTTATTTTCTGCAAGAAATAGTGGATAGTTGTCAATACATAATCTACATAATCAAGTTTAAACATTGCACTGTTGTCTTGTCTTTTTTACTCCCAGAGGAAAGGAAAAGGGGTCTTGTTTGTTTATTTTTAATCTTATGACTCTGAGGTTACAATCCCTGACGGAGAAAAGTCAGGGTAGGAACTTACAGCAGAAACTTTATGTAAATTAAATCAGATGCTTCTGCCACTCTTGTAAATAAAAGACTATGAACAAAATTTATATGCATATATTTTCTCAGAACTTGGAAATTTTTATTCTGTGCATCTGTGTGCAAGTACATGTGGTATGTGTGTAGGTCAGAGGTCATTATCAAGTGTCTGCTTCAATCATTTCCCACGTTATGCTCCCAATGAGGGTCTCTCACTGAACATTTATCAGTTCAGCTAAAGTGACTGGCTAGCCAGTGAGGTGGTCCATGAATCTGCTTTCTTTCATAAGCACAGTTCTGGGGTTATGGATATGTACTGCTATACATGGCATTATATGCAGGTTCTGGGGATGAGAACCCAGGTTCTCATGTTTATACAGTACCTTACTGAATGTATCATTTTCCTATACTATCAATATTTTTTAAATAAACATGTTCTACTAATCAAACGTGGGCCCTATACAAGAGTAGCAAGTGATCTTAACTGAGCCATCTCTCTAGTCTCCATTATATATATTTTTTCACTTTCAGTTTAATTTTAGTTTTATAACACAGTGTCTGTTGAGAGACCTATTTGCACTAAAATGACTCATTATGCAAATATTTAATACTATTAGCCATATATTGCTTTACAGAATTGTTGGCTGTAATAGGCATTTTCAAAGGTGCCTTGCATTAGATAAAGTTTCTATCTACACTAAACATAAGTCCTTGTGTAAATCCTTATAAAACACATTTGACAATGAAAAACAAAGTGTTGGATGGAAGGATATGGAGAAGAATAAGATGGACAACAAGGTCTTCATAGAGAGACAGGAAGTTAGGTCGAGGGTTAATTTTTCTTTTTCCTGAGCTTTCGTTTAGAGGCATTTTCCTGTGATGGAGGACCACATGTATTTCTCACTTCCCTAAATGAGATGCCAGAGTTGTCAAGACAATAAAAATCTTTGTCCTTACATCGTTATTGGTTATGCCAAGCTAAATTTGGCTGTAGTGAAAAACTTATCAACATCAGTGTCTTTAAAGATGTTTGTTTAGTCTCTCACTAACAGAAAATATCCATTCTGGGTTGCTCTTATATTTTTATTTGGGGAACTATGGCCATGGACTCCTCATTCCCTACTGCTTTGGAGGATTCTGATGCACAGAAGTGTGACTCAACACTCAAGTGTGGCAACAGTGTTATTGGCTTAAAAATTATATGATGTTTTATTCCCTCTTAAAAAGTCGTGGCTAGAATTGATTATGTAGCCCATCTGTCAGTAGAGCCAGGTAAAGAAATGCTCTCAGCTACCCTGATTTTTGTTATGTCAATGTATGAAGTGTGTATGTGTGTGAGGTGTGAGTGAATTTCTTTATCATGTGTGTGTGTGTGTGTGTGTGTGTGTGTGTGTGTGTGTATGTGTGTGTGTGTGTGTGAATGTGGAGTGTAAAGTTCAATATGGAGTATCTTAGTATTACCTTTTCCTTTAATAGTCCCTTAGCTTTTGCGACAGAGTTTCTCAGTCAGCCTTTCACACACTGATTGGCTACATTAGCTGGCCATAATTCTCCACTGGTATCCCTGTCTTGAGAGGAACACTTCCCAAGATTAAAGATTTACAGAACCCCATTTGCGTTTAAATATATCCTGAAGAGTCCAACTTAGCAATCATGCTGTGTGCTCAACTTTACCCACTGAGGCACTTCTCATGGCCACCTCCATTTTTTAGGGATGGAAGAGATGGTCTTTCCCCACATTATTGTATATCAGATTACTTGACTCACAGCTCTTGCTTTCTAAGAACCCTAAATTCTTTTTTTATTGGATATATTCTATATTTACATTTCATTTCCCTTTTTTTGTTTCCCCAACCCCTAAGGTCCCACATGCCCTTTTCCCTCCCCTTGCTCCCTCATCCACCCCTTCCCACTTCCCTGCTCTGGTATTCCCCTACACTGATGCTTTGATCCTTTCCAGCACTAGTGTTCATTCCTTTCTTCTTGTCAGACATCATTTGGTATGTGAATTGTGTCTTTGGTGTCCCAAGATTCTAGGCTAATATCCACTTATGAGTGACTGCATACCATGGGTATTCTTTTGAGACTGGGTTACCTCACTTAGTATGATGTTCTCCAGCTCCATCCATTTCTCTAGAACCCTAAATTATAAGCCATGAATTATGGTGATACCATTTGATTAAACAGATAGTCTGATTAATGAATTTAATCTGAATAAAACAGAGTTTCTCAGTACCAGTTTAAAATGTGTATATTCCAGCACAGAAAATGTATATGAAGAAAAAGAATCAATTTCATCAGGCTGGAATGGAGGACCACAAATTTCTAAAGGAAAATGAAGGAACTTCAGAAGTTTCTAAAGAAGGTTCTGTCACTGGAAACTGTGGAGAATAAGTATGCACAGAAGATGGAATCCATGCTGGAGTTACAGGTTAGTTTTTCACAAGAGTGGCAGTCTACATGGTCTGTTGCTTACTGCTAAAAAGGTATTTCAAAAGAATTTAAGGTAATAATGGGCCATTGTTTTATAGAAATTTTATTCCTTTTCTCTGAACCATTATTATTTATTTTATGTAAGGAATATTATTGTTCTTTGTCCAAATTAAGAAACTGAGTATGATGGTGAGACATTCAATACAAAAATGGGAAAATAAACTTCATGGTATCTGCTTTTAATGCCAATGGCTTTTTCATATTTTTTTTTGTTTTAACAGTTTTGCTTATTTTAGATGAAAGACAAAACTCACAGAAAATGGGCATATTTACTTGAATAGAGAGTAACAAAGCATGAGGGAGAAAAATAGAAGAGAAAATGAGATGGAAAGATCAAATAACAGTTTGAAATACTAATGTAGTAGATATTATAATTTATAATCACTCACCAGTAAGCATCAAGCTTTACACCATTATTTATTGAACTACCATTATATGTATGAAATAGATAATTACTATACTCAAGAAGGATAATCTATGGAAGCATGGCTAATCGCAGAACACCATGCCAAAGTCAGCTTGCAGCAACTATATAATGGACTATGAATTAATGCAAAAGCTCAAATTAGATGATTGGCCCAGCATCAATTAGCCATATTTGCTTTGGACTCATAACAAAAATGTCATATAGAAGTGTAAGATGACAGAAATTATACTCAATCAGCAAAATGACTTGTTTGCTGACTCTGCAGGGAGCAGGGGCACCCTGGCATTCGTCCCAGATTCCCCAGCCTGTATGGGTTTGTTTTTATGTATGAAGGGGAAAAAACTGAGAAGTAGGTTCCTTAACTGTGAATTTTCAATTTTACCTACTTTACGTAAGACAATTTGGTACATTGATCTTTTAAAAAGCATAACTATCTATCTTAACATATATACTTAAAGCAATGGTTAATTTTTGTTTGCCATGCATGTCTAATTTTAAAGTTGGATACTCTGCAAGGTGCTGGGGAAGAAAGGTCATCAGTGTTCCTGCTTAATTGTGGATCCAACAGCTACAATAATTACCTCTCTAGTAAGATATGTCCACTGGAACAAAAATCTCATGACTATTATGAGGATAACCAATTGTGTCAGATTTGGGGCACACCTCACTGGGAAACGATAATACTTAATACTTAAACCTGGTCAAGAGAAGATCACCAGGGGAAGCTTATGCCCTAGGACAAGAGTCTACCATTGTTCTTTGGTTGATGGCACATAGTTTCAAGGGTTCTGTTAACTATGTATGTCGATGCCTATAGATTAGTACTGATTTCAGAGAAGCTGCGATTGTGTGTAGTGACTCATAAGAAGACTCCCAATAAATAAACCCATGGAGCATCAGTGGCGTCGGAGTGATTGTTCATAAGTGAAACATCTGAATCACCCTCTCTAAGATTGAAGGAGCATTGCTGAAGACACTGGAGAAATGGAGTAGGTAGAGGCTGGGAAACAGTGCCAGCAAACACTGTCTTCTGGCAAAGACTGGAACGTGGCATTTTTCCTGTGGTTACCTGAACAGGATGTGACCATCACTACTTCATTAAGAGCTAGGGAAGGCCTCACCGAGCCCTATCACTCACAAAGGACATATGGACAGCAATGTGGACATATGGACAGCAGTGGATGTTATGGAAGGGCATGCTTCTCTTCAGCAGTGTAGCTCTGGCAAACTGCCCATTATCCAGTAAACATACTTTCTATTTATTCTTATGAGAGCAGCCATAATTAAACTCTATGAGGGCCAAAAAGGGACATCAAAATAGTGTGGTATTTCCCAGGAAGAAGAATGGTTTAAATATGTGAAAAAGTTTATGGGGTGAAAATAAGCAAAATTCAGTATATATTACATATACTAAAATTGTCAAAAAACAAAAATAAGTAAAGATTTTAAAACATACTTCTACAATTACATTCTCAAATGTCTAAATTAATTTCAAGTTAGTAAGTGACTATTACTGAAAAGCATAATGCTTCATATAGGAAATGAAGACTTATGTCTATATGATATTCAAGCTATGCAAAGTTAAATTCCAAATTAACTTCAGATAAATGAGATATTCTATCCTAGAAAAAGTGATACAAACAGGAGCCATCATAGATGGAATATGGAGAAATTTTCTCAATAGAATGTTTCTGAATGTCTGTGGAGTTAGTGAAAATCTGGAAATATTCATTATCTAATCTTGCTAGAAATTTGAGGTAAAAAAATAGAAAAGAAGTGAATTTAGGGGGTTGTTGAACTGTGTATTCAATGCTTTGGCTTGTGTAGGAATGGAGACAGGAAGCTGTGCAAAATTTAGGCAGAGAAAATTTGGTTGAAACTGTTGGTATTTGTTTCCATATTCCTAAACTAGCAGGCTTTTAGAGGAGTAAAGATGGGGACCACCAACATTTTGTTCACAGGCCTATGGACATCATATTTTATGGAATTATTACACACTGGACTTTCAAAACTCCCATGTGCCTACTGCATTATCTGACTTGCAACTTCCTTTATAATTTGCTGAAATCCTAATAAATACATATATGGATTATATAGGTGATAGATAGATGGCTAGACAGGTAAATAGATGATAGATAGATAGATAGATAGATAGATAGATAGATAGATAGATAGATGAACTAGCAATTAACAATAACTTTTATAATACTTGAGACCTCTTCATATCCATCAGCCAAGTAAATTTTGTTGGGCAGTGCTACTCAAGGAAACACAGGGATGAAACACCTGTATTCTAAGATAGCCATTACTTAGGGCAACTTTATGCTTTTGCTAAAAAAAAAATTAAACATGCTAAATTCATGGAAAAAAGCTACCATAAGCATATGAAAACATCAATAAAGCATCCATAAGATACCGAGACCAGTGAGACATTCTCTTTTAAAAATATTTTCAAAATATACCAACTCAGTAATGGTAGGTCAACCTGGGTGAAGAATGAACACTTAGAATGATCACATTGGACATGGAAGCTTCATTTTAAATTTATATGTGCTATGGGTAATTGCACTAATATTTAGATTGAAGGTTAATTGAAGTTAGTAATCATCGATTAGATGATGGAATTGAGTGTTGAGAAAAGAAGGATATCAGTTGTAATGATAAGCATTGAACCGAACAAAATACAGAGTTGAAACTGGTGACAACTTCCAAGAATTTGGGCATTTAAACAAATGAACAAGGAAGCAAACAAAACAATATTCTTGTTCTTTAAAAATCGCTGTTCTTTATATATATTGGATATTAGCCCTCTGTCGGATGTGGGGTTGGTGAAGATCATTTCCTACTTTGTTGGTTGCTGTTTTGTCCTTCTGACAGTGTCCTTTGCCTTACAGAAATTTTGTAATTTTATGAGGTCCCATTTGTCAAATCTTGATCTTAGAGCATAAGCTATTGGTGTTCTGTTAAGGAAATTTCCCCCTGTGCCCATGTCCTCCAGGGTCGTCCCAAGTTTCTTTTCTAATAGTTTCAGTGTGTCTGGTTTTATGTGGAGGTCCTTGATCCACTTTGAGTTGATCTTAGTACAAGGAGATAAGAGTGGGTCAATTTGCATTCTTCAGCATGTTGACCTCCAGTTGAACCAGCACCATTTGTTGAAAAGGTTATCTTTTTTCCACCGGATGGTTGTGGCTCCTTTATCAAAGATCAAGTGACCATAAGTCTGTGGGTTAATTTCTGGGTCTTCAATCCTATTCCATTGATCTACTTGCCTGCTGCTGTAGCAATACCATGCAGTTTTTAACACAATTGCTCTGTAGTACTGCTTGAGGTCAGGGATATTGATTCCCCCAGAAGTCCTTTTATTGTTGAGAATAGTTTAAGCTATCCTGGGTTTTTTGTTGCTCCATATGAATTTGAATTGCTCTTTCTAGATCTATGAAGAACTCAAGAAGTTAGACCCCAAAGAACCAAATAACCCTATCAAAAATGGGGTACAGAGCTAAAGAAATAATTTTCACCAGAAGAAATTCGGATGGCTGAGAACCATCTTAAGAGATGTTCAACATCATTAGTCATCAGGGAAATGCAAATCAAAACAATCCTGAGATTCCACCTCACACCAGTCAGAATGGCTAAGATTAAAAACTCAAGAGACAACAGGTGCTAGCGAGGATGTGGAGAAAGAGGAACACTCCTCTACTGTTGGTGGGATTGCAAAATGGTAAAACCGCTCTGTAAATCAGTGTGGCAGTTCCTCAGAAAATTGGGCATGTCACTTCCAGAGGACCCTAGCATACCACTCCTGGGCATATACCCAGACGATTCCCCTGCCTACAATAAAGACATATGCTCCACTATGTTCATAGCAGCCTTGTTTATAATAGCCAGAAATTGGAAGGAGCCCAGATATCCCTCAAAGGAGGAATGGGTACAGAAAATATGGTATATTTTTACAATGGAATACTACTCAGCAGTTAAAAATAATGAATTCATGCAATTTGTAGGTAAATGGTTAGATCTGGAAAATATCATCCTAAGCGAGTTTACCCAATCACAAAAGAATACACATGAAATGCAATCACTGATAAGTGGATATTAATGAGCCCAGAAGCCCTAAACATTCAAGGCACAATTAGCAATTCAAATGATTCACAAGAAGAAGAAAGGAGAGGACCCTGGGCCTGAAAACATTGGATCAAGCTTTGTAGATCCAGAACAGAGAGATGGTGAGGGGGGATGATCGGGGATAGTTGGGGGAGAGAGGACTTATGGGAGGTATGGTGGTGGTGGGGGAACTGGGAAAGGGAAAAGCCTTTGGAATGTAAACAAAGAATATAGAAAAATTAATAAAAAAGAACAAAAGAAAAAATTGCTGTTCTATAGAAAACTATAGAGATGCATTTGTGAGGATAATCATTTTTATTTGTTTCATTTCAGCCTGGGGAAAATTCAGAAGAGTGGTAATATTTTTGTAGTCATTTTGATACAGATGTAAAGTTACACTCTTCCTATTTCTCCGGACTATATCTTCTCAGAGAATAAAGTAGGAGGCCATAGTTCATTTGTGGATATGTGAAACTTGGGTAGTAAACATAGACATCAGGCAAGAGAAGTGCATTGCTAAACAAAATCCTCTTGTTTTATGGCTATCTTTAATATATGTAAGGAGATTTTTTTAAATAGTTTTAAATTATTTTTCACTGATGGTCTACTCCTAGAACAAATCTTCTTCATGTCAGAATTGCCAGCCACCTAATCTGTGAGCTACTGTCTTCATTCTCCTCTTTTTATTGAGATAAAAAAGGAGGTTCGCATTAGTGTATAATTACAGATCTGATTCTAAACAGGTTATAAAATATTCAGCTGCACGGGATAACCAGATAAATTTTCAAGCTTTCCTGAGTATGAAGACTGCCTTTCTCTTATCTATTTAGAGAAGGATATGAAAATCTTTTATGTGCATTCCTATTTACCTCTAGGGAAACTACAGCCCAATTTATAAGCACCATAAATCAAAACACAGTGCATAAATCCATTTCCTTATTAAAAGAACACTTCTGTGGCTCCCGTATGTGCTATAGGGGGATAATTCAAATTCACACCTCTAGTAACTGATAGAACAGAGACATGGATTCTAATGGCGAGCTCTAGTCTGCCTTCTGGGCTGCCAGTTTGCTTCATCATGATGCTAAAGGATCAGAGAAATCTGGCTAGCACATAGTTCCCTCTCTTTCTTAGTTTTTGTCAACTTGTGTAACTTCCTTGCCAGGAAAACCCAGATTCCTCATCTGCAGAGTTGTGATCAGTTTAGCTCCCACCTCACAATGATTTTTTCCTTGAATTAATGAGACTATAATACTGCTACCACTTTGATTGCACACGGAAATTATATTGTAAATATCATGTTACTACTGTTCATGTACCTCTGAGAAATACAAATGGAAAGTAACACAGACATTACTCAATATTTTTCCTTTGAAAATTGTTGCTTTTCTTACTTATTTTACATAGTTTTAATATGGTGTAGCATCACAGTTGGATACCTTGCTTCTCTTTACAGGCAAGAAAAATATGATCCTGTAGTACTCATGCTCCAGCACTGTGAAAAAAAATACATAAGACAAACAACTGTGAACCTTGGCTTTTTATTTTTTTTAGTTTCAGTCATGTTTGTCTCCACTGTTTTGAGCATGTTCTCAGATCAGAAACGCCGTGGTAGATGTGTCTCAAAGAGGAAAGGAGTCACCACTAATCAGAGGGCAGACATTGAGCAAGTATGCTGTTCTCAGCACTAAACTAGACATATCTATTGCATCAGGTGCCCATAAGAACATAGTGTTTTTCAGAAGAGGAAGTAGAAGATTGTAAGAGACAGGTCAAGGAAGGCTGCTATGAAACACTGGCTACAGGTCAAGAGGGGATGTTGCATTTGTGAGCTTACAGCAGCTGTGGCTGCCTGGGAAAGAACATTGCAAGATCAAATCAGTCAAGAGTTCAAGTTTTTATTTTTAACATTTCTTTTTATACAACTCCACAATTAGAATTGGTGTCCTTGGATTTTGGTTATGAACTCCATATACCTTAGTATTCGTGAATAATCTCTACCTATAAGGCTCTTAATGGGTTCAAAGATCAAATTATAAACTTTAGAGAGCAAAGGTAAAGGAAAAACAAATAATGGTTGCTACGGGGATAGCCCCTTGTGAATGGCTCTTGTAGATGAAGTGTCTGATTTCACAACCCAGGCCCTAAGAAATACAGGTTTCCAGAAGAAGACAACAGAATAAAGAGATGAGAGGCAGGGATATCTGTTTCCTGCATGTTCAGTTTGGCAACAAATGAGTTCTGACTTTGTGCTCATGACTCATTTGCTGCCGCACATATATTTACAGTCAGTTGCTACCTTGTCTCAGTTAAAATGAGGCATGCATCAACATCAGAGACACAGAGGTGAGAGAGAGCAGAAACATCACATAAAACCAATTTATGTTCAGTACTTTCAGGTTTGAGTGTTTCTAACTGCTGACCAAGGTTTCCTGTGGGAAACACAAGGGAAAAGAAGATGAAGTGGTTGACCTGATGAAGAACCTGATATTATTTCCCTCCTAGGAGAAATTGTTAAACAGTGTGTACATACCATAATGCTTGCCAGCTATTAAGTGGTCACTACATACCATGTACTGTGCGTGCTGAAAAAACTCTTTGATCTTGATACTTTGGTCTATTTTATATGAAAAGAAAATAGTGATTGACACGCTTATGCAAATCCACATGATTAAACTCCAGAACCAGAATGGACTGTTTCCATTCTTATAACAATGCATCTAAGTTAATTATGCTAAAGAGAAGCAAGAGACACATTGCAGCATACATTCCTGTGCATCACCACTTGGCCCAGGGTTTCACCTGATGAGAAAAATGCATTTTGACATATGGGAGAGAAAGCCTGTTTTACAGTGAAGAGAAAAGCAAAAATAAGACCAGAATCCTGGTGTCCTCTGCAAGGACATGTCACTAATATTACTTTCTTTCCAACTCATCTCACCTCTAAAGGATTCCTCCAGATCTCCATATAGGCTTGTAACCATTTCTTTAACATATGGGACTTACGGGGTAGTTTTTCAACCAGAATACAGCATCGGTGTCAAATCTCTTTCCCTGTGGCTTCAGGTAAGATTTAATAGTATTGAAAATGTAACTGAGAAGATTTAATGCTAACATGGATTAGGGATATGAAGGAACAATGGAAAGAAGATACTGTGAATGGTCAATGACTGTGGCTACTACTCCTGGAGATCGAGAAATTTTGGTGGCATGGCTTAAAGGAAATGGATAGTTTCTAAAGTGTATTGTATTTCAGCTTCCTGCTTAATGCTGAATCAAGACGATAGATAAGAAAATGGCTTTAGGACTTGTGTATCTCAGCAAGAGTTCAATGCTGAGGCCATAATTTTTAACTACCAACAATTAAATAGTATTATTTACAACAGAAGACTTTGTTCAGTAACCAAGGGGGTGAAAGATAATGGAAAGAGGCTAGAGGTTTGAGTTTGCAACATTACCTACATGTTTGTATGTTCTATGTGTAGTGTTTGTATGGTGTGCCTTGTCTTGAGCAATCATGAGTGTGCAAATGCATGAGTCAGTGTGCAGAGTGTATGCATGTTGAAACCAGAGTAGAACATTAGGTATCTCCCTCTATTGCTCTTTGCCTTTATTGCCTTGAGACAGAGCTTCTCACTGAACCTGAAGCTGACCTGATTTGCTCTGGCTGGCTGGCCAGAAAGGTTCTAGCAGTTATCTGTCTCTGCCTCTCCTAACCCTGACCTCAATGCTGGGGTTACAGGCATGTATAGCAATGCCTGGCTTCTTATATGTTTTCTGAGAATTTAAACTCAGGTCCGTATGGTTTCAGAACAAATAATCCACACACTGAGCTACACTGCCTAAAACCCACAGTGAGTTTACGATATCATAGTTTTATGATCTAATTTATATCACCCTTTCTAAATTCATATTTTGAAAGTCTTAGCCCTGTATGTGATTTCATTCAAATACCTGGCCTCTAAAACATACTAAGTTTAAGTGAAGTTATAGGATTTGAGTCCCAATCCAGTGAAATCCATGTTTTCATGAGAAAAGTACCAGAGATTCACTTCACAGAAGAAAGATCACGTGAGGATATAACATTATGACATCAATTCCATAAAAGAGGCCTCAGGGAAAACCAATCTGTAATAACCTGAATCTTTTTTTAAAGATTTTGTTTATTTAATTATATATATATGTGTGTATATATATACATACATATATATATATACATATATATATACATATATATATATATATATATATATATATATGTATGAGTATACTGTAGCTGTCTTCAGACACATTTGAAGAGGGCATCAGATCTCATTACAGATGATTGTGAACCACCATGTGGTTGCTGGGAATTAAATTCAGGACCTCTGGAAGATCTGTCAGTGCTCTGAACCACTGAGCCATCTCTCTAGCCCATTACTTGAATTTTATATGTCCCAATTCCAGAGCTATGAATCAAATAAGCTTTGAGAGTTGATGCTTCAGTTTGTGAGAGTTTTACCATGGAATCTGGAGAAGACTGATATACAGAGAAAACCCTCAATCTAGCAGGGCTTAGCTACACTCCAGCCTTCACTGATGGGGAGCACAGGTCATACAAAGCAGTTCTTACAGACTAGTGTGAAAACTACAACCAATGCTGCTGAAGAATGGACCACAGGGCTTGAATTCAGGTCTCTTACAGACCAATGCCTAGACAGGCTTAATATTAATAAAGGTCTTGAACTTACATTAATTCATGTGGAAAATCTAAGTACAGATTTTTTAAAAATGTAGTCACCAGCTCATAAATCACTTAGTTTGCTGAACTCTTCCTATTGATTAAGTTACCCTGATCACCTGACACTATTTTTTCATAAGTTCAACCTAGTGTCCTAAGTTTCTCCTATTTTTGACTTTACAGAATATTATTTGTACTTTCATTTTGCTCTTTAATGTGTTGAAATATTTTTAAATAGAGTCATTGCTGTCTATTTAAGTTATCCTAGTGTGATTTATGTATTTATAGGACCAATAAGGCAAGAGCATAATAGCGAACACTGGGATTAGATGAGTTTTGTAACCTGGCCACCAATACCAGATACACACCTGGTATTGGTGGCCAGGTTACAAAACTCATGCATAAAATGTTCTCAGAGTTCCAATAAGTTGGTTGATTTGAAAATAGGTAATTTACTAATTTCCATTCTAATATCTAGTCTAATTAAATTAATGACTCATTTAACAAATAGTAACTTGTTCTTGATCCACTTAGAGATTTTAGGTTTTGAAATTGTAAGAATAATACTATTCACTATTCAAATATGCTATTTTAATGTACTGCATATTTTGCCTACCTATTTCTCTATCGTGTTGAATTTATTACTCAATGAAAAGTTAAAAAGCCTTACACATAAGAGTCAACTGAATCCTGAGGTTATGTACCTTATTAACAAGCTTAACAGAAGAACACAATCTCTTCTATCCTCCTCTTCAAGCACTCCCTGAGAAAGAGATCTAAAGTGCAACACTCACCGTACACTGAGTCCATCCGTATACTGCTGATGGATTTCTCAGCCTACAGACCTATGAGCAATCTGTCTGTGATATCTTATTAGAGTAGTACAAAATGGAAAAAAAATACATCTTTTAGAATGTATTTAAACCTAAATACCTGAGGAAAAGTGCCTAGTCTTTGCTGCCTGAAAAGTAGCACAATAAATAGAATTACCCATATTATAACTTGGAAATATTGTCGAAATCATCACTTTATAAGCTTAAAAGAAGAGGCTAGAGAGTAGGTATGGGCACCAGGCTGAAGATCTGAGCTTTTTCCCCCTAAAACCATATTTGAAACCATATGTGAAAGGAGATAAAGAACTCCCAAGAGTTGTCTTCTGACATCTACATATGTGTAGGGAGTCTTGCACTCCCATATAGACAAATACATTCATAGACACAGCACACACACACACACACATACACACACACACACACACACACACACATACATTAATACTGTAAAAATAAATGATAAAATTGAAGGAGATCCATTTTCTTCTTCCTGTTCTTGTCAGTGCTTATTTTCTCATATAGCTATTTTATGCAAATTTTCCTCACTGATGGAAAACTAAGGCAAAATCTACACATTGGTGTCAAAGAAAAGATTTTTAAACATAATGTTCAGCTCACGAATTTATAAACAAAGCATCAAGCAGTACCTAAAATTACCTCTGCATCCTGGAAAATGACTTAATTTATACTATACACAGAAATGACAGTTACTAATAATATGGAATTGTTTCAACTTAAAGAAGTAAGAAGAAGTTGGATTCCATATCTTAATAACTCACCTCCACTGGCTTGATGTCCTTATCTGCTGAGAATGTTCACACTTCTTTCTAGACAGGAATAACCCAATGAATATGTATTAGAACTTTCTCCTGGATGTGTACAAATGAAACAACTTATTTTCCCTTGAGATTAAGATTCTAACTCACTCTATTTCCCCTTTTGACAGAAGTATAAAATCAAGAAAAGTCTGGAAACATAATAATGAGAAAACACAAATCAACTTTGATTGCATGGGCTCAATAATTTATCTCCCTGATCAAATATACAATGAGGTCTTAGTTATGATTTTATTGCTGTGAAGAAACACCATGATGTTCTAGGATATTTGATCACACTGTGAACCCTGAAGTTGTGTTATTTACTGAAAAAAAATGTTTCTACTTGCGTGGCTCAACTCTTATGCACTTCTAATCCCTCTGGCTGTAATACAGACACACCTTTAATTACAAACAATGAAGGTAAAGTTAGTTTGTAGAAGGAAGCACCCATGTTTAAAAGTGATGTCTAATTGAGTGGTAAACAAAGTGATGCATCAGAGATAGATTTGACAGTATAGGATAGGCCCAACTCTCAGAAGAGAGAGGAAATGGAAGCTACCTCAGAGAATGCAAAGAAAGAGGCAGTTTTACTGGGACAGTTATACACAGACAGGTTGCAGAGAGACAACAAACTAGACATAGGTGGAGACAGAATGAGCCAGAGAATGAAAAAGACACAAAAGGTCATATTTCCAAAGTTAATTTCAGGCCAAGTAGAGCAATTCACTGAGAAACTAAGAGAAGCCAGATTGAGTCAGTCATCATGAAGAGGAGTTTTTAGCTAATACAGCCAAGTTAAACCAGCTAGTTCAGAGGTTAGAAGAAACAAGAGAGGATGATCTTATTCAGCAGTAATTCTCAGAGGGTTGAACATTTTCTAGGCCTAGATTAGATTGTATAGAGGCCAGATTAGCAGATTGAGGCAGTAAATCTTAGAGACAAAGATTAAACAGGAGAATAAAAGCTAGTTTTACACCAGGACCAAGACAACCCTTTTAAAGGGAAACATTTAATTGTGGCTGGCTTACAGTTTCCGAGGCTGTACTGATACTTTATTGTCCTAGCTGGAAACATGGCAGTATGCAGACAGTCATGGTGTTAGAGAGAGAACTGAGAGTTCTACATCCTGATCTGCAGGCAGCAGGAGGAGACTGTGTGTCCCCATAGGAATAGCTTGAGCATAGGAAACCATAAAACCAGCCCCCCACCACAGTGACACATTTGTTCCAACAGGCCATACCGCCTAATAGTGCCATTCTCTACTGGCTAAGCCTTCAAGCACAATTGGTGGGAGCTATTCTTAGTCAAACCTCTACAAGTAATGATGGTTAAAGTTGAAAAGAGGATACTTTAAGGGATATACATGTTGACCTTAATGTTAACATGAGCATCTCTGTGTACCAGAAGCTATGTAAAGATCGTGTTCAGATGCTAGTGGCACTAGCAATCTAACAGATCAGCAGAAGCTCCAGTGTCACCTTCTTGACAACCTGTGAGTGAGAGTCTCTTTGGATCAGGAGGTCAGTCTTTCAGGGCCATAAAACAAAAGCATCATAATGCTATAGTATGTGGAAGAGACTAAATAAGAAAATCACATATTAGCCGGGCGGTGGTGGCACACACCTGTAATCCCAGCACTTGGGAGGCAGAGGCAGGCGGATTTCTGAGTTTGAGGCCAGCCTGGTCTACAAAGTGAGTTCCAGGACAGCCAGGGCTACACAGACAAACCCTATCTCAGAAAAAAAAAAAAAGAAAATCACATATTTAATATGAGCTGTCCTCAAACTATGTGGTTAGACTATGTGCTTGGTTACATCAAATCACAAAACCCTCAGTTATTCCACATAGAGGTTAGTGTAAGGTATAAATAAACAATACTACAGTTGGAAAATATATCCACTTAATGTACATTTTGGTAAGTTGATAGACTCTAAGCCGAACAAAAATCTATTATTATAAAAATGAGGAAGAATATGCTAGGAGAAAAGTGTACATATATACACAGTTATAAATATATTTACACTTATGAAAACATACACCATTCACAGATTTTGAAGAGTTACTATTATTATACAATGGGAAGAAATTGAAAGTTGTAAAAGTTTCAAATTGTTTAAATTTTAGGGTAAATGACAGATAAGTTAATATATATATTTAAATCTATCCCTAAAAATAAATAGAATGACAAATTTGGAATAAGCTAATATATATTTAAATCTATCCCTAAAAATAAATAGAATGACAAATTTGGAACAGGGCCAAAGACCATGAATATAATTATATAATTCCCTGGTAAACTTTTGCCCTTGCATGAGGTTCTGAGTCATAATTTCAACCTCTGGTATTAAAAACACAGGACAAGTAAAATGAAATTTTATATTACACAGAAAGACTAAGAGTTACCTAATCATAAGATTGTCAGCAAATTTTTCATCTACAAAAATGTTAGAAGAAATTATCTCAATGTTTCCAACACTGAGATTCATTGGGTTTCTGACACAATAGAGATGTCAGTCCATATCCTCAGGAGACTGGTTCTACTACCTCTTCCATAATAGATGCCACCATCCACAAATGCTCTAGGTACCTTGTTACGTTTGGATATGGTGTCTCCCAAATAGTCTTGTGTTAGGACTGGTTGAGAGATTGAGGTAATGCATGGACTGTACAAGCTGTGACTTAAGGGATGGATGGATACACCTAGATTCATAATGTGATGACACAATTGAAGCACAGAATCTTTCTGAGGTCAGGCCTCACTGAAGGAGTGCACATTTTTAAGTCCTTGAACAGTAAATCTTGTCATGGGTCCCCTCTGCTCCTTGACTGTGACAGGTGAGCAGCCCCAACAACCACTTCTCTGCCTGATATTCTTCCTTTTTTATGCCCAAAGCAATGAAGTCAGCCAGCCATTGACTGAAACATCTGAACGCATTAAATAACATGGTTCTTTCTACATTTTAAATTGCCATTTTGGGTATATGTCCCAGTGAAGAGAAGCTGACAAGCATGCCCTTATGTGATAAAATCACATAGCATTTTTGTCTACAAATACACATCCTGCTTACTTTGCCACATTTATAAATGACATAGCACATCTAATATGCCATGTGAATGTTAGAAAAATGATTGTTACACAGTACGTTATGTAGTGCATGAAAGCATGGGATTATTGCTAAAAGAGAATCCTAGTCTATCCCTCTACCTCAGCAGCATTATACTCCAGTATGACAGCACATGCTTATCATAGTAATATCCTGTGTCCCATCTTTAGTCTGTTTGGAAAGTATGTATCCTTCCAGCTGTAAATTTACCCTCCCCCACTTTTATGGATCAATGAAAATAAACATGTTCTGACTTATTAAAAACAATTTCTTTTATTGTCGAGAATAGTTTCCACTATCCTGAGTATTTTGTTATTCTTAATGAATTTGAGAATTTTTCTTTCTAACTCTATGAAGAATTGAGTTGGAATTTTGATGGAGATTGCAATGAGTCTGTAAATTGCTTTTGGCAAGATAGCCACTTTTACTTTATTAATCCTGCCAATCCCTGAGCATGGGAGATCTTATTATTTTCTGAGGTTTTCTTCTATTTTTCTACAGGGACTTAAAGTTCTTGTCATATGGATCTTTCACTTGCTTGGATAGAGTCACAGCAAGATATTTTATATTATTTGTGACTATTGTGAAGGGTATTGTTTCCTTCACTTCTTTCTCAGCCCATTTATTCTTTGAGGAAGGCTATTGATTTGTTAGAATTAATTTTATATCTAGCTACTTTGCTGAAGTTGTTTTTCAGCTGTAGGAGCTATAGGTAGAATTTGCTGGGTGCTTATGTATACCTTCATATCTGCAAATAGTGATATCTTGACTTCCTCCTTCCATATTCATATCCATTTGATCTACTTTTGTTTTCTCATTGCTCTGGCTAGAACTTCAAGTAGTATATTAAATAGGTGTGGAGACAGTGGTCAGCCTTGTCTTGCCTGACCTCCAGCTGTACTATAGAGCAATAGTGACAAAAATTGTGTGATATTGTACACAGACAGGCAGGAAGATCAATGGAATAGAATTGAAGACTCAGAAATGAATTTATACACCTATGGTCACTTGGTCTTTGACAAAGGAGCGAAGACCATTCAGTGGAAAATGGACAACATTTTTAATGATGCTACTTCAACGGGTGGTCTGCATGTAGAAGAATGCAAATTGATCCATTCTTACATCCCTGTACTAAGCTCAAGTCCAAGTTGATCAAGAATCTACAGATAAAACCAGATACACTAAATCTAATAGAAGAGAAAGTGGGGAAGAACTTGAACACCTGGGCACAGGGGAAATTTTCCTGAACAGAACACCAAGGCCTATGCCCTAAGATCAACAAATGACAAATGGGACCCCTAAAATTGCAAAGTTTCTGTAAGGCAAAGGACACTGTTCCCAGGACAAAACAGCAACCAACAGATTGGGAAAAGATCTTTACCAATACTATATCTGATAGAAGGCTAATATCTAATATATACAAAGAAATGAAGAAGTTAGACTCCAGAGAACCACTATTAAAAATGGGGTACAAAGCTAAACAGAGAATTTTTAACTGAGGAATCATGAATGGCTGAGAACCACCTAAAGAAATGTTACTCATCAGGAAAATCCAAATCAAAACAACCCTGAGATTCCACCTCACACCAGTCAGAATGGCTAAGATCAAAAACACAGGATACAGCACATGCTGGAGAGGATGTGGACAAAGAGGAACACTCCCCCATTGCTGGTGGGATTGAAAGCTGGTACAACCAACCTGGAAATCAGTCTGGTGGTTCTTTAGAAAATTGGAAATAATTCTACCTGAAGACCCAGATATATCCTTACTGGGCATATACCCAAAAGATGCTCAACATATAACAAGGACACATGCTCCACCATGTTTATAGCAGCCTTATTTATAATAGCCAGAAGCTGGCCACAACCCAGATGTCCCTCAACAGAATAATGGATACAGAAAAGGTGGTACATTTACACAGTGGAGTACTACTCATCTATTAAAAACAATGGCTTCATGAAATCCACAGGCAAATAAGTGGAGGGAACTAGAGTGAGGTAACCCAATCACAAAAGGATGCATATGGCATGTACTCACTAATAAGTGGATATTAACCCAAAAACTCACAATGTGGATGATACAACTCACAGACCATGTGGCGCTTAGGAGGAAAAAAGACCAGGATGTCCTTGCTTCAGTCCTGCATTAAGTGGGGAACAGAATGATCATGGGAACTGGAGGTAGGGGTGACTTGAGAGGAATAGAAGAGTTGGAGGAAATAAGGGAGGCAGTATCAGCTACTGGAGGGGACAGGAGAGAAGTACAGAGGTCAGGCATTGAATAAATATGTGTAGCAGGGAGGGGAGGAGGAACTGGTGATACCCATTGGAGGGTACCAGACACCAGGGAAACATCAGGCTCACAGGACCCAACAGGTATGATTTTAGCAGAGAGGGGGAGATAGAACCTGTAGAGATCCCCTCCAGTAGACAGGCATGACCCCTGGTCATGGGATGGGCCATCCACCCATTTCAATGTTTTTAACCCAGAAATGTTCCAGTCCAGAGAAAGAGCAGGGACAAAAATTGGAGCAGAGACTGAAGGAAGGTCCAACCAGGAACTGCCCCACCCGGGGATTCTGCAGACTCCAAACCTGACATTGTTGCCCTTGCCAAGAGGCACTGGCTAACAGGAACCTGGTATGACTGCTCCGTGGGATGTTCCACCAGCAACTGACCGATACAGATGTGGATGCTTGGAGCCAACCATCAGACTGAGCTCAGAGACCCTGGTGGAGGAGTTGATGGAAGAACTGGAGGAGCTGAGGGGGATTGCAACATCATAGGAAGAACAACATCAGTTGGCCAGACCACACAATGTTCTCAGGAACTAGGGAGCCATGGCTTCAGAGACATATGTAGCAGAGAATGGCTTGTCTGACATCAATGCAAGAGGAAGCCCTTGGTCCTATGGAGGTTTGATGCTCCAGTGTACAGGAATGCTGGAGTGGTGGGTTTGGAGAAGGTGGGTGGGTGGGGGAACATCCTCATAGAGGCAAAGGGGAGGGAGGGAGGGAGGGGAGGAAGGTTGTGCGATGGGGGGCTTATGGAGGGGCAACTGGAAATTGGGATATCATTTGAGGTATAAACGAATGAAATGGTTAATAATTAAAAACAAAAACAAAACAAAACAAAAAAACAATATCAGTTGACATTCTGATTATGACCAACTTGAACTATCCAGGTCTGCCCATATGCAGAAGATTTTGGTCATACTTGTGATGCTGAAAGAAAACTTTTATTAAAGTTGTATTGTTCCATGTTCTAAATAAAGTTATAAAGGTAATATATCATGTATCATATATATGTGTATATATATGAAAGTATGTATAAAATAATATACCATTAAGTATGTAATATTATAAAGGAATTACAAATTTACTTTATAACACAAATATTATAAAATGAAGATTTACTTACCAAAATTTATAGACATAGACACAAATGATACAGTAAGCAAACATAAAAATATAGCATCATATAACATCTTATTTAAACTAAATAAACTATAATACCCAGTGCCCCTATATCTTTTATTGCTATTGTAGAAAGATCACATGTTATAAGTACCTGCTTAGACCATGGGATGAGACCATCATCTTTATGTGAGCAGTTGCAGTAAATTATAAACCTGTTAAAAAGTGCTCCAACCTGTTGTTTGGGTGTCTCATTTATCTTGTATAACATATACAACATATGAATATATACTAACGGATTTGTCAGTGATAAAGCCTATAGTCCATACTACAAAGTAGTAATTAGGTTTTTAGAGTCTCCAATGCTAATTTAAATTTTTATCATACAAAGGAACCTGGGCCCCTAGTCTTGTGTTGTTCAAGTATTAAGTATAGTACATAAATAACCACATTTACATTAAATTTATTTTAAACATAGACCGAAATATGCAGACTACAGAAAATTTCTCTGTCTTACAAAAAATGCAATGATAGGAAAACATGGACAAAACTGAATGCATAATACTGAAAACATGGAACCCAACATAGCAAAGCTCTGAAGATCATACTGCATGATATTCTGAGACGGGGAAATCTGAGGCAGCAGATGGATTGTTGGCTATCAAGGTTAGTAGAAAAGAAGGATAAAGGAAAATCCTATAACTAATAAAATATACAATCTTGTAATTGAAATATATGTCACTATAAATTTCTCCAAAGTCATAGAAAATCTATCAAGTGTGAACTATAATGTGAACTACAAAAGGCATAACAGTTGTTTCACTACAGGGTCATGTATTGTCATAGATGTAACCATTTTCCTTTGGGAGAGTATTCAATCATGGGATCAGGGATAAATGAAAATTTTCTAGGCCTTCCTCTTAACTTTTTGGTAACTTTAATAATAAGGGGAAATTCTAAAATTTTCCCTTATTATTAAAGATAAAAACATGAATGGGATTTGTGTTTGAATAGTTTTCCCTTTACTATTTATATTCTTGTAATTTATATTCTAATTGCTTAATTAATAAATAAGACTCCAAATTAAATATATCTTGACTTTTGCAAATTAGTTTGACTTTGTAATTTGGATGATTATCTAAAATAAATTATCTGTGTATCTATGAAAGTTCTGTTATGTTAGCTATTTTGTTATAATAAGAGTGATTCAATTCTAAGTCTGGAAACCGTATCTTAGAAATAAATAGTGAGCCATACAAGTTGAAAATTCAAGAATGTAAGGAGATTTAGCAATGTGGATTGTTGCTCCTAATCTGAGTAGAGTCCATGTATGAAGTACTTAAGGAGAGTCTCTATTCATAGAAGTCAGAAAGAACTCAAAGATCACAATCCAGGTCACACAGCCTCAAGATTTTGAAAGCCAGTGTCACCTAACACCATGGGAAGCTGGAATGATTCTATTATCAATGTAGGTTTTCATCCATCTTAAAATAAGCCAGACACCCCAGTACTTGTCTTTAGCAATTTTTCAAAGACCAGATTTTAATACTAATTTTTTACTTTCCTGCTGGAAAAAAGTTTTTTGTTTTACCTAAACAAATTATATTATAATGTATTATGTGGTGATTTGGTATTAGTAGAAGTAGTAGAAGAAGAGAAGGCCTAAAATCTTTATCTAACAGTAATTAATAAATATACCAGGCAAGGACACAAAGATCCTGACCTTGTCTGAAAAGAAAATCCAAGGTCTGATGGGAAATAGCATTGTACAAGGTCATGTCAGTCAGAATTCACCAGAGAAACTGAACCAATGATACACATGTCTTTGAGACTATTTGTGTCTATTTTTATCTGTGCCTACATTTCCTGGAAAGAGGCTTAAATTTGGGCAAGTTGCCATGTGTGATGTGACTGTGGGTAACTAGCAAGTCTAAAGTTCACTGAACAGAAGGCCACCTCCTATAGCCAGAGAGCAACCTTAGTGAGCTTTAGAGACACCAACCCAGCCACAAAACTTTCAACTGAAAATTTATCCTGTATACAAGTAATTCAAGCACAGAGGAGGGAGAAGAAATGGAGGGAATGACCAACCAAGAACCAGCACAACATGAGTCTCATCCCTAACAATGATGCAAACACTAATCCCTAACATTATTAATGTTATGCTTGCAGAGAGGCTCTACCCAGCAGCTCTCTCAGACACAGACACTCCCAGACAAACTGTCAATGGAGCTTGGGGACTCTTGTGGAAGAATAAGAAGAAGGATTGCAGGCTCCAAAGGGGATAGGAACTCCATAAGAAGACCAATGAAGTCAAGAAACTTGGATCCTTGGGACTCTCAGAGTCTGAACCACCAATCAAAGATCAAACAGAAACTGGACCTACGCTTCCCAACTCATCTATAGCAGTTGTTCATGAGGCTACATAATCTGGGTACTTCTTACCTGTAAGTATAGAGAAATGTCAGAAACTTCTATCTTAATATATCTCACGGTAGGATGAAATTATTGTCTGAAGTTTCCTTACTCATGTTTTCAGGGAAATTAGATAAATTGGTGTTCTGCTAGCACAGCGATAGATCATCAAAGGACTCTCTGGCAAATAAATGATCACCACAACCTGTATTTACACTATGACAAAAACAATGTTCTTCCCTGTCTATCATGCCATGTCTTGACATGACAATTAGATTAAGGAAGATACTAAAGGAGACTCTATGACCCTGCTCATACTTGCCTGGATGCAGGTATCCAAAAATCATCTCTTAGTGAGCATAATTTCTTGCCACTACTGGTGATCTTAGTACATTGTAAAAATCTAGTGTATTTATGCTCCTAAAATTACATCAAACTTCTTAATTTTAGAGGGAATTCCAATGGATAAAATATGTAAGACTTAATGCATGCAATATATACCTCTGATATGTCCTAAATGATTCTCACATTGGCCCTCATTGTGGTCATATCAGGAGTGACATTTCTATGTACTTGGTGATTGTTGAGAATGGATAAATTCTGACCAAAACTGAACAACTTTCCAGAACCATTCTTAATTAACAACGGATTATCATTTATTTGAAAACAAAATTCTTTATAAATAGTTGCTAAGTATTTGGTAGAACTGTTGCCAGAATAAACATGCAGTTCATCTGAGCACCAAATGAACATGTGGCTCTACTGGGAATGTTTGGGGAACAGAATGCTATTAGTTGTATTTTCCACTCCATTTGAGAAGTCACTGAAAGCAAAAGAACAGAATTACCTGTTGTGTGTAATCAGGAATAAAGAAAACAGATACTGTAGTTAATCAGGTAGTGACAGATTTAGAAGAAATAACTCCTTTCTGTCCTTAACAGTAAATGAGTAGGTTACTTTAACAACAAAATCAGATTAAACTTCTGCCTAGAAGCAACAACAAAATTAACAGAAAATCTTTCAAATCCAATGTTCTTTCTTCGAATAGTTTAGTTCAAGCATTTTTAATCCTTTCCATTTGGACAAGATAATAAAGGAGAAAGAGTTGAGTTTGATTCTCCAAGGGAAATGATTCAGGCTCCAGTTACTAGCAATTGTGTTCAGAGGGGGATAGTTAAAAGTCTTCTGATTTACAAAAGTACAGTACATAAGCTTCTTAGGACAGGCTACCAGTTGAATTAATATACAGAAATTAAGAAAGCAATATTCATAGTAAAAGTAAAACCCTAGTTTGTCTGAATGCTTTAAACATTAAGAACATTTTTTATATTTTCATATTGTAAGGATTTCTCCCTTCTTCCTTCCTTTTCTCCCTCCTTCTTTTCCTCCATCCTTCCCTTCTGTCTTCCATTTCTTTCTTTCCTTGTTCCTTAATGTTTATTAGGATTAACATCAGTCACTGTATGTATAAGGCAAGCCCTTTATCACAGAGTGGCTTTCTCAAACACTTTGTGTCTTTGTGTTCATAAACCTTTGATTAAGTGGTGCTGGTATAACCAAAAGTATGATAAAAAAAAGTTAAGTATTACACAAACCACAACAGTAATTTTTAACAGATAATTTGATAGAAATATGTTTAATGTGGTGTCATGGGATTGAGAAGGCAAAAATAGTGGGTTAAATTATACAAAGAATATCTCTAGAAAAGAACAAAATTAAATACTATTCTTTGGAAATTGGAAGAAATGATAAGAGTTTCTGCCCTGCTTGAGATGCATGCTCCATGACTGGTGAACTTGGGGTTCTCTGGAAATTTCATACAAATCTAAAGATGATTGTGGGAGGCTGGAGTTATGGTTCTAAAAGAATGGAGTAAGCTCTTTTGAGAATACAGAAAAATTATAAACTGAAAGCAACTGCTCTCTCTAGAATAATTGAGGCTGATATATTAAGGAAGAATTAACGAACTGATTTTCACTGAATCAAAACCAAGTTGCAGGCATTTTCTTTTTCTTCTATTTTTCTATTATTCTTCTGATAGCCACCATGGAAACCTTGATAGCAAACCACCCAGTTGAATGAGCAACATAGATGCCAGGATCTTGACGTCATAATACAGAATGGTGTATTAGGATACTGAAGATGAACATAAACAATTGAACAAAAACACACCAATTTACTACATGCTTTATGACCAGCAGGTGATAATAGTCTAACTATTTCTATAGGGACCCTTGAGTTGTCTCATGACACCCCAAGACCAAGTTCTAAGGATAAAGGAGATTTATTTGATCCAGACATGACATGAAATAAAAGGCAAAGACAAGAGATAAAGGACAAGGAAGAAGGAAGAAAGAAACAAATGAGAAGGGGAAGGTGTACTTGTCCTTGGGAATAAATCTGCCTTTGCATAGAGAAGAGTCTATGTGTATAGCTAAATGGAAACTTATAAATGTACAAGGGAAAACCCTATGTCAGGATGAACTGTTTAATTTTAACCTTGGCTTATTAGTTAGGAGGGCCAAATGGGAACTTTTGATTGCTGTCCTTCAGTACTTTGATAGCTGAACCTTGGTAGTCATCCTCAGGTTAAAATGATCAAATAAGTGAAGAGACTTTTGTGGCTAGTTTTACAAACAATCTAATAGTTTTGGTTTTTTTTATTTTATTTTTTTATTTTTATTTTTTATTTTTTTTTGCAAGAGAGAGGGACTAGAAAGGCAATGCATGCCAGAGCTCTGTTTGCCATGTTTGGATGCCTAGACTCCCTTCCATTTCCATCTGTACACTGGAGCAGGTGTAAACTTGGTAGACCAGGAAACTGGGTGTCTCCACTGCCCCTGTCTGGTGACCCATGAGCAGATGTTAGTGAAGACAGGAGCAGGTTCAGTAGTGGCAGTAGTGACAGGATAAACATGTCCACCAACAAGAAGCCACCTTTCTGTATCAGGAAAATTGCTGGAAGATGCTATGTACTCTAGGAGCAGGTTTCTTTCTTCCATTGAGCATTGCTGGAGTTGTCCTTGTGACAGTCCCAGAGGTTCATCTCTGTGTTGATCCCAGATCCAATCAAGGTGACAAAATTCACTTTCTCAAGAGGCAAGTTATCCAAGCTAGGACATGATAATTTAATACAAGGACATCCTTGATGTATATCCTGCTGTGCCTCCCCTCACTGGCTCAGGCCTTAGGGATTCCTGTCATGATTGGAAGAGAAATGTTTCCATTGTGGCCCTCAGGGAAGCTAAGTATATTGTGTTAATGAAGATTGTAAAGAGAGCGCTGGTTAGAAGGGACATTGCAACTGTTCAGAGTTATTTATGCCTTGTTTTTTTTCCATTTACTTTCAAGAACACAATTGGATAATTCTCTTCCTTTGTTGCTGGTAGAGCTACAGATTCATTTCTGATCAGTGAATTGAGACTGGAAATATGGTGTTACATTTCTGTGCTGCGAATTTCTTGTTGATTCAAAGGTCAAAGAACATCTTTGTTTCCCTCTGCACTAGCATGCCTCTAAGAATTGAGATTGTGTCAACTTTATTAGCTTTGATTCTGGGGCATCATGATAAAGAACTCTTCTCCATGAGTAATAGGATCAGAAAGGGAAGAAAAGAACCTTTATTCACTGTACTGAACCACTGAAATTTACAGTATGTTTGTCACTTCAACACAATGCCCATCTGAGTGACAGTGTCTCTTGTTTACTTCATAACTACACTGTACTGACAAAAATCTTCTGCTAGTCACATAGGGTTTGTTATCTTTCATGTTTCTTTTGAGAAACAATAGTTGCTCTATTCCAAATCAATGTAATGTCACGGCAAGGTTACAATGGAAAGTAGAGGAAGAAAACAAAAGAGAATAAAGGAGGGGGGAAGAGAGCAACAAGGAGGAAGAAGAGAAGAAAACAGAGGAGGTAGATGAGGAGAAGAGGAAGAATAGCAACAGCAGCCTAATGAAACTTTAACATGGAAAACAATTTCATTTGAATTGCAGTACTGTGTGAATGTCAGAGAAAAATAAGATTATTATTATTGTTATTATTATAATTATTATCCAGAAACAGTCTTAAAATGCTTAAAGAAATACAAGTGCATCTGATTCTCATATTAAGGGTAATATGCAATGTGAGGTCTTAAAATATTGTCATACTCCAAAAGAAGATTTAACAGTGCTACACATAAATATCTGAATAATTCATCACCAGATACAAACTAATCTCTTTTGAAATGTAAAATAATCCACAAATCTGTGTCTTCCAAATAAAAGAATAAACTATTATGGTAAGTCATCCTACAAACCACCACACGGTCATTGAAAGCTTGCCTTTCATAAAGCTATGCTGCGTGTTTCTCAAGAAAACATCATTGTAAACTTTCAGAAAGGTAAACTTGTAATTATTAGGCTACAATTGTAAAAATTGCTTAATGTATTATTTCCCATCTCTACACACTCTCAGTCAGTGTGAATATGTGTGGAATGGGCTTTTGTGACAAGCATGATGTGCAGGAAGAGGATTTCAAGTAATGGTGTCAATCGGAGTTATATTTTAATTTACATTTAAATTTCTCTAAATACTCATGCTCTACATGGAAAACATAAGTTCCGCCTCGGTTGATTATTCTTGTGTGAAGATTCAAACTTGATTCTATTTAAATCCACAGTCTGAGCATAGACAGAGCAGGCCAAACAAATGTCCTTAAACTGGTCTGTGGAACAACTGGGGTAGTAGCCATCAAAGCTAAGAGACAAGCATGAATTGTTAAAAGGCAGCCTTTCCAAGATCAGGCTTTGTGAGTGTGGTTTTCTAGGGGCCTAATAAGAAAGGCACTCCACACTTAAGTCCTGACATTGTTGAACTTGATCAGAGAAAGCCTTTCCAAAATGTGACCGAAATAAGCTTTCCATCTCCTACACCACCACAAATATCACCACCACCACCATCACCACCATCACAACCACCACCACCATCACTACCATCACCACCATCACCACCTTCACCACCACCACCATCACCAACACTGGTCCCAATGACTGTAACTGGTGTTTCTCTGCTATTTTCAGCTTCCAGTTCAAAAAATAGTGAAGGAAAATCAATGCATGATACATTACTGATAGAGAAGGAACAGAGAATATTTTCTGTGGTGGGTGAGGGTTAATCTTCATATGACATTGTATTTGTAGAAGTCTATGAGACTTGTAAGAGCATTTTGTATATTTATTTGCTTTCTTAGAACACAAGAAAGGAAGTACCATTTCTTTATATTACTTGATTTAATTATTTAAATTAATAAGATTTATAAGTTGAAGTTTTCAAAAGAACCTTTCATGTTCTAGCCCAGCAACCGGCATCTGCCCTTCAATTCCATATTTAAGAGCTTATGGAAATCACAACTTTATTGGGGCATGCGCACTATGGGCATGGGACAAAAATCCATTACGATCAGAATGGTAGAGCAATGGAGCAGCAGCTGGGCTCTCCGCAGTGCCTTTGTAACTGTGAGCGTCATCTCCTAGAGATCTGAGGCACTCAGTCTTCCACAGTGGAGCATGAAGACAATGGTCTTGAATTCCAGCAGCATAAAGCTGATGTGCTATTATACTCGCCTTAACATAACTCCTTTCCTGTATCAAATGAAAAGGAAACAGCAACCAAGGGCTTCAACAGTGCCAGGATGTAAGTGTGGTGTCACCTCCAACTTCTAGGTTGAGTCTCTACCATCCTTTCGCTACCCACAATCCTCCCAACCACCCTCCCAAGGAAAGAGTCCACTAGTGCTAAAATCATAGGTAGCACAGGACTAAGGAAAGCAGTATGAAAAGCTATAGCTTTATGTGAAGAAGGGAGATAAAATGGATAAGTTGAAATCAAGTAAGACCGAATTAAAGGACAGCAGCCCGATCTCCACAAAGAAAGAATCATATGATCATAGACCATACCTAAATTTGAGGCCACCGTTTTTGTTTTTTTGTTTTGTTTTGTTTTGTTTTGTTTTGTTTTGTTTTGGTTTGGTTTGGTTTGGTTTGGTTTGGTTTTTTGGTTTTTCAAGACAGGGTTTCTCTGTAGCCGTGGCTGTCCTGGAACTCACTGTGTAGACCAGGCTGGCCTTGAACCCAGAAATCTGCCTGCCTCTGCATCCCAAGTGCTGGGATTAAAGGAATGCATCACCACTGCCCGACTCAATGCTGCCATTCTTACTCAAGAATAGGCATTATGGGTAATCACCTCCGGATATATATGTATCAATCAGCAACCTTTAAGTATATTGAGCAATGATCTGAATGCTCATTATTCAGTGTCAGGCATGTGAACGTGGTGAATGTCTGTGTACACACAACCTACAGAAAACTGCAATGTAATGGAAGGACTAGCAGCATTCAGTAACGCATGCTATGCAAAGAAACTTGGTGTGGAATGTTTCGCATTAAGGCTTCAGAGAACTCCTACTGTGACCCCATTGGCATGTTCTTCCTTTCCAAAGCAGCCTCGCCTTTGATTGCCAACTAGCTTTGACTTTGAGCCATATTAGGCTGTAAAAGCATAAAGGTTGCCTTCCCGTTGCAGCACCGCATAGAGAAAGTGCAGGAACAAGGCTGAGATCATAAAGGGAAGAGTGCCAATATGTCATGGGATTGCAGAAACTTAAAGGCACAAAATTAATCAGAGAGCTCTTTCACCCCGTCATCCTAGAGGGCTGAAACAAGAGAGACAGGAAGAAATGCCCTTCATTTCCCCTACTGCTTGCCCTTTATGAGAGCTTCAGTCAGAGTTCCTCAAATGCCACAGACAGAAGGTAAGGGAGGCCTCTAGTTAAAATGCAAACCAGCATTCACCCTGAGGTGTTCTGTGGTGAAATGACTGAAAGCAAAGTATGAAGAAGTTAATCTTTAAAAAAAAAAAACCTTTTCAGTACAAGGCAAGAAGGAACCCGTCATTTTTTTCTTTTGCTTTAAGTTTTCAATGGAGTAAAATTCAGTTACAGAATTCTAAATTCCACTATTCACTTTCAGGAGGTAAGCCTTGAACTCTGAAGAAGCATCAGTGTGTGGCGGAGAACTGATAGTCGAACTCCTACTCAGGAAAAGGATTAGCAGGGCACCGTGATTAAGATCCACATGGCCTAGAGTTTAAAACATGGTTGTTACATTAATGCTGTAGGTTTTCATAACTGAATCACCTAAAACTAAGTCAGGTAAACAAGCTAATTGTTTTTCAGAGAATATTACATAGATATGTAATAATGGGCTTTGTAACTGTATAACAATAAAACCTCATCTTCATTCCGTTTGCCATGTGCATGAGCTTGCTCTCCTGAAAGCCCTTTATCTACCCTTTAAACTGTCCTTTGAAGTAAGATACATTTTTACCTTTTCATATTGATAAGAGAGGAAAAAGAAATTAGCTAAATGGCCCACAGTCATACAAGAAGTTGTGGTAAAAAATGAATTTGAGCTGGTGATTCTAGAGCTGACCTCCTGAACAGCATCTACCTTAGTCAGGGTTTCTATTCCTGCACAAACATCATGACCAAGAAGCAACTTGGGAGGAAATGGTTTATTCAGCTTACACTTCCACACTGCTGTTGATTACCAAAGGAAGTCAGGACTGAAACTCAAGCAGGTCAAGAATCAGAAGCTGATGCAGAGGCCATGGAGGGGTGTTTCATACTGGCTTCCTTCCCCTGGCTTGCTCAGCCTGCTGTCTTAGAGAATACAAGCCCAGGGATGGCACCACCCACAAGGGGCCCTCTCCAATTGATCACTAGTTGAGAAAATGCCCCACAGCTGGATCTCATGAGGCATTTCCTCAACTGAAGCTCCTTTCTCTATGATAACTCCAGCCTGTGTCAAGTTGACACACAAAACCAGCCGGTAGAGCATTCTTGGGCAGTTTTTACAACTCCCATAATATTTGGAAACTGTGAAAATCTCTGTCATGGCTCAGAGGACATGCATCTCATTTCACTTATGAAGAACTCAAAGCCTGCCTTCCTAGTAAATTTGATAGTTTTGGATCCCCCTCAGTGTCTCTAGAGTAGAATAAAGAGCTAAAGAATTCTATTTTTCTGTAGCTAAGTATACATACAAATATTTACTTTTCTTGGGTTGTATTGATCCCTTTACAAATATGAAAAAAAATCTTGGTGTTTTACTAAAGCACTGCGTAATCATTTTGCTTAGATAGTTGGATGTGCTTGCTAAGGCCAGGTGATTGTCATACTGCTAATAGCAGAAATAGAAGCAGAAAATCTGCTTTAGTAGCTACACAGTCATGAAGAGGTAGGTACTTCAAATGGCATAGGAAATAGTTATCATGTTCACCAGAACCCTAACCCTAACCCTAACCTCTGACCTTTGAATCTTGGGTGACCATGGGTCTCAGTGTTCATTTTTAACAAATTAATTTGTATATAAACCTGTCTAAATCACATCTAAGAATTCCAAACAAAATCTGCGTTATAAAATATATACATTGACTATCCTGCTTACTATGTTTATATATCTATTATCCAACTTGTCTCAGTCTTCCTTTACTGTACTCCTTTTGGGCTCCTAGTGGTGACAACCAATCCTTACCTCCACTTCCAGGGACCCCGGTGGCCTCTTCTGGCCTCTTTGAGCATTGCACGCATACGATAGTACTCATACTACATACAGGCAAACCACTTATATACATGAGATAAATAATATAACTGTTCAAAACACCCAGTGGTTAGTTATGATATCATTAACATTTTGTTTTGTTTCTTTTAATGCTAAGATATTTGACCATAAATATGGCTTTCAATTCTCCATATAGAACAGCTACTGGGCCAACCTAACAACATAGCATTTTTCTTCTTTTTTAGCCAGGGCTCAATACCTTTACTCCCCGTGGAACAGAAGGTAGGAAAACATCTAGTCTGTGAGGTGGAAATTTCTGGTTTCTTTGGAAGCTCACTTTTGTCACATGATGTTTTTCTGGATGCTGTCTTGTGAGAGGATGTTTTGGTGAAACAGTCACATGACAGGGTGTGTGACCTTTGGTAGAGCAGACGCTTGAGAGGCAAATGAAGTTTGGAAAGAGTATAAATGGAACCCTATAAACAGTAAGAGGATGCTCTGAGGGAGCAGTCCTAGTGTTTGTTAGATCAGGAGGGCGTGGTGCTTTGCAACTATTAATCATATACCTCAAAATAGTGAGAAGATAGAAGCTTGAGGGTGACTAAAACAAAAACCGCTGATTACCCTGACTTAAACATCACAAGTTGTATCATTGGACCTCAAATATATATATAATCATAAGTCTTTAAAAACATTTAAAGGCAAAATGTTAGCTGTATATCTGAAATAATTTAAGATTAGTTGGTATAACACTCAAAGAAACAGCAGAAATGGTTTTTCAACAGGCTCCTCCATCCTTTGAGGGTCCTTTCAGTGGTACGTCTGGCACACACATTTCTTGGGACACAAGGAAAGCATCTGGTATTATATTTTATAAACAATGACTCCTGGTCTTAGAGAAGATAATCATCCACAGTGTCCCGTGCTGCTCACACAAATGAGGAATCACAGATCAGATAACCCTTTGGGAAGCTTGCCCTGTCTGTTAAATATACAGATAAGGGTTTCTTTTTCTTTTTTTCTTCTTTTTCTTTTTTGAATATAATCTTCATTAACATTTCAAATGCTAAAACCTTTCCCTGTTCCCCCCTCCCCAAAAATCCCCAACCCTTCCTCCCACCCCCTGCCTCCAAGAATATGCCCCTCCACCTGACCCATTCCCACCTCCTCCCCCCCCCAATTTCCCTTTTTTGGGCATCTATTGAGCCTTCACAGGCTCAAGGACCACTCAACAGCTATGGATAAAACAAAAACCCACATAACAAAGCCACAGGTTAAGGTGTATCAGTTTAAATAAAGTTTAAAGACTTCTCGCCTTCAAAAATAAACAAAACAAAAAAACAACACAAAACAAAACAAAAAAAAACCACATTGAAGAACAAGAGTGCTTGAGAACAATCATCCTAGAGAAGACTTTAAGGTTTTCAAGCCCACACTCATGTCCTCTAAAATCTACTCCAGAACTGTCTCCTTTGAGATACTATCATGGCTTTGAGTCTGCTGGAGTCTCTGGCATAGAGGAGCCCTCACTAGAACTTGTCACTCACAGGGACCCCCTCACAGTAACATGCCAATCTCTACACATACAGAGCCTGGGGAAGCTGCAACCATGAAGGGTGAACAGACACATATGGGGAGGTGTGAGGAAAACTGCGAATCATGGGGGAACTGTGAATGCCAGCATGGAGACTGCTCGAGCTACAGTTAATGACAGTAAAGAAGAAGGGTTTCCTCAGTAAACCACATCAGAAAATTACATTTCACCTTGCATGGCTCACTTTACACAGGAGTTTTTGAATACGAAGAGACAAACAGTCTTTATGGTCATAGATCAACCAGTGTGGAATGGACCTGTGTTGTGAGCAGAGGCTTCCGACTTCTGGCTGTATCTGACAGCTGTTTGGATCACAAACTCAGTGCTCTGCTCGGGCACTCTGCTTTCTAAACTTCTCTTCCTTCTGTTGTATCTATTCAACAGAGCTGAGCCTGGAAGTCCTGGCCTCAAGAAAAGTATATTCTACAATATGTCTTGCTAAACAGAGATCTGGTGGTTCATGAATCTGTACAAGGTACCAAGATCTAGATGGTTAAAAAGGCATTAAGCAACCTGAACAACAAATAAAAATCCTTCCAGCTGTTCAAGGTATTCTTGTATGAACTGATCTGTTATTCCTGAATCCAGATGCTCATTTTTTTTATCACCGAGTCTCTTTAATTCAAATTCCTACTTGCTTATGTTGCTTATTTGATTTTTGTTTTCTGTTGTTAATTATAGAATGGCTATAAGTTATAATTGAAAATTATAATTATGGTTGAAATGGAAATGTTTATTTTCATAACCTTACCTTATTGAATAGTGGAAAATGGTGCAGAAACAGAACACATTATAAGAATGTAGTGAATACATTGAATGTTTGAAGGACCCTGGAACATTGTTGAGTAGGTTCAGAAACTCCAGCACCTCATACTTAAGGACAGTAGGAAAACTTTTCTCTCTGTGTAATCATCTTCTTTAGTGGGAGGGATTATGTTTCATCTCTTTAATCTCAGGTAGCCCTATAAAATGCTTTGATAAGAACTGTTTGCTTGAGAGCAGTGTAATTTTGTAGGTGCTGGCCCATGACAGTTGGTTTCACATTCCTATGTCTAAATACTGGCTCATCTAATATAAAGGGGAATTTGGGAATTCAAAGATCACACTCAGAAAGGAGACAGGTCACACTTTTTTTAAACCCCTGGTAAGTGTAGCAGATGGTGTAAATTCGCAGCATATACATGTGTAGGAACAAAGACTCATACTTCCAAGATGAGCAGAAAAGGAGTTAGTCAGGGACAGACTTACTACAAAATAATGTCTCTTGTGGTGTGCGGTGTGGTTCTGCACCTCATGCACTAATACATGACTCAGGCGGTGGGAAAACACAGCCTACAATAGGGACCCCAGCCTGAGGCTGAGGATGGGGTTCCCTAACTCTTGGGGGATCCAGTCTCTGATGGAAACTGTGAGGAATTAGAGTGGGGAAGGAAGGGGTCCCTCAGACCAACAATGAGGCTGAGGCAGGGGATGGAATGAGAAACTCCAGCATAGATCAGGGACAGAGTGAGTGTCTGGGAGCATAGAGAGAGCCTTCTGTGGGAGACTTAGGCAGAGACTGAACAACGAAAGTTTTCCCCCCATGGTGACTTGTTGAGAAGCAGACCTTTCTTGACCATACTATTTATTCACTGTACCTTCTGAAAAAATGGGTGCATACAACTTCCTCAGGGTGAACTAGAGATTAAATACCTTAGCTGGAAGGAATGTTTGGGAAGGGAATCTCAGTGGGTAAACCCTCAGGGTTCATCGAGATAACTCATTAGCATGGAGAAATCTGTGCTCTCTGCTATATGACTAGTGGCCACATTCTTTATGTGGAGAATTGCGGTCATGTATTCCAGGCCAGTAATCCAGTGAGGAGTAGGTGAAACACCTACTGTCTTCAGGTGGGTTTCTGAACCCACTCAAACTTACCAAGTCTCCTGGCATGGCCCACTGACCCATTTTGTGGGGACTGAAGCAGTTTAAGAGAAAAATCAGGGGTTAGACTGTGTGTTGCTACAGGTTTCCAGTAACTTCAATTACAGTAAACACTCAAGAGACTCTTTGCATCTTTACAGTTTCTCTTGAATTTCACCAACCTCCATGAGAACCTGCTGTAGGTAGCTTGCTGGAACATGGGGGACACTGAAAGAGCAAAGCAGAGTCACGAAATGACCTGCTGGCCATCATGGGTACAAAAGAGTCACTAGCTGAGCTACTTGACCTCTTCACGGATTCTTACTGTGAACCCCTATTATTTGAGCTGGCCATGTTTCACATTGTTATCTTTATCTTGGTGATAGGTACGTGACACAGCATGAGATTGATAGGGATTTTAATGAGGGCACAAGGGAAAATGATTTGCTTGCATGGAATGAGGCAG
This sequence comes from Apodemus agrarius, assembly GCA_964023405.1. Taxonomy (NCBI): domain Eukaryota; kingdom Metazoa; phylum Chordata; class Mammalia; order Rodentia; family Muridae; genus Apodemus; species Apodemus agrarius. Next base: position 10,993,185 of record OZ030020.1, on the reverse strand, counting down.
ACAGATAATTAATTGGATCACTCATTTGGCATGTGTGTACATACTTAGCCAGCTTAATACCATTGCTAAAAGCAGATTACATCCACATTTGATTTAGTCTTCCTGGAGGTTCCAATCTTAACACTCCTCCTGCAAGAGATTATGTATTATCAGTTAATTATATCTGTTGGGATTTATCCCTTGCCTGTATTCTCCCTTCAGTACCAACAAAACATTGTTTTCAAGACATTTTAATCTATTTTCTTAATCATTTGGAAAGAACCCCTTGATGTATATTTCTCACTTTCATTAAAATTGACTGCCTCTCCGACACATACTCGCCAGGCTATTTCAGTCAGAGTGCCTAAAGAAAACAGTTTAGATGTTCAAAATAAGATCTTTTAGAGAAGATTTAAGTGAACCTTCCACATAGACTTAGGTGAAGTAAACCCCACAGGACCCAAGGACAGATGCTGTGTAGAGCTGATGAGTCCTCCTGCACCATGAAGCCTTTTAGAGAAAGTCTTGTAGGCAGGGAACTCTTAGCAAGAAGATGAAAGCTCATTCCTCTTTTTCCAAACTCCTTAAGCAAATCTCCATTAGCCAAAGCTATTAACCAAAGGACAGGAAAGTGCAGTGATATTGTCAAAACCACGAATCTTCGGAAAACTCAGTTAGGAGGTAAGGATTTCAGAGGATGCTGAAGACGACTGCACCCCAGTGTTACTGAGAGACTCATGGGGTGTGAGGGGTGACAGAAAGCCTCTTAGATGCTCCCCAGTGTTGCCATAGTGACCCCTGACAAGTGCTGTTTGCATAGTCCTCACAGTACCATTTCTGTAGTCACTTCTCTGCTCATAATCTAATTCTTATAGGTAACTATAAGACAGGGATAAAGGCTGAAATGCACATCAAAGAAGGTCTATGGAAATCCAATGAGATTATATCATAAGCCATGAACTTATTTCTCTAACCAGCCACTCAGTAGTTTACAGACAATGGTAACTATAAAGCTAGAACTTATTTTTATTATTTTATCAATGTATATTAATTTACAAAATGCCTCATAAAATGTTTCTATACATATATGTGTTCAATCATAATCAAATTTTAATTTCTTGATCATTCTATCCTTTCTTCTTCCCAATACATATACATGTTTGGTCTATTTTTATCTTCATCTCTCTTTTCCCTCTTGGTTCCACATTTGTGTGGAAACTCCTAGACCTTGCTTTTGTGGGTCTCTGCTAACACAATGATCCCCAGTTTCAACCATTCTCTGGCAAATACAGGATTTCATTTTGTATAAAGACTGAACATAATTCAGTCATGTATCTATTCCACATTTGCTTTATACATTCTTACTTTGAATTCTCGATACATTGTTTCATATTTAATTCACCTTGAAGTATTCATCTAGAACTGAAGACTTCATGGTAATTCTCTTACCTGATTCTCAAAATAGAAAAACTACTGTGTTGTTTCTATTATACCTGTTACAGGGACATGGAATATTCTATCATTGCTACTTACTATGTATACTCTATACACCAAAACATTGTTGAAGAATCTTGAAAGAAAATTGAGCAGAAATACATGATGGTTCTTTTGATGTCAAAAATTTAAATTATAGTGGAAAAGGTACAAATTGAAAAGAATGCCACTTTTTTTATATATTTAAGATAGTAGCAAATACCAAGGCAAAAATTTAAGTATGAATCAGAAGTGTTAAAGGCTAGCTGCATGCGCGCACACACACACACACACACACACACACACACACACGTTGGGGATAGAGCAAACTCCCTTTGTTAAAAGCCTATTTTTCTTCCTAGTGCAATCTGTGTGCTCTTGGCGCATGAAAGAGCTTTACTTACTTTTCTATGAGGAGGAGGTACATTCTATTCTTCATTTTAAACTTATTCTGTCTTAGCAGTCATCATTAGGTAGCTATCTTGAAGTGGAGAGACGGCCTGGACTATCCTTTGTGAAGATCCTATTTATGTACTCAGAAGTATCTATGTAAAAGGAATCCAAAGACACTTAGGCGAGAAATAGACATGGCAGGAAATGAGACGAGAAAGAAGTCATCACTTGGGAAATGGGAGGATGAAAGACAAGCTGGGGAATATATAAATCTCACAAAACTAAAAGGGCAAAGAAAGAGATTCTCCAGGATGCAAGTGAAATGAGCCCCATTTCAGGCTTCTCACTTCTGATGTTTTGCTTTTATTTTGAATAATATTGTAAATTCTTGTGCAATTTTGAGGGAGGGTTGAATGGTATTTGTCTTATGCTTTTGAAATATAGCACTTTTAAAAAGGGGAAATTGAATAGTGTAATAGAGTATATATAAAAGTGTATTATAGTATATACACTAATAAATATGTTTATATTATAGTTATATTCTCTATCATCTATTATCTATGTATCTAACTTTCTATCTTTCTATCATCTATATCTATCTATCTATCTATCTATCTATCTATCTATCTATCATCTATGTATCTGTCTGTCTAACTTTCTATCTAACAACTCTCTATCTGACTAGTTGTCTACTAAGAGAGGCAGTGCAGGTTGGAGTCTGATAACTTAGACTGGATTGTCAGATAGCAGAAATAGTGGTAGTCAGCTGTAGTTAGATTTTGAAGGTTTGGTGTATATGAGTTGCTGATATAATATGACTTATGAGGCTGAAAATATTAACTATAGCCTATGTTTGGTTCTGAAAGTTATAAAATGGAATTTTGGAGAGTAGAAACTTAGATTAGTGCTGACTAAGTAAAATTTCAAAGGGAAATATATTATGATACTTATTGGGCATATGATACTATGATTAAGGAAACAGAGCTGTGATCCAATTAAGTTCCATTTCTTTCATCCTATAAACAGTCCCCAAACCCTGACATAGTGGACTAAAGAAGTGCATACCGAAAGGAGCCTGTTCTGGTTGTCTCCAGAGGGGCCCTGCCAGAGTCTTACACATACAGAGGCAGATGCTAGCAGTCAACCATTGGACTGAGCGTGGGGTCCCCAATGGAAGAGTAGGAGGTTGGACTGGAGGACCTGAAGGGGTTCTAGCCCCATGGGAAGAACAAGGGTGTAGGCCACCCAGAAGCCCCAGTACTCCAGGGACTAAACCATCAACCAAGGGGTACACAAGATTTCCAGCCAAAAGTATGGTAGAGGAATGCCTTGTCAGGCATCAGTGGGAGGTGAGGTCCTGTGAAGGCTCAATAGATGCCCCAACAAAGGGAAATAGAGCTGCGGGAGTTGGGGGAGTGGGGGGAGGTGGGAGTGGGTCGGGTGTAGGGGCATATACTTGGAGGCAGGGGGTAGGAGGAGGGGTTGGGGGTTTCCTGGGAGGGACAAAACCAGGAAAGGTTTTAGCATTTGAAATGTAAATGAAGAATATATTCAATTTTTTTTAAAAAAAGATAAGAGCCATTGTAAACTCATGAATAGTGGCACAATAGGTAATTCTATCAATGCAATTTGACCAAAGGGTTCATTTGGATGCTGGGAGCCTCTGAGAGGGTAATGGCATAGGCACAGAGTAGGAGTCTGGTAATGGCTTTAAAGTCTGAGGGTCTCAGGGCTTTCTAGCTGTCTAACTGTACTGAAATGCTGTTGATAACTTCTAAAAAGTCCTAGACACTTTCTTGCTCTTCCTGAGGGTGAGAAACTGCTAGCATGGGCCATTGACTCCTGTAGCCTAACAGCTGAGGATTAAGCAGTGTGGCCTTTGTTCTATCTCAGCAAGAACTGTTGGGCTCTTTCAGCCTGCAAGTCACAGGAAGAAAAAGGGACATTTAGAAAGAAAATGAGTAAAGCATTTATTACTAAGTTGTAAAAAGTTTCCTATGAAAGCTATCTAAGGGGAAAAGCAGAAAGATGCTAAGCAGAGAAAGGGAAAAATTTCTCTGAGTGGGGAAAGGGAAAAAAATTCTGGTCTAAGTGGGGAAAGGGAAAAATGTCTTCTCTATGCCCTTCTCATCTCTAAGTCCTCAGTACTTATACATCTTTCAGAATACACGATCATGTGTTACAGAGTTCATCACAAGTTCACACAAGAAGAAAATCAAATCATACATTGAAATAGAAGTTTACAACAGCCAATGTTTACATGCATATCCACTAGGAGTAATTATCTGGCTAAACATCCATCGCCTGTCTGCTCTACAGATTAACTGAAGGCTCAAAAACCAAAACTAAATTATTAGTGAAGTTTTGTACAGAGAAACCCAGTCAATATTTTATCTTCTGTCCTAGCACCTATAATAAATTGTTAGTTCCCTTTCCATGACCTTTGGTTAATTGTTTTAAACCTCTTGGAATGTGCTTTGAGTAGGAGAAAGTCTGGTTATTATCTAAGAGCAATTAACTGGTGACACTTGGGAGACTGGCAGAGTTCTCATCACCGTTTGAACTACCAGAAAAGGACCTAATAGTAGTCCTGCTATAGAAGAGCTTAATCACAGATGTAATTTTAGGAATTTTTATAGGATTATCATTAAGACTTAAGTAACCTATTTGTCTATATAGCATCACCACAAGACAGTACATCTTCATAGATCTGCTCCAATGGGGTGTGCTACTACTTAGTGATTGTTTTATATGTTTAATAATAACAGGAAAAGCATATTAATAGCAGGGATCTTTCCCAAAATGAATCCCTTACAGCCTTGCTTAATAAGGGTGAACTTGTCTCAGATTATGTAATAATCCAAAGCAGGCCATCTGAGGACGATCACATCTCAGCTTGTCTCATTATGGCTCCTGACATTTGGGGATTAACCTGAATATCTGAGGTTATTACTTTTTAATCACCTATTGTTCTCCAGTTCTGGGACTACATGGTAGTAAGCCCTATCTTATTGCTCAGGAGAGCCAAATGCACCCCATTTATATTTTTCTTCTGTCAGTATGTGTTATTGTGATATAAGCCAGGAAATGGTTTGACTTGTAACTACAGAGGTTCTTTTATAGCTCTGGGATCCTAAAAATGTACGCACAACATTAGACAGACATAGTAAGCTCTATGTATCTATATTGGAATATAACTATATCTGTTTGTCTGCCTGCCTGGTTACCTGCCTGGTTGCCTGCCTGTCTGTTTCTCTCTCTCTCTCTCTCTCTCTCTCTCTCTCTCTCTCTCTCTCTCTGTCTCTCTCTCTCTCTCTCTCTCTGTCTCTCTCTCTGTGTGTCTCTGTCTCTCTGTCTGCCTGTCTCTCTCTCTCTCTCTCTCTCTCTCTCTCTCTCTCTCTCTGTGTGTGTGTGTGTGTGTGTGTGTGTACATGTGCTTGTGCACACATATGCATGTGGTTATCTGTGTTTGTATAACAACAATTAAAAACAGCTATGAATTATGAATTTGAATGAGAATGAAGAGTTGTTCATAGGAGGGATTACAAGAAAGAAAGGGAAGGGACAATGATGTAATAAAAATTTAAATTACCTAAAAAAAATGAGTACTTAAGATCAAAAACTCAGGCGACAGCAGATGCTGGGGAGGATGTGGAGAAAGGGGAACACTCTTCCATTGCTGGTGGGATTGCAAGTTGGTACAACTGCTCTGGAAATCAGTCTGGAGTTTCCTCATAAAAATGGAAATAGTTCTACCAGAAGATGCAGCAATACCACTACTGGGTATATACCCAAAAGATGCTATAACTTATAACAAGGATACATGCTCCACTATGTTCATAGCAGCCTTATTTATAATAACCAGAAGTTGGAAACAACCCAGATGTCCTTCAATGGAAGAATGGATACAGGAAATGTACATTAACACAATAGAATACTACTCAGCTACTGAAAAGGACAATTTCATGAATTTAGCAGGCAAATGGATGGAACTAGGAAATATCATTCTGATTGATGTAACCTAGACCACAAAGGACATACTTAGTATGTACTCACTCATAAGTGGATATTAAACCAAAGCTTAGAATACTCAAGATACAGACCGTATGAAGCACGATAAGAAAGAAGACCAAAGTATGGATGCTTCAAACCAACTTAGAAGACAGAACAAAATAATCACAGGAGGCAGAAGAGGGAGGGACCTGAGTAAGCGAGGCAAGGGGGAAGGGAAAAGGGGGGCTGGACCATGTATGGAAAAAGACAGGAGAAAAGTCCATAGGGCTAGGAGAATGAATAGAAATAAGTAGCAGAGGGGGATGGGAAACTGGAGGACGCACTAGAAAGTCCCAGATACCAGGGATGTGAGAGACTCCCAGGACCCAATGAAGATGACATTAGCTAAAATACCCAATAGGAGGGAAAGAGAACCTGAAGAGAGAGACCTTCTCCAATAGATAGACATGACTACCCACCCATCTGAAAGTTTTTGTTTGTTTGTTTATTTTTTGAGACAGGGTTTCTCTGTGTAGTCCTGCCTGTCCTGGAACTCACTCTGTAGACCAGGCTGGCCTAGAACTCAGAAATCCGCCTGCCCCTGCCTCCCAAGTGCTGGGATTAAAGGCATATGCCACCACTGCCTGGCCCATCTGAAAAATTTTAACACAGAAAATTCTAAAGGAAATGCAGGGATAAAAATGGAGCTGAAAGAAAGGCAGCCCAGTGACTGCTCCATTATGGGACCCATTCCATAGGCAGACACCAAATCACATTGGACTAAGCCCAGGTACCCCAATGAAAGAGTTAGGGAAGGAAAGAGTTGAAGGAAAAACAACAATATCAACTTACCAGATCCCTCAGAACTCCTAGGATCTAAACCACCAACCAAAGGGAGGGGGAATATATATTTATATATGGGCTAGTTCCGGCTCCAGCTACATATGTAGCAGAGGATTGCCTTATCTGGCACCAGTAGGAGGGGAGGCACTTGGTCTGGTGGAGGCTTGATGCTCCAGAGAAAGGAGATGGTAAAGAGGTGAGGCAGGAGTGGGTGGGTGGGTGGTTGGGGAGCACCTTCTTAGAGGCAAAAGGAGAGAGATGGGGTGGGGGATTTGTGGAGGGGAGACCGGGAAGGGGCATAACATTTGAAATGTAAACAAATAAAATGATTAATAAATTAAAACAAAAAAGTAAAGCTGTGTGAAAAAAGAGTCTACTTTTGCTGGGAAAGAAAGATTCTGTGTTCTCTATTTTCCACATTGTCATTTAAAAACCTGTTCAGTCTGTATAATAATAACACTACCTTTATTAAAGTTCTGATGCTTGGCTTGTAAATCAGCAGCCAAGTTAGTGAGTACCCGCAGGGAGGGCACTTTCCAAACCCATGTGTTCTGGCAGATTACCTTTCTTCTTCCCCCTCTCCTGCTTTCACACCCCCCTCCTCTCTGTAATCCCCTGCAGTCTCTTGTCCACTTCACCTTCCGTTTGTCTGTCCTTTTGCACTGCAGACATTTCCCCTTAGAATCTTAATTTTAATGCTTTAGAAGGGATTTTAGCCTTTATGCCTATTTATGGCTAGTTGTAAACATATATGAGAAATATATTTTATATCCGTTATATATATAATTGCAGTAATATATATCAAGTGTACCATATATAACACATATATAGCATATATGATATATGCATATATATGTATAAAATTCACATAGAAAAGAGGACATGAGTGGTTTTTGTTTTCTTCTTTTCTATTTCGTTTTTCCAAGTTTGGGCTGCCTCTTCTAGTATTGCATTTCCTAGATTGGACCTTTTTCTTGCTAATTTCCTAATTTCTCCTTTCCTAACTGTTGTATAAAATCCCCATCAACTATATTCATATTTTCATTAAACACTCACTAAGTCATTGAAGCTAGCTGTGCTTCTTTACAATTGAGGATTGGATGTTGGTATGAAGTGTCTCTGTGGTCAAAGACACCTTGGGCAGATGCCCAGGAATAGTGTAGCTGTATAATAGATAAATAAAAATAGAATGTTATTTCTATTTTTTAATTTTTGAGATTTTTTTCTGATTTTTATAAAAGCTATACTGTTTTCCAATCCCAGCAGTAAGGGCTCCATTTTTGGCACAAACAGAATTTGTCAGATTTTTTTTTTTTGATAAAAGCCATTCTGACTAGTGAGGTGTTGTCTCAAAGTAGTTTGAACTTGCACTTCCCTAATAGGCTTTCTCTTTGGAAGCAGTTGTTCCATTCACTATCCCACTTGTTGGCTGGCAGGCAGGTGCTTTCTGGTTTGCTTGTTTATTTGGTTAGTTGGTTGGCTTTGGTGCTTTAAATATAAATAAATAAGGCAATAAAGTGTAATAGATAACCTGAAAATTAACTGGCAAAACTATGGCCATCCTTTTAACAGTAGGGCCAAAAATGAGCAGGGAGCAAGGGAAGACATCTCTGGCTGTAGTTCTCAGCAGTTATTGTCAATAAACACTTTTTCTGTGGTCTGGTAGATCTATATAGCATATTCTCTGTCACTTAATCATGGGCATTCTTGTTTTCCTATTCAGTTGCATTAAACTGGTATACTCAAGATGATGAAATGGTAAAACTTCCACTAGATTATAGAACACTTTAGAAATATATTAGGCAACACATTAAATCGGAAACTGAATAGCTTGATGAAGGAAGAGAGAAGACCTCTTCAAATTTTATTTAGTTAACTTTTATACCTACTTTACAACCTATTACAGATTATTTGTAATAAAATGCAAGAAAAAGAGATTACAGAATTCTAAAACAGACTTGTAAAATGATATAAACCACTGGGTCATCTCTTCAGCCTCGGAACACTGACTATAAGAGATTATGGTGGTAAGTGAAATATTTTTTTGGTATTAATTATCTTTATCCTCACATGAGAAAGCACCCTGGTGTTTCTCTATTCAGATTCTTTCTGGTTTTTGAATACAATATTACAGGACTTTGGTCTAGGTGGAACACAGTACAAGCAAGAAGAACAGATAGCTGATTCTTCATCCTGAAATTACAGTCTAGGATACCCTACTCTAAGGTTTCTCTGATACCTTGTAAGTTAACTGACAGGTTTTGAGATGAGAACTCCAAACCAAAAGAACTTTCTGGAACACAATTTCATTCGTGTGTGTGTGTGTGTGTGTGTGTGTGTGTGTGTGTTCTTTTCAAAAGGCTGATGGGGTCTCCAGGTGGTACTTTCACTACATCTCAGAAGTAAATGGACTTAATGATGATTTAGTTCTTCATTAATGGCATCAACAACAAGATGAATTATGCCAACCAAGAAAATAGCAGTCTTAAAACTGCTAAATTACATGGAGAAAGTTGACATTATACACTCTTGATAATAGTGAAGAATGGAAACATAGAATAAATACTGTATAAGTAAAAGCTGATAAATAAAAGTAAAAATCTTCACCATTTTCCCGCTGTTACTCTAAAACAAAAATGTAAAAAAACTTGAAATTCAGAATGACATTGTATTCTCTATTTTCCAATTTTGAAGGCCAGAAGTTCAATTCAACTCCCACGGAGCTGACATTAAGGTGCTGGCAGGCCTGCAATCCTTCTGCATGTTGTGTGTGTGTGTGTGGGGGGGGAAGTGACTGTTTTCATGTGCACCTTCTAGGTGCTTTATGTATTGCACGGGTTATGGTATCTTCCTCTGACTTCCACCCAGCAGCCTGGAGAACAATCCCACCTGCATGAACAACCTCCTTCCCACCGTGAAGATACTCATGATTGTATTGGGCTTACCAGGGAGTCTAGATTAATCTTCTGTCTCAGGATGCTTGATTACATTTGTAAGTTCTATTTGTCATAAAGAGCAACATATTGACCAATTGAATATATTGACATATTGAAATTTGGATGAGGGATATTTTTTTACCTAGCTTTAGCCTAAAACAGAGCTTATTAAAGAATTGGACCAATTTGTAACAGTAACAATATACTATAATGACTTTTTAATGTTTCACGTTAGAACCCTGTATTTGCATCTACTTAAAGGACTTTCCTGTCTTAAAGATGGTGTTTTGGTTTAAATTAATATAGTTAAGTTAATAGAGTGAAGGAGAATAAACGTGCCCTATTTTGGATACTGTTGCCACCTCTGGCAAATGGTAAATTTGCCATTAACTTTGAATCCTGAAAAGTTTAACTTTCCTGGCAAATCTAGAATCCAGTTGGATGCTGAAGTCTGTGTGATAGTTAATACAGAACCCATGTCAAACCCAAGACTCTCAGACTATCACAATGAAAGCCAGGGACCTCATCCACAGGGCAATACTAATGTTACTTTGTTACTATTGTTTTCTTTTGTTATTATTGAGAATTGAAATTAGGGCTTTCTTTGTATTTTTATCACTAGTAGCTGCTCCACCAGTCCAGGTTTTACTTTCTATTTTGAGACAGTCTTACTGTATTATCCAAACAGACCTTTAACCTACTCTGTAGCCAGTCAGAGTTGAGGCTCATGCTTGCTGTCAACCATCTCCTCTTCCCAGCTTCTCACCATTCATTTACCAGGATCTGGACTTTGGCTATTTGGGAATTGCATGTTGAAGAACTTAGGATTCTTAATTTCCAGCGAGTACATCATGTTTCTTTAGGTTAAGAAGCATGAGTTGATTATTATATTTGCTCTTAGAAAAGGTTTATGAGCAGAATGAGCTAAATCATAAAATGATACATGCCTATTGTTGTTTTCCTTTCTTCTTTTCTTTTTTCTTCTCTCTCTCTCTCTCTCTCTCTCTCTCTCTTCCTTCCTTTCTATCTTTTGGTTATTTTACTTATTTACTTTTCAAATGTCATCCCCCTTCCTGGTTTCCCCTCCATAACACCCCCATCCCATCCATTCCCCTTTGGAAAGCATAGTTATCTTTCCTACTAATAATCATATTTATAAGCAGTAGATAAAAACTACATATAAGCATACATGTGCATCCATCCACTTACATACATATGACTTTGGGTGCAGGCCTTCCCATCAAATACTATAATCACAGAACTGAGATAATGCTGAACGTGTGTGCAGAGCACATGTGTTGCCTTGACAACTCTCACATGGTGAATTTCTCCTCCTCCAAGAACATTTATAGAAACAATTACTGGGCACCTGGATCATTATGTCAAGTGCCCATAACCTCTTGGGTATGCAAAAGCCCAGAAAAGGCTAAGACAAAAAATGTGGGAATATTTATATTATATCAGTGAAACTTGAGCTTTTATTGCTTGTAGACACTCAGGCCATAGATCCAAACAACAGTTTATTATCATTTAGGTCTATTTGTTTGAGTCATTGAAGGGTGAGAGTAAATAGCAAGTGCTTTATAGATGTGTGAGACTGTCAAAAACAAAAACTGAAAAATAAGAAAATGCAGTAACGCTCAAACCAAAACAAGATGAAATAACCTAGGGTAGTTTTTCTGCCAAGAATCTGAAAGATTTTGGAAAGCAAATTATAAAATGTTTTTTCAATTCTCAATGCATAAGGGAATGTTATACTTTTACTAGCAACAAAAAAAATTACTAAAGGAATTGAATTCATTACTCTTAATTACTAAATGGATGTCACAATTTATGAAAGTAGAAGTGATATTTCTAATTACCATTTCTGTTTCAACTCTCTAGGAAGGTTTATAAGTTAGGAAAATGGGGAATAAATATTTTTGAATCACAATGTATTTAACAAATTACCATCAACATAAATGTACATCTCTAATAAAATAAATGCTACCTTTGAAGTTCATAACCAGTCACATCTTCCCTACAAACTATGCCAATGAAAATTCTTTCTCATTGTAGAAAGTATCTCTTATATGGATCATCTGTCAATAAAAAAAGCCAATGGCCAGTGAGCTGAGGCAAAGAGTAGGAGGTGGGACACTAGTAGGAAGAGACAGGATTCTAGGACAAATGAGAGATTCAAGAGGGTGCAGGACAGAGAAACTCAAGAAAACAGACATAAATCAGCAGGTAGATGAACTCAGGGAGATGTTGAAATTTTTTTTCATACAGTGTATTATGAATCTGGTTTCCTCTTCCACAACTCTTCACAGATTCTCCCAACTTCCCCTCCCAACAAATATCCCAAACTGTTACTTGGTGAAGGCCAGCTTTGACATCTCGGGGTAAACCAAGGAGGGCTGAGTGTGGAATTGGTGAAAAGTCACTCATCACACTTCTTCCGAGGGAGCAAAACAGTTCTCTGGGTCCACCAAAAACAGGGAAAAATCACACATGTACACACACACACACACACACACACACACACACACTTGGTGGATAAAGCAAGGTCCAACAAGTTCTAACAGCTTCACACAAACACATACATACATACATATATACATATATATAACATACAGACAGAAACATACATAATAAGACAGACAAACACACTGGATGGAGCAAAGTTTCAACAAACAGGCTCCAACAACTTTGTTTTTTCCCTTAGCCCTTTTATATCACCTAAGACAGAGTTCTCCACATAAGAAAAAGTTTACCATATAGGCACAAATTATACATTATCTAAAAACAATCACCACCAACACATATTCTAACACAGATTTAAGACATTAAATACAACAGGATTATTGCTTATATATTCTTCTTTTGAAACTCTTAACCTAACTAAATATTTCTCATCTATCTTCCTCTCCACAAGTTCATTGCAACCCCAAAGCAAAAATTATTTGTCATTGATTAACAAAGTTTAAGCAAGTCCATCTATAGTAACAACTTCTTTCCTACACTTAGCTGATAACAATTTGTATTTGCCAAGAAACAGATCATCAACTATCTTATATCTTCTTTTGACCTCTTGTTCAGTTAAACTATCCCATAATCTGTTCTCTGTTCTTACATTCATAGGAGATTTATTTTCTCTGTATTTATAGCACTGCCTTTTCATGATACACATAGAAACTATGGCCACATTCCTGGAACTCAAGATCCAGGGACTCAGGCCCAACTAAGAATGAATGTCAGGTTTGATCACTGGCTTGTCCCAAGCCTAATTTTCTTGCTACAACAATAACATGCTTGTAACACAAAAAAGCTCACTGGACAGCTCAACTGTACGGCTTTTCTCACCTGTGCAGCTCTTGGTCTTCTCTGAGGAAGGGACACATTCTATTCTTGATTCTAACTTTAAACTTTCTATTAACTACAAGAACTTCCCAGAATTACTTAAATAGACTAATTTAAATCAAACCAGAAATTTCATGAAATCATTAAATTATCTAAACAGCCCTATCTCAGAACATTTATCTTCATCTGCAGGAAACTGGCCCAAGAGAATGGGCTATCGACTAGGAAGTAGTCACAATCAGGGTATAGTCGATGAGAATCTTCCCTTGCCCAATCACATCATGTGAGGAATATGGGGGATATAGATAGCAATGACAAACACGAGAAGAAGGCACATCAATAGTAACAAGTAATCCTGGGAGGAAGCCACTGGGGCCATGCCTCTCCAAGTTACATCCACCACAGCCATGCAAAATGGTAGTCTGTCTTCAGAAAGCTCACTCGTCAACCACAGCTCTTCCTGCATGCCATGCACCAGATACTCTTCTTTTTTCTCTCATTAGAAAACAAACAGACATATAAAATGACAATAATGGTGATGACAGTAATAATAATTAAAACCCAAGATTAAATAAAAAGAAACAAAAAGAGTCAAAGAAAAAGCATAGGAAACACATTCACATTCACAGAGAGCTAATAAAAACAAAATCAGAAATAATATGCAACAAAAATGTAATAAAATAATATATAAGTAAAAGATCTGTAAGTTTAAAAAATGATGATACAAAAAAAATCCTTCAAAAATCATTGGATTAATTTTCCAATGTTGGCCTACCTCTACTGCTAGACATGGGGCCAACCCTTCAATGTGTTTTTTATACCAAATGTAGACTCTGTTGGAAACAAAAGTTTTCCTTTGTGAGCAGCTTTTAGTTGTCAATAGTTTTTGATTTAGGAATGGATATTTCTGTGGATGTCTCATCTAAGCACTGGTACCCTATCTAGTCAGGGAAATGCACATCAAAAATGACTCTAAAATTCTATCTTAAACACAGCAAAATGTCAAAGATAAAAAACTCAAGTGGGATTGCAAGAAGGTACAACAACTCTGGAAATCAGTCTGGCGGTTCCTAAGAAAATTGGACATGACACTTCCAGAGGACCCTGTCATACCACTCCTGGGCATATACCCAGAGGATTTTCCTGCATGCAACAAAGACACATGCTCCACTATGTCAATAGCAGCCTTATTTATAATAGCCAGAAGCCGGAAAGAACCCAGATGTCTCTCAATGGAGGAATGGATACAGAAAATGTGGTATATTTATACAATGGAATACTACTCAGCAATTAAAAACAATGAATTCATGAAATTTGTAGGAAAATAGTTGGAACTGGAAAATATCATCCTAAGTGAGGTAACCCAATCACAAAAGAATACACATGAAATGCAATCACTGATAAGTGGATATTAATTAGCACAGAAGCTCTGAATACTCAAGTCACAATTAGCAAATCATATGATTCCCAAGAAGAAGGAAGGAGAAGGCCCTGGTCCTAAAAAGACTAGATCCAGTATGGTAGGGGAGTTCTAGAACAAAGAAATGGGGGGGGTGATTGGGGATTGGGTGGAGGGAAGAGGACTTATGGGACATACAGTGAGGGGGGGACTGGGAAAGGGGAAAGCGTTTGGAATGTAAACAAAGAATTTATAAAAAACTCAAGTGACAGCACGTTCTGGTGATGATGTAGAGCAAAGGGGAACACTTTTCTATTGTTAGCAGGAGGGCAAACTGAAACAACCAGTTTGGAAATCAATTTGGCCCTTTCACAGAAAATTGGGAATAGTTCTACTCCAAGACTCAGGTATACCACTCCTGGGCATATACCCAAAAGATGTCCCATCATTCCACCAGAATGCTTGCTCTTCCATGTTCTTCAAAGCTTGATTCATAATAGCCAGAAACCTAGAAACAACCCAGATGTCCTTAACCACAGAATGGATAAAGAAAGTGAGGTTCATTTGTAAAATAGAATACTCCTCAGCTATTAAAAACAAGGAAATTTCCAGGTAAATGGATGGAAGGAACTAGAAAATATCATTCTGAGTGAGAGAACCCAGACCCAGAAAGACATGTATGCTATGCATTCACTTATAAATGGGTATTAGCCATAAAGTACAGGATAACTGTGCTACAAACCACAGACCCAAAGAAACTATGTAATCGGGAGGGCCCGAGGGAAGAATGTGAATCTCACTCAAAGGGGAAACAAAATAGTCATCAGAAGTGGATACAGAGAGGGAACTGGGTGGGAGAGGGGCTGAGGAGGGGAACAAATGGGGATCAGCTGTGCGAGGGGTGCAGGAGAGGTCTGGAAGTGAGAATGGAAATTGGGGGGCATCTGTTGCTGGAGACCTGGAACAGGGGAAGCTCCAGGAAGTCTATGAGAGTGACCATAGCTTACATTCCTACCAGCATGTGATATGGGAGCCTGCAGTGGCCACCTCCTGTAGCCAGGCAGGACTTCTAGTGGAGAGAGGGTGACCCACCCAAGATTTCTTTATATATTTTATATACTAGACCTCTATTTGATGTGTAGTTGGTAAATATCTTTCTCCATTCTGTAGCCTGCCATTTAATTGAAAGATAACTCTTCTGTTTTTAGTTTTATAAGCTCCCATTTATTTTTTCTTTCATTAATAAATTTATTCATTTAATTTAAAACCCAATCGGTCTTCCTGTGGAGTCCTTATCCCCTTTGGGTCCCTCAATCTGTTCTTCTATAATACTCCCTGAACTCCATCTAAGTTTACTTGTAGGTTTTTGCATCTGTTTCCACTGGCTGCTGGTTGGGGCCTCTCAGATGACAGTTATGCTAGGATCCTGTCTTTACTTATTAACTGTTGTTTTATTACCTTAGTTATCAGTAAGAAAGGTCAGAAAGTCTTTTTCTGTGTCAATGAGTTCAGTGCTATTCTGTACTCTTTTCTAACAGGTTCCATGAATCTGGATTTATGTTAGATTTATTGATTCATTTGGAGTTGAGTTCAGGTGATAAGGATGGATTTATTTGGATTTCTCTTACAAGAAGCTATTTAATTTGACTTGCACCATTTGTTAAAGATGCTGTTTTTTTCCCATTGTGCATATTTTGCTTCTTTACTGAAAACCAGGTGTGCATAGGTGTGTGTATTCATGTCTGGGTCTTTGATTTTACTCCTTTGATCAATGTGTCTCTTATTGTGCCAATACTATACTATTTTTATTACTATATGTCAGTAGTGAATGTGAAACCATCAGCTGTTCTTTTATTATTCAAGATTGTTTTACCTATCCTGTATTGTATGTACTTCCATATGAAGTTGAAATTTGTTGTTTCAAGATCAGTGAAGAATTGAGTTTAGATCTCGATGGGGATTGAATTGCAGTTCTGTATTGCTTTTGTTAGGATACCCCTCTCTACTATATTTATCCTACCAATCCTTGAGCATAGGAGACTTTTCTATCTTTTGATATCTTCTTCAATTTCAGTGTTTTTTCTTTTTTTGTGTTTTTCTTTTTTAAACATTATTCATGTCTAATTTACATGTCATGTCATTTTATTTATTTCTCTTTCCAAATATTTTTATTTATATTTAAGTGTTTATTTTTAATTTATTTTATTTATTTACATTCTAGCCATTACCCCCTCCCACAGTTCCACATCCCATTCCTCCTTCCCCTTGCCTCCAAGAGGGTGCTCCACCACCTTCGAGACCTCCCCTTTCCATGGGGCCTCAAGTCTCTCTATGAGTAGGCTTCTCTTCTCCCATTGAAAACAGACTAGGAAATCTTCTGCTATATATATATTGGGGGCCTCAGATCAGCCTGTGTACTGCCTGGTTGGTAGTTCAGTCTTGGGAGCTCTCTGGGGTCCAGGTTACTTGAGACTGCTGGTCTTCCCCTAATTCAACCATAGTGGTCTTCTATTTCAATCTAATGGTTGGGAAGAAAAGAGCATCTTCAAGAAATGGTACTGGTCTAACTGGCAGATCTGTCTGTAGAAGACTGAAAGTAAATCCATATTTACCACCTTGCACAAAGTTCAAGTCCAAGTGGATCAATAACCTTAGCATAAACCCAGATACACTGAATCTAATAGAAGTGGGAAAGAGCCTCAAATTCATTGGCACATGGGGAAATTTTCTGAAAAGATCACCAAAGGCTCAGGCTCTAAGATCAACAATTGACAAATAGGACGTCATGAAACTAAAAAGCTTCTATAAGTCAAAGGTCACTGTCAATAGGACAAATAGGCAACCTACAGATTGGGGAAAAATATCTTCAATAACCCTATATCTGACAGAGGGCTAAGATCCAAAATATATGAAGAACTTAACAAATTAACCTCCCAAAACTGAAATAACTCAATTAAAAAATGAGATACAGAGCTAAACAGAATTCACAGCAGAAGAAACTTGAATGCTAAGAAGCAAAGAAATGTTCAAAATCATTAGTTATGGAAATACAAATCAAAACGACCCTAAGATTCTACCTTACACCAGTCAATTTCAGTTTTTGTGTCTTAACATTTCTCTCACTTGATTGGAGTTACCCTGAGTGACCAGGCCTTCTCAGTCCACAGGTTCTCCAGTTCAGGAATGAGGATTGAAAAGAAAAAGACAATTAGACAAGGCTGCAGCATGATCCCCGTCAATTCTGAGACTGCAGGCAGGTTTAATTTTTGTCCAATTTGCTTTTATACAATTTTAATCACATGCAAGCATTAAGGGCAATAGTAGTACAATGAGGAACAAGCAAGACAATAAACACAAATAGTCAAGGCAATAAGCAAAGTCCTGCAATTACAGTTGTTTCCAAGGGAGAGTAGCAGTGACCAAAATACCTGATCCTACTTTGTCCAAGTCCAAAATCTTGCGTGAAACAACCCACTTCCCTAGCATAGCCTAAAGTTAGATTCTTGCCTGGACTTACTTTCCTGTCATGGACTAATGCCAGATTCCTGCCTGTAGCCTGTTTCCTTGTCCTTGGCCAATGTCAGATTCCTGGCAAGTGACACCCCAAAAAGGTTCTCTACACCTGAGATATTTTATAATTTTCGAATTTGTTGTGTAAGGTAGTATTTTCCTGATTTCTTTCTCAATCTATTTGTCATTTGTATATAGGAAGTCTTGAATCTCTGTTAATTTTTTACCTTGTTACTTTATTGAAAATGTGTATAGCTGTAGAAGGTTCTTGCTCGAGCTTTTAGGGTCATTTATGTATGAATCCTATCCTGTGCAAACAAAGATACTTTGACTTCTTCATTTTCTACTTATCTTTGATATTCTTCAATTGTCTTATTGTTTTTGCTAAGACTTCAAGGACTGTATTAATATTTTATCTTTATTTTATTTATTCCAGGCCTGAGTTTGATTATTTCTTGTCCTCTACCCCTGTTTTTTGGTCGTTTTTCTCCTTTTTTGTTCTTGGACTTTCAGGCATTCTTCTAAATTTTGAAATCATGTAACTAGCAGGTACTTTAGTTTCAGAAAGTGATAAGGGCCACAGAATTTTCTAGTAAGATCTCATTATTTAATACTTGAAAAAATATCCAGAAACTAATATGGGAATTAGAAATAACACCTAACTAGAGTGATAATGAAAAACAAATATGTATTT
Organism: Apodemus agrarius; assembly: GCA_964023405.1. Lineage (NCBI taxonomy): Eukaryota > Metazoa > Chordata > Mammalia > Rodentia > Muridae > Apodemus > Apodemus agrarius. The sequence continues at coordinate 10,974,623 of OZ030020.1, read as the reverse complement.
ATCCTGAAAAAATAACATTCACTTGGTTCATTCTTAAAGTTTCCTAAGATTTTTATGGGTGTGTGTTTGTGTGTGTGTGTGTGTGTGTGTGTGTGTGTGTGTGTGTGAGTGTGTGTGTGTGTGTGAGTGTGTGTGTGTGTGTGTGTGTGTGTGTGTGTGTAAGTTCTTAGTATTTCAGAATTTAAATTTATCAGCTAAAAGTACTCAGGAATTTTTTACTACTTTACTCTCATAAGCACTAGATACCCAAGTCTAGTGATTATTTTGGAAAGATATTTAGGTAATTTATCATCGTCACCAGACTGAACTGATCTTATGATCCTCATCTAACCCATTTTGTGTTTTCTGTTTAGGAGATGACAGGAACTGTCAGTTCACTTTTGGTTAATATGCAAACTAAGTCCAGGTTCTCTCTCCGTACCCTAAATCTCTCCACATCTTCTCAACATTTGATTAGAAGGAAATTTTTGGTCAGTGTATTGTAAAATAGTCTTGGTTACAAAAGAATGGCTATAGAAATATCTTTTTTGTGTGTGAAGATGCAATCTTTAAAAAATTTTCCTTATTAGAGAAAGCTTCCATCAAGCTGAGAAAGATGGTGTGGCATATGACCCCTTCACTGAATGTTTCCTCAGCCAGAGTGCGCCATGGCCCCTGCACTGTTGAGATCCTGATGACCCCATGTTTGAATTGCTGTTCTCACTCTTCTCCTAATCCTGCGCATACTGCTCCTGCCTAGGTAAGGTAGCCAGCAAGCGTCCAACAGGCTCTCCTCTCTAAAAGATTCTGTGTCTCAGGATCCTCGTGCATGACGTCATCAAACATCTTGATATTTAGTTGCTTGATGCCCTTCTAATATCTACCTGCACTGCGGGGCGACAGCAAACTCAGTGTCAGAGTCAAAGAGGGTTCTCACCTTCCTATCGATGTCATTGATAACAAGGTACTATGAATGATGTGCGATGGAGTAAATGACTTTTAAGGAGAGGATGAATCAGAAGGAGAAAAGCAAGCCAGGAGTGGGGACACATCTGTAATCCCAGATATTCAGGATGTAGATCAGGAAAGCTTTAAGCTAAAAGGCAAACTCTTTTTCTTTTTGTTTACTTTCTTTTTTTTTTCCGGTTTTAAAAATACTTTTTAAAACTTTTTAATGTTCAGTTGCAAAATTTCCATCATTGTTTTTCAAATTAAACATGAAGCATTAAGAATATTGAAATAATACAAACAATATGGAAGTCTTTAGAGAGATAAACTTTTTTGTATTAGATATATTCTTTATTTACATTTCAAATGATTTCCCCTTTCCTGGATACCCCCCTCCCCAAAAGTCCTACATGCCCTCTTCCCTCCCTCTGTTCAAAAGCTGGAAAGAGCCCAGATGTCCCTCAACAGAGGGATGGATACAGAAAATGGGGTATATTTATACTATGGAATACTCCTCAGCTATTAAAAACAATGAATTCATGAAATTCTTAGGCAAGTGGGTAGAACTGGAGAATGTCATCCTGAGTGAGGTGACCCAATCACAAAAGAACATACAGTGAGTATGCACTCACTGATAAGTGGATATTAGCCCAGAAGCTTGGAATATCCAATAAACAATTCACATATCAAATGGTGCCCAAGAAGAAGGAAGGAGTGGCCCCTGGTCCTGGAAAGGCTCGATGCAGCAGTGTAGGGGAATACCTGGACAGGCAAACTTTTATACTAACCAGAAAGTTCATGGAGCTCCGTGGAAGAATCACCCAAAAAGACTGAAGGGACTCCCTGAATTGCTAAATAAGGTCCTTAAGAAGTCAAATCAACCAAGGCTGCAGAGACAAGGTCCAGCAAGGCTGTGGATAGTGGTATCTGTTCATAGGGGTGATGGTAGCATCATCAGAAGCCCAAGCTTGGTGGATCCTGCACCATAGGCTAGTAATTCATGTTCAGCTTTGGAATTTTGAAACTGCTGCTCAAACTGTCTGCAAAAACACAGAGGCAAACCTCTTGCATCCCTCATAGAATCCCAGTCATTTATTTTCGGCTCTCAGTTTTTCAGGCAACATTTTCAACCCTTTACATGGATGTACCATCCCCCTTACATGTGTCATGTACAAAGGCTTCTGTCAAACATAAAGGATTTCAACCTTGTGACTTCTCTATTACTGCTAAAGTGACAGTTCCATCCTATTTTACAGAGTGCATTCTTCCCACCATTTTATCATCCTGCATGTAGATTAAAGGAGGTATTGATAGTAAAATTGATATACCAGACAGTTAAGAGGTATACATGTTTAGTGTAAGGAATGATCATGAACCCTTGTTACAAATAAGAGATAGTGGCCATCCATAGAAGAACAGGGAAGAGCCTTCTTAATAAAAATATAACAATGTATTTTATCGTGCAACTCTGTGTCCGATATATTCCAGGTTATATTGCTGATGCCTAGTCTCTGTCCAAGAAGAACACATTTTATAAACTTTTACTGTAGCAGAATAAACCTTGGGGAAGAAAGGGTCAGTTTCTTTTCAAATTACCCATTTCAGGACTAATTACAGAAAGTAATTGTTGTCTGGAAGTACAGCTGAGCTAACTCAGCTGTCCTAATATGGCCCTTTGACCTCAGATTATGTGTAATGATTTTGAATGTGTTGGTTTTTAATTACAAGGAATAAAAGCAGGTATCAGGTGTTCCTGTGCTTTGCCAGGGACTGTAGCAGAAAGCTCTTCCCAGGTGTCAGTGCAATGCAGCTGGAGGTTTTGTTCCCATTGCAACTTAGCAATGTCTATAAATCTATGATTCAGTGTGTGATTTGTTTCTCCTGTTGTTCTTTTATTTTCTTTTTTATTTTATGAGACAGGGTTTCTTTGTGTAGCCCTGGCTGTCCTGGAACTCACTTTGTAGACCAGGCTGGCCTCAAATTCAGAAATCTGCCTGCCTCTGCTGCCCAAGTGCTGGGATTAAAGGCGTGCACCACCACTGCCCTGATTCTCCTGTTATAGTCTGCATTTAATACACCCATTGGAGTTGTCAAATGAGTTCATGATGAGTTTTATGTGGTTTGCTTTCTTATAAAAGAAAATTCAATCGTTTCAGGTTATTTTTTCCTTCCTAATTTTCTATCTCCCTAAGTTTCACAAGAGTTTTTCATGGCTTTGTGTCAAAGAACCTTTGCCATATTTTACTTGGATTTTTGTTTGTTTGGTTGGTTTGCTTTAGGTATCTTGAAAGAAGTTATTGCTATATAGATGGCTGGCCTGTAATTTGCTATGTAGACAAAGCTGACCCTAAAAAACACAGGGATCTACATACTTCTGTCTCCTAAATGCCATGATTTAAGTTGTAAATAGACATACCAAGTCTTATTCCTGACTGTTTGTTTATGTGGATTTCTACTGTCATCTTTCAAATTTGTCCTATATAATAGATACTCATTTGTTATCTTTTGCCACTAAGGATCACAAAGGTGCCCTGTGTTACGAGAAAGAAAACTGTGACCATTATCCTAAATTTGCAATGAAAAGAAGTAACCTCTTAATTAGAAGTCTCCCCTTGGCATGTTCCAGAGTTCCCAGAGAAATGTGTATTAATTTGCTGAAAGTATAATATGATGTATTAAAATGTCACTATTTCTTTCTTGGTGACAAATTAAGAATATTCCCAAACTAAACCTCAGAATGTTACCAAACGGCTATGAAAAATGGGGTACAGTTAATACATAGTAAGTGATAAATATGGATTTGGAAGATAAAGACAGCAAAGCAGCAAAAGAAAATGAGACTTTGATAGAATTTTAATTAAACAGGAACAGGATGGTATTAGTTTCTTAGAGCTAACTTTTCCCCTCCTATGCCCTAGCTTTCTTTTGCTTAAGTATGTTTTTCTTCATAATGTATTTGGGCTGATTTTGTGACAGAGTTTTCCGTGTATTAAAAAAAAATCTAACTGTGCCACAAATGGACTACTGTGTGGGACTTCCCTCACGGTGTCTCACTGTGAGTACTACACACTCGTGCATTTTCCTGGGGTTTGTTTGCTTTCTTTTAATCCTTTATGATCAGAAAACATAAAGTAGACAATTTTCAACTACATTTGCAATAGAAAGAAATAATTGTTAATATGACATGGTAGAAGATTTTATGAAGTAAAAAGAGTTACATGAAATAAGATTAATTTTCATATAAGAATTCTCATATGAAAAATTAAGGTATGGACCAAACAGGACAACTTTATTTAGTGAAATAAAGAGAGAGAGAACATTCATCACTTTCATTAATGTTAAGGAAATATATTACTTTGACCCAGTTATTTAAATGTTTCAGTAAATAGTATTTACACTGACAGAATGTTCCACATAATTTGGGTAAGAGATAGCTCTTTTAGGATATATGTGTAGGATAGTCTTGTCTGATTGTTCAGTGTCTAGAAAGTCACAGTGGTAGATTTTATGACATAAATCATCAAACATCATTAGATGCTCATAGCTGGGCTGAGCATGGAAAGGGCATTTTGGGTGTAATTAGAAAGGAAAGGAGAAAAATGGAGAAACAAACTACCACTGTGAATCTGTCCTTCTCACAGACACTAAATACTCAGCCTGTCCGGAGAACTCAAAGATGAGAAATTCGAGAATAACACTTTGTGTTCTTTCTTGTTTTTCAATTGAGAGACGGAACATCAGTATCTTTAATATAACTGGAGAGGGGCTGGAGAGGTGACCCAATGTTCGAGACACTGGCTACTCTTGTGGAGGACCTTGGTTCAGATCATGGTGAGCAGTAACACCAGTTCCTCGGGACCAGGCATGAATGTGGTAAAATACTCACACGCATAAAGCAAAAAGAGCCCTTAAAATAATTGGATAAACTGGACTCTGAAAGAGGTACATTACATATAATTTCTACTAGAAAGCATTTGTTTCAAGCTATGTTTATAACTGAGTAGACATTTCATAATTATAAGTAAAAGTGGCATATTAAATTGTAGTTGAGAATTCATTCAGTAAGAGCTTGAAATTTACACCAACTTCATTTTTAAAATGATTTTAATTTTTTAAAATAAGAATACAATTATATCATTTTTCCAATGCCCTTCCCTTTCTCCAACCCATGTCCTGTACTATCGTGCTCCTTTCAAGATTCTTAGCTTTGTTGTTTAAATTTTAGTTACACACACACACACACACACACACACACACACATGCCCACACGTATGCACACTCCCTCACTCACACACTTACTCACCCATAAATATACTCATACACACACATTCACTCTTACACCCTGTGGAACATAAGGACAGAAGCCTACAAGCTTTTAACTAGAAAATTCGTGATGTGTGAAAACTTGAATTTCTATTGGTGTTTTTCTAATATTAAAAACTTGAAAATATGCTAGGAATGCATTGCATATTGGATTATATTAATTATACAATATCTCAATATCTCATTATTATACCTCACGAGTGTTCACTAATAAGTACACTGCACATCAGTCTTTCACTCTTTGTAAGATAAATGAATGGGCAGCCTTATTATTCATCTCCTGTCTTCACACAGCGGAGGGCTGTGTGACACTTAATACTCTTTCATAGAAACTCAGACTAGTGAGCCTATCTTCTTGGTTTTGCAGTTCTAGCTTGGCATTGAGAAACTGAGTCTCAGTGTGAGAACTCACAGTCCTGTGGGGGTAAATACCACGGCCTTTCGAACATAGCCCTATCATGGTGCAAAGCTTAGCGGAATGACTCTGAAGACACTCCTTCCTTGAAGACAGCTTCCCAAACCCATCTCTTTCTTTCCACTTTGTTTTAACATCTATCACTCCAGTTTCCGTTGTGCCTCCCTCATCGTTCTGGGATGTGGGAGGATCGAACAACACATCAAAAATAGACTCAGAAATTTACATTCCACCATATTAAATGATCAAAGCAGCACTGAAATGTCTGGGTTACGGGAAAAATTTTAGAGAACGTTATTTCTGTGGGTTCCCTAATTTATGCTGTTGGAAGGTACTGGAAACAGATGTTAAAGTCACACCAGATGGATCTAGGATGGTTCCCATTCTTTCATGGCTTTCCAAAACCAAGAGCTCCCTCACTCTGCTCATCCCGCGGCCAGCCAGGAACTGCTAGAGTTTAGTTTCTTGCCTTCTCATTTCTCAAACTCAATCATCTTCATGGCTCATAGAGGAAGTTCCCGCCCAGCAACACTTGGGAATTGATGAGGAAGGACAGACAGTTTTCAAGTGACCAGGCATCCACTTTTGGCTGAGGAAGAGCAACACAAACTGATATGGATTCCGGTCTGTGGTGGAAGACCCAGGAGGTGAGTTGTGTCAGTGAAAATTGATCCCTACCATGTTCCCCTGAAGTGAATGCCTACTGCCAAACACAGGTAAGTCTTAGTTATTTTTGTTGTTGTTGTTGTTGTTGTTTTGTTTTTGTCGTCTTTGTTTTTCATTTTCTTTTATTTAATCTTTTTTTTTCAGCCCAGATTTTATTCCCTCAACCCTCTGACTGTTCCACATCCTATACCTTCTCCCCCTGTCTCCACAGGGATGTCCCCTCCCAGCATCACCAGTCCTCCCCACTCCCTGGAGCCTCCAGTCTCTTGAGGGTTAGATGCATCTTCTATGACTGAGCCCAGAGGATAAGGCAGTCCTCTGCTGTATAGGTGTTGGGGGCCTCATATCAGCTGGCGTATGCTGCCTGTTTGGTGGTCCAGTGTCTGAGAGATCTTGGGGATCCAGGTTAATTGAGACTGCTGGTCCTCCTTCAGGGTCACCCTCCTCCTCAGCTTCTTCCAGCTTTCCGTAATTCAATCACAGGGGTCAGCAGCTTCTGTCCATTGTTTGTGTGCAAATATTTGCATCTGACTCTTTCATCTGTTTGGGTCTTCCGGAGTTCAGTCATGCGAGGTCCCTTTTTGTGGGTCCTCCATAGGCTCAGTAATAGTGTCAGGGTTTGGGACCTCCCCTTGCGCTGGATCCCACTTTGGGCCTGTCCCTGGCCTCCCTTTTCCTCAAACTCTTCTCCATTTTTGTCCCTGCAGTTCTTTCAGACAAGAACAATAATGGGTCAGAGTTTTTGACTGTGGGATGGTAACCCCATCTCTCACTTGATGCCCTGTCTTTCTTCTGGAGGTATGGCAACACTGTAAATTGTTAATCCGGGCAAACCACCAACAGATAGATTTGCAAATAGGCTATCCTGAAGAGTAGCTTAGAAAGCTCATTGTTGGCTTTCAGCTGGGGCAGCCATCTTGCCCCAGACCCCCGCGCGCAAACAGCGGGCACACTGGACGCAGTGAGCGGCTGGAATCAGGTGCGTGGCCAGAGTTATAGCTTAGCTTAGCTCTGCAGGAGATCCGGGCACAGAAAGCTCAGCTGCGGGTGCAGACTACCGGCCAGGACCAGCTCTCTGAGCAGACTAGCAGCGAGGGGCCACCTGGCCGCCTCGGGGCACAGCTCCGCACTCTAGTAGCTGGAGTCAGGGGCCTGGACTCAGAGCGAGCATAGTCCAGCACAGACAACACAGCCAGAAGGGAGCAGCAGAGCCGGGTACGAGCAGCTCAGCCAAGGCCACACGGTGCTTTCAGCAGGGACAGCCATCTTGCCCCAGACCCCCCCCCCCCCCCCCTCGCAAACAGCGGGCACACTGGACGCAGTGAGCGGCTGGAATCAGGTGCGTGGCCAGAGTTATAGCTTAGCTTAGCTCTGCAGGAGATCCGGGCACAGAAAGCTCAGCTGCAGGTGCAGACTACTGGCCGGGACCAGCTCTCTGAGCGGACTAGCAGCGAGGGGCCACTGGGCCGCCTAGGGGCACAGCTCGGAACTCTAGCAGCTGGAGTCAGGGACCTGGACTCAGAGCGAGCCTAGTCCAGCACAGACAAGCCGCCAGAAGGGATCTGTCTCCTGGGGACAGGCGTGCTGTGCTTTCAGCAGGGCTCCATCTACAATAAGACCAACTAACGCCAGAGATAAAGAGATGGCAAAAGGCAAACTTAGGAACGTTATTAACAGAAATCAAGGCAATATGGCACCATCTGAACCCAATTCGCCAACCACAGCAAGTCCAGGATACCCCAGCACACCAGAAAAACAAGAGTTAGATATAAAAGCACAGGTCATGATGCTCCTAGAGGAACACAAAAAAGACATAAACAAATCTCTTAAAGAAATGCAGGGGAACATCAATAGAGTAGAAGCTCTTACAATCCAAACACAAAAAACACTTAAAGAACTCCAGGAGAATATGGGCCATCAGACAGAAACCAATAAAGAGGAAGTGAGAAAATCAGTTAAAGAAATGCAGGAGAACTTGAAACAACAGGCAGAAGTCATGAAAGAGGGAGCACAAAAATATATTAAAGAATTACATGAAAACACAAACAAACAAATGATGGAACTGAGCAAAACCATCCAAGATCTGAACACAGAGGTAGAAACAACTAAGAAATCACAAAAGGAGGCAACCTTGGAGATAGAAAACCTTGGGAAGAAAACAGGGGTCGTAGATGCAAACATAAACAACAGAATACAAGAGATAGAAATAAGAATCTCCGATGCTGAAGATAACATAGTAACCATTGACTCCACAGTCAAAGAAAACACAAAATCTAAAAGGCTTGTAACCCAAAACATCCAGGAAATCCAGGACACAATGAGAAGACCAAACCTAAGGATTATAGGGATAGATGAGAGTGAAGATCTACAACTTAAAGGGCCAGCAAATATCTTTAACAAAATTATGGAAGAAAACTTTCCTAACTTAAAGAGAGAGATGCCCATGAATGTACAAGAAGCCTACAGAACTCCAAACAGACTGGACCAGAACAGAAACACCTCCCGTCACATAATAATCAAAACCCAAAATGTACTAAACAAAGAAAGAATATTAAAGGCAGTAAGAGAAAAGGGCCAAGTAACATATAAAGGAAGACCTATCAGAATCACACCAGACTTCTCTCCAGAAACCATGAAAGCTAGAAGATCCTGGGCAGACCTCATGCAGACCCTAAGAGAAAACAAATGTCAGCCAAGACTACTATACCCAGCAAAACTCTCAATCAACATAGATGGAGAAATCAAAATATTCCATGACAGGACCAAATTTACACAATATCTTTCCACTAACCCAGCTCTACAAAGGATAATAGGAGGAAAACTCCAACACAAGGAAGGAAATGGCACCCAAGAAAAAGCAAGACAGTAAACTTCTTCCATCAAACTCAAAGGAAGATAACTACTCAAAAACAAAAATAACATCAAAAATGTCAGGAAGTAATAATCTCTATTCCTTAATATCTCTTAATATCAATGGACTCAACTCCCCAATAAAAAGACATAGACTAACAGACTGGATATGGAAACAGGACCCTACATTTTGCTGCTTACAGGAAACACACCTCAGAGTCAAAGACAAACACTACCTTAGAGTAAAAGGATGGAAGACAATTTTGCAAGCAAATGGTCACAGGAAGCAAGCTGGAGTAGCCATTTTAATATCAGATAAAATTGACTTTCAACCCAAAGTCATCAAAAGAGACACAGAAGGTCACTTCCTGCTAGTCAAAGGAAGAATCCACCAAGAGGAACTCACAATTCTAAACATCTACGCTCCAAATGTAAGGGCACCCTTATTTGTAAAAGAAACCTTACTAAAGCTCAAAGCACACATTGCACCTAACACAATGATTGTGGGGGACCTCAATACTCCACTATCTACAGTGGACCGACCAGGAAAACAGAAACTAAACAGAGACATGGAGAAACTCATCAAAACTTTGGAGCAATTGGATTTAACAGATATATATAGAACATTTCACCCTAAAGCAAAAGACTATACCTTTTTCTCAGCTCCTCATGGTACCTTCTCCAAAATCGACCATATAATTGGACACAAGACGGATCTCAACAAATATAAAAAGATCGAACTAATCCCATGCCTCTTATCAGATCACCATGGAGTAAGAGTGTTCTTCAATAGCAACAAAAACAACAGAAAATCCCCATACGCTTGGAGGCTGAACAATATTCTACTCAATGATAACTTAGTCCAGGAAGAAATAAAGAAAGAAATCAAAGAATTCTTAGAACTTAATGAAAATGAAGACACAACATACCCAAATCTATGGGACACAATGAAAGCAGTGCTTAGAGGAAAACTCATAGCCCTGAGTGTCTCCAAAAAGAAACAGGAGAGAGCATATACTAGCAACTTAATGGCGCACTTGAAAGCTCTGGAACAAAAAGAAGCAATTTCACCCAGGAGGAGTAGAAGACAGGAAATCATCAAACTCAGGGCTGAAATCAATCAAGTTGAAACAAAGAGAACCATACAAAGAATCAACAAAACCAGGAGCTGGTTCTGTGAGAAGATCAACAAGATAGATAAACCCCTAGCCAGACTTACTAAAGGGCACAGAGACAGTATTCAAATTAACAAAATTAGAAATGAAAAGGGAGATATAACAACAGAAACTGAGGAAATTCAAAAAATCATCAGATCCTACTACAAAAACCTATACTCAACACAACTGGAGAATCTGGAGGAAATGGACAATTTCCTCGACAGTTACCAAATACCAAAATTAAACCAGGATCAAATAGATCGTCTAAACAGACCCATAACCCCCAAAGAAATAGAAGGGGTCATAGACAGTCTTCCAACCAAAAAGAGCACAGGACCAGACGGTTTTAGTGCAGAATTCTATCAGACCTTCAAAGAAGTCCTGATACCGATACTCTTCAAATTATTCCACAAAATAGAAACAGAAGGAACACTACCCAACTCATTCTATGAAGCCACAATTACCCTGATACCAAAACCACACAAAGATCCAACTAAGAAAGAGAACTACAGGCCAATTTCTCTTATGAATATCGATGCAAAAATACTAAACAAAATACTTGCCAACCGAATCCAAGAACACATCAAAACGATCATTCACCATGATCAAGTTGGCTTCATCCCAGGGATGCAGGGATGGTTCAATATACGGAAATCCATCAATGTAATCCACTACATAAACAAACTCAAAGAAAAAAACCACATGGTCATCTCATTGGATGCTGAAAAAGCATTTGACAAAATTCAACATCCTTTCATGCTAAAGGTCCAAGAAAGAACAGGAATTCAAGGCCCATATCTAAACATAGTAAAAGCAATATACAGCAGACCAGTAGCCAACATCAAGGTAAACGGAGAAAAACTTGAAGCAATCCCTCTAAAATCAGGGACTAGACAAGGCTGTCCCCTCTCGCCATATCTCTTCAATATAGTACTTGAGGTACTAGCTAGAGCAATTCGACAACAGAGGGAAGTCAAAGGGATACAAATCGGAAAGGAAGAAGTCAAACTATCACTATTTGCAGATGATATGATAGTTTACTTAAGTGACCCAAAAACCTCCACCAGAGAACTCCTGCAACTGATAAACAACTTCAGCAAAGTGGCTGGCTATAAAATCAACTCAAGTAAATCAGTAGCCTTCCTATACGCGAAGGATAAGCAGGCCGAGAAAGAAATTAGGGAAATGACACCCTTCACAATAGCCACAAATGATATAAAGTATCTTGGAGTGACGCTAACCAAACATGTGAAAGATTTATACGACAAAAACTTCAGGTCTCTGAAGAGGGAAATTGAAGAAGACATCAGAAAATGGGAAAATCTTCCATGCTCGTGGGTTGGCAGGACTAATATAGTCAAAATGGCAATCTTGCCCAAAGCAATATACAGATTCAATGCAATCCCCATCAAAATCCCAACTCAGTTCTTCATAGAGCTAGAAAGAGCAATTCTCAAATTCATCTGGAATAACAAAAAAACCCAGGATAGCTAAAACTATCATCAACAGCAAAAGAACTTCTGGGGGAATCAATATCCCGGACCTCAAGCAATATTACAGAGCAGTGGTATTAAAAACTGCATGGTATTGGTTCAGTGACAGGGAAGCGGATCAATGGAATAGGATCGAAGACCCAGAATTGAACCCACACATCTATGGCCAATTGATCTTCGACAAAGGAGCTGAAAACATCCAGTGGAAAAAAGATAGCCTTTTCAACAGATGGTGCTGGCTCAACTGGAGGTCAACATGCAGAAGAATGAGAATTGATCCACTCTTATCTCCTTGCACTAAGCTCAACTCCAAGTGGATCAAAGACCTCCACATAAAACCAGACACACTAAAACTAATAGAAAAGAAACTGGGGAAGACCCTTGAGGACATTGGCTCAGGGGAAAAATTCCTGAACAGAACACCAATTGCTTATGCTCTAAGAGCAAGAATAGACAAATGGGACCTCATAAAACTACAAAGTTTCTGTAAGGCAAAAGACACTGTCAAAAGGATAAATCGGCAACCAACAAATTGGGAAAAAATCTTCACCAACCCCACATCCGACAGAGGGCTAATCTCCAATGTATACAAAGAACTCAAGAGGTTAGACCCCAGAAAACCAAATAACCCTATCCAAAAACGGGGTACAGAGCTAAACAGAGACTTTTCACCTGAAGAAATTCGGATGGCTGAGAAACACCTTAAAAAATGTTCAACATCACTAGTCATTAGGGAAATGCAAATTAAAACAACCCTGAGATTTCACCTCACACCAGTCAGAATGGCTAAGATTAAAAACTCAGAAGACATCAGGTGTTGGCGAGGATGTGGAGAAAGAGGAACACTCCTCCACTGCTGGTGGGAATGCAAGCTGGTACAACCACTCTGGAAATCAGTATGGCGGTTCCTCAGAAAACTGGGCGTGATACTTCCGGAGGACCCAGCCATACCACTCCTGGGAATATACCCAGAAGATTCACCAGCATGCAATAAGGATACATGCTCCACTATGTTCATAGCAGCCTTATATATAATAGCCAGAAGCTGGAAAGAACCCAGATGTCCCTCAACAGAGGAATGGATACAAAAAATGTGGTATATATACACAATGGAGTACTATTCAGCCATTAGAAACAATGAATTCATGAAATTCTTAGAGAAATGGATGGAGCTGGAGAATGTCATACTAAGTGAGGTGACCCAGTCTCAAAAGAATACCCATGGTATACAGTCACTGATAAGTGGATATTAGCCTAGAAGCTTGGAACACCAAAGACACAAATCACATATCAAGTGATGTCTCACAAGAAGAAAGGAGTGGACACTGGTGCTAGAATGGACCAAAACATCATTGTGGAAGAGTACAAGAACAGTAAAGTGGGAGGGGGTGGATGTGGGAGCAGGGGGAGGGAAAAGGACATGTGGGACCTTTGGGGGTGGGGAACCAGAAAAAGGGAAATGAATTGTAAATATAGAATATATACAATAAAAAAAATCAAAAAAAAAGAAATGAAAAAAAAAGAAAGCTCATTGTTATTTTTAACATTGAAGTTATCACGAATGCCAACAACATTTATTTTCAAACTGTAGGACTTCAAAAGGTCTGTGTGCCCATTAATATCCAGTTGCTTAGTCTATGCTCAAAGAACTTGTAGTTTATTATTTACAGTTTATTTATCTAAAATGTAGGTGGTAATATGCATTTTAGCACATCCCATGAATAGCTACACTTTATGACCTCATATTTTAGGAGGATTTTCAGGCTTGACAGTTCCATTTTTTAGTGTCCTCAGTGCAAGTCCTGTGTGTGCTCAGGAGGAAGCCAGAGCAAGGTGGGTGATCTTACTTGATCAGTCTCTAAGTGCCTTGAGACATTATCTCTGTCTCTCACTGGTTTGTCTAGTCTGTCTGACAAAGGAGCTATTGCAGATTGCTTTATGAATAAAATTTAGTGTCAAATATATATCTAATGCATTCAGTTCTGTTATGCCTCAAGTTATTATTGTTAATACACTAGTATCCAAAAGATGAAAATAAAACTTTGTAACATATATGGTTTAACTTTTGATCTATGTGTTGCTTCATGTGAGAATATTTTATTAACTAGAACAGTGAAGCCCAATATCCTCAGAAGTCAATGAGACTTATCTTTTTATTTCTTTTTTTATTTTTATTTTCTATATTCATTGTTTACATTCCAAATGATTTCCTGGTTCCTGTTTCCCCCCTCCCTATAAGTCCCATAAGCCCTATTCCTTCCGCCCATTCCCCAATCAACCCCTTCCCACTCTTCTGTCCTGGCAATCCCCTATATTGCTGCATCAGGCCTTTGCAGGACCAGGGCCCTCTCAGTCCATCTTCTTGGGAATGATTTGATAGGTGGGTTCTGTTTTGGGTATTCAGAGCTTCTGGGCTAATATCCACTTATCAGTGACTGCATTCCATGTGTGTTCTTTTGTAAATGGGTTACCTCACTTAGGATGATATTTTCCATTTCCAACCATTTGTCTAAGAATTTCATGAATTCATTGTTTTTAATTGCTGAGTAGTATTCCATTGTGTAAATATACCACATTTTCTGTATTCATTCCTCCACTGAGGGACATCTGGGTTCTTTCCAGCTTCTGGCTATTATAAATAAGGCTGCTATGAACATAGTGGAGCATGTGTCCTTATTGAATGCCAGGGAATCCTCTGGGTATATGCCCAGGAGTGGTATAGCAGGGTCCTCCGGAAAAGTCATGCCCTGCTTTCTGAGGAACCGCCAGACTGATTTCCAGAGTGGTTGTACCAGCTTGCAATCCCACCAGCAGTGGAAGAGTTTATTCCTCTTTCTCCACATCCTCGCCAACACCTGCTGTCACCTGAGTTTTTAATCTTAGCCAGTCTGACTGGTGTGAGGTGAAAGCTCAGGGTTGTATCGTGTCTTCTAACATGAAGCTAAATTTCAAAACAGCTTTAAAATAAGGAACTCTGTATACTCTTATGGAAGACATTCTTATTTGGTGTTAAATGTAAAGACAGAAACATTATTTTTCTTGGTATTTGGAGGTTTAATAACTAGATATAATTGTGTCCCAATATTTAAAAGAGGCACTTGTGTCACTGTGTGCTGCTATGCAAGCGGGCTATTTCCACAACAATTATGGCTATGCTATGATTGCATCTTTCTGTTTTAAACATACAGCTTAACTGATGGTATGGCTAAATTACATTTGGTATTATTTCTGCGTTAGGAAAACTGCCAGATGAGTCTATGGCACCTCATAGTAATCTATTAAACATTATTTTCAGGTGTTTTGTTGTGTATTTTAGAGCAGACCTAACAATGCAACGCCTTGCGAATGAGCAACATGAACACATAAATAGTAGAAGACAGGCAAATCACATTGGTAGGGCTACTACATATTACTGGCAAGCAGTATGGTGGAGAGGTGCTGGTTCTTATGTGCCATTTCCTCCTCTAAGGAAGAAATGACTCATTTAGCATTACTTACTGCTCACTCTATCTCCTGCCTGTAAATGAACTTTCCACTTTTTTTTTTGCCAGTTTTGTTAATTCTACTGTTTGTGTGTGTGTGTGTGTGTGTGTGTGTGTGTGTGTGTATGTCAGTTTTGTTAATTCTTCTTGGAATTTTTTTGTTGTTTTGATTTTTTTTGATTTTGTTTTTCAAGACAGGGATTCTCTGTATAGCCCTGGCTGTCCTGGAACTCACTCTGTAGACCAGGCTGGCCTGGAATTCAGAAATCTACCTGCCTCTGCCTCCCAAGTGCTGGGATTAAAGGCATGCTACAGTATCTTACTACTAGATAAGATCTAGTATGATCTCCGGCTTCTCTCATGATTTATCCTATCATTCAATATGTAGTATTTGTTATGAATCAAGTCCACTGAAAGACTCATCAATACATAGATGCAATGTGTGTATACATATCCATGCCTACTTATCTTATATTTCCATTATTATAATAAACTATTAGTGTTATTGAAAGTGAATATAAGTGTTAATTTTAAGCTCTTAATTCTACCAGCTTTACATAAATTTAAACAAATTCCATCTTATGCTCATATTCTTCAGTTTTGAAATGGAAGGAATACCCACATATTCTTCATGGTTCTCTTATGTGAATTGATCAAGTGATCTCTATTGCACTCATGGTTAATATATAACTATATATGTACCTAGAGGAAATTTATTTTCTGGTTCTAGATATGGTTATCCTTAATGTTTTGGTCAGAATCCTGCTAAGTAGTATTAACATTACAATTCAAGATATTTTGGATTTGTGCAGAAAAATAATACAGTTTTAATTTTTTAATTGTCTGATTAATTTTCAGAGAAATTTGATATCCCCTCAGTTATTAACATAAACAAAAATCCACAGTAACATTGAACATTAACTACTTGCTGGTATCAGAAGAAACCACAAGCATTGTCTTATGTGATATACATTTTTAGTCATCTTGTATGATCATGTGTATTAGCAACTATTATCAAATCACAGCTATTATGTATGCTTTCTGCAACTCTTTTCCTCCCGACCACTTAATTCCTCGTGAGAACAGCTCTGAGACTAATTATTTGTAAATAAATGATTAGGTCATATGCTTCAGCTTGTTCTGTGATTTAGCACTTAACTTATTAGCCTTTTTATGCTAACCCCAGTTCATCTAAGTGGCTAGTTTCCTCTGCTTAGGTCCTATGTGTCTGTCTTCCTTCATTCCCTGATATGAATCTCTCACACTGTTGACTATTTCCCAGTATTTCCTCTACTTTGGATAGTTTTACTCTTACTTGCTATGCACAATTTAACTAACAAACTCTTACAAACTTACATTCTATGAAAGAAGTTAGCCCTTATCCTAAAAGCAATCCATGTTTGCTTAGGTTACAATGGCAACTATATATCCTTCTGGTATACCAATTAAGACTGCCTGACATATTACAAATATAATGCTATCTAAATTCATCCCAGAGATAATGTGATTGTTTTGCATAAGCAGTTGTAGTTTCCCAGTGATCTTTGATCAAAGAGATAAAAATTAAGTTTTTCTTCTTAAACACTAGCACCAGCAGCAAGCAAAGAATGAAAGGAATGAAACAAGTGAGGATAACACAAATCCAGTTTCTTCTAGAGGGCTTGGACTGCCGAGGAGGAGGAAGCCACTCCCGGGGAGCATGGCTGCAGAAGGTTGGAATATGGCTTGAGGCAGAAAGAGTGAGTGAGAGAGAGAGAGAGAGAGAGAGAGAGAGAACACTGAGAACTTGTGATTACTCTCAGTACACAAGAAAGTACAATGTAGAACATAAGAAAAGGAAGGATAGAAGGAAGAGTTACTCAGAGAGAAAGAAACACACACACACACAGAGATAGAGAGAGAGAAAGAGAGAGAGAGAGAGAGAGAGAGAGAGAGAGAGAGAGACTGTGCAAAGCAAAAGTATCACAGCAGCTGCACATAGAGGAAATAACAGAAATCAAAGGAACACAAAAGAAATAAAAATTGTCTTTGTGTGTGTGTGAGATATAATATATAAAGCAAGATCAGAAAGAAATGACAAATTGGAAGGCAGAGAAAGGCAATGATGGTAGAGTCAGAATACAAGGAAAAGACTTTCTGAAGAATCCCATCACAATGTGCGGAGGGTTACATATGAGTAAAAATATTATTCCTACAAGAACTGTTTCCTTTAAAAGGTGGTTCTAGCCCAGAAGCCCTAAATACTCAAGGCACAATTAGCAAGTCAAATGATTCCCAACAAGAAAGGAGAGGACCCTGGGCCTGTAAAGATTGGATCCAGTTTTGTAGAGAAACCGTGGGGGGAGGGGGAATGATTGGGGAATAGTTGGGGGGGGGAGAGGAATTATGGGACATAGGGAGGGGGGAATTGGGAAAGGGGAAAGCCTTTGGAATGTAAACATAGAATATAGAAAATAAAAATTAAAAAAAAAAGGTGGTCCTAGAAGTTCTACCAGGCATCACACAAATGTTTGAGATCCCCCTATCCAGGGAAATGATCTTATTTTAAACCCACAGATATCAATAGTATAGCATACCTAGCTTGTACTCTTCAATTGTGTGGTATATTTTATTTTTATTATTATTAAATTATTTTATTTATTGACATTCCAAAAGTTGCCTCCTTTCCTAGTCTCCCCTCCAAGAGTTCTTCATCTCATTCCTTCACCGCTGTCATCCTCTGAGAGGGTGCTTCCCCTCCTGCCCACTCACTCCCACTTCATCCCCACCAGCCTCCCCCTTCCCTGGGGCATCAAGTTCCTACAGAATTAAGTCCATCATCTCTCACTGAGGCTCTACAAGGCAGTCGTCTGCTACACATCAACCCAGGGCTATGAACTCTTTGGGTTTTGGCTTAGTCTCTGAAAGCTCTGAAGGGTCTCCTTCATACCTCTCACTATTCTTCCAAAGGGGTTGCCATCCCCTTCAGCTTCTTCATTCATTCCTCTAAGACTTCCATATGGGCGCCTGATCTCAATTCAATGGTGGGCTCTAAGTATATTCATTTGTCTCAGTCAGTTGCTGGGAGAGCCTCTCAGAACACAGCCACGCCAGGCTCCGGTCTGCATGCACAATTTGGCATCGGTAGTAGTGTTAGGAATTAAGGTGCATGCATGGGATGGATCCCAAGTTGGGCCAGCCACAGGACCACCTTTCTTTCAGCCTCTGCTCCATTTTTGTCCCTGCATTTTCCATGAACAATTCTGGGTGAAAAATTTTGAACATGGGTGGATGGCTCCCCGCCTCAACTGGGGGGCCATGTCTCCATCTCTGATTTTGTCCCTCCTTCCCCATCACCCCAAGTTTTCTCCCTCCCTCTGCCTCCTGTGATTATTTTGTTCCCCCTTCTAAGTGGGTTTTAGATATACACACTTGGGCCATCTTTCTTGTCAAGCTTACTATGGTCTGTGAGTTATATCATGGGCATTCTGAACTTTTGGGCTAATATTCACTTATCAGTGAGTACATACTATGCATGACATTTTGGGTCTGGGTTACATTACTCACTATGATATTTTGTAATTCCATCCATTTGCCTGATAAATTTGTGAAGTTATCGTTTTTAGTAGCATAGTATTCCATTTTGTAAATGCACCACATTTTCTGTATCCATTCCTCTGGTGAGGGACACCTTATAATAACCAGTTTCTGGCTATTGTAAATAAGGCTGCTATGAACATAGTGGAGCATATGCCCTTGTTATATGTTGGAACATCTTTTGGATATATGCCCACTTGTGGTCTTTAGGAAGAACTATTTCCAATTTTCTTTTTCTTTTTAATTTTTTTAAAAATTTTTATTGAATATAGTCTTCATTTACATTGCCAATGGTAAAACCTTTCCTGATATCCCCCTCCCCTAAGACCTCCAGCCCCTCCCGTACCTCCTTCTCCCTGCCTCCAAGTATATGTCTCTCCACCCAACATACTGCCCCCTCAGTTTCTCTTTGTTCGATCCTTTACCTCACCAAGGACCATTCCTTCAACTGATGCCATATATTTGGCTGGAACCATGTGTGCCCTTTGGTTGATGGTTCAGTCCCTGGGAGTCTTGGGGCTTCTGAGTGGCCAAAATCATTGTTCTTCCCATGGGGCTGCCCCCTTCAGCTCCTCTGGATCATCCTCTAGCTCCTCCATTGGGGACCCCATGCCCAGTCCAGTAGTTGGTTGTTAGAATCGGCCTCTGTATTTGTAAGGCTATGGCAGGGTCCCTCTAGAGACAACCAACCATGGCATTGTTGTTCATAGTAGTGTCGGGGTTTGGGGTTTGTTGACTGTTTATAGGATGAATATATAGGTAGGGCAGTCTCTGTGTAGCCTTTACTTCAGTCTCTGGTCCATACATTGTCTCCCCTATTGCTCCTGTGGCTACTTTGTTCCCTTTCTTAGAGGAACCAAAGCACCCTCACTTAAATCCTCCTTCTTCTTGAGCTAAGGAACTACAAGATTGATTTCCAGAGTGGTTGTACCAGCAACAGAAAAAAGTTCCTCTTTCTCCGCATCCTCTTCAGCATGCACTGTTGCTTGAGATTTTGAACCTAGCCATTCTGATTTGTGTAAGGTAGAATCTCAGAGTCATTTTGATTTGCATTTCCCTAATGACTAAGGATATGAACATTGCTTTAAGTGGTTCCTGACCATTCGAGATTCCTCTGCTGAGAATTCTCTGTTTAGCTCTGTACCCCAAAGCTAATTTGGTTATTAGGTTTTCTGGAGTTGAACTTCTTGATTTCCTTGTATACTTTGGATATTAGCCCTCTACTGGGTGTATTGTTAATGAAGACATTTTCCCCATCTGTTGGTTGCTGACTTGTCCTATTGACAATGTCTTTTGCCTTACAGAAGCTTTTCAGTTTCTTTTTTCTTTTCTTTTCTTTTTTTTTATTGGATATATTCTATATTTACAATTCATTTCCTTTTTTCTGGTTCCCCACCCCCAAAGGTCCCACATGCCCTTTT
Organism: Apodemus agrarius; assembly: GCA_964023405.1. Lineage (NCBI taxonomy): Eukaryota > Metazoa > Chordata > Mammalia > Rodentia > Muridae > Apodemus > Apodemus agrarius. The sequence goes on along the minus strand of OZ030020.1, from coordinate 10,954,313 downwards.
CCCTCCCCCTGCTCCCTCATCCACCCCCTCCCACCTCACTGTTCTTGTACTCCCCCCCAATGATGCTTTGGTCGATTCTAGCACCAGTGTCCACTCCTTTCTTCTTGTGAGACATCACTTAGTATGTGATTTATGTCTTTGGTGTTCCAAGCTTCTAGGCTAATATCCACTTATCAGTGACTGCATACCATGGGTATTCTTTTGAGACTGGGTCACCTCACTTAGTATCGTCATCCAGCTCCATCCATTTCTCTAAGAATCCCATTTGTCAATGGCCTGAGCCAATGTGTTCGAGGCTTTCCCCTATTTTCTCTTCTGGTAGATTCAGTGTATCTGGTTTTATGTGAAGATCCTTTGATCCACTTGGACTTGAGCTTTGTACAAGGTGATAAATATGAATCAATTTGCATTCTTTTACATGCAGACTGCCAGTTAGACCAGCACAATTTGTTGAAGATGGTTTCATTTTTTCAGTGTTTGGTTTTTGCTTCTTTGTCAAAGGTCAACTCTCCATAAGTGTGTGGGTTTAGTTCTGGTTCTTCAGTTCTATTCTATTTATTGACATATCTGTCTCTGTACCAATACCACGTTGCTCTGTAGAAAAGCTTGAGTTGTTGATTCACCCAGAAGTTATTTTATTGTTGAGAAATGTTTTTGCTATTTTGCTTTTTTTCCATATGAAGTTGGGAATTGCTCTTTCCATGTCTGTAAAGAATTGTGTTGAAATTTTGATGGAGATATTACTGAATCTGTAGACTGCTTTTGGTAGGATGGGCATTTTTACTATTTTAATCCTACCAATCCATGAGCATAGGAGATCTTGTGCTTCAAATGCCAGGGTAGATTCAGACCTTTGTAGGTGTTCTGTTTATTATTTACTTTATATTATTTAGCCCAAATAAAAGGAATGTTGCATTTTTCAATGTAAAAGCAAGATTAACTTCATTCATTTAAGTTGGTTTGTAGGATTTCTTTCCAAGCTGTTTTGTACATTGATTTATGTCGAGTGACACTTTTATGAATGGAATTCTAAATACATTCAGCTTTTCCATTTGGGAAACCCTGATTCTATGATGAAAGTTGTCTCCGCTGACTCTATTCTCTCCATCCCTTTCTTTTCTTTATAACAATTTTAGAAATTGCAAATATTTATTATATTTTATATAGATTACAATATTATATATTATATAGAATCAGAGCTGTTGAAAAATTATTGGAAGAAATGCTTCAAATGTAGTTAATTCATTCATAAATGGTATTTGAAATTTTATTTTATTCAGAGAACAGTGCATGAAGATGGTTGCCATCCAAAGGGATCACCCTGGACCATTACTGAGCCAAAAACCAAGTTCCCAACCAGAGAGTCATTTAAGGACATAATCAAACCATTTACGAACCATTGCAATTAACATAACTTGCCTTACAAATTAATGCTTGAATTTACATTTTAAAGTAAATTAGCTATCACATTATATAAAATAATCTGAATAAGATTAGCTTGTTCTTAAAAATTTTGGTAAAATTTCTACAAAACATTTGGAGTGTAGAGACTCACTTTTTCACATGTAAAATTCATTTCCCCTATTTAGGAAATTAAGGTGAGAGAATGTTCAATTTATTCAATGTATTGAAATTATACATTAATTCTAAAGAAACTTTCTAAAAATCCTTATGGACATGAATAATTTATTAAGAAAGGCTTATTTATTTCTTCTTTATACTACTCAAGGCCTCCTTAGCAACAGGACTATGCAAACTGAAGGAATGTTAGCAGCATTGCCGAAGTGATCCATTGTTTATGCATGTTTGTTCAGCCTGTTAATGCTAGAAGTAAGGAAAGCTTTGATTTTTTTACATATTAAGGTTGTTCTTTTTATAATTTATGGTAAGTTTTGATTTAAGATGTGTCATCTCTTATATATCAGAATATTTATCCAATAGGTAATAATAAAATCTAGCCTCCTTGATCCATGACAATCCCCAAATCTCTGGTAGTGCTTACTATTTCAAGTTGAGTTTCCTTTAAATATCCACATACATGCAGCACTTGCCTTCCTGTGTCTGGCTTCTTTTATGTAACATAATGTCTCCCAGCTCAGTCATATTTTTAATGGAAGAACATTAATATTTGAATGGAAGAATATTAATATTTGAATGGAAGAACATTAATATTTGAATGGAAGAACACAGTTCTTCCTTATGTCAGTATATAGTTCCACTGTGTATACACTCATTTGCTTTGTTCATTCATACATTGAAGACTATTTAGCATCACATCGTGTCTTAGTTAATGTTGGTACAATAAACATAGATAGATATAAGACAAATATTTATCACTGAGGCATAATCACTTAACATTTTTGTATATAAAATCCAAAGTGGAGTAGTCATATTGTATGTAATATATATGATTTTGGCTTTGGGGGATAAGGCTTTCCATACTGGTTGTATTCATTCAGGCCACTAAAAGAACACCAGAGACACTTTTCTGTCCCCATACTTTCAAATTTAGTAAATTTTCATTATATCCTCAATTGAATTAAAGGTTACATGAAACCATTGAAATTTTCTTTGCTCTCTCTGACAGCTGATTGTATAGAATTTATTTTATATATTTGTTGACAGTTTGTATTTCTTCTTACAAGGAGAATCATTTAAATAATTGAAGATTAAAGATTTTGCTTTTACATTAAATGTTTTGATTTTTTATTAGATATTTTCTTTATTTACATTTCAAATGTTATCCTCTTAGCCTGTTTCCTTTCCAAAAACCCTGTATCTCTTCCATCCTCCCCCTGCCCACTAACCCACCCACCCCTGCTTTCCTGTCCTGGCATTCCTCTAAACTGGGGCAGCAATCCTTCACAGGTCCAAGGGCCTCTCCTCTCACTGATGTCAAAAAAGGCCATCCTCTGCTGCACATGCGTTTACATATCATGAATATTCATATTTTGTCAGCTAGTCAGTAACTTCTCACATGTAGGTTCTATCTTTTATTTGATGATTATTTTCTTTGTTGTAAGAAGGTATGCATTCAATCTTATTGTAAATGTGCTTTCAGATCATAGAAATTATAACATAAGCCAACTTCTTGGAGTGTTTCCTATCCTATTTTCTATTACTTTCATGTCTTCTATTTTGAGATGATCATTAATACCTTTAGAAAACCTTTTTATGTTGGTCAGGCAGGCCAGAAACTTAAGATCTCTCTCCTTTACTCTTGCATGTATCTGGGATTATAAGTGTTTATGTCTGTGCATGCTTTTGAGTTGCAAGGGAGCAAAGAAGGCCAAATCCAGTTTTCTTCTGGTGCATGTCCAGTGTATCCAGAATCTGAATCAACCAAGAGAGGAGCTGGGATAGAGTCTTACATTTAGCCTGGGAGCTACTGACAATTGTCTGCTGTTGGGAGAAAAAGAGTCACTTTCTGTAAGACAACATCTATGACTTTTTGAAAACTTTTTCTTTCTGTGTACTATTTTTCACAGTCAGAGAACTATAGCCAAAACTATTATATTCATTAAACAAATTCTTTTACTTCAATGAAAACACTACTCTCACAGGAGAATGTTCCAGCAGTAACTCATCAGCCTTTAAGTTCTTACCTCTTATGTGTTAGTTAGAGCAATCTGGATGACTACACGATCATTCAGTGGGTTACAGATTAAGCACTTATTGCCCATGTTTATTGACATGTAAGCTAGTGAGCCTACCATCACTGCAAGGTAATCCTGCAACTCTCTGATTCATGTATTCATGGGCATACTGTGGGAGCCTTGGGAGATTCTTATATCCCAGAAATACTATTAGAGGTTTCTTAAGTTCTCCTCATTCCTCCAGAGACATGCCCTGCAGTTCCCAATATTTCAACCAGAGAAACTTTTGTCAAAAAGGACTCCCTTAGATATCATCACTGCTGTTCCCTGGGAGAAAATCCTGGGAAAGACGTTCCAAATAATGAGACCCCTCTTCCCTTGAGCACATCGCAGTACACTTTCCTTTCAGCTTCATTGTGCTAGGGAACAGAATATTTGATGCAAAGTTTCTTCATCTGTGCACATTCCCATTCAAGCCTGAGGCTATAGCATTTTGACAGCTACAATCCAGCTGCCTTTCAGTTTGAGCTCACTAATAACTCTATTACAATATTTATAATCCTGTCTATTACACTGTGAGTTCTGCTTTCCCCACTGACACTAGAAAATTATGCTTCATCTGTAGTTCATGCTTAGGACTTCATTCTAGGCTAAGACATGGCAGACCTGACAGCAGGGAGGATCATTACTGAAGTTCTTTGCTGACATTATGCCCACTGGAGCTAAAAGTATGTCCCATCTGGCTTGTCTTGGATTGAAGCCACCCTTGCTATTGATTTCAAGAGCTGTTAGATGAACAGCTGGAGTCTTACTGCATCAGCTTGGGAAGGTAGGTCTTAGACTATTTAAAAAGGAATTAATTTCTTTATTTAGACCATATATGCTGAATTTATTCTTATTGAGAAGGCAGGCTGATGTTTGCTGCAATATTTACCATATATTATATTTTGAATTTCTCATCTAATGAAGATGTAACATTGTGTTTGGATGCTCAAGGTGACCTTGGAACAGTAATGACAAGCACAGACTGTGTTTAAGGAGCCTTGGCCTTAAAAGTGGGTCATTGAGATGAGTTCTTGGCAAGACAATTGCTGTAGGAATCTTAGTAATCAAAATAGAATGTCTTACAGCAGAAAGAAAATGACTATTCTAAAGAATATATATATATATATATATATATATATATATATATATATATAGTCACATGACATTCAAGATGGATACCAGGAGGTATAAGTTTCCAAGAACACCAAAATATAATGCCTTGTTTACCATCACTGTGGAGTTTTACAGGCTAGCAATGACAAATAATGAAACTAGAAAGGACAGTTACAAATGTGTTTGCTTATGACAGTAGAACAGCAGATCTAGAGGCTCATCAGCACATGTTGGCATTGGTAGATCATATAGATCTAGACATGATTATACATTTCAATAGCCTCTAACATGAGTCAATACTGAATTGATAAAATCTTTCATTCAGATACCTGGACAACAGCTTTGGTGTGTGTGTATGTGTATGTGTGTATGTGTGTATGTGTGTGTGAGTATCTGAGAGAGAGAAACACACACACGTACAGAGAGAGGGGGGAAGGGAGCGAAGGAGGGAGAAAGGGAGAGGGGGGAGGGAGGGAGGCTTATGGAGAAGGAATTACACATCACAAGTTTGTAACTTTCAGAGCAAAAGCCACAAACAATATCTTGACACATAAAGTTGTTGTTTCCTTGCAATTAATTCAGAAAGGTAAACCTGGACACTGTGTTGTATTTTTTTGTGTATTATATATAAATTAAATTCTATTTCTGAGAAAAATGACAAAAGAACTGATGAGAATTTCTAGACAGATAAGGATAAAAACAATATCATCATAAAAGTAAAAATGATGGGAGGCAGACTCACACAGTGAAGCTGCTCCAGAAACATGTGGGTATAGCAATCAAATTATTACATTTGCACACCTCTGTTCTTTGGCCTGTGCAAGATGGATGACAGTGGAAATAAGTCTATAATGGCTCACTGATAGAATATGTAATGAAACATTCTCACTGATAAGAAAAGCTTAATTAGAAATACTTTTTCTCTTTTAGAGAGTGATAAAATAATGATTCATTTTAGAATAAATAGTATCCTACATATTCTGTACATCATATTAAGATTACTTTTGTATTTAGATACAGTGTAGAATTCTTTATCAAGAATTACTATCTAAAGGCCAAATAACTGGGTAATAATTGGAAAAAAACTGATAGAAAAGAAAGCATCCAGAAACAATATAATTAAAATTGAATATCCCTTTGTAAAAAGGGCTTTTATTCTTGGCATGTGAATTCAATGTGTATGTATAATTTCTTGACAAAATTTATTTCTTTCATCTATTGTTGATAAATAACAAATGGAAAATATCTGATGGATGGCTCATGTGGATGACCCTATACCCATATACAAACTGAAAACAGTAACTAACATTTTAAAAATGTTTCATTTAAAATGGTTTTTAAAAGTATTTGTCAATTATACATCTGGTGGAGAATTAGTATGTAGAATATATAAAGAATTAAAAACAAACCTGAAAATCAAGAGAACAAATAAGGGCTAGAAAGATGACCCTGTGGTTGAAAACACTTTCTGTTCTTGCAGTGGACCCAGGTTTAATTCCCAACATCCATATGGCAGCTCACAACTATTTAGGCACATGTAGGGTACATATACAGGCATGCATTCAAAACCTCCATCCACAGAAAATAAAATAAATAAATCTTAAACTTATGAAGACATTTAGAACAAAAACAAATAACCCATTTAAAAATGGGCTTATAGAATTAGTTAATGTTCACCAAAGCTTAAACATGAATGTCCGAGACACTTCCTGGCTTGCTTCCTCCGCTCTGCTCAACTTGCCATCTTATAGAACCCAACACTACCAGCCCAAGGATGGCACCACCCACAATGGGCCCTCCCCCCTTCATGACTAATTGAGAAAACGCCTTACAACTGGATCTCATGGAGGCATTTCCTCAAGGGAAACTCCTTTCTTTGTGATAACTCCAGCCTGTGTCAAGTTGACACATAATCCAGCCAGTACAACATCTCTTTTCTCAATGTTGCTCTGTATTTTTTTGTATTTTTATTCAATATATTCTTTATTTACATTTCAAATGATTTCCACTTTCCAGGATCCCCCGTCCCCAAAAGTCCTATAAGCCCTCTTCCCTCCCCCTGTTCCCCAATCAACCCCTTCCTGCTTCCCTATCCTGGTATTCCCCTACACTGTTGCACTGAGCATTTATAGGCCCAGGGGCCTCTCCTTCCTTCTTCTTAGGCATCATTTGATATGTGAATTGTTTCCTGGGTATTCCAAGCTTCTGGGCTAATATCTGCTTATCAATGAGTGCATACCATGTGTGTTCTTTTGTGATTGGGTCACCTCACTCAGGATGACATTCTCCAGAAAATGTGGTATATTTACACTATGGAATACTACTCAGCTATTAAAATCAGTACAGCATTCTTAACCACCAGGGAAAGGCATGTTAACATTGCTTTGATATTATATCTTATCCACCCAGAATGGCCAAGCTCAATCAAACAAATGACAGTTCAAGCTGGTGCGGGTGTGGGGAAATCAGAGCACTCATCCACCAGTGGGAGGATAAACAGTGATGGGCACTATGGAAACGATTTGGCTGTTCTTCACAAAAGCTGAAAATTGATCAACCACAGTATTCAGCTATACAATGCTAGGGAATATACCTGAAGGACCCGATAAGGACACTTGCTCATCAATGTTCATAACTTCACTATTCACAAATTAGAAACAGATTAGATGTCCATCAACTGATGAATAGATAATAAAAATGTGGTCCATTTACACAAAAGAATATTATTCATCCAGTAAGAAAATGAAATTATTAATTTTGCAGGTAAATGGATGGAAATACAAACAGTCACCCTGAGTGAGGTAACCCAGAAGCAAAAATACATTTATTCATGCTTTCTTCTATAGGTATATATCAGGTTTTTAACCTTTGGATATATACATTTCGATCTCTTTTTAACTAATTAATTAACTAACATCCCAAACAATGTCCCACTCTCAGTTCCCCTTCACAGAGTCCCTTGAGCTATTCCCCTGTCTCTTCTAAGAGAGTGTAGGCAGCTGCCTGGATATTCCCCATCCTGGAGCTTCAAATCTTCAGGTTTGGGTGCAACCTCTCCCACTAAGGCCAAACCAGGCAACCCTATTGGGGAAGAGATTCCAGTCAGGCTACAGCTTTAGGGACAACTCCTGGTTCATTTGTTGGGAGAATCCACATGGAGTTTAGGGAACAGGTCTGCTATATTTGTGCCAGGGTTCTCAGTCCAGTTGTGTATGTTTGTTGGTTGGTGGCTCAGTCTCTGCAAGCTCTCAGGGCTCCAGATTAGTTGGCTCTGTTGGTTTTCCTATGATGTTCCTATTCCCTTGGTTCCTTCAATCCTTCTCCCAACACTGGCACAAGAGTTCCCAAGTTCTGTCCAGTGTTTGGTTGTGGGTATCTGCATCTGTTTCAGTCAGTTGCTGAGTGGAGCCTTTCAGAGGACAGTTATGCTACGGTCCTGTCTGAAAGCATAACAGAGTATAACTAATACTTTCAGGATTTGATGTTTGCTCTTGGGATGGGTCTCAAGTTGGGCAGGTTATTGGGTGGCAGTTCCCTTGGTTTCTGCTCAATCTTTATCATTAAATTTTTTTAGATAAGGCAAATTGTGGGTCAAAAATATTGTAGGTGGATTTGTGTCCTTATCCCTCTCCTGGGGTATATCCTGGCTACAGGAGGTGGCTTCAACAGGTTCCATGTCTTTACTGTTGGGTACCTTGGGTAAGGTTACCCACACTGACTTCTAGGAACCTTCCCCATCCCAGGTCTCTGGGACTTCCTAGAGATTCTCCCCCACCTGCCCACCCCAGCAGCTGCAGATTTTCATTCGATGTCTTGGCCCTCTTGTCCTCTCTCCTGTCTCTCCTTATACCTGTATCCACTCACCCAGTTCCCCTCTAGCAGCTCCTTCCTCAAGGTTCCGTCTCTCTCATATGACTATTTTATACCCCCTTCCAAGTGAAATTCAATCTTCCTTGCTTGAGATTTCCTTCTTGTTTAGATTCTTTGGGTCTATGGAGTATATCATAAGTATGCTGGACTTCATAGTTCATATCCATTTATATGTGAGTAAATATCATACATGTCCTCTTGTGTCTGGGTTATCTCACTCAGGAAGATATTTTATAGGTCCATCAATTTGCTTATGAAATTCATGATGGCCTTGTCTTTAACAGCAGAGTTGTGTTCCATTTTGTGAATGAACCACATTTTCTGTATTCATTCTTTAGTTGAAGGGCATCTGGGTTGTTTCTAGTTTCTTGTTATTATGAATAAAGCTGCTATAAATATAGTGGAGAATGTTTCCTTGTGGTATAGTGCAGCATTTTTGATATAAGCCCAGGACCAGTACAGCTAGGGCTTCAGGTAAAAATATCTTTAAATTTCTGAGAAACCACAGGATTGATTTCCAAAGTGGTTTTAAATGTTTGCAATCCCACCAGCAATGGAGGTGTGTCCCTCTTTCCTCACATCCTTGCCAGTATGTGGTGTCCCTAGTCTTTTTGATCTGACCCTTTCTGATTGGTGTAAGGTGGACTCTCAGGGTCATTTTAATTTTGATTTCTCTGATGACTAAGAACATTGAACATTTCTTTAAATGCTTCTTGGCTAATTAAGAATCAGAAGATGGGGAGATCCCCCATGTTCATGATTCATTAGGATAAATCAATAGTAAACATCTTACCAAAAGCAATTTTCAGATTCAATGCCGTGCATTCACAATACCAACACACTTTTACAGACCTTAAAATAGCAATTCTCCATTTCATATGAAAAAACAAAAAGTCCAGAATAACTAAAACAATCCGAAACATTGAAAGAACTTCTGGAGGAATCATTAACCCTATCTCAAGCTGTACTACAGAGCAATAGTAATAAAACTGCATGGTATTGGTATAGAAATGGATAGGCTCATCAATAGAATCAAATCACAGACCCATAAATAAATCCAAACACCCATGGACACTTGATTTTTGACAAAGAATCCAAAACTATACAATGGGAAAAAGAAAGCATCTTCAACAAATGGAGCTGCTCTAACAGGATATCTGCGTGTAGACGATGAAATAGATCCATATTTTTCACCCTGCACCAAACTCAATTCCAAGTGGATCAAAGATCTCAATATAAAATCGGATACACTACATCTAATAGAAGAAAAAAGTGTGAAATAGCCTTGGACACATTGATACTGGGGACAATTTCCTGAAGAGAACACCAATGGCTCAGGCCATATATCAATAATTGATAAATGGGACTTCATGGAATTATAAAGCTTCTATAAAGCAAAGGACACTGTCAGTAGGACAAAATGGCAGCTTCCATTTTGGGAAAAATTTTTCACTAACCCTACATCTAACAGAGTGCTAATGTACAAAATATATAAAGTACTCAAGAAGTTAAACACCAACAAACTAAGTAGCCCAATTAAAAATGGGGCAGAGAGCTAACTAAAGAATTCACATCAAAGGTTCTCAATTCTTCCTGTCAGATCCTCTCACTTGAGCTTAGTTTTTCTACCATTTTGTTCAAATATGAAGACAGTTCAGCTCATCATGCCTGGCCAAGGATAACTCTCTTCATGTCAGAAACTTGGCTGGGATCATACAGAGCAAAAGTAGTGACCCTGTAAAAGACCCTGTAACAGACTGCCTCCATCATGTTAGATGACACAAAGCTTTTCAAATCCTGGGCTTGCATCATAATGTTTTTTTCCTCATTGGCTAGAATCCAGAATTGGTGAGACGGTCACAATTCACAATGTTTATTCATTTTTCAAAACACCAAATGATATGTGTGTAAAACTAAAAATGGATATTGAATAAGAAATACACAGTAGAGATTACAAAATATCACTTTATTTAATTAAAAAGGCCTAGATATAAACTTGCTATATCAATGGTCTTGAAGCACTGGTATATGAAAGTATAAATCTTGTCAGCATTATTATAGGATCAATACAATCCCAACACTGAACACAGCATGTTTTATTTTTGCAGAACTTGCCAAGTGATGGTAACACTGTTTATGAAAATTTACAGCAACTTGAAAATGAAAGAGATGAAGAATACAAATCACAGGGCTTCAGGAACTGCTGTGCACTGATGGAGCCGCACTCCCAACCTACTGAACATCAATGCAGATCGCAATTAGCCTTGACCTTTAAACTGCTCTATAAACAAATGGTGGATCAAAGACCTATACTTAGAATGTAAACCAAAAATGCTGAGCAGATTATTAATTTATTAATGTAAGAGACATTTTCCATTAATTAAGTAAAGTTCTCTTATAATACTTCTATACCATATCTATATTGTTTCCTGGACTGTGGATATAATAATATGAATGCCCAGAATGTTTTATAAGGTATGGGTGGATATGATCATAATGCATAGATTAATATGTAAAACTGTTAAAAAAGAAATACATTATAATTTTTTTAAACTAGACAACTAAGATATCATCAAGAAGTAAAAATTTGTCCATTTGTTAGGGAGACACTTAGGTTTTCCACTCTTCTTTAGAAACTTTCTGTAATACTGGAAACTGAACTTGTAAATATGAGTGTTTATTTGTAGTTGTTCTGTGTAGTAAGTATGATGGTGGTAGGCTTACTCATATACAAATACAGAAAGGTACATGGGTTTTAGCAAAGTTTTAATGCCACTGTCACTACTTAGCATTTCTCAACTAAAGTTACACCAGAGAGAATCAAATGGAACAGAACATCCTAATGTAACATGTAATGTAATATGGCAGGAGATTTTCCAGTGTATTAAGTAACCACTCAGTTGACTCTACAATAATCAAAAAGCAGATTATACAGTCATTTACATAGACACTTGTTTAAATAAAATGTAGTCAAATTAGTTATAAAATCTCTTTAGGTCTAGAATAATAAAAAATGTAAGATCAGAGAGAATAGAAAATTAAAAAGCTTTTGATTGGCTCTGTTGACTTCAAAACTGAGGGAAACATGAGATGAGGTTGGACTACAAATATAAGCATAGCTTTATGTATCATCACTTAAAAGTCCAGTGGTTGTGGGGTTGGAAATTTATCTTAGTAATAGTGCACTTGCTAAGGCCCTGAGTTTAGTCCTTAGCTAAGCACACATACACACATACCATGTACACACACACACACACACACACACACACACACCAAACAAACAAGCAAACACCCAGAAAACAAAAACCAAATAAAACAAAACAAAAACAAAACAAAACAAAAAAACAATTGTGGTGTGACAAATTATAGGAATAAGCTGAAGTGGTTTGCAGCCCCTTAGGAGGAACAATATGAACCATCCAGACTCCCCAGAGCTCCCAGGGACTAAACCACTAACCAAAGAGTACATATGGAGGGACCCATGGTTCTAATCGCATATATAGCAGAGGATGTCCTTCTCCTGCATCAATGGGAAGAAGGGCCCTTGGACCTGTGAAGACTTAAAGCCCAAGTGTAGGGGAATACCAGGACAGGGAAGCAGGAATGGGTGGGTTGATGAGCAGGCAGAGGGGGATGGGATAGGGGGTTTTCAGAGGTGAAACCAGAAAAGGGGATAATATTTGAATGTAAATAAAAAATATCTAATAAAAAATTTTTGAAAAAGAGAAGAAAAATGTTTTATTTTCCAAAGAACCAAACCAAACAAGAAGGAAGTTGTATCAACAAATAAAATATTGCCTGGAGGACTAAGAAAAATTATAAGAAGGAGTTGTGGAAAAGTATATTAGACAGACAGGCACCAATGCTGTTGAAATTTGAGGTGATCAGCTTCTATGATGAATGAGCTGCTGTTACTGGAGGTCATTGAGTCTTGAATGTAAATCTAAAGAATTGTTATAGTTAAATGTACACAAATCAATAATATAGTATATCATGCTAATTTATTTAAGTTAAAAAAAACACATGATAATTTAAATATATGTAGAAAAGTCTTGGAAAAAGTTCAGCATGGCTAACCCATAAAAGTCCTAAAGATTCTAGGAGTGTAAAAAAATATACCTCAAGAAGGCAAAGGTTATAGATAAAAAATAAAAATCAATACATGTCATCACATTCAAGGGGAGAGACTGAGTACTCTCAATTCTAGAATAAATAAGGGTTTCCCTGTCTGTCCTCTTATTCAATATAATGCTCTAAGATATGGCTAGAGCAGTAAAGCAAGAGAGATATAAATGGGATACAAGGAGAAATAAAATTGGAGGGGAAAAGGTGAACTATCCTCATGTACACAAGACTGGATTCTATAATTTAAAGACCTCATCAACATCACTGGGAAAGTTTTAGACACAGTAAACACTTTCAAGTTATTAAAGTTTCAAGATATAAAGTTAGCATTAATAATAGGTGGCTTTTGAGTATACTAATAATAATCTCAGAAAGAAAAATAAGTCACTCAAAACAGCATCTATAAAACATATCTTGGATATGTTAGAGGAGGGAAAAATCAGCAAGGAAAACTTTAAGATGCTGAGAAAGAAGGCACTCAATGATGGAAAGAACTGCTATGCTCTTGGACTGACAGAATTTTGTGAAGGTGGCTATGCTCCCAAAGGTAATCTACAGGTTCAATGCAGTACCCACAAAATTCTAATCACATTCTTCATATAACTAGAAAAAAAATCATCATGTGTTTATAAAAAAATAAAGAACTTAGACTGCCAAAGCAACTGTGAGAAGGAGGAGCATACACATAAATATAATGTTACAGTCTTCTCATGGCAATGATTTTATGTCACAGTGACAAAAACAGATCCATCAAACAAGGGAATAGAATATACCAGCAAAAATGGATGTCCACTTGCAGAAGAATACAATCAATTCATATCCCTCATCTTGCAAAAAACACATAATTAAAATTCCCAGTGGGATCAAAACCTTTAGTGTTGGATGTCCACTTGAAGAAGAATACAATCAATTTCATATCCCTCACCTTGCAAAAACGGAGAATTAAAATTCCTAATCAGATCAGTCTTTAGTTTTGGTTGGATGTGGAAGCAAAAGATCAAAGCAGATTCTCATGGAACACATCCACAAGCTGAAGGCAGACAAGGCCTGCGAGAAACTGCTGGCTGACCAGGCTGAGTCTCGCAGGTCTAAGACCAAGAAACCACGGAAGTGCCAGAAGGAGCGCCTCCAGGCCGAGAAGGAAGAGATCATGAAGACTCTGACCAAGGAGGAAAAGACCAAGAAATGAAGCTTCCCCTGTGGCTGTACGTAGTGGCCTGGCCACATATGGATCAGTCTTTAAAATAAAACAAGCCTTTGTCTGTTAAAAAAATATCAATACAAAAAAAAAATCAGGATAAATTATGATCACTTGCTAACAGGGCTAACCCACCAGGTCGCTCAGCCAGGCTTGTCTTCTGGCAAATAGCCCTTAATCAATTACCTGGTTTCAGTCTTCAGCAAAGCGAGTGCAGCTACACTCAAAGCAAGTGGAGTCTCCTCGGTTTGATAATGCCTGCCCTCAGCAGAATAATCAGTTCAGATTGACTATAGCAGCAGGAGAACCATGGTGGTTTACTGAACTGGAAGTAATGCATATTGTTTTAAACATCCTAGCTGAGAGGGCTTGATGTGCCGCAAGAGAAAATGACACAGTCTGGAAGCACAGAATGTGAAGTACAGAATGTATCCCATGAGAGGAAATACCTTTACTTATGACCTACAGAAAAGAGTTTCTGCCCCCCCCCACCCCTCCACCCTACCCCCCCACCACACCCCCCGCCAAGAAAGACTTGAGACAGGGTTTCTCTGTGTAGCCCTGGCTGTCCTGGAACTCACTCTGTAGACCAGGCTGGCCTCGAACTCAGAAATCTACCTGCCTCTGTCTCCCAAGTGCTGGGATTAAAGTCACGTGTCACCACTGCTCGGCTGGTATTTCCTTTTTTTTAATTGGTTGTTTTACTTATTTATATTTTATATGTTATGCCCATTCCTGGTTTTCCCTCCACAATCCCGCTATCTCCTCCCCTTTCCCCTCCCCCTGCTTCTATGAGGCTGCTCTCCCACCCACCCACCCACTTCTGTCTCACCACCCTAGTGTCCCCCCAATGCTGAGGTATTGAGCCTTCACAGGACCAAGGGATGCCCCTCCTGCCTGGTGAGGAAAGAGGTATTTCTTAACATGGTGAAATCTGTGCCAAAGGCAGGTGGTCACTAAAGAATGAGCATGATGCATCCAGACATCACAAATATATACACCACGAATGGGGCTTCAGCTATGTGGCAAAGGTAAAAGATGGTCCTCGTAGCAGTGTTCTGATTAATGTTCCCAGCAACGAATTTAGCAGGCTTTCATCCCTCAGAAAGCAGTTTGGAAATTTATTAAGTTATTCATTTTACAAAGAAGTAGCATGGATTTGTTTCAAAAAAAACCATCTCAAGCTTAGAGCAGACTAAAAACTGTGAATATTGTTGTCTTAAGCCAAGTAATATGATCTATCACTATTATTATGATCAGACCTCTAAAATTATAAATATTTCTCTGGATTTAGATGAAGTTTTGAATAATAAGGCTTACTTCTTCTGGGCTCTAATATTTTTCCAATCATCATATGAGTTATTGAGAAAATTGAAGTATAGAGTTTTAATTTAATTTTTAGAAGAAATAGGTAAAACAAAACCCAATGGAATAGCTAAAAGTACAGACAAATGTCCAGTAGTTTATGAGTAAATAGGGGAAATGTTATGGTCACTAACTGAGTGACCGGGCTGATGAGTCTACATGCAGCTGAGATGATGAGCTAGTCCACTGTGGTTTGCCAGCCTTCATATTTGGGTCTAACCATGAAGACTGGACTGCTTCCCTCCAGGAAGCTGTCAACATTGCTGCAATCTATGCCTGCCTCTTTAGGGAAACTAGCCACATATACGACACAGTACTATGTTACATATCACTATTTCTATATTCTATAGTAACATATCAGTTAAAATATTATCCCTATTTAAAGCCCTTGACAAATTAGTCTTACCACGTGGTGGTAAGAAAACATTTTTTTTTAGTTATATATAAGAAAGTCTAAATATTGAGTCATAACAACATGCTTAATGGAAAAAATAATTCACTTACAGTTTTAACATCCATTATACGAGGATGGCTCATTATATCATGTTTGTTACTTAAACAAAATGTTGTAGAATAATGAGCAGACCAAAGAAGAAATCAAGAAAGAAGATTTTAAAAACCTGGAATGAGATGAAAATGAAAAAGAAAACTTGGTGCATACTAAGAATAGTCAGGACAAAACTTATGATTCCAAGTGTCAGATTAAAAAATTATAAAGAGCACAAATAAATGACTTATTAATGAACCTTTAAGTTTTGGAAAAGCAAGGAAAAAATCTACTAGAGGCAACAAATAATAAATATCACCATGGAAATTAATTAAAGAGAAGCAAAAGAAATAATACAAAGAATAAACAAATCTAAGTATTTTTTCTAGGAACAGACAGGTGATGAATAAAAACAATAAAAAATAAAAAAATGAAACCTAATTAAGAGAATCAGAAATGAACAGGGAAAGTTTACAATAGCCAACAGAAAGTTCATGATATCATAAGGGAATACTTTACAAACTTATACTCCATGAAGTTAGAAAATCTAAAATAAATGCATGAATGGCTTAATTGATGAGTCATGAAGTTTGATCCAATATGAGATAAGCAACTAAAACAGAGCCATAACAGATAAAATGATCAAAACAGCAATAAAAAGCCCAAGACTAATTGGATTCACAAGAGATTTCTACCAGACTTCCCCCCCCCTCCCCAGACAGGATTTCTCTCTGTAGCCCTGGCTGTCCTGGAACTCACTCTGTAGAGCAGGCTGGCCTCGAACTCAGAAATCCGCCTGCCTCTGCCTCCCAAGTGCTGGGATTACAGGCATGCGCCACCACGCCCAGCTCTACCAGACTTTTAAAGATAAATTGCAACAAATTTTCTTAAATTGTTAAAATGATAGGAACATTGAAAGATAGGTGAAAAGAGAGGGGAGGAGAGAGGGGGTGGAAAGAAGGAAAGAAAAAAGGAAGGAAGGAAGGAAGGAAGGAAGGAAGGAAGGAAGGAAGGAAGGAAGGAAATAAAAACACTTTCAAACATAATCCACAAGCTATTATGACACTAATTCCAAAACCAGGTAAGAACACAACAACACACACTGTTCCTGATGACAATGCAAAAATTCTCAATAAAATGTGTGCAATTCAAATATAATCATGTATGAAAGATTATGCACAAATTGGTTTTATTCTTAACATATTGAAAGATTCAAGTCAATAAATGTAATAAACCAGGTAACTAGACTTAAAGGCAAAATTCACATAATCATCTCAATAAAGGCAGCAATGACAACGTGCCTTCCTATAAAAGTCCTCAAGAGGAGTAGAGGCTAATTTTTGCAACATACTGATGGAAAACACCATCTGTATCATCTTAAATGGAGAAAACCACATTGTTAATTAAATGTATAAAATTAGAAAAAGAAAAATTAAAAGTATATTTAGCTAACAATAAAAATGGATGACATTGTGTTATAATTTTAAGTGATATGATGTATGACTAATGCTACAAAAAGAGTTATGAGAAAAGCATAAATATTTCTCTGGATTTCAGTAGAACTATATGGTCATTTGGTTTACTTTCCCTAGGCTCTAATATGACAAAATAACAAAATGTTCCACTAGAAAACTTTGAAAGATGATCAATACTCAAAGCAAATTGACAGTTATAAAAAATACAGAATATTGAATATCCTATCTCCATACTAGCTTGTGTGGTGTGGAAGCCCGTGGACACTTTACCTTTCACAGTTGCCTAAGGAAAAACATCTAGAAGTAAACCCACTGAAGGATGTGAGATAGCTCTACAATGAAAATTCCCTTCTCTGAAGAAAGAGACTGGGGAATCTGCTAGAAGTTGGAATGACTCCCATGCCCATTGCCTTGTAGAAGAATATGAAAATGGCTGTCCTACTGAAAGCAATTTACAGATTCAATGGAATTTATGTTTTCAGTTTTTATTTCTTTTATTTTCATATGTGTAACTGTATATCTCGATCATAAACACCCCTACTCTATCCAGATTCTCCACGGATGCACATTGACACCTCTCCCTCTCAATTTTGTGTACTCTTTCTTTTTTAACCCTTCATTTTTATATATGAAAATGTATTTGATTTATCTGAAAACATAGATTACTAAAGCCTCTGTGAAACAGGCCATTCCTAGTAAGACAAAATTATACTGAGACTTGGAATAAGTTATTTCAATATCAAAGTATTTGCACCTATTATTTCTTATCTATGGAGTTCAGGTCCACATATGCTGTTGAAAATCAGTTAGCATGCTTCTCAGAATGACTTTGATTTATTATCCTTGATTTATTAATCATACATAAAATTTCTATAGGATTCAAAGATTGTAGAATATTAATGAGGAAGAAACCCAGTAAATACAGTGAATAGATATTACATATGCCAGCCAACCCAGCAACAGATAACAAATACCAGATAAAGAATAGACAAATCAAAGGGCTGAAAGATTGGACTTCAACTAAGTCTAAGACTTTTCATGGTAATTTCTGAGTCTTGATTCCAAGCATTTATTTGTCAAATTTCTCCTGTGAACTTAGAAACATGATAATATCACAAGATCTTTGAAAAGCCTAAGATCAATTACAGTGACTTATTTGAAATCAAGGTCAGCGAGTCCGATGATAGTGGTGATGTTTGCAGCAAGGTGGTATTCTCCATTTGCTGATGAACAATTTGTTTTTTGCTTCTAACTTATCCAGCCATGAGCTCTTTGCTTTCCCCTAGGATTTAAAACTTCTCCTAACAGATGAATTCTGTTGGAAACAAGAACATAGCTGATTCTTAATGTCAATTCCTTGTCAGTTGTACAGTATAACTCTTAAATACTTTTTATGTGTTCATTGAGCATATGACAGAGTTTCCAAGATTTTCTAGCTTTTTGATGTGTGCCTTGTGCCTGAAGCGTCTAATTTACTATTTGGCACACGCCAAAATAAATCCGCATATTTCCAACATTATATTTTCCCTTGTGTCCACTTTTATAAGTTCCTTTTCAGACACTGGAGATGATATTTTTCTGAGAGCATGTACAGTGATATATATTATCTTGTATTCATGGCAATGGACAAGGGTTACATTTTTCTGTTAGATGAAATAAAATATTTAAAAATGTATTATTCTTAAAGTCCCTTTCACATTGTCAAACCCTGGTTGGTCTACAGTAATTATTTTTTACTTCCTTGGATGATGCTCGCAGTTAAAGTTGAATGTAATTTTTACTGCTTTCCATGTATGATTCGTAGCTAAATAAAAAATATCATCCAATTATTTTGCCAGTATTGTCTAATAGTTTCATCATACTATACAGAAGACATACATGGTTGAGAACTAATGGATGTACCACAGCTATGTATGGCCATACTGTTCCTTAACCCCAGCACTTAAGACACAGAGGAAGACAGTTCGCCGCTAGTTTAAGGTCAACCTGCTCTACATAGTTACAAGACACTTGGGGTATATAGGTCAACTCTTTTTTTAAATGAAAGAAAATGAGCAAACCCATACCACATAAAAGTCAGAGCAAAGATCTCTGCTTATACTGCTTATGAGGAAGACACTAATAGGTCATAATAAGCTTCTGTCATCCATCATCACAAGTTATCAGTGATTCTATATTCACACACGTAGATTTCAGATCTACTATTGAGGCATGGAAATCTGGGAGACTCTCACAGGAATGTGTGAGGAAAACCCACAATTCCTCATTAGATCTATATAGGGCAAGAACAAATTAAAGAATGGCAATTTTACTAAGATACATTTACAGAGGCACCTGACAAAGCTAATAGGAATGCACATTGTGCTAGGATTTCCAGGGATTCCCAGATCACTGCTTATTATCTGAAATGGACACTCTAGAGACAATCCACTCATATGATTCTTTTCATTCAGATGAGATGTGGGGTTTCTGTTCTTTCTGCTATTGAAGTCCAGTCTTAATGCATAGTGATCTGATAAGATGCAAGGTGTTATTTCATATTTCTTGTATCTGTTGAGGCTTGCATTATGCCCATCATATGGTTAATTTTGAGGGTTCCAATCAGTGCTGAGAAGAAGGTAGTGGGAAACAGATTTGTTTAAAATATGGTATACACATATGACATTCTCAGTTGATAAGTAAAATAAATTGAAATTATATAAACTCATATTTAGCATTATGTATTGATGAAGGTGTTCAATAACTAAATAAACAGGTAAATTTCTATCACAGAATTATGACTTACTACATAAATAAGAGTGTCAGCATTAGGCATTTGAGTGGCACCATTATTGTAACACTAAAGTGATTCATCAGAAGAGAGGTGCATTTTTTTTCTTAATTTTTTTTAATTTTCTATATTCTATGTTTACATTCCAAAGATTTTCCCCTTTCCCAATTACCCCCCACCATATCTCCCATAATTCCTCTCCTCCCCCTCCTGCTATTCCCCACTCACCCCCCCACGATTTCTCTGTTCTGGGTCTACAATACTGGATCCAATCTTTACAGGCCCAGGGTCCTCTCCATTCTTCTTCTTGGGAGTCATTTGACTTGCTATTTGTGTCTTGCGTATTTAGGGCTTCTGGGCTCATTAATATCCACTTCTCAGTGATTGCATTTCATGTGTATTCTTTTGTGATTGGGTTAGCTCACTTAGGATGATATTTTCCAGATCTAACCATTTACCTACAAATTGCATGAGTTCATTATTTTTAATTGCTGAGTAGTACTCCATTGTATAAATATACCACATTTTCTGTATCCATTCCTCCTTTGAGGGATATCTGGGCTCCTTCCAATTTCTGGCTATTATAAAGAAAGCTGCTATAAACATAGTGGAGCATGTGTCTTTATTGTATGCAGAGGAATCCTCTGGATATATGCCCAGGAGTGATATGACAGGGTCCTCTGGAAGTGACATGCCCAATTTTCTGAGGAACCGCCACACTGATCTCCAGAGTGGTTTTACCATTTTGCAATCCCACCAACAGTGGAGGAGTGTTCCTCTTTCTCCAATCCTCGCCAGCACCTGTTGTCTCTTGAGTTTTTAATCTTAGTGGTCATCTCATTAGATGCTGAAAAAGCATTCGACAAAATTCAGCATCCTTTCATGCTAAAAGTCTTGGAAAGAGCAGGAATTCAAGGCCCATACCTAAACATAGTAAAAGCAATCTACAGCAAACCAGTAGCCAACATCAAAATAAATGGAGAGAAACTTGAAGCAATCCCACTAAAATCAGGGACTAGACAAGGCTGCCCTCTCTCTTCATATCTTTTCAATATAGTACTTGAAGTTCTAGCGAGAGCAATTAGACAACATAAGGAAGTCAAAGGGATACAAATTGGAAAGGAAGAAGTCAAACTATCACTATTTGCAGACGATATGATAGTCTACTTAAGCAATGCAAAAAACTCTACCAGAGAACTTCTACAGCTGATAAACAACCTCAGCAAAGTGGCTGGTTATAAAACTCAAGCAAATCAGTAGCCTTCTTGTACTCAAAGGACAAGCAGGCTGAGAAAGAAGTTAGGGAAATAATACCCTTCACAATATCCACAAACAACATAAAGTACCTTGGCGTAACTCTAACCAAACAAGCGAAAGATCTGTATGACAGGAACTTCAAGTCTTTGAAGAAAGAAATCGAAGAAGCCCTCAGAAGATTGAAAAATATTTCTTGCTCCTGGATTGGCAGGATCAATATAGTAAAAATGGCCATCTTGCCAAAAGCAATCTACAGATTCAATGCAATCCCCATCAAAATCCCAAATCAATTCTTCATAGATCTAGAAAGAGCAATTCTCAAATTCATCTGGAGCAACAAAAAACCCAGGATAGCTAAAACTATTCTCAACAATAAAATGACTTCTGGGGGAATCAATATCCCTGATCTCAAGCAGTACTACAGAGCAATTGTGTTAAAAACTGCATGGTATTGGTACAGCAACAGGCAAGTAGATCAATGGAATAGGATTGAAGACCCAGAAATGAACCCACAGACTTATGGTCACTTGATCTTTGATAAAGGAGCCACAACCATCCGGTGGAAAAAAGATAGCCTTTTCAACAAATGGTGCTGGTTCAACTGGAGGTCAACATGCAGAAGAATGCGAATTGACCCACTCTTATCTCCTTGTACTAAGATCAACTCCAAGTGGATCAAGGACCTCCACATAAAACCAGACACACTGAAACTATTAGAAAAGAAACTTGGGAAGACCCTGGAGGACATGGGCACAGGGGAAAGTTCCTGAACAGAACACCAATAGCTTATGCTCTAAGATCAAGAATTGACAAATGGGACCTCATAAAATTACAAAGTTTCTGTAAGGCAAAGGACACTGTTAGAAGGGCAAAACGGCAACCAACAAAGTGGGAAATGATCTTCACCAACCCCACATCCGACAGAGGGCTAATATCCAATATATACAAAGAACTCAAGAAGTTAGACCCCAAAGAACCAAATAACCCTATCAAAAAATGGGGTACAGAGCTAAACAAAGAATTTTCACCAGAAGAAATTCGGATGGCCGAGAAACACCTTAAGAGATGTTCAACATCATTAGTCATCAGGGAAATGCAAATCAAAACAACCCTGAGATTCTACCTCACACCAGTCAGAATGGCTAAGATTAAAAACTCCAGAGGTACATTTTAAAAGGTATTGCTTGTGTCTGGGAAATGCATCATTAAAAAGTTACTCTGTGTAGTTCTCCAAGTGATTACAGCTATGAGGTCCTGAATGCTCCTTCAGAAGCCCAGTTTTCAAGTATAACAAATAAATTAGATATTTTTATGATATTTCTCTTTTCTCACCAGGTACTCAATTTAGCATGTAGAGAAACACACACACACACACACACACACACACACACACACACACATTCTAAACTTTACACCAGAGTAGCAAACACTTGTTAGTGTTTCAGTGGGAGGTTTCATAAGACATTTCATCTGACAGACTGAAGGCAAATAAATGGCACTTGCAAGCCAAGGGTGGGATCAATGGCACACAAGGCACACTCAGTACGGAGTGCCAACATCTATGCCAATTATAGCACTGTCATCACTTCTGAGGCAACCAAATGTCTACATGAATAAGCAGATGATGGCACAGCCCAGATTTCACACTCAGAATTAATCTTCACAGCTATAACATACTTACATTGAAATTATTTTTTCCTAATTCCTTAATAACTGAACTATTTCTTGAAGCTTCTTTTCCCACTCAAAGACAACATAATTTCTCAAGAATATCCCACAAAAGAATATATTAAGATTTGTACCAGAGGATGAGATGAAAGTGTATTATTTTTTTCTGGATTTATAAATAGAACATAGAAATATATTAATTAAGCTTATATTGCTTTTATGTGTATGCACTTCCTCTGACTGCAGTTTTAAACCATATAGATCATTTTAAACGAAGTCAAATTAAAGAAACTTGTGTTTCAGTATAGTTTCAGGAGATAGATTTGATAAAGCAAGTATTAAGTATATGTTTTGAAAAATATCTTATGGAGCAGACAGGGATGCGGTCTTCTCCTTGACAAGGCAGATGCAAAGAGGACCAGAACAAAGAAGCATCTGGAGGTGAGGACAGCAGTGCATGAAAATGTTAGCAGTTGCTTACTCTACTGTTTTTTACATATTTCTCCATCACTTGGGGAAGATTTCTAAGCATATACTCTCATGATGTAAAAGCATTTGACAAATACTGAAGAATGGGGTGATAGAAATTTAATGAAACATGCACCCTCAAGAAATTATGTGTTATGTTCCAGGACAATACAGCTGCCAAAAGTTAATTACATAATTAACATAGCGTTGTTAAGTTGCCTTCATTTATTCCTTCATTTATTTGTCTATTCACCCATTCAATAATTTATTTGGTCACCAATTATGAATGTTACTGTTTCATAGTTGTGAGAGACTGGGAAGACACAAATCTCAAAGAGTCACATTTCCTTAATCAAAGAAGTGAAAAGCTCTAGAGATAAATAACTCAAATGAATTTAATTAAGGAGGTGAGCAGAGGTGACTTGAGTTATTATCAACAAATATTCACCCTTCTTTCCAATAAAAGGATTATTCATCCCTAGCTACTGCCATGGCATTTGTACTGCTTCGGGTTAATGTAGATTTGTCCAGGAGATTGCCTTGTTTAACGGTGTGTGACAATTTGCAATGAAAACAGAACCTAAGACACAATTTAAATTCTTGTTTTGTGTTTCCACCACGAAACAAGATATAAGTTTATCCTGCTTATAACAGAAAAGTAAGTTCAAATAGGAAACCTTGAACTTCAGACAATGATGGGACTCTTATAGACTATGGGGACTTTTGAAGTTGGACTGAATGTGTTTCTGCATTACATTATGGCCATAAGTCTATGGGGGCTAGGGAGTGTAATATGGTGGTTTGAATACATATGGCTCCCATAGACTCTGTCATGTGTTTGAATGTTTGGCTCATAGGGAGTGACATTGTTATGAGTTGCGGTTATGTTGGAGTATGTTTATTACTAGAGGTTGAGCTTTAAGCTCCCAGAATCTCTAGTTAATCTCTTCCTACAGCCTGTAAATCAAGATGTAGATCTCTCAGCACCACTTCTGTCTGCATGCTGTTATACTTCCCTCTATGATGATAATTGACTAAACCTCTGAACTGTAAGCCTGTCCAAATGAAATGTTTTCCTTTATAAGTGTTGCCATGGTCATGGTGTCTCTTCACAGCAACAGAAACTCTATCTAAGCCATGCTTTAAGGAAAGAAGTTGACAAGAACCTTCTGGAAGTACTGGTGAAGAATGAATTTGGAGATGTAAGAGACGTCCGGTGAGATCCAAGTAAAATAGCTATTG
The DNA here is from genome assembly GCA_964023405.1 of Apodemus agrarius. Classification (NCBI taxonomy): domain Eukaryota; kingdom Metazoa; phylum Chordata; class Mammalia; order Rodentia; family Muridae; genus Apodemus; species Apodemus agrarius. The sequence continues at coordinate 10,929,634 of OZ030020.1, read as the reverse complement.
ATAAATAAGACTATAGAGATAAAAGAGGTCATACCTCATATGCCATTCTAAAAAGCTAGCATGCCTCAGGAAAACCAGAGAACCAACTCTTAGAAAAGAGTTTGGTACTCTCCTACAAAACTGGATCCAATCTTTTCAGGGTGATTGGGGAATAGGCAGGGGTGGGGGTGGGTGGGAGAATACTTATGGGACATATGGTGAGGGGGGAACTGGAAAAGGGGAAAGCATTTGGCATGTAAACAAAGAATATAGAATAAATAATAAAAGAAAGAAAAAAAGAGTTTGGTAGTTTTGAAAATCTTGGACAGTTTCAGTACTTAAACTCCTTTAAGAACACAGACACAAGCACATATATACACAGGAAGAGAAAGTAGAAAGAAAGGAAGGATAGTAGGAGGGAGAAATCATGATTGTTTGAGACTCTTCTGAGTTTATAGGCTGTACTTCATAGAGCCATTTGAAGCCATTTTATAATATCAAAACAATCTGTGCAACATTGTTTTAGTCCAGGGAGAAATTAGCAACACTGTAATAAAAAGCTGGTATTAGAGAATTAAAGAGAATGGTCAGGAAGTGTCTTAGGGTTTTACTGCTGTGAACAGTCACCATGACCAAGGCAATTTTTATAAATGATATTTAATTGGGGCTGGCTTACAGAGGTTCAGTCCATTATCATCAAGGCAGAAGCATGGCAGCATCCAGGTAGGTGTGGTGCAGGAGGAGCCAAGAGATCTACATCTTGATCTGAAGGAAGCCAGGAACAGACTGGGCATCCTCAGGCATCTAGCAGGAAGATCTCCAAGCCCATCCCCATTGTGACACACTTCCTCTAACAAGGCCACACCTTCTAATAGTGCCACTTCCTGGGGAGAGTATATACAAACCATGACAGGAAGTTCGAAGTAATTTGCAGTTCCTAGGAATTACAAGTCTAAAAGTCATGCAGATGGCTGTACTACTGAGAAGCTTATATGGACCATACAAAGGCATTTGGGTTTTATTCATAGAAAATTCACATGATGTTAAAATAATTTAAGTAGGGTAGAAACATAGCTTTACATCTATTCTTGAATGATATTCCTTTTGAATATATAGTAGTAGTGATCAGAGGGGAACATTACTTATTTATAGAAAAGGTTAGCTAGGGTATTAGCACAATGGTCCTGGTTAGCGACTCTAAGCAACTGGACAATTGCAGTAGCAATAAAGCTTGAGACAAAGGAGTGTGTACCCGAGGAAAGCTAAGAAAGGGACCGTGAAACATATTACTAATCATTTAACCAAGAAAACACACAGACATTGATTGAGCAACACAAATCTGGATGAAATTTATCAAGGCTGAGATTCTTGAAATTCTAAAGATTTAAAAGTCCAAGATTATGGTATCAAGAGGTCTGCTTTGAATGTCTCTGGCTCCCTGATCGTGCCTTTTTGCCTTTTACCTCATGGGAGTGTGAGACAACAAACTATACTCTGTGAAATGTCTTTAGGAACCAAATCCCAATCGCACAGGAGATCCCACTTTCTAATAATTTTATGTTGACACCATCTGAATTTTGGAAAAATTTTAAACCATAGCATGTACCATCCTACAAAACTTAAACATAAAGCTGCGATGTCCTAGTACAACCTATTTTATCCAGCCTGTGGTGTGTAACTCCATGTGTTCCAGGATATCTGCGAATGTATCCCAAGGCACTTACAAACAACAATGTTATTTAAATCATTTATTTAGATTTGTTTAGATTATTAATTATAGTAGACAAATATTCTGAGTAGTACTTACTATACAAAGAATTGATGTGTTTTCATGGCCATTACTCAAGTTACATAGTTGTTCTAAAATTTCCTGATCCAACAAATGCTAAGATGATGAAATAATTCATGTAGTTAGATAATTTGAAAAATTATAAGGTGGTCCTATGGTTCTGATACTAAAAGTCAATTGGAGGTTTGCAATTATTGAGAAAAGATTTATTAACTTTCCTTTCATGGTCATTAAGTATGGACAACTGTTCAGAAATTTTTTATATAGCTCATCTATATTTATATTTATTCTCATGCATTATCAGTGACTTTTGGATTAAATATATGAAGCACAGAAGCTAGGCAATTTAAAAGTACATACTATCTGTGCTTTACAAAGATCTGACTACCCCTTGTTCTTTTTGCTTCTCTTACTTAATTATGATCGCATTTTTTATTACCATCACCTATTTATTTTAGCAGTAACTATTAGTGAACGCTATCTGCATACTATGGAAGCTATGACGAGTGATTCTCTGTGCAGTGAACTATTTTTCAATTTTACAAATAGTCAGAACAACATTTCTTCCTGGATGAAATCTATTTCATAGATTAATATTCATCCTTTCATCATTTAAATGGGATACCATTTGAGATCGCTGTTTATGATTCTGCTTTGGTGCGTCAATGGGTGGATAACACATATTTGCTTTTTTCCAAAGCAACACAGCTATATTATTCACACTGCCACCTTTAATGAGCTGGCTGCAAGCCATCATCATCAATCCTGATATTTACCCTCCTTTTATGCTGCACCAGAGCCTTGCAATGACATAATTGCTGCTTGTTGAATAAGAGATGATGCTAAATACATTTATTTAGCCATGAAAAACCTAATTTATAATCCATTGGGCTGGACTGACCATTATCTAGAAGAAAAAGTTAAAGTTTGCCCAGTTTCAAAATCAATAATACTTCAAGATGGATGAAGTATATGCTTAATATCTCACAACTTGGTGAAGATTGCAGAGTAGATTGAAATGCCTCAAAAACAGCCGTGACAGACATGCAGCTGTAATTTATTTCTTTAATATAGTAGTAGTTTGTCATGAGTGTCATAAAAATATGGGTTTGACTTTATTATTGTTTGCACACTGCTCAGCATGAGTGAATCATTTATTTCAACCAAAGAAAACACAATTATTAAGTTATTTAACCTAAGCATTATTTTGTTCCTAAGAACTGTATTATCACTGGGCTATCTAAAGAGAATGCAAATAAAAATTTCAGAGAAGTAACTAGTTCTGTTTCTAGCATATGAATGTTCCAAATATGTCATCCCAGGTGATCACTCTGCTCTGAGTCCCACAGTATATGCTGTGACAGCTGGGTACAGACTGGCATTGTGAGCCTTTATGACCTACATGTAATTTAAATGGAAATTCACTCTGTAGCCTTCTACAGAAATCTCTTTAAGTACCCAGAAACAATCAAGAGAAAAAAATTATACCTTGTTTGTTATATTATTAGTAAATCTCATTTAATACAAGAAGAGGTCTAATTTCTAATAGGCACAGTTAAATTTAGTAGCATTTTTTCATAAATTATCTGGAAAAATCAACATTCTTCCAGAGAGATTGTAAGATAACAAAAGCCATCACAAAACACAATGCTTTAAATGGTGTGATTAAGAACTCACACACTTGTATTATTTTGAACTATGATTATGTGGATCTTCAAAGTTTCTAAAAATTTTGAAAGTATCTCATATTAACTGTAAATTTAAAATCATTTTCTGTACCATAAATTAGCCAATGTAGTTGGTAATTTTGTTTTCTCCAGTTACTGCCAATGAACTTATATTTCAACAGCTTCATTTTAATGCTAAATATTTAACACAGTAAAGATTTTGACATAAGTGTGGATCTAAGATTCTTAGTGAACACAATCCTTGATTTTATTAAAAAATTCAATATGAGATAGCCTTTTAACTGGTGTTTATAGGTAGAGAGGTAAAGGGGGAAAATGGGCTATGTCAAGATGGACCATAGATTTGATCTTATCAAATTTTGGATAGAACCTCAGCTTAGTAAACTCATCCATATGATCTGAACCAGCAGTCACAGAACATAATCTATACAATGGTGCAATTGAAAACTCACACATTTGTATTGTTTTAACATATGAACATATGGATCTCTAAAGTCCCTAAAAATTCATGGGTTATAATATCTGTTCATCCTCTGTGACACTACTAGAAGACAGTGGATGGCCATAATGGAAGGAAGATAGTTCATTATGGGCATGTGCACAAAGAAAATAACTGTATCTTTGCAATTCCCTTGCTTTTGGGCCACTTTAAAGCACACATGTCTGCTTCAGGATACTAAATGATTGGGATGCTCTACCCTATGATAGACCGCAAAGACTATTGCTAAATAAAAGTGAATGAACCATATGAGCACATGAGCCAAAGTGAACCTATTATCCTCATAAGTTAACTTAAACTTTTTAATATTTTGTTATGTTTTAAAAACTGATGGAAAAGAGAAAGTGTGTACCATGCTGTTTTGCAAATACATTGTTAATTCTACTGAATTTTACTCTCCGTGTGATATTTTTGTCATTAATATTTAGACTTCTTATATATTGCCACGAAAGCAAATTTTAGGAATTACATTTGTCTCAAAGAAAGTTTTAATTACTAAGAGAAAGTTTTTAAAATTCAGACCCAAATGTCCTTGTTCCCAAATACTGCTCACAGAGAATGGGTCTATAGTGTAGAGATTGCTGCACTATGTAAATAGCATGGCCGTTTATATACCAGCAGTGATTAACAAAAATCCAAAAGCAATTTAATATTTCTGAGGAAGCATAATGATCTTTAGAAACATTTCATGGCTAGTTGACTGTTATTATGTTGACAATAAATTTTATTTTCAGTAATCAGTTGTTGTATTGTTCCAGTTGAATTTGACATTCATACCAAGAAATCTGTGTGTAAAATATAATTCAGAAATATCACAAAGGTGTGCTCATCTTATTGAGAGGGGTTCTACTTCAATTATTGCTGCATATAATATAAATGCCTCAGAATTACTGTTTAAGAACAAAATGTCAGAGGCTTTTGGGGCTTGTAATACATATAACATTGGAAAATAAAAACCTTAAAATTTGTTGACCGTCTTTTGTCAGTGATCTCTACATACAAAATTACTTAATCATCAAAAAATAATCTGTGATTTAAAAAAGAATAAAGTAACCTAAATGCGGCTGGTAAACTATAGAAAAGTCAAACCTTTATTTTCACAGCATATACTTTTCTAATTAAATCTCTATTATATATAATTTAGTCTTTAATTAAGCCTCTACAAGCTGTGTTATGTAAGCCTTGAAAGTGAACATGTGTTTGTGTCAGGCAGAGCATGGGCAGACATGTTGAGCTTTCATAAAAAACAAGTCTGGACACACAGTGGCTTAAGTGTGTAGGTGAGACTTTGAGCTCATGACAGTCTTGGCTGGGCAAAGGTTTTCCTCTCTAAAATTGGTTTAATTGTAGCTGAAGTGTGACCCTGATAGGAAGAAAGAGATCTGAGGAAGAGAGAGGAGGAATGGGAGGAAGAACAAAATAAATTCTCTCTCTCTCTCTCTCTCTCTCTCTCTCTCTCTCTCTCTCTCTCTCTCTCACACACACACACACACACACACACACACACACACCCCTCAATTTCCATATAGTATTCCACATCATACATTACATTGGTCAACGAGATTAAGGTCAAAATCTTCCCATGACCATCTTTCATGCCTGGTTGTCATTCTTTTTGCTTTTGGAAGTCTCTATGGAACTGTAGTACCTTGTGATGTAAAAGTATAGCATTGCAAACTCAAAATATGAATCTTAAACTAAACAAAGAGAGCTTTTAGACCTTGCACATGGTAGTTCTTTCCTATAATGCAAACATCAGAAAGGTCAAGGCAGGAGGATTGCTGTGAGTTTGAGGCAAGCCTGGCAACATCATGTAAGTTCCAGACCATGATGGGGAAGCAGAAGGTGACCTAACTTCAGTGTGTCCTCTGTACTCCAGGCAGCAGATATGCTTGTATCTACAGAAAATGGCTTAAAAATCTGCTGATACTCTCAAATATACAAAATTCCTAGATTTTTAGTGTTTTGACATACAAATTTCATAGTCACCCTCTTTTCTCCATTCTTCATTTCCTATTCTTCCTATTCTGTAATACTATTAGCCTTTTGAACTTTAGTTCATTAGCCTCACTGAAGTATAAACCTTGTTGATCTGTACACTACAAGGAATGGCTCTAAACATTTAATGTGTTATGTGCAAAGTGAGAACGAATATCATGAAAAGATATTTTGAAAACTCAGTTCCACTTTGTAGAAGGACTATAAATTTCACATGGATTTAGATATTGTTCTAACAGTTTGAAGGACCAGAATTTGACATTAAGATACTGATGTTGGTATCTCATTGAGAACCAGCAAGCTGATTAATGTGTTCTGGTCTTCATTCAGACTTGATGTTTCAGGAACTAAGCACAATGAGTACTTCCATTGGTTCTTTGTGTGCTAGACTGCTTGAAACAGCCATTTCCTTTAATGAAGAAATTTTGTTTCTTCCTGAAGCATCTATCTTTCTGTCTTTATAGAAACAGGTTATGTGTTTAGTTGGTCATAGAGTGTCATTTGTTTAGTGATTCCTACATCATGAAACCATAATAACAAGTAAGTAACATAAATATAACCTTTACAAATCCCACTCATCATTGTATTGTCTGCTTAGATGTTGAAACATTTTCAGCCTTGAGACCTTTTTATTAAAATGCCAATTTTCTAGCATTCTTTAGAAAACAAAACACAACAACTGATAGTAATTGACAACTTATATTGGCAGTACTTCTCCTGAGTCAGGACACTCTAAAAATATGCTTTACCTGACAGGAACACTGGGTGTCTGAGTTTTAAAGTCATGGTATCCCACCCCATAGAGGAAGAAGGATTCAGGATGAAGTCCCTGTACTAAGAATGAGATCTGTGCTCTGAAGGACTGGGGCTGAGTCAGTAACTTTACTCGGGGATTGAAGAGACGTATAACACCAGAAGAAATGAGCAGTATGCTAAATTCCACCTTTAGTTCCTTCATTATATACATGTTCTCAGGGCAAGTAATAGAGAGATATGTTTTTTTTAATTAGGCATATTCTTTTTTTACACTTCAAATGTTGTCCCCTTTCCTGGTTCCCAGCTACCCCCAAAATCCTGTAAGCCATTTCCCCTTCCTCAATCAACCCACCCCTGCTTCCCTGTCCTGGTATTCCCCTACACTACAGTATCAAGACTTTCCAGGATCAAGGGCCTCTCCCCCATTCAGTGTCCAACAAGATCATCCTCTGCTGCCGATGTGTCTGGGGCCGATGTGTGCTCTTTGGTTGATGGTTTTATTCCTGGGAGTTCTGGGAGTACTTGGTGACTCATATTGTTGTTCCTTCTGTGGCCCTGCAAACCCCTTCAGCTACTTTGGTCCTTTCTCTATCTCATCCATTGAGGACCCTGTGCTCAGTTCAAGGGCTGGCTGAGATTTTCCCCCTCTGTATTTGTCATGTACTAGCAGAGCCTTCCAGGTGACAGCTATATCTGGCTCCTGTCAGCAAGCACTTGTGGGTATCCACAATAGTGTCTGGTTTTTTTTATTGTTTATGGGATGTATTCTTAGGTGGGGTAGTATCTGGCTGATCTATCCTTCAGACTGCTCCACACTTTGTCTCTGTATCTCCTTTTGTGGGCATTTTGTTCCTCCTTTTAAGAAGGACTAGAGTATCTATACTTTGTTCTTCCTCCATTTTGGGCATCATTTGATATGTAATTGTGTCTTGGATATTCCAAGCTTCTAGGCTAATATCCACTTATCAGTGAGTGCATACCATTAGTGTCCTTTTGTGATTGGGTTACCTCACTCGGGATGATATTCTCCAATTCCATCCATTTGTCTAAGAAATTCATGAATTCATTGTTTTTAATGGCTGAATAGTACTCCATTGTGTGTATATACCACTGTAACAGATATTAAATAAGTGTATCTAGCCAATCATCTTGCAAGAGTGTAAGAGAGATTTTTTTCATTAAGCTGCAAATTATATTTATGTGTGTGCATATACACTACATGCATGAGGGTGACTGTGAAGTCTAGAAGAGTGTCAGATCACCTGAAGCTGTAGTAACACTGTTGTGAGCTGCCTGCTGTGGGTGCTGATACTCAAAATCTGATCCTCTGAAAGAGCAACAAGAGCTCCTATCCACTGAGCCATTTCTAAAATCAAGTTTTAAGGGTGTGAAAAGTAGTGTACCATGTGAATTCTGTTGATTGTAGAAGAATTGCGTTTCTTAAGCTTTGTAAAACACAAGACTAATTTTATTTATTTGTGTTTGAGTACATCATATCTGAACTTTTATAAACTAAAATTTGTTAAAGTTATTTTGAAAAGTAGATTAGTAAGGTTATTATGGGAAATGATATGTAAATATTATACAATATTTAAAATAGCACAATCATAATAGTCTAGTAATCTCAGTTCTAGACACACACACATAGCCACACATATCACAAAGGAACACTGTATACACACAAACATGCACACCACACATCCACAACACCACCCGAACACACTACACACATGTACACTACATGCTTTTTACTGGCTGGTTTTATATGCCAACTTGAAACAAACTGAGTTATCACAGAGAAAGGAGCCTCCCTTGAGGAAAGGCCTCCATGAGATCCAGCTGTAAGACATATTCTCAATTAGTGATCAAGGGTGGGGGGGGAGGGCCCAGTCCATTGTGAGTGGGGCTATCCCTGGGCTGATAGTCCTCTGTTCTATAAGAAAGCAAGCTGAGCAAGGCAGAGGAAGTAAGACAGTAAGCAGCACCCTTCATGGCCTCTGCATCAAGTTCCTGCCCTGGATGAGTTCCTGTCCCTACTTCCTTTGGTGATGAACAGCAATGTGGAAGTGTAAACTCCCCAACTTGCTTCTTTGTCATGATGCTTTGTATAGGAGTACAAAGCATTACTAAGACACACACACACACACACACACACACACACACACACCACATAAACATGTACACATGCACACAGAAACTCATATGAAGAGAACCTGGGAGAAGTTGGTGGTGAAGTCTTGTTACTGGAGAAAACCCCAGTGTATTGGAGATGCCAGTACCACAGGATGGTCATCAAAAACAGCAGCAGGAGTGGAGTGGATCAAGCTGAACTTAGAGTGCTACAGAGGGCAGAGCTGGAGGCCAGCCCTTTGGAGGAGCCTAGAAGATCAGGTGTGCATCTCAGACATCGAAACAAGTTGTAACATTGAGGTTGACTCGGGAAACCCCACGATGTTTGAGATGCCACAGCCCTGGGCTATCTGCTGAGAGAAGCTGTTGACAGGGAGTGGGGCCAGCCCAGGAGAAAGAAGTTTGTTCAGTCAACAAAGATGAAAAAGGAATTGGAGATCTGAAGGCTGCTTTGACCTCCAACATGGTGATGCAGAGTTTGAAGTTTGCCTGGCTTGTTTCTTGTCTTGCTTTGGGGGTTACAGTTAAGTGATTGGATGAATCTCAGAAGAGTTCATGAACTTTGTTGAGACTTAACATTTTGAGACTGTTATAGATCATGGGGGCCTTGGAAATTGGATTAAATGTGTTTTTATTATTCTATGGGTAGTTATGACTCCCATAGACTAATATGTTTCAACAAGTCTATGAGGGCCAGGGAGTGGAATATGATGGTTTGTATATACTTGGCCCAGGGGAGTGGCACTATTAAGGCGGTGTGGCCTTATTGGAGGAAGTGTGACACTGTGGGTGTGGGTTTTAATACACTCATCATAGCTGCCTTCAAGTCAGTCTTCCACTAGCAGCCATCACATGAAGATGTTGAACTCTCAGCTTCTCCTGCTCCACGCCTGGCTGGATGCTACCATGCTTCCACCTTGGTGATAATAAACTGAACCTCTGAACCTGTAAGCCAGCCCCAAGTAAATATTGTCCATTATAAGACTTGTCTTGGTCATAGAATATGTTCACAGCAGTAAAACCCTAACTAAGACAGCATCTGTGTAAAGTAGCTGGGGGCTATAGTGTGTGCCACTATTGTATTCCACTGATCAACACTTCTGTTTTTGTGCCAGTATCATGCTGTTTATCTATTCCTTTTCATTATAATGTGAAACCAGGCATGGTGCTAATTTCAGCTGCATTCTTTTTGTTTATCATTAATCAGCAACTCAGAATCTTCTGTGCTTCCATAATAATTTTTAGATTATTTTCCTCTCGATTGATGAAGAATGTCACTTGAATTTGTATAAGATTGATGTATTCTTATTAATGTGTGCGACTGTTTCTCTGAATGTGGATATGTGCCCTGTCTGGACATCCTATACCAACAGAGAAAAGATCAGCAGAATCTCTGTAACTCAAGTTATAGAAGGTATTCATATACTATGTATGCTCCTGGGAATAAACCCAGGTGCTGTGTAAGAACATTCAGTGATTTAAACTTCCTACATATCTCTCTATCCTCATCACAAAATTTTGTATTAGAATTACAGTGAACCTTTTGATTGCTTTTAGGAGGATAGCCATTATTACAAGGTTAATTCTTCTAGTCTATATGCCTGGGAGATCTTCCTATCTTCTAGTGCCTTCCTCAATACTCCCTTCTAAGCTTTATTCAAAGTGTTTTTGAATAGATTTATTTCAGCAAATTCTTCCTCAGTACATGTGGACACTGATCAATTTATTAATCGAACATGTGGGAACAACCATGATTCCCTCACCATAGATAAGATATTGGTAAATGTGTCATCATCAATATTTTCCTCATGTTCAGTTTTGTGTGATTGGGTGAAAATCCTTAACATGATATGTACTATCTTAGCAAGGGAACAACTTTAAGGTGTTACCTGGGGCACTGTGCATTATAGAATATTATCAGATTTTTCCATTTCACACACCCGACACTCATACCTTCTGAATAACCACCCTTGATTTTCCTCCAGCCTCCATAGACCTCTGGGAGAGACAGTATTTTAGATCTCTTTTATTAGTGGAATGATATTATGTTTGACTTTAAAGGACTAGTGTTTTTTATTTATTTATGAAAACCAAAAGACAGCAAGCATTATAAAGGAGAAAGTGGGTCCTTTATGCATTGCTAGTTATAATGTAAAAAGGGCAGCCATGTCACTTCAGGAAACATTATGAAAGTTCTGCAGAAAACTTGACATGGAGTAACTCCACTCTCAAATATGTAGCCAGAAGAATTAAAATGAAGAATTTAAAGAAATGCTGGCTTTCTCATGTTCCCTGTGACTTTCATGATTCAGAAATACAAGGTAAGGGGAAACTTAATCTCCCTTAACACATTTGTAAAATAAAAAAGAACATATTGTATTACACAGAAGGGGGATACTATTTAGGATGAAAGATAAAAGAAAGCCTTTGCTTTTTGACACCATGACGTTTTAACAGGTTAAATCTGTTATCACAAAATACGAATGGGAATATTCATTTTCAAGAGAGACGTACACTTGTCGCCACTGACCTATTTGTAATTTTTATGTAGACTTTTTATTACTTTCACTTATGTACATAGCACATGATTAATATTTTATGTTTGAAAAGAACTTTTCTCTGTACTTGTACCAAGGCAAAAGATGTAGAATGGATCTTAACTTCTCTGTTAAAGTGCTGTAATTTTAGATACAAATTGAAAATAGTTAACAGTATAAATATACCTGAACATTGTGCTGTGAAGGTAGTTTAAGATGTTCCTTTCGAGACAAGGGGAGAAAAAGGAGCTAGGTTGAGAAAATGAAATAAAAACCTACAATTAAATGGAATTATAGGTAATCCTTTATATAATCATCTTGCTGAAAATTACAGGGTCTCTCTATCTTGTGTAAAGACTTGTTTCCACAGAAGTGTTTATCCAACTTTATTTTGGTGTATGAGATGCTTCACAGTAGCTAAATGATTCAGAGTTAAGGAGATCACATGGGCATAGTCTGGAAAAACTGTGCATTTGCCTGAGTTATTTGGTAAGGGGGAATGAAATTTTTGTAAAGTTCTGCTTTGAGATAATTTGATTTAGAAATTTTGCACCTTGTCCCTTAGTGGCTGGCCTGTCTCCAACTCTTGAAATCTCTATTTTATATGAAGGACTGACTGTAGAATTTGAAGTTAATGGTTTTTCAGGCTAAAATAATAATTATAGCATACTTCCAAAAATCCAATAATTCTGACTTTGAGAACAAAATTTGGCACTTCTAGATATTTTCACATGAAATATTTTACAGTATGCAAATTGTGATGTAACTCTGCACTTGTTTTGAACAGACCATCTACTAGTGACAACATGGGTAGGTAATATGTCAAGACTTCCAGGGTACCTGTGAGCCTCTTCTCCTCATTTGTATTTTTGCCATTACAGAGTCATTATTACTGAGAATGTTTTATATGTGATACTGTTTAAGTAACCAGTAATAATAATAATGCTGAACTTACACCTAATGACATCAAGCAACTTTGAAAACAAGATATTATTGAAAAGACTCTTTCTGATGTCTAACCAACTATTGTTCTTCCCCTTTCTCACATTTTATTAATACTGTGTTGTCAATCACGCCCAGGTAACCAAGGTGCTGCGCTGCCTCCTTTTCCACTATGTTAAGAATTAGCATGTCACTTAATTCTTATCAAGACTTGCACATGTACAATGTTGTCCTTGAGTTAAACAAATAGCTACCTGAATAAATACATAGACACATTCTTATCCAATTTTCTAAACTAAATATGAGGTGAGCAGGTCTTGGTAGCTGCCAGAAAGGTCATTTGGAGTTTTATGTCATGATGCAACCTGTGTGCAGCCCAGGGCACTATGGCGTGATTGCAAGGTTTCTTTGGGGAGATGAACCTGGATTTCTCTCCCATTACTGAGAAATCCTGTGAAATCTTAATACCTCTTATTAAATACATTCTGTTCAGGTATAGGTGGGGTGAATTCTGTGTTTGTGTATGTGGGGCACAACTTAAGTTAGAAACCAAGTGACTAACAAGTGAAAACTACAGATCAAATTCTTGAGCCAGAGTTCAAAACACTGGGAGCAAAATCAAATTGTTTGCTGAACAAGATGGTGCACCTACATTTGGACATACTCCACTTTCAAGCACAGAAATGACTTGTTTACTTCTCTAGTATTCAGCTCTTCATACACACTGTGTTCTGCATTATGAAGGACTTCAATTTACTGAAGCATCTTTCTACACCCATACACACACACACACACACACACACACACACACACACATATACACATACACACACACACACACACACACACACACATGCACACACACACAAATACACACCACATGTCATCACTACAGTTACAGTGGATTTTTTTCACACACACATATGCACCATCACTGTAATGACTGGTTTTATGTACAGAAACACATGTACAATCACTTTGGTTACAGTGGTTCTATGCATACACATATATGTTTCATTATAGTAGCTACAGATGTTTTATGTACACATTAATCAATATCTTAACAAGCTCTATACATATACATATATATATATATATATATTATGTGAAACTTATTAAATAACATGAAATCTTGTTTCTAATAAAATATCCGTGTGGATTCAATGTAGTTATCACCATAGTATGCTTTCTTCTGGAGAAATATTTTGTCATACACTAATTGTCAAATGTCATGTCTGTTATGTACCACACAGTTTAGTTTTTTAATTTAGAGTCTACGAATAGATAGCCAAGCAAATGTGTGGTACATCCTTACCACACACTTATTTTTATGCAGTGGTACATAAACAAGTACCACATACTATAATCTGTTATGGCACAGACACATCATACAAAGTAAGATAATATAATGTTCATATACTCTATTGGCATGTCCTAATGTCTTTCTTTATGCAGTTATGCTCCATGTTTATGTCTTCCTTGTTTTATATTACTGGAGGACAGAAATATTTATATTGACATATACCATATTTCATCATGGCCGTTTTATGTATATCAGCTTGTGTCTAACAATTTTTTTCTCATAAACATTATTGCATTGAACAATAAAGATCCTTGTTGGAGCTTGGAGAGATAGATTTATAGCAGAGATAGAGTTGCCTTTTGAGGCAGTGGAGAGAAAATAAACAGGAATTCTTAATGAAATACTCCTATAGGTAGAAACATACTTTTTTGAGAAAGAAGTTTTCATAAGAAATGATATTTGCCTTAATAATTAAGAGAATATTAATATTACTTTGAATATTCAGATATAAGTGAAACAGTAAGACTAACAAAAAATGGGTCACAAAACATAATGGAATAAGAAATAGAACAATTGCATAGCAATAGAAGTAAAAGTCATGCAGATGGAACCTGCCTGTGCATTGTGATGCAGGCACTCACTGCAGGTGAGGGAGCAAGGAAAGGACAGCAAAAAGGGAGAGTAAGAGATGAAACTCAGGAAACACAACATGTGTCAGTCAACACGCCAAGTCCCTTTCTAACAATCTTCTGGCTAGTTCTTCAGGCATTCATATTTCTGATATTCCTTTTTTTATTAGATATATTCTATATTTACAAATATATCTGATATTCTTTCAAAGTTAAAATTAAATCACACAAAAGTTACTTGATAGTGCCTTAATTATTTTCACTTAGTTAATTCTTAAATATAAGCCTTCTGACCTCTACCTCTATTTGCTTTGCAGTCTTAATGGAAACTCATGCTTACAGAAGCATCACCTAGCTCTCCACAACTAAAGGTTTCATTCTCTCAACAAATATGCTAATGGGTGGTGCCTAAAGTGACTTTCTTATTTTAAATTTGGAAAAATAGGTATCCTATCGTTACCATTCACATCTATTCTTGCAGTTGTAACTAGTTTATTTTTGTATTTGTGATTTGAGATGTTTGTATATTTGGACATTCTGATAACAATAGCCAAACTTCACCCATTGTCTTAGCCTCAGTCTACCTCCCAATTTATTGTACATCTATTTGTTGTTATCAATAGCTCCCTGAGAGCAGTTAGGCTGTCCACATGTGCATGAGAGGATAGTAGAACTAGTCTATCAAATTCCAATCCCTTTGAGCGTCTGCTGGATGAACTGCATGCGTGCATCAAGTGCTCCGCTCCTTCTGGAAGCGTGTTGCTGCCTGCTGAAATGCACTTCTGAGCTCATTTAGTTCTAAGCAGATATCCAACCCCTCTTCTTAACACTTATCTTTCTTGAATTAAAAATTATAAAAGACCATGACAGTTTGTTAGACCTAATTCTTCATCATGAATTTTCCCGAAAAGAGCCAAGCAAGATTTCCTTCGCAAAGGAAACAAAACACACACACACACACACAAAATAACATTTGAGAAAATGGTGTATCCTAAATCTCTAGGAGAAATTAAAATTATGAAATATATTTATATATGCACATATATTAAATATATTATATATTGTAATATAATTTATGATATGTATTACATATAGCATGTGTATATCATATAACATATAACCATATACATGTATATTGAAATTGTGTGTATCTCTTACTATTTCTGTTGTTGTGATAAAACAGCATAAACAAAGCAACTTAGAGGAAGGGGTTTATTTGTCATACAGTTCTCTCTCACTATTCATCATAGAAGGAAATTAAGGCAGGAACTCAAACACGGCAGGAACCTTGAAGCAGGAGCTAATGCAGATGTGGTGGAGGGGGGATGCTTGTTACTCATCCCTTGCACAGCCTTTTTTTTTAAAGTAGAACTAGGACCCTTAGCCCAGAGATAGCAGCACTCACAATCAACTGCACCATATTCCATAAATCATCAATTAAGAAAATACCCTACATACAGCCTTGCCGAACAGCCTGCTCTTTTCAGAAACAAGATTCCTCTCAGATGGCTTTAGCTTGTGTCAAGGTAATACACATCATACACATACACATAGACATATGCATAGACATACACATATACATATGTGTGTGACACATCTCACGGTCAGTTTATAAGAATTAATCTGACAAGATTGCCAGTAATAATGACAGTTTCTTTATGTTGCTTAGTATATTTGTAAATGTGTGAAAATTCAGAACATATACACAACCCTGTGAACTCATATTTTCTAAATTAACAATGTATAATATTAAAAATAAAATTAAAAAAAATCTTAAAAAATCATGCAATATATCTATCTGTTCATTGTTCAAAATAAAACAAAACAAAAAATGATGAAATGCAATAACAGATTCTAAGAAATAACCTAAAGTTTAAATGATAGAATCTCAGACAAAAACAATATAGTTATAAGTTTTTTGACATAATATTTTAATTGGTAACTGTGTCATTTAGCCTGTGTTCATATTCTTTGCCACAGTCTAATATCAAAACAAAGGTTGCCCATATTAAAGAGACAGAAAAACATAAAATCTCTCTGTCCTCTTTGTCCATTTTATGTCCTATAATGCTCATTTTGGAAAACATTGAAATTTACAAAAAATATATTTTTTATTGCAACATGTATTATGATTAGTACTTTTTTGAGTGAATTAATATTTAAATATTCTCAGTTTTAACATGAAAATGGAAAATTCATACATATTGATGCATGCTGAATATCAACAAATTTTCTATTTAATGTTATCTGTAATAAAGAGCTAAATCTCAGCTCCTGGCCAGATTAAAGGGTTCAGGGGATTTGTTGCCTCTTCTAAGGACCTAAATTTGTTCCCTGGGAAACAGTGAAAGGAGACAGTGGTCTTCTGAAAGCTGTCTTCTGCTTTCTATACATATGCCTTGGTGTGTATGAACACACACACACCCAACACACATACATGCCTACTAAGATCAATCAATCACATGTAAAATCAGGCTTTTTCATAAGAATTACATATTAGATTTTGGTGTTAGACCTACTACTGTTCCTGTCCCATTAACCGTGCAAGCCCAAGCAGACTATCATCCAAATAAAGTTAAAGGAAACTATTAGAAATGGATACAATGTCCTCAAGGGTTTTCCCCAGTTTCTTTTCTATTAGTTTTAGTGTGTCTGGTTTTATGTGGAGGTCCTTGATCCACTTGGAGTTGAGCTTAGTGCAAGGGGATAAGAGTGGATCAATTCTCATTCTTCTGCATGTTGACCTCCAGTTGAGCCAGCACCATCTGTTGAAAAGACTATCTTTTTTTCCACTGGATGTTTTCAGTTCCTTTGTCGAAGATCAATTGGCCATAGATGTGTGCATTCAATTCTGGGTCTTTGATCTTATTCCATTGATCTGCCTCCCTGTCACTGAACCAATACCATGCAGTTTTTAATACTACTGCTCTGTAATATTGCTTGAGGTCCGGGATATTGATTCCCCCAGAAGTTCTTTTGCTGTTGATGATAGTTTTAGCTATCCTGGGATTTTTGTTATTCCAGATGAATTTGAGAATTGCTCTTTCTAACTCTATGAAGAACTGAGTTGGGATTTTGATGGGGATTGCATTGAATCTGTATAGTGCTTTGGGCAAGATTGCCATTTTGACTATATTAGTCCTGCCAACTCACGAGCATGGAAGATTTTCCCATTTCTGATGTCTTCTTCAATTTCCCTCTTCAGAGACCTGAAGTTTTTGTCATATAAATCTTTCACGTGTTTGGTTAGCGTCACTCCAAGATACTTTATATCATTTGTGGCTATTGTGAAGGGTGTCATTTCCCTAATTTCTTTCTTGGCCTGTTTATCCTTCACGTATAGGAAGGCTACTGATTTGCTTGAGTTGATTTTATAGCCAGCCACCATGCAGAAAACTTTAAAAAGATAAAATATATCGAGTTAATCATATAAATACTTAGATTTATATCTTAAAACTGCAAGTGGATCAAGGACCTCCACATAAAACCAGACACACTAAAACTAATAGAAAAGAAACTGGGGAAGACCCTTGAGGACATTGGCTCAGGGGGAAAATTCCTGAACAGAACACCAATTGCTTATTCTCTAAGAGCAAGAATAGACAAATGGGACCTCATAAAATTACAAAGTTTCTGTAAGGCCAAAGACACTGTCAAAGGATAAATCGGCAACCAACAAATTGGGAAAAGATCTTCACCAACCCCACATCTGACAGAGGGCTAATATCCAATGTATACAAAGAACTCAAGAGGTTAGACCCCAGAAAACCAAATAACCCTATCCAAAAATGGGGTACAGAGCTAAACAGAGACTTTTCACCTGAAGAAATTCGGATGGCTGAGAAACACCTTAAAACATGTTCAATATCATTAGTCATTAGGGAAATGCAAATCAAAAAAACCCTGAGATTTCACCTCACACCAGTCAGAATGGCTAAGATTAAAAACTCAGAAGACATCAGGTGTTGGCAAGGATGTGGAGAAAGAGGAACACTCCTCCACTGCTGGTGGGCATGCAAGCTGGTACAACCACTCTGGAAATCAGTCTGGCGGTTCCTCAGAAAACTGGACATGATACTTCCGGAGGACCCAGCCATACCACTCCTGGGAATATACCCAGAAGATTCCCCAGCATGCAATAAGGATACATGCTCCACTATGTTCATAGCAGCCTTATATATAATAGCCAGAAGCTGGAAAGAACCCAGATGTCCCTCAACAGAGGAATGGGTACAAAAAATGTGGTATATATACACAATGGAGTACTATTCAGCCATTAGAAACAATGAATTCATGAAATTCTTAGAGAAATGGATGGAGCTGGAGAACGTCATACTAAGTGAGGTGACTCAGTCTCAAAAGAATACCCATGGTATGCAGTCACTGATAAGTGGATATTAGCCTAGAATCTTGGAACACCAAAGACATAAATCACATACCAAGTGATGTCTGACAAGAAGAAAGGAGTGGACACTGGTGCTAGAATGGACCAAAGCATTATTGTGGGGGAGTGCAAGAACAGGGAGGTGGGAGGGGTGGATGAGGAAGCAGGGGGAGGGAAAAGGGCATGTGGGACCTTTGGGGGTGGGGAACCAGAAAAGGGGAAATGAACTGTAAATATAGAATATATCCAATAAAAATTTTAAAAAAAGGTAATGGATACAATGTTGACTGGTTGAAGAAAGCTTGTATTTCCTCCTCCTGTTGTTGTCTACGTTTAGTTATAATGTCCTGTTGTTTCTGTGTATGTTCTGGATAGAATTTACTCTTTTTTTCTGTTTAAGAGTTCCAAAAATTGGCTTCATTTACTTGTGGCTACGTAGTTTCTGAGGCCATACTGTGAGAAGCATAAGGAATATTTCTAGCAGTTAAGACTAAACTTGTAATTGTTAGTATCATAACATATGCTGAGAACTAAGAGAGTTGGTTTATAGGGCAACAGAGCTTATTAAAATATATGGAAATAGAGAAAATCACGAAAACTCAGGCATGAAAATATTTTCCTTTTTGAATAACATTTAAAATCCACACAAAGGAGCAATAATTGTTAAAATGCATGTAGTGAATCAATTTGGACAGTGAACCAGTAAATTCAGGAGCAAACAAAATTACAAGATGATAAATATGTAAATTGATTGATTGGTTCAACATAATCACATAGAATATTAAAAGTTGCCATAGCGATGTGCAGAATTATTTTGCCAATTTCAAATCCTCTTGCTTAGTAAATGAAGGAATAAATCATTCTGTGCTAAAGAATTACAATATTTTCCTCCATATTCATGGCAAAACAAAAAATATACATATCACAATCATGCCAATAAAATCTCTAGAGTAGGGGGACCATTTCTCAAGGACTAACAGTTTAATTGACTTTAAAAAATCCACCAGACACACTGCAAGTTTAGAACACAGAGGAGACAACCCTGATGGATGGCTGTAGGTGGACCTTGTCAAGACATTATTTCAAATAAATGCAGTCGTTGATCAGTTCTTTCTATTGTTGTCATGCTTTTCTTATGTTTGTCGGATTTCTTTCTTGAACAGCATATACCTGTTTGTGTGCTTAGGTTTTCATCCACTCTTGGTAGAAAAGATTTTATACTCTCTATTTTAGCTTGAAAAGACACAGGAGTTGCATGTCACCTGCTGTGCTAATAAGGAACAGCAGAGAAATTGATAGATAAACACCATGTCAGAGTCCTTCAGACAAGCCCATCCTCAACTGGGTGAGTTTCAAAGAATAAGGTTAAAAGAAGAGTGGTTAGGGCAGTTTGACCCAAATACATCTTCATTTCAGCATTTCTCCCTCCTTGACAAATTATTTATTCAAAAATTGGCATTTATGCTATAATAAAGTCAAGACATTTCTATTTATAAAACCTTGTTATAGTTTTATTACAGTAATTCTAAGAGGGAAGCTCATAGCTCTCGCTGCCTATGTTAGGAATCAAGGAAGTATTGTATGCATATGTTTTCAGGGATAACCATACAAGTAGCATTATAAAGACTGGGTAGGTTGTATGAGGGTAGAAATCATGCTTCTACCCTCCTACACACCAACCATTAGTGACAACATAGGCCATGAGTTTGAAACAGCAAAGAGGGTTATATGGAAAGGTTTGGAGGGATTGGAAATGGAAGAGGGAAATGATGTAATTATATTATTTAAACATAAAAGGGAGAATAAAAATAATTCCACATGAATAAAGATGTGCCTCAATATCTTAGGAAAACAATAACAAATCAGTACATAGAGATAAATTATGAAGATGGAGCAGAGATTAATGAAATGAAAATGAGAAGTTATTGAGTATTAGATCAGAGTTTTAAATAAAGACAATCGGACCTCAAAGACTCTGCCCTCATTTATATCCTTTTGTTGTGCATTATATTTCTATTAGACTGTCTGTCAATGCCTATCAATTAGTACCATGTGTAACTTATGTAATAATAAAATCAAGAAAGCACACCACTAGAAAACCAAGATTGACTTAAGGAACACATATTTACAACCAGATGTTATGTCATGAGATCGTAGACAGGATGCTTCTCACATAAAATCTGTGCTAGAAAATTTGCTGGGGTTGTTTCATTTGTATCAATGACATCATAGCTGAGACCTCTGAGATTCCAGCAGGCATTTCTGTACTCAAGGGTAGGCACAACAGCAGTTTCCTCTTTTAAAACTTTCAAAAAGGAAACTTGAATCTGACGTATGTCTAGTACTACAGAGAATGAAGGTGAACTACGTTAGATATGACCTTGCATGGCTGTTAACACTTCACAGATCTTCCACACTGGCTTCATATGCTGCATGGAAATCACTTTTCCTGTGTGTTATTCGTGTGCTCACTGTGTACTTAAGGATGTTATGGTTGGGTCTGGACTGAACAACTATCCAGTCCTTTATCTTCTTTTTATTCCCAAACAGTAGAGCCTAACTACTGTTTTGAAGGCAATTGCTTTGTGTTATGTTGCATACATTATTCCAAAGAATTTTAAAGTGGGAAGGACTTTGCTTATTAGTTGGGTACCAATATTATGTTCTTTGGAAAACTTACTGATTTCAGTACCCATTGGTTTCCTCAAGCTCATATTCATAGTTTAGGAGTCAAAGGCTTTGGTGGCTTTTCTGCTTTACCTATTGCGAGCTAAGTGACAAAAATGTCATTTTCAATGAAGGTCGGTAAAAAGTGTAGCTCAAACTTTGTTATGTACCTGATAATTATTTTGTGCTTTAAGGAGCATATATATTCTATATACTATTTTTATACTTATTATAATAAGGACAATATGATTTTATAATATTTTGATCAGTTATTATACTGTTATGTTTATTTAACAAATAAATACAAGTCAATATCTTGAATATTTTTAAATGTAGGATAGTATTAGTATTATTTTTAATTATGCTAGTGAGTACACACGTGTGCATTCCACGAGGCACATGTGAAAGTCAGAGAACACCATTTGGGAGTCTGGTTTCTCATTCACTGTATGATATAGGGATCAAACAGGTTGTCAAAGATTGGACCTCAACCACCTTTAGCTGCTCAACTATGTCACTCACAAAATTCTTTGAGTCATTTGGCGTCATAGTTTATGATGTACCATTATTGTTTTCTGTTTTTGTGTTTTCTATATATTGCATGTACTTAGCTTATTATTTTTTTCATGGTAGGCTGTATTTATTAATGTATTCACACACACCCACATATATACACATACATATGTAGCAATATATTAAAGAAAAGAGCATGAATTTGAGAGTGAGACAAGGGAACTTGAGAGAGCAAGAAAGTTGGGGAATGATGTAAATAGAATACAAACACACACACACACACACACACACACACACACACACATGAAAATTACAAAAAGAATTCTGGTAGTATGTTGAATAGGAGTGTTGAAAAGAGTACCTTTGTCTTGTTACAGAATTTCAAAAAACATTTCTAAGTTTTCTCGCTTCAGCATATTGTGAGCTGTGAGTTTGTTATAATCATACTTGAGGTATGATTCTTCTTATACAATTTTTTGAAGGATTTTAAAATGAAGGTCTGTTAAATTTATTCAAATCCCTTTTCTCTATTTACTATAAATTGTTTCGTCATTCAGTCTCTTGGAGTGCAATATTATGTTTATTGGTTTTGCATATTTTGAGTCACTTTTTGCATGTAGGGATGACTTCCTTTATATCATGTCTGATTTTTCAGACAGTATCGGCATAGGTAATGATTTTTGTTGAGTAAGTGTTTTATTTTATTAGAATGATCATGATCTAAGTCAGTAGGTTGAAGATGCTATAAAGATGCTTGTTAGTGGATACTTAGGAAAGTCTTGCTTGCTCTTGGTGAACAGCAAGTTAACATTTGGTATGGACAGTGATTATAAGAAATAATGTCTTAGTTGTTAGAAGCTTTGAAAATTGGAAATAAAGATGAGAATGCAAAGAAAGGAGCAGAGATTACCAGAGGCACATCAGCTGGAGGACTTCTTGTCCAGCCCGGCTTACCCTGCCACAGACGCCATGAGAGGCATGCAATAGACACATGCTCTACAAAGGGTGATTCATATCCTCACCAACTCTCACCTCTATTGTAGGAAATTTCTGGGAAAGAACATAACCATGAAAAGGAATAGAGACTCCAACATTTTCTTAATGGCAAGCTGTTTACCTTGACTCCATACACCTGGCCTTCAATCAAGAGTCATCAAACAGTATCTACCAGCTTTCTCTTCAGGTAGAAGGCCCTTAAGGTTATTAACATTTTAAATTTTTATGTAGAGTTTGGAATGGTGATATTTTTTTTTTTTTGGTTTTTCGAGACAGTGTTTCTTTGTGTAGCCTTGGCTGTCCTGGAACTCACTCTGTAGACCAGGCTGGACTTGAACTCAGAAATCCACCTGCCTCTGCCTGGAATGATAATTTTTAAATTTTAATTACTATTAATAAGGTCCATTTATGTAACAATGTTCTGTCGTGTTTGCTTATAGCAGAAATGTACCATGAAAACAGAACTTAGAAAATTTTTGTTGTGCCTAAAATAGAACTGTGATTTACTGAGAATGTAGTGAGATCATACAGAGGAATACGGTACAGATTCTAATTTGGAGATATTTTGTGAGACTCAATGTTTTGTGGGATTTTTTGAACAGCCACATTATGAATGTTATAATCATAATCATAATACAAATCCAGGGTAATCATCCTTCATTACAGAAATGTCAAACACGAGCTGAGCAATTTGACTTAGCTGATCTGCGCTGACTGCTTTTTGTTTCTTCTCCAGTTACCCTTTTACAAAACCTTCTGTAAATACATGTGAAAGCCTGCTCAGGAGTTTCTATTCTCAGTGAGGGGCACAATTAGAATTGTCATATTTTACAACTACTCTGGCTGTTTAGATATTCCCTTTCATGGTTGGGGGTATAATGGACTCTCTGGACTTCTCATTTAATTAAAGACAATTGTAACTGAAAAGTCTTTACTTGTTGGCGAATATTTTTAGAAAACCAAAAGTAATAGAATCAGATTCACTTACATTCATACTTAATGCATTTGAAACAGTTTATGTTGCTACATTCTTAATATGATTTTAAAAAGAATATATATTTTTGTACATATGTGAAATCTCTAATTTGAGTTTGAATAATAAGCATATGATAGATCATCACAAAACCTCCATATGCCCCATGTCTGAAAGACTTCTTAAGCAGGGTACATAAACTGAATATGTTAAAGAAAGCAAACCCAATGAAACTCTATAAACAAATGATAATTTAAGCCAACTTTTAAAATTCTACTGGAATCAAAAGAGAATATGATACATGCTAATAATGCTTACATGATTTCAATGGCTAGATTCAGTACTTGAAGTATACTAGCATTTTCAGATACTCCCAAAGAAATACATTCTTTTTGTACAGTTCACATGTAGTCATTTGTATGGTGTGGCTTTCACTGTGTAGTACTGGGAGCACAGTACTTTTCCTTACCTGTCCCTGGACATGGGCACATCAGAATTTTATTTGCCAAAACCTTCTTTGCTACTCTTTCTCCTTTACAGTTTGAAACTCATTGTTGTCATCTTAGGAGTATAGTACAGTAACTATTTTTAATCCAACTCTTGTTTGATCTCTGTTTTTTTCTTTTGTTAAGCACATTAATATTCCTAGAATGCAGGCTATTGGTTTTATAGTCCATATATTGTCACTCACTGAGCTAAATGGTTATGGTTATTACCTATCATTTTATGAAAAGTGCAAACATCTTAGAATTATAAAAATAAAAAATGAATGTAGAAGTATTTGATACTATTTCATTTTGCTTAGAAAAAATTTTTATTAATTATTTTATTTATTTTCATCCCAAATTTTGTTCCCCTCCCGGGCCCTCTCTCAGAGCTTTTCCCCTATCATTCCTACGTTTGTCTCTGAGAGGGTGCCCTTCCCTGAGGCATCAAGTCTCTACTAGATTAGGTGCATCCTCTCCCACAGAGGCCAGACAAGGAAGCCCTCCATTTCATATGTGCCCAGATCCTCCAACCAATCTGTTGGTTGGCTCTTTTGTTGGTAGCTTAGTTTCTGGGAGCTCCCAGGCATCCAGGTTAGTTGACACCATCCTATGAGAGAGGCTTTACCAGCATCTGACTGAGACAGATGCGGATACTTATAGCCAAGTATTAGACTGAGGTCGGGGATCCCTATGAAAGAGGTGGGGGGTGATCGAAGGAACTGAATAGGATGGCAACCCCATAGGTTCTTTAGTATATTTTTTTATTTTATACATTATATACAATCTAACTTTGTCATATGCATCTTCATGAATTGAAAGAAATAACTTGCTATGTTCCTGTAGTTTTGTCCACATGCACATGTGTTTAGGGTCAGCACATGGGGCAAGGGTAACCTAACCATGGTCATTCTGTACCTCAGAGAAAGGTGATTCTCCCTCCTTCAGCAGCCATTGACAGAAACAGCTCTGTAGTTAGGGGTAATGTATTGGAAATCCTTCTCTATCTGTCCTCGGTCTTAAGGATGTCCTATTGGATTAGCTACAGATGTCATGCTTCATGCCATATCCAGAACCCGGCTCTTCACTGCTTACCTTCACATTCCACAGCTTTCACATTGTCTCCCTCTACTGTTCTGTGATGTTTCTTCCTTCTTAGGGAGGTAGTTGATGTAGAAATCCCATCTGATGGCTAAGAACTCACAATCACTTCTTCTCACGCATTCACAAGTTACACGTCTCTCTCACCAAAGCTGAAACAGCACAGGTCTTTCTGTGTGTGTGTGTGTGTGTGTGTGTGTGTGTGTGTGTGGTGTGTGTGTGTGTGTGTGTGTGTGTGTGTGTGTAAATATAAATATTTCAGAGGTATTTTCACAACACACCCTCACCAATAGGCTCTCCTCTAGGCCACATGACTTCCATATCCATGGGTTTTGATCATGCTTACACAACCAGGTATAAATGAATTCCACCTTGTAGAGTAGACCTCACATGTTGTCAAGAGAGCAGTTGGCTACATTCATAAATAGCCTTGCTACTGTTGTACCTAAGTGGGCACAACTTTTCTGGCAGGTGATTATTGTAGTGAGAAGGTTCCAGTGCTGGTTAATACTATCATAGTTTTTCTCCAGCATCCTACATTAAGCCTTCCAGTTCTATAACATACCTCATCAGGGGGAGAATTTTCTTGTAAGTTTAAGAATGATTTCTCTATGTTCTATTAACAAAGTGTGTGTTGATAGAGACTTATGATGTGCTTATCTACAAGTAACAGCCAATGCTAATTTTGTCAAGCAAGCTCTGGATCTCCATAACCAATAACTATTTGGAAGGTAGCCTGTGACTAGAAATAAGGCTTCATTTAACAACCCGTGTCTTCTTGGAACAGCACTGTCTTTCTATGGAGAATATTTCTGCTCAAAAACTTCTTTGCCCATTTAAATTATTCTTCTCTTAGCATATGAACTAGTTGGAAGTTTTAGATTGCTTTATATATTTTTAGGGTTTCTTACCATACCACTATTCATTTCCACTATCACTGGGCCCACCCTAACTTAAGCCTTTAGCTCTCAATTCTTCTCCACTATTGTTCTTTCATATATCATGTTTCACTATCGTTTGTATCACATGCACTTAGTGTATAAGATCATAGGCTCCTACAGAGGTTCTTTATGCACACTTCATTTTGGTTAACCTTTTCCTAACACCCATGTTCCCCTAACTCCATCACTCTAATGTCTTCTTGAGGCTTTCTACAGCCAGTATTCCTCCTTTTCAATCTCAACACTCCTATAATCAACTCACCATCTCTCCTAAAAATAAAATTACTCCCCTACCCTCTGACCCATTTGTATTGGAGACTTGCTAATGTGCATATTAATTACAAATGAGTAAAAAAAATAAGAACTTGAATGGATGTGCCTTGCATGGGTAATACAAAAGGCTAAGTGTAATGAAATGTAAATCCTAGTATAATGGTGTCTTGCCTCCCTATGACTTGTTAGTCAAGTTCTGGAATACTACATCTGGGGAGACATAAATTTATATTCAGTTCAGAGAGGGCACTAGCAAAGCACAGATTCCTTGTGAGTAATTTAGTGCACCTATAAGTTTGACTTAGATTATCTATAGCACTTCGTATGAGGGATTACATATAGAAGCTGAAACTAGACAAAGATCAGTACATTACCAAAGCCTACTGGAGTATGGGTGATATCTCACAAACACTAGAAACCAGGAATGAACTGAACAACTCACAGGTTACTCTAAGTTTGGTAAGTACCTTATTCAGGTGGTTGAGTTGGACAATCTCTCTTTAAGGCATCTCAGATGATCTGACACTTCTATACAGCCCAACTGGTCAGAGAGTATCTATCAGCAGTACTTTCTACTTGTATATGCTTGGGAGGGATGGATCTAATGAATTTGGTTAGTTTCAGGAACTTCTTGAAGTTGTTGAGTTGTTTTCCTCCCAAGTTTAATGAGATTACTTGCAGGGTGAAATATTACATACACACACACACACACACACACACACACACACACTCCTTAGAATATCTTTTTGTTTTTGTTTTTGTTTTTGGTGGTGGTGATGGTGGTGTTTTGTTTTTTGTTTTGTTTTGGGGGTTTTTGTTTTGTTTTGATTTTTGGTTTTTGAAGACAGGGTTTCTTTGTGTAATAGAGCCCTGTCTTTCCTTGACATGCTTTGTGGATCAGGCTGGAATTCTGGAATTAAAGCTGTGTGCTATTATACCTGGAAATATCTTGATTTTAAAAAATATTCTTCCTGCTGAACTGTTTTATCTCAGAGGAAAAAGCGATACAAAAGTGAGAGAGATCCCTCAGCCCTCCTAATCAATATAGAATTTCTTATTATTCTTGATTTTTCTATTAGAACCACATAGTAAGACATGGTTGCTATAAATGCCAAGTTCTTTAGTTGTACGAGAGAGGAGGGAGAAGAAAGGGGAGAGTGAGGAAGAGAGGGATCGGGTGAAATGGGGAGAGAGAGAAAGAGAGAGGTGGGAGAATATGGATGAATGAACATTCTGAATCATAATTTTCAGCAATCACCCCTGTTGAATAGCTATCACAGTGCTGATATACACTTTGCAGGTTTCTGAGAAAAGAAAGCTCAGAATTAGTATGACCTGCCTATGAACAAAGTTTGTTACATTCTCAAGGTGACCTGCAAAGTGTACCTACAGGTCATGAGAACATGGAGGACATAGGGTAAAGAGCTACATTCTTATTGGGTTTGAGGTCTACTCTATCAAATTGTTACTGTAAGCCTAGTCAAAAGTCTATAGTTATGAAGTCATAGGCTCTTTTGGCTAAGCTACTGTTGTTATTTTTCAAAATGAACAACTTAGGATCCTTAAACTAACTTCCAAAGGCTCATATTTACACACATAGATTAATTCTGCTATTAACTCTGGTTAGAAAAGCTTCTTTAAGTAGTGGGTAGTAATATTCCTGAGACTCATCAATGGTGAAGTGCTAAGAATAAGTGGTTTCTGAATGCCCAGCTGTAAATTAAACATCTCTACCATCTGCTATAAGGTTCTCGCAACACCGTGGAAGAACATGCCAAGAGAATGTAAGGGACGAAATTGAATGTGTATCTTTAGAGAATATTAATTCTCCATCTCTCAGTCATTCTAAGTGTCCTGTTGTTCTTTATTTGGAAGTAAGATCTCATGCACTTTCCCTCTTCCACATTAGAATGTCTGTTAGTGTTATTGTTGTTTGATTCTTCTTTAGGTAGCCATGTTGTTTTGATACCATGGGTATTGCTTTCCTGCCATTTCCAGGAGACATTATGTCACAGAAGACTCCATAGTCCTCTGACTGTTTCAGTCTTACTGTACACCTTCTCCTTGATGTTCTATGAGACTTACATGCAAGAGTGATGCCATAGATTTATCCATTGGGATTGGGATTTATCCATAACCAGGTGCCCTCTGTATTTTATCATGGGTGGTTTTCTGTGATAGCCTCCATTTGCTGCAAAAGAAGGTTCTTGGCTGAGGTTTGAGATCCACATTTATCTGTGAGGATAAGGATACTAGAATTTAGTGAGGAATCATTCTAGTCTAATAAAGTAACAGTAATAGGTTTTCTTCTTAGAGTCATAACCCTACTGTATCAGGCAATATTTCTCTCCTGCTTAGTGGGCCTTAGGCCCAAAGAGCTGTTAATAATCTCAATAGATTATAAAATATCAAGGAGTGAGCCCCTAAAATCATATACAGACAATAACAATAAACAGGCCCCACATTTGGTATTTATACAGTATATAATATTGCATAAAATATTACTATAAATGTGATATATCAAAGAAAAAGAGGCTATATATTTGAAAGGGAGTAAGGGAGAATCATGGGAAGGGCTGCAGAGAGAGAAGGGAAAGATGAAAAATGACATATAATTGAAATAATTATATGACAATAATTAAAATAAAAATTATTAAGAAAAAAAAATAAAAGAGGGCAAGGGGACTGCAGTTATAGGACAGTCTCCCAGATGGAATGTACTGCAGTGCATTCTGGGATGGCATTGTACTCATGAACTCAGAGTGGCTGGAGTTACTTACACAAGAGTGTGCTATTAACATTCTGGCAGTGATGTGGCAAGGGTGTCTATGGTCCATACTTTCCTGAAGAGATAGCTATATCTAGTTAATCACTGATGGGGAGGGAAAGACAGTGTCTTCAGTGGTGCATCCTTTGTATGTTACTTATATTCCTATAAATAACCCTCCATCTATGCTCATTAGAACGACAGCAAAATAAATAAATAAAAGTAGTCATGAAAGTAGATGGCATGCAGTTTGGAAAGTGGAAGGGCATGAATGTGAGGAAAACCAGAACAAGAGGTGGTATTTGAGTGGCTATAATTAAGGCATGATTAGTGTGTATGAATAATATCTACTGAAAAACTAAGAATAAACAATGTTTCATGTCAGTGTGCCACAGTGTAATGAGAACTTTTATACAATAGAGTAAAATACCATTATTCCTAGACTAACTAGGCTAGCCAAGGTTGAATAATTAATATCAAATTAAGCAAAGCATTCCCCACATTACCTGATGACTCTACTTGGTTGGGGAATACCAATCCTATTGTGCTTTTAGTGTTAGTATTCATTCCACAGTTTCCTATTTTGTCTGTCTTGTCTACCAACAGCCCACACCTTCTGTCTCTAAGAACTGCTCACAGTTGAAGGAACTTATTTTTCCCATGTATATGTCAGTATTCTTGAAGCATGTTTTACACATTAAACTGATACAGGATGGAAAGGCATGACTCTCTTGCTCTAATGAAAGAAACTGAAGTTCTGCTCCAGATTCCACCACAGTACCCAGATAAAACCTTCCTCAAAATTTCATCACATCTCAATCTCTCCATCTGCCAATCTGGCTGTTCTCCTCTCTTCTCCTGAATAAGATATTTGTCTAAAAACTCCAACGACTCGATATATCTACTCTCTGGGAATTGTATTTATGACTGTTGCATCAAGTCTGAAATGTTATCTGGATCATGAATTATTCAGTGGCTGGTTAGCAATGAAAATTCAGCGAAGATGGAGGGCTGATGGGTCAAGGCATATGACAGTGAGATAAGCCTCCAGCTTCTGCCAGTGCTGCCTGCAATGGAATTCTTATGGGATTGTGTGGTATGTACACTATATCAGGAACCGTGTAGATTTGAAGAATGGCCATTTCTTGTTGTCATTAATACACTGCAGACAGATAATCAGAACCTACAATTGAAATGCTTCAATGTAAGGCAGTACACTAAGGACTGAAGCTGCTGTTGTATTACAAAGACAGTCTTGCCTCCTACAATCCATGGTCAGGAAAAGATGGAGCTCCAGGTCAGTTATTCCTCAGGAGAGTGTTGGAGAGCAAGAGGGAAGAGCATCTCTCTTCTTTCTCGTATATGGATGCAGTGCGTTGATCAGGACTCCTGTTTAAAAGGAATGAAACTGGTAAATTTGAAATGAGAGTGTCTAGAATGATATCTTCAAAGCCACAAATCTCCATGTCTCTGTGAACCACCCAGTTCTGTAGCAATTATCCATGTTCTTCAGAAAAGTCTGGAAGTCTTCTGTTTCTTTAAGACTTTGAAGTCCCCTACTTTTATATATATTCACTTTATACCCCAATATTAGGTACCTTCTCCTCCAAGTCTCTCCTCTCACAGCTTCTCCCCAACTCTCCCTGTCCCTTCTTTGCGAAGGGGGAAACCCAGGGTATTCTGCTCTTCTTCTGGCACAGCAGTCACTGTACAACTAGGTACATCCTCTCTCACTGAGGCTAGACAAAGCTGCCCTGTTAGTAGAAGAAGATCCTCGGGCAGACAACAAATTAATGGATAGCCCCCTTTCCAGTTTTTGGGGTAGGGATGGGGGGTGGCCTACATGAAGATTAAGCTGCACATCTGTTACAAGTGTGAGGAGGGCTGGTGGGCGTGCATGTTAGGGGTGTTCCAGTTCATGTTTGCTCTTTGGTTGGTTGTTCCATCTCTGAGAGTCCCCAAGAGTCCAGGTTGTTGATTCTGTTGGTCTTCCTGTGGAGTCCTTATCCTCTTCATGTCTCTCGATCTATCCCCTCACTCCCGGACTCTTCCAAAGGACTTCTCAGCTGGCTGTGCGTCTCTGCATCTGTTTTGGTCAGCTGTTAGGTAGTGCCTCTCAGAGGACAGTTATGTTAGGGTCAGATCTTCAAGTATAACAAACTATCATCAATAATGTCAGGGATTGGCTCTTCCCCAAGGAATTGAGTCATCTACTTTTATGACCATATGAACCTCTGTCAGGGATTAATCATGACTTCCTTCTCCCTTCCTAAGCTCCTCAGAGAGCACTGAGCTTACAAAAAAGACATTTATTTGTGAAATTTCTGCAAATCTCATTGTGTTCTAGCAAGAATATGTGGAAACAAATTGGGTGCATATATTGAGATCACTTATCAAGGTGGATGATATAAAAATTCAATAATTTATATTTTTACAATAGGATTAAACATCTTGTATTGAAAAAATGCTGAGACCCCTGGTAGTGACTATGACCAAGTACTGAGATAATGAAAGCCAAATGGCTATTCTTACCCACTAATAGTAGAAAATTGACTATCATTGGAAAGTTTATCAATCCAAAACTCAGGTTTACATTTAACTGTCATGGTAATGGTGTAGAAAAGTGGGAGCTTTGCATGATATTTAGCTCACAAAGATGCTGCTGTCCTTTTTAGTGGACTAGTGACATTTTTTTCCAGTAATTGGTTACTTCTCTGATAGGTATCTTAGCATCTTTTTATTCCAAAGTTTATACCTCTGATACCAACTAAAGTCTAATATAACACATAGAACCTCTTCAGAAGATAAATGCTTCATGAAGTTTATACCTCTGATACCAACTAAAGTCTAATACAACATGTAGAACCTCTTCAGAAGATAAATGCTTCATGTTTGAATTATTATCTTCTAGAATAGTTAAGGAAATATGTTTTTTAAATTATAAGCTAGTTTTTCTGTATTTTTATATCACAGAAGCAAAATAAATTTATGTAATGACTGTAAAATCTTAGAAAAATGTGAGGAGGATTCACTATCCTCAGTGATAGCTCAGCTGTTAAAAATACTTGCTGCTCTTGCAAAGGAGCCAGATTTGACTCTAAACACCCACGTGGCAGTTCAAAGACACTAATAACTCCAATTGTGGGGGACCTGCAACCCTCTTTTGACCTCTGTGATATCAGTTACAGATGACATATATGTGTGCATACAGATAAACATTGATACATATAAAATAAATAGTTATTAATGTGGTTGATAATAAGGTTCTTGCTCAGTCAATAAACAAAGGAAAAAATGTTCTGGGTGATCTGGATGGGGAACATACTGGAAACTCATGTCCCTTAAACAATTTCTTTATTTGATATACGGAATCTAAATGATGAAGGAATAAACAACTCTAAAGGTGGAAATAAAAGTAGCAGTATCTCCACTTCTTCCATAAATGGAGGTGTAGATTTATTTTTAAAAATAATTATTTTATTTACTTAGATCCCAAATGTTGTCCTCAATCCCAGTCCCCTACCCCAGAGTTCTTCACCCCAACACACCTCCCATATGCCTCCAAGAGGGTGCTTCCCCTGGGCCATCCCCCTTTCCTGGAACATCAAGTCTCTATAGGTTTAGTCACATCCTCTCCCACTGGGGCTAGACAAGGTAGTCCTTTGCTACACATGTGCAGGGGGTCTTGGGCCAGCCCATGTCTGCTCTTTGGTTGGTGGCTTAGGCTCTGGAAGCTCCCAGGTATCTATATTAACTGACACATTTGTCATCCTATGGGGTTGCCATCCCCTTCAGCACTTCCAATACTTCCTCCAGCTCTTCCATATGGGTCCCTGACCTCACTCCAATACATGGCTGTGTGTATTTGTATCTGTCTCAGTCAGCTGAGGGTACAATCGCTCAGAGGACACCTATGCTAGGCTCCTGTCTGCAAGTACAACATAACACCTGTTATAGTGTCAGGGTTCAGTACCTGTCCATGGGATGGATCCTAAGATGTGTCAGTCGCTGGATAGCCTTTCCTTTAGTCTCTGCTCTTTTAAAATTATTTTTATAGGCAAATCTTAAACTTCATATTTGGAAATTTCAGTCCCCATCACAATTACAGATCATGTTTTCAAAGTTCAGGGCACACTGAAGTAATAAATGGAAACAGCCCTTTTTGTACCTGGTCACCATGGGCCCAGGGATGACTTTGTGGACATTTCTTTTATACTATTTTCCATAATAGAATTAATCACTTCACCTCTAATATTTCTTTTGGAAGTTACAAGACTGGCAAATGCCAGGTGAATTTCAGGAAAGAAAAACTAGTTTCTTAACTAATATAAAATATACTTGAGGAATATTGTGTTCTGTCTAAACTAAGAGTATTTACTGTTGTATTCAAGATGAATTCATGCAATTTGTAGGCAAATGGTTGGATCTGGAAAATATCATCCTAAGTGAGTCAACCCAATCACAAAGGAATTCACATGAATTGCAATCACTGATTAGTGGATATTAATGAGCCCAGAAGCTCTGAATACTCAAGATGCAATTAGCTAATCAAAAGATTCCCAAGAAAAGGGATGGAGAGGACCCTGGTCCGGAAAAGACTAAATCTGGTTGTGTAGGAGAGTACCAGAACAGAGAAATGGTGGGGAGGGGGGTGATTGGGGAATGGGGAGGAAGAGGACTTATGGGACATATGGTGAGGGGGGGAACTGGAAAGGGGAAAGCCTTTGGAATGTAAACAAAGAATATAGAAAATAATAAATATATATAAAACATATAAATATATGAATACATTCAGTAAGATGTCTTGGAACACCAAAGACATAAATCACATACCAAGTGATGTCTCACAAGAAGAAAGGAGTGGACACTGGTGCTAGAATGGACCAAAGCATCATTGTGGGGGAGTACAAGAACAGTGAGGTGGGAGGGGGTGGATGAGAGAGCAGCGAGATGGAAAAGGGCATGTGGTGGGGAACCAGAAAAAGGGAAATGAATTGTGAATATAGAATATATCCAATAAAAAAAAGATGTAGATCAATGCCAGTATTAGAGTGATGTAGGAAAAAAAAGATAAAATTGTTGGAATTGTGAAGCCATCTTAACCTTATTAATTACACATACCACACACACGCGCACACGCACACACACACACACACACACACACACACTGTACATATTCCTTCTCATTCATAAAGTAGATAAGGAAAGGATAAAAAATATTGATACATTCCTGGATACCAAAATAGTTGGCCCATGTAAACCATAAATCCCTATGATGATACAGGAGAAGACACTGTGTGTTTTTTGTCATGTTTTTGGTAGTTAAACTTGCATTGTAGAAAACAGTGATATGAATGTCACAGGCCATAGTAGGTAGCTGAGGTTTAAGAAACCAGAGAAAATGCTTATGTAGTATGATATCATCAAGAGCTGTGTTTATCAGAACTCTCAAATCATATTAGGTTGATCCTGCTTTGGGAGAAAATGGAAACATTACAATGAAAATTAAGCATAAGCAAGGGAGGAAAGCACCTAAGAGCTGAATGAGTGAGTAGCTTAGATAAACATTTTTCACTAGTGCCTCCCATTAATTTCACATCTAAGGCCACATTGGGGTTTCCTTGTGAATAGCAAGTAGGAGAAAGAAAACATAGAATCAGTGTTGTTTGGCTCATGAGTAATATGTGCTAAATGTAAAGGATCTATTTCATGACTAACGCTTCAGGGAAATAAATGTTCTTATTGACCAACTTTCAGTTAGTACGTCATGCCTTCTCACTGTGCAGAAATAAATACAGCCTTAAGTACAACTGTCTTTGAATTACAGGATGAGAAACATGGCTTGCCTGACTAATAAGGAATTATCAGTGAAAAATGCTGGATGGTCACAGACACAGAGAGTCACAGAAAAATATAAATGTCTGGCTAGTGAAAGTGAAGAGTTTTCCTATCTTTATACATAGTTTAATATCTGAATATAGAGTCAGTTATGAGATATGCCCATTAACACAATGAAGTACACAGGATGACAAGTTGATTTTGCATCATGTTTTGCTCCCATTCTATTGATGGCATATACACATTAGACTAGCATAGCGTTCTGGATTCTAAGGCCCTAATGTGTACCTGGTAGTAGTATGGGTAACACTATTCACCCAGATGATTTTATGTTGTCTAGACTTTAACCTAGAAGCAATGTAAGTTTTTTTTCAAGTTTTTCTATTGTTCCTCTTCCAAGTGGTAAAAAAGGCTTTTCATTATGACTGGAGTGAACACACAGAGTAGATTACATTTGTCTGCCTGCCCATGTGGCCTTCTACATACCTATTATCTGAGATTATTGAAAATATCATGGACCCAAATGGGATCTCACATATAATCAAATACAAGATCATTCAAATAATTTACAAAAACGAAAGTAGAGTCAGTGCAACACCAAATGATTTATTCATTGTTTTATATGTGATACAATTTATAAGCTGACAGTGGGAGAGAAAGCAGAAATGACATTTCAGCATTGAGACATAGATGCATCTTACTTCAAGGAATGAATTTCTTCTGGGGATTTATATATAAATAAATTGTCATAATATATAATTCCATGAACCACTAGTTAGGAGTTTGGTCCTTCTACCTTCATAAGTACTATAAGAGCAGAGAATATGTTCACTTGGAGTTGAACCATATTCATATTTATATTAAATAAGTGATACTTCTCTAAGTACTTTGGCTTCTTTAAAAATGCTATCAGACAAGAGAAGAAAATTCCTCCTTCACTGGGAAAATTGAGGCAAACTGTTGTTTCTTTTATGGGCACAAAGGTAATCCTTAGCACTAATGTGAGGAAACTCAGAGAAAGTAAAGGTGAATGATGACACTAAGCTTTAGGAATAAGAAAGTAATCACCTTAGTAGATAAGTCTGGTACTATAGAAACTACACTAAATGATGGCAAATGAGAAATGATTAGGACCTACTGTGTCTCAAAGAATGTAGCTGTCCCACTAACTTTTCTCATGTAAGTAATGCTAGAGATAGAGACCAACCAGATCCTAAGAAGCTATTTCTAGAATGGAAGCATTCAATATTTGTAACAATGTTTTGTTTTGGGCATGCATTCAAGATACTCCTTGGTATATCCAAGCATACTATCTCAAAGGTAGGTAATATTTCTCTAGTGGATTAAGCCATCTCCCAGTTATTATCGTTAGACAAGGAAGTTACCTTACTAAGGATACAACATTTATTCAGTGACAGACCCATGGAATGGACATGCAAAGGTTCATTTTCTTTTATTCTAATGGGAGAAGTCCATGATTTTGATTTTGTCTCCAAAGGGCACACCATAGATTTCTCTGACACTATATTCCTGTTCTTTTCTTTCTCTACTTTCCCAGGTCTGGTACCCTCACCAGATCACTTCTCACTAGACTTCCCAACTAGAAAGCCTAGAATTTCATTGCATATTTCTTAAGAGATGTGACTTACAGACACTTCTGGCAGAAATGTATGCCAAGAGTTAGAGTCTAAACCTGAGGGGCTGGGAAAGAGCAATAATGATTTAGAAGACAGGAAACACATGAAGCTATGCTGGTTCTCTATTTTTCTTTGGAAAGCCTGACCTTTTTTCTGAAAAAAAAAATCCTCATTTTGAAACCACGTTAGCAACATTTCATCAAAAAATCATGGTCTTTATGTAAAAAAGAAAAAAGAAGCCTTGGAGACTTCTTACTTCTATGTATCTCCTTTAGAAAGAATATTCACGGAATTTAAATATGATTTTTTAAAAATATGCCACAGGGCTTTATTTGAATTTAACACAATACGTTTATTGGTGCCTATGGAGTGTGGGTGTGGCCTTGGGTGCTGTAAGGTACAGCACTAGATATGAGTAAGTAGAGACAAGGAAATCATGTAAGAGAATTTGAATATAGGAAACAGACAGCATTAAAGGGAAAAGGCTAAGGCTATGAAGACAAGATGCCATTGTATCATGTTATAATTTTAAGTTATATTATGCCATGTGTGTTTTCAATATGAACAGTTAATATCCTCTATGGCTTTGTGTAAAATTTTCAGTATTGCTTCAGTTAAGGTGAAAATGGTCTTACAAGGAAGTATAGGGTTTTTATAAACATTGAATGTGTTAAGGCTTTTAGATGACTGTGATTATACCTAATATCTATAGATTACTCAAAGGATCCTGGCTATGGACAGCATAATATGACTCCTATGTTACCAAAATATTGGATTAAAGTTGATCCAGAAACTATAATTCTGAGTTTATGAACTCAAATGTATGAATGTATCTGCAAGACCTGAAAAAATCTCAAGCCAAACAAAAATCTCAGCATGGAGATGGGAGGGGGGCATGAAACCTTACTCCCAGCCAAGGAGATAGTGGCAGTTGATAGATCCTGGGAAGGTGAGAGTCCATTGTTGTAACTGATAAGTTGACCAAGCTTCAACAAAAGGTCAGACAAATGAGAACACATTGGAAGCACATATTGGTCTTGATGGATTTAATATCTAAAAATATATTGAGTGGGTATGGAACAGTGGTTGCATCAAGAATGGGTTAGTGTGAATATGATTAAAACACAAAAAAATTACCAGTAAAAAATATATATATTATACATAAGTATATGTGATATATATGTACACACACACACACACACACACACACACATATAATCCATTTTGTTTTTTTAAAGATTTGTTTTGAAAGACTGAAAGTAGGATGGGGTTGATGGTGGGTCAAATATAATTAATGGTTTAAAGAACTAAAAATTGGAAAAAGGCAAGAAATATACAGAACTAGTGTAAACCCCAAAGCATTTTGCCCTTTCTTATAAAAGGTGATATTTCATGCCTTAGAACCAAGGTATATTTTATTGATTTTTTTGTTGTAGGCATATGTGATTTTTCCTCTCTGAGTAATTAGAATATTTTGTTAATCTTATTCATGCAATATTATTAATATAGACAACGACAATGTTACTATCATATAGTATCATTCCTATTTTCATTATTTTAAGTCAGTTTTCCACTTTAAAATAATAGATGATATCTCTTATTCTTTTACATTATGTTCCTTAGCTTGGAAATTAGCACAATTTATAATCTCAACTTTGTGGGTTTATTTTCTACTTGCTGAACCATCTAGATGGGTGTGTTGCCAAATTGAACTGTTTGCTATTTTTTGTACATTTGCTGACTTTCCAGAGTCCTAAAGTAATCCCATTTCTTAGTTCTCCTTCCTGTCCTTGATTGCCGATTAGTCTTCCCACATTTCCTGCCAGTCACCATTGCAAATATTCCACTCCACTGGAAATTGGAAAGGGACACTGGTTGACTTCTTACCAAGAGAGACCAGCTAGGCATGCAGAGTCTGTAACTTCCTATGTGCCTTGGATACAAAACAGACGACCGCCTGCACTGGAACTGGACAATATCAGGTCATCGGCATAGTGGAGTGGCTATAGGCCTGAATTCATGGTTCACACATATTCTACCATGATTCTGATATTGGGTTTTCCAGGTAATCATAAAATGTGATCATATCACAAATAGCTGCATGAAAAAAGCAGACACTTTGGATTTTGGAATAAAGTAGGAAGGAGTATTGAAAAACTTGTTTCAGACAAATACTGTTGCATAACATACATAATTTTGCACACTCTTTAATTTGGGTTGGGAAAATATTCCGTGCTTTCTTAATAAAAGAAATAATAGATTGTTTCAAAATGTGTGTTTTCTCTGTACTTAAAAACCATCAAAATTTAAAAAAAATAAAAAACCATCATTTTCTATTTAGTAACAAACATGGAGGGCTTCTTCCTAGAATAGAGTTGAATGTGATAATGTTTAGCTTTTTGTTGCACCATGCTATCCTATTCTTTATATCTCATGGCTCTGTATTGATTGTCTCGACGTTGTCCCCATTGTTACATTGACATTTTCCCAGGAAATCTTCTATTAGGTAAGGTACTTCAATGTATTCAGATAAAAAAGATTGTAGAACTTCGTTACTAAATTTTTAATGAAGTAGTCTTCTGTAGCTGTGGAAATGGAGGCGTTTCATGCACACTGAAATATAATTCATTCTTTCCTGTCCATGATGCTCTCTCTGCATGCCCTTGACCTGTAAGCCAAAATAAATCCTTTCCAAACTAAAAAAATATAATTGTGAATATCATGTGTGCTATTTGTGGAAAGTCTCAGGAAAAAGATCTGGGGATATATAAATGTGGAAGAGCATGACACTAATAAAAAAACAAACTACTAATTAAGATTAAAACCTTTAAATAAAAACAAAAAATGCTAGAAATTATAGACATATCCACAAAACATCTGTGTTTTCAATAGTATTTGTCTGATCAGATGTGTGGCATTTATTTATGTGACTGGCACCATGAGATGATCACAGAATCTGGGGGCAGGACTCTGAAGTGCTTCCTCCCCCTTCACCTGCAGTACAGAAAGCTGGCCCTCGCTTAATCAGACATCACATGTATTGTAGCTGACACAGGTACTCAAATGATCTGACTTAACTCTAAGCCGCTTCCTTGTCCTCATAGTCCATGCTGTGCCTCACAATTTGTTCAGCATTTTGAACTAGTAAGATGTTTCAATATGGAAACAATATGAAAACCTAAGAGTAGCTTATCATTGCCCTAAAGTGCATCTTGGAAAGAGAGTAGGAGGTGAGAACACCTTCAAGGAGATTCTGGTTGCTTGCACCAGACTTCTTCATTCTTTATGACTTTCCTCCTCTTGTTTTAGCCTGATTTCTTTGTCTTCATATATTTCCTTCCCAGTGTCTTCATACCTGCTAGCTTTAATTACCCATTGGATGTAACCTATTGCATTCCAGTCCCCAAAAGTTATTTCTACAAAAATGAGGGAGAATTTGACTGACTTGCTCAAGTCAGGTTTATTCTGTGGGCTTGATAAGATATTACAAATTAAACTAATAGGGTCTGCAGTGTTCCTGGGTCTCATCTTTCATTGGGAGATTAAGTCTTCTCAGGATGAATGTTGGATGAAATACACTCACATGTTGCCTGATACAATGCTCTACCCATTATTTAGAAATACATCACAATCCATTTAATATCTAAAAGCCCCTTTACTGTTTAGTGCATAGAAGGTTAAACAGAGTTAACTACCTCGGCTCCCTTCAGCTTTTATTTTAGTCTATGAATCACAATGGAAAGTGAACATATGTGTCTACAACATACATTCTCTTTCAGTTTCAATTTAGAGAGGTATACACAAATAAGAACCTGAGTCAAAAAATCTCACAATTAAAATGATTAAACACTCATTATAATTTACCATTTATGACATTAGTGAATCAATTCTATTAACACTTCTATGTACCTACTGAGTGAAATTAAAGGTCACTCAATGGGATACGAAGGCAGAATAATACAGAACCTGCTGACAAGGAGATTGGGCACTGCTGGGGAAATAATTTATACAGAGAACAGCTATAGGTTTAAATATGCGTGATTAAGTTTGTGCTGGGTGTGTTCTCTAAGTGAAGATTCTTGGAAAATCAAAAATCTCTGTAGGTTGATGTCACTGATGAAAAGAAACAAAAGCTACCTGGACCTTCATATGGAATTACTATTAGAATATTTGTTCATAATTCATTATGAACATTAGTTTCATACATGTGATTTTTAATGCTATGTGAAGTGTTAGATGGTTTTCCTACTCAGATTTCGGTAAATACATTAATCATGAATAAATGTGAACTCTTGATACTTAGTTTAAGAAATGAGGTAACTGTTAAAAATCTAAGATATTGGGCACGTGTTTATGTATCAAAAAAGCTACATTGTTGGTTTCACATGTTTCAAATGCAGATTCAAGGAATACCATTGGAATACATGCTGAAAGGTCAGTCAACAAACATGCTGCTGTAAAACCTTAGTTTTAGAGCTAATGGAATAAAACATTGAGAATGTAGTAGAATATTTAAAGTCATCACTTTCATTTATAAATATTAGGTTAGGATGTGTTTAAAAAGCTTCTGTAGAGAAGAGATCTATCCAGATTACAATGCAGAATCATTTAGAATGGAGCTACTTCCCTTATCTTCCCTATATAGCCAATAAAGAGCTATGGCAGGGAAAATGATGGACAAACCATGAACAAGTCTTTCAACTAGATATGTGCTCCACATAAAATGTAGAGCTATCTTTAAAGGATTCTTAGTTTTCCTTGTTTGATCCCCCAAATAGAAAACATAGTGAAGTCTCATGTTGAACGTCTCATAGGTAGGTTTATAATTGGATTTTGTACTGCTTGTTCTGGAATATGCATATAAACAAAACATATACTTGTATATACACACACATAGACACATACACACATATGCACACAAACAAGCATACCATTCAGAAATATATCCACAGAGTATAGAAACTTACCTCTACATGCATACCCA
Source organism: Apodemus agrarius (assembly GCA_964023405.1). Lineage (NCBI taxonomy): Eukaryota > Metazoa > Chordata > Mammalia > Rodentia > Muridae > Apodemus > Apodemus agrarius. Next base: position 10,887,825 of record OZ030020.1, on the reverse strand, counting down.
TTTGCATACATGTTCTATTATCATAGTGAAAATAGTCTCATCAAAGAATTCCTGTGCTCATGGGAGTCACACTGATTTAGTAAGAAAACTGAAAATCCTCAAATTGTATAGTATCTCCCAATCACAAACACAAGCCATTATATTATTATCAGGTAAATGGATAGGGATGACAATGATCTATTAAATAACTTAAACATAGTTCAGAAGCATAAGTATTATCAGTTTTATTTCATTATAAAATTTAATATTTAAGAAGCATATGTAAGTAAACATGGTATGAAGAAAACTTGGGGACAAAAAGAATGAGTGGGAGAAGTTGACAAATAGCATGGAAACTGTCATGATTTTTTACATTGTTTTTAATTTTATATATGTGTTTTGGAATATGCATGTTGTAATATGTTTGTGGAATGCAGAAGAGGGTGGTATATCTGCTGAAGCAGGAGTTACTATTTATGAACTGTCCAACATTGATGCTGGGAACAGACATGAGTCCTTTGGATAAGCAGTAGGTGTTTTTCACTGCTAAGCTAAAATAAATTAGGTTTTTGTAAATTGTAACATTTCATATTTATGCCTGTTTTAAAATTTATTACAGTAACAGACACTTCTTTGCTTTCTTTTTAATCCACAGTTAGAATTAAAATTCCATCCCCCTTCTATTTTAACTTATCTGTAAACTTTTCTACAACACATTAGCTGGCCTCAGAGCTTACATATTCTTAAGAACGTGATTTAAGATGATTCAGAAGTTTCTCTATAATAGAAGGTGTTATTGTTTATGACACTAATCTAGGTATCTTGAAGTGGCAAAGATGCAACAAATCTATGAGAGCTCCTTGCTACACACAATGACCCCAGTGGGTATAATCTTTTTCCTATTCATTTGCTTTATTCTCTACTTCATAGCATCGATCCCACCACTTCTCTACACTTTGTAAAAAATGTAAGTTCCTATTCACAACTAATTCAATCAGCTTTAGTAGAAAGGAAACACAATTCAACTATAAAGAATCAGAAAGATATCTACACAGTAGATCTGCATACTAATAGAATTCCTTAATACCCACTAAGGAATTGGAGTTGCTATTTTGAAAAATAATTATAAACTTTTCGTTATTGTTACTAAATTATATTCATGACATGCCTAAAATATTTATAAATTATTTATAGTCTACTTATAATATGACCCAAAAGTCTAAGCAATATGATATGCAGTAAGTTGTTAATATTAAATCAGGCTTGTATTTTATGGCTTAAATAAAGAAGAACCAGGATTGCATAATCAGTTATGAGAATCCCATTCCTAAGGAAATCATGGGCCCTTTGGGAGAATCTGCTAATATGTTGCAAATGGTAATCCTGTCAAATATTTGGGTTTATGCCCAGAGACCTGTCTGATCAGAACTTAGTTGGTAAGGAAAAGAAGGAAGAAGTAATGTAATTGGAAGGGAAATATGTATATACATGTTCTAGGTTGCTTTTCTGCTACTGTGATAAAGATAATAACATAACTCAGGTTGAGGAAGACAGGATTAATTTGGCTTATATATCCTAGATCAAAGGTCATTGTGGCAAGCCAAACCAGCAACTCAAGAACCCATATTGACACATATTGATAATTTTCAAATGCAATAAATTTGGATTTATTATGTTGGGCTGTGTACTAAGAGATGGAATACATAAACTTTTTGGATTGATGAGTTCATTCAAAAGGATCTTTGGTACTAAACAAGCTCTGTATTTTTTTGTCTTAATAAAATATCTTTAAAACACAGAAACAAATCATTCTCTCTGTGTCATGGTGCTTCTTGGTAATTGTTTCTAAGGACGTTTGCCTAATGCAAAAAACATGTCTGTAACATTGCACAAATGAGGTCCTTAGAGAGCTGACACACTTGTAACTCTGCATTAAATCATGTTGTTGCCTGCCTGACTCAGTGGTAAATCAAAATGAATAAACTCTTTTCCCTCAAAATGCACTATTTAGATTCATGGAAAGACAATTTATCAAACAGCATTTCAGTGATTTTTTTTTTAAATGTGGAAATCTGTTCCCTAAATTACAAAATCTCAAGGTGTATATATCTGGTACCCTAGTCTAATTTGTGCCTATAACATAAAGATGACTTATTAAAATTTCATGTTCCTTTCTAAAATTAAAAATAACAACTCTCAGAATAGATGTATGTGCCTAGCAGGAAGAGAAAATCTGGTGTCTATATTTTGGTAAAAAAAATAACAAAAAGTAGGTTCAGTTTAGTAAAAGTAAATCTGTTGATAGTATAGTGTGGGGAGGACCTTGTATGATAAATCTTTTCATCTATTCAATCCAGATAGAGAGACCACAATAGACTAAAATATGAATACCCCCCAAAGTCCAAGTTGCTGAAGCAATATATTTATTGGGTTTACTTACAAGAGCAGACATGACTCAAAGGCAGCTTCGTCACCAAGCCCAGCCCAGCATGGGTTATCATTCACAAAAGCTGCTGTGTTCCTGAAGGACTCTACACAGGCTTCAGGCAGCTCAAGAGGTTGGAGAGTGTCATCTCCAAAGCCTCTTTCAAGCAGTGCCACTGGTTTCGGTTTCTCCCAGTCAGCTTTTCTGTTCTCAGAGTTTTCATTATAGCTATACTTTTTATTATTGGGAAGAAGCAGCCTAGTGAATTTGTTCAGTTTCAGGGATTTCCTGGAGCTATTTTGAGTGGTCTTCCTATGACTTAAGAAGCTTCCTGGAAGTTTGGAATGTTTCAACCGAAAAGGCAAATTACTCAACAGAATGGAAGATAGGTATGTGGTGATCCTGCTATCTTTGGGTCTCCATATAAAATTAAGTAGCATAAAATCATCAATGAAGAATTTCAATGTGTATACAGGCAGGCATTCTAACAATTCTATTTTTTTCAATCAGTGACTAGTTCTTTCTCATGTTAGCATCTTCAGCTTATTTTTTGAAATTTTCTATTTTTTAAATTTAAATTCTTTTCTAAATGTTGGTAGTCTCTCTCTCTCTCTCTCTCTCTCTCTCTCTCTCTCTGTGTGTGTGTGTGTGTGTGTGTGTGTGTGTGTGTGTGGTGTGTGTATGTGTGTTGATATATACTCTATATTCCACTGGATCTGTTTATCAGTTATAAATATCTTTGGTTGGCATCCTTAGAACTTTCAGGTAACTTCACTTTTTAATCTATGAAGAGAACTGATTTAGTCCCTGTTTTTTAAAATTAACTTTTTTATGTTTAGTTTTGTTGACAAATAGTAGTACAAGTGCCATATTGAATATAAATACAAGACTGAGTACTATTCTTTATTTTTCTTCCAAAATGATTTTATATATGTTTATCCTATTCATATTATGACTTTCCAAATCCTCTCATGCACTACCACCTCCTCTCAAATTCAGGACTTCTTTTTAAATTATTGTTATGAATGATCTCAGAAAATGACTAGAAGTAGTCACAATAAAGTATGATAATAGCTATGATCTTGTGAAATATGGCCCTTATTGTGCTGTAGAATAGAACTTTTAGATATACTTAAAATATTCAGACTTTTCTTTTTTTTTTTTTTTAAGTTATTTTTATTTTCTATATTCTATGTTTACATTTCAAAGGCTTTCCCCTTTCCCAGTTCCCACCCACCATAGTTCCCATAGTTCTTCTCCCCCCCAAATATTCCCCAATCATTCACCCTCCCCCCTCGGTTTCTTTACTAAACTGGATGCAATCTTTACATGCCCAGGGTCCTCTCCTTTCTTCTTCTTGGGAATCATTTGACTTGCTATTTGTGTCTTGAGTATTTAGTGCTTCTGGGCTCATTAATATCCACTTATCAGTGATTGCATTTCATGTGCATTCTTTTGTGATTGGGTTAGCTCACTCAGGATGATATTTTCCAGGTCTAACCATTTACCTACAAATTGCATGAATTCATTATTTTTAATTGCTGAGTAGTATTCCATTGTATAAACATACCACATTTTCTGTATCCATTCCTCCTTTGAGGGATATTTGGGCTCCTTCCAATTTCTGGCTATTATAAACAAGGCTGCTATAAACATAGTGGAGCATGTGTCTTTATTGCATGTAGGGGAATCCTCTGGGTATATGCCCAGGAGTGGTATGGCAGGGTCCTCTGGAAGTGACATGCCCAATTTTCTGAGGAACCGCCAAACTGATTTCCAGAGTGGTTTTACCATTTTGCAATCCCACCAACAGTGGAGGAGTGTTCCTCTTTCTCCACATCCTCGCCAGCACTTGTTGTCTCTTGAGTTTTTAATCTTAGCCATTCTGACTGGTGTGAGGTGGAATCTCAGGGTTGTTTTGATTTGCATTTCCCTGATGACTAATGATGTTGAACATCTCTTAAGGTATTTCTCGGCCATCCGAATTTCTTCTGGTGAAAATTCTTTGTTTAGCTCTGTGCCCCATTTTTTGATAGGGTTATTTGTTTCTTTGCGGTCTAACTTCTTGAGTTCTTTGTATATATTGGATATTAGCCCTCTGTCGGATGTGGGGTTGGTAAAGATCTTTTCCCACTTTGTTGGTTGCCGTTTTGTCCTTCGGACAGTGTCCTTTGCTTTGCAGAAACTTTGTAATTTTATGAGGTCCCATTTGTCGATTCTTGATCTTAGTGCGTACGCTATTGGTGTTCTGTTCAGGAACTTTTCCCCTGTGCCCAAGTCCTCCAGGGTCTTCCCAAGTTTCTTTTCTAATAGTTTCAGTGTGTCTGGTTTTATGTGGAGGTCCTTGATCCACTTGGAGTTGATCTTAGAGCAAAGAGATAAGAGTGGGTCAATTCGCATTCTTCTGCATGTTGACCTCCAGTTGAACCAGCACCATTTGTTGAAAAGGCTATCTTTATTCCATCGGATGGTTGTGGCTCCTTTATCAAAGATCAAGTGACCATAAGTCTGTGGGTTAATTTCAGGGTCTTCAATCCTGTTCCATTGATCTGTTTGCCTGTTGCTATACCAATACCATGCAGTTTTTAACACAATTGCTCTGTAGTACTGCTTGAAGTCAGGGATATTGATTCCCCCAGAAGTCCTTTTATTGTTGAGAATAGTTTTAGCTATCCTGGGTTTTTTGTTGCTCCAGATGAATTTGAGAATTGCTCTTTCTAGATCTATGAAGAATTGAGTTGGGATTTTGATGGGGATTGCATTGAATCTGTAAATTGCTTTTGGCAAGATGGCCATTTTTACTATATTGATCCTGCCAATCCAGGAGCAAGAAATATTTTTCCATCTTCTGAGGTCTTCTTCGATTTCTTTCTTCAGGGACTTGAAGTTCCTGTTGTACAGATCTTTCGCTTGTTTGGTTAGAGTTACGCCAAGATACTTTATGTTGTTTGTGGCTATTGTGAAGGGTGTTATTTCCCTAATTTCTTTCTCTGCCTGCTTGTCCTTTGAGTACAAGAAGGCCACTGACTTGCTTGAGTTAATTTTATAACCTGCCACTTTGCTGAAGTTGTTTATCAGCTGTAGAAGTTCTCTGGTGGAGTTTTTTGGGTCGCTTAGGTAAACTATCATATCGTCTGCAAATAATGATAGTTTCACTTCTTCCTTTCCAATTTGTATCCCTTTGACTTCCTTATGTTGTCTAATTGCTCTTGCTAGAACTTCAAGTACTATATTGAAAAGATATGGAGAGAGAGGGCAGCCTTGTCTAGTCCCTGATTTTAGTGGGAATGCTTCAAGTTTCTCTCCATTTATTTTGATGTTGGCTACTGGTTTGCTGTAGATTGCTTTTACTATGTTTAGGTATGGGCCTTGAATTCCTGCTCTTTCCAAGACTTTTAGCATGAAAGGATGCTGAATTTTGTCGAATGCTTTTTCAGCATCTAATGAGATGACCATGTGGTTTTTTTCTTTCAGTTTGTTTATGTAGTGGATTACATTGATGGATTTCTGTATATTGAACCATCCCTGCATCCCTGGGATGAAGCCTACTTGATCATGGTGGATGATCGTTTTGATGTGCTCTTGGATTCGGTTAGCAAGAATTTTATTTAGTATTTTTGCATCTATATTCATCAGAGAAATTGGCCTGAAGTTCTCTTTCTTTGTTGGATCTTTTTGTGGTTTAGGTATTAGCGTAATTGTGGCTTCGAAGAATGAGTTGGGCAGTGTCCCTTCTGTCTCTATTTTGTGGAATAGTTTGGAGAGTATTGGTGTTAAGTCTTCTTTGAAGGTCTGGTAGAATTCTGCACTAAAACCATCTGGTCCTGTACTTTTTTTGGTTGGGAGGCTTTCTATAACCCCTTCTATTTCTTTAGGGGTTATGGGACTATTTAGCTGGTCTACTTGATGCTGATTTAATTTTGGTATTTGATATCTGTCTAGGAAATCGTCCATTTCCTCCAGATTCTCCAGTTGTTTTGAGTATAGACCTTTGTAGTAGGATCTGATGATCTTTTGAATTTCCTCAGTTTCTGTTGTTATGTCTCCCTTTTCATTTCTAATTTTGTTAATTTGTATACTGTCTCTGTGTCCTTTGGTTAGTCTGGCTAAGGGTTTATCTATCTTGTTGATTTACTCAAAGAACCAGCTCCTGGTCTTGTTGATTCTTTGTATGGTTCTCTTTGTTTCTATTTGATTGATTTCAGCCCTGAGTTTGATGATTTCTTGTCTTCTACTCCTCCTGGGTGAATTAACTTGTTTTTCTTCCAGGGCTTTAAGGTGTGCCATTAAGCTGCTAGTGTATGCTCTCTCCAGTTTCTTTTTGGATGCACTTAGAGCTATGAGTTTTCCTCTTAGCACTGCTTTCATTGTGTCCCATAGATTTGGGTAGGTTGTACCTTCATTTTCATTGAATTCTAAAAAGTCTTTGATTTCTTTTTTTATTTCTTCCTTGACCAAGGTGTCATTGAGTAGAGTATTGTTCAGTTTCCATGTGTATGTGGGCTTTCTGTTGTTTTTGTTGCTATTGAAGACCACTCTTACTCCATGGTGATCTGATAAGAGGCATGGGATTAGCTCGATCTTCTTGTATTTGTTGACCTCTGTCTTGTGACCGATTATATGGTCTATTTTGGAGAAGGTACCATGCGGTGCTGAGAAAAATGTATATTCTTTAGCTTTAGGATGAAATGTTCTATATATATCTGTTAAATCCAATTGGTCCAGAGTTTCAATTAGTTTCACTGTGTCCCTGTTTAGTTTCTGCTTTCCTGATCGGTCCATTGAGGAGAGTGGGGTGTTGAAGTCACCCACAATTATTGTGTTAGGTGTAATGTGTGCTTTAAGCTTTAGTAAGGTTTCTTTTACGAAGGAGGGTGCCCTTGCATTTGGAGCATAGATGTTCAGTATTGAGAGCTCTTCCTGGTGGATTTTCCCTTTGGCCAGCAAGAAGTGACCTTCTGAGTCTCTTTGGATGATTTTAGGTTGAAAGTCAATTTTATCTGATATTAGAATGGCTACTCCAGCTTGTTTCCTGAGACCATTTGCTTGTAAAATTGTCCTCCAGCCTTTTACTCTAAGGTAGTGTTTGTCTTTAACACTGAGATGTGTTTCCTGTATGCAGCAAAATGTAGGGTCCTGTTTCCGTATCCAGTCTGTTAATCTATGTCTTTTTATTGGGGAATTGAGTCCATTGATGTTAAGAGATATTAAGGAATAGTAATTATTACCTCCAGACATTTTTGAAATTATATTTATTTATCTTATTTATTTTTTATATTGGAGAGGTTATCTTCTTTTGGGTTTGATGAGAGGAGGTTTCTATCTTGCTTCTTCCCGGGTGTAGTTTCCGTCCTTGTCTTGGTGTTTTCCCCCTATTATCCTTTGTAGGGCTGGATTTGTGGAGAGATATCTTGCAAATTTGGTTTTGTCATGGAATACCTTGATGTCTCCATCAATGGCAATTGAGAGTTTTGCTGGGTAAAGTAGTTTTGGCTGAAGTTTGTGTTCTCTTAGAGTTTGCATGATATCTGCCCAGGATCTTCTAGCTTTCATGGTCTCAGTTGAGAAGTCTGGTGTTATTCTGATAGGTTTTCCTTTATATGTTACTTGGCCTTTTTCTCTTGCTGCCTTTAGTATTCTTTCTTTGTTTATTACATTTGGAGTTTTGATTATTATGTGACGGGATGTATTTCTGTTCTGGTCCAGTCTGTTTGGGGTTCTATAGGCTTCTTGTATATTCATGGGCATCTCTCTCCTTAGGTTGGGGAAGTTTTCTTCCATAATTTTATAGAAGATATTAGCTGGCCCTTTAACTTGTAAATCTTCACTCTCGTCTATACCTATAATCCTTAGGTTTGGTCTTCTCATAGTGTCTTGGATTTCCTGGATGTTTTGGGTTACCACCTTTTTGCATTTAGTATTTTCTTTGACTGTTGAATCAATGGTTCCTATGTTATCTTCGGCTTCTGAGATTCTGTCTTCTATCTCTTGTATTCTATTGTTGATACTTGCGTCTATGGCCCCTGATTTCTTCCCCAGGTTTTCTATCTCCAATGTTGTCTCCCTCTGTGATTTCTTAGTTGTTTCTACTTCTGTTTTTAGTATCTGGATGGATGTGCTCAGATCTTTCGCTTGCTTGATTGTGTTTTCATGTATTTCTTTAATAGATTTTTGTGCTTCCTCTTTCATAGCTTCTACTTGTTGGCCCACGTTCTTCTGTAGTTCTTTAAGTGATTTTTGTCTTTCTTCCTTATTGTCTTCTTCTCTTTGATCCATCTTCTCCTGCATTTCTTGAAGTGATTTTTGTATTTGCCTCGTAAAGGCTTCTAACTTTTGATCCATTTTCTCCTCTATTTCTTTACGAGATTTTTCTATGTGTTCAGCTACCAGCATCCTGACCAGTGATTTTATATCCAAGTCTTGTTTTTCTGGTGTTTTAGGGTATCCAGGGATTCCTGTTGTTGGAGAACTGGGTTCAGATGCTGTCATGTTGCCTTGATTTTTGTTAGTAACGTTCCTTCGTTTTCCTTTTGCCATCTGGTTATTTCTGGTTTTAGTTGGCCTTGTTGTCAGTGGCTGGTGTTTGAATCTCCTGTGAGGCTGGGCTCACCTGTTGTTTCTCTATTGGTGAATATGTGTGACTGCTGCTTTAAGGGATCATAAGCTGGCTGCCACCCATGCGATTGTAGCCCCTGTTGGAGTCTGTCTACCTGGGCTTCTCCAGCTGTGTCCTGGTTGCAAGGAACTCCGAGAGCCTAGCAGATCCCCCGTGAGGGTAGCCCTGGAAGGGGTGTTTACCTGGGCCTTTCCAGCTGTGTCCTGGTTGCAATATGGAGGCCCGCCGCTACACCGCTGGTCTAGGGGCCGGTGAGCTGGTTGCAGAATGCAGCTTAGGTGCTCACCCGAGGGCGGGGATGTCCCACAGAGCCTGGGCCTTTCCAGCTGTGTCCTGGTTGTGATATGGAGGCCCGCCGCTACACCGCTGGTCTAGGGGCCTGCGAGCTGGTTGCAGAACGCAGCCTATGTGCTCACCAGAGGGCGGGGATGTCCCACAGATCCTGGGCCTTTCCAGCTGTGTCCTGGTTGCAATATGGAGGCCCGCCGCTACACCGCTGGTCCAGGGGCCGGCGAGCTGGTTGCAGAAGCAGCCTTGGTGCTCACCAGAGGGCTCGGGGATGTCCCACAGAGCCTAGGCGGGACTCCGCCTGCTTGGCTCCGAGACCCTAGCAGATACCCCCGTGAGTGTAGCCCTGGAAGGGGTGTTTACCTGGGCCTTTCCAGCTGTGTCCTGGTTGCAATATGGAGGCCCGCCGCTACACCGCTGGTCCAGGGGCCGGCGAGCTGGTTGCAGAAGCAGCCTTGGTGCTCACCAGAGGGCTCGGGGATGTCCCACAGAGCCTAGGCGGGACTCCGCCTGCTTGGCTCCGAGACCCTAGCAGATACCCCCGTGAGTGTAGCCCTGGAAGGGATGTTTACCTGGGCCTTTCCAGCTGTGTCCTGGTTGCAATATGGAGGCCCGCCGCTACACCGCTGGTCTAGGGGCCGGCGAGCTGGTTGCAGAATGCAGCTTAGCTGCTCACCCGAGGGCGGGGATGTCCCACAGATCCTGGGCCTTTCCAGCTGTGTCCTGGTTGCAATATGGAGGCCCGCCGCTACACAGCTGGTCCAGGGGCCGGCGAGCTGGTTGCAGAAGCAGCCTTGGTGCTCACCAGAGGGCTCGGGGATCCAGACTTTTCTTAAATCACCAAATATATTGCAAAGTATTTTTGCCTCCTAATGAATAATATAGTTATCATTCATTCAATTGTTATAGCCAGTTAATGAACTTTATCCAGATATTTTTAGAAATATTAAAAAAAGGATAATAGACTATTGCAATAATAACTGGCAATAACAAATATATGATATGTTGGTTTAGTAAACTAGCAGTTATCAAGTTTTCTCCAGTAATTATGATTTCACTATAACTGAGTAGTTTGTTCAGTTTTCTGGACCAAACATGCTATCCCTCTTGTTGAGTGGATCTTTAGTCCAAGTAGAGAGCTGTTGGTTTCAACCAAGGCATACCTGCCACTATTGCACCTACAGGGCTATTGTGCCATGATATTTATTAATGTGGTCCATAGGTATCAATGCTGGGTAGGACTGCTGATTGTTTCCCTGATTTGAAATCTCACTTGGTACCTTCTGTTACTATGAAAAATCATCTTCATGGAGGGTAAATTCAAATAATTTCCAGCTCAGAGGCCTCTGAGTCCTGTTTCTAAACTACTTGGTATCTTCATCAATAGAGACTCTTCTTCTATCTCTCGCAGGTAACAATGGGCAACAGCAATCATTTATATGTTTTAGGAGTCTCATATTATTTTAAATATTTTTCTTTTTTTTTTCTACTTGATCCATTGACTGTCCAAGAGCAGCTGTTGCTTTATGAACTTTCTGAAACTCTTCCCATTACTGATTTCTATGGTCTTTTGGAGAATTTAATATATAATCTATCTTAAAAATGTTGTGATCTTAACAAAAATGTGTTTCTTACATATTTTAAAATCATTGCTCTGTATATATACATATATAATATATTATATATATTAGATTCTTTCATTTTAAAATATTAACTGTTATGTTCCCTTAATATTTCAAAGAATGATGTTTCAATAAGGATGATGCATCATTGTGGAAGCAGTGATACTGACATCCCACTGAGCTAATGTATGATGGATCATGTCTTTATGTCCCTTAACATCTAGGAATATTTGCTTTATACCTAGGAACTAAGGGAGGGTGCAGTTGTAAGTATAATGTGACATCCTTTTGATAGATTGATGACTACATAATGTCTTTGTTTTACTCTTAGTATTGATTTTTTAACTTAATTCTTTTGTATGATATACTTGTAGGTATCCATGTTTTCTCTGTCATCTACTTAAGTATCTTTTCCTTTGCTTTACACTTCTTAAAAATGCAGTTCTTTTCCTAAAGATGAACATGTGTATTTTGTTACTATTCTTCTTCATCTCTTCAGCTTCTCTTTATCTCTTTCTTTTTGGAGAATTTAATCCTGTCACATATTTGTTGAAAGGATTTGCCATTGCTGTTTTCTTAATGACATGTTGGTTAATGATGGTTTTCATACTTGACAACAGTACCAAAATATTATCTTAATGATATAGCTATTTCGCTGTATTTAAGTATACACTGATTTGTAAAATTCACCTAATCCAGCTTGCCTTGGAGCACTCCCAACATTTACAAATGACTACTTTCTGCCTGCTTTTTCTATTCTTTGGATTTTTTTAAAATTTTGTTTCTTTCTTTCCTATTGAGCCAAAGAAAATGGTAAGAGAATATTATTTACTGTACCTAAGATGGATACAAGCTCAGTATCTATTTATAGGTGTGATGATAAAAAGTTGTATAAATAATAAATTGCTGTTTGTTAACCTAAAATAAAAACTTTATGCTGTGATTTGTTTAAGTAAGAGTAAATCTGTAGGATGCTGTACATAGTTAAATTAACCAGAGGTAGAAAAAATATGATCTTGCCTACTTGGGGATTTTTTAATTTTTTAAAAATTGAATTAATAGAAAAAATAAAAAATCAAAATTGTCAGGTGCTTAAAGAAATATAATTTAGAGTTGTCAATAACCCTCTATCAGAAGGAAACAATGCAATTATAAAATGTAGATACTTGACATATGGCATGAGTATGGTTAAAAGCAACATTTGAAATTTGCTAGTAGATTGCAGTCATAGATATGTCAATTATTCTGTGGAAATCACTGCACAATGAATACAAGTATCAGAGTTCAGACTGCTAACTAATCATTGGACTATACTTGTACTTATAGCTCAGAGCATGCTATTGTATGATGCTGACTCTCTTTTCTTGGGGAGACATTGAAACCTAGTTTTTCATCAAAGAGAGGATACTAATAATAAAACCATGAAGATACTCTATCCAAGCCTAGTTTAGTGAATGTATGAGTATATGGGTGTTAATAACAGTAGTATAAATTAGGGATTAAAGAGTATATATCAGTGGTTACTAAGAAGCACAGTTGTGTCATTGTGAACTCCATGCCAGATTGGATGATATCCTACAAATCTGGTAATCCCGATTCTCTGTACAATGTATAGGTAGCTTGTTTCTCTCTCCAGCAACTCATGATGGCTTTTATGACCTTGGGGAAGATTGTGAATCTGTATATTTTGTGTGTTTTCAAAGTTTTCTAAGTTTAGCTAGTTTTCTGAGTCCTTCTAGCCTCATTTTCTCTTTAAGGGAAAATATTTCAAGTTATAGGAGGTGGCTAAAAGCATATATCTGATTATACATAATGTGATTCTTCATTTATACTCAAGAATGCTTTATAAAAGGCAAAATATTATAACAGTATTGCTTTAGAAAATAGGCCTAACTACTCAAACTAAATGTTTCAATATATCTCACTCATAAATTGTCTTTGAGAAATATTTGGATATATATTTACCTTATCAAGGTCAAATTTTAAAAACTGAAAGTGTCCTTCCCTGAGATTTTTCGTGCTCTCTCATCCAATATGTACAGGTAATAATTTCATGTAATTTGATAATAATGTTATTAAAAGTTAAATTTGAAAGGAATTTAAAATACAAACCTAAATCCTAGAATATTTAATAAGTCTTAGAATTTTTTTTAACTTTTTTTAAATTTTTTTTTATTTTCTATATTCTATGTTTACATTCCAAAGGCTTTCCCCTTTCCCAGTTCCCACCCACCATAGTTCCCATAGTTCCTCTCCCCACCAACTGTTCCCCAATCATTCCCCCTCCCCCTCGGTTTCTTTACTAAACTTGATGCAATCTTTACAGGCCCAGGGTCCTCTCCTTTCTTCTTCTTGGGGATCATTTGACTTGCTATTTGTGTCTTGAGTATTTAGGGCTTCTGGGCTCATTAATATCCACTTATCAGTGATTACATTTCATGTGCATTCTTTTGTGATTGGGTTAATTCACTCAGGATGATATTTTCCAGGTCTAACCATTTACCTACAAATTGCATGAATTCATTATTTTTAATTGCTGAGTAGTATTCCATTGTATAAATATACCACATTTTCTGTATCCATTCCTCCTTTGAGGGATATTTGGGCTCCTTCCAATTTCTGGCTATTATAAACAAGGCTGCTATAAACATAGTGGAGCATGTGTCCTTATTGCATGCAGGGGAATCCTCTGGGTATATGCCCAGGAGTGTTATGCCAGGGTCCTCTGGAAGTGACATGCCCAATTTTCTGAGGAACCGCCAAACTGATTTCCAGAGCGGTTTTACCATTTTGCAATCCCACCAACAGTGGAGGAGTGTTCCTCTTTCTCCACATCCTCGCCAGCACTTGTTGTCTCTTGAGTTTTTAATCTTAGCCATTCTGACTGGTGTGAGGTGGAATCTCAGGGTTGTTTTGATTTGCATTTCCCTGATGACTAATGATGTTGAACATCTTTTAAGGTGTTTCTCGGCCATCCGAATTTTTTCTGGTGGAAATTCTTTGTTTAGCTCTGTGCCCCATTTTTTGATAGGGTTATTTGTTTCTTTGCGGTCTAACTTCTTGAGTTCTTTGTATATATTGGATATTAGCCCTCTGTCAGATGTGGAGTTGGTGAAGATCTTTTCCCACTTTGTTGGTTGCCGTTTTGTCCTTCTGACAGTGTACTTTGCTTTGCAGAAACTTTGTAATTTTATGAGGTCCCATTTGTCGATTCTTGATCTTAGAGCATAAGCTATTGGTGTTCTGTTCAGGAACTTTTCCCCTGTGCCCAAGTCCTCCAGGGTCTTCCCAAATTTCTTTTCTAATAGTTTCAGTGTGTCTGGTTTTATGTGGAGGTCCTTGATCCACTTCGAGTTGATCTTAGTGCAAAGAGATAAGAGTGGGTCAATTCGCATTCTTTTGCATGTTGACTTCAAGTTGAACCAGCACCATTTGTTGAAAAAGCTATCTTTATTCCACCGGATGGTTGTGGCTCCTTTATCAAAGATCAAGTGACCATAAGTCTGTGGGTTAACCTCTGGGTCTTCAATCCTGTTCCATTGATCTGCTTGCCTGTTGCTATACCAATACCATGCAGTTTTTAACACAATTGCTCTGTAGTACTGCTTGAGGTCAGGGATATTGATTCCCCCAGAAGTCCTTTTATTGTTGAGAATAGTTTTAGCTATCCTGGGTTTTTTGTTGCTCCAGATGAATTTGAGAATTGCTCTTTCTAGATCTATGAAGAATTGAGTTGGGATTTTGATGGGGATCGCATTGAATCTGTATATTGCTTTTGGCAAGATGGCCATTTTCACTATATTGATCCTGCCAATCCAGGAGCAAGAAATATTTTTCCATCTTCTGAGGTCTTCTTCGATTTCTTTCTTCAAGGACTTGAAGTTCCTGTTGTACAGATCTTTCGCTTGTTTGGTTAGAGTTACACCAAGATATTTTATGTAGTTTGTGGCTATTGTGAAGGGTGTTATTTCCCTAATTTCTTTCTCTGCCTGCTTGTCCTTTGAGTACAAGAAGGCCACTGACTTGCTTGAGTTAATTTTATAACCTGCCACTTTGCTGAAGTTGTTTATCAGCTGTAGAAGTTCTCTGGTGGAGTTTTTTGGGTCGCTTAGGTAAACTATCATATCGTCTGCAAATAATGATAGTTTCACTTCTTCCTTTCCAATTTGTATCCCTTTGACTTCCTTATGTTGTCTAATTGCTCTTGCTAGAACTTCAAGTACTATATTGAAAAGATATGGAGAGAGAGGGCAGCCTTGTCTAGTCCCTGATTTTAGTGGGAATGCTTCAACTTTCTCTCCATTTATTTGGATGTTGGCTACTGGTTTCCTGTAGATTGCTTTTACTATGTTTAGGTATGGGCCTTGAATTCCTGCTCTTTCCAAGACTTTTAGCATGAAAGGATGCTGAATTTTGTCGAATGCTTTTTCAGCATCTAATGAGATGACCATGTGGTTTTTTTCTTTCAGTTTGTTTATGTAGTGGATTACATTGATGGATTTCCGTATATTGAACCATCCCTGCATCCCTGGGATGAAGCCTACTTGATCATGGTGGATGATCGTTTTGATGTGCTCTTGGATTTGGTTAGCAAGAATTTTATTTAGTATTTTTGCATCGATATTCATAAGAGAAATTGGCCTGTAGTTCTCTTTCTTTGTTGGATCTTTTTGTGGTTTAGGTATTAGCGTAATTGTGGCTTCGAAGAATGAGTTGGGCAGTGTCCCTTCTGTCTCTATTTTGTGGAATAGTTTGAAAAGTATTGGTGTTAAGACTTCTTTGAAGGTCTGGTAGAATTCTGCACTAAAACCATCTGGTCCCATACTTTTTTTGGTTGGGAGGCTTTCTATAACCCCTTCTATTTCTTTAGGGGTTATGGGACTATTTAGCTGTTCTACTTGATGCTGATTTAATTTTGGTATTTGATATCTGTCTAGGAAATTGTCCATTTCCTCCAGATTCTCCAGTTGTTTTGAGTATAGACCTTTGTAGTAGGATCTGATGATCTTTTGAATTTCCTCAGTTTCTGTTGTTATGTCTCCCTTTTCATTTCTAATTTTGTTAATTTGTATACTGTCTCTCTGTCCTTTGGTTAGTCTGGCTAAGGGTTTATCTATCTTGTTGATTTTCTCAAAGAACCAGCTCCTGGTCTTGTTGATTCTTTGTATGTTTCTCTTTGTTTCTATTTGATTGATTTCAGCCCTGAGTTTGATGATTTCTTGTCTTCTACTCCTCCTGGGTGAATTAATTTGTTTTTCTTCCAGGGCTTTAAGGTGTGCCATTATGCTGCTAGTATATGCTCTCTCCAGTTTCTTTTTGGATGCACTTAGAGCTATGAGTTTTCCTCTTAGCACTGCTTTCATTGTGTCCCATAGATTTGGGTAGGTTGTACCTTCATTTTCATTGAATTCTAAAAAGTCTTTGATTTCTTTTTTTATTCTTCCTTGACCAAGGTGTCATTGAGTAGAGTATTGTTCAGTTTCCATGTGTATGTGGGCTTTCTGTTGTTTTTGTTGTTATTGAAGACCACTCTTACTCCATGGTGATCTGATAGGAGGCATGGGATTAGCTCGATCTTCTTGTATTTGTTGACATCTGTCTTGTGACCAATTATATGGTCTATTTTGGAGAAGGTACCATGTGGAGCTGAGAAAAAGTTATATTCTTTAGCTTTAGGATGAAATGTTCTATACATATCTGTTAAATCCAATTGGTCCAGAGTTTCAATTAGTTTCACTGTGTCCCTGTTTAGTTTCTGCTTTCCTGATCGGTCCATTGATGAGAGTGGAGTGTTGAAGTCACCCACAATTATTGTGTTAGGTGTAATGTGTACTTTAAGCTTTAGTAAGGTTTCTTTTACGAATGAGGGTGCCCTTGCATTTGGAGCATAGATGTTCAGTATTGAGAGCTCTTCTTGGTGGATTTTCCCTTTGGCCAGCAAGAAGTGACCTTCTGAGTCTCTTTTGATGATTTTAGGTTGAAAGTCAATTTTATCTGATATTAGAATGGCTACTCCAGCTTGTTTCCTGAGACCATTTGCTTGTAAAATTGTCTTCCAGCCTTTTACTCTAAGGCAGTGTTTGTCTTTGACACTGAGATGTGTTTCCTGTATGCAGCAAAATGTAGGGTCCTGTTTCTGTATCCAGTCTGTTAATCTATGTCTTTTTATTGGGGAATTGAGTCCATTGATGTTAAGAGATATTAAGGAATAGTAATTATTACCTCCAGACATTTTTGAAATTATATTTATTTATTTTATTTATTTTTTATATTTGAGAGGTTACCTTCTTTTGGGTTTGATGAGAGGAGGTTTCTATCTTGCTTCTTCCCGGGTGTAGTTTCCGTCCTTGTCTTGGTGTTTTCCCCCTATTATCCTTTGTAGGGCTGGATTTGTGGAAAGATATCGTGCAAATTTGGTTTTGTCATGGAATACCTTGATGTCTCCATCTATGGTGATTGAGAGCTTTTCTGGGTAAAGTAGTTTTGGCTGAAGTTTGTGTTCTCTTAGAGTTTGCATTATATCTGCCCAGGATCTTCTAGCTTTCATGGTCTCAGGTGAGAAGTCTGGTGTTATTCTGATAGGTCTTCCTTTATAAGTTACTTGGCCTTTTTCTCTTGCTGCCTTTAATATTCTTTCTTTCTTTAGTACATTTGGAGTTTTGATTATTATGTGACAGGATGTATTTCTGTTGTGGTCCAGTCTGTTTGGGGTTCTGTATGCTTCTTGTATATTCATGGGCATCTCTCTCTTTAGATTGGGGAAGTTTTCTTCCATAATTTTGTAGAAGATATTTGCTGGCCCTTTAACTTGTACATCTTCATTCTCGTCTATACCTATAATCCTTAGGTTTGGTCTTCTCATTGTGTCCTGGATTTCCTGGATGTTTTGGGTTACAGCCTTTTTGCATTTAGTATTTTCTTTGACTGTTGAATCAATGGTTCCTATGGTATCTTCGGCTTCTGATATTCTGTCTTCTATCTCTTGTATTCTATTGTTGATATTTGCATCTATGGCTCCTGATTTCTTCCCAAGGTTTTCTATCTCCAATGTTGTCTCCCTCTGCGATTTCTTAGTTGTTTCTACTTCTGTTTTTAGTGCCTGGATGGATGTGCTCAGATCTTTCGCTTGCTTGATTGTGTTTTCATGTATTTCTTTAATAGATTTTTGTGTTTCCTCTTTCATAGCTTCTACTTGTTGGCCCACTTTCTTCTGTATTTCTTTAAGTGATTTTTGTCTTTCCTCCTTATTGTCTTCTTCTTTGATCCATCTTCTGCATTTCTTGAAGTGATTTTTGTATTTGCCTTGTAAAGGCTTCTAACTTTTGATCCATTTTTTCTTCTATTTCTTTATGAGATTTTTCTATGTGTTCAGCTACCAGCATCCTGACCAGTGATTTTATATCCAAGTCTTGTTTTTCTGGTGTTTTGGGGTAACCAGGGCTTCCTGTTGTTGGCGAACTGGGTTCAGATGCTGTCATGTTGCCTTGATTTCTGTTAGTGGCATTCCTACATTTACCTTTTGCCATCTGGTTATTTCTGGTGTTAGTTGACCTTGTTGTCACTGGCTGGTGTTTGAATCTCCTGTGAGGCTGGGCTTACCTGTTGTTTCTCTACTGGTGGTTATGCATGATTGCTGCTCAACGGGATCACGAGCTGGCTGCCACTCGCTGACTTTGTGCATGGCCTGAGGTCTCCGGGAAGTGTGCAGGAGTGCAGCAGAGCCTCGGCAGGCACTGCTGGGCCTGCCTAGTAGCTAGAGCCTAGCAGATCCCCCCACGTGGTAGCCCCTGATGGAATCTGTCTACCTGTGCCTTTCCAGCTGTGTTCTGGTTGCAATATGGAGGCCTGCCGCTATTGCTGGTCCGGGGTCCTGGGGATCTGGGTGGTTCCGGCTGCCTCAGTGCATGGCCTAAGCTCGCAGGGACGTGCTGCAGAGCCTAGGCGCCTGGGCCCGCCTGTGGGCGAGAGCTTAGCAGCTCTCCCTGCTCTAACCCCAGACGGAGTCTCTACCTGCACCTTTCCAGCTGTGTCCTGGTTGCAATATGGAGGCCTGCCACTATAGCTGGTCCTCACTCTTCTTAATAAACAAGAATTTTTGCTTATCCTGGTTCCGCGGGCAGGGTATGAGCACCTGGCAAGCTGGCTAGGTCTGGCCTACCTGCTACCGGCTGGATCAAGTCTTAGAATTTTTATTTATTTACTCTCATACATTTTAAGAAATAAATCATTAAGGGATATAATTGTACCAATACAAGACATATCTATACAAGCTAAGATTGTAAGGTGTCAGTGTAGCTTAGTGTCATTATTCTTGTGCATAGATCCACTGATAAGATTGCAGTATAACAGGCAGTGTGGGTGTGAGGGAAGAGGGTGCATGGGTGGTTGGGGAGCAGCCTCTCACAGGCAAAGGAGAGGGGCAATGGAGTGAAGAAATCTGGAAGGTGGAACCTGGAAGGGGACAACATTTGGAAGGTAAAGTAAAATAATTTAATAAAAATATATGAAAAATTATAGCAATATAGCATGCTCTGTAATAATGGTGTGCTCTCATTTTCTTTAGTAAAAAGTTACAAATATTTATTTATTTGTCATTCAGTACTTCACTTAAATGCAGGTGAATTTCTATAATTGATTACTCGTATTAGAAGTACTGTATTCAAGTGTACTGTGCCAAATTTCTAAGGGTTAATTGCAGATCTGTTCTGTACCTCCTTACCATCCTTAGGGAACTTTTTCTCTTTAGTTGAGATTATTTATTAGGAAAAACTTCATCCTTGGTCTATTACAGTTGGATAGTGGCTCACAAGGGAGCTCATCTCCACTCCTTTCATAGCATGGTACCCATAGAAGGAAATTAGTTGATAGGTATTAGAAGAATGTGTGTAGAGAGCCTCTCAGGTAGGTAATTATTCATATAAGGAGGAGGGTTTTTAAGATGTAGTATAGAGGAGGTAGGACAAAAATTTACTAGTTTGTCAGTACACTACCCACCCAACATTTGATGCTGAAGGACATTAAGGAACATACTCACCCATTGTCCTGGAACAAATATAGTGTGCTTTTCATCTTCTTGCAGAACTAACAGAATATTTGCACTCTTTCTAAATGTGCATTTTCCCATAAATAATTACACTGAGCCTGACTCCATGTTTGACTATCAAATTCTTCCCCCCCAAAAAATACATTTAGCAAGCAAGAAATTTAGAGATATTATGATATTAGATCATGGGTGATAGTACTACACATAATAGAGGAGAAACATCATCTGCCCATTCAACTCTGAGTTATTTTCTGCTTTCTCATTGTGTTTATTTTAGCAGGGCCTAAACAGGAAAGGGGAATATTTTCAAGCCTTGTTTGCTATTAACATATCCTTTATAAGGTGATTAAAGTCAAATCAACAATTAGATACCTCTCTTTGAGACAGGAGAAACCACAGAACAAATAATTAAAAGCAAAAAAAGTTAGTGCAAATATAAATGTACCCTACAAGAAAAGTGAGCCACAGGGAGATCTTTCATTTTCTTAAGGGAATTGACTGAGGATAATGACATACTACATATATAGATCCAATAAAATAGTTC
Organism: Apodemus agrarius; assembly: GCA_964023405.1. Lineage (NCBI taxonomy): Eukaryota > Metazoa > Chordata > Mammalia > Rodentia > Muridae > Apodemus > Apodemus agrarius. The sequence goes on along the minus strand of OZ030020.1, from coordinate 10,867,308 downwards.
TATATACACTACATGTCCCATGCACTGTCATTGACTAGCAAAATGATCCCTGGAGTCTGGACTAAGAAAGAAAATGCATTGCAGGTCATGATAATGTGAATGGTGTTGGGTTTTCTCTTGAAAAAGTGGGGAAAATATAGAAGAAAATGTTAGAAGATTTCCATTTTTCAAGGCAAAAATTATTATAATAGTGAAACTGATGAGTTTAAAAAAGGTATTCTATTATATAGAAAATTCTATATTTGAATGTATTTGCAATTTTATAAACAGATTTCTAAAATTTCTAGTTCTTTTTCTTATTGGATATATTCTATATTTACATTTCATTTCCCTTTTTCTGGTTCCCCGCCCCCCAAAGGTCCCACATGCCCTTTTCCCTCCCCCTGCTCCAGCATCCACCCCTTCCCACTTCCCTGTTCTGCTATTCCCCTATACTGATGCTTTGATCCTTTCCAGCACCAGTGTCCACTCCTTTCTTCTTGTCAGAGACATCATTTGGTATGTGGATTGTGTCTTTGGTATTCCAAGATTCTAGGCTAATATCCACTTATCAGTGAGTACATACCATGGGTATTCTTTTGAGACTGGGTTACCTCACTTAGTATGATGTTCTCCAGCTCCATCCATTTCTCTAAGAATTTAATGAATTCATTGTTTCTAATGGCTGAGTTGTTTCTAATGACTCCATTGTTTATATGTACCACATTTTTTTTGTATCCATTCTTCTGTTGAGGAACATCTGGGTTCTTTCCAGCTTCTGGCTATTATAAATAAGGCTGCTATGAACATAGTGGAGCATGTATCCTTATTGCATGCTGGGGAATCTTCTGGGTATATGCCCAGAAATTTCTAGTTCTTAGGGAAAGGACATAGAATAAATGATTACTCTTATTCATGTGAGTTATTGCTTTCTTGAATTATAATGGATCAGTAGTGTCCACTATTACACACTTTGGATGGAAATAAATCCTTCCTGACATGGAAACCTATTAGTATCACTGTGAATGATTTTTCTTTGGGTCTTTCAATCTCACACTGTTCTGTTATTTGGGAAAAATTGGGAATGGATTAGAGAAATTGCTGGGCATTATGAAAGGAAAATTATGTCTATTCTCCTGATATGTCCACTCCATATCACTAATCTCAAATCAGTATTTCTTCTTTAGGACAGAACTTTGAAAGCACCCAATGAAAGATTTCTGAAATTGTCCTTTGATCCTCGATGCTCAAACAATAAGATTATAAAAAAAAAACCCAAATACTTTTTAGCAAGCACGAACTCATCTGTAAGAACTTCAAACAAATGTCATGTCCAGGTTGGTTAAGCTGGTCCTGGAGGATTCTTCCAGTATCCACCTAGAATAGATATCATTTCCCACAATCTTTACTGTCATATCTCCCTACATTTCACATCACATTTAGGACAAATATAACAAATTCTTCCATATGTTATTCTCACCTAGAACACTCCAAGTTTCTTTCAATGTTACACAGAAATGTTCCTCTAAAGCCTAGAGGAGTTGACTGCTGTTATTTTGCTTTTTATTTTTCTTCCTGTTTTTGCTTCAATTTAAAAGTATGGAATTTATTTTGCTGTTCATATACTCATTTTAATTTTTGCACTACAATTCAGTTTTCTTTTGGTGGTGATAGTCTTAAGCTTAACACATTTCCTATCTTAAGATATTTTGGGAATATTTTTGGCTTTACACACTGTAATATGATTCAGTTCTAAAAATTTGAGACATTTACTTAACAAAGAAAACTTTACAGTAAAAGAAGCAAGAATTACAATGTTTGAATAATCTTTATTGCCTAAGATAGGACACAAAAGCAAGGAAGCAAGCAAAGATATGAGGGTCCTTTTTAAAAACTTACAAAGAACTGCAAGGAAAATTAAGGAAACTCTTCTACCAAGCACAGATTTCTTCTGAGAGCAGGCCCTCATGAACTTGCAAGACACCTCCTATAAACTATGTTCTAAGTATCTCCAGAGTTGGAAGCAAGGAATGAAGATGATATTGGAAGATATTTGGTTTTTATGGCATTTTAAAATAATTATGATACTATCATAAAGTCATAAATTTGTGCTGATTTATGATAATATTTACATACATTCCCCTATCTTACTTTTTTCCTAATCATCCTAACTTCCTTTCTCTTTCCAGATGATACTTTGATGTTTTCAGGTCTCTTCTCTTCTCTTCTCTTCTCTTCTCTTCTCTTCTCTTCTCTTCTCTTCTCTTCTCTTCTCTTCTCCTCTGCTTCTCTCTCTCTCTCTCTCTCTCTCTCTCTCTCTCTCTCTCTCTCTCTCCAGTTTTGTGCATATAGCCACAGCCATTGTGCATTCATGATTTAATGGCCATATCTTGTTCTGAATAGAGCTATTCACTGCCATCCTACCCTTCTTTTTGCTTTTACAATTTCCCTCTCCTTCTTCCAAAATGTTCCATACATGTCCTGTTTAAGTCCCAGTATTCAACAGACCCTTATTTTCAGTTCTTTGACCAGTTAAAATCTCTATATTAACAATTCTCCCTGTAAAAAGAAGTGTAAGACCAGGTGTAGCAATACTCCATTGGTATAATCATACATATTTAGAAGGCTGCTTGATTACATGTCTAGTTAACAAGATTTCAGTTTTACATTCTCCATTTTGACTATGTGTTTCTCAGCAATAGGGAATCATTAGGTTTGTAGTATTAGGCACTGTGATGATTATTCTTGATTGTCAACTTGACTACATCTAGAATTAACTAAAACCCAAAAATCGAGGGCACACTTATGAGGCATTTTTGCTTAATTTAGGTAAAATGATCCACTTCTATTCCAAATCTTTGAGGTAGGAAGACATGCCTTTAAGTCAGAGGTTGAGTTTAGAAGACACATCTTTACTCCAGTTCATTAGAGCTGGGAAAACCCATGTTTTATTTGGGTTGTGCCTTCTGCTGGAAAACTATATGAAGACATGGAAGAAGATAGACTTTCTTCTTTGCCTGCTTGTTCTTGCCTTCACTGGCATTAGAGCCAAATTCTTTAGGATTCCAGTGTCTGCTGAAGAAAGAAGATATATCCAACCTTGTAGGCTGATAAACTAATGGATTATTAGACTCTCCATTCAAAGCCAGCCATTGTTGAATTAACTAGACCATGACCTATAAATCACTGTAATATATTCCATATATATATATACATATACATATATACACACATATATATGGGATATATATTCCATATATATCCCATATATATGTGTGTGTGTATGTGTGTATATGTACACATGCACACACAGACACACACACACACACACACACAATTCTGTTAGTTCTGTTACTCCAGAGACACTGGACTAGACATGGATTTGTCTCTGAGGAGTAAGCTTCAAATTTAGCCAAAAGTGATTTGTTATTCTCCAAAAAGGTTACGATAAAATTGCATCTGTAGGTATGATTTAGATGACTATGAGATAGATATTATAGAATACATGATCCAAATCTGGATAAGTTTGTTGATGACTTAATTTTAATATTACATTATTTAAGTAAATGGTTAAATAAAACTTCAATTATTCTGCTTCAGTGTTTTTCATACATAGACCCTGATTTAGAAGTTCTAATATTGTCTGGAAGTATATTACAAATGCAAATCATACCTGCCTTGTCCTCTTGACTCAAATTTCCAATATAAAGTGGTACCAACATTCTATTTCTCATTGTATATCAGCTTGTGTAAAAGTATCATGAAGACTGAGAGCCAGCACTCACCTACATCATCTGTATTATGAGCTCCCTGAATTTAGATTATTCATTTGTAGGCACTGCATAAGTATTTAATTGATTACCTTCAAAAAATTTATAAATTTTTGAAATTTAGAAATAATGAAATATGAATAAAACTAGGCACATTATGGTTAGATTTTTAATACAGTAATAGCTGTCTTAATACTAAAAAGAAAGGTATACAAAAGAAAATACCTTTTCTGTAGAGAATTTGAAGAAAATCTAAATAGTTTTGCAAGCAATTAACATAATTATATGTTCCTTTATACAATCATCTTGAGAGAAAACACAGCTCTTCATAAAATTGTTCCTTAGCATCTGTATTACCTCATGCAATTCTCCTTTTCTTTATATTATCTTCTCAGTGTTGCTATGCAAGGATTTTTGCAACTTTATAAGAAAATACTGTTATTCATTGTTTGACAGAAATTCTAAATTGCACAAAGATTTTTCCTTGAAATGCAAGTCTGTGTTTAAGAAAAGTCTTGCAGCCAATGAAGAAGAGCTAAGGGATTCTTTCCCCGCAAAGTTTTGAAAATGGAAATGTTTCATTTTTTTGTTTAAGTGTATTATCACATATTTGCTACCACTGAAGAGTAAATCATGAAGCACTCATGTCAGAATCATATTAAATTGCTACATTTGAAATCATTCCTGAGAGTTCAGATTGCAAAGCCGATGTCTGTAAAGTTCTCCTTAAGGAATGTTGCATTTTATACATATGGATATTCATATACTCATGTATTTGTGTATACACACATATTTGCCACATATATTCCTATAAATTATGTGTGAAATAAAATGATATTTAATTATATTACCTATATTATTATAGAATATTTAAGTAGTGATTACTATAACTGTACATCTTTATGCTTATCTGAGAATTAGTTCATCTAAAAATACATATTTTAACCTTCTGAGATTCAACAGAATCTAGACAGTTGCCTGCCAGTGTCTTTCCTGCTAGTCTTTCAATATGGCTCATAGACATGAATAACAAAATAATTGACTAGGTGTCCTTCTTTTTGGATTGTTCCAAAACCCAATGGGTTGTTTTCCAGGGACCCTCCATTTTCCTCATATCATATAGAGATTCATTTCCTCTCCATCCATTGAGATCCACCTGAGTCCTGTTGTCTGCCTGCCAAATACTCCTGCTGATTCACATATCTCTAAGATCAAGGAATACTACATACAGTCACATAAAACTCACAACATGGGCACTGCTAATCAACTCAGAATGTTAAAAGCATACATAAATACATATGTACATACATAGACATAAAAATATACATATATACATATGTACATACATAGACATAAAAGCATACATATATACATATGTACATACATAGACACGCATATATACATATGTAGAACATACACACATAATACATACATACATACTTGCATACATACATACATACATATATACATACAAATGGGGAAGAGATGAATTTGGAAGGTCCTGAGAGAAATTTAAGGGAAGTCTATGATTAAGAATATGATTGAGATATATTGGGTGTATGTATACATGTGTATACATATGTGATATGTTAGCATACCACAGTTGCCTTCCTGCCCATGATTATTAGAACATTATTCATAACAGCCAAGATGTCAAACCAAAGCTGATCAATCGATAAGTAGATAAGTAAAACAGAGCATATACACATATGATTTTTATTCATCTGCCAAGAAGAATGAAATTACCACCTACACTGGAAAACAAATAGAGGTGATATCATTATGTTAAGCAAAATATGCTCAGGAAAACAGATATAAGATGTGATACTTTGAAGAAAGATGTCCTCCCTAGGGTCAAGTATTAGAATACGTGGTGCTCCCCTTGGGGTGTACTTGGTAAGGCTGATGAGTGGCCTTGGTGCAGGAAGCTTATGCTTTAGGATGGGCTTTGAGAGTTCATAACTCTCTCTGTGCTGCCCTTTTGATAAATAATGATTGCTTCCTAATCATTTCAGGATGTCTACTTCTCACTGACATGCCATGCCTCTCTAACCAACTCTTACTCCTTTAAAACTATAAGCCAAAATAAATTCCTTCTATAAGTCACCTTTTTCATGGTATATTATTACAACAGAAAATTAACTATATATATATATTATATATATACATATTTTTTCATATTCTGAATCTAGACCACACACTCATGAAATAAAAAGTTGTTAAAGATATAAGGTTAAAGATAATAAAAGAGAATAATGCAGACAAGAAATGCAAAATACATCAGCAGTGGTCACAGTCGGTCTCCATATTGCCACCAGGACACCGCTAGAGAGGCCCAGGTAGACAGACTCAATAAGGGGCTACCATTGCTTGGGTGGATCTGCCAGGCTCTCACTACCAGCCAGGGCCAGGTGGCAGCTCGGCAGGACTTCTCCACACCCTCTGGCCTTGCACCAAGGCAGCTGGGAGCAGCCTGCCCCGTGATCCATCACAGCAGCGGTCACAGTCCATCTCCATATTGCCACCAGGACACTGTTAGAGAGGCCCAGGTAGACAGACTCAATCAGGGGCTACCATCACCTGGGTGGATCCGCCAAGCTCTCACTACCAGACAGGGCCAGGGCTGTGGCTCAGCAGGACTTCTCCATGCCCTCCGGCCTTGCACCAAGGCAGCTGGGAGCAGCCTGCCCCTCAGTCCCTTACAGCAGCGCTCACAGTCGGTCTCCATATTGCCACCAGGCCACCTCTAGAGAGGCCCAGGTATACAGACCCTATCGGGGACTAACATTGCCTAGGTGGGTCTGCCAGGCTCTAGCCACCAGCCAGGGCCAGGGCTGCAACACTGGACTTCTCCATGCCCTCCACCTTGCACCAAGGCAGCTGGGAGCAGCCTACCCCACGGTCCCTTACAGCAGCAGTTGTGGTTGTTCTCAATATTGCCACCAGGACACCACTAGAGAGGCCCAGGTAGACAGAGTCAATCAGGGGCTACCAATGCTCAGGAGGACCCGCCAGGCTCTCCCCACTAACCAGGGCAAGGGCAGCGGCTAGCAGGACATCTCTATGCCCTCCAGTCTTGCACCAAATCGGTTGGGAACTACCTTCCCTGAGGTCCCCTCAGCACACGCAGAGGCAGTCTCTATCTTGCAGCCTGGTCATCAGTAGAGAAACAACAGATGGGTCCAGCCTCGTGGGAGGTTCAAACACCAGCCAGTGACAACAAGGCCAACTAACGCCAGAGATAACCAGATGGCAAAAGGAAAACTTAGGAACATTACTAACAGAAATCAAGGCAGCATGACAGCATCTGAACCCAGTTCGCTGACAACAGGAAGCCCTGGATACCCCAATACACAAGAAAAAACAAAGATTTGGATCTAAGATCACTGGTTAGGATACAGGTAGCAAAACACATAGATAAATCTCTTAAAGAAATACTGGAGAAAATGTATCAAAAGTTAGAAGCCTTTACAAGGCGAACACAAAAATCACTTAAAGAAATTCAAGAGAATATGGATCAAAAAACAGAAGCCAATAAGGAAGAAATACAAAAATCGCTTAAAGAAATACAGAAGAACATGGGTCAACAAGTAGAAGCTATGAAAGAAGAAACATAAAAATCTCTTAAAGAATTACATGAAAACACAATCAAGCAAGCAAAAGAGCTGAGCATATCCATCCAGGTTCTAAAAACAGAAGTAGAAACAACTAAGAAATTGCAAAGGGAGACAACATTGGAGATAGAAAACCTTGGGAAGAAATCAGGGGCCATAGATGCAAATATCAACAATAGAATACAAGAAATAGAAGAAAGAATCTCAGATGACGAAGATACCATAGGAACCATTGATTCAACAGTAAAAGAAAATACTAAATGCAGAAAGCTTATAACACAAAACATCCAGAAAATCCAGGACACAATGAGAAGACCAAACCTAAAAATTATAGGTATAGATGAGAGTGAAGATTTACAAGTTAAAGGTCCAGCAAATATCTTCTACAAAATTATGGAAGAAAACTTCCCCAACCTAAAGAGAGAGATGCCCATGAATATACAAGAAGCCTACAGAACTCCAAACAGACTGGACCACAACAGAAATACCTCCCATCACATAATAATCAAAACCCCAAATGTACTAAACAAAGAAAGAATATTAAAGGCAGTAAGAGAAAAAGGCCATGTAACATATAAAGGAAGACCTATCAGAATTACACCAGACTTCTCACCTGAGACCATGAAAGCTAGAAGATCCTGGGCAGATATCATGCAAACTCTAAGAAAACACAAATTTCAGCCAAAACTACTTTAACCAGCAAAACTCTCAATCGCCACAGATGGAGAAACCAAGGTATTCCCTGACAAAACCAAATTTGCCTGATATCTTTCTACAAACCCAGCCCTACAAAGGATAATAGGGGGAAAACACCAACACAAGGAAGGAAACTACACCCCGGATGAAGCAAGATAGAAACCACCTCTTATCAAACCCAAAAGAAGATAACCTCTCAAATATAAAAAATTAATTTCAAAAATCTCAGAATGTAATAATTACTATTCCTTATTATCTCTTAACCTCAATGGACTCAATTCCTCAATAAAAACACAAAGACTAACAGACTGGATACAGAAACAGTACCCTACATTTTGCTGCATACAGGAAACACATCTCAGTGTTAAAGACACTGCCTTAGAGTAAAAGGCTGGAAGACAATTTTACAAGCAAATGGTCTCAGGAAACAAGCTGCAGTAGCCATTCTAATATCAGATAAAATTGAATTTCAACCTAAAGTCATCAAAAGAGACTCAGAAGATGACTTCTTGCTGGTCAAAGGGAAAATCCACCAAGAAGAACTCGCAATACTGAACATCTATGCTCCAAATGAATGGGCACCCTCATTCATAAAAGAATAAAGCACACATTGCAACTAACACAATAATTATGGGTGATTTCAACACTCCACTATCCTCAATGGACCAATCAGGAAAGCAGAAACTAAACAGGGACACAGTGAAACTAATTGAAACTTTGGACCAATTGAATTTAACAAATATATATACATATATACATATGTGTATATATATATATATATATATATATATATATATGGAACATTTCATCCTAAAGCTAAAGAATATACCTTTTTCTAAGCACCGCTTGGTACCTTCTCCAAAATTGATCATATAATTGGTCACAAAACAGATGTCAACAAATACAAGAAGGTCAATCTAATCCCAGGCCTACTATCAGATCACCATTGAGTAAGAGTAGTCTTCAATAGCAACAAAAACAACAGAAAGCCCACATACACATTGAAACTGAATAATACTCTACTCAAAGACACCTTGGTCAAGGAAGAAATAAAAAAAGAAATCAAAGACGTTTTAGAATTCAATGAAATGAAGGTACAACCTACCCATATCTATGGGACACAATGAAAGAGTGCTAAGAGGAAAACTAATAACTCTAAGTGCATCCAAATAGAAACTAGAGAAAGCATACACTAGCAGCTTAATGGCACACCTTAAAGCCCTGGAACAAAAAGAAGCTAATTCACCCAGGAGGTTTAGAAGACAGGAAATCATCAAACTCAGGGCTGAAATCAATCAAGTAGAAACAAAGAAAACCATACAAAGAATCCACAAAACCAGGAGCTGATTCTTTGAGAAAATCAATAAGATAGACAAACCCTTAGCCAGACTAACCAAAGGACACAGAGACAGTATCCAAATTAATAAAATTAGAAATGAAAAGGGGAACATAACAACAGAAACTGAGGAAATTCAAAAGATCAGAAGATCCTACTACAAAAGTATATACCCAGCAAAACTGGAGAATCTGGAGGAAATGGACAATTTCCTAGGCAGATACCAAATACCAAAATTAAATCAGGATCAATTAGATCAGCTAAACAGTCCCATAACCCCTAAAGAAATAGAAGGGGTTATAGAAAGCCTCCCAACCAAAAAAAGTACAGGACCAGATGGTTTTAGTGCAGAATTCTACCAGACATCCAAAGAAGACTTAACACCAATACTCTTCAAACTATTCCACAAAATAGAAACAGAAGGGACACTGCCCAACTTGTTCTATGAAGCCACAATAACACTAATACCAAAAGCACACAAAGATCCAACTAAGAAAGAAAACTACAGACCAATTTCCCTTATGAATATCGATGCAAAAATACTAAATAAAATTCGTGCCAACCAAATCCAAGAACACATCAAAATGATCATTCACCATGATCAAGTAGGCTTCATCCCAGGGGTGCAGGGATGGTTCAATATACAGAAATCCATCAACGTAATCCACTACATAAACAAATTAATGAAAAAAAAAACACATGGTTATTTCATTAGATGCTGAAAAAGGATTCGACAATTAGCATCCTTTCATGCTAAAAGTCTTGGAAAGAGCATGAATTCAAGGACCATACCTAAACATAGTAAAAGCAATCTACAGCAAACCAGTAGCCAACATCAAAATAAATGGAGAGAAACTTGAAGCAATCCCACTAAAATCAGGGACTAGACAAGGCTGCCCTCTCTCTCCCTCCATATCTTTACAATATAGTACTTGAAGTTCTAGCAAGAGCAATTAGACAACATAAGGAAGTCAAAGGGATACAAATTGGAAAGGAAGAAGTCAAACTATCATTATTTGCAGATGACATGATAGTATAAGTCAAAGGGATACAAATTGGAAAGGAAGAAGTCAAACTATCATTATTTGCAGATGACATGATAGTATACTTAAGCGATCCAAAAAACTCCACCAGAGAACTTCTACAGCTGATAAACAACTTCAGCAAAGGGGCTGGTTATAAAATCAACTCAAGCCAATCAGTAGCCTCCCTGTACTTAAAGACAAGCAGGCTGAGAAAGAAGTTAAAGAAATAACACCCTTCACAATAGCCACAAACAACATATAGTTCCTTGGCGTGACTCTAACCAAACAAGTGAAAGATCTGTATGACAGGAACTTCAAGTCCTTGAAGAAAGAAATCAAAGAAGACCTCAGAAGATAGAAAAATATTTCATGGTCTTGGATTGGCAGGATCAATAGAGTAAAAATGGCCATCTTGCCAAAAGCAATCTACAGATTCAATGCAATCCCCATCAAAATCCCAATACAATTCTTCATAGATCTAGAAAGAGCAATTCTCAAATTCATCTGGAGTAAGAAAAAACCCAGGATAACTAAAACTATTCTCAACAATAGAAGAACTTCTGGGGGAATCAATATCCCTGACCTCAAGCAGTACTACAGAGCAATTGTGTTAAAATCTGCATGGTATTGGTACAGCGATAGGCACGTAGATCAATGGAATAGGATTGAAGACCCAGAAATGAACCCACAGACTATGGTCACTTGATTTTTGATAAAGGAGCTATAACCATCCAGTGGAAAAAAGATAGCCTTTTCAACAAATAGTGCTGGTTCAACTGGAGGTCAACATGCAGAAGAATGTGAATTGACCCATTCTTATCTCCTTGTACTAAGATCAACTCCAAGTGGATCAAGGACCTCCACATAAAACCAAAAACTCTGAAACTAATAGAAAAGAAACTGGGAAAGACCCTGAAGGACATGGACACAGGGGGAAAGTTCCTGAACAGAACACAAATAGCTTATGCTCTAAGATCAAGAATTGACAAATGGGACCTCATAAAATTACAGTTTCTGTAAGGCAAAGGACACTGTTAGAAGGACAAAACGGCAACCAATAAATTGGGAAAAAATCTTCACCAACCCCACATCTGACAGAGGGTAACATCCAATATATACAAAGAACTTAAGAAGATAGACCCCAAAGAACCAAATAACCCTATTAAAAAATGGGGTACAGAGCTAAACAAAGAATTTTCACCTGAAGAAATTCGGACGGCTGAAAAACACCTTAAGAGATGGTCAACATCATTAGTTATCAGGGAAATGCAAATCAAAACAACCCTGAGATTCCACCTCACACCAGTCAGAATGGCTAAGATCAAAAACTCAAGAGACAACAGGTGCTTGCAAGGATGTGGAGAAAGAGGAACACTCTTCCACTGTTGGTGGGATTGCACCATGGTACAAGTGCTCTGGAAATCAGTCTGGTGGTTCCTCAGAAAATTGCGCATGACACTTCCAGAGGACCCTGCCATACCACTCCTGGGCATATACCCAGAGGATTTCCCTGCATACAATAAAGACACATGCTCCACTATGTTCATAGCAGCCTTATTTATAATAGCCAGAAGCTGGAAGGAGCCCAGATCTCCCTCAATGGATGAAAGGGATAGTGTGGTATATTTATACAATGGAATACTACTCAGCAATTAAAAATAATGAATTCATTCAATTTGTAGGCAAATGGTTGGATCTGGAAAATATCACCCTAAGCGAGTTAACCCAATCACAAAAGAATACACATGAAATGTAATCACTGATAAGTGGATATTAATGAGCCCAGAAGCTATGAATACTTGTCACAATTAGCAAGTCAAATGATTCCCAAGAAGAAGAAATGAGAGGACCCTAGGCCTGAAAAGTTTGGAGCCAGTTTTGTAGGAGAGTACCAGAACAGAGAAATGGTGAGACCAATGATTGGGAAATAGTTTCGGGGGGAGGACTTATGGGACATATGGCGGTGGTGGTGGGAACTGGGAAAGGGGAAAGCCTTTGGAAGGTAAACAAAGAATATAGAATAAATAATAAAAAAAGAGCACCAACTGCTCTTCTGTAGGTCAGGAGTTCAAATCCCAGCAACCACATGGTGACTCACAACCATCTCATAAGGAGATCTGATGCCCTCTGGAGTGTCTGAAGACAGCTACAGTGTACTTACATGTAATAAATAAATAAACCTTTTTTTAAAAAAAGAAATGCAAAGCATTATATATTTTCTATTGCTTACTATGTGGGGAACTTATATTTTTCTATATCCCATATATACATCTATGTATATATGTACATATTACATATATATTACATAAAATCAGTAGGGATCCCATTTATGTAAAGAGGAAAGATGAGACCTACACAGGCAAGGAAGCCAAACACAAGCCAGTGTAATTAATCACATATGAATGGAGATATCACAACAAAACCTTAATTTGTACCCTTATTTTAAAATGTTTTAAAATATAATAACATATTAAATTTTTTTCTGTTCACAAAAATGACTCTGGGTAAATGAAGTGCAAGTCGACATGTACTTTGTTTGATAGTGACTATGGTTTTTACTATTCTTCCCTATCTAAAAGTGGCATTTCATATTTTAAGAAGAATATTAAATGATAAATCCATTGTTAATGTTCAAATATTTAAAAATTCATAAGACAGGAATTATACTAAATCTTTGAGGTAATGTGATAATGTTAAAAAGCATATGTAGGATCTTAAGAGTTAAGTAATTTTCATGGGAATTACTACTTTATAGAATTTTTTCCCACTTCCAAGTGAGTTTCCCTGCCTGGGAGTAGATATTTAATGCTCAACTATTGTTTAAATATTTTCTATTGTGCAAATCTCCATCCTGTTGAAAAACTGCAAGAATTTAGCAGCTACATTTTTATTTCTCACCTAGTAAACAGGAAGCATTATTTGTAGTGGTGGGAGGTCATTGATGGATGTGGGCAGGCAGGATCTGTGAATGACCATTGTTACGGTCACTCATTGCACTTTGATTACCACAAATGGAGTGCAAAACTTCCTGTGTGCAAAAAAATACCCCATTCTGTAACTTAAATCCTAACATTCTTATCTTCTTATTCCTTAATTGATTTCTTAGCTACTTTTCTATTTTTGTTCAGAGACACAATGATGATGGCAATTTATAAAAGAGACTCTATTGGGGCTTACATTTTCATTATTTTCAAGACAAGGACATGGGCCTGAGCAGTAGCTGAACCAGTTTAACCCACACAATGTAGAGGCAGAGAGAGAAACCTAACTGGAAATAGCATAGGATTTTAAAACCTTAAAGCCTACTTCCAGTCCAACACCTCTTCTGACAAGACATTATCTCCTAATTATTACCTAATAGTGTGAAACACCTAGAAACAAACATTCAAATGTATAATCAAATGGGGGCCATTATCATTCAAACCACCACAGTTTGTCATTATATAAGATATAGAAGGCAGAGATTACTGCATGCAGATTCTATTTGGGAAGGTAAATTGTCAGGGATATTATCAACCACCAGAGTCCATGAAGGGTGCTGGTAACTTCATGCTGGTTCATACAAGTAAAAGTTCCCATCAAAAACAATCCCTGTACCTAGGCAAAGCAGAGATTCAGTAATGAGTCATGGCCATGTTTGAGGTGAGTGAATTGTTTTGTGTTGCAGACACATATCTCCTGAACATTCCAGAATATTCCATAAAATGAAAAACTATTTAGCCATAAACATTGGTCTGATACAGGCCACAATGCAGGTCAACTTTAACCCAATGTACCAAGTGAAAGAGCTGGAGATCAAGACTAGCATGGAATTTTGGAGAAAGGGTCAATAACAAAGGCAATAGCTGTATGTCAGAGAGCTGACCTATTCTATTTCAGTTATAATTTTTCTATATTCTTGACAACTTTGTATCAGAATATAATGAAATATGATAATATTCCCAATCTCTGTCCTCTAAATACTCCAGTGATGATGATACCACCTCTGATAAGAATGAGATGGACTATGTTTGATTACACTGCTGAAATTACATAGTGTGCAGTTTTTCTTCTATATTTCTTCTATATTTCTAGGTAGAAATATATCCAGAAGAAATGGACAAGCTTCCATGAACAAATGTTAAACTGGAAGGAGCTTTATCTCTAACTATGTCCAACCAATAGGCAAAGACTTGTAGAGAACAATACTCAACATCCTACATAGAGTCTAAAAATACAAACTGCTCTCCTGAGAATAAATTGGCAAGCGTGATTCACGAAAATGATAAGAAATAGAAAATTAAAAGTTTCTAGTACTTAAAGAAATATATAGAATAGACAAGTTTATAGAAATAGAGCACAGATAGAAGGACACTGAGCATAGAAGAGGCTAAAGGAGGACCACCTAGTGAGTGTAAAGCTTATATGTGATGTGAGGAAACTTCTGAAAATATGTGGTAGTAGTGCTTATACAATGTTGTGACTGCAATTAATGTCTCCAGTATTTCCATGTAATAGTTGAAATACTTATTTCTCATATAAATATATAATTATATGTATATATAATTATATGTATGTAATACATATATTGTAGTTAACAAAAAGTTTAAGTACAATTTAGGACAAATCTTGACACCAACATTATGGCCTACATATTTTTGCTTTGGATCATAGTTAGGGAATTAATTTGAGGTTCTATCTTAAACAGCCAGACAGAAAATATTGGTTAAAAGTGCTTTGTCTTACCCAAGGAATACATTACCATCCTGCTGTTGCTTTGAGATATATCATAGCCACTAAGATTATTAACGGATATGTAACAAACTTAACCTATACTTTGGCATTTGAAAAACCATTTTAAATGGAATTTCATGGTTCTTTTTATTTAAAAAGCAAAGAAGCAGCTGGAGTAATTACTCAGGGGTTAAAAGCCTGTATTGTTCTTAAAAAGGACTAAAGTTCCCTTGACAGCCCTTGCTTCCACCTGCATCATGATTACTTGTAACTTCAGCTCAAGGATGTCTGATGGCCTTTAGGCACCTACACTTACCTCCCCCCCCATACACCCACAAAGACAATTACATATTTTGCAAGTTGCTACATTATTGGATTATCGTTTTATATATGGATATATTGTATATTGGAAATTGAACAGTATTGTTTTTTATTATATTTAGAAACCTTGTTTTTAATGAAAATAAATGAAACAGTGCATAAAATATACTAAATAAAATTTATCAGGTAATTTACACAAGCTTAAGAATTTGACTCGCATATATTCATACAATGTGATAAACTATGAAGTTTTAGATTAAATAAAATTATTTTTTGTTGTTGGCTAGAAAATCTGATTATAAAAAGTATTAGATTCTGTTCGATTTTAACATGTGAATTCTTTATAGTCAACAATTATAAAGGAGAGAGGTTTGAGTTTGTCCTAAAAAGCTAATGAATTACTTCTCTGAATTATTTAACTTTTGTCATGTAAAAGTTAGCAAATGACTGAAATAAAAACAAATATCTGCACATTGCTTTCTTCATTTCTCCTTCTCTTTGAGAGGAACTGAATCTTAACCTTTTTTTTTCTATTCTTTCTGAACCCTAGTCATGAAACAAAATAAACCATGGGTCATAGCAGAGTATAGCTTAATTTTTATAGCACACATGACTTTTATCTCCATTGTTTTGTACAGAAAGAGGCCCCCTAAAGGAATGATGTCCCCATCAGTTGGTGGTGCAGAAATTCAGGGCTGACTTTGTTATTTTACATTAGATTTGTAATTCTGTGAATAAAGAAAGTTTTGCCTTATGGCTCTGAGAGATGTGATCTCATCAGGAAGGTCAGTAAAGATGCTCTTATCCTGAGAAGGGTTTCCCATCTATCCTGGACAAACTTTTCCCTCTGGCATATGCAGACCAATCTTTATGAGCACCCAAAAGAGAAGATGTTCCTACATTGTAAAAGCTGTAGTTAGGTAAACTACGTGTATTGCTCTTTATTTGGCTTTACCCTGAGGTGACATTAGGGAGGCATGTATAATTTGGATCATTAACTAATGAATATGGTTGCGTTTTTATACTAAAAGTGTATATGTTTGTATGTGTGTGTGTGTGTGTGTTTGTGTGTGTGTTACAACTTGAAGATATCTTAAATAGTACCTAAGTGCACACAAATACATAAATAAAGTCTTCTAATTATACAATAGTCTAATTCATTATGAAATAAGCTCTCAGAATCTTGCCAAACCTAAGTCATATCTACAATCACGACCAGATAAATTAAGAAACATATTCCTTTTCCCTTCTAATAGCTGCCTAAAAAAATAATGTCCCATTTGGCTTGCTCAATTGTAATAAAACAGCACAGAGAGAATGATTTGAATAACACCAGTGACACTCCAAGGACAAACACAAAAATAGTCTAAACTTCTCCCATTGGAATGTGACAGTGAACTGTATAGGCTGCGTGGCCTTCCAGATGATTGCCACAACATAAATTTCATTGCTAGTGTTGTCTACTGTGGAAGCTCCTGGAGCTGGTTACATGATGAAGGTACAAAGATGAGCATATTCTCTGATTGTAATCTAAATGCAAATCACAATTTAATTTCTTGAAAACAACATCAAATATAGGTTAAAGTGGTCTACTCATTACCACTTCTCACCCAGAGTTATTACAGGCTTCTGAGCAGACCAGTCATCAAAAGTAATTATGCTTTGCAGTTTAGCTTGAGATTAGGGTCATCTGACTGATTTCTAGAAAGAAAATACTTTTTTAAAAAAAAAATTTAACTGCGACATGTGACACTGTGACACAAAAACTTGCAAGTCTAAAATCACAAGTATATACCAAAATATATGTATAAAGCCCAGTAAAACTTTTATAACAGTGAATTACTTCTCTACAATCACAATAGGTAAAAATATTCATAACAGAAAAGGTAACTTGGTAGATGAAGAATTTCATTTTGAAGTCTAAGTGGTAAACTTATCTTGCATGTGATTTCTTCACACTAGTAGAACCCTTCCAGATGTGAGGACAAAGACAGTAGACTCAAGGCTAGTGAAAATGAGCTATACTGCAGTTCCCCAGGCCAGGTGAAGGAAATGAGAAAGACCCTCTCTCTCCCTCTTTCCCTCTCTCCATCCCCCCTCCTTCCCTCCCTCCCTCCCTTCCTTCCTCTGTTCTCCTCCATCCTTACTTATTTGCCCTGCATCCCTCTCTTCTATTTTTCTTCTTTATTCTCTTTTCCTCTTCCTCCTATGTATCTCCTTTATCCAGTCCTGTACTATTCAGTGCTATTCCCTTCCCTCTGTCCAGATGCCTCCCCTCCCCTTGCCTCTACTTTCTTTTCTTCCTTTCTTCCTTCCTTCCTTTTCTTTCTTTCTTTCTTTCTTTCTTTCTTTCTTTCTTTCTTTCTTTCTTTTCTCCTTCCTTCCTTCCTTCCTTCCTTCCTTCCTTCCTTCCTTCCTTCCTTCCTTCCTTTATTTCATTGTTCTGGGTAGATCCACTGCACTGAACATGCTAAAACTACCAAATACCATGTGTTATCAATCCAAGCCCCACTTTAATTTGAGCTTGAATTTTCTACTTTGTATTTCACGAGAATTTTACATGTATTAACAGGGTGACTAGACTATTATGGAGAAGGGGATTATGTTTGAATTTATTTGAAATAAATTGCTGCCTATTTCTCTAATTTGAATACTGCTTTTGAAACATTCAGTTCCCCATTTGTCCATATAGACTCACTGAGCTTCATCTTGTTACCAAGTTTACTGGCTCTATTGGCTGAGCTCTCCAGTGTTACCGAAAGCAAGGTAGATTTTCTCAGTCTGTTCATATTTTTGCAGGTAAATCTTTCCAAAATAAAAGAAAGTAGTCTTTATGACAATTATTTGTTACTTTTATATGAAATGCAAAATGTCCTCTATGCTCTTTGAAAGCTTTGTCTGGATAATATTTCTTAATCTTTTCTTTGTGATTCTCCTATTTACATTTATTATACTCTTGGGGTTCTGTTGAGCCATCTGTTGTAGTTGGTTCTTTATTTGTCATTAATATGAGGATGTGATAAAAAGTGTCCTTGCTTACAGATGCCAACCTGTATTTTTATTATTGTAATTATTAATATTATTGCTATTGTTTTTCTGTATTGATGGGTGTTGAACTCAGCATCTAACATGTGCTGAGCGAGCAGTGCTCTACCACAGATTGACACTTCATTCTCAGAGAGATTTTTAACAATGTAGATTACATATGCTCATGCAGAGCAACCATGATTACCATGACTTCCATCCTAGTACACATAACAGCTGATGCCATTAGGGATATTAAGGTCAGACTTTGAAATTACCACAAGGCTATGCTTCTTTGCATTTTAGTCATTTAAGTGTCTATATCTCTCCATGAGACAAATGAAATTTCCTTGGGTAAGCAAGCAGTTTTGATTTTTTTGCATCCTAAATTCCTTTAAAAAAAAAAACCTAACTCTTTTCCTAAATTCATTTCTCATCTCTTTGAAAAATCCTAGAGATACAACATCCTGAGTGAGGTAACCCAGTCCCAAAAGTACATGCATGGAATATACTCACTTATATGTGGATATTAGCCATAAAATACAGGATACCAATGCTATGCTCCACAGACCAAAGAAGTTAAACAAGAAGGAAGATGCTTGAATACAACTTTAAAGGGGGCATAAAACAGTCATAAGATACAGATGGAGGAAGGAAATTGGGAAGGAGAGGGGATGGGGAGGGAAATATGGTGGTGGTTCAGGATCAGGTGTCTGAAGGACAGGAGAAATGACTAGATGGCCATGAAAATGAATGGAAATCTGTAACTGACTGGGGATGAAGAAGTGGTGGATATCTCCAGAATGAGACAGAGACCTGGGATAATGGAAGCACCCAAGAATCAATTGAGGGGAGTGACTTAGCTGTGACTCACAACACTGGGGATATGGAACCTGAAGAGGCCACCTTCTGCAGACAGGCAAGAACCCCAGTGGAGGGGTAGACACAACAGCCTACCCACAAAACTTTCAAGCCAAAATTTATTCTGTCTATAAGAAATGCATGGGGGATGGAGCAGAGACTGAAGCAATGGCCATCCAATGACCAGCAGAACTTGAGACCTATCTCATGGGCAAGCACCAATCCCTGACATTGTTAGATACTCTGTTATTCTTGCAGACAGGAGCATGTTGTCCTTTGAGAGGCTCCACCCAGCAGCAAAACAATAGATGGAGCTTGGATACTCTTATAGAAGAATAGGGGGAAGGATTGCAAGCCTACGGGTATAGGAACTCCACAGAAAGACCACAGAGCCAACTAACCTGGACCCTTGGGCTTCTCAGAGTCTGAACCGCCAAGCAAAGATCATACACGAGCTGAACCTATGTCTTAGTCAGGATTTCTATTCCTACACAAAACATTCCCAAGAAGCAAGTTGGGAAGAAAATGGTTTATTCAGCTTATCTTTCCAAATTGCTTTTTATTAACCATGGAAGTAAGGACAGGAACTCACACAGAGCAGGAACTTGGAGACAGGGGCTGATGCAGAGGCCATGGAGGGGTGCTGCTTACTAGAGTGCTTCCCCTAGCATGCTCGCCTTGCTTTTTTATAGAACCCAGGATTACCAGGCCAGGGATTATATCACCCACAATAGGCTGGTCCCTCCACATTTGATCAGTAATTGAGAAAATGCATTACAGGTGGATCTCATGGAGGCCTCAGGAGAGGCTCCTTTCTCTGTGATAACTCCAGCTTGTGTCAAGTTGACACGCAAAACCAACCAGTACAACCTAGTCCTCCCTGCACATATATAGCAGATGTGCAGCTTGCTTTTCATGTGGATCCTGAACAGCTGGAGCAAAGATTATCACAAAACCTTTTGCCTGTATGTTGGATATGTTCTTCTAACTGGGATGCCTTGTCTGGCCTCAGCAGGACAGGAAGCACCTAGCGTCCCAAAGACTTGAAGTGCTGGTTTTAGGGATAACCAGGGAGGTTCCCACCTGCTCTGAGGAGAAGGGGGGGATAGGAAAAGGATTGTGGGAAGGGGTGACCTACTGGAAGAAGGGCAGTGAGCTGGCTGTAAAGTGAATAAGTAAAAAAATAATAATAAAATGCAAACTTTTAATATATATTAATATATGTGAGTATAAAAATTTGGTGTGAAAAAGAGCATAATTCATTATAACTTTTACATATATATTATACAACTCTTCATTTCATTATTGGATTGAGTTAATATCTCTTATTTAATCTTTAATTGAATAAACTATTGTGATAGCTCTTTTAAAACATGTGTGGCATGTTGAGGAAGAAATATGAGGATCTCTATAGGTTTTTTAAAATTTACAAAACATGTTTAATAGTGATTTGATGAACTGTATTTATGTATATATGTGCTGTAGTAACTTGAGTACTGGCCTTGCTATTTTCTGTTTGCACAACCTCTGTGAGCCTATTTCCAAATGTCTGTATTGGGTTCTTCAATAGGACATTTTTTCCAGGATTAATATAAAGTACATCAATTAATGTAAAGTACGAGGCCCACTTTGGTACATGAGAATTATTAGACAGTAATTTATCTGAACTGATTGTAACAATATCAAAAACTTGGAGAATCTTCCCAACCTGGCCTTCTTATTATTAGTTAGCATAGTGAGGGACTTGCTGAGACGGTTTCCCGCACTGTGAGGAAGGAAAGGGGATGGCAAATGAGATGTGGATATTACTAAATAGTATGCATAAATATGTAACACTGTCCAATGATAAAATTTAAAGTTGGACAAAGGTAATATGTCAAAACTTGCTGATTTCCCTAGTACATATGAATGAACTTTGCTGTCCGTAAGTTCTGAAGGCTTTTCTGTTGACTTGCCTTTTAAACCAGGCCTTGATGTAGAGAGTAACAGTTGGAGAAGCGATGAGGGAATCAGATCATGGAGGACAGGTATATTGTGGAATGACATGCAGAAGTAAGGACTTGGTTCCTATGCCTTTATGAATTATCACAAAAAGTATAATTTTCAAATATAATACATAATGATTTATGATTTTTTTCTCCTTTTAAAATCTTTCTTTAGTTTTGCCTATTGTCATGACAAATTCTCAGTGCTAGGCTAGCACTGAATTCATGATCTTCCTATCTCAACCAGACAAGATTTTATTCATAAAATACTACATTTCTGGAATTTATTCTCAGGTTTTAAAGTTGTACCTGAATATAACAAATTCTATCAACTTTATTATATCTATGAAATAAAAAATCTTTAAGCATTTGGCATAAATATTTATTTATTGAACTAATACACAATAATTGGGCATAGATAAAATAGTTTTTGAATTTAGAAATGTCCATTTTTACTTTAATGAATAAAACATTTCTTTAGAATCACTATTTCATAAAAGGAAAGAAAACTTTTCAATATAAATCTCCATTCTTTATTTGGAGGATGTCATTAGCTTCACTTATTAGTATATTGTACATGAGAAAATAGTCCTTTTGTTTAGTTTTTATTCTTAGATTTTCTGAGCTATCAACATGGTCTTATTTTTCATGACTGAAGCAAAGAGGAGATATTAAATGCAAAATATTGTATTTAAATGCAAATGCTACCACTGAATATAACAGAGGGTAATGATTTGCCATGAGAGCCTTTGAATAGTCATTAAAGCCAAACTTCTATCATTAGGGATTCATTATAAGAATTCCTAACAAGGAGGAATGCTCACAACACTCATGAAATCATCCGTGGATGTGTGTACCCATTTACATTATGAAAATGCTTCACAGAAACAGCACATCAGCTATCAGCTACAGAGAGCTGTTCTGCTTCATATCAATATTCCTAGAGTGCAATTTATTTCTCTGAAGACTTCAAACAAAACATCCAAAATATTACCTCACTTTTTATGCAACCCTGCAACTAATGTTAGATTTATTAAATTCTTTCCAGAATGAATTAATGAATATTACTGTGCACTATGTGTAGAGAAGTGTTGTGACAAAAGTTGGTACTTTTATTCTGATTCTAGGACTGATGATTTGGTGTGTGTGTGTGTGTGTGTGTGTGTGTGCACATGCATGTGACTGTGTGTGTGTGTGTGTGTTTGTGAGTGTGTTTACATAGTCCTCTCCCTTGTTTTTCTACCATTGTATTCTTCCCATGTAAGACATTTGTTCCTTATCAAATTCAAGGTCTCTAGTTCTTTACTTGTTTAATCTATTATCTCTCTCTCTCTCTCTCTCTCTCTCTCTCTCTCTCTCTCTCCCTCTCTCTCTCTCTTTAGACACACACACACACACACACACACACACACACACACACAAATATATATACAAGGACAATCCACTGCATTTTCAAACCTATTAACACCAAATAATCTAAGATTTCTTGAAATTAACAGTAAGGGAAATAGAATTCTAACATGATATTGTTCCTACTAAGACTGCACTGATACATGATTCAAACATTTATTTTCATAGATGTGCAGTGATGGATGTTCTTTCAAATACTCTTTAAGTTATGTAGGAATATTTTCTTCACTTATTTTTCCTAAAGCCACACAATTATTCCAATGTACAAGGATCTCATAAATCAAACCCACAGAATCATATAAGATCCTTAATGTAACCTGACATAAAATCCACAAAGACAATAAAGGGGTGTCTTTGTGTTCTCTTAGAATAAGGTTTCTCATTATTATGTCAGAAAAATAAACTTTTAAAACATTGTTGATAGGTAACAGCCCTGATGCCAAACTTTCTTTTATGGCTACTCTTCAAAAGTCAGTCTCAACAACCCTGGATAATATTATTGTCCTTTCCTTGAATTTCTTTTAGCCCAAGTTACCAAATACATTTTCTTCTATATGCCTTTACTAAATCCTTCATTTGGCCATTCAGACTGGAATTTAGTTAAGAAAGTCATCGTTCAGGTTGTGTGTATGGGGCACAGATTATGTCTTGGGAATGTTTATATGACCTTTACATAATAGATTCGTGTATCTTGAAGCCTTGTGGCTGTAGTTATGATCAACCTTCCCAGGATTTCATACCTGAAACCTAATGCATCATTTATCAAGTGACTCCTGTATAAGAAACAAGCTGCTCCTGCATTATGAATTACTAATCTTGTTCATTGTACTAACATCTGATTTTATAATATCCTTTTGTTCAGTTACTGAAAGTTACAAACAAGAACATTTTTCTCAAAACATAACGAATTCTAACTGCACATATAAATACCCATATTGGACATCTAGTGACATGACACAGATACCCTGACTGCTTCCCCTCCAAACCAAAGCATTCCCTCACCAGTGATGTGGTTTGTGTTACCCATTTCATTCAGATAAGTGGTTACAGAATTATGTTTTCATTTTCAAAATGAACGTGTGATTTTTCATATGTCAGAATCTTCCTATATGAAAGGAAGAATGGGCTAACACAGAGGAACATGATCTCACAGATGGTGATCCTAATTCAATATTTTAGGCTTTTGAGGCAAGTATTAAAAAGCACTTGTTGCAAAAATGATATTCTCTCAATGGGTATGGCTGCTTACACTTTCAATGCAGCCTTTGAGAAGCTGAAGCAGGAAGACTGCAGGGACCTTTAGGCATTCTTGCCCTACTCCACATTGAGTTGCAGGGAAGCCTGTGGTAAGTAACAAAACCTCATCTCAAATAAATAAATAAATACAAGAAAATCACAAGACTTAAAGAAACATAGTCCTAAAGTAACACAGACTTGCTTTTTGACTTCTCTTCCACATATTGAACCATCCCTGGGATGAAGCCTACTTGATTGTGGTGAATGATTCTTTTGATGTGTTCCTTGATACTGTTTGAAATTTATTGGGTATTTTTGCATCAATATTCATAATGAAAATTGGTCTGAAGCACTCTTTCTTTGTTGGATTTGTGTAGTTTAGGTATAAGCTCAATTGTGGCTTCATAGAACGAATTGGGTAGTGTTCCATCTGTTTCTATTTTGTGGAATAGTTTGAAGAGTATTGGTATAAGACCTTCTTTGAAGATCTGATAGAATTTTGTGCTAAACCCATCTGGTCCTGGGTTTTGGGGTTGAAAGACTTTTAATGACTGCTGCTATTTCTTTAGGGGTTATAGGACTATTTAGATGGTTTATCTGATCATGATTTAACTTTGGTACCTGGTATCCGTGTAGAAAATTGTATGTTTCATACAAATTTTCCAGTTTTGTTGAGTATAGGCTTTTGTAATAGCATCTGATGATGTTTTGAATTTCCTCAGTTTCTGGTGTTATGTCTCCCTTTTCTTTTCTGATTTTGTTAATTTGGATACTCTCTCTGTGCCTTCTGATTAGTCTGGCTAAGGATTTATCTATCTTTTTGATTTTCTCAAAGATCCAGCTCCTGGTTTTGTTGATTCTTTGTATAGTTCTTTTTGTTTCAACTTGGTTGATTTCAGCCTGAGTTTATTATTTCCTGCCCTCTGTCCTCTTGGATATATTTTAGAATCCGGGGAACCAAATAACCCTATTAAAAAAGAATTCTCAACTTTGTTAGAATATTATTGAAGAATACTGAATATCAAATGACTGAGAAGCATCTAAAGAAATGTGCAACATTCTTAGTTATCAGGGAAATGCAAATCAAAACAACCCTGAGATTCTACTTCACACCAGTCAGAATGGCTAAGATCAAAAAGTCAGGTGACCACAGATATTGGCAAGGCTGTGGAGAAAGAGAAACACTCCTCTATTGCTGGTGGGATTGCAAGCTGGTACAGCCACTCTGGAAATCAGTCTGGTAGTTCATCAGAAAATTGAACATAGCACTACCTGAGGACCCAGCTATTCCACTCCTAGGCATATACCCAGAAGATGCTCCAAAATGTTATAAGGACACATGTTCCACTATGTTCATAGCAGCCTTTTTTATAATAGCCAGAAACTGGAAAGAACCCAGATGTCCTTCAACAGAGGAATGGATGTAGAAAATGTGGTACATTTACACAATGGATTACTACTCAGCTATTAAAAACAATGAATTCATGAAATTCTTAGGCTAGTGGATGGAACTTAAAAGTGTCATCCTGAGTGAGGCAACACAATCACAGGAGAACACACATGGTATGCTCACTGATAAGTGGATATTACCCCAAAAGCTCGTAATACCCAAGATACAATTCACAAACCACATGAAGCTCAAGAAAGAAGAAAGACCAAAGTATGGATATGTTGGCCCTTCTCAGAAGGGGGAACAAAATACTCATGGGAGGAAATACAGAGACAAAGTGTGGATCAGAGACTGAAAGAAAGGCCATCCAGAGACTGCCCCACCTTGGGATCCAGTTCACATATAGCCACCAAGCCCAGACACTATTGTGAATGCAAAGAAGCACTTGCTGACAGGAGCCTGATATAGCTACCTCCTGAGAGGCTCTGCCAGATCCTGACTAATACAAAGGATGCTGCTCATACCCAACTATTGGACTGAGCAAAGAGTCCCCAATGGTAGAGTTAGAGAAAGGACTGAAGGAGCTGAAGGAGTTTGCAGTGCCATAGTAAGAACAACAATATCAAACAACCAGATCCCCCAGAGCTCCCAGGGATTAAACCACCAATCAAAGAGGGACCCATGGCTCCAACTGCATATGTAGCAGAAGATGGCCTTGTCTGACATCAATGGGATAAGGGACCCTTGGTCCTGTGAAGACTTGATGCTCCAGTGTAGGAGAACTGGAGGGTGGGGTGTGGGAGTGGGTGAGTGGGTGGGTTGGGGAACACCCTCATAAAAATAGAGGGAGCAGGATGGGATGGGGATTTCCAGTGGGGAGGGACCAGAAAAAGGGAATAACATTTGAAATGTAAATTAAAATATCCAATTAAAAAAGATGTGTCAATGTTTGGGAACATTGACTGCTCTTTCAGAGATCCTGAGTTCAGTACCTACATGGTGCTCACAACCATCTCTCTAATGGGATTCAGTGTTCTCTTCTGGTGTGTCTTAAGAGAGTGATGATGTGCTTACATACATAAAATAAATAAATAAGTAAACAAATACATACATAAATAATTATCAAAAAATCTATATAGTATAAAAAAAGAAAGCTTCCACAAAAACAACACTATTTTGAGTTCAATGGAAACATAACTTCATCATCTTTCCCAGCTCATGATTCATTTGAAATTCATTATAATTATCTAACATGTCATTAGGGAAATATAATTTATATGTTTCAAAAACGATAGTTAGGTGAATGAACATGCTTGTTTTACTTAAATATGTACCCTAAAATATGAAGTAGGAACATGTGCAGAATTCCTGTTTGTAAAAGCTTTCTGATATCTACCCATCACAGTGAAGTGGAAGTTAAGGG
Organism: Apodemus agrarius; assembly: GCA_964023405.1. NCBI lineage: Eukaryota > Metazoa > Chordata > Mammalia > Rodentia > Muridae > Apodemus > Apodemus agrarius. The sequence goes on along the minus strand of OZ030020.1, from coordinate 10,840,525 downwards.
ACTTCCAAGTTCATGTTTAGGGGATATGAGAGCCTGTGATGCCAGGCCAGAGAGTGGCCATTGAGTATTTCACTCATTATGCCTACATTATACACACTGCCTTAAATTTATTGGCATTTTAGGTTTCGCTTGCTGATTTTATGATTAAATGTTGTTCTGGATTTTTAAACAAATGTCTTCTTAAGCATATTACACTACCTCTTAAGATGGCTATGTGTGATTTCTCAGACACAGGCTTATGTTTTTCGTGTGATAGCTCATGACGAATTGTTTTCTCAAGTTGTCATAACAACATAACTTACACAGGCACTCACTTTTTCCATAGTTCTTCATAATATCAGCTAAAATAGAATCATGATATAAGAATTAAGTGGAAGAAATATAATAACTATGTGGTGGTTTGAATTGGTATGGCCCACAGATCAATGTATTGGAATGCATGGCCCATAGGGGGTGACACTATTAGGAGGTATGTTACTTTGAGGTCTCCTGTGCTCCAGCACAGCCCAGGGAAATACAGTTTCACCACAGCTTGGGGTAATGTATGTTTGTACTGCATGAGTGCATGTGTACACACTCACATATCAGTAAGTAAAGAGAAGCTGTCAACTTGAGAGTTGGAATGGTTAAATGAAAGATAGGTGGAAGAAGCTTGAGGGAGAAAATGGAGGGGGAGAACATGATGTAATTCTACTTAAATTAAAAGTGTGATTTCCCTTCACAATAGCCACAAACAACATAAAGTACCTTGGTGTAACTCTAACCAAACAAGCGAAAGATCTGTATGACAGGAACTTCAAGTCCTTGAAGAAAGAAATCGAAGAAGACCTCAGAAGATGGAAAAATATTTCTTGCTCCTGGATTGGCAGGATCAATATAGTAAAAATGGCCATCTTGCCAAATGCAATCTACAGATTCAATGCGATCCCCATCAAAATCCCAACTCAATTCTTCATAGATCTAGAAAGAGCAATTCTCAAATTCATCTGGAGCAACAAAAAACCCAGGATAGCTAAAACTATTCTCAACAAAAAAAAGGACTTCTGGGGGAATCAATATCCCTGACCTCAAGCAGTACTACAGAGCAATTGTGTTAAAAACTGCATGGTATTGGTACAGCAACAGGCAAGATCAATGGAATAGGATTGAAGACACAGAAATGAACCCACAGACTTATGGTCACTTGATCTTTGATAAAGGAGCCACAACCATCCAGTGGAAAAAAGATAGCCTTTTCAACAAATGGTGCTGGTTCAACTGGAGGTCAACATGCAGAAGAATGCGAATTGACCCACTCTTATCTCCTTGTACTAAGATCAACTCCAAGTGGATCAAGGACCTCCACATAAAACCAGACACACTGAAACTATTAGAAAAGAAACTTGGGAAGACCCTGGAGGACATGGGCACAGGGGGAAAGTTCCTGAACAGAACACCAATAGCTTATGCTCTAAGATCAAGAATTGACAAATGGGACCTCATAAAATTACAAAGTTTCTGTAAGGCAAAGGACACTGTCAGAAGGACAAAACAGCAACCAACAACGTGGGAAATGATCTTCACCAACCCCACATCCGACAGAGGGCTAATATCCAATATATACAAAGAACTCAAGAAGTTAGACCCCAAAGAACCAAATAACCCTATCAAAAAATGGGGTACAGAGCTAAACAAAGAATTTTCACCAGCCGAAATTCAGATGGCAGAGAAATACCTTAAGAGATGTTCAACATCATTAGTCATCAGGGAAATGCAAATCAAAACAACCCTGAGATTCCACCTCACACCAGTCAGAATGGCTAAGATCAAAAACTCAAGAGACAACAAGTGCTGGCGAGGATGTGGAGAAAGAGGAACACTCCTCCACTGTTGGTAGGATTGCAAAATGGTAAAACCGCTCTGGAAATCAGTTTGGAGGTTCCTCAGAAAATTGGGCATGTCACTTCCAGAGGACCCTGGCATACCACTCCTGGGCATATACCCAGAGGATTCCCCTGCATACAATAAAGACACATGCTCCACTATGTTTATAGCAGCCTTGTTTATAATAGCCAGAAATTGGAAGGAGCCCAGATATCCCTCAAAAGAGGAATGTATACAGAAAATGTGATATATTTATACAATGGAGTACTACTCAGCAATTAAAAATAATGAACTCATGCAATTTGTAGGTAAATGGTTAGATCTGGAAAATATCATCCTAAGTGAGTTAACCCACTCACAAAAGAATACACATGAAATGCAATCACTGATAAGTGGATATTAATGAGTCCAGAAACCCTAAATACTCAAGGCACAATTAGCAAGTCAAATGACTCCCAAGAAGAAGAAAGGAGAGGACCCTGGGCCTGTAAAGATTGGATCCAGTTTTGTAGACCCAGAACAGAGAAATCGTGGAGGGGGGGAATGAGTGGGGAATTGTTGGGGGGGAGAGGAATTATGGGACTATGGTGGGGGGTGAACTGGGAAAGGGGAAAGCCTTTGGAATGTAAAGATAGAATATAGAAAATAAAAATTAAATAAAAAATAGCAAAAAAATAAATAAATAGAAAGTTAACCCTCAAAAAAAAGTGTGTTTTAAAAACCATTTTTAAAATTGTCCTGATGCATAACTTCCTTTGTCCTGTTACTATGAAACTACTCCCATGTTGGAATTTCTGGACTTGGCATAAGTTGTATATTTGTTTCCCCAGGCCATAATCACTCATATTTCAGTTCCAGTAAATAAGGTATCACTTAACATCTTTGAATAAAGAGTCATATATTTGTATCATCACTCCAAAGTCAACAATGTTGCCAACAAGTGGACAACATTGCTAAATTCAGTAAAGCTTTGCTTGATTTTTGTTGCTGGTTTTTTTTTTTTTGTCTTTGTTTTTGTTTCCTGTTTTGTTCTGTTGAATTAGGCTTTCTTTGTGCAGTGAAGGTTACCACTTGTAAACCAAAGGTTGATCTTGAACTCAGAGTTCCTCCTGATTCTGCCTCCAGAGTGCTGGAATTACAGGCCAGTGCCACCACCACCTATCAACTTTGAATCACACTTGCAGCAGCTTTGGTTTCCAGGAGAAACCTCTGAGATCTTTTTCCTAATTGGAAGCTTAACTCAGAGGGTTTATCCATGAAAGCATTCTTCCTATTGTTCTAAGCAAGAGGCCCCTTTTTCACTGTGGGAATCCTCTTAACCATTATAACCTCCCTTTCAGTACAGATGTCAGCTGGCATTTCCTAGTGTTCTTTTTACCTCCAAAATCTACAGTTTCCTTTTACTTGTGTGTTTTAATCATAGGCATGTATAAAAAGAAATTAGTAATTACCCAGCAACAGAATCATTGTTAGTCTGTCTTGAAATTTCATTTTCCAAAAAAATAATTAATAATCTTTTACTTTATTATAATCAGTCAAGGTCTTGAGACATTAGCAGATGGCAGTCAGGTACATTGTCAAACTATCATGTGAGTGGCTTCTGGTCCAGTTGCTAAGATTCATTCTTGTGGAAAGAAGATCTTATGTATTATAAGTATTCACCAATTTAAAAAAGTATGGCCTACAGGAAAGGGGAGAATATAAGGTGGAACAGTCAGGAGGCTGAAAGAAATCTGGAATAGAGCCAGGCACTGTAGATTTACCCTGGACTGTGTGATGTTGGACATGCATGGTACCTGAGCTCGGGAAACCAGTCACATAGCAGAATGTAGATTAGAATAAATGGCTTATTTTAAGTTATCATCTAGTCAGACAAGGGCCTAGGTATATAGTCAAGGTATTTGTAATTATATTTTGAGTCTGAGTCTTATTTCTGTGAGCATGGGGCTAGGAGGAAGAACCAGACCAAACTTCTAAAGTTTCTGTTATCTCTACAATCATTGTTCTCAATGCTACTCTCTCTAGGGCTTCCACCTTAGAGGTCTACTAAACTGGGCATAGTATTCAAATGAATTTTTAGACCAAAGTCCAAAGTCTTCTACATCTTAAAAAAATAAAGTAAAACAAAACAAAACAAAACCCAACAACAGAACAGCAACAAAACTCACATGTCCAGGTTTTCCAGGCAACACCCTGTGGGACCAATTTCTGCATTATTTACTTTCCTCTTTCTGTGATAAAACAGCAGGGTCAGAAGCAACTTATAAAACAAAGAATTTACCTGGGCTTATAGTTCCAAAGGGAGAATTCAAGATGGCCCGTGGAATCACGGCAGCCAGAGCAAGAAGATAAAATCTTCACCTGCAAACACAGAGCAGACAAAAAGAACTGGAACAAGGCTATGTGAATGAAAATTCCGGAAAAGAGGCTGTGTCTGGCTGTGAACACAAGAACCTCCTGAAGCCGTCTGTGTCTGTGGATACTGGCAGATGGACTGGAATTTCAATACTGTGGAGGGGTTGGGATTTTGCAGGTTATGATATTACCCATGAATCTGAGGTCTAGTTTTAGCCTTCCAGATCAGCCATTGTTTGTCCCATTCAGTATCTGAACAAACATTTCCTGATAACAGACAACAATTATTTTAGAACCTATTAACATAGAATGATTTTTTATAATAAATTAAATAGAAGACCTCTTGACAACTGTTAACTTAGAAGGACATTAACCCCCACAAATCCAAGAGCTGAGAATATCATCAGTTTGCATCTTAGCTGCCCCTCCCTGCCCTTGCCCCTGCCCCTGCCCCTGGCCCTGCCTTTGCCCCCGTCCCCCCCCCCCACCTCTGCCCCATTTCATTGAGCCTGAGTCTCTGGTATACCCAGCAATGCATTTTAAATTTTAAACTTGCCTGGTTTGGCTTTCTTTGTTTTGTGAAAGTATAAAGTCTTCATAAATATGCTTTTACGATGAAACATGGATTTGCAGCAACTTAGTGTGTGCTTCCAGGCTATGGTCACTCAACCAGATCCAGAAGAAAATTGCTGATTGCCTTTAGGATGAGAGCTGTTTATGTTTGTTTGTTTTTTATTTTACTTTTGTTGTTTTCTTTTCTTTTCTTTTGTTTGTTAACAGCTATGACATCCAACACAGAGAGCCCAGAGAATGATCCACACACCCCTAAGGAGTCTCTTGCGTGGAAGCTATTTACCTCTGAACTCCCAGAGCCTGTAGTCATTCCCTCAAGTGAATTGATGTTGAGGGGTTTTTGTTTGTTTGTTTGTTTTTGATTGTTTTCTGGCATTGCTGTTGTTTTGGGAAGTGGTCTTTGGGTGTCCCTTGTTTTGGTTAAGAGTACATTTGTTTATTCAGTGATAGTTAAGATAATCCTACTTTGACAGGCAGCTTTTGGGGGTCTGCTATTAAAGTATTTGGTTTCAGGTTTCTCATTTGTTTAAGAGCATTTTAATTTAAGCATTAAGTTTTTCTGCTAGCTTTCAGGCATTTTGGATTCTGTTTGTTTAGTTACTTTCACTATGTAGTTTGCTTTTGGAACTTTCTAGACATTTTTATTTTTGTCTGTCTTGGTTTTCATAGACTTCGAAACATTTTGATATATTTTCATTTGGCCTTTGTTTCCAGGCATTCCTTCCTTAATACACATTACCGAATGTGTCTGCAACTTAGGAGTTTTATGAGTGATAAAGGAACTCAGTCAGTTCACTTGGGGAGACTCCAGGGTCAGAAGCTTCCTCATATTTGTATAAATATGCGAGATAATCCTGAGACCCAGTGAGAAAGGAAGTTCTCAATGTAAAAGCCAAGAAAGTGCATCCCAAAAGAAGTGTGTAAGACTGACACAAATACTCCCAAGCTAACACTGACGACAACGTTTCCAGAGAAAATGAAAACATGCATACATACATACATATAAACATACATACATAATACATAAATACACACATACACACAAACATACCATACATACATATATACAAACATACATACATACATACAAAAATACCATACATACATATATACAAATATTCATACAAACACATACATACATACATACATACATACATACTTGATTACGTTTGCATTTTAAGAAGTCCTAGGCAGCAGCTGTGTTTTGTTTTATTTTTGTTTTTAATCACACACAAGCAGACTGCTTTAGTAAAAGCATAAAATATCTGTTACCAATATCCAGAAAAATGTCTGATAAAATTCGCTTTGCATAAAGTGAGTCTTAACAAAACTACACAAATTAAATTAGATGCTGACTGAAAAAAATTAAAAGAAATTTTAGGTTTTTATCCACTAAAGGTAAAGTATAGAGTAACCCTGTCTCTTTCCTTTCCCCGATTTTGCTTCTTTATCTCTGAGTTACAGTTTTTATTGAATAATTTTTCCTTTGATTCTGCTTAATATAAAACTCATAAATGATTGTTTAAAGTAAATATGGTTAAAACAAAGTTATATTAGTTTAAAAGTTATAAAATTTTAAAAGGTACTTAATACTCTGAGATAAAATTCTCTATATTGATTTTTTTCTTAATATCCTTTTACTAAATGGTCATTTAAAACCTATGATTAAATATAATTTGTTATTGAACAAAGCCTTTGTTTTTTTTTAAAATGATCATTGCCCAAAGTACATAAATATTTTTAGAGAGTGATGTCCACAGAAAATATTACCACTCAGTTTCTCAATGATTGTAAAACATTCTCTACTGAATAAATATTTAAAACTGTTCCCAAAATTTGGTCTATTACATAAATAACACATTATATTATAAGACACTTTTACATGTGACAACTAAAATTTAAAATTAGTTATCTTCTGCAAAGCATACAAACCATATGATTCCATTGTCTAAAACACACACACACACACACACACACACACACACACACACATTAAATATGCCATTCTGATTTAAAGAACCAAACTGTGTGAAAGTACTTTTTAACTCATTCACAAAAGGCAAAGCAGTTTCTCACATCATATGAAAGAAAACTCGGTAGACTTTTTTGGATATTCTCATTTCTAGTGTTGAGCAACCCAGCAACTAAATTTTTCCTACATTTTATGACATTATGAATAAAAATATAATACATTTTCACTGATCATACCTTTTTTATTATGACTATTTTTAAACAAATAATTGAAATATTAAAGATTTTCCACTGTATGAATATATCCTAATTATTTGATATGATTTGGTTACAGCAAAAAGATTTTTAGTTAAATTTTAACTCCATTTACTCTGGTTAGAGAAACCTAGAAATTTTGTTTAATTCCCTCTTATCCAAATTATACAAAATACATCAATGTCTTATAACAATATCCATGATGCTTTATACTTTAAATCTGGGTTTACTACTATCTAAAATGTTCTTAAGTAGGATTAGCCAAAACTTAAAAATTAATTAAACAATACTTAAGTAATAAAAAAGAGGCAATGCTACATTAACTCGTTTGAAATTTCCATTTAAATATGAGCAAGACAAATACAAACAATGGTAAAACAGGAGAACTACATAATCTCATAAATTTTGGTTATTTTGTATCATCTGTAATCTTCACTGTATTGGGCCAAATGTTATTGATCATTTAGTTGGAGGTATAAAAATCCATGCCACATGTAAATGTAATGTCAGGTACAAAGGGTAAAAAATAATGCAGGATTTTCTCCTTCTTCTTCTTCTTCTTCTTCTTCTTCTTCTTCTTCTTCTTCTTCTTCTTCTTCTTCTTCTTCTTCTTCTCCTTCTTTTCTGAGCTATTCTGCTCACCCAAAGACTGCTGCCCTACTCATTCCTCTGCCTCATATAGACAGGGTCTGGAGAATAAGCCTGCTAGCCAAGAGTGATCACACAGTATTTGATACATTGTCCCTGTGTGCACAACATGAGATGCTTGGCCAATAGGGAAACTGTGAGCAAAATTTCTTGGAGAAGCTGTGTTTGCCTACGAACAGAAGACTCATAGGAGAAGTCTGTATCTGAAGAGGCCAGTAAACTGACTCAAATTTCAATCCTGTAGAGAGACTGAAATTTTGCGGGTTCAAAAGTTAATTACTTTATCTTGGGCTATACAACTATAAATCTTCATGAAACTGTCTCCACGTTGCAACATGAGATTGTTAGTAAACTAGATCTCTGCTCCTGGGTTATGTGGCCACTCGCTCAATATGACTCTGGCATAAATTATTTCTTTCTTTTTACTTTTTTCCCCCTTATGATGAGAGCTGTTTTTGTTTGTTTGTTTGTTTGTTTGTTTTCAATGGTTTTTTGAGACAGGGTTTCTCTGTGTAGCCCTGGCTGTTCTAAAACTCACTCTGTAGACCAGGTTGGCCTCGAACTCATAGATCTGCCTGTCTCTGCCTCCCAAGTGCTGGGATTAAAAGTATGTGCTACCACTACTGTGTTGCTGGACTTCCTCTGACTACCAGCAGTTTACTAATGACTCTAACACTCCTAATATAGTATAAAGCTTAGGCCTTTTGCAAGGACAGTCTTCTAGCTACTACCTAAACTTAATCTGATTATTCTAGCAATGTGACCCAGCCCATGGTTAGATCCTTACCTCCCTGCTCCATTCCAGTCCCGGTCTGTTTCTTTCCACATCATTGTTGAGTCTCCAGACTATACTTCCATCTCTATGTACCACTTGCCCTGATTAGAATTTCTATCCCTGCCCCTTCCTGCCCCAGCTATTGGCCATCGGATCTTTATTACAACCAATCATCAGCAAGACAACACCTGATCCATCTCTTACATTGCTTTTAGGCACGAAGGGCTGTCTGTCCTTTCTGTTTTTGAGTAGGTGTAGAAGGACAAGTATTGACCCTTATAAAGCAAGTGAGGGGTCACATAGATGACAATACCAAGATCGGGATAGCACTTAGCTCTTTGCCAGTCCAGAATTAGCGATTGCAAATACAAAGGCACACCTTAATACACCTTAATGTGAAGGAAAGCTCCCCCCACAAGTTTGCTTTCTTTTCTTTTTTCTTTTCTTTTCTTTTCTTTTCTTTTCTTTTCTTTTCTGCATCAACAGTTACATAGCTCACATGCAGTGAAGTTCTTTCTTCACCAAAGTTTTACCACTTCCTAAAATAGCTATCAACTGGGGGAAAAACATTAAAATACAGGAGTCGTTAAGGGACATTTGTCATTCAAATCACCACAGATTTTATTAATATTGTCTCTCTCTCCTACTAAATATAGGTCAACGTACTATAGTAAAACTTCATTTTTTTTCTTCCCCCTAAAAATCACTGATTTTTCCCATATAGAAAATTTAATGTTAAATGTTACCTTAAAATTTGAATTTCTTACTGTTTTGTGTCTGGATATGGTCCATATTTAATTTCCCATACAATATCTGTTTTGGTTATTTTCTGTCCACTTATTACAAATCTGAACATATCAGGAAAGAGGTTTAATTAAGAAAAGTATGCATAATAACAAGAAGACAAGTCCAGGGAACATATTCTTAATTAGTTATTGATGTGGAAGGGCATAGACCATTAGAGGTGTACCGCTTCCAGGTAGATGCTCCTGGGCTATATCAGAGCAGGCTGACAAAGTCATAAAGAACCAGAAATAAGAAGCTCTCCTCCAATGCTCCTGCATCAGTTCCTTCCCCACAAGTTTTCATCCTTAGTTCCTTTCCTGACTTCCCTCACTGATGGTATGTGACCTGAGCATTGCACAATGAAGCAAATCCTTTCCTCCCTATTGGCTTTTGGTCACAATATTTTATCACAGCAATGGAAACTTAACTAAGACAATATCTAATTAACACAGAAACACTTTTTTTTGAAATTATACTTCTATATGTTTCCATTATTTTATCAAAGGAATGAGCAACTAATCTCAAGGCCTTGCATGCTGTTTTGTGTGATTACTATGTTAATTACTGTACCATGGCTTAGCCAGTTTCTTTGATCATGCCCAGGTATCTGCTTCCCAGTAAGGAAACATGTGTTTTACATTGTAATTTGCCTCTAAGTCACCTTTTTTAAATTTTCCTTCTTGACACCTTTGTAATTTAAATTTTTATTTCCTTATAGAAATTTAAATTGATACACATGATGGTTTGTATAGGGTTGGTCCAGGGAGTGGCTCTGTTTGGAGGTGTGGCCTTGAGTAGGTGTATCACTAGGGGCATGAGTCTTAATGTTAGCTGCCTGGAAGTCAATCTTCCACTAGCAGCCTTCAAATGAAGATATAGAACTCTCAGATCTACCTGCACCATGCCTGCCTGGATGCTGCCATGTTCCTGTCTTGATGATAATGGACTGAAACTTTGAAACTGTAAGCCAGCCCCAATTAAATGTTGTCCTTTATAAGACTTGCAACGGTCATGGTGTCTGTTCACAGCAGTAAAACCCTAACTAAGACAATATACTACCATAAACTCATTTTACCATCTTAACACTTATTTTGATTTTATGGACAATAAAAATAAGGGTGATTGTTTTGATTTTGTAATTTTGATTTGTGAGTTCTTCCAAGTGAGTACAGTTCCATCTTGATCTTGAATCTTGAATGAATCTCTTGGGTTTAGAGTACTCTGTTCAGTTATATCTAACCCTTACCTAGGCTGTACTCCTTACTTCAAATCTTGTGGGTATAATGCATACTTCTTAAGACAATCGTTTAGAGTCTAGAATACATATTTTGCTGTTATGTCCTTTCAGTGTTTGAATGGAAAACTCTTAAGTGTTCATGAAGCCTTTCTCACTAGATACTGTTAAAACTAAAAAAAAAAATCTATTTTGCTTACTGAGAGTTATGACATTTTCCTATTACATATTTAATATTTAATAATTTATATTAATTTGATAATTTATTAATGTTTAATAATTTAATAACAACATTTAATAATAGCATATTAATAGCTGTTTTTCCAGAGTTCCCTAGAAAATGCTAGTTAAACACAAAGTACTATTTTTCAAGCAGTGCAATATATATTTTTTTAATTAATGACCATTTCTTAATTATATTTTGCTTCAACTTCTAGTTTTAGAGGCAAAATGAATTACAATGCCATTGTTGAGCCCTCTGTCCAATAATTTTATGATTTTAAGCTAGCAACATGATAGTAGGTAGGCACTTGAATTCATGCATCACCTCACATACAACTGACCATGCACGCTCATTTCCCTGGTGTGGAAATTTCTTGCATTCACGGGAAAATGAGGAAATGGACGGTGCCCAGTCATTAGTCATGTTGTGTGTTTCTATTCTGTTAATGAAGTTCAGCTTCTTCACTGATCTTCAGAAGAAGCACTAGCGATCACACAATGGGTAAGGTTACTTACCCTAATGGCCAGAGAAGACAAAGCCTCTTTCCATTCTGCTGTGTGTGCATCTGTCCCTGATGAATGCAGCCAGAACAGGAGACATCTTAACGCAAGGTTCACTGTAGCCACTCACTCTTTCCCATTTCCATTTTGAATTCTTATTTTCAGCTCTGTGGAGAATATTTGTCCATTAGTACAAGATGAATGGGAACAACATTTAACTACTGTGTTTACAACCAAGTTTATGGTTTGGTGAGTTTTGAGATATATTGGGATTGAGTTAATGAATGTCAATACTTTATTTTTGTCAAGAAGGCATTTTTTTAATCCTGGTAAACTTCATAGTTCTTCGCTTATATATACATGCAAAATATTAAAGCAAATGAGAAAACAGGTTATATGGGTGTCTTGGGTGTCTTTTGAAAGTATGGTTATATGGTATGAAGATATTTTGAATTTATATACTAACAGACAGTATCACTATATAAATTTTAGAATATAATGAATACAAATTTATGGATGATTTTCAGAGCATAGGAAGCAAAAGATAAAACAAATAATACTGATTTAAATATAAAAGTAGTTTTGATACAAACATGACCGAAGATAATTTGTTCTTCAGAAAGTAGGTGTTTGATTATACAGTTTAATAAAGTTTGCTTTAACCAGCTGAACATTGAAACAATTTATGCTCATGATAAAGGACTATTTCTATCTTTCAGTTCTGGAGGGCACTCCTGAAGCTCTCTGGATACCATGTTGACAAGCAAGTAGAAGACCACACACAGGCTTTAGGTGCCTGAATATAGAATAGAATGACATTTCCACACTCAGAAATCGAATCTCCACTGAGCAATTCATTACTTTTATGATCATTGACTTGTCACTTCTGTCTTTCTTATCTTCTGGCTCCTCTTCCGGAGTGATACACAATTCTAATCACACTTGCTGATCTCATTGGGGCACCAGAAGTTTAATTGCTAAGTACTGGAGGAAGAGCACATTTAGGAAAGAAAGTTAAGAAAATCATAACTGAAAAAAAAAAGAAAAACCAAGAAGTTTTGCTCTCTAATGGGTTTCTCTCACATTTTCATTGATCATTGATTGTCTTGTTTATACCATCAAACTAACTTACATTTTGTCCGGTTTTGAAAATGTTTCCTCTCCTTGCAAAAATCAAATCAGTACCCTTGCCTTAACGCTCCTGAAGCAGGTTCTGAAACTGTTCACTTAACTCGTGGACATATCAATGTGAGGATTTTCTTTCTATTTAAATAAGTCCTTCAAGGCATTCTGTTGAATAAATAAGAAGGATTAGCACATGTTGGGTAGAATTTAGGATGTTTTTTCTTGTCATAAATCTATCCCCTTTTAACTGTACACTCAAGGCCAAACAAGTGGATGAAGTTGGGGTGAGGAAAACATCTGGCAGAAAAAGAAAACAGTGAATCTTAAGAACAAGAACAAAATAAGAGCAATATACATTTGGGATTGAAGTGAGGAAGAAGCTCTCCTGTAGATACTCACTTAGGGGGACAATGTTCTGTTAAACTCACTTATTATTTTACTTTTCCTAGAGGCATTGAAGAGATTACAGTACTCGGTTAGGAAACCTACGTTTGTTAGGATTTAGGATGGGTACATAGGAAATATCATTCAAAGCCATAATCAGGACCCTTTCTGCACCTTTTTGTAGAGATGTTTTACAGGGCACATAATGTTTTTATAAGGCAACATAATGTGTCTTATAAAATGTGCCCAGAGTAATGGGATTCACACTACACCAGAGAATCTCATCCGTATTATGGATATTTCCTTTTTCTCCTGGTAAATCTGTTCCACCTGTTCAGAAAACTTTCACTAGTTCTTTTTATATAGTATGGGGTTACTAAATACTGGGCGAGGCCTTTGATACTAATTTTCATAAAGTATATTTTATTTACTACTTTCTTAGATTAAGAAGCATATAAGTAAAATAATTAAAAGCTTTCTAAATCACATTTTAAATGTGGTTTAAATTATCTCAAAGAATTAGAATGTTGGCGGTTGTTGTTCTGACATTGTGACCAAATGTCTGAGAAAAGCATCCCTGGGGAAAAATTCAATCTCAGAGGAAACTGTTACAATACACTATCTCCCAAGAGCAGGGACTCTTTCTGGATCCAAGTATTCAAACCCATGAGGCTGTAAAAGAGAGTTGAACTCAAAACTGTAACATCAATATTGAAGGCATATTATTAATACTTGAATAATTCCATTTACAATTATTAGCACTAAATCCCTCATTCGTGGGGAATTACCATGTTCTATTAATAAAATGGAGTTGTCTTTCATAATTCAGCTTCACATGTTTATTACTTTCCCTTTCTCATCATCCCCTAATATGATGGCACATCTGCAACCACTGAGAAACCTCCAACACCAACAGACCTTTTAAGGAGGAATTTTGCTCGTTTCTTGATTTCTTATGTGTGCATGTGTGTATTTTCCCTTATGCCGCATAATACACGTGAAGAGATTAATTTATGTAATTCCATTATCTCTCACAGCAGATCCTGGGATCAAACTACTGTTCTCCAGCTTCCTGATGGTCCTGGACTCTCTGAGACAACTTGTTAGTCCAATAGGTATTCTTTACCCAACATTCACAGTTCACATTAAGTTTAGTCTTGTGTTTATGTATATATTAATTTTAATAAGTGTAGACATTTTTTAATATTCACTTTATATCCCAATTGCTGCTCCCCATACTGGTCCCTTCTAACACATTCCCTCCCCCATAATCCTCGCTTTTTCCCTTGAGAGGGTGTGGCCCCTGTGGGTATCACCCCAACATGGCATATCAAGTCTCTGCAGAGCTTGGTACATCCTCTCCCACTGAGGCCAGACAAAACAGCCCAGTTAGGGGAATACGTTCCACATGCAGGCAACAGCTTGAGGGATAGCCCCAATTCCAGTTGCTGGGAGACCCAGATGAAGACTGAGCTACACGTCTGATACATATATAGGTCTAGCCTATGTATGTTCTTTAGTTGGTGGTTCAGTATTTGAGAACCCCCAAGTGTCCAGGTTACTGGACTCTGGAGTTCCTATCCCCTTTGGGCCCCTCAGTCCTTCCCTCCGCTCTTCCATAAGAGTCCCTGAGCTCGATATACTGCTTGGTTGTGGGTCTATGCATCTGTTACTATCAGCTGCTAGAAGGAGCCTTTTGGAGGACAGTTATGCTAGGTTCCTGTATGCAAGCATAAAAGAGTAACATTAATAGTGTCAGAAATTGGTGCTTACTCATATAATGGGACTTGAGTTAGTCCAGATACTGCTTGGCCATTCCCCCAGTCTCTGCTCCATAACCTGTCCCTGCATGGGAATTGTACTACCTCAAGACCTAGCTGTACTGCTCCTGGAAATATACCCAAAATGTGCCCCACTGTACCACAGGGACAATTGCTCAGTTATGCTCATATCAACTTTATTTGTAATAGTCAGAAACTAGACACAACGTAGATGTCCCTCAACTGAAGCATCGATAAAAAAAAAATGTGGCAATCTACACAATGAAATACTATTCAGCTATTAAAAACAAAGACATCATAAATTCTACAGGCAAATGTATAGAACTTGAGAATATCATCCTAAGTGAGGTAACATAGAACCCAAAAGACATGGTATATATTTACTTATAAATGGATATTAGCTATAAAATACAGGTTACCTACACTCCACTCCATAGACCCACAGAAGCTAAAGAAGACAAGAAGGAAGGCCCAAGCAGTGATGCTTGAATCTTCCTTAGAAAGGAGAATACAATAGTCATGGGAGACAGACAGAGGGACAGATCTGGGTGGGAGAGGAGATGGAAAGGCATGGGGGGAGTTCAGAATCAGGTGTGGGAAGAAACAAAGATAGTCAGAGGGCTAGGAGAATGAATGAAAATCTGCCACTGGTGGAGGTGGGGTGAGGTAGGGTGGTAGTGGCATCTCAAGGTTGTGCTAGACTTGGAATGGGAGAGGCTTCCAGGAATCAATGCAGTGTGAAGTTAGTGTCAACACTCCACCTTTATGTTTGTTTGTCTGTCTTCTGTACGGTAAAAGCAATTCTGGGCCTTTCTATGTAAATTTAGAGTCAATTTCTTAGTATGGGTAGAACAAATTCCTGCTATTTTTATAGCAACTTCATTTAAAAATATAGCTAAACTTGCAAAGAGCTGACATATTAGCAAACTTGGATATTTCTAGCCAAGAACACAAATTTTCTTTGATTTTATTCATTAGGATTTTGTATTTTTCTAATATTTCTTATACTTATTATGAAAGATATTTTCCTGCAAATGTCATTTTGAGCCACTAATCTTTATCATAAGCTATGTTTTACTCTGAGTTCACTTCACATATGTAGAAATGATAGGCAATTGTCATGGAACCATTGTACATTGCAAACTATTGTAATTAGTTCTAGCTCCTTGTCTTTTAGATTTTCTATACAGATGACTAAACATGCCACCTGTGAACAAAGGTAGTTTCATTTCTGCTTTCCCAACTTGAGTACCTTCAATTCCTTTTCTTCTTTTATTGTATTAGCTAGTATTTCCTGTAGATGGAGAGGAAGGAGTGTGGGTGTTATAGACTCCTGTCAGATGTTCTTATATTGAGAAGGCTTTGAGTATCTCACTATTTAGTATGGTATTGGCTTTAGGAGATAGTGAATACGCATATCCTTCATTAATTTGAGAAAATTACCTTCTGGTCCCAGTCTACATAGTTTTTTTTTAATTTTAAATATGAAAGACTATTGTGTTTTTTTCAAATCCTTCTACATCTGTTACATTATCATAATTTTATATTTTTAAACTATGTATATAATTGACTATACCAATTGACTTAGAGATATTGAACCATACTTTCATTTTTATGGCACGTGTTATTATGTTATATTGTATAGTTCAATTTAATCACACTTGTAAGTGTTTTTACTGTTTTAGAATTTCCTGCTTTCATATGAAGTGTTTTAAATTTGAAATTCTGTCCCTAATTCCTTTTCTTCAATTTCTAGCCTATGGCACAGCAGTTTTCCTTCTCAAATTCACATGCTTTATTTTTAAAGTCACTGATACCACATTGTCTCACCATATAGGTATGTGAGTAAGACCCTACATCTATCCGAGCATGTGTTGCCTCTACAAGATGGGTATGTAAGACCCTACATCCATCTGAGCATGTGTTGCCTCTATAGGATGGGTATGTAAGACCCTACATACATCTGAGCATGTGTTGCCTCTATAGGATGGATATGAGTGTAAGACCATACATCCATCTGAGCATGTGTTGCCTCTAAGGATCATAACTAAGGAAAACTGACTCATTTGTCAATGACACCTAAGAGAGTGGTGGAACTGAAGGAGCCCACTCTCTTCCCTCTCTCATGAGATTTTAGCTGATTTGGTTTTGTGCAACCCTTGAGCATAGAGCTACAACCTCGGTGGTTTTACATGTGCTACAGCTACATCATGCCCATCCAATAGTGTTCCACTGTAGATATCTACTATGTTGGTGCTTGTAATCTTTCTGGCATGTCTCCCACATTATCCTAAGCCTTGAAAAAGGGATGATATGTAGATGCTCCACTGAAAGCATTCCAGTCGTTTACTCTCTCCCTGTTGACCACTCCTAGGTCTGTGTATTAATCACCATCTACACAAAGTGTTGCTTCTCTAATGAGAGGTAAGAGATGTCTTAAACCACAAGTCTAAGGGTAAGAACTTCAGGGGAAGTATATTACTATGTTCATTTAGCAGAATAATAGTATTAGCTACTTCTCCCCTATGCCTTAGGCAGTCACTGTGTTTGTCCCAGTTACCAGCAGTTTGTATGCTCTCCATCCTGTGATATTGTCCTTGTATTCAATTAGCAGTTGCAGCTTTCTCTCAAATTATTTGTTCACGATGCACCTCTGGTTGTATCCCGCTAGGCTACTTATTATTATAGCTTACACAGCTGAGTAAGACTGTTAACTGCTTTTCTCCCCAGTATAATACATAGAATCTACCTACACTATGGAACTAGCCAGTAGGGATAAGCCTCCCGCAACAGTTCCTATTTCTTATTTTTTCCTATGTCCTATGTCTCAATTGTGTGATATTACAGCAGCAGGGCTGTATCCTCCAAAGTGTCATTTTCCCTCTGATACTGTACAAAGCTGGTATTTTGAATTTTATCCTTACTTTTTTTTGCTTTGTCAAAGGAATATTTTCAAATTGTTGAAAAACAATTTGGGAACCTTCCTTAAATGCATTCCTAACAGGAATTCTTGGATTTCTAAAAGAAGACTTAAGATGAAATCTAATGTTTGATAATTTCACATATGCATGAAATGTGTTTTGACCAAGTTCACTACCATTCTTCTGTCTCAAATTCTTTCCCTATTGTCCAAACCAATTTTCCCTTTCTTTTTTTTATTGGATATATTCTATATTTACATTTCATTTCCCTTTTTTGTTTCCCTACCCCCCTAAGGTCCCACATGCCCTTTTCCCTCCCCCTGCTCCCTCATCCACCCCTTCCCACTTCCCTGTTCTGGTATTTCCCTACACTGATGCTTTGATCCTTTGCAGCATTAGTGTCCATTGCTTTCCTTTCAATTTCAAGTACTCTTTTAAAATAACCATTGATTGCTGTATGTATATTGGTGTGGGACCATCTGCTAGACCAGTGGTGTCCTTAAAAGGGCCACAATCCTGAGGAAGACTGATTCTTCCTTCTACAATAGCCAACAATTGACAATAGTTCCTCAGGTAAGAGCGGGGCTTCTTGTGACCTTCCCTATCCATGGTGGGTCATTGCCTGGCTCAGTCTCTTTCAGATCTCTCACACACAGTATGGGTTGCTATGAGGTCATGTATTCCTCAGACCTGTAATATCAGAAAACAATTGTTTCTGTTGCTGCCATCTTTCCCATATTAGAATACTCAGACGACTCTTTTCAGAGAGGAATATCATAAATATTCAGACTCTTCTCATTAGGAAGTAAGAGACAAATTTCATATTATACCTTGATAGTGTACTTAGTTCAGAAAGAACACTGAGAATCCCAGTCATTTCCACAATGAATAAAAGAATTAGAACAGAATGGATGGACAAACTCAGTACCACATTGAGAACACAAACATTCTAAGCACATTGCACGATGACAGATTTCAGTGCCTAAAAATGTTAGTGTTATTTAGGCTTTTTTTCTTATAGTATTAAGAGAGTACCTGTAGAGAATACAATGGAAAAAATGAAGTGACTACTTTAGTCTACCTTTAAGAAGGCATAACAATATAATTATCAATAAAACTCTAGGGTATTTAAACGTAAGACTACCTCAAGCCAAATGTCTGTCTTTAGCATCCCAGCATAAGTTGGTTTCATTTTGTTTAATAGATAGATTTACCTGGATTTTGACTGACATTTGATTTTGCCTTCAATTTAAGAAAGGAAAGATTTTAATAAATGTACTCATTTTTTCTAATTAAATTAATTTGTTATGGCAACATAACTTAGAGAAAATAGAACATCAGTGGGCTGAGTAATTATACAGTATCAATTTAGGGGACTCATGGAGAAGTCAGCTCCAGGAGGATCTGCGCACCACACAGACTCCCTTATCACAGAGCTCTGTAATGGTTGCTGCATTGTGGGTTATTTCTGTTTTCTCAGTGTTCTGAAATGCAACCTTTGCCTGCCATTACACAATAGTGCTCATTCAGTAAACTCTATTCTGTCAATAATGCAGTGCCAGGTTGTGTAGAGAGATAGGGTGACAGAAGCCTCCATCTCTGGAGTTTTGAATTCCCTGCTTTAGGAAGTAGTTTGGAAAGAGCAGAGTCTCATCTGTGTTTCCACAGGAAGTCTGGGAGCCATGGAGAGGCTTCTCCACTTCTGCCCTGGGTGGGTCCTGCTTCACACTGTGGCTGGTAAACAAACTGCCTTAGCATCTCATCTATGTATTCCTTTTGTTTTGTATTTTTTTTCTGGTGAAATATACAAAAGAGTTCTATTCCATATGAATGGATGGTGCCTGATAGGGTGACTTGCTAATAAGACTTTTTAAAGCTAGTATATTTTACCATATATTTGTCTATCATGGTGAAACAAAAAGTTTTATGGGGTTTGATTGAACTCATATGTATTAGATAAAAAATAAAAGTGCAATTATTTAACAAATAATCCAAAACATAAATTCACAGCTTAAATTAACAAGCTAAATATAGCTGAAATATAGTTTCTTTGCTTTCTTCTGAAAGAATATGTGTCTGAGCGAATTTACATTATTTTGTATATTGCATTATTGTTTTAACTAGGTTTTAAGGTTCTATATTTGGTATTCTTTTTCTGTCATATAGGATGTTGAATCCGTGTTATTCTGGGGGATAAAATTCTGCATACCGATGAAGTGAGAAAGGTGCTTCTTAGCAGTTCAAAGCATCTGAAGTATTTTTCTGCACAGAAAACAAGTACATCTGAGTCAATGCTAAGCTTATCATTCCTTTCAAGATTTATAACCAACAAACAAGAAGAGGATTCTTACTTTCCCACTAAGTTGAGGCTCAACTTCATGTACTTATTTGGATTTGACAGGTAGGAAGAAATAAAAATATCTTTATGAGGGGAATAGATGTTGCAAAGGAGGCTTATTAGATTGGCTTACATGACTGTGGCTGGATAATCCCTGTAGGTGTTTGGATGTTGGAGGGGCTGAGAACTAGTGTCGCTCAGCCATAGGTCTGGGAACCTCTGCAGTCCCAGTGTGGCTGTGAAGGCCTGGAGGGTTCCTGCAGTTCTGTCAGTGTTCCATGTTGTGAGGCTGAAAAGCTGTGTTCCAACCTCAGTGAAGGCTGAGAATAGCCAAAGCAGAAGAGGCATCCAGATGATGCTTTCCCAGTGAGCGGCAACGGTGGGCAAAGAGCAACGGTTTTCCCAACTTCACCTCTTGGTATTCAGTCACAGCTATAAGGTACCATGCACTTTGGTAGAGTCTCATCACCCTCAGCTACAGTTTGCAAGAAACAGCCTCACAGTTCCATCCAGAAATGTCTCTTATTTGATTCCAGATTCAGTCAAGTTTACAACCAACAGTAAACATCATGAGTACTAAATGTGTGCGATTTTAAGTCACCTGGTAAAATTTTAACACTTACTGTAAGTTGGTTGTTCATCACACTTTGCCACTGCGAAATGCTTTCTATTTAAACGCTGCACGATTTTCCATGTCCAATCATATTAGGGCGGTGGAAAGCCTGTGATTGGACAGGAAAGGGGAGGCAGAGCTATGAGTTAGGGAGTCACAAGGGTCTAAAGAGAGGTCATAGGACAGAGAACCAGGATGGCTTCTGGCGTTTTTCTCTGTGTTTTCATAAGGTTAGAAATATTGGGATAATGCTTTACCACATTTTTATTGGCTCTGGAATTACTGTATTGGCATCTTGTAATTGTGATTATAATATTCATAAATGTAATTGGCTAACCAAGTAAGCATTAAGAGTCATGCTTCTACCAGGTAATTGGATAGTGAGCTGGTAGACCGTGGGTGTGTGGGGCTTTTCATCATAGCAATATGAGCTTATAGGACTCTGACAGAGATATGGCCAGGCTGGCCGGACTGCTGGGGAGCTGGGGTCATGAGGAGCAGAACCCTGTCAGAACATGGTTGACAGATCAGCCTTTTATAATATTTCCTGCAACACTTGAACACCGTAGCATCTAGAAAAGATATGTGCAATTATTTCTCTGCTACAGGTAAGGCATTGAGTTTCTTATGCTTAAACAGATTTCCCATTCATCCCATTGGATAAGAGGGAAGAGCCGAGAAGCCATGCATTTTTTCTAATGCTCTGTCCTTATGTTGCTGAGGTGATAGTGGTACAGTTGAAGCTAGAGTGATAGGGCTCACTTTATGCCAGTAAAATATCCTAGACTAAGTCTGGGCCATTTGCCAGTCTGGATAGCATTGGTTCTCACCCTTTCTTATGGTAAAACCTTTTATTATAGTTCCTTGTGTTGTGGTGACCACCAAGCATTAAATTATTTCCATTGCTACTTCATAACTGTAATTTTTTCTATTGTGAATTATAATGTAAATATCTGATATTTAGGAAATCTGATATGCAACCCCTGTGAAAGGGTCATCCACCCTCAAAGTGGTCATGCCCAAATAGGTTGTAAACAACTGCTATAGAGCTCCCATAATACCATTAATAAATTGTCTCTGTATGTATACTTGGTCTAATGTTATTGATTCACATGTCTATATTTTCATATGGAAAAATTCTATATGCTCTTGGAGTGATTTTTTTCTATGCCTCTCTCCTGACAGTTTGAGACTGAAATGAGATTTTTTATGTCCATGGCATTTGCATTTTATTTAAAAGTCCATTAATCATGTGTTGTCATGTTGTAGAACAGTATAATACATGATGAGGATTTTAAAATAAGAGGGTATGTCTAGCAAGACTTTTCATATATAAACCTTCAATGAATACTGCTTGTTACTGGAAGTAAAGGGCCTGGTAGGGAATCATGGGTGATTTGGGATTGTAGTGGATCATAGGGGAGCATAGTCTTTCTAGAACTGTTGTCTCAAGGGAGCCACCACAGCCCTGTTGAAGGGAATCATATGGTGCTACCAGTAAGCTCTGAGATAACTCTGCAGCTTCTCCAAGATCCTAGAGTTGTAACAGGCATAGTGGGGGTGTGTTAGATGAGATGGAGTCAATGGGGGAGATGAGAGCCTAGTGCCAGTCAGCAAGTAGCTAATGCTGAGAGATGAGCTGGAATGCTCAGACCCTACTGCAGGGACAGGGAAGGATGCTCTCATCATTCAGGTCAGGGAAATGTGAGAAGCCAAGAGGACATTCCATGAGTTCAGACCTATATCTGACTTGTGAACTGTGAATTCTGTTTCTGAGGTCCTCTGACATCTGGGGCTGCCCCAAGGTCCTCAAGCAACATTAGACCATGTGTTGTCCAGGTGCATGAGGAGTAGCAACCGAGACTGAAATATCTTAGTCAGACAGTGTAGGAACTTTTGTACTCACTCAAAGGGTAATTTTGAATGAAATATTGTTTTGTTAAATGGTGAATTATGAACAAATTTTAAATAAACTTATTTCATTCTCCTAAATATCATATTTTTTAAATACTATTTTAAATAAAACAACAAGTATGGGTCATAGAAGACAAAACTTTTTAATAGTTACACACATTAGCTACTGAAAACATCTATGGAGGTTTCCGTTCCATAAGATGTGGCTTTAACAACCATTGGATTGAGTGTGGGGCCCCCCATTGGAGAAGCTGGAGGGAGGACTGGAGGATCTGAAGGGGTTTGCAGCCCCATGGGAAGAATGAAGGTGCTGGCCAACCAACCCCCCTCCCCCCAGGGCTCCCAGGGAGTAAGCCATCAGCCAAGTTGTACACATGGTTCCAGCTGCAGTTGTGGCGGAGGAATGCCTTGCCAGGCATCGGTGGGAGGAGAGGTCCCTGGTCCTATGAAGGCTCGATAGATGCCCCAGCGTGGGGAAATCGAAGAGGGGTAGGTGGGAGTGGGTTGCTCGGAGGGGCATCTTGGAGGCAAAGTGTGGGAGGATGGGTTGGGGGTTTTCTGAGGGGAGGGAACCAGGAAAGGATATAACATTTTAAATGTAAATGAAGAATATATTCAATAGAAAAAAAAGATTGTGGCTTTATTAAAAAGTACATGATTGCCCAAAAAAAATAACATTTGCCTCAAACTGTAAAGATGTATTTCATCTGTTGATCTATAATTCCTACATTTCATACTTACAATGTGATGATGGTTAATTATGAAGGTAAACTCAACTCTTAGGGATGCATAGAATTTGGGGTGTATGTATATGATGACATTTCAGAGATAATTAGACCCTCAGTACTCTAATCTAATGAGTCATTCATCCTGTGACAGATTCATAATACAGGGGCATTATTATCTGTGGTGCTATTATTGTGCCAGGGAAAAGGAAGTGATCCCCCAAAACACACACTGGAGTATATCTGATGCAACTCACAGCAGGGTCTTTAGCTTGCAGGATCTTTAGCTTGCTGCCCCGCCCCCAACGCACCACTGTCACACAAGATGGTTTTGGTGGTGGAAGAGCCCTAAATTTCTAACAGAGCAAGGCTTTATATTAAGCAGCAAGCAGGGAATTCATGTGCAAGCATCCAATTAGAAAGCTCTTGTTGCTGGTACTGGGAGTCATATCATAAACTTAACTTCAGCTACCCTCTGCATTACTGGTGGTTAGGCAGGGGGTGGGCTTATAACCTGAGGTGCAGATTTATTGGGGGAATAACCCAGAGACACTGGTCTTGTTTGGGATTAGCCTAGAGAATGGAGCTAGGCTCAGGTTTTGTTGGGGAGCAACTTGGAAACTAATGCCAGATACCAGATACCAGACTGTTAAGTCTAACCGAGTTTAAACTTAGGTCAGGTTCTCTAAAATGGAGTCTGAATTTAAAAGCTTTGGCATCTCCCTGTAAGTGGATTTCAGCTGTGCTGGAGGAAGTAAGCATCTGGGAGGATGCTACAGAGGACACAGCTAGCCACAGGCTTGTCTTACATTCCCATTGGCTTGCTAAGCCTGGGAGTGAGTTAATCTCCTCTAGCACACACTGTTGACCATGAGGGACTGAAAACTGAAGTGCTGAGCCAAAACAAGCCTTTCCGCTCATAATTGTTTAATGTCAAATATTCCCTCATAGAAACTCCAAAGTAATTAACATGGACATGGAATAACACTCAGATCACTAACATCGAGCAATACTGCTATTGCTGAGATACATCTTTTAACAATAAATATTTGGTCTGAAGGTTGATCAGATGATAATGGTTATCCTGAATCTAACTGATATAGGATACAGCATTTGTGATATTTTCTGAAAAGATGAGAATGGCACATCTTTCTTTTTGCTCTTAGCAATATGTGCTCCTTTGTAGAGTTCTAAATCTGGAAAAATTAATCTAGGTTATCAGAATCTGAAGAGTCTGTGTGCATTCATAGATAGGATGAATTTAACTTCTTTATCAGAAAGCAGAGGGCTTCCCTCCAGCTCTGTTATTGTTCAAGGTCATCTAATAATGGAATATCCTTTCTCATGGAGCAGTGCTTCTTTTCTGTTACACATAGAATATTAAAACTTTCTGAATTCTTTATTGTCTTTTATACAATTTTAAAATAACTACAAAAATGAACTCTCTAGCTTCATCCAACATTTCTATGTGATGACTAAGATCTGTTGGTACATGATAAAGAATAAATTAAATTTATTTTAGTATTTCAGCACCCAGTGATATTATATCTTATCTCTGTATTAATTATTTAAACTTTAGGTGCAAAGTTTGAAGCAGTTATGACTAATAATGAATGCTAATTCAATGTGTGTATATGTGTGTGTGTGTGTGTATGGGTGTATTACTGGGTTCAACTACTACTTTGAACATGATCTAACTTTGCATAATAACTAACTTTTGCCATTTTTCTTTTAATTAATTAAAATAATATAATTGATACCTTATCAAAACTTGTTAATATTGTAATGGAGCTAGGAAAGGGCAAATGAATCCTCAACAAGCAAAACTCATATCAGCTAACAATAATTGCTAAACAGAGACCTAATAAGGTTACCATGAATTTTCCTCAAAATCATGTGTGTGTGTGTGTGTGTGTGTGTGTGTGTGTGTATGTGTGTGTGTGTGCTTGATTTGAGGGAAAATGTGTGTATACATATGTATTTGTGTGTTTGTGTGTGCATATGTGTATGTGCTTGATTTGAGGAGAAAATGTGTGTACACATGTGTGTTTGTGTGCTTGTCTGTGTGTGTATGTGTGTTTATGTGTCTGTATCAAGTCTCTTTTGTTAAAATGTGGATGAAACATTTTTTTTAAAATGTGTTTGGAAAGATATATTTCCTTTTAGTATATGATAGCCTAGTGTTGACTTTTGCTTGCATGTCCAATAGTAGATGGAAATTCTCATTCCTACGATGAACTCATTTCTTGCTGTTCTGCAGAAAAATGAATAACAAAAATAAAGTTCTTTGGTTTCAGTATAGAAAATATCCCAACAGAACATGCTCATACAGTGGGAAAATGGAAAGCAAGGACCCTTGCCCTTATTGGATGATCTGTAAGAAATATTGCCCCTGAATGTGGAAAAAGAAAATCCTTAAAAGCACATAAAACAGATGGCATTGCAGGTCACAACACAAACTTATAAAACATGGCAGACTTAAAACACCTGGAATACCAAATAAGATTAAAGTGGATGAAACAATCCCTCCCCATTCCTAATAGAGACAAAAACTAACAGTCTCTGAAGAAACTCAATTTCAAACCAGGCCACAGAGAATTGCCAGAGAACAGCTCAGGGAACACAAAACCATAACCACAAATCACAAAACACAGGAGAAAATGTACACCATAGCCGAGGGCTCCAAAATAAACTAAGGAGTAGCGTGAGACCCACAAAATATCAGACACTGGAATTTCCACAGGGAACATAGTAATATTAAAATATTCAAATAAAGACATATTCAAAATCCATCAAAAACAAACATGTGTTCTCTAAGCTGAATAATAAGTGCAAAGGAAATAAAGGGAAATACAACATTTGAATGTGATAGTCATTGAGCGATGCTAGTAACAGACTAGATATATCTGGACAACATCCGTGAGTTGAAAAATAAAAGTCAAAATAAACAGAATGAAAATGAAAATTAACAACAACTGTCTCATTAATACACGTGTAGGGGAGGTAGGGCGAAAAGCATTTAGACATGACCAATAACATTCAACATTCTATAAATAACTGGATGGAGAAAACTTGTGCTCTTGGAAGCCCAAGCATTGATTCCAGGATTAGAGAAGAGAAAGTTTTGTCTAAGGGTATGAGCTGGAAATGGAAAGAAGGAGACAGCTTCACTTTTGAAAGCATACAAAGATAAAGACAGACTACCTGCAGAAATGGAAAGATTATCCTGACAACTCATTTCTCATACAGGGACACATGTCCACAGATAGTGTGTTAAAGTCCTTAAAAGAGAGAAAATCTAAGACACAGGAGGTTTAAAAACAATTGCAGCCAGCATTAGCTTTGAAGGATCAAAGAATATCATCATAGACCTTCTCTAATGTAAATATTGAAGGAGTTTACTAAGTCATATTGAAAGCATTCTCTAAGGGGTTACCTCCCATCAAATTACAGAAATAAACACTGCAAAGAGATGTATTAGTAAACAGTATATTAGGAAATTGAATCCAGTGCATAATTAATGAAGCTGGCATATCTTTAATTAGTGTAAAAAATAGATAAATGTGTTTGTATATGTGCAAAAGCATCATTATGAACAAAATAAATCAGAGATTTAAAATGGTATAATTCTAGGTCAGAGAAATGGCTGAACAGGTAATGGTGCTTTCTGGGAAGCCGGAAGTAGTTCAGTTCCTGGGACGTCCATATGGGATGCAAAGATTTGACTCCTGAAAGGTGCCCTCTGACTTCAACCCATAGGCAGGTGTGCAGGCAGGCAATGCATCAGTCAGACAGTGGTGAGGGCAGTAGAGTAGGCTGGCACGTGTGCATACACACACATGTAAGCAGGAACTACCCCCTAACACACACACACACACACACACACACACACACACACACATATTTTGCCCAAGTTGCAGGGACTGCAAAGACCACCGAGTAGCCAATGAAGATGAGAACAAGGACAAAGAGGTTAGATCTGTTTTGTAAACAGGAATCATGTGGCAAGAACTGCCTACATACACCACAGGACATAAAACAAGTCTCTCAAGCTTCAAAACAATGAAATACACACATTTATACAACACAACACACTAAAGTTAAAAACAAAAGATATATAGGAATACTATGTTATGAAATCTAAAAAAAGAAAAAAGAAATGATCAAAAATCCAATGATCCTTGGGCCAAATGAGAAACTATAACAAACTATTTGTTCATAAATTCCAAAACAACATCTTAAACTTTGCAGGCTAATCAGCTTGTATGCAAATACACAGCTTTAAATAATTAGAGAATCACTAACTTTATTGTATGTAATCAAAATTTTAAAGTTAGGTGCAAAGATACAAACATAAAGAAAGCCCTAATACATTAGAATTAAATAAAATTTACATTAAATCCAACCGAGTTTTTCCAAGTAGATCTTGATTATACTTTTCCCCCACAGAATTCAACATGCAATCTTTCTTCACTCTCTCCCCAGGGATAGGGATAGTCTGTCTGTATCTTGAAAGAGTAGAATTAGATTGTTGCTTCAGATGTCAGGAGATAAGGAGAGGCAAATATTTTTATAGTAATGGAAAAAGAATTATTGTCTTCAGTATGAAATGAGATATAGTATCTAATAAATATCCTTTGTTGTCGGTAGTCTCTTAGTCATATAACACATAGTCACAGCTGTGATAATTATACAACTGTGTTTGCTACTTTGGGATTTCTCCCTGACAAAATTTATTTGTAATTTGGCATTAATGTTCTAACAAATTTTCTCTCTTTCCCTACGCTTATTTAATTATTTGTTTTAAAAATGTGTGCACGTATGTAATGAATCTTATTGCTATAACTCTCATCCATTGCTTTCATCCTCCCTAACTGTCCAAAGCGTGCTTCCCTCCCAAATCATTTCCTTCTCATGTAAAATATTTCTGAAAAGCTCTAATCAACCTTCTTTGATGGTTGTATATTAAAACTAATTCATTTAATAACAGAACAAGTTGATAATTGTTAATCTTTTGGGAGTCTGTATTTTAACAGTTTCACTTTCCTCAGAAATAATAATAATAATAATAATAATAATAATAATAATAAAATAATCACACTTAAATTTACATTCCCTTAATGAAATGCAGTGAGCTGTATGCAAGTATATCCATGTTTAAATATTCTTGATTATTTAACATATAAATGTTAAAATGTTCTTGATTTTTAAACACTTTATTTTCTTATTAGATATTTTCTTTATTTACATTTCAACTGTTATCCTCTTTCCTGGTTTCCCCTCCAAATATCCCCTAACCAATTCCCTCTCCCCCTGCTCACCAACCTACCCACTCCTGCTTCCCTGTCCTGGCATTCCCGTACACTGGGGCACCAAGCCTTCCCAGGACCAAGGGCTTCTCCTCTCTTTGATGTCCAACAAGGCCATCCTCTGCTACATATGCAGCTGGAGTCATGGGGTCCCTCCATGAGTACTCTTTGGTTCATAATTTCGTCCCTTGTAGCTCTGAGGGTACTGGTAAGTTCCTGTTCTTCCTCCAGTGGTGCTGCAAACACCTCCAGCTCCTTGGGTCCTTTCTCTAGCTCCTCCATTGGGTAACCTGTGCTCAGTCCAATTGTTGGCTGAGAGAACCCTCCTCTGTATTTGTCAGGCACTGTCAGAACCCTTCAGGAGACAGCTATATCGGGCTCCTGTCAGCAAGTACTTGTTGGCATCCACATTAGTATCTGGGTTTGGTGACTATATGTGGGATGGATCCCCAGGTGGGGCAGTCTCTGGATGGCTTTTCCTTCAGTTTCTGCTTCATATTTTCTCTTTGTACATCCTCCCATAGGTATTTTGTTCCCCTTTCTAAGGACAGTAGCACCCATAATTTGGTCTTCCTTCTGCTTGAGCTTCATGTGGTCTATGAATTTTATCGGGTATTCTGAGCTTCTGGGCTAATATCTACTTATCAGTGAGTGTATGCCATGTGTGTTTTTATGAATGGTTTGCCGCAGGATGATATTTTCTAGTTCCATCTATTCATTTTTAAAAGCTGAGTAGTACTTCATTGTGTAAATGTACCACATTTTCTGTATCCATTCCTCTGTCGAGAGATACCTGGGTTCTTTCTAGCTTCTGGCTACCATGAATATAGTGGAGTATGTGCCCTTATTACATGTTGGAGCATCTTCTGTGTATATGCCCAGAAGTGGTATATCTGGGTCATCAGGTAGTACTATGTCCAGTTTCTTGAGGAACCATCAAACTGATTTCCAAAGTAGTTGTACCAGCTTGCAATCTCACCAACAATGGAGGAGTATTCCTCTTTCTCCACATCCTCTTTGGCATCTGCTGTCACCTGAGTTTTTTGATCTTAGCCATTCTGACTGGTGTGAGGTAGAATCTCAAGGTTGTTTTGATTTGCATTTACCTGATGAGTAAGGATGTTGAACATTTCTTTAGGTGCTTCTCAGTCATTCTGTATTGCTCAGTTGAGAACTCTTTGTTTAGTTCTGTAGCCCATTTTTAATAGGGTTATTTGGTTCTCTGGAGTCTAACTTGAGTTCTTTGTATATATTGGATATTAGCCTTCTGTTGGATGTAAGTTTGGAAAAGATCTTTTCCCAATCTCTTGTTTGCTGTTTTGTCCTATTGACAGTGTCCTTTGCCTTACAGAAGCTTTGCAGTTTTATGAAGTCCAAATTGCCAATTCTTGATCTTATAGTATAAGCTATTGGTGTTGCGTTCAGGAAATTTTCTCCTGTGCCCATGTGCTGGAGGCTCTTTCTCACCATCATTTCTATTAGTTTCTATGTGTCTGGTTTTATGTAGAGATCCTTGATCACTTGAATTTGAGCTTTGTACGAGAAGATAATAATGGATTGATTTGCATTCTTCTGCATGCCGACCACAAGTTAAACCAGCATCATTTTTTGAAAATGCTTTCTTTTACCACTGGACTGTTTTAGCTCCTTTGTCAAAGATCTAGTAACCATAGATGTGAGGGTTCATTTCTGGGTCTTCAATTCTATTCCATTGATCCACCTGCCTGTCATTGTACCAATACCATGCAGTTTTTTTTTAAAATCACAATTGCTCTGTAGTACAGTTTGTGGTCAGGGATGGTGATTACCCCAGAAGGTCTTTTATTGTTGAGAATAGTTTGCACTATCCTGGGTTTTTTTTTTTTTTTTTTTTTTTTTGGTTATTCCTGATGAATTTGCAAGTTTGTCTTTCTAGCTTTATGAAGAATTGAGTTGGAATTTTGATGGGGATTGCATTGAATCTGTAGATTGCTTTCAGCAAGACAGCTTTATGTAATCTATTAATCTTGCCAATCCATGAGCATGGGAGATATTTCCATCTTCTGAGATCGTCTTTGATTTCTTTCTTCAGAGAGTTGAAGTTATTCTCATACAGATATTTCACTTGCTTAGTTAGAGTCACACCAAGGTATTTTATATTATTTGTGACTATTGTGAAGGGTGTTGTTTCCCTAATTTAACATGTTAAAATCTTCTTGTATTTTTAAACACTTTCAACACAATGTTCTTTTTTAGTGTCCAGTTTTCACCTTTATTGCTCATGTTGTTTGATACTGATTAAATACATATGCTTCTAAGCACAATTAACAAGGCATTTTAATATATTTTATAACTTAATTATTAAGTTCATTTTTAAGTGATTACATTGATTTTCTGATGATTTGAGAATCAACAAATGATTGAGAATGTTAGAAGGAACTATAATTATTTCTCATGAAAAATGAGCTTATGTAGGAAGCCAAATTGAGATATTTCATCTTTTGATGAGCAGACTTTCTGCTCTGTTTCTGGTTATAGCAATCCTCTGGTGCATCAGTTTCTTACTGAATGTTGCAATTCTTGGATTTATTTGAATTCTCTTTTCGGCTTAGCTTTCAGTACTGCTGTGTCATTATATTCTGATGGTTCTGATCAAGATACCTCCCTACACACTGACTTCACTTTGTAAATAGATTACATCACTCCTTGAGAACCTTACATATTAGAAACATATCCCTTTCACCTGCATTAATTGAAAATTCTCTCCATGCCATCATACACCATCAGCTAATAGTTGATTTTCTTCTTTTTTCTCTCTTTCTCCCTTCCTTCTTCTCTTCTTCCTTATATCCTTCCTTCCTAACTTCCCTTCTTTCCCCCTTCCTTCCTTCTCCTATTTTTCTTCTGAGGAGTAGGAAGTCAGAGGTATGGAGAAAACTGCCTTCCCAAAATGGTAAGACATTGGCTATCTTTTGAAGTATAATACTGTTTTGTAAATATGCACTTGGATTCCCAGTTTATGTGTGTAAATTTATCAGAAGCACATATGGAGGAATTTCTGAGTGTTGCATCAAGCTGTGAATGAGCCACAGTTTATCAATTTTCCAAAGCAAGGCACGGTGATGCCAGATGTGAGGAGAAGTTACACATGAAGTTGTGATAAACTATTACTCATATAAATCACTATTCTTGCATTGGTTTTATGATAACACCAGCTGCAATAATATATTGCACATGCTGATTACATGTTTCAGTCAATTTACAAGTGACATTTATTTATTTATTTATTCATTCATTCATTCATTCATTCATTCATTTACATCTCAACAAATTTCCTTTCTGCTCTTCCCCCAGTTA
Organism: Apodemus agrarius; assembly: GCA_964023405.1. NCBI lineage: Eukaryota > Metazoa > Chordata > Mammalia > Rodentia > Muridae > Apodemus > Apodemus agrarius. Next base: position 10,808,896 of record OZ030020.1, on the reverse strand, counting down.
CTCCCACAACCTACCCTCTTCTTCCACTTCATCCACTACTGCTCTGTTTCTCTTCAGAAAAGGGCATGCCTTCCATGGGTATCAACTAGCCATAGTATCATAGCATATCAAGCTACAGTAAGACTAAGTACCTCTTCTATTAAGGCTGGATGAGGCAACCCAGTAGAAGAGTCCTAAAAGCAGGCAGCAGAGTCAGAGACAAAACATGCTTCAACTGTTAGAAATTCCACAATGGCCAAGCTATACATGTGTGCAGAAGACTTATGTCAGTCTGATATAGGCTCCTTGGTTGCTGGTTCAGTATCTTGAAGCCCTATGTGCCCGGGTGTGCTGATTCTGAGATTTTCTTGCAGTGTCCTTGACCTCTCTGGCTCCGAACAATCCTTCCTCCCCATCTTCAAGATTCCCCAAGCTCTGCCTAGTATCAGTTGTTGGGTGAAGCCGCTCTGATGATAATTGTGCTAGGCACCAATCTATAAGTAGAGCAAAATATTAAGCGGCATTTTTGTTTTCTTTTTGGCAGTAGTATTTGGTTATCCTATCACATCTTCCCCTGCTCTCAACCTAGCTTCTGCCCCATATCCACATATAATGTCTTCTATTTCCTGCTCACAGTGACATTCTTATGCCACAACTTGAGCCCTCCTTGTTACTTAGATTCTTTGGATCTGTGGATTGTATCATGGTCATCTGTTACCTTATAGCTAATATTCATGTATAAGTGACTACCTATCATGTTTTTCTTCCCAGATCTAGGTTCTCACACTCAGAATGATCTTTTATAATTACATCTATTTGCCTGAAATTTTTATGATGTTACTTTATTTTACCAGCTGGCTAATACACACTGTGTAAATATACCACATTTTCTTTATTCATTCTTTGGTAGAGGGATATCTAGGTAGTTCCCAGTTTCTAGCTATTAAGCTGATATAAACATAGTTGAGGAGGTGCCCTTGCATATGGTGTATGCTCAGGAATGGTATAACTTTGTTTTGGGGTAGATCAATTCACAGTTTTCTGAAAAATTACTATATTGATTAAAAACTGGTATAGATATTTTCACTTTCACCAGCAATAGAGGAAGGAGTGTTCTTCTTGTTCCACAGACTCACCAGCAAGATCTGTCATTTGTGTTTTTTTGTCTTAGCTATTCTGACATGAAAGAATCTCAGAGTTGATTTGATCTGCATTTCTCTTATGACTAAGGATGTTGAACAAATCTTCAAGTGCACTTTTCAGTCATTTGAGACTCTTCCATTGAGCAGTCTCTGTTTAAATCTGTTCCCATTTTTAAAAATTGATAATTTAGTTTGCTGATGTTTCTTAGTGGTTTCTTGAGTTCTTTACACATCTCAGATCTCAGCGCTCTGTCAGATATGGTGTTTGTGAAGATCTTTTTTTTAATTTTAGAACAACTTAGATCAATGGAAACGTTGCAGGTGCTACTGCTAGTTCTCTTGTAATTTACCTTGTTTTCTAGTCTTCCATAATTAGCAATATTTTAATTTAATATGATGAATTTGCCACAATTATAAATAAATGGCACACTTAAATTTTGTGTCACACATTTGTAATTCCTGTACTCATGGGACTAAGAATGGAAGATTATGAATTGGAGGCCAGTGTAGTAATGCTTTTAGATGTTCTAAGATTATAATGTAGTAATGCAATGAGGTCTTGTCTCTGTCTTAAAATCCTTTCAGTGGTCGAGCACTTGTTGCTGCCAAAAGAAGTAAAAACAAATATATAGACAGGATATTTATCTTAATTTGTATTTATTTTTCTTAGTACATAAAGCAACATTACACATATGCATGTGGTTTCTATAAGCACATCTATGCTTATAATGTTTAAGTCAGATTGTACATATTGATTCCACAAATGTTTATTTCTTTATGGTAGAGTTTTCTTTAGAGTTTCTTGATATCTGGAGGACATTATTGCTATTTATAGTCACTGAGTTTTGCAAAATCATAAGAGAACTGACTGTCTCTGTCTGGCCACAGCTGACACTGACTGGTCATCCTTTCCATAGCACTCTGCAGTTTCTGGTAGTCACCATACTATTCTCACCTTCTAGGTAATAATCACTGATAAGTGGATATTAGCCTAGAAGCTTGGAACACCAAAGACACAAATCACATATCAAGTGATGTCTCACAAGAAGAAAGGAGTGGACACTGGTGCTAGAATGGACCAAAACATCATTGTGGGAGAGTACAAGAACAGTAAAGAGGGAGGGGGTGGATGCGGGAGCTGGGGGAGGGAAAAGGACATGTGGGACCTTTGGGGGTGGGGAACCAGAAAAAGGGAAATGAATTGTAAATATAGAATATATACAATAAAAAAAATCAAAAAAAAAACTAAAAAAAAAAAAAAAGATTCTATTTGTGTTTGAGATCACGTGCTAGAAGTCTTTCTGTGCTTGGGTGATTTCACTCCTACAGTTATCTTCAGTCTAGTCCATGATCTATAAAATGTCGGGTTTTCAGTTTTAATGGCTGTATATGCCAAACTATGTATATAATAATTTGTTTCTCCAATCAGCAGTTAAAGCACACTGAGATTTCACTGTGGCTGTTATGAGTAATAAGGAACTGAACATGAGAGTGTAGATATCTGTTCAATATATTTAGCTCATTTCTTTTTATATATACCTAGTGTTTGGAATTATAGTTCTTTTTAATTTCTGAAAAACTCCATACTGTTCTCCACAGTGGCTCTTCTAATTAACATGCTTGTCAGCAATGGGTAAGGTTCCCGTTTTCCCACTTCCCTGTGAGCACTGCTCATCTCTTGTCTTTTTGATAATAGGTGTCCCCTGGTGAAGAGATAAAATGAGTCTGATTTGCATAGCTCTGGTGATTAACAGGTGAACTGTGCTTCCTAACCCTCTCCTGTTTTGTGGATCTTCCTTAGAGTGATGTGGTGATGTCTGCTGTTGATCTGCTAAGCAAGATCTTTTCTTTTTATGTATATTTCTAATACAGTCTTGGTGTGAATTTGTGATCAGACATATTGCTCGCTGATATTTTCTCACATTGTTTGTCTCTTACTTTCTTCATTGCGTTTTAGAGGAAAATTGTGGTAGTCTAATTTAGTGATTTTTTTCTCTTATGTTTCCTGTGGGGTGAGGGATCATCATGAAAAAGAAATCCTCACCATCATGGGTACTATGACTCTTTCCTTTAGCTTCTTTTACAAATAACATCATAGAGTCTAATTATGTCCCCAAGTCCATGATCCATATTAAGTTCTGAAACTAGTAACAATGACAAGACATTGTTTTAGCAGCCCTTTTCTTGCTATGGGACCTCACTCAGGATTTGGGATTTCAGGAAGTCCCTTTACAGTTGAAGCCAGTTTTGTCATTTCATCATCATTCGTCTTGCTTTTAATGATCATAGTAGGAATTATAAAAAGTCTTCTCACGAAGGGATAGGTCTTTTTTTTCCTTATAGCTAACTAGGGTGTTATATGTCTTTGAAAGAAAAATTAGAGAGTAGGGAAATTGTTTTTAGGTCATCCCACCAAAGAAGCAGATGAGAAAATAATTTATACATGGAATAAATAGAATGTATTCTATAAAACAATTCCATTATATTTCTCAGTAGGTGATATTCCATATTTTAAAAATGAAAACCAGAATAAAGCTAATGTGTCACCTAGAGTTAAAAGATTAGGAATTGCATGGTATTTGAAAGGATTTGTTTTAATTTTTTAAATTTTCCAGAATATAATTACATTTCTAACTTCTCTTTTCTCCATCTAGTCTCTCCCATGTAGCCCTAACAGAATTCCTAAAATTCATGGCTTCTTTCTCATGAATTAGTACTGTAGGCCTATGTGTATATGCATATACATGTATATTCACATATATAATTCACTCAGTCCGTACAATAGTATTTGTATGTGTGCTTTCACGGTTGGTTGGCTGATTTATATTGAAAAACTGTCTGTTATCTTCTTCTTCAGGGAAGACCACCATTCTGCCTCCAAACTTTTCTCCATGGTTTGTGTTTTCTGTAAATGGCTGAAGCTGTGGTCTTTGCACCATCCACTTTGCCATGTCCTTGGAGTCATCCGTGTTCAGATCTCATTTGCATAGTCACACTGGTGAGACCTTAGAACCTTTGATATGGCTTTTAATATCATTTTTTATGTTACCAGGAAACACAATCTCACAAAAATCTCCCTGATCTTCTGTCTCTTACCATCTTTATATCCAAGTTTGTGCAATGTTCCTTATATCTTAGGAGTGTGTGGTGGCTTGAATTTGTTGGGCCTAATGATTAGCTGTATTAGAAGGTGCTGCCTTGTAGGAGTAGGTATGACTTTGTTGGAGGAAGTGTATCACTATGGGGGTGAGCTTCAAGACCCTTCTCCTAGCTATGCTGGAACTAGTCTTCTTCTATTTAACTTCAGAACATGATGTGGAACTCTCAGCTCTTCCAGTGTCATGCCTGTCTAGGTGCTGCCAAATTTCCACCTTGATGATAATGGATTGAACCACTGAACATGTCAGCCCCAATTAAATGTCCTTATAAGATTTGCCTTGGTCATGTGTCTCTTCATAGCAATAGAAACCCTAACTCAGACAATGTGAGAGTGTTTTGTAGATGTATACATTGGTACGAGGTACCATGTCTCTGCATTTTGGCTGTTTGTGAGTTTTTGTTTTTGTTTGCTTTTTTGCTTTTTGTCTATTTGTTTTGTTTGTTTCTGTTTGTTTTCATAGTGATCACTGACTGTTTACAAGAGACATTTTTTTTATTATGGGTCTGATAATCAATGATACAATGCCATTGCTTGGTCTAATTTGTATTTTAAAATGTTGTATAATTTACGTGCATATATATCTAAATACCATGTGTGTTCCTGATGCCCAAAGACATCAGAAGAGGACACAAGATACTCTGGAACTGGAATTACAGACGGTTCAGAACTGCCATATGTTACCTGGAAAAGAACATCTAGTGCTCTTATTTACTGAGACATCACCCCAGCAACTCTATTGTGTTTTTAAGCAATATAATTATAAACAGAATGTTTACCTTTGCATTTTTCTTTTTCTCGTGCTAGATACACAAATGTGCAAAAGTACATTTACCTTTCAAAGAGGAAGTTTTGTAGGTGAGGCACAAAACTTAAAGATGCACACAGCCTCTCCTCTCTAATATAGTAGAGCATAAGGGGGTAGTAAAAACGATGATGAGAAAAACGCGATCTCAAGCATGGAGCATATGGCAACAAAGACAGAGATTGTTTTACTCAAATTTCTTGAAACTGACTTACTACATCAATTATAATCATGCTATTCACACAAGTAATGACATTTTCATGGGTTTTCTCAGCAATTTTCTAACCTTATGAATTGTGTTTAGGTTTACTTAGCCATTCAAGTTAATTTTTAAGTTACAATCAGTCTCAATTTGATGGAAAAATGGTTAGTTTAGATAGTAGTCAATTCTTCATTCAATAGGTTGGAGAACGGTAGTGTGTGAAGAAACTAAAAAGCTGTGGTGTAGATATGGAATGGACTCCAGGAAGCTTATTACAGACATTAAGAAATGGACCGCTTAAAGAGGTATTCAGTTAAGAGCTTTAAACCTCATGAAGTGTGGCTGTGTTCAAAATAAGGAAAGCTTCTTTGGCTAGACATCCAGAGTAGTTGGGAGAATTGGCAATAATAAAGTACAAACTGCATTTTAATGTATTGCAAACATGGATATTCCAAAGCTAACCTCCGCTGAATATTTTACTTTTAAAATAGTTATTTTGGACTTCAACAATGCTATGTTCATTCTCAAGTACTTTAAATGTTCATGTAGTAAAAAATGCTTGCTGCAAAATACACGGCCTGAGCTTCTAAAGATAGGTATTGTCAAACAATTCTGTCTGCCTGGAACAAATACACACACTGTGGGAACTGTAAGTATCCAACAGACAGAGCCAAATGCTTAAGTTCATACTATTGATTGTTTAAGTTCAGACTCTTCAATTACGTACTCGTCATTTTTCGACAAAACCACTTGACTTGATATTCTGTAACTTCAGAGTGGATTCCCAGTAGTGAACTATGTTTCAGGGTGAGAAAACCATCCAGGAGGCAATCAACTTTCTTGTTGAGCTGCTAAGTTGGCCCTCTGAGCACAATATTCAGGGGAAAGACTCTTCACCCATAGGTTGAATCAATCATTTACTAAAGAATTCTAAGCTTAAACTAGAAATAAAATGTATCATTGCTGAACAAAGGCAACTATGGTGATAACATGGGATGCCTGCTCTTCTCACTCAGGAGAAAGCTACTGCTTCCCAACCACCCAGTCAGGACAGGGAGTGATCTCACTGCTAGGTCATTAGAAATGCCCATTTTAGTTCTTTTTAAGGAAAGTGGAATTACAGAGAACCATTGGGGTCATAAAATATAAATGAATATTTGTCAATAAAATCCAAGACACTCCTTTGCTGGAATTTATGGGTACATAAAAAACACCAGACATATTTCCTCTGTTTGTTTAAATACAACTCTTGAACTAAGCACTATTTATCTCATTTTACTTTACTTTATTGATGTCTTTTCAGCAACAAGATAAACACAGGATAAGAGCAAATAAGCATTGGGTTGGGTTTGGTATGATTGAGATGACATCATAAATGGGGTAGGTTATTATTTGGAGGACCACTCTTTTGAGGCTCAGCTTCTTGAAAGACTACACTATATATATATATATATATATATATACACTACACATTAGCAATAGTTGCTAATATTCGTATTTTTCTTACTTTATGCAATAACATAAATCAAACTCAATAAACGTATTTTGTTTGAAACATGTAAGCTTTGGTGTTTATTATTATTATTATTATTATTATTATTATCATTATTATTATTTAAAACTAGGATAGACAAAATAGGAAACTAGGATGTTTTTGTAGCTGCTCATCTACTTGATACCTCAGTGGTTCAGATCTGCTAATAGTCTTGCAAATCATCCTTGTGTCTATTGTCAGATTATGTTCTTATCAAATTAATTTGCAAACATGTCTTAACAGTTTTAATATATTGACTTACATATTATATATAAATATTTATATGCTATAAAAGAAAAACATAACAATTTAATATGTAATATATAACACATCTTTCTTGAAAACTATATTATTCAGAAAAATATCTGTGATAAGAGGCTTATTTGCATTTTTGGTAAGTCCTTTGATGTCTGGACCTAAGAAATGTTTAATTCCTAATCTGTTTGATTAAACCTGCTGCCAGAAATACTTTTGGTTTAATTTTTCAGTTTTTGTGTTCTGCAGTACATACAGTGTATGGAGTACAATATTACACTAATATGCATTTGCATTTAGAAAGGATATTTGACTTGCCATTCCTTTGGTTTTGAAACTACCTTAAAGTTTGGTGTGTCATGTTTTCATAGCGTTTATTTCCAACAGTGAAGAGGAAGCACATCAATGGATGTTGGATACTTCTACACCTTAGTATCCTTGGACTGTTTGTTTTGGATGACTCTTTATCATGGGTATGATTACCATGCATTTGACATTTAGAAAATTTAGTTCAAAGAGTATGCAAATTTCACAAATGTTGACGAATGTTCTTGAAATCTTGGAAGCTGTCACATTCATTTGTCAGTCCTGTTTGCCAAAATCTGAATTTCATCAGTTAGTACAAGTATTCTCATTCTAAAACATATACTATCAGTTGTTTGCCGTGAAAAGGGAGACTTACTGGCCCATTTTCTTTGAAAATGCCACAGATATCTAATTTTAATAATCATGGGATAGAAGTTGCTGTTTGCTTTTTGGTAAAAATTGTTGCTCTTTGGAAAGCATAGTTGGTTGATTACATGCCTATGCGCATTTTATCCAGACCTGCTATTCTTCAGGACACTGCAGAAGTAATGTGTATGTGCTTCCAATTTAATCTCACATATGCTACCGAAATTTAAAGCTGCTTTTACTACTTTGACATGAGCATTATGTTTTTTATTATAGTTTTTTATTAGCTGTATTATTTATTTACATTTCAAATGTTGTCCCCTTTCCTGGTCCCCCCCCCGCAAAAATTCCAAAACTCATCTCCCCCACCCCTGTTTCCCAATCAACCCCCTCCCTTTTTCCTGTCCTGGTATTCCCATCGAGCCTTCCCAGGACCAAGGACCGAACATTCTTAAGCTTATTTTTTTTCTTCTTTCGGTGTGAGTACTGACAAATTTGAATGTTGTAGCCATCATAGGACAGTCAGACATTGACTTCAAATATCTTAATTGTTTTACCTACTTTTGGTGTTCACGAATTAACAAACAGTTATAATAAGAGAAGAAAGGTTGAATCTATCTTAGACCATGGTGATAGGTCTGGATTGGCACTGTCAACAGCATATGTTATGACATGCAGTGCTTTATCTCTTATCTGAATGAGCATGACAGGTGTCTAGAGGGTCTGAGAGAAGAGCTACTGTTATAGGATGTGGAATTGCATGTCAGTGTGGGATCAAATATCCTTTGGAAGATCTTCAAGGAATGAGTTAGTTCTGAGTTGCTACCATAAGACAGAGATCAATTTGTTTTCATTTATTAATAAATTTCATATTTCTAGGAGACAGGTGAGAGAGAGTGTGTGAACTATTCTGGAGACAGCACTAGCAGTCTCTGCATAGGACCCCTGCATGGGTCCCTGTGATCCTTTATTAGAAGCTTACAAAGTAAATATTATCTTGCCATCAGTACATGTGGTCTCAGGCAAACCTTGTTTATTGCTGATATTTCTTCAAAACCGTCCAACAGAAGAGAAAATCTCACTAGAAAGCAGCTATTAGATGTCAGTGATTGTGTATCTCATTTTTATAACTTCTGTTGTTCGCCTCTGGTTCCCTTCCCCGTGTTTTCCATCTGTGGCTGCTCTTCATTTTCCCTAGGACAGCAACCAGATTCATTGCACCCTTGGTTTCAGGAAATGATTTTTAAAGCAGAACACAGGGGAAATGTTAGCCTGGCTCTGACGTTTAGCCTTTAGGTGATCAGTGGATACACTGTATTTGAAGAATTTATGAAAATCCAAATTTTCTACACCACAGTGGACACAGAGATATTGGGAGTGTGGGGCAATGAAGAAACCACATCCAAAGGGAAAAATGTTCAGATGTTTGATATTTGTGGTTCTCTGAAAAGCCTCAAATCAGTGTGAATCTTAGCAGGAGCAGAACCACAGGCTGAAGATACAATTGGAGATTCCAGAGAAGACTGTCTTCTCTACCATTCATTTGTGGAGTCTGATGTTTTCCCCAGCTGGGCCCCATATCAAGGGACATATGTTCATATGATAGAGTTAGACTTTGTGCTGCAGGCTGGAGCTACTAACATCTTTTTTACATTTCTAGATGTTTGTGTTCTTGATTTTTAAGGGCATGCTTACAGCCTCTGTAGTACCTAAAACTTACACATGTCTAGGGCTGTGTATAGTGCAGCAAAATAATTTCTGACTCCGATATAGCATTTCTTGCAGCTTTTGTTTCTGTTTGAGAGATTTAAAATGGTTGGATTGTGAGAACTCTGTGATTTCATTACATTAAATAAAAATGTAATTGTTTAAATCTAACAAAGGATAATTAGAAATGTATAAAAACCTGTGGAAATTGAGGCGGTATGAGAATAGACTCTATAGGAAGTGACTGAGTAGGAAGCCATTGGCCCCAGAAGTCAGATTACAAGGATTAGATTTGGACCTTAAGTAATCAGAAGGAAATGCAAGTTTAAGGTGAGAAATTTCATGTCCATGGAAGAGCTACAACCATGCTAGCCTGTCACCTGGGGAAGTCTGTTTCATTTGACCCACAACCTGTATGTTCTTCCACATTCCAAAAGAAGCACTGGACATCGATGAGAGGAGAAGCCTTTGGTCCTGTGAAGGCTAGTTGCCCTAGTGTAGGGGAATGCCAGGACAGGAAAGAGGGAGTGGGTGGGTTATTGAGCAGGGGTAGGGGAGGAAAGGATAGGGGGTGTTCAGAGGGGACATGTGGAAAGGCATAACATTTGAAATGTAAATAAGAAAATATCTAATTAAAAAAAAGAAACATCCAGATACCAAAACTACCAAAGTAAGAGCGCATACATTTAACATAACATTGTTAATTTTCTGTCTATTCTTGTCATCATGACTTCTCTCAAGGAATAAGAGAATAAGATACTTAGTGAACATAGGAAAGCTTCAGTTGTCATCTTATGTATATGTGATGAAGTCACACAGGACACAGTAAGTATGTGCTTTTAAAACTAAAATTTCAACTGATTCAAAAAAAAAAGCATGCGCTTTCAATATTTACTTTTTAAAACAACTATGGCTTTAATTATGCTACTGTGTCTGTGCGAGAATAAAGCCGACTGCTAAGATTTGAACATCTTTTTTTCTCTTTTGGAAAGCCCTCCTACACACAGGTGAAGAGATTTCTATGTGTGTCAGAAACAAGAGAGCACTTTTCTTGATGGCTACCTCACAGGATAGTGGGATTCGAACCCGGGGCCCATCTGCTCTGTGAGCATTCGTTCGGCAGAGCAGCCACATGCAAGATCGGGAAGGCTGTGCTCATCCCACTTATTGCCATAGACTTTTCTTGTAAGACTGTAAAAAGCACCATAGTCTTCCCAATTCAAAATCCCCCTTGAAATTACAAGAGCTGAATGTCTAGCCATAGACATCCAGTTCCATGAAAGACTGAGATCTTCACAAGTTCCCGAAAGGAGCATTTTCCCAAATGTTAGAAACCAATGAATTTCATTAAGGACAAGGAATTACCAGTTTGTTTCTTTTAGGCAGAATATTTCATTTTGGCCAAAGCATCAAACAAACAACATGAAAACAATTTCTGTGTGTGAATATTGCAAATATCATTTGAAATTCAAATATTCTTCATTCTAAGTATTTGAATTTGAATATGTACAAATTGGCAAGATTGATTGATGCTAGTTAGCATGTGAATAGAAGCTTCAGAAACAGCAAAACTGGTAGATGTTTTTTGTTATAATGCCCTATGCAGATATGGGAGGGCCCAAAGAAGACCTTGCAGATCACCTTTACAAGCATGTCTGAAACACAGGAAAAGGAATTCAAGTGTGATCATTATTTTATTCATTTTTATTTTTATTCTTAATTATTTAAAAGTTGGTTTTCATAACTTTTTAATAGACAGTCCAAAATTAATTTTTTAGGCTGTCCAAAAACAGATTTTAAAGGAAAGATAAGTGAAATTACCTACTTATTTTATTTAGACTTGGTATTGTATTGATAATTAACCAGGTATCTGTTTATACTCAATAACATTTTGTAAAATAAATTGTTGATGTCTTCTTAGAAACCTTCTCGGTAATATATACTGATAAGACATTTATTACTCATTAAAGTAAAAACAAATTTAACAAATTATAAGAGAAGCTTATGTGTTGATTGACAGTCATTGAATTCCGATGTCAAGGCAAAGAGACTAGATTTTTGATAAGAAAATAAAAATGATTTGGTATTTAAAATATCGTTAATGAATTCCATGTCCTGTTGCATAAATTAAAGAGGAAAAGAACTAAGTGAATCTAGAAAGGTGACACAAAATGAGAAATTCATGAGTAGCATTCAGAGTTTGCAAATGAATATTTGAAGGACTGACTGATTTGGAAAAAAATAACCTTTAAAGTGCCAACTTTCCCTTAATGAAAGTGATATTTTTGATTCCTCCACAGACATGGATTTGACTCTGCCTCTCTGCTTTTGGGAATGTTAGTCAATCGTGATCCACTATTAATAATTTTATCTTATTTTTTCATTTTGTAAAACAAGGACTGCATAGGGATCCACAAGATACACAGGTGTGTGGCTCTGTACAGACAGATAGGACATGCTAAGGATAGTCTTGTTCATCCAAAGAAATACTTTCCCCATAAAAGGCTTTGCGGTGTACTACCCATAATTAAAATTTTATGAATAAAGTCAGTATGCAAACAAACAGATCAACTTGGGAAACTGACCCTGCTTTAACTTAGGAACAAACTTAGATCTTCCTTTTATTCTCTTTACAAATCTCCCCTGAGCTTACCTTCAGCACAAACACTGATTCTAAACACAAAGCCCTCCTTTTCTTTTTTCTTACATATATTTTATTAATTATATCCCAAATGTTGTTCCCCCTTCCATAGTCCTTGCCCTCTTCCCCACTCCCCTTCTTCTTTGAATTCTACAGGAAGACCAACAGAATCCACTAATCTGGATCCTTGGGAGCTCTCAGAGACTGAACCACCAATCAAAGAGCATATACCAGCTGGACTGAGACCCTGGCACATATGTAGCAGCTCAGTCTGCATGTGGACCTCCCCCCAACAACTGGAGTGGAGGTTGTCCCTAAAGATGTGGTCTGACTGTAGAATCCGTTCCCCGACAGTAAGCTCTCTTAAAAATTTACAAGCATCCTCCCAGAATCAGGTTTCCCTATTTTGTCTTAAGTGTTTGGGAAGCAGGACTTTAGGCGTCCAGTGATGATATTCTTATTATTCATAGAGAATCTTCAGGGAAGGGAGGCAATATCATTCCTAGAAGAAGAGCAGATGGCGATAAGAAAATATGTGGGAAAAATAGAAGGACTTAGTTTCCTATTCATCTGACAAGGCAGTATAAGCAATACTGAATGATTACTAGTTTCACCGAAGCCCTCAAATGTTTCTAATCATGAGGCTACAGTGTTTCATTTCTCTATTTCTCTTTCCAAGTTTTCTTTTTCTTTTTTCTTTTTTTTCTTTTTTTATCTTTTGTGGACTTGTACTCTTGTGGTAGGATGTCAGTCTTCCTATGTAAAGTGCCAACCCATGTGTTAAGCAGTTTTTCTGTCTCTCATATTTTTTGTTAACTCCATCTCCTCAACTCCTCTGTAATGAGGCTTCTGTGGTCTAAATATGGGTAGACTAGTGGCTTCCCAAAACTTTCAGTCAAACAGTTGTGTTGTTCAGAATCCAAAACTCAACCTCAGATCCATGACCACCGTCCCCCTGAGGGTTTGTTTCATGTCCAGGTCTCTCATCACACAGCTTCTTCCCTGGAAGTCCAACATCTAACGGTGCAGAATTATTTTCTGTCACCCAGAATGTGTCTTTCCCACCTTCTAAACTTTACATACCAGGCTCCCTTTGATGAGAAAATTGATTAGCTCCTCCATCTTGACCTCCCTGAGAAGTCTTCTATATTTACCCACTTCTGTGTCTTTATGTGTACGACACCAGGAACCATGGCTGAGATGTAGGAAACCTTAAAACTTTATCAAAAAGAGTGGAGAATTGCATGTTGCTATTTAATATCTATGGTTACAATGTAATATATAGGTACATGTTTATTGATTAATTTGTAGAAAACTTTGCACAAGGTGTTTTGTTCACATGCACCACTCCCCGAGACCCATCTATTTTTAAACCTGTCACATCCAATATGTGCTGCCCATAGAGTTTTGGATGTGTGGCCTTCCAGTGTAGCATGGTCAGCTTCTCAGGAACCATACTCTTGGGAAAAATTATCTTTCACTGTTGGCCAGGGGCAGCACTTCCTGGCCACCTTGCATCTCCATGCTCACATTTGGTCTGGATAGAGCTTGCAAAGGTTATCTCCATAAAGTCAAAGCTGCTGTGAGCTTACACATGTAGCTGCTCTGGTGTGCCGTGAAGGCATGGTTTCCATGCAGGCACCCATCGCATCTGAATGGAACACTCTCTCCACCCCTCCTTCACAATCTCCGAGTCTTACAGGGAGGCCATGTAAGATGTGATATAGACATCCCATTTATAGTTGACTCTTCTGCAGTCTTATTCTCCACACCTCTGTCAGGTGTGCTGCTTCTGTGTTAATCCTCATCTTTGGCTTTGAGGATTCTCAGATGAGTGAGGAGCAACGCACTGCTCAGTTGGATCATAAGTCATTGGAAGTCCTCCCAGCCCTTGGTCTAAATATCATTGATGTTGCTTTGCTACGTAGCAAACCCTTCCCCATGCTTCAAACTCTCCATGGCTGTTCCTGTATTGATATGACAGTTCCAAAATGAGACCAAAATGCAGCAATGAGTGGCCAATAAACAAGTTTGTGTTTGACAATAATAATTGCAATAGGAGACACACATAAACAACTGAGTGCCCAAAAGAACAGCTGGAGAACTGAGAAGGAAATGGAAGTTCTATTAGGGCAGAGAAACATCAGTAAGTTGTTTTAACTGAAAGTTCAGTGACACTTCAGCGCTTGCCCGGGCTGATAAGTTCTGATTGGTGCATTGCTATGCAAAGCCAGCCATAAGCTCTTATCTGGCAATTCCACTGTCGGTGGCTAAGTGAAAATATTCTTCAAGATGAACGCACCATTTTACTTAATTGGCTCTACTGTGAGATAGCTCCTGCAGCAGGTGTCGAAGACCTTGGTATTCCATTTCTTTTCTAAGGGCTTTTGATTGTATTTTATGTGAGTGAGAAAAGAATATATCCCCTCTGTCCTCTGAATCTTCACAGTTGCTTTGCAGAGAGTGCTACATTCGACCGTCTGAGACACATTTATGTTGGATTCATGGCTCTGAACTCCTCCAGGGATGCTGATGTGGTTAGCACTACAGAAATGTCTTCACCCTTGAAAGGCCAGAAAATGTTGCATTATTTCAAATCATATACTGCCCTTTTATTGAGACATTGTATACAAATACTATATATATTTGTCATGTGTTGTAGTGCATATGTGTAAACTTTGAAATTATTTAGGTGAGTTAGTTAACATACATTTTATGTCACATACTTATCATTTATTGCTTTGTTTGGATCATTTAGGAAATAATTTTAATATACAAAATCTTCCTTTTCTGTGTAACTATGCTAAATTTTCAAGAACACATTTGCAACGCCAAATCTAACTTTTGCATCTTTTGATAAATATCATCTAGCCCTCAATCTGTAGGTACTAACCTAAGCTTTACTTCAGTGGATTCAGCCTTTTAGATTCCCTGTATAAGTAAGGTCAGGACAATAAACTAGTTCTATTTATTAATCTTACTGTAGCATCCAACGGGTTCATGCATATTAAAATGCCAATATGCCCTTTCCTCAAGCTAATAGGATTCAACCATATAAGAATTATATATGTGTGTGTGTATATGTATATATAAGGTATACATGTGTATACCTTATATATAACTATAAATATACACATTTTATTTTTCCAAACATATGCCTATGGGTACAAATATATTTCATTTCCTGGCTATTTTTAACAAGACTAAAAGGAATAGAATTTTGAAAAAATATTCTTTTTTAAAACTTTTTTATTTTCATATTCTTTGTTTACATTCCAAAGGCTTTCCCTTTTCCCAGTTCCCCCCTCACCATATGTCTCATAAGTTCTCTTCCCCTGCTCCCCCCCAGCCTATTCCCCAATCACCCCCCACCACCATTTCTCTGTTCTGGTACACTCCTACAAAACTGGATCCAGTCTTTTCAGGACCAGGGTCCTCTCCTTCCTTCTTCTTGGGAATCTTTCGATTTGCTAATTGTGCCTTGAGTATTCAGAGCTTCTGGGCTCATTAATATTCACTTATCAGTGATTGCATTTCATGTGTATTCTTTTGTGATTGGGTTAGTTCACTTAGGATGATATTTTACAGATCCAACCGTTTGCCTACAAATTGCATGAATTCATTATTTTTAATTGCTGAGTAGTATTCCATTGTATAAATATACCACACTTTCTGTATCCATTCCTCCTTTGAGGGGCATCTGGGCTCCTTCAAACTTCTAGCTATTATAAATAAGGCTGCTATGAACATAGTGGAGCATGTGTCTTTATTGTATGCTGGGGAATCCTCTGGGTATATGCCCAGGAGTGGTATGACAGGGTCCTCTAGAAGTGTCATGCCCAGTTTTCTGAGGAACTGCCAGACTGATTTCCAGAGCGGTTGTACCATCTTGCAATCCCACCAACAGTGGAGAAGTGTTCCTCTTTCTCCACATCCTCGCCAGCACCTGTTGTCTCTTGAGTTATGAGAGTTTCATTTCCTTTCTTTTTTTTAATGTTTTAATTGCTTTATGTTTCATTCATTCATTCATTCATTCATTTATTTCACTCCAGATTTTATTCCCACCTCCTGGTCCATCCTCTGCCCATACCTCCTCCCCACACCCCTGTCTCCCTGAGCATATCCCCCACCCCTACCCAACCCTACTAAATTCCCTGGGGCCTCCAGGCTCTTGAGGTGTATCATTTGTGACTGAATGCAGACCTGGCTGTCCTCTGCTGTATATGTGTTGGGGGCCTCATATCAGCTGGTGTATGCTAACTGTTTGGTGATCCAGTGTTTGAGAGATCTTGGGGGTCCAGGTTAATTGGGACTGCTGGTCCTCCTACAGGGTCACCCTCCTCCTCAGCTTCTTCCAGCCTTTCCAGAATTCAACCCCAGAGGGCAGCAGCTTCTGTCCATTAGTTGGGTGCAAATGTCTGTCTGCATCTGACTCTTTCAGCTGCTTGTTGGGTCTTCTGGAATACAGTCATGCTTGTCCCTTTTTGTGAGTGCTCCATAGACTCAGTAGTAGTGTCAGGCCTTTAGGCCTCCCCTTGAGCTGGATCCCATTGAGGGTCTATCGCTGGACCTTCTTTTCCTCAGGCTACTCTCCATTTCCATCCCTGCAGTTCTTTCAGACAGGAACAAATATGGGTCAGAGTTTTGACTGTGGGATGGCAACTCCCTCCCTCACTTGATGCCATGTCTTCCTGCTGGAGATGGGCTCTGTAAGTTCTCTCTCCCTACTTTCGGGCATTACATCTAAGGCCCCTCCCTTTGATTCCTGGGAGTCTCTCACCTCCCACATCTATGGTGCATTCTACCTCCTGAGGTTGCTGTTTCCATTCTTTTTCTCTCCTTTTCCCTCACCCAATACCCTATCAGGTTCCCCTCTCCTTCTAACCCCTGCCCACACTTTCCCTCCCTGGTCTCTACCTCCTCCCCCATTTGTGATTGCTTTTTACTCCCTCCCACGTGGGATTGAGGCATCCTCACTTGGACCCTTCCGCTTGATCTTTTTTAGTTCCGTGGACTGTATCTTGGGTATTCTGTACTTTTCTTTCCTTCCTTCTTTCTTTCTTTCTTTCTTTCTTTCTTTCTTTCTCTCTCTCTCTCTCTCTCTCTCTCTCTTTCTCTCTCTCTCTCTTTCTTTCTTTCTTTCTTTTTTTCTTTCTTTCTTTCTTTCTTTCTTTCCTTCTTTTTTGGCTAATATCCAAAATACATACATACATACATACATCCCATTTATCAATTCTTGATCTTAGAGCCTGAGCCACTAGAGTTCTGTTTAGGGAAATTTCCCCCGTGCCAATGCGTTCAATGTTCTTTTCCACTTTCTCTTTTATTAGATTCAGTGTATCTGTTTTTTTTTTTTTAATTGCATTGTTTTTTTTTATTTATTTTCTATATTCTATGTTTACATTCCAAAGTCTTTCCCCTTTCCCAGGTTCCCCCCTCCCTATGTGTGTATCTGGCTTTTATGTTGATGGCCTTGATCCACTTGGACTTGAGCTTTGTGCAAGGTAACAAATATGGGTCTCTTTTTATTTTTCTACATGCAGAGAGCCAATTAGACCAGCACCATTTATTGAAGATGCGCTCTTTTTTCCATTGTATATCTTTGGATAACAAAGTGGAATTAATGGAGTAATATGGCAACTCCACTCACATTTTTCTGGCAGGTTCAACCTGGCTTTCCTAACTTGCATTTCCACCCACAGTGTACATGGATTTCCTGTTCACCACATTCTTGACAACATTTTTTCATGACAAAAAATAATAAGCATAAATTTCCCACCTAAAATATACTTTCTTTATATATCTTGCTTATTTTCTGACTACTTCTTTCTGGATCCTGTCACCTCACGCTGCTTATTTGACGTTCTCTCCTTAGACTGGCTGTATCTAGAGAGTAGCTCCATAAGAAAAAGTTAAGTTTAAGTCTTTTAATAAATGTAAGGTTAAGCTCATGGGAGAAAAATTGCCCTGTCTAGAATGTGAGGATAGTGAGGTGATGGTATTCCGGAAGAGAGGAGAAGGATCTCCTCCTAGCCTGTGTGGTTCCTTAATGGCATCATAAAAATAGAGCTTAGATTAGTACCTACTGAGTGAGGATTGGGATGATACTGGTCACTTCCTCCTTCCCTCTTTCCCCATTCTTCCCCTCATCCCTCCCCCTTTGACTTTACAATGTAAAGAAAATGAGTCTGCATATAGAAAAGCAGGAACCAAACTGACCAGCACTTTCAGTTTATTGTTCCCATGCCTGGGAGCACAAAAAGTTAATTTTTACTATTTAGGTATTTGAACCTCTGATATTTTATTGCAGTTGCTCTGGTAGAATAATTAATGAAAATTGTATGTCATGTATATGCTATTAAATTTTAAATATTTAAATAAGACTGCTTCCTTTTACTTAAATTTTTTGAAATCAATATACCTGTCTTAGATTTTAAAAAAAGTAATATGCTAAAATTTTAAAAAAGTCAATCATGAATTTATGGTTAATCGTTTGAAAATTTAAATTTTATATCTATAATGTTCAGGCTTTTAATTTGAGAAGTAAAAGTAAAAATAAAGTTAAGTTACTTGAATTTCAAGTATTTTTAGAATGCTAATATAGATACATATGCAAATTACACTGAGCTTATGTTAATTTTAAGATTTAAAAGCAGGAAGTTTACTTATTAATGGAAGTCTTAGTAGATACTGATTTATCAGTGACATCAAATGAAACAGCAGCAAGCATGTTCTCAATAACTCATCTGAGCTGTGATCATGTTACATATTTTATCCTTATTTCTCAGAAATCCTAAGAGACTCATAGAAAGATGTATTTGTCTTTTGCATGAGGGAATAAAAAAACTAATAGAAAAGTCAGCCCAGCCCAAATCAGAGGCAGACAGTATCAAATCCCGTGGCGCTGAACACTACTTCTCAAGAATGCTTCATGGGATGGCACTTCAGTCTAACTTCCCCTGTATTTTCTAAAGGCACAATCATCCCTCATTCCTTTATTAATATCTTAATAAAATTTCTATAGTTACTTACTTTTCCTAAAACTTACTGAAGTAAATACAGTTCATCTACTATAAAAATTTTTTTAAAAATTATATTCCTCCATTGATGATCTTGTCAGGACTTTATGTCTTTTACACAGTTTTACTTTCAAAGATAAATTTCATAGACATCTTCTTGAAAAACATGCTGTGTAATCAACACGATAAGGTTTTTTATCAAATTAGTTACTTTTTGGTAGCTATACCTTTGTTTCGCTTCTGAGGTACAGAACAGCAATGGAAAAGTTTAAACACACAGGAGACTTCCCCTACATTCCCTGCCCTTCCCTTAGGTGGTGACTTTCTGTGTCACTGTCACAGGGAGGTGTGTGAAACTCTTATGAACACTGACATGTTTCCCATTCTTACACTGACCCTCAATCCTTATATAGACATGTAGTGAAAACACACAAAACATATGACTTGATAACATTTAGGTTTCATGATCAATTAGATTTTTCTAGAGCACTGGTAGTTAAAGTTTTGCTAAACCTACTGCATATTTTTTCATGTGAAATGAATTTTTGTCTGTTTTTATCTTGAGACCGAGGATTCTTTGGTTATTCCAAATTTCTTAGATTATCCAAACGATAGAAAGATTAGGAGCTGGCAACCTTATTTCTTAGAGAAAATTCCAAGATTTACCTAGTGAGAAGAAATATAGCCTATTAACAGGATATATTTGTCGTGATCCAGGGTCGGCCTGGTGTTTTGAAGGAATAAAACTGACATTTGAGAGTGCTTCAGTCACTGACTTCAGCAAGCGGCTCTACCAATCATTTCAAATTTACAACATCTAATTTTAACAGAATATTTTAAACATAGTCAATTGGATTTCCCAGGATAATGTGCTTTCTCCTTCCCCTTGATAGGAACTTTTAAATTATAATTTGCCACATATTGAGAAAATATTATTTTAAGCAGCAGCAAATAAATGGAAGAATACAACTATTTAATATCACATTCAGCCGTGCGAGGCTTTGATGATTGTTTGAAAAGCCCTAATGGTTTTATCATATCCCCCACAGCCATGAATTAAGTATGAATAATTGCAACAATAACACATTTTAATAGAGAACATTAATTAACATATGCTGAATGTTAATGAATCTTTTTTTCCTTGGCAGCCTGTGTTACCAGCCAGAGGGCAATAGGATATAAAACGAACACCTAGCGCCTTCATCACAGTGGTTGATTGCAAAAGACAGGCAGTGACTCATGGTCATGATAATTCAATGATTTCTAAATGAAACTATTCAAACAGAGTAAAATCTCCATTCATTTACTTAAGAAGTGTTCCTTATCTTAATGCAATTTAATACCTAATCACAGAAAGAAAAGATACAATTGTTTTTATATCAGTAAACTCTAAAGAATTCTATTTTATTAGTATGCACCATTATTCTGCATTTTAGCTTCTGGTATTCAGGTACCACAGTAGAATTACAGAACTGATTAATATTTGCTCCTGAAATGGCAACATGCTAGCTGCAACTTTGAAAAGAACTGCATATTATTAATTGACAACACAAGTTAGCGAGTCACAATTCCACTTAGCTATTCACCCACTTAGCTATTGATCTTGACAGTGTTTAATCAATATTGAATGCAAAGTGTCCACCAACCTGGTGGCAAAGATGGCCAGATCACATGAATAATTCTCCACTTTTTATTTCATTACTTGTCAAACATTGTCTATATATTGTGGTTGAAGAGATGGCTTAGTGGTTCAGTGCATTGCTTGCTCTCCCGGAGGACCTAAATTCAGTTGGGCAAATCTGCTTGGTGCCACACAATTGTCTGCAACTTTATTTCCAGGGAATCTGACATATCCCTCCTCTTCAAACAGTGCAGGCACATGGTGAACTTCATACCTGCAAGAATAAATACCAATACATGTAAAAAAATTAAGTTTATATATTTATACTTGAAATCTTTGTTTCATGTTATAGCTGTGGTATGTGGTTTTAGCCATTTAAAGAACAAATTGCCAAAAGTGAAATGAATCACCTCTTTAAAAAATAAAGAATAATAAATATTGCCATTTCCCAACATCTTTCATGATATAGTGTTACAAACTTGAATAATAAATATTTGGAATATATAAAAAATATTTAAATTGGCCTGTTTTAGAATGTTATGATCTTACATGAGGGGAAATTAAAATTTTTGAGTATGCATTTGAAATTAATAGGAATAATAAAGATGCCAGCAAAGGTTAGCATACTGTTAGAACAACTCTAGTGCATAATGAGGTATATGTTTATAAGTGTACATTTATCTCCTTATAGATTATTTTTACATTGCATTGGCTATTGTGACTATAAACTCTAAACAATGAAGAAAAAAATCATTTCTCCAATAAGATTTCATTTTAGAGTTAAACTGAGAACCTTTACCACTGCATATGTATGTGCTTTTTATTTTACTAAGATATTTATCACAGAAGATTATTACAATTACCCTTTCAATATACTTACACTCTGAACCATAATTTTTATCTACTTTGGGTCTTGTGAGTTTCAAGTCTTGTGCTAGATATTACCTTATGTGCAGCATAATTTACAAACATTTCCCTGATGTTACATTTGTAGCAAATATATTGCTATAAATAGCAAGCTTCAGTGAAAAAACTTTGGAGAAAAAA
Organism: Apodemus agrarius; assembly: GCA_964023405.1. Taxonomy (NCBI): domain Eukaryota; kingdom Metazoa; phylum Chordata; class Mammalia; order Rodentia; family Muridae; genus Apodemus; species Apodemus agrarius. Next base: position 10,787,115 of record OZ030020.1, on the reverse strand, counting down.
AGAATAAATTGTATTATATCTTTTTAATATGAGGTACACAGTAGGTCATCAGTCAAGAACAACACAATGTAATATTATTTACAAGTAGCAGTGTTAAGTAGTCAGAATAATTAGTATCTAGTGTTTAAATGCAAAATGACCTACCATGATGCAGTCCACTTTATAGAAACTATCCAGCTCCTGACAAACATTCCTGGTATGTACACATAAGACAAGGGAGGGCACCAGATCCCTGACTACTGGAGTTATAGATGGTTATAAGTCATCTTGTGGGTACTGTGAACCATACTGTGTCCTTTGAAAGAGTAACAAGTGATCTTAACTTACTAACTCAATTTCCCATAATCATGGTAGATATTACGTATTATTTTTATTTTTTTTATTTATATCTTTTGTGAGGGTGCTCCACCGCATTCCAACACACTGCATAGGCCTTCTCTGGGGCATCAAGTTTCTACAGGATAAGGCACATCCTCTCCCACCAAGGAAAGACAAGGTAGTCCTCTGCTACACATGTACCTGGGGCCACAGACCAGCCCATGCAAGCTCTTTGGTTGGTGGCTTAGTCTCTGGGAGCTCCCAGGCATCCAGGTTAGTGGACACTGTATGGAGTTGCCATACCTTTCAGTTCCTTCAATCCTTCCTCTAACTCTTTCATATGGGTCCTTTACCTCAGTCCAGTGGTTGACTGTAAATATCTGCATTTGTCTCAGAGAGCCAAACTTACTAACTCTGGCATTTCCTCAGAGTTCTTGGGAATGCTTAATTTTGAGTGTTGGGGATGGTGGAGAGTAATGATCACAGACTTTCATTAAAATCTTCAATTAAGATTTTTATGGTGTTATGCTCAAGATTTAATAATGAATGTGTATTCATTTTTTTATTTTATTTTCTATATTCTATGTTTACATTCCAAAGGCTTTCCCCTTTCCCAGTTCCCACCACCATAGTTCCCATAGTTCCTCTCCCCCCGCAACTGTTCCCCCCTCCCCCCTCGGTTTCTTTACTAAACTGGATGCAATCTTTACAGGCCCAGGGTCCTCTCCTTTCTTCTTCTTGGGAATCATTTGACTTGCTATTTGTGTCTTGAGTATTTAGGGCTTCTGGGCTCATTAATATCCACTTATCAGTGATTGCATTTCATGTGCATTCTTTTGTGATTGGGTTAATTCACTCAGGATAATATTTTCCAGGTCTAACCATTTACCTACAAATTGCATGAATTCATTATTTTTAATTGCTGAGTAGTATTCCATTGTATAAATATATCACATTTTCTGTATCCATTCCTCCTTTGAGGGATATTTGGGTTCCTTCCAATTTCTGGCTATTATAAACAAGGCTGCTATAAACATAGTGGAGCATGTGTCCTTATTGCATGCAGGGGAATCCTCTGGGTATATGCCCAGGAGTGGTATGCCAGGGTCCTCTGGAAGTGACATGCCCAATTTTCTGAGGAACCGCCAAACTGATTTCCAGAGCGGTTTTACCATTTTGCAATCCCACCAACAGTGGAGGAGTGTTCCTCTTTCTCCACATCCTCGCCAGCACTTGTTGTCTCTTGAGATGTGTATTCATTTTTAGAAGATCACCAAGGTAATGTGAATTTTCACAGCATAGAATGCACAATTAACATGATGTACACTATTGATACTAACCCTGCTCATCTGACTGAGCTGTATTCGACTTCAAGCTTATGGCAATAGCACTCATCAAACTGCTTCATTTGATTGGAGCATTATTCTAGAATAAAAGATCAATAATCGCTGCTACTAGATTGTCATATGGGTCATCTCAGTTGGCACAGAAGAAACTACCTATGCATTATTTGTTCCTCTCTAGGTGTATTAATGTCAAGAAATACAAATAGTTGTTTACATACTCCATGTATACCATAAAGGATTCACAAGCATTCATTTCAAAGTCAAAGACTGACCAGATCACAGCTACTAAGAAAACTAAACATATTTCCTCTCTCCCGCAGCCTTATGGGCAGCTTTTCCAATATTCAGGGAATGTCTTCCTCCCTTACATGAGGTTAGTTGTGATTTGTTAGTAGCTATAGTCAAAGAAACAAAAGAAAAGAAATTAGATTCATGGATTTTCCCTTCTATTTTCTCATCTTTTCTATGTAGTGTTAGGGTGCAGGGGTGGTAGGGGGAACGTACTCCACACAGTGCAGTATGCTCTCAGAGGGAGAAAGTGTAAGCTTGCCAGCCATTCATGTAGAGCTGGGTCAGTATTGTCTAATCACATTTCCATTAAGTAAAAGTATCAATTAGATCATTAACAGTGTCTCTTTCCTTAAATCTCAAGTCTACAGTCATTTCCAAATTTATTTAATATACACGCATCTTCCACAAAATTATACTACACATCTGTTACAAAAACTGACTACATTTCACTGTATCAGTTTTCAAGAACCTAAATAATTTATACACTTAAAATTATTGAGTTGCACCCCTGAATTTGTGTATCAAAAATACTTCAATGTGCAGATGCTTTCTGCACTGGAAAACTCTCCATGATGAACATGTGTAGTGAGATTTTTTTAACTTTTGTTTCCTTAAAAAGACAGAAATCTTTTAAGAATGTTTTTTTAAGCCCAGGTGTAGGGGTGTAGAGCTATTTTGGACTCTGCAGCTGTCTATGATTAGCCTCCTGCTCTTGAAGAGGCTTGGTTTTGCCAGATGGCAGTAGCTTCTGCAACTGTGTGATGCTTTGAATTATGGGAACTTTTTAGAGGGTAAATTAATTCTCCCCATTCCCTAACACTAGATAGAAGAGATAAAAGAGTAGAAGGGGAAAATTCGTGAATACAATTTCTTTCCTTTTGATCTTGTCTACTAACACATCACAACTAACTTCCTGTAAGGGAGGAAGCCTGTCCATGAATATTGGAAAACCTGCCCATTAAGGCTGGGGGAGGGAGGAAAGACATTTAGTTTTTTTAGTAGCTGTGATCTGGTTTGTTATCCTTGCCCATGAACACAAGACTTTAGACCCTTGATCTTCTGAATATGAACTTCCAAGAGTAACTCTTCAGGGCACTCCTGTGTGCTCAACCATGGAGCTGACCCATTCATTGTTCACTCTATTTCCGAACTTTCCAGCCTTTGAGCTAGTACAGCTTATGGTTTCCTAATCTCTAGAAAGAAGATGGCATCTGAAGGATAAGGCAGCTTCCAGCCAGTGAGTCCCTCACAGGGTTATATCTTCACGCCAATGGTGCTTTTCTTGGTGGGAACCCCGAACAATAAGATATTGGAAAGCAAAAGAATTACAAAAATCAACATAGAACTAAAGAAATGGGAACAACTGTACTGCAATACTGGGCAAAGAAGGGGGCTCTAAATCCCAGGCACAGAGGAGAGAGCCACCAAGTTACTTGATCACTGGCAAGACTACAAAAGGGATTTAAAATACAGTGGGAAAAAGAAGGTCCTACAAAGTAGAAAAGACCAGCAGCATACATGGTTAATTCTCGGGTCTCCCCAGTGCCTCTGCTGATTTTCTGTTGCTTATATAAGTTGTCTGCTCCAGTAGCATGCATAATTAGCATTATATACACATGGCCTGACTCAGATAGGATTTTTCACTTACAAATGTGAATTTAAGGTTCTTTTCATGGTGGTTTTGCGGCTTAGCAAGTTGTTAGTGTGACCTTTCTTTTCATTGAATCTCAGCTTGTATTTAGAAAATATGTTTTGGAATATTAATTCATCTCAAATCATTAATTCCTCAAATCATTTGATACTTTGGTGTTATAGATCAAAGGTTACTAAGTCAAAATTGTTTTTTGGATGTATACTCCATTTGTATATTTATTTTTTCAATTTAATAAAGAATTCCTGTTTTTTTTCTCAATAAAGGAACTATGGAGAGTAAATAATTTCATTTTCTGAATAAGAAAAGACACATTTCTCTCTAGGATAAGTCTAAAGCAATTCTTTGTTTTAATTAGCATTGTTAATGGTGATAAATTTAGCTTTTATGCTCTAATCTTTTTAATCAGTTGTTTTCACTTATTGGTGTCAGAATTGTCAAATCACAGCTCCATAAAAAACAATAACAAAACAAAACAAAAAAAATCAACAAGATCAATAACAGTTTCTTTTGCCTTTAATCTCATGTCTACACACATTTCCAAATTCATTTAATATAAGTGCAGCCTAAACTGCCTGGATCTTCAGATGCCATGTTAAATATAGAGATTAAGAATTCAAATTCTGTACTAGCTCAAAAGCTCTAAGCTTCAGAATAAGAGTGAACAATGAGTCAGTTCCCTGCCTGAACACAGGGGAGTTCCCTGAAAAGTTACTTTTAGGAGTTCACACTCACAAGATGAAGGATCTGGAGTCTGGTGTCCCTGGATAGGGAAGGCAGTCTAAATCATAGCCACTAAGAAGAGTGAGTAATGTCTTTTCTCTCCTCCAAAAGCATGGTGTGCAAGATTTCCCACATTCAGATGTGTCCTCTTTGTTTCATTGACTCAAGTGCCAGCCTCTCAGAAAACAGCCTCACAGAAACTGAAAGTTACTTTTCTAAAAGTATATATTCAGTTTAGAATCATTTCTCAATATCCACAAATCAGCTTACAAAAATTGTGAGTAGGAATCTGTAGTATCTATAGCTGGTTGCAAGGAATTACATCTTAATTTAACTCTTGCAATTGAAGAAAACCAAATATGTGTCTAAACATCTAAATCTTTGCTTCCATGCACTGTTTTTGGTAGTTTTACTACATAGAAACATTTTGTATATCTGACAGAGTTTTACCAAACTGTTTCACTTTCTTTGGTATTAGTGTGCATTTTTAAAGAGAGATTCAATTTCTTCATTTCTGTGATCTCTGTAACACATTAATCATTGTATAGAAATTTTGCTATTTACTTTCTCTTTTTTGTTGTTTGTTTTTTTTTCTTTTTCTTTTTTTTAATTTTTATTTTCTATATTCTATGTTTACTTTCCAAAGGCTTTCCCCTTTCCCAGTTAACCCCTCCCTATGTCCTATATTCCTCCCACCCCCTGCTATTCCCCACTCATTCCACCCCCCCCCCCACACACACACAATTTCTCTGTTCTGGGTCTACAATACTGGATCCAAACTTTACAGGCCCAGGGTCCTCTCCTTTCTTCTTCTTAGGAGTCATTTGACTTGCTAATTGTGCCTTGAGTATTTAGGGCTTCTGGGCTCATTAATATCCACTTATCAGTGGTTGCATTTCATGTGTATTCTTTTGTGATTGGGTTAGCTCACTTAGGATGATATTTTCCAGATCTAACCATTTACCTACAAATTGCATGAGTTCATTATTTTTAATTGATGAGTAGTATTCCATTGTATAAATATACCACATTTTCTGTATCTATTCCTCTTTTGAGGGATATCTGGGCTCCTTCCAATTTCTGGCTATTATAAACAAGGCTGCTATAAACATAGTGGAGCATGTGCCTTTATTGTATGCAGAGAGATCCTCTGGGTATATGCCCAGGAGTGGTATGCCAGGGTCCTCTGTAAGTGACATGCCCAATTTTCTGAGGAACCGCCACACTGATTTCCAGAGTGGTTTTACCATTTTGCAATCCCACCAACAGTGGAGGAGTGTTCCTCTTTCTCCACATCCTCACCAGCACCTGTTGTCTCTTGAGTTTTTAATCTTAGCCATTCTGACTGGTGTGAGGTGGAATCTCAGGGTTGTTTTGATTTGCATTTCCCTGATGACTAATGATGTTGAACATCTCTTAAGGTGTTTCTCGGCCATCCACATTTCTTCTGGAGAAAATTCTTTGTTTAGCTCTGTACCCCATTTTTTGATAGGGTTATTTGGTTCTTTGGGGTCTAACTTCTTGAGTTCTTTCTATATATTGGATATTAGCCCTTTGTTGGATGTGGGTTTGGTGAAGATCATTTCCCACTTTGTTGGTTGCCATTTTGTCCTTCTGACAGTGTCCTTTGCCTTACAGAAACTTTGTAATTTTATGAGGTCCCTTTTGTCAATTCTTGATCTTAGAGCATAAGCTATTGGTGTTCTCTTCAGGAAATTTCCCCCTGTGCCCATGTCCTCCAGGGTCTTCCCAAGTTTCTTTTCTAATAGTTTCAGTGTGTCTGGTTTTATGTGGAGGTCCTTGATCCACTTGGAGTTTATCTTAGTACAAGGAGATAAGAGTGGGTCAATTTGCATTCTTCTGCATGTTGACCTCCAGTTGAACCAGCACCATTTATTGAAAAGGCTATCTTTTTTCCACTGGATGGTTGTGGCTCATTTATCAAAGATAAAGTGACCATAAGTCTGTGGGTTCATTTCTGGGACTTCAATACTATTCCATTGATCTACTTGCCTGTTGCTGTACCAATACCATGCAGTTTTTAACACAATTGCTCTGTAGTACTGCTTGAGGTCAGGGATATTGATTCCCCCAGAAGTCCTTTTATTGTTGAGAATAGTTTTAGCTATCCTGGGTTTTTTGTTGCTCCAGATGAATTTGAGAATTGCTCTTTCTAGATCTATGAAGAATTGATTTGGGATTTTGATGGGGATTGCATTGAATCTGTAGATTGCTTTTGGCAAGATGGCCATTTTTACTATATTGATCCTGCCAATCCAGGAGCAAGAGATATTTTCCATCTTCTGAGGTCTTCTTGGATTTCTTTCTTCAAGGACTTGAAGTTCCTGTCATACAGATCTTTTGCTTGTTTGGTTAGAGTTATGCCAAGGTACTTTATGTTGTTTGTGGCTATTGTGAAGGGTGTTATTTCCCTAACTTCTTTCTCAGCCTGCTTGTCCTTTGAGTACAAGAAGGTTACTGATTTGCTTGAGTTAATTTTATAACCAGCCACTTTGCTGAAGTTGTTTATCAGCTGTAGAAGTTCTCTGGTGGAGTTTTTTGGATCGCTTAAGTAGACTAACATATCATCTGCAAATAATGATACTTTGACTTCTTCCTTTCCAATTTGTATCCCTGTGAATTGCTTATGTTGTCTAATTGCTCTCACTAGAACTTCAAGTACTATATTGAAAAGATATGGAGAGAGAGGGCAGCCTTGTCTAGTCCCTGATTTTAGTGGGATTGCTTCAAATTTCTCTCCATTTATTTTGATGTTGGCTACTGGTTTGCTGTAGATTGCTTTTACTATGTTTAGGTATGGGCCTTTAATTCCTGCTCTTTCCAAGTCTTTTAGCATGAAAGGATGCTGAATTTTGTCGAATGCTTTTTCAGCATCTAAGGAGATGACCATGTGGTTTTTTTTTCTTTTAGTTTGTTTATGTAGTGGATTACATTGATGGATTTCTGTATATTGAACCATCCCTGCATCCCTGGAATGAAGCCTACTTGATCATGGTGAATGATCATTTTGATATGCTCTTGGTTTCAGTTGGCAAGAATTTTATTTAGTATTTTTGCATCAATATTCATAGGAATTGATTGGTCTGTAGTTCTCTTTCTTTGTTGGATCTTTTTGTGGTTTAGGTATCAGCGTAATTGTGGTTTCGAAGAACGAGTTGGGCAGTGTCCCTTCTGTCTCTATTTTGTGGAATAGTTTGAAGAGTATTGGTGTTCTTTGAAGGTCTGGTAGAATTCTGCACTAAAACCATCTGGTCCCGTACTTTTTTTGGTTGGGAGGCTTTCTATAACCCCTTCTATTTCTTTAGGGGTTTTGGGACTGTTTAGCTGATCTACTTGATGCTGATTTAATTTTGGTATTTGGTATCTGTCTAGGAAATTGTCCATTTCCTCCAGATTCTCCAGTTGTTTTGAGTATAGGCCTTTGGAGTAGGACCTGATGATCTTTTGAATTTCCTCAATTTCTGTTGTTATATCCCCCTTTTCATTTCTAATTTTGTTAATTTGGATACTGTCTCTGTGCCCTTTGGTTCGTCTAGCTAAGGGTTTATCTATCTTGTTGATTTTCTCGAAAAACCAGGTCTTGGTTTTGTTGATTCTTTGTATGGTTCTCATTGTTTCTACTTGATTGATTTCATCCCTTAGTTTGATGATTTCCTCTCTTCTACTCCTCCTGGGTGAGTTAGCTTCTTTTTGTTCCATGGCCTTCAGGTGTGCTGTTAAGTTGCTAGTGTATGCTCTCTCCAGTTTCTTTTTGGAGGCACTCAGGGCTATGAGTTTTCCTCTTAGCACTGCTTTCATTGTGTCCCAAAGATTTGGGTAGGTTGTACCTTCATTTTCATTGAAGTCTAAAAAGTCTTTGATTTCTTTCTTTATTTCTTCCTTGACCAAGGTGTCATTGAGTAGAGTATTATTCAGTTTCCATGTGTATGTGGGCTTTCTGTTGCTCTTCTTGCTATTGAAGACTACTTTTACTCCATAGCGATCCGATAGGAGACATGGCATTATTTCGGTCTTCTTGTATTTGTTGAGGTCTGTCTTGTGACCAATTATATGATCAATTTTTGAGAAGGTACTGTGCAGTGCTGAGATAAAGGTATACTCTTTTGCTTTAGGATGGAATGTTCTATATATATATCTGTTAAATCCAATTGGTCCAAAGCTTCAATTAGTTTCACTGTGTCCCTGTTTAGTTTCTGCTTTCCTGATTGGTCCATTGAGGAGAGTGGAGTGTTGAAGTCACCTACAATTATTGTGTTAGGTGCGATGTGTGCTTTGAGCTTTAGTAAAGTTTCTTTTACAAATGAGGGTGCCCATACATTTAGTGCATAGATGTTTAGTATTGAGAATTCTTCTTGGTGGATTTTCCCTTTGACAAGCAGGAAGTGACCTTCTGAGTCTCTTTTGATGACTTTAGGTTGAAAGTCAATTTTATCTGATATTAGAATGGCTACTCCGGCTTGTTTCCTGGGACCATTTGCTTCTAAAACTGTCTTCCAGCCTTTTACTCTAAGGTGGTGTTTGTCTTTCACACTGAGATGTGTTTCCTCTATGCAGCAAAATGTAGGGTCCTGTTTCTGTATCCAGTCTGTTAGTCTGTGTCTTTTTATTGGGGAATTGAGTCCATTGATATTAAGAGATATTAAGGAATAGTAATTATTACTTCCTGACATTTTGGGCATTATTATTATTATTATTATTATTATTATTATTATTTTGTATTCGAGTGGTTCTCTTCTTTTGGCTTGGATGAGATGGGGTTTCTATCTTGTTTCTTCTGGGGTGTAGTTTCCCCCCTTGTGTTGGTATTTTTTCCCCTATTATCCTTTGTAGGGCTGGGTTTGTAGATAAGTATCGTGCAAATTTGGTTTTGTCATGGAATACCTTGGTTTCCTCATCTATGGCAATTGAGAGTTTTGCTGGGTATAGTAGTTTTGGCTGAAGTTTGTGTTCTCTTAGGATCTGCATGAGGTCTGCCCAGGATCTTCTAGCTTTCATGGTCTCAGGTGAGAAGTCTGGCGTAATTCTGATAGGTCTTCCTTTATATGTTACTTGTCCTTTTTCTCTTACTGCCTTTAATATTCTTTCTTTGTTTAGTACATTTGGGGTTTTGATTATTATGTGACAGGAAGTATTTCTGTTCTGGTCCAGTCTATTTGGGGTTCAATAGGCTTCTTGTATATTCATGGGCATCTCTCTCTTTAGGTTGGGGAAGTTTTCTTCCATAATTTTGTAGAAGATATTTGCTGGCCCTTTAAGTTGTAGATCTTCATTCTCATCTATCCCTATAATCCTTAGATTTGGTCTTCTCATTGTGTCCTAGATTTCCTGAATGTTATGGGTTACCATCTTTTTGCATTTTGCATTTTCTTTAATTGTTGAATCCATGGTTCCTATGGTATCTTCAGCATCTGAGATTCTGTCTTCTATCTCTTGTATTCTATTGTTGATATTTGCATCTATGACTCCTGATTTCTTCCCAAGGTTTTATATCTCAAACGTTGTCTCCCTTTGCGATTGCTTAGTTGTTTCTACTTCTGTTTTTAGATTCTGTATTGTTTTGCTCAGATCTTTCAGTTGCTTGTTTGTGTTTTCCTGTAATTCTTTAAGGGAATTTTGTGTTTCCTCTTTTATGACTTCTACCTTTTGACCCATGTTCTCTCGTATTTCTTTAAGTGATTTTTGTTTCTCCCCCTTATTGGGATTCAGTTTTTACTCTATATTCTCCTGGATTTCTTTAAGTGATTTTTGTGTCTGCCTTGTATGGGCTTCTAGCTTTTGATCTATTTTCTCCTCTATTACTTTAAGAAATTTATCTAAGTGATCCTCAATCTGCATCTTTATCAGTGATTTTAGATCTGAGTCTTGTTTTTCTGGTGTGTTGAGATATCCGAGATTTAATTGTGTTTGCCTTGCAAGGGCTTCTAGCTTTTGATCTATTTTCTCATGTATTACTTTAAGAGATTTATCTAAGTGTTCCTCTATCAGCATCCTGACCAGTGATTTTAGATCTGAGTCTTGTTTTCTGGTGTTTCAGGGTATCCAAGATTTATTGCTGTCGGGGAACTGGGTTTGGATGCCGCCATACTGCCTTGATTTCTGTTATTAAAGATCTTATGTTTGCCTTTTGCCATGTGGTTAACTCTGGTGTTAGTTGGTCCTGTAGTTACTAGCTGGTGCTTGACCCTCCTCTGGGCTTGTAATGCTATTTCCCAGCGACTGGGACACCTGAACCACTGCCCTGCAGAGCTCCTGCTCACAGATTGCTTACAGGTGGCCTGAGTCCCCCGAGGTCTTAAACTCAGGATATCCCAGGTACTTGGTTCTGCCTGTTGGGCAGCTGCTCTGCACTACTCCTGCTCAGTGTTTGCTGTCTGGTATCCTGTTTCCCCAGGGGTCTTAAAGTTGGGATATCTCAGTTATCTGGTTCTGCCTGCTGGTCCAAAGCTGCTGGGAAGCTGGCTGAGGCTGGCTCCCCCGCTGCCGGCTGGATGGGAAGCAGCTGGCAAGATGGCGCTGTCTGCAGGGAGTTTGGGGTCTGCCCTGCGAGCGTAGAGCGTGGGCTTGGCCTCTGTGCCCCAAACTGCTACTCTGTGTGCAGCTCCTGCTCCAGGCCTGAGTCCCCGAAGGTCTTAAACTAGGGCTATCTCGGGTACCTGGTTCCGCAGGCTGGTTCTGAGCACCTGGGAAGCTGGTTGGGTCTGGCTTCCCCGCCACAGGCTGGATGGGAAGCTGCAGGCAAGATGGCAGCTGCCTGTAGGGAGTTTGGGGTCCGGCCTGCGAGCACAGAGCGCAGGCTCGGCCGCTGTGCCCCAAACCACTACTCTGTGTGCAGCTCCCGCTCCAGGCCTGAGTCCTCGAAGGTCTTAAACTCGGGCTATCTCGGGTACCTGGTTCTGCCGGCTGGGTCTGAGCACCTGGGAAGCTGGCTGGGTCTGGCTTCTCTGCCACTGGCTGGATCTGCTATTTGCTTTCTAATTTTAGTATTTATGAATATGTGAAGATTTTAAATGGAAATTCTGCTATGTAAAGAATGATAAAAATAAGACACTAATACATTGATTAATTTTACAACCATGTTTTCAAATTGTGCTACTTAAATTAAATATAATCTTTCACCTATCCATAATTTTCAATAAGATACATGTATGGAACTGTAAAATATGTATATAATATCCACAATTAAACCTAATAATGGGATAATGTTTATAAATACTTATTGTAAGAAAAACCTCTATTCATTCTTTTACATAAAATTTCAGTTGATTAGTTTAAATTTTTGTTTATTTTTTGCTGAAATGGAAACATAATCTTTTTCTTTTACCTTTCTTCCCTCCAAACTCTCTCATACACCCATTCTGCTTATCTTCACATTCAAAGCCTCTTTTTTCATCAATTGTTATTGCATGCATATGAATTTTGTATATACTTATATATTCCTAAACATACCCTGTTGAGCTCATATAGTTTTACACACATGCATCATTTCGGTGCTGATCATTAGGCACTGAATACCAATTGGTGTGTACTTCCCTGAGGTGGTTCACCTCCAATTCCCAACATCATTCAGTGCCTATAATTCTTTCTGAAAGGTTAGTATCCCACGGGCTTTTTCTCATCCAGTATTCAGGGTTTGTTTCTTTCTTCTTTGTTCAGTTCACATTTGGGTAGTCACGTTGGTGAGACTTCGCAAGTGCAGCTTTTGATTATGTTAGAAGATATAATCTCATGGTAAACTTCTCAATTGTCTGACTTGTACACTCTTTCTACTTCCTCTTCTTTAATATTTCCTGGTCATATTTCATCAAATTCTGTCCAGGCAATTATTTTAATGCCACATATTTTTACAATAATTTGCAGGGAAGAAATGAGGAAAATATTCCATCGCTTCTGTGATTTTCAAAGTGTTTAGGAAGAAATGTAAAATATGGTGCATATGAGTTGATTTTCCTTACATGATACATTTTTAAGATTTTTATATTGTTAAGTATTGATTTATTTATTCAGACCTTCCTACATGAACCCTGCATCTTATTTACCCCAACTCTTCTACCATCCTCTACACATATAGACAGACACACACACACACATTTACACACACACACACACACACACACACATACACACACACACAAACACACTACTACTACTACTACTACTACTACTACTACCACTACTACTACTACTACTACTACTACTACTACTACTACTATTAAGTCCTTTTAACATTGCTCTTATGTAATAGTGTCCATGGTTGATCTCTTGGGACTGGATAAAAGATGTGGAAACTCATCCCTGCCTCAAGCAGCCATTGCTCACCTGTAGGTGATCATGTGGGAATGTGCCCTTGTGTAATTTCACCTAAGTTGGTATGTTAACTGGTGTTACTATATAATTTACTCAGGAAAACATATTGTTGAAAATTCATGATTGCATTTTGCCTCTTACATATAGGGGATAGCACAAATCATATATATATGATATATGTATGTATGTATATATATATATGTGTGTGTGTGTGTGTGTGTGAGTGTGTGTAGTAACAATACAATATATTGTATTGTTATTCACTTTACAATTCTAAGATAATGTCCATCATTTTCTGAGGATGGTTTCAAGACAGGAAGTGAAACATCTAGAGTCAAGATCACATCATACCCAGAGTCAAGGACAGAGAAAAATAGATGCACCCACCATCCCAGCTTGCTTAATTCCAGATATTTCCTGTTCTGTAAATGTTTCATTTACATTATATCAATACATCAACTTTGTTACTACTGTGTAACAACTTATTATAATGACATGGTTGTGATTCACTTTCCCAATGTTATAATTTTCATTTTATATATCTAATACGATCTGCTGCATTGCCCAGGCAATATGTACGACAACAAAAACACTTGATGGAAGTGATCAGAAGAAAAAGGATGAACTTTGATCATGACTTCAATGGTTTCAATGCATCGTGATGGGGAAGGCAAGGTAAAATGGAACAAAGCATATCCTGGCAAAAGATGAGCAAAGAGAACAGCCTCACCAACGGGCCTTCTTTTTTTCCAAATCATGTTCAGTTAAGACACAGTCCACTTAAAATTACAACCTACAGCCCAGCCAGGCCAGCTCTGGCTAAGTTAGTCTTCTCTGGAGACATGTTATGAAGCGTACTTCACTATTTCCTGAGTATCTTGCAACCCAATCAGGTATTCAATTAATGCTAATCATCACATTAACAAAACTCCAACTGTCTCCAGTTTAAAAAGAAACCTTTTGTCTATTTTCACAATGAGAAAGTAGAAGTTTTATCACTGTCATTCTGTCCTCAGACACTCATGTATGAGATATCACTTGTCTACATTTGAAGAGAAAAAAATGTAAAGGGGTATTGATAAAATCATACAAGTCATTATAGAAGCATAAACTTTTCAATATCATTCTTGTCTTCATTCTTTCTAAAACTTATGGAAGACAAAAGCTCTGAACAATTATGGAATTCATGTGACCAGTTAAATGTCTGAATTGTTCCTAGACATTTTGACATATCTGAAGCAAATATGAAGATAAAGAGGTTGAAATAAGAATGCATGCACTACACATATTTTTTAAATTCTAGTGTCGGCCTTTCAAGATGACACATTGTACTTTCACTCGAGGAAGAATTGATGTCTAAGAAAAATGAACATAAATTTTCTTGATCTTTTCAATTATTTTATTCTCAATATTAAAATCTGAAATTGATAAAATAAAATAGAACATTGACCATTAAATCATTATACAATGCTAATGTATAGGTAAGATATATCCTATCGTACTGCTATGATTAACCAATTGAGGAATGTTGAATGGCTGAGAAGCACTAACATCCTTAGTAATCAGGAAAATGCAAATCAAAACAACCCTGAGATTTCACCTCATACCAGTCAGAATGGCTAAGATTAAAAACTCAGGAGAAAACAGGTGCTGGCGAGGATGTGGAGAAAGAGGAACACTTCTCCACTGCAATAAGGTACAAACACTCTGTAAATCAGTCTGGTGGTTCCTCAGAAAACTGGGCATGATACTACCGTTGGATCCCGCTATACCACTCCTGGGCATACTCAGAGGATTCCCCAGCATGTAATAAGGACACATGCTCCACTATGTTCATAGCAGCCCTATTTATAATAGCCAGAAGCTGGAAAGAACCCAGATATCCCTCAATGGAGGAATGATTACAGAAAATGTGGTGTATTTACATTATGGAATACTACTCAGCTATTAAAAACAATGAATTCATGAAATTCTTAGGCAAGTGGGTGGAACTGGAGAATGTCATCCTGAGTGAGGCAACCCAATCAAAAAGAACACACATGGTATGCACTCACTGATAAGCAGATATTAGCCCAGAAAGTCTGAATACCCAAGACACAACTCACATATCAAATCATTTCCAAGAAGAAGGAAGGAAAGGCCCCTTGTCCTGTAAAGGCTTGGTGCAGCAGTGTAAGAGAATACCACAATAGGGAAACAAGAAGGAGGTGATTGGGGAACAGGGGTAGGGAAGAGGGCTTATGGGACTTTAGGTGAGGGGGGATCCAGGAAAGGAGATATTATTTGAAATGTAAATAAAGAATATATCCAATAAAACATGACCATATTATCTATAGTGATTCCTATGGGCTGTGGTGATAGAAATACTTTATAGCCGGGCAGTGATGGTGCATGCTGGTAATCCCAGCACTTGGGAGGCAGAGGCAGCTGGATTTCTGAGTTCGAGGTCAACCTGGTCTACAAAGTGAGTTCAGGACAGCCAGAGCTACAGAGAGAAACCCTGTCTAGAAAAAAAAGAAATACTTTATAAAAAGCTATGTTGTCATATCCTTCAATTTTTCTCTCATTACTGGTTTTCCACCCAAGCCATGTGTTCTCTAGGCTCTACCACAGAGATGTTCCCCAGTCTAGTTCTGTTGTTCTTGTAAGAGAAATTTGGTAGAAGGTAAGTAGACTATACCAGTTGTTAATGTATACAAAAGCTGAGGTCCAACAGGGACTCTACCTGCACTCCCCACTGCCTTTATGGAGTACATAAAGATGGGAAGCTTTGTACAGTGTACTCTGCTTTTCTCTAACCAGAGTTTCCTGACGCTTCTCCTATTAGACATAGTATCATTGCTGCTCTCTTAATTCTTTGTTAATGAACTAAAATAAATATTTTATGACTCTTGGATCTTACAGTCCTGTAATAGCCATCAGGTATTTACATTCTTCCTAACACTGGAGAAGAGGAAATTTTATATATATATAAGCTGGAACCTCTTTCATATGGATTACTATAGTGTGAGGGGATGGTTATATGTATGTGTATAGTATTTATGATGCTAGTGCCTTGCTCTAAATCAAAGCATTCCATACGGGATTTGTGAAGAAAGCTTGCACGTTGCAAGACGAAAACAAAATGTCCATGGCTAAGGAAGTTTCTGAAATTTAATAGTCCCCCTCCCCAAAGTTAATAACAAATGCTAAGGGATAGAGACTGTCCAACTTGATAATTGCAAGTTGTAAGAACATTTCCAGGATGTTTCTTTCATTATTCACTCCAATGCAATGGTGGGGTCTTTAGTGATGCTGCCTTTAAAGCATTTATACTCCAATAAGCAAACTGTTCCCAGTTCCCCTGTAAGTAGCCCACAGAGATGCTCTCTGTGTGGCTAAGCTTCACTTTGATGTAATTGTTCCTTTGGCTACTCATCAGTTTCTATCTGTGATGAAAGAAAACTCGTTGCTCACATCTCCATAGGAAAGGTCATGCCTCTGAGCACTAGAGAGATTTCCATCTAAACTACAAGAAACTGGATTTTGTTTCATTAAAACTAAAAGCAACTCATGGTGTGTATCCACTATAATTCATTTACATATTAAGAATCATCTGGTAAGGCTCAACATCATCACAAATATATTTTGAGTGTGAAACTTGATGGGTTTTTGTGGAATTTTCTCAGATATTTACTTGACAGGTGAAATAATTTAAGTCACATTTTAAGTCTTGAGAGTCCTTTTCCTGTTAGTAAAACATTTTTTATTTTAGAATCTCTTTCTCCGAGCTGTTGGGCTATTATCCACTTACCAGTGAGTGCATGCCATGTGTGTTCTTTTGTGATTTGGTTACATCACTCAGGATCATATTTTCTAGTTCCATCCATTTGCCTAGGAATTTCATGAATTCATTGTTTTTAATAAATGAGTAGTGATCCATTGTGTTAATGTACCAAACCACATTTTCTGTATCCATTCCTCAGATAAGGGACATCTGGGTTCTTTCCAGATTCTTGCTATTAGAAACAAGGTTGTTATAAACATAGTGGAGCATGTGTTCTTGTTACATGTTAAAGCATCTTTTGGGTATATGCCCAGGAGTGGTATATCTGGGTATATCTTAGGTAATACTATGCCCAATTTTCTGAGGAACTGCCAGGCTGATTTCCAGAGTGGCTGTACCAGCTTACAATCCCACCAAAAAATAGAGGAATGTCCCTCTTTCTCCACATCCTTGCCAGTATCTGCTGTCACCTGAGTTTTTGATCTTAGCCATTCTGACTGGTGTGATAGAATCTCAGTGTTGTTTTGAGTTGCATTTCACTGATGACTAAGGATGTTGAACATTTCTTTAGGTGCTTCTCAGCCATTCAGTATTCCTCAGTTGAGAATTTTTTTTTAGCTCTGTACCCCATTTTTAATAGGGTTATTTGGTTCTCTGGAATATAATTTCTTGAGTTAGTAGTATATATTGGATATTAGCCCTCTATCAGATGTAGTGTCAGTAAAGGTCTTTTCCCAATCTGTTGGTTTCCATTTTGTCCTTATTGACAGTGTAAGTCCTTTGCCTTACAGAAGTTTTGCAATTTTCTGAGGTCCCATTTGTCAATTCTTGATCATAAAGCATAAGCCATTGGTGTTCTGTTCAGGAACTTTTCCCATGCGGCTTGTATTCTAGGCTCTTCCCCACTTTCTCTTCTATTAATTTTAGTTTATCTGGTTTTATGTGGAGGTCCTTGATCCATTTGGACTTGAGCTTTGTACAAGGATTTAAGAATGGATCAATTTGGATTCTTCTACATGCTGACCACCAGTGGAGTCATCACCATTTGTTGAAAATTCAGTCTTTTCCCAATGGATGGTTTTTATCTCATTTGTCAAATATTAAGTGACTATTGGTACATGTGTTCTTTTTTGGGTCTTCATTTCTTTTTTTTTTTTTTTTTTTTTTTTTTGGTTTTTCGAGACAGGGTTTCTCTGTGTAGTCCTGGCTGTCCTGGAACTCACTCTGTAGACCAGGCTGGCCTCGAACTCAGAAATCCGCCTGCCTCTGCCTCCCAAGTGCAGGGATTACAGGCGTGCGCCACCACGCCCGGCTTGGGTCTTCATTTCTATTCCATCAATCTTCCTGCCTGTCAGTACCAATACCATGCAGTTTTTAATCACTATTGCTCTGTAGTACATCTTGAGTTCAGGTATGGTGGTTTTCCCTGAAGGTCTTTTATTGTTGAGAATAGTTTTTGCTATCCTAGGGTTTTTTTTTTTTTTTTTTTTTTTTTTTTTTTTTTTTTTGTTATTCCAAATGAATTTGCAGATTGCTCCTCCTAACTCTATGAAGAATTGAGTTGGAATTTTTGATGGGGATTGCATTGAATCTTTAGTTTGCTTTCAGAATGATGCTCATTTTTACTATATCAATCCTGCCAATTCATGAGCATGGAGATTTTCCATCTTCTGAGATCTTCGGGTTTTTTTTTTGTTTTTTGTTTTTGTTTTTTTTTTTCCTTCAGGGACTTGATGTTCTTGTCATACAGATCTTTCACGTGCTTGCTTAGAGTCACACCAAGGTATTTTATATTATTTGTGATTATTGTGAAGGATGTCATTTCCCTAATTTTTTCTCAGCCTGTTTATCCTTTGAGTATAGAAAGGATACTGGTTTGCTTGAATTAATTTTATATCCAGCCACTTTGCTGAAATTGTTTATCAGCTTTAGGAGTTCTTTGGTAGAATTTTGGGGGTCACTTAAATGTATACTATCATATTATCTACAAATAGTGATATTTTGACTTCTTCCTTTCCAATTTGTATCCCTTTGACCTCCTTATTTTGTCTAATTGCTCTGGCTAAGACTTTGAGTACTGTAGGGAGATTATGGGCAGCCTTTTCTAGTCCCTGATTTTAGTGGGATTGCTTCATGTTTCTCTCCATTTAGTGTGATGTTGGCTGCTGGTTTGCTATATATTGCTTTTTCTATGTTTAGATATGGGCCTTGAATTCCTGATCTTTCCAAGATGTTTACCATGAAAAGGTACTGAATTTTGTCAAATGGTTTCTCTGCATCTATTGAGATTATCATGTGGGATGTTTTCTTTGAGTTTGTTTATATAGTGGATTATTTTGATGGATTTCTGTATATTGAACTCTCCCTGTATTCCTGGGATAAAACCTACTTGATTGTAATGGATGATTGTTTTGATGTATTCTTAGGTTCAGTTTGCAAAAATTTTATGGAGTATTTTTGCATTGATATTCATAAGTGAAATTGGTCTTTCTTTGTTGGATCTTTGTGTGGTTTAGGTATAAACATAATTGTGGCTTCATAGAATGAATTGGGTAGTGTTCCTTCTCTTTCTATTTTGTGAAATAGTTTGAAGAGAATTGGTATTAAGTCTTCTTGGAAAGTCACACTGCATTTTGTGTCACACATCCTCTGTGGACACTGTGAATTTCCACAGGTAAAGCACTAGTCTCAGTGGACACTTTGAATAAGCACTGTCCAAAGCGCAAGTTTCAGTGGACACCTTTTGAGTAAGCTCTGTCCCGAGGGAACATAGCTGTGAATTTCCCTGGCTGGAGAGGATTCTAAACTCTAATCTCAGGGCAGCCCTATCTTTGACTTTCCTTTGATCTATTTCGCAGGAATTTCTGGTATCTGGAGCTATATGCAACCAGGCAAAAATGTTAGGTCTTTGAACTACAATACTGGCCAAAAAACCTGGGTTCTAGGCGCTTTGCTTAGTAGTTCACATACTTCCATTGATCTTTTATGGCTATGCTAATGAGAGTGGCACTGACATTGGGAGACTTTGACTTAAGATTAAGATCTCAGGTTCCCTCAGAGAGAGCCAGGTGATAATTAGGTTACTCACTGAATCTCATTAAGACCTAAGGGTCTGGTCTGCAGTCCCTGTTTAAGGTTTGCAGTCCCTGTTTACGGATGTCACACAGAAATGTTTTCTACCTGGCTAATTTTACATTTTCTCATGGCAAATGGTTATTGCTAATTGTCTTTTGTGCCTGCTGTACTGGATACATCCTTTGATATGTAAAGATCTCATGTTTAAAATACCCTGGCTGAGTGCAATGGGTCGCACTCAGACACCAAATACACAGAGATTCTACACTTTTTCTGTGTCCTGGTGTTCTGTTTGCCATTTCACCTGGAACCCGTGCTTTCCTGCTTCGAAAAAGAATCCTAGCCCCAACCATGAGAGAATGTGGTCTGTAGCAATTCTGCACTGGTCCTGGACTTTTTTTGTTTATGAGACTATTAATGACTGCAAAACTTCTATTATTTTGCATAACTCCTATTTCTTTAGAAGTTATGCAACAGTTTAGATGGTTTATGTGATTCAAATTTAATTTGGTATCTGGTATCTGTCTAGAAAATTCTCCAGATTTTCCAGTTTTGTTGAATATAGGGTTTTTGTAGTAGGATCTGATGATTTTTTGAATTTCCTTGGTTTCTGTTGTTATGTCTCCCTTTTCATTTCTGATTTTGTTAATTTGGATAATGTCTCTGTGCCCTCTGGTTAGTCTGGCTATGGGTTTATCTATATTGTTGATTTTCTCAAAGAATCAGCTCCTGGTTTTGTTTATTCTTTGTATAGTTCTTTTTGTTTCTACTTGGTCAATTTCAGCCCTGAGTTTATTTCCTGCTGTCTACTCCTCTTGGGTATATTTGCTTCTTTATGTTCTAGAGTTTTCATGTGCTGTCAAACTGCTAGCGTATGTTCTCTCCAGTTTCTTTTTGTAGGCCTTTAGAGCTATAAGTTTTCCTCTCAGCACTGCTTTCATTGTGTCCCATAAATTTTGATATGATGTGCCTTCATTTTCATTAAATTCTAAAAGTTCCTTAATTTCTTTATTTCTTCCTTGACCAATTTATCATAGACTGTTGTTCAGTTTCCATGTGTAGGTGGTCTCTTTCTCCCCACCCCTGTCTTCTCTCCCTGTGTGTGTGTGTGTGTATGTGTGTGTGTGTGTGTGTGTCTATGTCTGTGTCTGTACATCTGTGTTTGCTTGTGTGCATTTCTCAAAACTCTTTCATCTTAAATTTAAATACACACATTAACTTTGCACCATCTGTATAAATGAAATTATGGACAAAGATCACAGTTTCAAGGAGCCATATGCTCTACAGAATGATGATTATGGCTAGAGTGTTAATGAGTCTTATCTTTCTCCTGTTCAAAGTATCACTATACTAGGAGAAAATACATAAGTCACGTTCCCAATTAACAGACAGAACAGATGCTTCAACTTGAACTTTGAATACTTCATAATGCACAGTTAGCTGTTTTATTCAACCTGCTTATAAACTAGTCTTATAGTAAGTGCATCCCTCAGATGGGCCATGACTCTCTATGTGTCAGCATAGGAATTCTATCCTCTGTGACAGGATTTAATATTTAGGAGCAGTTTTAACAAAATTCTGCCTTGAGCTACATGGGCTTATCTTCCTGTTCTGACCACTTTGATGTTCCTCCTTTTCCACCCTTATTTTATTTCTTTTTTTTTTTTCATGTTAAATATCTTTTTTTTTATTTTTTTTATTGTATATATTCTATATTTACAATTCATTTCCCTTTTTCTGGTTCCCCACCCCCAAAGGTCCCACATGTCCTTTTCCCTCCCCCTGCTCCCGCATCCACCCCCTCCCACTTTACTGTTCTTGTACTCTCCCCCAATGATGTTTTGGTCCATTCTAGCACCAGTGTCCACTCCTTTCTTCTTGTGAGACATCACTTGATATGTGATTTGTGTCTTTGGTGTTCCAAGCTTCTAGGCTAATATCCACTTATCAGTGACTGTATATCATGGGTATTCTTTTGAGACTGGGTCACCTCACTTAGTATGACATTCTCCAGCTCCATCCATTTCTCTAAGAATTTCATGAATTCATTGTTTCTAATGGCTGTATAGTACTCCATTGTGTATATATACCACATTTTTTGTATCCATTCCTCTGTTGAGGGACATCTGGGTTCTTTCCAGCTTCTGGCTATTATATATAAAGCTGCTATGAACATAGTGGAGCATGTATCCTTATTGCATGCTGGGGAATCTTCTGGGTATATTCCCAGGAGTGGTATGGCTGGGTCCTCCGGAAGTATCACGCCCAGTTTTCTGAGGAACCGCCATACTGATTTCCAGAGTGGTTGTACCAGCTTGCATTCCCACCAGCAGTGGAGGAGTGTTCCTCTTTCTCCACATCCTCGCCAACACCTGATGTCTTCTGAGTTTTTAATCTTAGCCATTCTGACTGGTGTGAGGTGAAATCTCAGGGTTGTTTTAATTTGCATTTCCCTAATGACTAGTGATGTTGAACATTTTTTAAGGTGTTTCTCAGCCATCCGAATTTCTTCAGGTGAAAAGACACCCTTCACAATAGCCACAAATGATATAAAGTATCTTGGAGTGACGCTAACCAAACATGTGAAAGATTTATACGACAAAAACTTCAGGTCTCTGAAGAGGGAAATTGAAGAAGACATCAGAAAATGGGAAAATCTTCCATGCTCGTGGGTTGGCAGGACTAATATAGTCAAAATGGCAATCTTGCCCAAAGCAATATACAGATTCAATGCAATTCCCATCAAAATCCCAACTCAGTTCTTCATAGAGCTAGAAAGAGCAATTCTCAAATTCATCTGGAATAACAAAAAACCCAGGATAGCTAAAACTATCATCAACAGCAAAAGAACTTCTGGGGGAATCAATATAACAGATGGTGCTGGCTCAACTGGAGGTCAACATGCAGAAGAATGAGAATTGATCCACTCTTATCTCCTTGCACTAAGCTCAACTCCAAGTGGATCAAAGACCTCCACATAAAACCAGACACACTAAAACTAATAGAAAAGAAACTGGGGAAGACCCTTGAGGACATTGGCTCAGGGGAAAAATTCCTGAACAGAACACCAATTGCTTATGCTCTAAGAGCAAGAATAGACAAATGGGACCTCATAAAACTACAAAGTTTCTGTAAGGCAAAAGACACTGTCAAAAGGATAAATCGGCAACCAACAAATTGGGAAAAAATCTTCACCAACCCCACATCCGACAGAGGGCTAATCTCCAATGTATACAAAGAACTCAAGAGGTTAGACCCCAGAAAACCAAATAACCCTATCCAAAAATGGGGTACAGAGCTAAACAGAGTCTTTTCACCTTATTTTATTTCTTAATCAGTTACAGTGGGTAGCTCCTCAGTCATGTGACCTGACTCAGAGTAGCTCAGGGTACAATGCCATAATTTGTCCTAAGGAGGTATCTCAGAAACTTTGTCCTAGATCACAACAAAATTTGTCATTTCAAAACATTCTTCGCTTTCTGATCAATATTTGTGTAAACAGACACATGCTCAGCATATTGTGAGCATAATATTCAGTGTCAATTTTATAGTGGAAAACAGTGTATCTGCTCAGTACAGACGCAATAAGGAATAATAGAGCTCCAAAAGTATCTAACTAAGAGTCTTCAAATATGCTCATAATACTCAATATTTTTGGACTGCGGGACACAGGACTGATAAGAAGAAGGATAGGAACCTCTGATTAAAGTTCTTCAAAAAATTCTTTACATGTAGGTTTTCTATACTGATTTATAATAGTATGTATGGTATTTATTTTTAGAATTCACTTGCATATTTGTTGTATCAGTGAAAAACTCATATATGATTATCCAAAGAATACAATTTAATTTGATTCTCATGTATCCAATGTACATTGCTAGATGTGAGTTTTAACTATAGATTTATGATCTGTTTTTATGGCTGAAGAGGTGGTATGTTTAATCCCTTTGCAGGAAGGACTGGTTTTGTTTGTTTTTGTCTTGTTTGGGTTTTGGATCATTACGTGCTATTTTGCCCCCTCCTATATATTCTTCACCCCATTCTCCTCCCAGAGGCAAAGGCCTCTGAGAGGGTGCTCCATCCTTACCACCCCTACTCCCAACACCCCCCACACACACACACCACTGTAGCTTTAAGTTTTCATCACAGGATTAGTCACATCCTTTCCCACTGAGGCCAGACAGGGCACTCTGCTACATATGGGCTTAGGGTCTCAGTCTAGCTTGTGTATACTCATTGTTGGCTTAGTTTCCAGGGGCCCAGGTTAGTTGAGACTGTTGGTCTTTCTATGAGTTTGCCCCCCTCTTCAGCTCCTTAAATCCTTCCTTTAACTCATCCATAGGGGTCCCCATCCTCAGTCCAAAGGTTGGCTCTAAGTATCTGCATCTGTCTCAGTTAGCTGCTGTTGGAGCCTCTCCAAGTACAACCATGCTATGTGCCTGTCTGCAAGCACAGAATTGCACCAGTAATGGTGTCAGGGTTTGGTGCCTGCCCATGGGATGGATACCAGGTTGGGCAGGTCACTGGTCAGCCATTCCTTCAGTCTGCTCCACTTTTGTGCCTGCATTTCTTTTAGGGGCTGTTTTTAAAGCATCTAGAGTATAGCAAGTGAATATAGCTCAACTAGAAAAGCATACAATTTTAATTGAATCAAATATGTTATTATTTATTATTCTATGGATTTCCTGTCTAGGCACCTCCCTACTAGGAAACCTGGACACCTAAAGGTAGTACAGAAGAAGAGACTAAATGATATATATGAACCAGGTATATATCTGGACTGAATACTTAAAGAACTTCCCCTTTATGAATGAACGCTCTCGGGTGGTATTCAGATCATTTGACTCCAACTTAAAATTGCTTGTTCTTCTCCTAAGAGGTGCCCAGCTTCCTTCATCCAATCCTTATTCCTTTTTTAATATTTCTAATATTAATTTGAAGTATTGTCTACATTTCTTTGCCTGAAATTTGCTCTATACCAAGTTGGCTTTGAACTCAAGGGAGCTTCTTGCCACTGTGTGTTTGGATTAAAGGGATGTCTGAATTCAAGTCGGATCACACAGGTCTAGAAGGTCTTTGGATTGATCCCTTGCCAAAGCAGCCATGTTGCTGGATTAAAAATCATATACATGATCTTTGAGCTATTTATGAATTATGATGACTCTAAAATCCTTTCTGTCTTCTTAATTCCAGCCATCAAGAGAACATGTTCAGGAGCAAGTTTGCCCATACCAAAAAGTGATGTTCTTAACTTAGGCAAATGTTTATTTGTGTAGTTCCAGAATTAAGGCATGCAGTACACTGGAAACTTCAGCAACGTCTCATGAGTATGTCTTTTTGTTCTTTTCTTTCTTTGAGTGGTAAGGACTGACAAATTGTCATTTTTAATACAGTGGTTTTAGAAGCTCAATTACTTTTGGGCTAAATTACTACAGGATATAATAGACATCAAGAGGTAGCCTTTCATAAAAAGCAAACAATTCTTCACTTTACACTGTATATGAGACAAAATATAACAAGCTTATGTTCACTTCTAAGTTGTGGTTTTTATTGAGGCTCATCTAAACTGAGGTGAACCCATATCATATTTTGTAATATAAATACTAGAGACCCTTGTTTCTAAAGATATGATTAGAAATGTCTTTTACTGTGTATCATCCATATCCCAATTTCAGAACAATATAATGTCTGTACTCCTACTGGTATGTAGTTGAAATATATGACTATCTGATGATTGTTTAATATTTTATTTAATGTGATTAAAATGTCATTGTTATCAGTGATAGTATGTGTAAAACAAGCATTTCATGTATAATCAACAAAAATCAGTAAACTACTTTTGTTTCATGTTGTATGATTTCAAATAATGTTTATACTTTTAATAATAGGATTTGGCATCTGAAAAAAAATCATATGAACTTTGATAAGAAAACAATTCTTTAAACCGACAATACAAAATAACTGAAATATGGTTTTCAGTAGCAAAATGTAAACACTGTATGTATGCCATTAAGGGTCTTATAAAGTGAGCCATTGAAACAATTTCATTCAGTAATAAAAATTATAGGCCTTTATTCTACAATTTTATGCAAAATTATGATATACTTGGTCAAGGATGAAATTATCTACAGTCTAATAGTCATGGTCCATATATGTACAAATGGCTATTATAAATAATTTCCTGAGAATAGAAGAACATTTAATTACAGAGATAGTATAATTAAGAAGGGGTCAATGATTCTTTAATATACATAAGATTGCCTGACCAACTGCCAAGACTATACACAGGAAGTAGATACCAAAATCAGGTTCAGAATATGGAATTTTACAATGACAATTAAGACAAGAAAAACAGATGGGATATAGCAAGAAACAATGAGTTGAAAGCTTGCACACTGCTTGACACTGTTTTCCTGAGGGCTCATTTCAATGATTGTGTGTACATACCAATACAATTTCTGAGGCTGGAAGGAAGTCCACCCTTAAGATCATGTATGTTAAGATTTGGAAATGTAATTCGTTTTCCAGTCTTCTTAATAGTCTTGTACTGTTTCAAGACCAGGGTTGATACTACTCATAATTAATGGTTGCAAAGAAATGAGTCCCTTTTCACTCTATGTGATAGACTTATCCCTGTGCACACAATGAGTATGAAGGCAGAATTGCCTTCTATGGGTATCCTACAGCACAGAGAACACATATCCAAGGGCAGCCTAATGATGACAATGTTTTATCTAATAGATCTTTTTCTTCTTTTTTTAATCTTAGAAAATATGATTCTCTTTTTCCTTTTTTAATTGGATGTTTTAATAGTTCTTTTTCAATGTACTTTTCAAATTATTTTTTGAATTTTTTAATCTTTTTTTACACTTCAGATGCTATCCCCCTCACAGTCTACCCTCTGACTGTTCCACATCCCATACCTCCTCCCCCCATCTCCCCGCTTCTTACCATCCCTATCCCCTCACCCCCCCAACCCATCCCATCAGACTTCCTCACTCCCTGGAGCCTCCATTCTCTTGAAGGTCAGGCGCATCTTCTCTGACTAAACCCAGACCCAGCAGTCCTCTGCTGTATATGTGTGGGGGCCTCATATCAGCTGGTGTACGCTGCCTGGTTGGTAGTCCAGTGTCTGAGAAAACTCGGGGGTCCATGATAGTCAAGACTACTGGCCTTCCTACAGGGTCACCCTCCTCTTCAACTTCTTGGAGCTTTTCCCTAATTCAACCACCGGGTCAACAGCTTCTGTCCATTAGTTGGTTGTAAATATCTGCATCTGACTATTTCAGTTGATTGTTGGGTCTTTTGGAGGGCATTCATGATAGGCCCCTTTTTGTGAGCACTCCATAACCTCAGTAATAGTGTCAGTCCTTGGGGACTGCCTTTGAGCTGGATGCCAATTGGCCTGTAGCTGGACCCCCTATTATTCAGGCTCTTCTCCATTTTTGTCCCTGCATTTCTTTCAGACAGGAACAATTATGGTCAGAGTTTTTGACTGTGGGATGGCAATCTCATCCCTTACTTTATTCCCTGTCTTTCTGCTAGAGATGTTTAAAAGATAAATAATCTTTCTTATGTGATTCCATCCTTCCTTCCTTCCTTCCTTCCTTCCTTCCTTCCTTCCTTCCTTTCTTCCTTCCTTCTTGTACTGATACTTGGGACTACATCTGGGGCCTTGTGCTTTGTAAGCAGGTATTTGACCACTGAACTAAATCTTAAATCTCTAAACAACTTTTCTTTAAAGAAAATTTAAAAAATATTGAACAGTTTGTGAAGAAATAAACCTGGCCAGACTAGTCTGAAAATTCAGCACCAAGTTTCTATCTTGTGCATATCAATAGAAGACACCCTGCTTTGGAATAAATAAATAAATAAATAAATAAATAAATAAATAAGTAAATAAAATTTTCTCTTGATTTGAATACTATATTCATTTAGATGAAATTATTTTATGAGACATTAGAATAGAAAAATGCTCATGTCGTTTACACATGAAACTGGTCGTTTTTCTAATATTACATATTAGCAATCACAGGAACCTCGGGCTAATTACCAATCAAAATCAGCATCAACCTCTTTTATGTAACTGACTACCACATGTGGGCCCCTCCTGTGCTGCACTAGGAATCAACCTGTGAGCCTAACTGAACTCCCTCCTGCACAGGACATGCCCTCAGCATGGCAACTGAAGGTTACTTAATATCTTGTCCCAGACCTCCCGGCTTCTTGTTCAATTGCCAGCAGGAGTTTGCTTTTAATCAATAGCAGACAGCCAATGTTAATAGCCTCTTGACTTCTTTCTGCATGGTATCATGCTTTGGGAAATTGTGGATTTTGCCAAAACTCTGCCAATTGCGTGAGTTGACCTCAAATCTTCTATATTTTTTGTCAAATATGCCAATGAATTTGAACATGCAACGAACTATGGCTTATCTTGTGTGAATAAACTGAAGGTAACACATACCGATTATTTCCTTACAAAAACATTCTTAAATTTTAATGCATAATACCACAGAAAAGTGATATAAAATAAATTATTTCACCAGTCACTTCATAGAAAGTCATTGATGGTAATAATTTAAAGTTGACTTAAAACTACAATGTTTAAAAGAGAGCTAAAAGATAGAAAAATAAAGAAAAACTCACTCATATATAATATTTTATGATCATCTAATTTATCTGTGACATTATGGTAATAATTATGTTGAATAAGTTATTCAACTACTATTAATCCAGAAAATTACTATGGATGAAAAGGATAAATAAAAATGCATAAAATCAACGACTGTCTCTGGATAAAGGAGGAACATGTAGGTTTTATTCGATATTTTGAAAACACTACTTCTGTTACTTTCATGAGACTGACAACAAGAGTCGCTGGTGCTTTATGACCTGTATAACTTCCTGAGAGTTGTGAGTAAAAATGAGTCAAGATGCGAGCATGTATATCTAATGTAGGCAAGTGGAGCTGCTTGAACAGGAGCTAATCCAGACTTCTTAGTCTGCGCAGAGTGTCTTGACCATTTCCCCCTCTTCTCTGTGTAGCAGAGATTTACATCAGCCTGCATTCTCTTACAACATTTTCAAGCACAATTCTCTGCTCTGAAAAATATACATCAAACCAAATGAGCAAACAGATCTGAGAAACAAACTTGGAGCTAATGATATCTTGGCTTCCATTCTCTACTGCATTCTTCAGAGGTTTTCTAATTTCTCTATTCTTTGAATACAGCCTTGATTCTGTTCTTTATGTGCACTACAGAGGTCTGTATTTATATCTATCTACATCAAGCAGGGGCAATTGACACACTTCATTCTGTTTCTCAGAGAAACATTTTTCCCCCACCAAATCATATGACTTTTATGTCAGTGTTTAGAAAATAAATAGGATTATATAGCAAAGAATGCAATGAATGTGTAGATTTCAAATATATGAAGTAGAAATACTACATCTTACACACAATAGGCAGGAAAGCAGTACCCATGGAGAAACATCCATGGAGGAAATAACCAACCCAAAGACTATGGCTCATGCAAAATTCAGGCCACCCATATACACAGTGCAGGCACGGACTACCAGCAAATCCACAAACTGAAAGTTCTGAGTTTGATGGCAAAAGCAGACTTACTTGATAAATAAGTACACATATACAGATATACTCAGGAGGGTTGCTCATGAAGTGCTCTTCGAGTAAGAATCACTATCATGACCTGGCTATACTTGAAGACTTCATTTGGTTTATTAATATATACCAGAAAACTCTAATTCTAATTATTTTTTAGACTAAGTATTTTGTTAAGTGAGTAGGTAAACAAATAGTTTCCCAATAGATTAAGGGCTATATGAACTCAAGTGTTTTTGGTGCATCTACCATCAAATAAGATTATTTATCTGGGAGGGCAAGATGGAAGAGATTCATTCCCTTCTTAAGGGAATAACCGTATATACTACATAACTATATACATTCTATAACTACATATTCATAATCCTTTAGGAAGCTAAGATTATTCTATGTGAATTCTGTCTGATTTTGAAATAAAAACTCAAAAGAATAATATATGTTAACATATGATGAGCTATAGTGATATATATACATATATATGTATGTATATGTATACACTCGCACACATTTAGAGTATAATCTTCTTAAATGCCTATTTTATGATTTCTTTACTGATCACATAATGTTCCCATTTCTTTGGTACATTCAAAAGCAATCCTGGTATGTAATTTTAATTTCAAAGATAAAATATCATTTTTAATCCAAATGTGGGAATATAATTCTTTCTCACTATTTCCTCTATCTGGTAAACTACTCTAACCTTTTTTTTCCTGAGTAACAGATGTTATTTGCTAAGCACTTATACCTCCATAGCTCTATTTTAATATGTTCTCACAAGATTGAAATCATCTTTAGTGAGGCATGCTGGTAGAGACTTACGTACATTGGCTCTTTACAGTCTTTGAAATTTTCTTCTTCACAAAGCCTGCCATTACCATTGTTGTAGACTTTTAGCCCAGAGAATAAAAGATGAGCTGACAGGCCGTGCTGTAGTATGCCTGGATTGCTGACGGCTGCCGTAGGAACATGGCAGTTTGCCTAGCTGCTGTCACAAGCATAACACTAAAACTGCTTTCCGCTCTCTTAACAATTGGTTGGAGAAGAGTTACTTTTTATTAAGGGACCAGGTGTGTGCTTATACTTTATAGTTAAGCAATCAAAATTATCAGTGTTTCAGACTGAACAGCTAATTAGGTTCAGAGTCTGTTGTTCCTGTGGATGACCTTGGCTTGGGACTTCTGCCACATGACACTGGAGGACATATAAGTCATTGTTTTTAGTCCTTGCTTGGAGATAATTAAACAGTTTAGATTTACACTGATATAGCTGTTTACTGCCAGTATGTTCTTTCTTCTACATTACCCAAGAATTTGTAAATATTTAATGTCTATGGAAGGAATCCTTACCACAGGGTTTTAGTGATTCATCCCCTTAAAGTAAAATTCACATTTTTATTTTTTTTATTTTATTCTAAAGAAGGTTCTCTCAATAACATCTATTATGGTCCAGTCCCAATGTTTACTCCATGTAAGAGTCAGAAAAGCAATATAACCAATTCTATGTGGATTACAGAGAAAGTCTGTTCAGACACAGAGAGGATGCAAACAAGGAGTCACCTGGGTGTTTTCACACATCTTCACACAGTTGGGCAAACTTCAGTCTAATATACGCATCCTCCTTCTCCAAAGCTAGGCACACAGTCTGCGTCAGCTGCTACTGCTGCTGAGAGTTCCTGAACTGGCAAAAAGCTCTCTGCAGGCTCTTAAAATAACTCTGGGATTTAAACTCCCAACAGGTGCAAAAAAATGCTTCATTACCAACTCTGAAGCATAGCAAAGCTGTGTGAAAGGGAGACTGTATAGAAGGGATTGTCTCTGTAAAGCTTTGTATTCTGTGTGAGAAAACTGCTCAAGAAAGTTCCATCAGGCATATGGTGATTTGCATTTATTACCAAATGATACTGATTTCTCTTGTGTTCAGTCACAGCCTTTAGGTTAATTTGCACAATGTTCGTATTTTCCTTTCAATTTTGAATGAATATTAATAGCAGAAATAGTTTCTAAGAACTCATATGTGTAAAATATGTAGTCGTTATATCTAATTAAATTTGTGTTACTGTTAAAATTCTGAATTTCTCACCATGTTGTTTTATAACTTCTGGCTGGAGTTCTTTTACAGAAACTCAGGCTGTTGTTATTTCTATTAGATACTTATTCAAGTATCAGGATTGATTTCTAGAGTAAGAATAACTTTAAATCCTTCTGTATTCAATATTTGGTCTTCTAAGCATCATTTAGAATTCTACAAGAATACCCAAATGGCTGTTTAAGCCACCTCATCGACTGTATATTGTTCCTGTTTTCTCCATGGTGATGATTATCAGTCATTTTATCACAGTAAGGCATTCCTGAACCTGAAAAGATGGGTTTATATTTTAAATATTGAAATTCAAATTCATCAGAGAGCACAGAAATGCTCTCCCTGAGTTCTTGTGTATAGATTTTTACCTGCCCTTCTCACATACTTCACAGTTCACCTTAACCCATTTTTAAAATTTATTCATTAATCATTTTTTACAGTCCAGACTTTATCATCCTCCTGGTCTACCCTCTGACTATTCCACATCCCATTTCTTCTCCCCATGTCTCCAAGATGATGTTCCCACTCCCACCCCTCACCCCACCAGAACTCTCCCCTCCCTGGGGACTCAAGTCTCTTGAGGGTTAGGAGCTTCTTCTCTGGTTGAGTCCAGATCTGGCAGTTCTCTGCTGTATGTATGTTGGGGGGCATTGTTTTTGTTTTTCTTTCCTTTTTTTAGTGGATATTTTCATTATTTACATTTCAAATGTTATCCTCTTTCCCAGTCCCCTCCAACCCTGCATCCCCTCTCCCTCCCCCTGCTTTTAAGAGGGTATTCCTCTACCCACCCAACTACTTCTGCCTCCCCACCCTGGCATCCCCCCTAAAATCCCCCTACACTGGGGCATTGAGCCTTCACAGGACAGGACCAAGAGCCTCTCTTCCCATTGATGCCCAACAAGGCCATCCTCTGCTGGAGCCAAGGGTCCCTCCATGTGTGCTCTTTGGTTGGTAGTTTAGACCCTGGGAGCTCTGGGGAGTCTGGTTGGTTGATATTGTTGTTCTACCTATGGGGTTGCAAACCTTTTCAGCTCTTAAGAATTGTCATACATTCGAGTTTTTGTTTGTTTGTTTGTTTTGTTTTGTTTGTAAAGCATGGCTGTTTTCACCCTTACTTTTTGTTTCACTTGGACAATATAGGTGACATATACTATCAATCCCCTTGTAGAGAATGTATATACTATAACTGCTCCCCTCCTAAGGCTTCTATGCTATCAACCCATGTAGGCAATGTGTAATTTAACCTCCCCCTATAGGCAGTATATGCT
The DNA here is from genome assembly GCA_964023405.1 of Apodemus agrarius. Classification (NCBI taxonomy): domain Eukaryota; kingdom Metazoa; phylum Chordata; class Mammalia; order Rodentia; family Muridae; genus Apodemus; species Apodemus agrarius. The sequence continues at coordinate 10,754,650 of OZ030020.1, read as the reverse complement.
ATTAACACCCCTGTAGGTGATGTGTACTATCAACTACCCTGTGGGCAATGTATACTGTCAATCCCCTATCCCTTGCTTCTCTTAAATACCAGAGGTCTCTGTTCCTTTGCTATCCTTCTGTTTTCTGATTGGTCCATTTCTTTTAACTGGTCAGTCTTCTCTTTCTTTGCCAGATTTTTACATATTTTTTTCCATGTTGAGTTTCAGAACACTTATTATTAGTTTGGATTTTCTCAAATGCTATCATTTAAGTTACCATTTACTAACAGATAATATACAGAGTGTGCCAGAAGTCATTGCCATGTATCCTGATTCAAATTTCAACATTACTGACTGTGAGATTTGTTCAGTATGTGAAAACCAAATAGCCATTAGTATTTTAGATATATGTTAACCCACACCATTACTGTAATGCTACATCTCCCCCCCCCCCGCCAATTGATTTGAATGGCGGTTACCAAAGAGCATGCATAGAGGAGTAGATGCCTGCAGTTTAGCAGCTGTTGCTTGTGGGTCTTCATATTGTATCAGTTGAGATGACCCTCATATTCTCATGCACACCGCAACTCTCTCACTGCATGAAGGCCATCACAGCCAGCTATGCACTAAAATGGGCATCCCTCTTTATTCCCCCATATGCAAGTTCAACCTCCCTACTCAGATCACCACAAGCTCTGTGTCCTGGCTGGTTCTGTGTGTCAGTCGGCACAGGCTGCAGTTAGCATAAAGAAAAGAGCCTCAGTTTGGGAAGTGCCTCCATGAGATCCAGATGTGAGGGCATTTTCTCAATTAGGGATCAAGGAGGAGGGCCCACTGTTGGTGGTGTGATCCCTGAGCTGGAAGTCCTGGGTTCTATAAGAGAGCAAGCTAAGCAAGCCAGTAAGAAGCATCCCTGAATGGCCTCTGCATCAGCTACTGCTTCCTGGCCTGCTTGAGTTCTAGTCCTGACTTCCTTTAGTGATGAACAGCAATGTGGAGGTATAAGCTGAATAAACCCTTTCCTCCATAACCCGCTTTCTTAGTCATGATGTTTGTGCAGGAATAGAAACTCTAACTAAGACACTGTGTCTTGCATTTTTTAATTGGATATTTAGTTTATTTACATTTCAAATGTTATCCCCTTTCCAGGTCTCCCCTATGGCAACCTCTTACCCTATCCCCCTCTCCCTGCCTTTATGCGGATGCTTCCCCCAGCCACCTACCCACTCTTGCCATTCTGCCCTGGCATTCCCTTACATTGGGGCATTGAACCCCCACAGGACCAAGGGTTTCCCCTCCCACTTATGTCCAACAGGGCCATCCTCTGCCACATATGCAGCCGGAGCTATGGGTACTCTTTGGTTTGTGGTCCAGTCCCCAGGAGCTCCAGGAGGTCTGGCCCATAGACACTGTTATTCCCCCTCATAGGGCTGCAAACCTCCTCAGCTCCTTCATCCCTTCTCCACCTCTGCCATCAGGGATCCCAAGTTCAGTCCAATGGCTGGCTAGCCAGCATCTGCCTCTGTATTTGTCAGGCTCTGGCAGAGCCTCTCAGGAGACAGCTATCAGGCTCCTGTCAGCATGTACTTCTTCTTGGCATCCACAATAGTGTCTGGGTTTGGTGTCTGTGTATGGGGTGGATCCCCAGGTGGGGCAGTCTCTGGATGGCCTTGCCTTCTGTCTCTGTTCCACACTTTGTCTCCATATTTTCTCCTGTGAGTATTTTGTTTCCCCTTCTAAGAAGCACTGAAGCATCCATATTTTGGTTGTCCTTCTTCTTGAGCTTCATATGGTTTGTGAAAATTGTTATCTTGGGTATTCCAAGCTTTTGGGCTAACATCCACTTATTAGTGAGTGAAGCTGTGTCTTTCAAATGATTCTTATTTTCTTTTTTCAATGTCTGTGAGCCAACACTAAAAATGAGTATTACTCTACCCTATTCCTTTGACTTTGATTTTAAAAGTTTATTATTTGATCATATTCTACACGGATGCACTGTAGATTTAATATATCCACTCTGACACATTCCGTTCCTCACTCATCTTTTCCCACGTCCATTCCTTTGTTTGTATTCTTTCTTTTTAAATTCATTTTTAAAAAAATCTTCATTCCTAGGATCCAGTGTCCTCAGTACTCCTGCTGTGAGGATTTTGGCTAGTTTCCTTTTAAATGTGAAGTGTGGCAGTGTGACTCAGTGTTTATCTCAATACATTTTCGTTGCTGGCAAGAGCTCTTCTTGGTCTTCACATCCAATGACACTAGACTCTGATCCTTAGATTTCTTCCATGTTTTCATGTCCTGCCTCAAGGAAGGATCCTGAGCCCTGTGGCATGGAACATGTGATGTTTTCTGGATACAATGTGACAACTTCTGGGATGTTTTAGATTTTATCCTGAGTCCACTTTACACAAGAAGGAGGCCTTCCCTAAGGTAGTGTTTGCACTGAACCTGCAGCTATAGTTAGAAACTGCCTTGTCAAAAAAGGTGTGGGAAGATATTATCTTCCATTCCATGGTCTGAGTTAAACTTCTCTTCTTCTAGAAATCTTTATATTTTAAAAATATTTGAGGTTTGAATATAATGCATTCTGGGGCATTGTCCTCGGTAAACAGAACTCTAGCAAATAAGCTGCAACCCTGTCTCAGAATACTCGATCTGTTACTACAGAAAAATCTTTTCCTACTTAACAAGACAAATAATTTTAAAATAAGAAAACATTTTTAAATGTTATTAGTTGAGTTATCAAGAAATGAAATTATTTTTATTCATAGTATAAACATATTTAGAACCATTTTGATCAATGTTGATTTATTTGACTATTGAACAGTCTTGCATTTATTATGATAATTTACTCTCCATAGAGATTTATATATTATACATAACCATTTGAGTCAGATATAATTTTGATCAAATACATATAAATTATACATGTAAAATTATATATATTCAACATACTGTCACTTAAATTAATTTGTTTCTTTACTTTTGTGGTATATCTCTTATTTTATAAAACCTACATTAACTCAACAGACACAAAGATAAATTTATTTCTCTCCTATAGTTTAAACATTAGCAGGGTGTTGAAGACACATTAGAATATAGTGAATTTTCTTTTGCAAGATTTGTAAAACTTTTCCACAGAGTTTAGAAGTTTAGAAATAAATCATTGTGATAAGATGAATGATATATGAAACTTAATAAAAATTAACAATTTTTGTTAATAACAATTAACAATTAATGTAAGATAAGATGTTATAAAACAGTCCAGTTTAGTAAAGAAACCGAGGGGGGAGGGGGAATGATTGGGGAATAGTTGGGGGGGGAGAGGAACTATGGGAAGTATGGTGGGTGGGAACTGGGAAAGGGGAAAGCCTTTGGAATGTAAACATAGAATATAGAAAATAAAAATTAAAAAAAAAACAGTCTGGGGTGTCAATGGACCTGTGAAATTCTTGAATTCTGGTATTTCTCACAAAGTAAGGTCACTTTCCTTCATAGATGTGACAGGCATCACATGAACATTACAGGTATGGCTGTATTTCATATACACGTGTTGTCAAAGAAGAAAAATATATGTGTTTATATCATGAGTAAGTAAAGATGCTTGTGGGTATGAATAAAGTCCAAGGCCATTTCAAGATAAGATGCGACCAATCAGTCGTCACATCATAAATTCTACTTGCCTGGCACTCTGGGCAAATTTTCTAGTCTTCAATAAAAGATGAATGAAATGGGGACTTAGTGTGACACCCATGGCAGGGCACTTTGCATGAGAAATAAAATAAATGTTCATTTAAAGCTAAACTAAAGAACAAAAAATATAAAAGTCATATGATGTTTAATAGTAAAACATATTGAGAAATTCAAACATGTCACAGTTTTCCAAATATGATATTTTCCCTTAATTGTCAGTATGAATGGCTGAAAGGGTGACCTGGAGATGCATAATGCTAACTCTGAGTTTGTTTGTATAGGCATTTTCAGAGGCAATTGAATCATTAGGGATGTGGCCTAATCAATGAAATCACATCTTGAAGTATTGATAACATGGTGACAATATGTTTTTAAATATTTTTATTACATATCTTCTTTCTTTCCATTTCAAATGTTATCCCCCTTTCCTGGTTCCCCCCCAAAAAGTGCTTTATCCCATTCCTCCCTCTCACTGCTCGCCAATTCACCCACTCCTGCTTCCCTGTCCTGGCATTCCCCTACACTGGGGCATCGAGCCTTCTCAGGGCCAAGGGCCTCTCCTCCCTTTGATGTTCAACAAGACCATCCTCTGTTACATATGCAGCTGGAGCCATGGGTCCCTCCATGTGTACTCTTTGGTTGGTAGTTTAGTCCCTGGGAGCTCTGGGGGTACTGGGTGCCTCATTCATAATTCTATTCCTCCTATGGAGCTGCAAGCTTCCTTCAGTTCCTTGGGTCCTTATGTCAATGAGAACATATGCCCTCTAGGACTATGCCTGAAACTGGCAAAAACACCAGTTTCTCTGTTTTCTTGATACCCTGTTGTGAATGATCCGGCTCTACCTCAAGGTTCCAAGCATAATGGGCTGATATCTCTCCAACAGTTGAGTCAAAATATCACCTTCTAGTTAATCTCACAATTTAGGGCATTAAGAAAATCAATACATAAAATGTATATTATTAAATTTAATCAGAAATATCAGTAACTCCTTAAAAGGATTTTATATAATGGTAATATTATTTCAAAGCAAGTATGTTCTTTTATCACTTTACGAGTTGCTAATTTGTACAGGAATGTAAATACCTATGAAAAATGCAATTCTAGTTTTGCATCTGGATTTTTGATGGAAATGTTGCATTTCGTGATCACTTATCCTCTACATTTTGATCAGTTGTTTTTTTCTCTAATAGCCTTTTGCTACAAAATGAGGAATGAGAGAGACAATCTCTATTTATATAAGGATGAATAATTAGAAAAAGTTAAAAGAGATTTAGGAAATTGCAGTAATAGATTCTCTCGAAGGTCTATGATCTCTCCAACTAAAGGAATTTGGCTGAGTTATATGTATAAATTACCTACTATTGAGTGGCCAATTAGAAAGCTGTTGTTAAGCAGGTGTGTAACTGCCACAATTGTCCCATTACAGATTATCTTTTCATTCCCAGGATTTACATCCAGGTATTATGTTCTTTTTTTTTTTTTTTTTTTTTGAGACAGGGTTTTTCTGTATAGCCCTGGCTGTCCTGGAACTCACTCTGTAGAACAGTCTGGCCTCGAACTCAGAAATCCACCTGCCTCTGTCTCCCAAGTGCCAGGGATTAAAGGCATGCATCACCACTGCCCAGCTGGGTATGACTTTCAATTGCTTTTCTCCCTTGGTAGTTTGCATAGCACCTTTTAATACTAAAATAACTGGGCCAGGCAGTGGTGGTGCATGCCTTTAATCGCAGCACTTGGGAGGCAGAGATAGGCGGATTTCTGAGTTCCAGGCCAGCCTGGTCTACAGAGTGAGTTCCAGGACAGCCAGGGCTACACAGAGAAACCCTGTCTCGAAATAAAATTCAAAAAATGCTAAAATAACCATTCTTCTGAATCCTGTGTTCAGATTGTGTTTAGCAATAGGGTCTTAAATTCTATCAAGAATTTAAGAGCAATGATTAGAGGACTTGATAAAACAGATATCAATTCTTAAGGTGAATCTCTTGATTGTACATTCTCAAAAAATGCTGTTTGTTGTAGTTTGATGGAACAGATAAGCAGTCTGTGATCCACAGAGCAAAGCAATGTAATTAAAATAGCATAATGAGCTTTCTAAGGACTAGACCTTTAACCATTTCAAGTAGCTTTAGTAATTAGGAACATTTGATATTTTACAACAGAAATGTTCTAATTGGCTGACATTTTCTGTTCTGGAACAATGATGAATATTTTATCCTAATTTAAGAAAAATAGTAATATTTTCATTGAAAAAGACACATATAATCTTTGTTATACTGCAGAACATAGATACCTTTTTTCAGAATACATAAAAGTATTAATTGATTATAAAAGTTGCCAGTGTTTTTATTACATTAAGTAAGGAGTTCTATATCAGCTGGGAATAACACTGTCCAACTATAATCCTAACAGTAGAGTAGGTAAAGCCAACCATTGGTGCCACTCTGGGCTACAAAGCATCATGTAATATCAGAAGAAGTCACCACCAACAAACAATGTCATCAATAAAAATATTCTGTACTAAAGTAATAACGAATAAATTAAAAATTGTTATCTTGCATTGTAGCAAAACTGACTTAGAAACTTGTGTTCTGTTTGGCCACATGGCATTAGTTTTCAAGGAAAATGAATAATGTACAGATGTTCAAAGCTAATAGATCTGTAAAAGCTTGTCAAATTTAAAACAATTATAGCTGAATACCTATATTGTGTTAAGAACATTGTTAGTTCTAGAAGCAAGTAAAAGGTTTTGAAAAGGACAAAAGAATGGAATAAAAAACTGTCTAATTCTGTTGTTTTATAGTTAATTACATATGAATGATTAACATTTAAAGACCCAAACCATGTTTAGAAGGCCATTTTTAGAAGGCCATTTTTAGAAGAGATGCTGTAGTTCCACTATAATTTTCAGTGATATCAACAAAAATAACTTATTTTCTTGTAGTATATTATTAATTTTTTAAAAGTAAATATCAAAACAATGAAATTATGTCAAACCGAGGCTATTAATTTGTACGAGAGAAAGGGTCATTGCTCAGGAGGGTTTTGATGGCAGAAAGAATGGGGGAATGGTGGAGTTATGCTGTCCCAAAATAACAAAAAAGGACAACAGTTCAAAGTACAATTTTAAGATGATCTTCCATCCCACAAAAATTAAAATGAAATTTGAAGGAAATGGTAGTAGTGGAAGAGGTGTGACACCTTCAGCTCCCTCTCAGAGTTTCTGTGTTCACATACTCAACTAGAAAATCCCTTTCCATTAAAACCACCTCTATGTGTACTGTGCAACCAAGCATTCTACCCTAGGACAATACATAAAGTATCTATACATTGGTGTATAATTTAATAGTAGCTATACCTCACATAGAGAAATAATCCACATTTTCACAGAGAAAAGAATTAATTTAGAAAATTGATGAATATTCTAAGTGATAATGAATATGTAATCTAAATGCAGCTAATGCAAACAGATAGATAACAATTACATAATATTGAATGGTTGTTACCAGACACAAAATTGGGGGAAAAAGTGTCAAATGAGATGTTTATGTAGGGATTTGAGTTCTAAACATCATGGCTAGATGTTGGTTATATTGATATGTTTGCTGAGATATGCTTTGATACAACGCCTACCCACTTGCATATGTGTGTATGAATGTGAGCAGACATATCTGAACTAGTATATATAATACTCATATTTTAGTTTCTGACATCTGAATTATTTCACACTAGTCTGAGGATTCCAAGCCCTGGATACAATGATCACTATTCTTTATTAAGAAGGGATAACTAAGTTAGAGAATAGTAACTATTTTAATATTTTGATGTTGACTGAAAATGTTGTAAATTATTTTAAATCCTAATTACCACTGGGACTCATATAAACTCAGATACCAAAAGATCAAAAGCAGGAATCATATATTATCTTAGTTATACAAAGAGTAATCATTACTGTTTGATTTCAAATTCAATGCTATTATGTGTTAAATTCTATGCTACCTCTATACTGTGACCATAAATTGATATTTAAAAGTGGCAAGCAAATAAAGCAAGCTTCACACTTAGAATTCACATATGCTTCTTTCATGGGCAGAGTTTAAAAATGTCCAAGTCAATGCAAAACTACCCTATTTGTCTACATTCTAGCTGAAGAGCATATATATTGTTCAATGTATTGAAAAGATTGTTGTTCAACTTGATCTATTTCCCATTACTTATCGGTATTGCTTGGTCAAACCTTTACTAATGGAGGTTTCAGCAAAATACTAGAGCAGAAAGAAGCTAACAACAAGGTTTTCTTGCAGTTAAGTCTTTATGCATCAGAATTTATATTCATGTAACTGTTCTTTTAAGTACCAAATAGTAAAACTTATAAGTTACACTGGCGAGTCCCTTCATTGTACATATGTATACACGCTCATGTGTGCAACTATAGACACACATGTGCCACAGTGCAGTGGAGGTTAGAGGACAGTTTTGCATATGAGCTTCCACCTCCCACTTCAGTTGAGACAGTTTCATTGCTGCTCCCTGTTGAAGGATTTTCCCTGTCTAGTCACATTAGGGCAGTGGGAGGCCTGTGATTGGACAAGAAAATGGAGAAGGAGCTAAGAGTTGCAGAGAGAGAGAGCTTCTTGAGCGAGGAGAGGGGGAGGATCCAAGATGAATGCTGACATGTACCTGCATGGTGTTTTCCAGCCACACGTAGCTATGATTTCACAAGGTTAGAATTATTGGGATAAAGCTTTTATCATCAATTGGTTCTGATATAGTTGTATAAGCATCTTGTAAGTTGTGTTATTGATACATAAATCTTATTGGTCAATTAAGCTTTTATTTGTTCATGTATTCATGTATTCATGTATTCATGTATTTATTTATTTATTTATTTATTTATTATTAGATACATTCTTTATTTACATTTCAAATGTTGTCCCCTTTCCTGGTTCTCTCCCGAAAAAACCTTAACCCATTTCCCTTCCCCATACTCACCAATCCACCCACTCCCACTTCCCTATTTTGGCATTCCTCTATACTGGGGCATTGATCCTTCTCAGGACCAAGGGCCTCTCCTCCCTTTGATATCCAAAAAGACCATCCTTTGCTACATATGCATCTAGAGCCATGCGTCCCTCCATGTGTACTCTTTGGTTGGTGGTTTAGTCCTTGGGAACTCTGGGGGTACTGGGTGGTATATACTGTTGTTCCTCCTATGGTGCTGCAAACCCCTTCAGCTCCTTGGGTTCTTTCTCCAGCTCCTCCATTGGGAAACTGTGCTCAGTTGAATGGTAAGAGTCATGAATTACCTGGTGATTAAGTGTTGAGATCGTTGACTGAGGGGCGTTATGTGGAAGCAAGAGGAGGTTCCTTGCCAGAGAGATGCCCTGGTGGGAGCCCTGTGGACTGGCATAGCCAGAGAATTTGCAGTCCAAGACTATGTGCGTGAGATCAGGGAGCCCTGTGTCCCGTTGATTGCAGGCACTAGTGTGGACAGTGCTGGGTCGGTTTCTTTCTTTTTTTGTATTTTCTATATTTTTTGTTTACATTCCAAAGGCTTGTGGCTATTGTGAAGGGTGTTATTTCCCTAATTTCTTTCTCTGCCTGCTTGTCCTTTGAGTACAAGAAGGCCACTGACTTGCTTGAGTTAATTTTATAACCTGCCACTTTGCTGAAGTTGTTTATCAGCTGTAGAAGTTCTCTGGTGGAGTTTTTTGGGTCGCTTAGGTAAACTATCATATCGTCTGCAAATAATGATAGTTTCACTTCTTCCTTTCCAATTTGTATCCCTTTGACTTCCTTATGTTGTCTAATTGCTCTTGCTAGAACTTCAAGTACTATATTGAAAAGATATGGAGAAAGAGGGCAGCCTTGTCTAGTCCCTGATTTTAGTGGGATTGCTTCAAGTTTCTCTCCATTTATTTTGATGTTGGCTACTGGTTTGCTGTAGATTGCTTTTACTATGTTTAGGTATGGGCCTTGAATTCCTGCTCCTTCCAAGACTTTTAGCATGAAAGGATGCTGAATTTTGTTGAATGCTTTTTCAGCATCTAATGAGATGACCATGTGGTTTTTTTCTTTCAGTTTGTTTATGTAGTGGATTACATTGATGGATTTCCATATATTGAACCATCCCTGCATCCCTGGGATGAAGCCTACTTGATCATGGTGGATGATCGTTTTGATGTGCTCTTGGATTTGGTTAGCAAGAATTTTATTTAGTATTTTTGCATCTATATTCATAAGAGAAATTGGCCTGTAGTTCTCTTTCTTTGTTGGATCTTTTTGTGGTTTAGGTATTAGTGTAATTGTGGCTTCGAAGAATGAGTTGGGCAGTGTCCCTTCTGTCTCTATTTTGTGGAATAGTTTGAAAAGTATTGGTGTTAAGTCTTCTTTGAAGGTCTGGTAGAATTCTGCACTAAAACCATCTGGTCCCGTACTTTTTTTGGTTGGGAGGCTTTCTATAACCCCTTCTATTTCTTTAGGGGTTATGGGACTATTTAGCTGATCTACTTGATGCTGATTTAATTTTGGTATTTGATATCTGTCTAGGAAATTGTCCATTTCCTCCAGATTCTCCAGTTGTTTTGAGTATAGACCTTTGTAGTAGGATCTGATAATCTTTTGAATGTCCTCAGTTTCTATTGTTATGTCTCCCTTTTCATTTCTAATTTTGTTAATTTGTATACTGTCTCTGTGTCCTTTGGTTAGTCTAGCTAAGGGTTTATCTATCTTGTTGATTTTCTCAAAGAACCAGCTCCTGGTCTTGTTGATTCTTTGTATGGTTCTCTTTGTTTCTATTTGATTGATTTCAGCCCTGAGTTTGATGATTTCTTTTCTTCTACTCCTCCTGGGTGAATTAACTTGTTTTTCTTCCAGGGCTTTAAGGTGTGCCATACGTCCCATAAGTCCTCTCCCCCGCAACTATTCCCCAATCATCCCCCCCACCACCACCATTTCTCTGTTCTGGATCTACAAAACTGGATCCAATATTTTCAGGCCCAGGGTTCTCTCCTTTCTTCTTCTTGTGAATCATTAGAATTGCTAATTGTGCCTTGAGTATTTAGGGCTTCTGGGCTCATTAATATCCACTTATCAGTGATTGCATTTCATGTGTATTCTTTTGTGATTGGGTTAACTCACTTAGGATGATATTTTTCAGATCTAACCATTTGCCTACAAATTGCATGAATTCATTATTTTTAATTGCTGAGTAGTATTCCATTGTATAACTATACCACATTTTCTGTATCCATTCCTCCTTAGAGGAATATCTGGGCTCCTTCTAATTTCTGGCTGTTATAAACAAGGCTGCTATGAACATAGTGGAGCATGTGTCTTTATTGTATGCAGGGGAATCCTCTGGGTATATGCCCAGGAGTGGTATGCCAGGGTCCTCTGGAAGTGACATGCCCAATTTTCTGAGGAAACGCCAAACTGATTTCCAGAGCTGTTTTACCATTTTGCAATCCTACCAACAGTGGAGAAGTGTTCCTCTTTCTCCACATCCTCGCCAGCACTTGTTGTCTCTTGAGTTTATAATCTTAGCCATTCTGACTGGTGTGAGGTGGAATCTCAGGGTTGTTTTGATTTGCATTTCCCTGATGACTAATGATTTTGAACATATTCCCTGCAACATCTCTCTGCAGCATCTTCCTTATGATGTGACTTGTAAGCTTGTGGGATGACTAGGTGTGCTATCATGTGTAGCTTTACATGGTTTCTGTTTATCTGAAGGCATGTCCTTACCATTGCATGGCAATTGCTTTACACACTATTTTCTCATCATTCTGGTGTGTTCTTTCTTTACAGACAGTTTCATGGGTTTTGAGTCAAATCCTCAATTCCTTTTCCTTTTTGTTTAAAGTACTACCTGCAGAAAAAGACATTACATTTTTTAAATTGTCATGGTCATTTATCACATAGGAGCTTGAGTCAATATATTATCCATGATATCTGCCATCTCCACATGTAATCCAATGCCCTGAAACTAGGGCACATGTTTTGTCAATTATTTTTGTATATTTTCCAGTTATGTTAAAATGATCACATATTGGTGGAACCATTACATGCAAAAGACTCTGGAAGAGAGTAAAGTCTGCTTTCCCCGTGACTTAAAACAATTCTCACAATGGAGTACAAATTCAAATACAACATGAAGACCCAGGGATTCTTAGGTAGTCAAACGGCTTCATGGGAACTTCACTCAGTGTTTTAGAGAACTGAATGAAAAAAAGTCAGAAATACATGTATGCAAATAGGCGTAAATCAGAGGCACACTTTTTTTTATATGAAATTCTTTTTTTTTTAATTTTTATTTTCTATATTCTATGTTTCCATTCCAAAGGCTTTCCCCTTTCTCAGTCCCCCCCCCCCACCATATGTCCCATACTATGCATCTTAGTTACTTTTCCCGCTACCTTGATAAAGCAGTTTGGCAAAACAAGGTGAGGGAAAAATGGATTTTTCTGGCTTACAGTTCAATGGTCCATTGCTCCACAATGGAGAAGTTAAGGTAACAGGAACTGGGTGCAGAAGAACACATCACAGCCACAGTTGGGAATGTATGGTGACAATGAATAGTCTTTCTCTACATAGTCCAGATCCCACCCAAAGAATGATGCCACCCATGGTGGCCAAGTCTTCCTCCTGTAATTACTAAAATTATGATAATCCTCAGAGATATGTCCATAGGGCAGTCTCCTAGCTGTTTGTGAACTCTCTCAAGTTAACATCACCAACCATTATGCTCCTACAGATAGGCCATTTAATATGTGCTAAATGTATGGTATTTGTAGATGCTTACATACAACTATTTGTGAATGTACATATTTCCTATTTCTATAGTAGGCAACAAATGACAATTTATGTCAACAAATTAAACTGTCTCTAAAAAGAATAAAAGACACAAGACAACTTATGAATGTTTTTCCTTTTCTATATTTTTGCTCTTCAACAAATTGTTACCTTCTTTTTTGACAAAAAATAATTATTCCATCAGACTGTTATAAAAATTGCAAAGAAAAGGACTACCAAGACCACTGCAGTTCAACAGCAAGACTTTCCTTCTGACCTAATTAACAACTTCACAAAAACCTGACCTTTTCATTTGCCCACATGTGTCAAATCCAGTGTAGTAGACATTAAAATCCATGTTCACAGTTTCTTTTAATTAATAATTTAAAGTATTTGAAACTATCTCATCTTCAGCATCCATATCCCTTATTCAAATGCAGTAGATTGTTCTTATACGTCTAATAATTTTCTGGAAAATGATATAAGTGTTTTCAGGAGGGTTAACACACTGCAGCTATTAAAATGGGAATTCTGTGCACATGTGCAAATCAATATAATGTTAAAGGTCCAACTGCTTACCTGTGTTTTTCTTTTCATCTCAATTCTGCTTTGTATTGGAAAGAAAAATTATTGTGTTGTTTGGGGTAAGTCTGCCTGCTAGTTTCCTCTGGTTGTCAGATTGCTTGGCTAATTCCTCTTTATATCTCATGTGTCTCACTCTGTCTTTCTTATGTTTCAGTTATCTATGACTCCATCTGTCCCTGTCTGCCTGTCTACCTGTCTGTATACATATACATATACATACACATACACAAACACATACACAAACACATACACACATACACATACACATAGACATACACAAACACATACACATACACATACACATATGCATATACATAGCTTAGTACTTGCAAATGTTCTTATCACCTAAGAACAATTCCATTTTAAATTTGTTAAAATGTTGATCTTGTCTGCAGCTTCCCATCCAGCCGGTAGCAGGTCAGCCATACCTAGCCAACCTGCCAGGTGCTGAGACCCTGCCAGCGGAACCAGGTACCAGAGACAGCCCCAGTTTAAGACCTCCGGGAATCAGGTCTGGGGCAGGAACTGCGCACAGCCTAGCGTTTTGGAGTACAGCGGCCGTGCCTGCGCTCTGCACTCGCAGGCCAGACCCCCAAACCCCCTGCAGGCAGAGCCATCTTGTCTGCAGCTTCCCATCCAGCCGGTAGCAGGTCAGCTAGACCTAGCCAGCTTGCCAGGTGCTCAGACCCTGCCCACGGAACCAGGATAAGCAACAATTCTTGTTTATTAAGAAGAGTGAGGACCAGCTATAGCGGCAGGCCTCCATATTGCAACCAGGACACAGCTGGAAAGGTGCAGATAGAGACTCCATCTGGGGCTAGAGCAGGGAGAGCTGCTAAGCTCTCGCCCACAGGCGGGCCCAGGCGCCTAGGCTCTGCAGCACGTACCTGTGAGCTTAGGCCATGCACCAAGGCAGCCGGAACCACCCAGCTCCCCAGGAGCCCGGACCAGCGATAGCGGCAGGCCTCCATACTGCAACCAGAACACAGCTGGAAAGGAACAGGTAGACAGATTCCATCAGGGGCTACCACGTGGGGGGATCTGCTAGGCTCTCGCTACTAGGCAGGCCCAGCAGCACCTGCCGAGGCTCTGCTGCACTCCCCCACACTTCCCGGAGACCTCAGGCCATGCACAAAGTCAGCGGGTGGCAGCCAGCTCGTGATCCCGTTGAGCAGCAATCACGCATAACCACCAGTAGAGAAACAACAGGTAAGCCCAGCCTCATAGGAGATTCAAACACCAGCCAGTGACAACAAGGTCAACTAACAACAGAAATAACCAGATGGCAAAAGGTAAACGAAGGAATGTCACTAACAGAAATCAAGACAACATGACAGCATCTGAACCCAGTTCGCCAACAACAGGAAGCCCTGGATACCCCAAAACACCAGAAAAACAAGACTTGGATATAAAATCACTGGTCAGGATGCTGGTAGCTGAACACATAGAAAAATCTCGTAAAGAAATAGAAGAAAAAATGGATCAAAAGTTAGAAGCCTTTACAAGGCAAATACAAAAATCACTTCAAGAAATGCAGGAGAAGATGGATCAAAAAGAAGAAGACAATAAGGAGGAAAGACAAAAATCACTTAAAGAAATACAGAAGAACGTGGGCCAACAAGTAGAAGCTATGAAAGAGGAAACACAAAAATCTATTAAAGAAATACATGAAAACACAATCAAGCAAGCGAAAGATCTGAGCACATCCATCCAGGCACTAAAAACAGAAGTGGAAACAACTAAGAAATCGCAGAGGGAGACAACATTGGAGATAGAAAACCTTGGGAAGAAATCAGGAGCCATAGATGCAAATATCAACAATAGAATACAAGAGATAGAAGACAGAATATCAGAAGCCGAAGATACCATAGGAACCATTGATTCAACAGTCAAAGAAAATACTAAATGCAAAAAGGCTGTAACCCAAAACATCCAGGAAATTCAGGACACAATGAGAAGACCAAACCTAAGGATTATAGGTATAGACGAGAATGAAGAAGTACAAGTTAAAGGGCCAGCAAATATCTTCTACAAAATTATGGAAGAAAACTTCCCCAACCTAAAGAGAGAGATGCCCATGAATATACAAGAAGCATACAGAACCCCAAACAGACTGGATCAGAACAGAAATACATCCCGTCACATAATAATCAAAACTCCAAATGTACTAAACAAAGAAAGAATATTAAAGGCAGCAAGAGAAAAAGGCCAAGTAACTTATAAAGGAAGACCTATCAGAATAACACCAGACTTCTCACCTGAGACCATGAAAGCTAGAAGATCCTGGGCAGATATCATGCAAACTCTAAGAGAACACAAACTTCAGCCAAAACTACTTTACCCAGCAAAGCTCTCAATCACCATAGATGGAGACATCAAGGTATTCCATGACAAAACCAAATTTGCACGATATCTTTCCACAAATCCAGCTCTACAAAGGATAATAGGGGGAAAACACCAAGACAAGGACGGAAACTACACCCGGGAAGAAGCAAGATAGAAACCTCCTCTCATCAAACCCAAAAGAAGGTAACCTCTCGAATATAAAAAATAAATAAAATAAATAAATATAATTTCAAAAATGTCTGGAGGAAATAATTACTATTCCTTAATATCTCTTAACATCAATGGACTCAATTCCCCAATAAAAAGACATAGATTAACAGACTGGATACGGAAACAGGACCCTACATTTTGCTGCATACAGGAAACACATCTCAGTGTCAAAGACAAACACTGCCTTAGAGTAAAAGGCTGGAAGACAATTTTACAAGCAAATGGTCTCAGGAAACAAGCTGGAGTAGCCATTCTAATATCAGATAAAATTGACTTCCAACCTAAAATCATCAAAAGAGACTCAGAAGGTCACTTCTTGCTGGCCAAAGGGAAAATCCACCAAGAAGAGCTCTCAATACTTAACATCTATGCTCCAAATGCAAGGGCAGCCTCATTCGTAAAAGAAACCTTACTAAAGCTTAAAGCACACATTACACCTAACACAATAATTGTGGGTGACTTCAACACTCCACTCTCCTCAATGGACCGATCAGGAAAGCAGAAACTAAACAGGGACACAGTGAAACTAATTGAAACTCTGGACCAATTGGATTTAACAGATATATATAGGACATTTCATCCTAAAGCTAAAGAATATACCTTTTTCTCAGCTCCACATGGGACCTTCTCCAAAATAGACCATATAATTGGTCACAAGACAGATGTCAACAAATACAAGAAGATCAAGCTAATCCCATGCCTTCTATCAGATCACCATGGAGTAAGAGTGGTCTTCAATAACAACAAAAACAATAGAAAGCCCACATACACATGGAAACTGAACAATACTCTACTCAATGACACCTTGGTCAAGGAAGAAATAAAAAAAGAAATCAAAGACTTTTTAGAATTCAATGAAAATGAAGGTACAACCTACCCAAATCTATGGGACACAATGAAAGCAGTGCTAAGAGGAAAACTCATAGCTCTAAGTGCATCCAAAAAGAAACTGGAGAGAGCATATACTAGCAGCTTAATGGCACACCTTAAAGCTCTGGAAGAAAAAGAAGTTAATTCACCCAGGAGGAGTAGAAGACAAGAAATCATCAAACTCAGGGCTGAAATCAATCAAATAGAAACAAAGAGAACCATACAAAGAATCAACAAGACCAGGAGCTGGTTCTTTGAGAAAATCAACAAGATAGATAAACCCTTAGCCAGACTAACCAAAGGACACAGAGACAGTATACAAATTAACAAAATTAGAAATGAAAAGGGAGACATAACAACAGAAACTGTGGAAATTCAAAACATCATCAGATCCTACTACAAAGGTCTATACTCAAAACAACTAGAGATTCTGGAGGAAATGGACAATTTCCTAGACAGATATCAAATACCAAAATTAAATCAGCATCAAGTAGATCAGCTAAATAGTCCCATAACCCCTAAAGAAATAGAAGGGGTTATAGAAAGCCTCCCAACCAAAAAAAGTACGGGACCAGATGGTTTTAGTGCAGAATTCTACCAGACCTTCAAAGAAGACTTAACACCAATACTCTCCAAACTATTCCACAAAATAGAGACAGAAGGGACACTGCCCAACTCATTCTTCGAAGCCACAATTACGCTAATACCTAAACCACAAAAAGATCCAACAAAGAAAGAGAACTACAGGCCAATTTCTCTTATGAATATAGATGCAAAAATACTAAATAAAATTCTTGCTAACCGAATCCAAGAGCACATCAAAACGATCATCCACCATGATCAAGTAGGCTTCATCCCAGGGATGCAGGGATGGTTCAATATACGGAAATCCATCAATGTAATCCACTACATAAACAAACTGAAAGAAAAAAACCACATGGTCATCTCATTAGATGCTGAAAAAGCATTCAACAAAATTCAGCATCCTTTCATGCTAAAAGTCTTGGAAGGAGCAGGAATCCAAGGCCCATAACTAAACATAGTAAAAGCAATCTACAGCAAACCAGTAGCCAACATCAAAATAAATGGAGAGAAACTTGAAGCATTCCCACTAAAATCAGGGACTAGACAAGGCTGCCCTCTCTCTCCATATCTTTTCAATATAGTACTTGAAGTTCTAGCAAGAGCAATTAGACAACATAAGGAAGTCAAAGGGATACAAATTGGAAAGGAAGAAGTGAAACTATCATTATTTGCAGACGATATGATAGTTTACCTAAGCGACCCAAAAAACTCCACCAGAGAACTTCTACAGCTGATAAACAACTTCAGCAAAGTGGCAGGTTATAAAATTAACTCAAGCAAGTCAGTGGCCTTCTTGTACTCAAAGGACAAGCAGGCAGAGAAAGAAATTAGGGAAATAACACCCTTTACAATAGCCACAAACAACATAAAATATCTTGGCGTAACTCTAACCAAACAAGCGAAAGATCTGTACAACAGGAACTTCAAGTCCTTGAAGAAAGAAATCGAAGAAGACCTCAGAAGATGGAAAAATATTTCTTGCTCCTGGATTGGCAGGATCAATATAGTAAAAATGGCCATCTTGCCAAAAGCAATATACAGATTCAATGCGATCCCCATCAAAATCCCAACTCAATTCTTCATAGATCTAGAAAGAGCAATTCTCAAATTCATCTGGAGCAACAAAAAACCCAGGATAGCTAAAACTATTCTCAACAATAAAAGGACTTCTGGGGGAATCAATATCCCTGACCTCAAGCAGTACTACAGAGCAATTGTGTTAAAAACTGCATGGTATTGGTATAGCAACAGGCAAGCAGATCAATGGAACAGGATTGAAGACCCAGAGGTTAACCCACAGACTTATGGTCACTTGATCTTTGATAAAGGAGCCACAACCATCCGGTGGAATAAAGATAGCCTTTTTAACAAATGGTGCTGTTTCAACTGGAAGTCAACATGCAGAAGAATGCGAATTGATCCAATCTTATCTCTTTGCACTAAGATCAACTCCAAGTGGATCAAGGACCTCCACATAAAACCAGACACACTGAAACTATTAGAAAAGAAACTTGGGAAGACCCGGGAGGACTTGGGCACAGGGGAAAAGTTCCTGAACAGAACACCAATAGCTTATGCTCTAAGATCAAGAATCGACAAATGGGACCTCATAAAATTACAAAGTTTATGCAAAGCAAAGGACACTGTCAGAAGGACAAAACGGCAACCAACAAAGTGGGAAAAGATCTTCACCAACTCCACATTCGACAGAGGGCTAATATCCAATATATACAAAGAACTCAAGAAGTTAGACCGCAAAGAAACAAATAACCCTATCAAAAAATGGGGCACAGAGCTAAACAAAGAATTTTCACCAGAAGAAATTCGGATGGCCGAGAAACACCTTAAAAGATGTTCAACATTATTAGTCATCAGGGAAATGCAAATCAAAACAACCCTGAGATTCCACCTCACACCAGTCAGAATGGCTAAGATTAAAAACTCAAGAGACAACAAGTGCTGGCGAGGATGTGGAGAAAGAGGAACACTCCTCCACTGTTGGTGGGATTGCAAAATGGTAAAACCGCTCTGGAAATCAGTTTGGCGTTTCCTCAGAAAATTGGGCATGTCACTTCCAGAGGACCCTGGCATACCACTCCTGGGCATATACCCAGAGGATTCCCCTGCATGCAATAAGGACACATGCTCCACTATGTTTATAGCAGCCTTGTTTATAATAGCCAGAAATTGGAAGGAGCCCAAATATCCCTCAAAGGAGGAATGGATACAGAAAATGTGGTATATTTATACAATGGAATACTACTCAGCAATTAAAAATAATGAATTCATGCAATTTGTAGGTAAATGGTTAGACCTGGAAAATATCATCCTGAGTGAATTAACCCAATCACAAAAGAATGCACATGAAATGCAATCACTGATAAGTGGATATAAATGAGCCCAGAAGCCCTAAATACTCAAGACACAAATAGCAAGTCAAATGATTCCCAAGAAGAAGAAAGGAGAGGACCCTGGGCCTGTAAAGATTACATCCAGTTTAGTAAAGAAACCGAGGGGGGAGGGGGAATTTTTGGGGAACAGATGGGGGGGGAGAGGAACTATGGGAACTATGGTGGGTGGGAACTCGGAAAGGGGAAAGCCTTTGGAATGTAAACATAGAATATAGAAAATAAAATAAAATAAAAAAAAGAAACTTTAAATATTACGAAAAAAAATGTTATTGTCTTAGATTCCATGATTGGTTTTTATTTTCACCAATTCTTTGGTGGTGAAAATAAATCCAACCATGGAATCTTCTCCACTAAAAGAAAGGAAACAAATCAATAATAACAAGTAAACAAATTTTATTATTATTATTATTATTATTATTATTATTATTAATTTACTTTACATCCTGCTCCCTTCCTCCCTATTGGACACCCCATCTCCTAGTCTCCTAATCTTTTCTTCCATGTGCCCTCCCCTTCTGCTTTGAGTGGGTAGAGTTGTTCCCCCCATTCCCCCCACCCCTAACACACACCCCACACCCCACTCCCGGTATCCACCCCGTACTGCCACAGCAAGTCTCTGTGACCTGCATCCTCTTCCTCTGAGGCTGGACAAGGCAGCCCAGCTAGAAATTCATTTCCCACATACAGGCAATAGCTTTTGGGATAGCCCCTGCTCCAGTTGTTCGGGACCCACAGGAAGACCAAACTACATGTCTGCTACATATGTGTAAGGAGGCCTAGGTCCAACACTATGGTTGGCACTTCAATCTCAGAGTCATTGGGGTTAAGATTAGTTGACTTTGTTGGTCTTCCTGTGGAGTTCCTATCCGCTTACAGGCCTCAATCCTTCCTCCTGTTCTTCCATAAGAGTCTGCAAGTTCCAGCCACTGTTTGGCTGTGGGTGTCTGCATCTGTTTGAATCAGTTGGGATTGGAGCTGCTCAGAGGAGTCCATGCTAGACTCCTGTCAAGCAAACACATTTTATTAAAAGCAAAGGTGCAAGTGTACATCCACATACAGGCAAATGACCCACAAGTGGGGATGATATTTGCAATTTGTATTCCTTCCAGGAAGCTTGCTTCTCTGTAGTCCTGTTGGTGAAACAGAGCCATGCTTCTACCATACTTCTAGCTGGTCAGCTTTACAGAGACATACAAGTGAGCTGATAGCCTCACAACTTCATGGAACCTGAGACATGCCCCAAAAGAGCCTTGGACATGCTTAGCATGTGGGTTAGAAGAGCCTCTCTATTTGAGTGAATATAACCTGCAAGCCTTTGTCTTGGGGAAGCAGCCAGAATTTTGCCATCCTGATATTCATTTCTGTGTTCTTTCCTATCTCTCTGCCTATCTGTGTGCTTACTGCACTCAGTACCATGGAATGAGACTGAAATTTTCTATTATTTATGTTAACCTAGTGTATCGCACAGCTGTTCAGCAAGAGTCTACTATTTTGATTTTCAAGTTTACAAAACTCTAGAGCAGATACAGTTATTAGGAACCACTTTTAAGTTATACTTGAGGAGACCTTTAAGCTTCAGGCTCTCTGGAAGGCATTCATACAGTCAAGGAGAGTCATACAGTGTGATTCTTTGGACCCAGATTTGCTATAACACAATGTCAATGAGGCAATGCTACTGAGAACTGGAGGATGGCTGATTGAGGGACATCAGTTAAAGCACAAAACAAAAAGGAAGAAATCATAGGGTTCCTTAGCTCTTAGCTCATTGTGTATTGAAGCACATCTAAATTATAAAACAACTCACTTGGCCCTTTGAAGTTGCACTTGAATCCACCATTCTATTGTATATTGTCTGCTTGCCTGGGCGCACTAAGATGACAGGTATATTCTGCTTTTCTCGTGTCTACTAAGCAGAGAGATGACAATAAACATAAATTTAAGTAAAAAAAAAACCTCTAAATTATTATAATATGCAAAAATTAACTTCTTAATAATATTTTTTAAAAATTATTAGTCAGAGGTTAAACAATACCATTTAAAACACTTTACATAGTTGAAAAGGGGAGTTTTCTTTTTCCTATTGAAATTCTGTAACTAGGAATTATCTTCTGTGAAAGTGATAAGGTTTAAATAAAGGATTACAATAGTTCTGATCAAAAAACCTTTGTGGATGGAAAATCAATACAGCAAGAAGCTGCTGCTGTTTTCTTATTGAGTTGAGGGAAACTAGCTAGGACATGGGATGTATTTACAGAGTCATCTGCCACTGCACCAGATCAAGAAAATACACTTAGACCTGGTTTAGGTTGAGCAAGAAAAACTTTCTTTTAAGCAAAGTATATTAACAACCATGCTACATTGAAATAGAGGATAGTCTAGTGGCCATGATGTCCATGAAGTCTGTAATATCTGCAACCTGATCACCTATTTGAATGTTATATTGTTATTATGTCAACAATGATAAAACCTATCTCACCCCTTTCCCAACCATCTCTGCTATGGAAGTGGAAAATGGTAAATTAAAAAATTCAACAGAAAAAGAAAGATTGGAAGATATACTCATAATTGTGAAAGTCATCGCACAGTCATTTTTGGCTTTGAAGTATACATTTCAACTTCATGTCCAAGGATCAGTTTCTACTTTGGTTGAAAGAGAGACCAAATTAGTGAGGTAACTCATTCACAAAAGAACACACATGGAATGCACTCACTGGTAAGTGGATATTAGCCCAGAAGCTCTGAATACCCAAGACACAACTCACATATCAAATCATTCCCAAGAAGATGGAAGGAGAGGGCCCTGGTCTTGGAAAGGCTTGTTGCAGCATTGTAGGGGATTACCAGGACAGAGAAGTGGGAGGGGTTGACTGGGGAATGGGCAGAGGGAAGAGGGCTTATGGGACTTATGGGGGAGAAGGGAACCAGGAAGGGGAAAATCATTTGAAATGTAAACAAAGAATATAGAAAATTAAATTAAAGAAAGAAAGAAAGAAGGAAAGAGAGAGAGAGAGAGAGAGAGAGAGAGAGAGAGAGAAAGAAAGAAAGAAAGAAAGAAAGAAAGAAAGAAAGAAAGAAAGAAGCTGTGCAGCCTAAAATGCTAGCTGCCATGCGTGTAACTCTTTTTTTATTTTTTTATTGGATATATTCTATATTTACAATTCATTTCCCTTTTTCTGGTTCCCCACCCGCAAAGGTCCCACAGGCCCTTTTCCCTCCCCCTGCTCCCTCATCCACCCCCTCCCATCTCCCTGTTCTTGTACTCCCCCACAATGATGCTTTGGGCTGTGTAACTCTTGAGGCTAGGATTCCATTCTGGATTGTCCTCTGTGGGATCACTTCCCCACACGGTCAGTGTGCTTGCTTCGCTGTGCCACCTGGTCCATCCTGCTCTTCTAGGACCTGGAATGTTCTAATAGTTTAATCACAAATATATCATTATTATTATGTGATATTTGAAGAAATGTTAATAATAATTCTAAATTGCCTTTTAAAATAATAACTTCTAACGAATTTTCACTGGACATATATAGTGTTTGAAATAAAATATTTCATTCTCAGATGTTTGGCTAAGTTCACATCTTAAATCTCAAGAACAAAGCAGAAAGCAGATAGGTAAGTGAAAATGGCATGAGTTTTAAAAATCTAAATGCTTACCTCCACTGACATACCTCCTGCAACATAAGCGCACTTCCTAAACCTCCTCAGATAGCAACACCAACTGTGGATCAAGCGTTCACACATCTGAGTCTATGGGAACATTCTCAACCAGCACACAATGGATACGCCTTCAGAATAGTAAGAGAAAAGTGCACAAGACCCCATGTAGAATGGGTGCCTATGAAGAACTTCACATTGTGACTTGGGAGGACTTTGATAAAGTGAGTCAAAAATATATGTATCAGGAAACATGGATAATTTCAAGATATATATTGCACATCTATCTACGCATAATAAATACCAATGATAATAAATTAAATAATATTTATCCAAAACAAAGAATGAATCCATGATTGAGATTGTGCTACAATCAGAAGAACTATGTTGATAAAAAAGTAAACACCTTAGAAATGTAAGCTGCTAAAAATCAATATTTAAGGAGGAAATTCTCATGCTGTGTATAGTATTCTAATCAAATGTGAGGTCATTACATTATATCACCTGGAAAAATTGATAATAAATTGATAAATAATTAGGCAGAGTAAGTTATATTGTTGTTGTTGTTGTTGTTGTTGCTGTCATAAAAAAACATGACTTGAAGCAGTCAACAAAGAAAGTTTATTTTCGTTTTCAAATTCTGTGGTGGGCTGGAATGAGATCGTCTCTGTAGACTCAGATGTGTGAACACTCAGTCCACAGTTGGTGGTGCTGTCTGGGAAGGCTTGGGTAGTGTGGTTTGGTAGAGGAAGTATATAAGGGGTGTGTGTCACATCTTGTTAGTATGTCACGTATGTAAGTGAGTGTTTAGATTTTAAATGCCATTTCCATGTTGCTCTCTTCTTTGTTCCGCAAGGACAGAGTTCACAATGGTATGGGAGGTTAGGCAGGAGAAACTGGAAGCTGACATGGCAAATTTTCATTTATATACCTGATGCAGTCAAAAAGCTGAACTTAGGGTAAGGCCATAAACTCTCAAAGCCCATACCCAGTGACATATATCCTCCAACAAGCTTCCACCTCCTAAATTTTCCATAACAGCAATAAACAGTGCCAGATTCTGGGAGGCTAAGTGTTAAAACACATGAGCCTATATAGACATTGTTCATTCAAGTGACCACAGCATAAAAGGTCTTTATTTCATTACAAATGTGATTGATTTAACTTATAAAGTAGAGGACTTTCTTTTCTCACTGTGCCAAACATTTTATAATTTTGAAATAACTAGCATTTACAGGTATACAGCTCCCAGCAAGCCATATATTCTTTCATTTTTAATAATGGTACCATAATTTTCTTTAGATCACCATAAAAATTACAGATTGCATACTAAGTTATTTGAAAGTAGTACTGCAGAATGACGTGATTGAAAGGCACATCCTAAAAGACTAGGAGAAACATTTATACAAGACACTTTATTGAAAGTCTCCTGTCCAGTCCTATGATCGTGGCAGTAAGAAAGGAAGTCAGGCTGATCTTTGGAGCTCCCAGCTGCTAATCACTGAGCAAAGTGACAGATAAAAAGCCCTTGGGCCACTGTGATTACAACAGACTGGTCACAACAGTTTGCTTTTATGTCCCTCAGAAGAAATCTTTCTATATATTTAAACAGATCCAGGGTTATAAATCTCTAACTAGTAACTGGCTCTAGGAGTATTTTGGCTGGTTTACTATACCCCATTTTGCTTCCAAATATCTGCAGGATTTTCTACACCTTCTTTGGCCCATATAGCTTCCAAATAAAAGACAGAGATATCTAATATTTTTAACACGCTGATGGCATTATGCTGGGCAGGTTCTGAGCTGTTCTAACCCTCTAGCCTATTAATGCCCAGAGAATTGGCCCAGCTTGCTCTGCTCCATTTGTGTTCTCATGGGAAATCCTCCTGCTTTCTCTACATGGTCTCTCCACATCTTACTTCCTATTTTCTCTCTCTACCTGGAAACTCTCAATGGGAACTCATGTACCACCTCTACTCTCCTCTCCTGCCCAGTCATAGGCTGATCAGCTCTTTAAGAACCAATCAAAGATGATGAAAAACAATTTTTATATAACATTGAGACTGGAGATACTTGACAAGGCCATCCTCTGTAGTGTAACCAGATGTCTGGGGACAACACATCAGCATCTGAATATACAGTACACAAGTCCAACATACAACAGCTAAACATCTGGATGTCATTCTACCACCCATTCCCTGACCTGTACCCCTGTGCCTGACAAGTTTCTGTGTAGTATGGACTGTCCTAGAATTCACTTTGTTGACCAGAATCACCTCTGCGTGCTTGTTCCTCCCAAATGGTGAAAGGCAAGTGCAAGAACACAAGCAAAAGACACCAAGGCTACTTGGCATCATCCAAACCCAGTTCTCCCACCACAGAGAGCCCTGGTTACCCCAACACACCAGAAAAGTAAGACTCTGATTTAAAAATCACATCTCATGATGATAGAGGACTTTAAGAAGAAAATAAATAACTCCCTTAAAGAATTACAGAGAACACAGGTAAACAGGTAGAAGACCTTAAAGCGGAAACATAAAAATTCCTTAGAAAATTGCAGGAAAACACAACCACAGGTGCAGGAACTGAACAAAACAATCCAGGATCTAAAAATGGAAATAGAAAGAAGACATCACAAAGGGAGACAACACTGGAGATAGAAAACCTAGGTAAGAGATCAGGAGTCATAGATGCAAGCATCACCAGCAGAATACAAGAAACAGAAGAGAGAATCTCAGGTACAGAAGATACCATAAAAAAACTGACACAACAGTCAAAGAAAATGCAAAGTGCAAAAAGCTCCTCACCCAAAACATGCAGGAAATACAGGACTCAATGAGAAGACCAAATCTAAGGATAATAGGTATAGAAGAGAGCAAAGACTCCCAACTCAAAGGGACAGTAAATATCTTCATCAAAATTATAGAAGAAAATTTCCCTAGCCTAAAGAAAGAGAAATCCATTGACATACAAGAAGCCTACAGAACTCTAAACAGATTGGACTAGAAAAGAAAATCCTCCTGTCACATAATAATCATGACACTAGATGTACAAAAGAAAGAAAGAATACTAAAAGCATAAGGGTAAAAGGTCAAGTAACAAAGTCTTTCTTTTGATCAACAAACTTTAATCTAGTTTACCATCTATTCATGTTCAAAATATCAGCAAGTGATTAAAGATTATTATCATTCAAGTATATCAGATTTTACTATTAAATTTTATTGATTAAATTCTCATCAAGGTGACAATTCAGGAATGGTTATTTTAATAAAGAAGAAGAAACATCAAAACATAATAAAAGGAATATCACTGCAGGTGATATCAAGTACTTGTAATATTAGGAGATTGCTGTGGGTGGCTCTAGTGATTACTTTTTTAATTAAGCATTTTTTTCTTAGTTAATTTTCTGTGATAAAACACCATGGCCAAGGCAGATAGGAGCTTTTTTGGCTTATAGTTCCATCATGATAAGACTCCATCATAGTGAGGAAATATGGCAGCAGGCAGCCTTTGTGGATGAAGCAGCAAACTGTTCACTTCTTAAATTATAAGTAGGAAGCAGAGAGAGGAAATTCAAACTGTCAAGTTCTTTTGAAACCTCAAAACCATCTCCCACTGAAATATTTCCTCCAGCAACACTACAGCTTCTAAGTTTCCCCATCAGAGCCACTGATTGTGGACAGAGCATTCACATGCCTGAAAGTTGGAGGTTTATCTAGTTCACACTACACAACACTTTTTTAAGTAAAATGCAAGTATGGAAAGATTGTGACAAAGTAAAAATATTAACAGATATCAGTAAATTGGCATGGTGGTGTGCCTATATGGTCAGAAACCATTTTGCTGGATGGTATTTGTATTTATAGGTCACAGTGTAAGGACAAAAATAAATCACTATCATTTGCTAGAAAACAAAACATGTGACAAACTAACTATAGGTTGCTAATCAGCCTCCCTCCCGTGCCACATGCATAAAGATCCAATTCCAGATATGTGGGTAGAAAGGGGAGATTCAAAGTCACTGGTGGACTTATGGAATTTTCTTCCTTACCTCAGGCACTAGTGTAGTTTGGGCTCAATGCCATTTCCTTTACAAAGAGATTCTAGATATTTATGTAACAAAAAGGAAGGTCCAATAGTCTGGTGCTCATTTAAACTATTATGTAAACATTTAGTAAGCACATATAACAGATTTCCTGGTTGGATATTCAAGTTTAGTTTCAAAGGAAATTCTTTACAGAATGAATTGCTTGGGATTTTGACTTTTTTTCTGTTTTAATTAGGAGAGAATAGAAGGATGATAATATAATTATAAAGGTATATAAAACACACATTCCCTTGAAAGTTTCTGTGAGAAAATGCGTTTCTCCCTGAAAGAGAGATGTAAGGTATATTTCAATATCTCTTTATATTCCAACCTCTTGACATTTCTTCTGCCCCAGTAAGTAAGGAAAAAATACTATGGATGTTGGTATTTATAGCTAAAGGGATGTGGACCAATGTACCATAACTGAGTTGCTACCCAACACATAAAGCTAAATAAGTGGAAAGCACTGATATTTACATACTCTGTTACAGTTAAAAAACTATTTCAACGACTACTACTTAAATGTTAATCTCAGAATACTGCATTGGATTCACCAACTTAAATATATACGTCTTCTTATGGATCTGCAGTTATAAATCATAAAATTTTCACACCAATGAAGTTTGCCTTTTGAAGTATTATAAAAAAAATCTTTTCTAATACCCATGTATAACTTATTTCACTTATTATGTGTGCTATGTGAGTCCCTGTTGATTCTAGGCCGGAAAACATAGAGTCAATATATCCCTGTTTGGTAGAGTCAAGTCCCAAGTTAGATTTCTGTTCATCAGACTGAGATTTGTATTGTTTAGCACATATTAAATAGGATCTAAGACACCATATTACTTAGTTACTATTCCCACAGAGAACTTAACGGTGCATTTCCTATTCAGAAAGACCTCCCTGGGTCAGACCATTTTAATTAGTAGTTCAGACCTTTTGCCCATTATAAGGACCACTATCATTCACTGTGCCTTTTACAGATAATGTTGAAACTTGACCTCCTCCACTCTAGAATTATCATCATTAAAATAAGAGAATACTTTTCTGTGCAAGCACTTCTCAATTGTACTCTACTTTAAAAAAGAATAATAAACATGATACTTCAGATACATAGGTTTTCCCTTCATTGTTGTATTTTTCCAGTCTTCCTTAATTTCGTGGAACTTGGGAGCCCTAATAAAGGAGAATGTGGATGTGTCTACTGGCTGGTGTTGTGAAAACTTGACCGAAAGATGGAGTCATCACAGAGAAAGGAGCTTCAGTTGAGGAAATGCTTCCATGAGATCCAGAAGTAGGGCATCTTCTTAAGTAGTGATCAAGGCAAGAGGGTCCCGGGTGGTTGGTGCGATCCCTGGGCTGGTAGTCTTGGGTTCTATAAGAAAGCAAGTTGAACAAGCCAAGGGAACCAAGCCAGTAAGTAACATCCCTCCATGGCCTCTGCATCAGCTCCTGCTTCCTGACCTGTTTGAGTTACAGTCCTGACTTTCTTGGGTGATAAATAGCAATGTGGAGGTGTAAACTGAACAAACCCTTTCCTCCCCAACTTGCTTCTTGGCCATGATGTTTGTGCAGGAATAGAAACCTTGACTCAGACAATGTGCTAGTAGATATTAAGTAATGAATTATTTGCAGCAATCTTCTTTTGCCATATTTATTAAGACATTAATAATCCTGTGTAAGACTTCTCATTTTTAATTCAACATATCCAAACACCAAACAAGGGCTCTATTGGTTCAGAGGGACCAGTGAGCCATAGACAACAAGGTGTTTGGCGTCTGAGGAACCAGGAAACATTATCACAGAGGCCTCAGAGGCAAGTGGTATGGCATGATATACTGCTCAATTACTTCCAGCATTTCCTAACAGAATTTGGTTCTGATGGTGTCTGAAATCAGTGCAGGTATTTGGTTCTTATGTCTGTGGTATTAAGGTCAAATAAATGTCCAGAGCATATATTTCCATGCTATCAGAGATTGCCTTAAGCCCCTTATCATATAGACTGACTTTACTCAATCTGAAGATTGTTATCTGACCTCCAGAAGGATCATAAAATCACTTATTTTAATGATGACAGTTCATAGAATCCTGGAATGACCAACATTTTGACTCTATGTGGTTACTTTGTTGCTAATGTACAGGCATCCTTTTCATCCTGTTGCCATAAAAGAGATATGAGAACACTTTAATTTATTCGGTAACCAACAGCAAGATTCCCTAGTCCTTACAGCTGATTTTCGTGCATATATTCCTCTAAGAAGAGTTAAAGAAACCAGATTATCCTAATAGTCTCTGAAGAAGTCAAACCACTGCACTCCATCAAATACACAAACAAAACAAAGCAATATGAAAATGTGACATAACCACCTTTCATAACCCATCAACAACCAAACAAGACCTATATAACAATACCCTAGATTTCAGAAACAATCATGCTTCCTGTTATGGCACACAGAGTTGCAGCCCTGGCCCTGCCCATACTCCATGTCAATAGGTCTTAAGAGGGTTCATCAAATTGTGACAATGATCAGCAAGCTTAGACACAGCTGGGGCAAAGGCTGCCTCACCAACATACCACATCCATGCAGGACATGATCAGGGAGGTGTGTGGCCTCACATCCTAAAAGCCACATTCCTTGAACACTTTCAAAGTGTTCAAGGACAAGCATGTGTTCATGTTTATCAAGAAGAGGGTCAGATCACAGATACATATCACGAGGAAATGGAGGAGATGAGCAAAGTGCTAACAGCCACAAGGAAGGCTTCTGTCAAGAAAGGCTTCATTTCATGAATAAAGATTTATGCTGGGAAAAGAAGGATGAGAGTGAGGAGTGAGAGAGGAGAAGGAGGAAGGAAGGAAGGAGGAAGAAAGGAAGGAAGAAAGGAAGGAAGAAAGAGAAAGAAAGAAAGAGAAGAAAGAAAGAGAAGAAAGAAAGAAAGAAAGAAAGAAGAAAGAAAGAGAAAGAAAGAAAGAAAGAAAGAAAAGAAAAGAAAAGAAAGAAAGAAAGAAAGAAAAAGGAGCAAACAAAGAAACAAAGAAAGATTATATATTGAGATCAAGGAGGCTTTATCCCAGAAAGAAGATGGATACCATATAAATAACATTAATGATAATTGTGTAGACTACATGTTAAATCTACATGATTCATTTTAGACTAATTTCTGTTTATTTTGTTTTAAATTAGAAAAAAATCCACAAATTGGAATGTAACATCTATATCTAAAACTTAAATTATTGAGAAATACTTTATTTGCGGGAAAAGCACACATACAGCATTAATATTCATGGATTTTGACAAGGAATATATTGTGTAACAATTAGCTAAGGAAACTACTCAACCATTCACAACACTGGATGCTTGTTGTGCCATCCTTCCAGGAAACTGGCCCTCTCAAAGATCAATGGTTTTTAGTTTTAGCCAGCCCAAAGAAGCTTTGCTTCTTAGATTTCATCCAGCATTAAATGCTATATACCTATAATGTTTTGGAGAGTCAATTATAATTTTTGACTTGGAGTGGTTCATGTCAAACCATGCTGAGTAGTATATACATGAAACTTCTGATTGGTGTTTGGTTTGTGTGTATATATGATGTCTATAATTGTGTATGCTCACCTGTGTAGACCAGAAGTTGATCGTGGGTACTCTACTATATCGGTCTTTATCTTATATTCATGAGACATGGTCTTTTACTGAAATTGGAGCTTACCGATTGGCTAGACAGGCTGGCCAGTTCACCCACCTTTGTCTCCCAGTGCTTGGATTAACTTCATGCACTGTGCTGTGGGGTGCTGACATTTAGAACACAAGTCTTCCTGTTTGCCCAGCAAGCACCTTTCTCCCTGAAACATCAGATTTAGCATTCTAAAGAGCTTTTGCTGAAACAGGTCATTTCCATTACTATTCTGTTGATATTTATCCAATAATTTCTCTAATAAATACATTTACTTTTTTTGATTTACATTTTTTTTTAATTTTTATTTTCTATATTCTATGTTTACATTCCAAAGGCTTTCCCCTTTCCAAGTTTCCCCCCACCATAGTCCTATAATTCCTCTTCCCCCAAACATTCCCCAATCACCCCCCCACCACGATTTCTCTGTTCTGGGTCTACAAAACTGGATCCAATCTTTTCAGGCCCAGGGTCCTCTCCTTTCTTCTTCTTGGGAATCATTAATAAACAATTGTGTTTTATATTTTACCATTCCTTGGCACCCATTTTAGACCTTGATTTGAAATATTTAAGTTCCTATTAGAAATGGAATCTGCGTTTCTATATGTACATTCTCCCTGAAACATTACAGATCATCTGTAGCTTTGAGTTTATGTCTTTAAAATAGCATCACTTAACAAAATCTGTGTGGAACTTGCTCTTAGTTTTAATTTTGTTAGCTTTCTTTTTGTCATCTATTTTAAAGCTTACTGTTGCTGAATATGCATTTGTATAATTTTGGTGCTTTGAATCCATGACTATGAAATATTCCTTGCTCCCCTGTATCTTAAGTATAGAAACTGTTATTAACCACTTTAAGCTCTGACATCAACATAGTTTTGCTTATGCAAAGAATTTGGCCACTGATGTGCATGAGGACCTAAGGTTTTAAGTGATTGAACTGGGTTTATGTTACTAAGCTGCTATTCTTTCCTTGACATACACTACCTTCTTCACAGTTCTCTAGCTTAGCCTGTCCTCTGGTAATAGCTAGACATGCCAAATATTTACAATATTGATTTTCACATGACAGTTGCACATCAAAGGAATCTCTGTATTTGCACATTGTTCTTTTGAGAGTGGATAATTGTTGATTCCTACTTGGCGATTCATATGCTGCAGTTAGGGGAGGGGGAGGGGCAGACAATCTCAACCCTGGGCACATCTTGACTCAGCAAGCCCTATTAATGTTTTTTCAGTAATCCATACTCTTCTTGTGGCAGCTAAACTCTTGATAATTCTTGTAAGATATCGTCCTGGTGATGGTCAATGATTCTAGAATGCTGACAAGGTATGATTTATTGAGCTGTTCCTTTGTAACCAGGGGACTTTTCATCTCTCTCCTCTGCATAAAGGACTTTTACTTTTTGTTTGTTTGTTTTTCTAAACAGTAAGTTTCTGTGTGTGTCCTGGGAGGAGAGGCAGCACTGCTTTTCTTGCTTGACTTGGGGCTTTTAGCCCACTGAGGAGGAGAATACGGGCATTTGCTTGTATTTTTTGTTTTTCTCCTTTCTTGTTTTTCTTTCTGTTATGAATGCCGCTTTCTCTGGCTTAATTTCTTACTTTAAGCTTTCTCATCAGCTCTCTGTGAATGTTTTGAGAAGAGCCTTTAGGTTAATGTTCACCTCAGTCCCTAGGTCCCCCCCAGAGAGTTCTGCTTTGCAGAGAACAACCTAACTCTACAGAAGCCATCACAGAAAATTTTTACTCAAATTGGTATCAACAAAACACAACTGCTGTCATGTCCCTTTCAATGTTTTGAAGGAGTTAGAATGGAGATCAAATTTTGTAAGGGAACAAAAAGGGGACACACAGAGAGCTTCTTCTTTTTAGCTCTCTGCAGTATGAACATAGGGTGAATATTCCTTTAGAATGAGGGGTTGACAGCTGAAAAGACTTGAAGCACCTTCACCTCTCTGAGAAGGGCCCATTGGAGCACTGTCTGGCCGCCATGTTCCATTGCAAGTGGAGGCCCAGCTGCTTCCCCATACCAAGTTTCTGTAAGGCAAAGGACACCATCAAAAGGACAAAATGGCAACCAATAAATTGTGAAAAGATCTTCACCAACCCTACATCTGACAGAGGGGTAATATCTAATGTATACAAAGAACTCAAGAAGTTGACCCCAGAAAACCAAATAACCCTATTAAAAAACGAGGTAGAGAGGTAAACAAAGAATTTTCACCTGAAGAACTTTGGATGGCTGAGAAACAACTTAAGAGATGTTCAACATCATTAATCATTAGGGAAATGCCAATCAAAACAACCCTGAGATTTCACCTCACACCAGTCAGAATGGCTAAGATTAAAAACTCAGGAAGCAGCAGGTGTTGGCGAGGATATGGAGAAAGAGGAACACTCCTCCACTGCTGGTGGGATTGCAGGCTGGTAAATCCACTCTGGAAATCAGTCTGGCAGTTCCTCAGAAAACTGGGCATGACACTTCAGGAGGTCTGCTATACCACTCTTGGGCATATACCCAGAGGATTCCCCAGCATACAACAAGGACACATGCTCCACTATGTTCATAGCAGCCTTTTTTATAATAGCCAGAAGCTGGAAAGAACCCTGATGTTCCTCAGTAGAGGAACGGAAAAAGAAAATGTGGTATACTTACACAATGGAATACTACCCAACAATTAAAAACAACGAATTCATGAAATTTTTAGGCAAATGGTTGGAACTGGAAAATATTATCCTAAGTTAGGTAACTCATTCACAAAAGAACACACATTGAATGCAGTCACTGATAAGTGGATATTAGCCCAGAAGCTCAGAATACCCAAAACACAACCCACTTATCAAATCATTCCCAAGAAGAAGGAAGGAGAGGGCCAGGATCCTAGGAAGGCTTGATGCAGCATTGTAGGGGATTGCCAGGACAGAGGAGCTGGAGGGGGCTGATTGGGGAACGGTCAGAGGAAAGAGGGCTTATGGGACTTAGAGGGAGGGGGGAACCAACCGGAAAGGGAAAATCATTTGGAAGGTAAACAGAGAATATAGAAAAGAAAAGAAAAGAAAAAAATAACATGAAGTGTCTATTCCACATTTGGTAGTTTTCATATTTGCTATGCTCAGTTTCTTGAAGGTTCTCACTTACTTCTTGCTTGTATGACCCTCTGTGCTATTTTCCTCCAAGAACAATCAAGAAACCCCTTTGTTCTCTCATAGAATGGTCTGGGTCTGTCTTTCTGTTCATAGGTCAGAGAGCTTCATTCTCATCTTTCACAGCCTGAAGACATGATGAAACTCTAGGTGTAAGGGTTTCTTATTGCTAAGATGTCACTGTCACTTTCTGTCGATATATATATATACTGATCAGCCCTGAAAACATATACAAGAAACTGTATTTAGACTGAGCAGTTGTATTTAGGACTATGTTTGCATACTCATATACATAAATACATGTAACAACAAACACAATCAATAAAAAATTGCCAAGAATGTGAAAGAGAGAATAGGAGGATTGGGAGTGGGGAAAGGGAAGGTGGAAAAATATAATTTTATTGTAATCTCAAAAATAAAATAAATAATTCAATGACTTAACAGATCGAAAGCACTTGTGTGACACTTCACACAGTTCACAATTTCTACCTTACATGGAGCTGAGACCCACCTTAGCTTCTCACAAGAGGAAGAACTCTGGTCCATGGTGAATTATAAGTCAGTCTTGTAGCCCAGGAACAAGAAAGGAGTTAACCTCATCAACATCCATCAAAAGGAACAGATCCACGGGAGTTCTTCTCAAACCATGTGGTGTGTTCTCCAGAATCAAAGAGGACAGAAGATAATCTTGAGTTGCCATGTTTCCACACACAGCAAGTATATGTTTCCACACACAGCAAGTATAGTCAGAGGTTGTGTGTGTGTGTGTGTGTGTGTGTGTGTGTGTGAAAATTGCACTTATCACTAAATATTTCAATAGTCTTAGAACCAGGTGTAAGGCAGGTGCCTTGTCATGCATTTATAAGAATAGACACACACACACACACACACACACACACACACACACAACTCTGAGTTGATTATTTTTCAATTTGTATACTTTTGTGCTTTTAAATACACAAGAAACTAATGTAATCTTCATATTTATAAATATACTATTTATGTAAGTTTTATGGATACATGTAAATTAGAATTAATTTGTTACATTGCCTAGTATTTCTATCCTACCATGATATTTATTTTCTAAATAAAATATGCTTTCCCCTGAAGCGGATGAGTATCTTCAACTTATTGTATATTTCAATGCTACTAATAGAATACTTAAATCTAATACATATTTCTATTTAAATCAACCTATTGTGAGCCTTCTCCCGTGTTCATATTTAGTCTGTGGAGACAATCTGCTCTGTAGTCATTGATTAAATTATTCACTGTATGAATACACTAACCTTTAAGCACTAGTTCATAAACACCTCCCTGCCAACTTTTTCTTTTATATAATGATGAAAATGGCAACTGCATGACACACACACCCTGGTGTGTGTGTGTGTGTGTGTGTGTGTGAGAGAGAGAGAGAGAGAGAGAGAGAGAGAGAGAGAGAGAGAATGAATGTCCTCTGGGATTTATTATTTAAAATACCAACAAATGAAGTGAACATGTTGCAAAGTTTTAACACTGTGTTTTCATTGAATGAAGTTATTCTTAAATATTTATAACTCATTGTTCTTGGGCTTCCTAGTATGTTACCTGGTGAAACTGGAGGAAAGCCTTTCCCTGGAGTGAGGACTTTAGTAGCTGGGAGACTTCCTTCTGGTTCTGTCTGTCAGCACATTTCTTGCTTTTGGGCTTTTAAGTGATGAATCTGCTCTCCACAGTCTGGAGCATAACAACTGACTGCTGAGAAGGTCTTCCTGCTAGCATTGCTTATCTTTCCTCTGCCAAGAATGAAGGGTAAACAAAACCAAAAGGCAGGGCCAGGAAATCCTAACACATTAATGCTGTGTTTGATGCCCGCTGCGTCGTGGTGTTCGCCGCACTGCCTTGAAAGATTTTTCTCTTTCTTCTTTCCCAACTTGGCTTCATTCCTTACCTCAGATTCTCCCCATTAGAGCTGCGGCCCTCATCCCTTCAAAAGACAATCCCCAAAGGAGCAGGAGACTTTCGGCTTCTGTACAAGACAAAGAGCCTTGCTTAAAAATCCTGTCAGGGGCTGCAGGCCAGCACAACTATTGAACTGCTGCCTCCTGGAGATAGAGTCTGACTGAAGCCCGTTGAGCATAAGCGGGGTTCATATTCTCGCCTATCAGGACTAACACTCACCAAATACATGTTTTACTGTCTGGCTTAAACTCATTTTTAAACATTGTATTTCCAAGGGTAAGAATTACATTGAAGTGCAGTTCATTAGCAGAAGGGTTACTGCCTAGGAAAAGACTGAGTTTGTACATGGCTAAGACAAAAACCTGAAGAACAGGAGCGCTGTAAAGTTATAATCCTTAATAAGAGTTTTTTTTTTATTTACATTTCAACTGTTATGCCCTTTCCTGGTTTCCCCTCTGCAAACCCCCTATCCCATACCTCCTCCCACTCCTTCTATGAGGGTGCTCCCCCACGTGTACCCACTCACTCCCCACCTCACCCCCTAGCATTTTTCCACACTGTGACATTGAGCCTTCACAGGATCAAGAGCCTCCCCTCCTCTTGATGCCAGATGAGGCCATCCTCTGTTATATATGCGGCTGGAGCTATGGGTCCTCTTTGGTTAGTGGTTTAGTCCCTGGGAGCTCTGAGTGGTCTGATTGGTTGATATTGTGGTTAACAAGATTCTTAAATTAGCATGTTTACATATGCATTCAACCAGGGAATAGAAACTGCCACAAAATCTGAATAAGTTATAGTCTCAAATAAATGATGGATGCCGATAGTGTTTATAATAAAGACTTTTTTTTCTTTGAAATTACTGGTTTTATCTTCCCCACCTCTCATCCACATAATTTTACATTCTCTTTCATTAAAAAAAAATCAGTCAATTCAACAAGCAAAAGCCGTGAAGACCTCGTGTTACCTGACTGCTCTTGAAAATGGAACCTATGCTGGAGGGTGGTTGATAGACTCCATTTTTCTCCACTGACAGAGATGTATTTCCCCTCTCACCTCTCATAGGGGCCACCGACTGCCCAGAGCTACTTGGAATATTCTGTGTCTTGAGATTGCACAGTTCTTGTGAATGCTCTAACACTCTCTGGGAGTTTATGCATGCACCTACCCTGGTGTGTCTGGATATACTGTTTCCTAAAGTTGTGCACCACCTCTGGCTCTTAAGGTCCTTTTACCCCCTCTTCCGAATAGGTATTTGAGGCAGGGGTGTGTGGTAAAGACTTACCATTTAGAGGCCAGAATTTAAAGTCCCTCATTCTCTGCCTGTTGTCCAGTTGTGGATCTCTGTGGTAGCTTCCCATCTATGGCAAGAAAAGGCTTCTCGGGTGAGGAATGACTTGTCTGTTTTCAAGAAAGCATTCTCCTCTTTCTCTCCTGTCTATCACTTTCTATCTGCACGGTCCTTTTCTTTTCTATGTGTGTTGCCCCATTTTAAGGTTATATTTCTCTATATTTTTTTGCATAATCCATACTTTTATAAACACCTTATCCAGCAGTTGTGTAAGAGAAGCATTTAGATAAATTTTTAGGTTAAATTTGACCATAGGACTTTTCAGGTGCTGCTGCTTGAATTTAGATACTTGGGTTTTAGAACTATCAGCTTTCTAGACCAAGTGGACCGCTTTGTAGGTGAAAGGAAATCACTTAAACCAGGGATTTCCAGATCACCACTACCACAGCCATTTTCTACCTGTTCCTCCAATTAACTTTGAAAATCAGTATGGTGGAGAGCAAAAGCTGATAACAACTTTTAAGTTGTTTATTTTGCTAATGTAGAGGGTGTGAGTATGGGCGGCTGATGGGAATTATTTATTTATTTACATCCCAAATGTTGCCCCCTGGTGCCCCCCTGCAGTTCCCCCATTCCTCCTCCCCCTCGCCTCTGAGAGAGCACCCCACCCCCTGCATAGGCCCCCACCCTGGCGCATCAAGTCTTTGCAGGATTATGCTCATCCTCTCCCACTGAGGCCAGACAAAGCAGCCTCAAGCTTTGATTAGATTGTCAGCATTGCCAGTGCTCAGTAAGGCATTGTGCCAGCCTGACACACTGTCCTTATTTGTGGTGAAATGCAACCTCAACCTTTTCTTTCTCCCTTTTCTTTCTTAAACAGGCCTTGTGTAAACTATATTCCATCTTATATGGAAATGCACTCTTTTAAAATTTTCTGTGTTTATGTGGATGTTAAGACTACCAGGAGGCTTCATAGATTGCAGACTAAGCTCTGCTTTCATTTAACCCTTTGTTTTGATTGTTTAGGTTCAGCAAACATCATCAATTTCTATCTGATGAATCTCACTAATTTTTTTTCATTTTGCATTTCATTAGCAAAAAGAAGTGTTTCTGGCAAGTTTGAGCTTAAGCTGCTTCTCTGTAATGAGATATTTTTCTCTATTAAATTGATAAAATTTGACAAGTTAATGAACTGACTTTTTTCTGATGTTTTATGAAAATACCATTTTCTATATTGTCTATGTATTTAATGTTTATTTTTGCATAATTTGCTACATAGTATGTTAGATACCTGGTGACATATCAGACTTTCTCATAAATGTGATTAGAGATATCCTTTTCCTTATACATGAAGAACAAATTTTAAGATTAAACTATTCTTTCTATACAAACACATTTAATATTCAGTTGGTAGCACATACTTATATGCATAACAAAGTTCAAATTTTCAATCACAATATTTTTTAAGTATTATGTTAAAATTACTATGGTTAGGAAGCTGTTTTAGGATATTCACTTTTTATTTATATAAAATGTATCTTAAATTGTGAATAATTAGTCCTCTTCTATCTTGTCATTCAAGAATAATTATACTAATTTTCCAAAATATGTTGAAATCGTCAACATACCTTTCACAAAGGATGAATTCTGATATTCTCCCACTTGAATACATATAGTGATTTATTTACAAATGTTAAATTGACTCATATTTTTTCATGTTTTTCTTTTAAGATAGCCTTTAACCACAGAGAAAAAAAATAACGAGGTAGAAAATAAGGAAATAGTCTCTCTGAATATAGCATATCAGGGAAATATTCTAATAGAAAATTGCTTTTTAGGGCAGCATGCAGTTCTATTTCTAATAATGAAGCATGGTAAAAGAAAATAAACAGCAACTGAGGCAAAGAAAACTGGAATTGCATTCTGTGGAATATGTACTCAACAAAATGATACGTTTTATTTAAATACTGTAATTTATTTCCAAAGTAAATTTCTCTTGTAAAATTATAGGAAATCAGAAATCATATGTATTAAAGAGTAGAAGATCCTGAAGATGAAACGTGATCCAACAATCTTTTGTATATGATAAAAAGCTACTATATTCACGGATGGGAACAAAAGATATCCTGTGAAGACAGCACAAGCAATTGAGAAGCAAGGGTATATCCCAAGCATATGTGGCAAGTGTGAAAAGCATTTTCATGACGAGTGGAATAAGACAGCAAAGAAACCCAACTAGTATTTCAAAATATGTTCATCAGGGTCTACTGCTTTAAAAATCAAATCCTGAGTCATTATTCAAAATTGGAATCACCATGGGAATTGTGAGTCTGAGATAAAGGACTCTTAGATTGACGTTTGTATTTTATTATAAATCTAAATTGATATATAGTGACAACTTCTGTAAATGGTTCTCTGGCGCTTAGAGAAAACATCAGAAAATGTGTCAGCCAGATTTTAGAAATCCCATCGATAAATAATTTTGAGTATAACAGAAGCATATGGAACATGAAGGAGGATGGGTCATAGAATGCTACAGTAATGGACAATAAGCTTAGAGATGCTGGAGTTGAGAAGAAAATAGAAAAACAATCAGGGCATCAGGAAAGAAACTCCTACGAAGAAAGGAGAAACCAGTTAGAAATGAGACTGGTTAGAAGACATGAGACAATCCAGAGATGAAAAGCACAAATTTTCATGCCTGAGGAAGTCTACATTCTCCTATCTAAGATGCATGATAGCAAGAGAATCCATTGAGGATATGTGGCTAGAAAGCTAATCACAATGGAAGGGAGAGAAGTGAGTTATTCATAACAAAAGCAAAACTCTGTCACACAAGATAAACCCTGTCCTGAAGGGTTGGCAGTAGCTCTATTGAACATAGAGACACAAGTATCTCCGACAGTGTCACAGAGACCTCATCAGGTCTGTATTCCTCTTCCAAGCATGTGTGATATGTAACATCATGGTTACTACTGTCTGGGGAAGTGGAGAGAAAAGGAATATAAAAACACAGTTGATGACTTGGCCTTGGGGGCAAAGAGGCTATTATTAAGTGGGTCAGAAAGAAGCAAGCCCTTCTCTATGAGTGGTCATTTAAGTACCACAGTCATGTCATGAGGGTGTTTGGAATATAATAAGAGCTCTTGCCTTGATGGAATGGCCTGTTCCTGGCAGGTATTCTTGGAAACAGTTGTGCGCAAATGATTTTCATGCAACATATTTCCTGACCAAGGTTAGTGAACTAAAACTGTGGCTTTCCTCACATCTTTTTCATTTACATATTAAGTCAATGCATTGAGAAGTGAGATAAAAGAAGAGCTCTTTGAGAGTCAGTCAACCAAT
The DNA here is from genome assembly GCA_964023405.1 of Apodemus agrarius. Lineage (NCBI taxonomy): Eukaryota > Metazoa > Chordata > Mammalia > Rodentia > Muridae > Apodemus > Apodemus agrarius. The sequence continues at coordinate 10,714,049 of OZ030020.1, read as the reverse complement.
ACCCACTGTAACTGGCACCCTCTCCGCCTTTCATACTTTGTTACCTGAATGACTGACTTGCCTTCACTCTGTCTCTGCAGGTATCATTTACAATTATATATATTGATTTAATTTTCATAGTTGTTCTCATAGTTAGAGATACTTCATCAGCTTAGACTATATATGGTACTTATAAGGTACTAATGTATGGTACTTATAAGGATTCAATTATTTGCCTATCAGTTAATACTTTAACTGGTGGAAGCCGATATGGGTTGCCCTGATGCTGTTTTTTTTATTTACATAATTGTCTCTTTTTTTTAAATTGTTTTAATTTTCTATATTTTTTGTTTACGTTCCGAAAGCTTTCCCCTTTCCCAGTCCCCCCCTCCTCACCAAATGTCCCATAAGTCCTCTTCCCTCCACCCATTCCCCAATCACCCCCTCCCATTTCTCTGTTCTGGTACTCCCCTACAATACTGGATCAAGTCTTTTCAGGACCAGGGCCCTTTCCTCCCTTCTTCTTGGGAGTCATATGATTTGCTAATTGTGCCTTGAGTATTCAGAGTTTCTGGGCTAATTAATATCCACTTAGCAGTGACTGCATTTCATGTGTATTCTTTTGTGATTGGGTTAGCTCACTTAGGATGATATTTTCCAGTTCCAACCATTTGCCTAAAAATTTCATGAATTCATTGTTTGTAATGGCTGAGTAGTGTTCTGTTGTATAAATATACCACATTTTCTGTATCCATTCTTCCATTGATGGGCATCTGGGCTCTTTCCAGATTCTGGTTATTATAAACAAGGCTGCTATGAACATAGTGGAGCATGTGTCCTTGTTGCCTGCAGGGGAATCCTCTGGATACATGCCCAGGAGTAGTATGACAGGGGTCCTCTTGAAGTGTCATGTCCAATTGTCTGAGGAACTGCCATACTGATTTCCATAGTGGTTGTACCATCTTGCAATCCCACCAGCAGTGGAGGAGTGTTCTTCTTTCTCCACATCCTCACCAATACCTGCTGTCACCTGAATGTTTAATCTTAGCCATTCTGACTGGTGTGAGGTGGAATCTCAGAGTTTTGATTTGCATTTCCCTGATGACTAATGATGTTGAACATCTCTTAAGGTGCTTCTCAGCCATCTAAATTTCTTCAGGTGAAAATTCTTTGTTTAGCTCTGTACCCCATTTTTAATAGGGTTATTTGGTTCTTTGTGTTTTAACTTCTTGAGTTCTTTGTATATATTGGATATTAGCCCTCTGTCAGATGTGGGGTTGGTGAAGATCTTTTCCCAATTAGTTGGTTGCTGTTTTGTCCTCTGACAGTGTCCTTTGCCTTACAGAAGCTTTGTAATTTTATGAGGTCCCGATGCTGTTTTTTGATGTGAATTTTGCTTCATCAAATGGGGCTGCCCTCCAAGGAGCAGTTGCTCACATAGTCAGGTTATGTGATGTAAATCTTTTGCCCATTTTTTTCTGGGTAAATAAAGGCTAGAGCCTGTGATTGGGCAGTGGAAGTAAAAGGTGAGATGGGAGGTCTGGAAGATTGGAGGAAGAAGAGAGGAGAGCAGGAGAAAGGATTAAAGAGGAAGAGGTGGAAGCCAATATGGAGAAGAACCACCTGCCCAGGAAAAACTGAAAGCAGCAAAGAGTCTCAGAGCTGGGAAATAAGAGAGGATAATGATAGACCTGCCCAATCTTGGCATATAGATATATAAATATAATAACTGGGTTGTGTATTTTTATATGTGCTTATTAGAGTTGGAAATTATTTCAAATATTAATTAGTAAACTTTAACTGTTTCATGGTTTTATATTATGTATAGATTTATAATGGGAGATAGTGAACAAGAAGTCTCTCTGATCCCACCCTCGGTTGTCATGGACATCTTTGACCTTATATACTCATTCTCTTCCAAATTGTGCTGGGGTCCCTAGACCAGATTCTAGAGTTAGCTGACCATTTCTCATTCCATCGTGGATGTCAGCAGAGGAACATAAGGCATGTGTAATGTTTTAAACATTTGCATTTAGTTGACACCACCACATAATACTTGAGACACTAATTTTCTTGTTTCTTTCTGGGATGCTTACAGTAGGATCTGATCAAATATTCACTACTTTGGTCAAACTCTCCATGACAGTAAGCACAATGCTGTAATGTTCCTGGGCTCCAGCACCCTGGAGATCTGGTTGGTTGATATTGTGGTTCTTCCTATGGGGTACCAAACCCCTTCAGCTCCTTTAGTCCTTCCTCTAACTCCTCCACTGGGGTCCCTATGCTCAGTCTGATCATTGGCTGCAAGCATTTGCATCTGTCATTGTAAGACTGTGGCAGAGCCTCTCGGGAGACATCCATATCAGGCTCCTGTCAACAAGCACTTCTTAGAGTCAGCAGTGACTGGCAACCAGGAAAGCATGAGGCTCCCAGGACCCAACAAGGGAGGATGACATTAGCTGAAATAGTCAACAAGGGGGAAGGAGAACCTGTAGAGACCATAGCCAGAGGTTAGGCATGGCCCCTGGTTGATGGATGGGGCCACCCACCCTTCTCAAAATTTTAACCTGGAATTATTCCTGTCTAAAGTAAATACAAGGGCAAAGATTGGAGCAGAGACTGAAGGAAAGGCCATCCAGAGACTGCGCTACCTGGGGATGCATCCCTTATGCTGCCTACAAAGTTCTTTCATTGTAGAGCTAGCTCACTTGTGGATACACAGACATGCATCAAACCTGTGTGTCTTAACTTTCACCCTGTTTTCTGTTTCATGCTATTTTTCCTCCCATGATTGTAAAATATAAATGAAGATTCACTTGATGGCAATCTTCTACGTGCTTCAGTCACAGTTAGTTAAATCAATTCCATCCAGTATTTTAATAAATGTTGATATCAGAATATAAGAGAATAAAGGTATGGAAATAACTGAATTATCTCTCTAAATTTGATGCTATTAACACAAGTATGCAGATAAATAAGTAGAACAAGAATTAAAATATGAAAGTAATAAAAATCCACAGTAAACATTAACAAGGACAACAACAGTATGGAGATAGAGAAGCCAAATTGAGCCCATATTATAATCTCTCAAGAAAGAATGAATCAGATTCCTTTTTAATTCCTGTGGTATTTATAGCATTCACAGATAAAATAATGAAGCACTTTCATGTGGGCAGGTGACCTTGCAGTGTTTATATTGATGCACTATTTGCATAGCTTTTCATTTTATTTGCAGATTTCTACCTTTAGGCCTCTTATCTGATCTATGTTGTGCAGAATTGCCAAAACCCTCTTACACATACTTATGTGTTCACCCACTCATTCACATCTGATTTATAGATTCTGGTCTCCCTTCTTTTCTTCCAGTCCGTTAGTGTGAGACTCAAGAAAATTCTCAATATGTTTTAATTCACATTTAAAGTTTTACTTCCCTCAATCATCCAAGTATTTGGTTTTATATAGGTATCAATTCAGTAGTTTATTGTAAATGCTGTTTACATTGTGCTGTTCAATCTAGAATTTTTACTGTTTAAGACTGAGCCTCATGATATCCTTATTCCGTACTATGATATATGAAAGATGTCTGGCAGCTTGTTCTTGGCAGATTGACTGATGATTATGGATTACTTTTATAAAATGAAGAAAAAATTGTAAAGACTCTTCTAACTTCCTACCAAAAGAAACAATCCTACCTCGCTCAATATCATTCAATCAAACACTAGACATCCTGGAACTGTATAAAGGGGCTTAGCATAAAAATTAGAGTACTAGTCAGCTGAATCTGAACTACATTACTTTGGATCACCTGCCTGATAAGAAAGTAATGACATGAATTCTCCAAACCTTAGCTTAGAGAGAAATAAGTCATCAGATGTGGAAGGCAGGAAAGAAGAGGTTTCGAGTTAGGCTTAGCACCCAGGGAGTGCTCAGACTCTGAAATTAAGTTGCTCATTCATCTCAATAAGGTCAGAAAGAATTCACCTGAAGAGCCCTCTAAAAGAACCCAATCTCTTGAAACCTGGATTTGAGCATTATGAATATTACATCATAATTCTGAGTCATGAAACTTTGGTGGATAAATAAAATCCCGACTGCTAGTAATAGCAATAAAACAGAATAGTCACAGAAGCAACATATTCCATTTCTAAGAAAGTAAAAATAATAATGATAAAGGACATTTAGTGTCTTATAATGAATATTTGTAAAATAAAAGCTCTTTGATTATACCCCAAAACAAGGAACATGGGATTATTTAGCCAAATAGTTGAGTGAGGGAACAGACAGAAAAGTAAACATGTATTATAGTTACAAGATAAAATATCCTAGCTCTTAGGAATAGAAGCTATAACAATTTTTTATGGAGATAATGAGGGGGAATACATATGATGGAAGATTCCAGCTTGCTGATAATGTTTTACTTCTTTTAAATTGCTTTATACAAAGTATTTTGTTCATATTTTACTCTTCCTCAGGTCTTTCCAGGTCCTTGCACCTCCCAACCTATCCAACTTTATGTTCAATGATTCCTTAACTTCGGGACTATTGCTTGGGCTCAATATAAAGTAGGATAAAATGGTCCTTTCTTCATAGATTTTAATTTGATCTCCCTTTCCATAAAAAATGATAAGCCATGCTTAACCATGTAATTTTGAGACATCATATGGCTAATGTTGTTATGATTCATGTTGAAGATTAAAATTGCATTGATTAAAAGCTATTAACTATCTCTTAAAACCTTAACTTAAGGTTCACATTCCTGGTGAATTCTAACCATCAGCATCTAGAGAATCATTTCACAAGGTGGGACCAATTTCCCAAGTTTGACCCATTATCTATGCATATTTGTGTACATATGTGCTTTCATACATAGAATCATTGTGATATCTTCAATATTCTATTGAGAAATCAGGTTGCCTGGTAGAGAATCTTGCTGCCAAGTTACTTTCTTAATATTGATACTTCATTTACTTTGTAAAAAGTGTAATATATGCCATATGAGTACAATATTTCAAACTCTAAATTCCACGTTATTTCAGTATTTCCAAAATCATATCAATTTTAATGTATAGTGTATTATCAATATGCTAGTATTATGATTAATCAAACATTTCCTGTAAATAAAGTTGTTATCCTTAAAATGTAGTGACTTTTTATTGAAATGCTAGGAATTGAAAACTTACTGAAAGCCACAACCATAGTAAGTGATCTCAGTGAAAATAATCAGTGTTTATGTCTCTTTAGACTATCTGATAACAGTTTCCTTTTGATTGCCTCTATCTCTTGGATTTATTTTTTCCCTTTTTACTGTTTCTTATCAAGAAAAATGATCATCAATTAATGACTTGACTTGAAGAGATAGTTCAGCCAGTGCAAGGGTGAATATTAGAAATATTTAAAGACTAAGATTAGAATGTGTAGCACAATAGTAGAATACAAAATTAACTAAATTAGACTCTTATCTCTGCAAATGTCCAACCAGTCAAAAAGCACACAAAAGTCAGAAAAAAATGAGTTTTGAGTTAAGAATTTGTGAAGTCAGAGAGTTGTTTCAGAAAACTGTTTTCTAGAACTATTTGTCTTCATTAACAGTATCAAAGCCCAATTTTTCAGACCCAAGCCTCAGTTTCCCCATACTATTGAGAAGATGGTCTCTCTTTGACATCATCAGAGACAGGAAATGTGCTTTTGAGAAGGAAAGAGGTTGGTGAGTCAGAGAAGGGAAATAGCTCACTGACATGCAATTATAAAAAAAAAAGTGGACATAACTTTGTTTTGTCTCCTTCACCTCCCACCTCATCTTCCAAATTTCCATTTTTTTTGCATTATTAGTCTGAAAAAAACATATTCTTTAAAAACAATAAAACAGAGAAACAAAATCTCTCTACATTCTTATTTGACACAGAAAAGGGACCCATTATGAAGGAATGCATTGTAGGTGTGGTTCAACTGAACCTTCTAGAGAAGGCAAAGGTGAGTGAACAGGTGAAGAGAGGCTGAAATTCATTGATTTTTCATGTTACACCCTCATGAGCAGTAGACTTTGCATATGTATTACTTTGTGGAAATCTCTTTTCTCATCAATGTGTCCTACAAGTACTACGGATAGAAGGCTTGGCAGTCATGGTAGTAAGGGGAATAGCCAAGCTTCTAATTGAGAAATGCCTAATTCACAAGTGTTCATGTAAATAAGTATATTCTGTGAACGTCAGGGCATAAGACTCAGGTAAATCATAAATCAGACCTGGATTGCTTATGCACACACACACACACACACACACACACACACACACACCAAATATAAACATGCTGCTTTAGATAGTATTTGTTTTAAAGCAAAAGAAAAGAAGGCATCATTTATTCTATCCAGTCTACTGTGTTCATCTTTTATAAGCCGGACTTCACTAAAAATCACAAGAAAATTTGCTTTATTATCAGTCATGAAGCACTTGTGCAAATGTGGAACCAGATACATGCTGCTTGTTGGCTGGTGTCTTAGTCAGGGTTTCTGTTCCTGGACAAAAGATCATGACCAAGAAGCAAGTTGGGGAGGAAAGGGTTTATTCAGCTTACACTTCCATATTGTTGTTCATCACCAAAGTAAATCAGGACTGGAACTCAAGCAGGTCAGGAAGCAGGAGCTAATGCAGAGGTCATGGAGGAGTGTTATTTACTGACCTTCTCAGCTTGCTTTCTTATAGAACCCAAGGCTACCAGCCTAGGGATGGCACCACCCACAATGGGCCTTCACCCCTTGATCTCTAATTGAGAAAATGCCTTACAGCTGGATCTCATGGAGGCATTTCATCAACTGAAGCTCCTTTCTCTGTGATAACTCCAGCCTGTGTCAAGTTGATACACAAAACCAGCCAATACAATTGACCCCTTGTCAACTTGACACACAAACATATCACTATTAAGCCTCAACCGTTACTTTCTTATTCATTCCCAAGATCTAAATAACTTTAGAAGTCCCACAGTCTTTACATATTAAAAGTTCAATCCCTTTAAAATGTCCAATATCTTTTAAAATTCAAAGTCTTTTAAAAATTCAAAGTCTCTTAACTGTGGGTCCACTAAAATACATTCTTCCAAGAGGGAAAGGGCACTGTCACAATCAAAAGTAAAATCAAACTCCACTGTCCAAGGTCTGGGATCCACTCACGATCTATTGGATTCCTCCAAGGGCTTGGGTCTCTTCTCTAGTTGCGTCCTTAGTAGCACAGACCTTGTCTTCTAGGCTCCAGCTGCCTGTACTCTACTGCTGCTGCTGTTCTTGGTGGTCATCTCATGGCACTGGCATCTCAAAAATACTGCTGTCTTCCACTATAATTAAGCTTCACCAATAACGTCTCATAGGCTCTCTTCATGGTGCCAAGCCTCAACTCCTTTGCAAGATCCCTTCAGCCCTGGGCCATCTGTTGCAACTGAGGCTGCACCATTACCAATGGCCTTCCACAGCCTTGCACAGTACCAAGCCTCAGCTGCTCTTCATGACCCTTTCATGCCTTCAAAGCCAGTACCACCTGGGTGACTCTTACATATTACCAAGTCCAGCCACAGCACAAGGTACAATCTTGATTATATCTGGAACACAGCCTCTGCTTGCTCTTAGAAAACACTTCCCAGAATATTTTACCTCAATGATGCTGTTTTTTTTTAATTAAGCACAGCTAATTTCTTAGCTCCAGCTAACCAGCATCAATAGTCCCAGTAACACAAAGGTTCGCTTTAGTGGTTCTGGTATCTTGTTAATCACAGCTGATTTTTCAGCCCCAGCTAACCAAATCCATAGAATCTTCACAATCCAAACAACATGGCCTTGATAAAAAATCTTTAATCTTCCCTCTGAAATTTCATAACCCAAGCCTCCATCTTCTGCACTGTTCTCAACATTATCTTCCAAGCTCCTATAAAACATCCCACAGAGTTCTTAACAACCAATGGCTCTTCTAGCTCAAAGTTCTAAAGTTCTTCCACAGTCCTCTGCAAAACTTTGTCAAGTTGTAACAGGAATACCCCACTATGCTGGTTCCAATCTGTCTTAGTCAGGCTTTATTCCTGGACAAAACATCATGAACAAGAAGCAAGTTGGGGAGGAAAGGGTTTATTCAGCTTACACTTCCACACTGTTCTTCATCACCAAAGGAAGTCAGGACTGGAACTTAAGCAGGCCAGTAAGCAGGAGCTGATGTAGTGGCCATGGAGAGATGTTACTTACTGGCTTGCTCAGCTTGCTTTCTTATAGAACCCAAGACAACTTGCTCAGCGGTGGTACCTCCCACCAAAGGTCTTCTCCCCTCCATCACTAACTGAGAAAATACCTTACAGCTGGATCTCATGGAGGCAATTCATCTCATGGAAGCTCCTTTCTCTGTGATAACTCCAGCCTGTGTCAAGTTGACACACAAAACTAGCCCATACAACTGGGATGCTCATATTGGGAAGGAGACAAATGATCCCAAGATTCAGTGATACGATGAATGGAGAGACAGGCTTGGGAATGAAAAACATTATAAATGATATTCTTCAAATCCTTTAGCTATCTAGTATGTATATATGTATGTATGTATGTATGTATGTATGTATAATCTACCTATCTATCATCTGTCTTTATCTATCATCTATTTGTCTATCATTTTTTTAACCTATTTATTCAGAGTGTGTGCTTGTGAACATTCACAATGTAGAATATATGTGGTGGTCAGAGAAGAGCTTGCCAGAATTGCTTCTCTGCTTTCACAATGTAAGTGCCAGTGATTGAAGTTAGAATGTCAGGCTTTTGGGCAAGCACATTCGTCCACTTATCCACCTCATAAACTCTTGGGTTATTTTAATCAATTACAATATTGAATTGAATTGTATCTCATCTGAATGAAGACAATCATGTTTCTAGGATGACCAGTCAGATAATAAGCAATGATCTGGAATCCCCTGGGAATCCTAGCATAGTATGCTTTCGTATTAGGTTTGGTGGAAATCTCTATAAATTTATCTTAGTAAAATAACCGTTCCTCTCTTTTGTTCTTCTCTTATATAGATCTAGTGAGGAATTGTGGGTTTTCCTCACATGTTCCTGTGAAGGTCTTGCAGATCTCCATGCTTCGATAGTAGCTCTGATATCTATGTGTGTAAATACTGAAAGGGTGTATGATAATTTGTGACAATAAATTACAGCACTTGTCTGTACTTAGTATTTATCAAGACATGTTAGTGTCCTTTTCATAAGCAATACAAGCAGAGGTGTTTGCTGTGACAGGTGATTTGTAGTTCACGTAGATTTGCTGCTTGCTTTTGTTTGAGAGACAGGATTGTCCTATATACTCCTAAATATCTTGTGCCTACCTATGTAGCCCAGGTTGACCTTACACTTGTGATGAACCTCCTTCCTCTGTGTCCTAAGTGTTGTGTCCAGGGATCAGTGTGGCCATCCACAGCTGTGGTACATCCAATAATATTCAATAATGTATGTCTTATGTTTATTATGATGAAACCATTAGACAATACTGACAAAATTATTGGATATTTGTTTTAATTAAGTTATAAATCATAAGTGGAAAGCAGTAGAATTTATATTAAAATTTAACTATAAGCATTGTCCAAGGAAGTCAAAATAGTTATTTCGTAGAGCTGGGTTTGACATTCTGAGAGGGACTTTAATAGTAATACATCCTTCAAGATTTTATTCCATATAAGCAAGAAATGAAAAACTTGCTCATTGCCATGAATACAAGATAACATTTAACACAGTGCATACTTTTAGAAAAAAATATTGTCTTCAATGTCTGAAAGTGGACACAAGGGAGAATATAGTGTTGAAAATGTGCAATATTATTGGTGTGACATAGTAAATAAAATGTTTCAGGCACAGGGCACACATCAAAAAGCTAGAAATTCTTGCGACCTATGTTCTATGCTCCATGTGCATATAAAAAGTATTTAAGAGTTATACTGCACAACTGACAAAGAATTGACATTAAGAATCAGCTCTGTTCTTGTTTGCAACAGAATTCATCTGTTAGGAGAAGTTTCACATCCTAGGGGAAAGCAAAGAGCTCAGGGCTGGATAACATAGAAGCAAAATCAAAATGGTTCATCAACAAATACAGAACACCATGTCTATACAAAACATGTTGTTGCAAACACCACTAATATCAGCAGAGTCACTGACCTTGAATTCAAATAAGACATTGTAATTGACCTTAGGCTTTCCAAAGATCTTGTGATATTATCTTGTTTCTAAGTTCACAGGAGAAAAGTAGCAAATAGATGCTTGGGGTGAAGAGTGAGAAATGAGTGTGAAAAATCTTAGACTTAGTTGAAGTCCAATCCGTGAGCCCTTTGATTTTTCTCTTCTCATATCTGGTGTTTCTTTTCTGTTGCTGGGTTGGCATATGTTATATCCATTTCTGGAACTTATTGGATTTCTCCCTCCTAAATATCCTGTGATCCTTGAATTCTAATCACGCTTAATGAAGCACAGACAGTAAATATTAAGTAGTACTGAGATGTGTGTTAATTCATTTACAACAGCATATGTGAACCAGAGCTCCTTAGATTAAAATACAAGATTTAACTATTTTGACATTATTGAAGCAACTTATCCCTTGTCTCAGTATAATGTTGAGTCTTAATAGGAATAGCTTGCTTCAGAAAAGCTTCAGTGATAAATCAAATAATATCTTGTATATAAAAACTAAGGGTTAAAATAAAGAGAATATGAAATTGATAGGGAGAGGTGTCAGGATGCATCCTTGGGGAATCTGACCAGAGTAGGTATGCTCATGATACACCCTGGGCCTGTAAAGATTGGATCCAGTTTTGTAGAGAAACCGTGGGGGGAGGGGGAATGATTGGGGAATAGTTGGGGGGAGAGGAATTATGGGACGTAGGGTAGGGGGGACTGGGAAACGGGAAAGCCTTTGGAATGTAAACATAGAATATAGAAAATAAAAATTAAAAAAAATAAAGAAGTAGCCCTTACAGCAGCAGTTGAGGTCTTCTCCATATTGCCACCAGGACAACGCTAGAGAGGCCCATGTAGACAGACTCAATAAGGGGCTACCGTCACTTGGGTGGATCCGCCAGGCTCTTGCTATCAGCCAGGGCCAGGGTGGTGGCTCAGCGGGACTTGTCCATGCCCTCCAGCCTTGCACCAAGGCAGCTGAGAGCAGCCTGCCCAGCAGTCCCTTACAGTGGTGGTTGCAGCCGGTCTCCATATTGCCACCAGGACACCACTAGAGAGGCCCAGGTAGACAGACTCAATCAGGGGCTACCATCTCTCTGGAGGATATGCCAGGCTCTCCCCACCAACCAGGGCAAGGGCAGCGGCTTGCTGGATATCTCCATGCCCTCCAGCCTTGCACCAACTCGGTTGGGAACTGCCTTCCCTGAGGTCCCCTCAGCACTCACAGAGGCAATCTCTATCTTGCAGACTGGTCATCAGTAAAGAAACAACAGGTGGGCCCAGCCTCACGGGAGGTTCAAACACCAGCCAGTGACAACAAGGCCAACTAACTCCAGAGACAACCTGATGGCAAAAGGAAAACATAGGAACGTTACTAACAGAAATCAAGGCAGCATGACAGCATCTGAACCCAGTTCGCTTACAACAGGAAGCCTTGGACACCCCAACACACCAGAAAAAGAAGATTTGGATCTAAAATCACTGGTCAAGATGCTGGTAATGGAACACATAGATAAATCTCTTAAAGAAATACAGAAGAAAATGGATCAAAAGTTAGAAGCCTTTACAAGGCAAACACAAAAATCACTTAAAGAAATTCAGGAGAATATGGATCAAAAAAACAGAAGCCAATAAGGAGGAAATACTGAAAGAAATACGGAGGAAGAAGGTGAGTCAACAAGTAGAAGCTATGAAAGAGGAAACACAAAAATCTCTTAAAAAATTGCATGAAAACACAATCAAGCAAGCAAAAGATCTGAGCATATCCATCCAGGTTCTAAAAACAGGAGAAATAACTAAGAAATTGCAAAGGGAGACAACATTGGAGATAGAAAACTTTAGGAAGAAATCAGGGGCCATAGATGCAAATATCAACAATAGAATACAAGAAATAGAAGAAAGAATCTCAGATGCCAGAAGATACCATAGGAACCATTGATTTAACAGTCAAAGAAAATACTAAATGCAAAAAGCTTGTAACCCAAAACATCCAAGAAATCCAGGACACAATGAGAAGACCAAACCTAAGGATTATATGTATAGATGAGAGTGAAGATTTACAAGTTAAAGGGCCAGAAAATATCTTCTACAAAATTATGGAAGAAAACTTCCCCAACCTAAACAGAGAGATGCCCATGAATATACAAGAAGCCTACAGAACTCCAAACAGATTGGACTAGAACAGAAATACCTCCTGTCACATAATAATCAAAACCTCAAATGTACTAAACAAAGAAAGAATATTAAAAGCAGTAAGAGAAAAAGGCCAAGTAACATATAAAGGAAGACCTACCAGAATTACACCAGATTTCTCACCTGAGTCCATGAAAGCTAGAAGATCCTGGGCAGATATCATGCAAACTCTAAGAGAACACAAATTTCAGCCAAAACTTCTTTACCCAGCAAAACCCTCAAACATCATAGATGGAGACACCAAGGTATTCCATGACAGAACCAAATTTGCACAATATCTTTCCACAAACCCAGTCCTACAAAGGATAATAGGGGGAAAACACCAATACAAGGAAAGAAACTACACCCCGGAAGAAGCAAGATAGAAACCTCCTCTCATCAAACCCAAAAGAAGATATCCAACAATAAGGAAGGAGTGGACACTGCTGCTGGAAAGGATCAAAACATCAGTGTATGGGAATACCAGAACAGGGAAGTGGAAGGGGTGGATGGGGGAACAGGGGGAGGGAAAAGGGCATGTGAGACCTTTGGGGGATGGGAAACCAGAAAAAGGGAAATGAAATGTAAATATAGAATATATCCAATAAATAAATAAATAAAAGAAGGAAGTAGTTCACATTCTGGAAACGGTGAAAAAAACGTTAAAACATCTATGAAAAAATATATAAAAGTAATTTCAAAAATATCAGGAGGTAATAATTACTATTCCTTAATATCTCTTAACATCAATGGACTCAATTCCCCAATAAAAAGATATAGACTAACAGACTGGATACAAAAACAGGACCCTACATTTTGCTGCATACAGGAAACACATCTCAGTGTTAAAGACAAACACTACCTTAGAGTAAAATGCTGGGAGACAATTTTAAATGCTCTCAGGAAACAAGCAGAAGTAGCGATTCTAATATCAGATAAAATTGACTTTCAACCTAAAGTCATCAAAAGAGACTCTGAAGGTCACATCTATGCCCGAAATGCAAGAGCACCCTCATTCATAAAAGAAACTTTACTAAAGCTTAAAGCACAAATTGTACCTAACACAATAATTGTGGGTGACTTCAACATTCCACTCTCCTCAATGTACTGATCAGGAAAGCAGAAACTAAACAGGGACACAGTGAAACTAGTTGAAACTTTATACCAATTGGATTTAACATATATATATATATATATATATATATATATATATATATATATATAGAGAGAGAGAGAGAGAGAGAGAGAGAACATTTCATCCTAAAGCAAAAGATATACCTTTTTTTCAGTACCACATGGTACCTTCGCCAAAATTGATCATATAATTGGTCACAGGACAGATGTCAACAAATACAAGAAGATCAAACTAATCCCATCCCTTCTATCAGATCACCATGGAGTAAGAGTGGTCTTAAAAGCAACAAAAACAACAGAAAGCCCACATACATATGGAAACTGAACAATACTCTACTCAATGACACCTTGGTCAAGGAAGAAATAAAAAAAGAAATCAAAGAATTTTTAGAATTTAATGAAAATGAAGGTACAATCTACCCAAATCTATGGGACAAAATGAAAGCAGTGCTAAGAGGAAAACTCATAGCTTTAAGTGCATCCAAAAAGAAACCAGAGAGAGCATACACTAGCAGCTTAACAGAATACCTTAAAGCCCTGGAACAAAAGAAGCAAAATCCCCAGGAGTAGTAGAGGACAGGAAATCATCAAACTCAGGGCTGAAATCAATCATGTAGAAACAAAGAAAACCATACAAAAAGTCAACAAAACCAGGAGCTGGTTCTTAGAGAAAATCAACAAGATAGATAAACCCTTAGCCAGACTAACAAAAGGACACAGAGACAGTATTCAAATTAACAAAATTAGAAATGAAAAGGGGGACATAACAACAGAAACTGAGGAAATTCAAAAGATCATCAGATCCTACTACAAAAGTCTATACTCAACACAACTGGAAAATCTGGAGGAAATTGACATTTTCCGAGCCAGATACCAAATACCAAAATTAAATCAGGATCAATTAGATCAGCTAAACAGTCCCATAACCCCTAGAGAAATAGAAGGGGTTATAGAAAACCTCCCAACCAAAAAAACTACAGGACCAGATGGTTTTAGTGCACAATTCTACCAGACATTCAAAGAAGACTTAACACCAATACTCTTCAAACTATTTCACAAAATAGAAATGGAGGGGTCACTGCCCAACTCGTTTTTCGAAGTCACAATTACGCTGATACCAAAACCACACAAGATCCAACAAAGAAAGGGAACTACAGGCCAAATTCCCTTATGAATATCAATGCAAAAATACTAAATAAAATTCTTGCCAACCGAATCCAAGAGCACATCTAAACGATCATTCACCATGATCAAGTTGGCTTCATCCCAGGGATGCAGGGATGGTTCAATATACAGAAATCCATCAATGTAATCCACTACATAAACAAACTAAAAGAAAAAAACACATGGTCATCTCATTAGATGCTGAAAAAGCATTTGACACCATTCAGCCTCATTTCATGCTAAAAGTCATGGAAAGAGCAGGAATTCAAGGCCCATACCTAAACATAGTAAAAGCAATCTACAACAAACCAGTAGCCAACATCAAACTAAATGGAGAGAAACTTGAAGCAATCCCACTAAAATCAGGGACTAGACAAGGCTGCCCTCTCTCTCCATATCTTTTCATTATAGTACTTGAAGTTCTAGCGAGAGCAATTAGACCACATAAGGAAGTCAAAGTGATACAAATTGGAAAGGAAGAAGTCAAACTATCATTATTTGCAGATGATATGATAGTTTACTTAAGCAACCAGAAAAACTCCACCAGAGAACTTCTACAGCTGATAAACAACTTCAGCAAAGTGGCTGGTTATAAAATCAACTCAACCAAATCAGTAGCCTTCCTGTACTCAAAGGACAAGCAGGCTGAGAAAGAAGTAAGGGAAATAACACCATTCACAATAGCCACAAACAACATAAAATACCTTGGCATGACTCTAACCAAACAAGTGAAAGCTCTGTATGACAGGAACTTCAAGTCATTGAAGAAAGAAATCGAAGAAGACTTCAGAAGATGGAAATGTATTTCTTGCTCTTGGATTGGCAGGATCAGTATAGTAAAAATGGCCATCTTGCCAAAAGCAATATACAGATTCAATGCAATCCCCATCAAAATCCCAATTCAATTCTTTATAGATCTAGAAAGAGCAATTTTCAAATTCATCTGGAGTAACAAAAAAACCATGATAGCTAAAACTATTCTCAACAATAAAAGGACTTCTGGGGGAATCAATATCCCTGACCTCAAGCAGTACTACAGAGCAACTGTGTTAAAAACTGCATGGTATTGGTACAGCAACAAGCAAGTATATCATTGGAATAGGATTGAAGACCCACAAATGAACCCACAGACTTATGGTCATTTGATCTTTGTAAAGGAGCTACAACCATCCAGTGGAAAAAAGATAGTCTTTTCAACAAATGGTGCTGGTTCAACTGGAGGTCAAAATGCAGAATAATGCAAATTGACCCACTCTTATCTCCTTGTACTAAGATCAATTCCAAGTGGATCAAGGACCTCCACATAAAACCACTGAAGCTAATACTCCACACACTGAAACTAATAGAAAAGAAACTTGGGAAAACCCTGGAAGAAATGGGCACAGGGGGAAAATTCCTGAACAGAACACCAATAGCTTATGCTCTAAGATCAAGAATTGACAAATGGGACCTCATAAAATTACAAAGTTTCTGTAAGGCAAAGGACACTGTCAGAAGGCCAAAACAGCAACCACCAAATTGGGAAAAGATGTTCACCAACACCACATCCGACAGAGGGCTAATATCCAATATATACAAAGAACTCAAGAAGTTAGACCCCAAAGAACCAAATAACCCTATTAAAAATGGGGTACAGAGCTAAACAAAGAATTGTCACCAGAAGAAATTCAGATGGCTGAAAAACACCTTAAGAGATGTTCAACATCATGAGTCATCAGGGATATGCAAATCAAAACAACCCTGAGATTCCACCTCACACCAGTCAGAATGGCTAAGATTAAAAATTCAGGAGACAACAGGTGCTGGTGAGGATATGGAGAAAGAAGAACATTCCTCCACTGGTGGTGGGATTGCAAGATGGTACAACCGCTCTGGAAATCAGTATGGTGTTTCCTCAGAAAATTGGGCATGACACTCCCAGGTCATACCACTCCTGGGTATATACCCAGAGCATTACCCTGCATACTATAAAGACTCATGCTCCACTATGTTCATAGCAGCCTTGTTTATAATAGCCAGAAGTTGAAAGGAGCCCAGATATCTCTCAAAGGAGTAATGGATACAGAAATTGTGGTATATTTATACAATGGAATACTACTCAGCAATTAAAAATAATGAATTCATGCAATTTGTTGGCAAATGGTTGGATCTGGAAAATATCATCCTAAGCGAGTTAACCCAGTCACAAAAGAATACACATGAAATGCAATCACTGATAAGTGGATATTAATGAGCCCAGAAGCCCTGAATACTCAAGGCACAATTAGCAAGCCAAATGATTCCCGAGAAGAAGATAGGAGTGGACCCTGGGCCTGAAAAGATTAGATCTAGTTTTGTAGGAGAGTACAAGAACAGAGAAATGGTGGTGGTGGGGTGATTAGGGAATAGTTGGGGGGGAGAGGACTTATGGGACATATCGTAGGGGGGGAACTGGGAAAGGGGAAAGCCTTTGGAATCTTTGGAATGTAAACAAAGAATATAGAATTTAAAAAAGAAATAAAAACGGAAAATTTCAATTTCATTTAATCTATAAATTGCCCACAGTAGGATATCCATTTTCATATTCTTCTACACAGCAATGGGCAAGAGAGTCACTCCATTGTCTGGCAGATACTCAGTCTCTTTCTTCAGAGAAGGAAATTTTCATTGTAGAGCTATATCACATTCCTTGTTTAGGATATGTCTAGATTTTTCCTTAGGCAACTGTGAAAGGCAGAAGTTTCTTCATCACACTTTTTGCTTGTATTGATATTGGATATTTAATGTTCTGATGCTTTAATAATCTCCAATTCCTTAAAATTGTTAATCATTCCTCAGAGTTTCTTAGTGGTCTTTTTTTGTTTTATATATATAATAGTAAAGTCCAGGGAAGTTAAACCTAATAAATACATAGTTCTATAGAATTCAGAGAAAGATTTATAGTTTCCTCATGGCACCGTTTACATCAATTATATATTGTATTACTTGTGAAAATTTCAACACAATTTTCAAAACAATTTTCAATTTTTACCTTTAACTAAGTATACTCTGAGTTTTTTCTTTTTCTGTTTTTTATATTTAATTTATTTTTCTTTCTTATTGCTCCAGCCAAGGCTTCAAGCACTATATATCAAAATGAAGTGAAGGTAGCAGGCAACCCTGTCTTGTTCTTGGATTTAGTTAAGTTGTTTTGGGGTTTTCTCCATTTAACATGATGGAGATAGGGTTGCAGAAATTATTATGGGTGGGTTTGTGTCCCTATTGCTCCACTAATGTCCCTGCCAGGCTACAGGAAGTGGCCTCTTCAGGTTCCATGCCCCCACTACTATGAGTCTCAGCTAAGGTCATTCCCATAGAATTGTAGGAGCCTCCCCCATGCCAGGTCTCTGGTACATTCTAAAGACATACCCAGCTCCCGCCTTCACCAGCTACAGATTTCCATTCATTCTCCTGGTCCTCTGGTCCTCTCTTCTGTTTCTCCCTACTCCTGATCATGAAACCCCCATTGCCTTCCCTATCCTCTGTCCTATCCAGTTCCTTCTCATGACTGTTTCATTTCCCTTTCTAAGTGAGATTCAAGAATCCTCATTCCTTCTTGTCTATCTTCTTGAGTCTATGGAGTGTAGTGTGGGTATCCTGTATTTTATGGCTAATATCCACTTTGAATGAGTATATACTATGCATGCCTTTTGAGTCTGGGTTACCTTTGAAATATTCTAGAGTTTTTCTTCTTACAATAGTTCTGTAAGATAAGATCTTGCATGTATTTATAGTGGCTTAGGATGCTATTTTCAAGTTCCATCCATTTGCCTGCAAAATTCATGATGTCTTTTTTTAATTAGCTGAATAATATTCCATTGTGTATATGTACCACATTTTCTTTCTTTCTCCATCTTCAGTTGAGAGACATCTAGGTTGTTCCCAGATTCTAGCCCTGTGTCTCAAGATTTAGTTTTCATTTACATCTTATTCCAGGATTTAAAATTTTTCTTTCTTGACTTCTATTTTGGTTGCCCATCATTGTGCAATGTGTTGGTTAAGTAATAGCCTATGGTAAAATGGGCCTTTCTTATATAACACATTTTCTTGCTGTAAAGTGGAATGATTAATTGGTCAAGAGCTTTAGATAGGAATGATACTTTAACCCATATCTTACTAGAGAATACAGAAATAATGATATGTAACAGAAACAGGTCTGTGTATATGTGGCTAGCTTTTCTAAAGAGGCAGGCATAAGTTGCAGACATTTGGACAGTGTCCTGTGGGAGAGCAGTCTGGTTCTCATGGTTAGAACTAAATATGTAAGCGAGGGAACCATGGTGGCTTAGTTTACCATCTGACCTGCATACAGAATCCTCAGCTCAAGCTACTCAGTCAGTGGCCTTAAAAATTCTCCAACACACTCAGAAACTAATTGTCATTGGTCTATAATAAATAAATTAATTTTTCTCTCCAATTTTACTTCTCCTTATATCAAATGTACATCTCTCTCTTGCCTTGCTGTTATAGGTATGTCTTTGAGCATGGTATTGACTAAGAGTAGAGAGACACAGAAACCCCTTGTTTATTCTAGGTTTTAGGGAATATTCAACATTTAGCTTCTTCCTTTTAATATGATGATGTTTATTGATTTTTTCCATTTATAACCTTTGTTTTTTTGAAGTATAATTTTTGCAGTTCAAATTTTTCAGGACTTCAGTGGGAGAGTCACACTATATGCATTCAGCTGAACATATGGTTTCTTTATTTGAAAAAATTAATATGAAAATTATATTATTGATTTGTGTAGCTTTAACTATAACAATTCTTCAGACTTTTTTTTAACACTCAATGACGTCCAATAACAGCAGCGCATAGATCATAGAAGCTGACCACCTCAATGACATTGGTGCCTGTCTGTTTGATATGCCTTTCCACAACTCCTTTTTATTGTCATTTTTTCCTAGGACTCTAGGCAATATATTATTTGTAGTTATAGCGTCCACCTTCTTTGGTTTTGTACTTTTTAAAGTAAATCATTTTTCAACTTGTTGCGAAACCATTGAACTTTTTCTTTCCAGAACTGAGGACTGAACACAGAGCCTTACCCTTGCCTGGCAAGCTTTCTCCCACTGAGCTTGTCTTCCCAGTTGTTTCATTAAGGACAAATTTTGATGGACAATTTTTTTTCTTCAATATATATTAGTTGTCTAGTTTTAAATCTTTTTTACAGGGTA
Source organism: Apodemus agrarius (assembly GCA_964023405.1). NCBI lineage: Eukaryota > Metazoa > Chordata > Mammalia > Rodentia > Muridae > Apodemus > Apodemus agrarius. Next base: position 10,694,222 of record OZ030020.1, on the reverse strand, counting down.
TTTTCTTTATTATTTCATTTTAACAATTTCGTATATATAGTCTATGTGTTATGTTCATATTCACCCATACTTCATAAAACAGTTAGGACATCTATATCTCTATTTCCAAGATCTAGGAAACTACATAGAAATGAAATAGAAATATTATAATATTGTATTTCTAAGAAAGAGTTCTTTACCTAAATAATGGAAAATTTCTATTAAGTTAATAATTATACTAAATTTATAATATTCTGAGCTTGCTTGACTTACTTTTTAATTGTAAGTCTACAACTCACTTTTTGCATTTAGAATAGTTTAAAGTTCAAGGCTAATTGTATCCACATAGATGTTCAGTAGATTGGGAGTGTGGCTCAATCAATGCTTTTACAGCAGTTCCTGAAGCCCTGCAATTTATATTCTTTATCTCTTTCACTTTCAAGTTACTGTAAATTTTCCTAAATAGTGTTAGTGTCACTTGGCAAGTGCTGCAAAAATAAAACATGCTGTGTGTATTGCTGGGATTGTATTGATCCTATAATGACTTTGAAGAAATTTACACATTCACATTGCAAAGCTCCCAAACCATGGATATAGCAAGTTTATATCTAGTTCTTTTTAAAGTAATAGTTTGTAATCTCTACTGTGAATTTCTTTTGCAATATCCATTTTTAGTACTATCCACATATCACTTGAAGGGTTTTTTTCATTTAGTGCTTTGATTATTAAGTGGCAGAGAATATATTTTCTATATTCTTTTATTATAATCCAAAGACTTTCCCCTTTCCAGTTCTCCCTTCACCATATGTCCCATAAGTCCTTAGCCCCCCCTGCATTCCCCAATAACCCCACCTCCCCACCATTTCTCTGTTCTGGTACTCTCCTACAAAACTGGATTTAGTCTTTTCCGGACAGGGTCCTCTCCATCCTTTTTCTTGGGAATTGCTTAGCTAATTGTGTCTTGAGTATTCAGAGCTTCTAGGCTCATTAATATCCACTTATCAGTGATTGCAATTCATGTGTATTCTTTTGTGATTGGGTTGACTCACTTAGGATGATATTTTCCAGATCCAACCATTTGCCTACAAATTGCATGAATTCATTATTTTTAATTGCTGAGTAGTATTCAATTGTATAAATATACCACATTTTCTGTATCCATTTCTCTGTTGAGGGACATCTGGGTTCTTTCCAGCTTCTGGCTATTATAAATAAGGCTGCTATGAACGTAGTGGAACATGTGTCTATATTGCATGCAGGGGAATCCCCTGGGTATATGCCCAGGAGTGATATGACAGGGTCCTCTGGAAGTGTCAAGCCCACTTTTCTGAGGAACCACCATACTGATTTCCAGAGCAGTTGTACCATCTTGCAATCCCACCACCAGTGGAGGAATGTTCTTCTTTCTCCATATCCTCACCAGCATCTGTTGTCTCCTGAATTTTTAATCTTAGCCATTCTGACTGGTCTGAGGTGGAATCTCAGGGTCGTTTTGATTTGCATTTCCCTGATGACTAATGATGCTGAACACCTCTTAAGGTGTTCTCAGCCATCCGAATTTCTTCTGGTGGCAATTTTTTGTTTAGCTCTGTACCCCATTGTTAATAGGGTTATTTGGTTCTTTGGGGTCTAACTTCTTGAGTTCTTTGTATATATTGGATATTAGCCCTCTGTCGGATGTGGTGTTAGTGAACATCTTTTCCCAATTTGTTGGTGGTTGTTTTGTCCTTCTGACAGTGTCCTTTGTCTTACAGAAACTTTGTAATTTTATGAGGTCCCATTTGTCAATTCTTGATCTTAGAGCATAAGCTATTGGTGTTCTGTTCAGGAACTTTCCCCCTGTGCCCATGTCTTCCAAGGTCTTCCCAAGTTTCTTTTCTATTAGTTTCAGTGTGTCTGGTTTTATGTGGAGGTCCTTGATCCACTTGGAGTTGATCTTAGTACAAGGAGATAAGAGTGGGTCAATTCGCATTCTTCTGCACTTTGACCTCCAATTGAACCAGCACCATTTGTTGAAAAGGCTATCTTTTTCCCCTGGATGGTTGTAGCTCCTTTATCAAAGATCAAGTGACCATAGCTATGTGGATTTATTTCTGGAACTTCAATTCTATTCCATTGTTCTACTTGCCTGTCGCTGTACCAATCCCATGCAGTTTTTAACACAATTGCTCTGTAGTACTGCTTGAGGTTGGGTATATTATTTACCTCAGAAATCCTTTTATTGTTGAGGATAGTTTTAGCCATCCTGGGTTATTTGTTACTCCAAATGAATTTGAGAATTGCTCTTTCTAGATCTATGAAGAATTGAATTGGGATTTTGATGGGGATTGCATTGAATCTTTAGATTGCCTTTGGCAAGATGGCCATTTTTACTCTATTGATCCTGCCAATCCAAGAGCATGAAATATTTTTTCATTTCCTAAGGTCTTCTTCGATTTCTTTCTTCAAGGACTTGAAGTTCCTGTCATACAGATCTTTCACTTGTTTGGTTAGAGTCATGCCAACATACTTTATATTGCTTGTGGCTATTGTGAATGGTGTTATTTCCCCAACTTCTTTCTCAGCCTGCTTGTCCTTTGAGTACAGAAAGGCTACTGATTTGGTTGAGTTGATTTTATAACCAGCCACTTTGCTGAAGTTGTTTATCTGCTGTAGGAGTTCTCTGGTGGAGTTTTTTGGGTCACTTTTGTATACTATCATATCATCTGCAGATAATAATAGTTTGACTTCTTCCTTTCCAATTTGTATCCCTTTGACTTCCTTATGTTATCTAATTGCTCTCGCTAGAATATCAAGTACTTTATTGAAAAGATATGGAGAGAGAGGGCAGCCTTGTCTAGTCCCTGATTTTAGTATGATTGCTTCAAGTTTCCTTCCATTTAGTTTTTTGTTGGCTACTTGTTTGCTGTAGATTGCTTTTACTATGTTTAGGTATGGGCCTTGAATTCCTGCTCTTTCCAAGACTTTTAGCATGAAAGGATGCTGAATTTTGTCAAATGCTTTTACAGCATCTAATGAGATGACCATGTGGTTTTTTTCATTTAGTTTGTTTATGTAGTGGATTACATGGATGGATTTCCATATATTGAACCATCCCTGCAACTCTGGAATGAAGCCAACTTGATCATGGTGAATGATCGTTTTAATGTGCTTTTGGATTTGGATGGCAAGAATTTTATTTACTATTTTTTTGCATAAATCTTCATAAGGGAAATTGGCCTGTAGTTTTCTTTCTTTGTTTTATCTTTGTGTGGTTTTGGTGTCAGCGTAATTGTGGCTTCATAGATGAGTTGGGCAGTGTCCCTTCTGTTTCAATTTTTGTAATAGTTTGAAGAGTATTGGTGTTAGGTCTTCTTTGAAGGCCTGATAGAATTCTGCACTAAAACCATCTGGTCCCATCCTTTTTTTGGTTAGGGTGCTTTCTATAATACCTTCTATTTCCTTAGGGGTTACGGGACTGTTTAGCTGGTCTAATCGATCCTGATTTAATTTTGGTATTTGGTATCTGTCTAGGAAATTGTCCATTTCCTCCAGATTCTCCAGTTGTGTTGAGTATAGACTTTTGTAGTAGGATCTGATGATCTTTTGAATTTCCTCAGTCTCTGTTGTTATATCCCCCTTTTCATTTCTAATTTTATTAATTTGAATACTCTCTCTGTTTCCTTTAGTTAGTCTGGCTAAGGGTTTATCTATCTTGTTGATTTTCTCAAAGAACGAGCTCCTGGTTTTGTTGATTCTTTGTATGGTTCCCTTTGTTTCTATTTCATTGATTTCAGCCCTTAGTTTGATGATTTCCTGTCTTCTATTCCTCCTGCATGAATTAACTTCCTTTTGTTCCAGGGCTTTCAGGTGTGCCATTAATCTGCTAGAGTATACTCTCTCTTGTTTCTTTTTGGAGGCTCTCAGGGCTATGAGTTTTCCTCTTAGCACTGATTTCATTGTGTCCTAAAGATTTGGGGAGGTTGTACCTTCATGTTCATTGAATTCTAAAAAGTCTTTGATTTCTTTCTTTATTTCTTCCTTTTTTTTAAAATTTTTATTTTCTATATTCTTTGTTTACATTTCAAAGGCTTTCCCCTTTACCAGTTTCCCCCCACAATACGTCCCATAATTCCTCTCCCCCCAACTATTCCCCAATCATCCCCCCCCCATGATTTCTCTGTTCTGGGTCTACAAAACTGGATCCAATCTTTTCAGGCCCAGGGTCCTCTCCTTTCTTCTTCTTGGGAATCATTTGACTTGCTAATTGTGCTTTGAGTATTTAGGGCTTCTGGGCTCATTAATATCCACTTATCATTGATTGCATTTCATGTGTATTCTTTTGTGATTGGGTGTCATTGAGTAGAGTATTGTTCAGTTTCCACGTGTATGTGGGCTTTCTTTTGTGTTTCTTGCTGTTGAAGACCACTTTTACTCCATAGTGATCTGATATGACTCAAGGGATTAATTCGACCTTCTTGTATTTGTTGACATCTGTCCTGTGACCAATTATATGATCAATTTTGGAGAAGGTACCATGTGGTACTGACAAAAAGGTATATTCTTTTGCTTTAGGATGAAATGTTCTATATATATCTGTTAAGTTCAATTGTTCCAAAGTTTCAATTAGTTTCACTGTGTCCCTGTTTATTTTCTGGTTTCCTGATTGGTCCATTGAGGATAGGTGGAGTGTTGAAGTCACCCACAATTATTGTGTTAGGTGCAATGTGTGCTTTAAGCTTTAGTAAAGTTTCTTTCACGAATGAGGGTGCCCTTGCATTTGGGACATAGATGTTCAGTATTGGGAGTTCTTCTTGGTGTATTTTCCCTTTGACCAGCAAGAAGTGACCTTCAGTGTCTCTGTTGATGACTTTAGTTTGAAAGTCAATTTTATCTGATATTAGAGTGGCTACTCCGGCTTGTTGCCTGAGACCATTTGCTTGTAAAATTGTCTTCCAGCCTTTTACTCTAAGGTAGTGTTTGTCTTTGACACTGAGATGTGTTTCCTGTACGCAGCAAATTGTAGGGTCCTTTTTCCGTATCCAGTCTGTTAGTCTATGTCTTTTTATTGGGGAATTGAGTCCATTGATCTTAAGAGATATTAAGGAATAGTCACTATTACTTCATGACATTTTGGAAATTAATTTTTATATTTGATCGGTTATCTTCTTTTGTGTTTGATGAGAGGAGGTTTCTATCTTGCTTCTTCTGGGTGTAGTTTTTCTCCTTGTGTTGGTGTTTTTCCCCTATTATCCTTTGTAGGGCTGGGTTTGTGGAAAGATATTGTGCAAATTTGGTTTTATCATGGAATACCTTGTTTTCTCCATGGATGGTGATTGAGAGTTTTGCTGGGTAAGGTAGTGTTTGTCTTTGACACTGAGATGTGTTTATTGTACGCAGCAAATTGTAGGGTTCTTTTTCCGTATCCACTCTGTTAGTCTATGTCTTTTTATTGGGGAATTGAGTCCATAGTAGTTTTGGCTGGAATTTGTGATCCCTTAGAGTCTGCATGATATCTGCCCAGGATCTTCTAGCTTTCATGGTATCTGGTGAGAAGTCTGGTGTTATTCTGACAGGTCTTCCTTTATATGTTACTTGGCCTTTTTCTCTTACTGCCTTTAATATTCTTTCTTTGTTCAGTACATTTGGGGTTTTGATTATTATGTGACAGGAGGTATTTCTGTTCTGGTCCAGTCTGTTTGGGGTTCTGTAGGCTTCTTGTATATTCATGGTCATCTCTCTGTTTAGGTTGGGGAAGTTTTCTTCCATAATTTTGTAGAAGATAATTGCTGGCCCTTTAAGTTGTAAATCTTCCTTCTCATCTATCCCTATAATCCTTAGGTTTGGTCTTCTCATTGTGTCATGGATTTCTTGGACGTTTTGGGTTATAAGCTTTTTGCTTTCTGCATTATCTTTGATTGTTGAGGCCATGGTTCCTATGGTATCTTCGGCATCTGACATTCTTTCTTCTATCTCTTGTATTCTATTGTTGATACTTGCATCTATGGCCCCTGATTTCTTTCCAAGGTTTTCTATCTCCAAAGTTGTCTCCCTTTGAGATTTCTTAGTTTTTTTCTACTTCTGTTTTTCGATCCTGGATGGTTTTGCTTGTTTGTGATTTCATGTAATTCTCTAAGAAATTTTTGTGTTACCTCTTTCATGACAATTACTTGTTGACCCATGTTCTCCTGATTTTTTTTAAGTGATTTTTGTGTTTGCATTGTAAGGGCTTCAAACTTTTGATAAATTTTCTCTTGTATTTCTTTAAGAGATTTATCCATGTGTTATCTGCTATCAGCATCCTGACCAATGTTTTTTGATCTGTATCTTGATTTTCTGGTGTGTTGGTGTATCCGGGTCTTTCTGCTGTCTGTGAACTGGGTTTCGGATACTGCCATATTGCCTTGATTTCTGCTAGTAACGTTCCTACTTTTGCCTTTTGCCATTTGTTTATTTCTGGACTTAGTTGGTCTTGTTATTACTGGTTGGTGTTTAAAGCTCCTAAGAGCCTGGTGTTTGGTGCTGCTGTCTCAGAGTGTGTCTGTGCTCCCGAGGTGGAAACTGGAAGGTTTCTACCACTGGGCTCCAAATTACCTCCTCAGCTCTGCTGGGCTGGATTCAAGTCTCCTTCCTGCTTGCCTCTGGATAATTAACTGGCCTCCAGTGGTCTTCTCCTGGTTGCCTGGTTAGTCTACCAGCTCCAAGATCGTGGAGGGTCTCAGGGCTCTGTCTAACTGCAGTATTCCCTGCAGCCCCAGAGCTTCCTGGCTGGGCTGCTGAAGCCTAGGCAGTGGCTCTCCCAGTTTGCAGTACTCCATCTGGTTGAGCTGTTCTCCTCAGGATAGTGTCGGACCACGGAGCTCTGTCTAACAGCAGGGTCTCTGTGGATCAGGAGCTCCCCACACTCCCAGTTGGGCTGCAGGGTCCAAGATGGTGCGGATCCTGGTCCTTGGGTCTCTGTCTATCTATGGGACCTCCTGCAGGTCAGACGTTCTCCAGCCTGCCCAGGCAGCCATAATGCTGCCCAGCTCCCTGGTGTGGAAGGCACCCAGGCAGGCTATACCCTGGGAAATACTTCACTCTGGTGCCCACTGTTCCTTGCTCAGTTACCTGCTCCAAGATGGTGGCCAGTCTCAGGGCTCTGACTTGAAGTGTTTTTTAAAAGTTAATACACATCGTGAATTTTGTCCTTCAAGTCGATTTTGATTTTTTCCAGTGATATAGAAGTAATCATGATGTACTTTAACAGAGGAATGGATACAGAGAATGTAGTACATTTACACAATGGAATGTTACTCAGCTTAAAAAACTATAAATTTCTGAAATTCTTAGGAAAATGGATGGAACTAGAAAATATCATCCTGAGTAAGGTAACCCAATCACAAAAGAACACACATGGTATGCACTCACTGATAAGTGGATATTAGCCCAGAAGCTCAGAATACCCAAGATAAAATTCACAGACCACCACATGAAGCTCAACAAGAAGGAAGAGCAAAGTGAGGATGTTTCAGTGCTTCTTAGAAGGGGGAACAAAATACCCTCTTCTAGGGAGGAGATACAACATGTGGAGCAAAGACTGAAAGAAAGGCATTCAGATCCTGCCCCACTTGGTGATCCATCCCATATACAGTTACCAAACCCAGACACTATTGTGGATGCCAAGATGTGCTTGCTGACAGGGGTCTGATAGAGCTGTCTCCTGAGAGTCTCTGCCAGAGCCTGACAAATCCAGAAGCATATGCTCTCAGCCAAACATTGGACTGAGCACAGAGTCCCCATGGAGGAGTAGAGAAAGGACTGAAGGAACTGAAGGGATTTGCAGCTCTATAGGAGGAACAACAATATCAAACAAACAACCAGCACCCCCCCCCATAGCCTCCAGGGACTCAACCACCAACCAAAGAGTACACATGGAGGGACCAATGGCTCTAGCTGAATATATATCAGAGGATGTCCTTGTCAGGCATCAATGGGAAGAGAGGCCCTTGGTCCTATTAAGGTTGGATGACCCATTGTAGGGGAATTCCAGTGTGGTGAGGAGGGAGTGGGTAGGTGGGTAGGTAGGTAGGGGAACACCCTCATAGAATTGGGAGTTGGGGATGGGATTGGGGTTTATAGAGAGGAAATCAGGAAATAGGATAACATTTGAAATGTAAATAAAGAAAATATCTAATTAAAAAAAAAAACAGGGAGAAAAAAAAAGAAGCAATCATGATACAAGGCCAGGATTTGGAAAGCCTCCTGCCATCCAATATGATGAAGTCAGTCTGCTACAGAGTCACCTGGGTTTTTTTTTGTGTTTTTTTTTTTGTTTTTTTGGCTCTTTTTGATCACCAGCAACATTCCTGACATAAGAAGAGGAGGGAGCAGGGGGAGGGAAAAGGGCATGTGGGACCTTTGGGGGTGGGGAACCAGAAAAAGGGAAATGAATTGTAAATATACAATATATCCAATAAATAAAAAAATTAAATTAAATTAAATTAAAAAAAAAGAAGAGACATCCTTGGTCAACCATGATGAGCCGACCTAACTGTCTTCATATGTGAGCAAAGATGGAAGAAATTGTCAGTCAAGTCAAAGGAACTACCGGTAAGAACTGTGAATCTCGGAAATAGTTAACATTTTAGGGAACTCATCTTTAGAGAAGTTTATTATGTGTCAAAGACAACACAAACTCTCAGCTTTGTACATATGTCCAGAGTTTTCCTTTATTTTCTCCAGATATTCTCTCTTGTTTATTTTTTATGAAACCTTCTAATGGAATGAGTAATAAAATAAAGGCAAATGAGGCAAAGCTTTGTTACGTAAAGTGGGATAATCTTTTGGAGAGTAAAATGTTTACTATTTCCCTTTCCCATATTATGAGAAAATACATGACAAACAGCTCAGGAAAACCCAGGCTGATGTTGGCTCACAGGTTCAGAGTGCAGTCTGACACAGCAAGTGAGACATGGTGGCAGAAGTGTCAACCTGCCCCTGGCCTTGCCTCTGCACTCAGAAATCGACAAAGAGATTAAGGTTGGTGCTAAGGCCATTTTCTACTTTTTATTCAACCCAGGACCCCAGAGGATGAGATGATGAGGCTCACATTTAGGGTGAGTCAATAATTAAATCTGATATCTATCTCACTTACCGGCACATTCAGAAATTTGTCTCCTGGGTGATTCTAGATTCAGTCAAGTTGACAATCAATTTTATCCATTGTTATACTATTTACCTTTATTTCCCAACAAAAGTAAAATACACATACTCTATAGTGTGAAATTGCTAATGATGCAGATTATTCATTTAAATATTTGTACGTGAAATTGTTTTAAATGTTATTTTTCCAAGAAAATGCTAGGAGGTATTATTAAATGAACTCCTTTTTCCTGTGTGAGGATGGCTCACGAATAGAAAATGGTAATTGGGTTTAGAGATAAGAACCTAGGTTCAGAATGTACCATACCACTGTTTTATTTATTTTTTAAATATAATTGTTCATTTACAAAATGTACAGGATACAGCACAAACATATGGACCAGACAGGCTAGGACATTGACAGTGTCCATTTCAGAGCCATAGAAAATGCGTGTATAAAGTGTGAATCTGCAGAATAAAAACAGACTTAAATTGGAAGATGACAATTGGGTGTGTATGATAAATGAAATAGAGATGGCTTGTGGGCATTCCTACATGACCTTCTATTTTCCCTGTGGAGCCAGTTCTTCTCAGCAGCTCATCTTCAGATTGGAGTCCCGAGAATATATACAACATATATATTTTATAGATTTCATATTTCATTCTTATGCTAATCAGCCAGTAGAACCCTCCTGTTCCTCTTTGTGAGGCCACAGGTTTCCACAACCTGTGTCTTTCCTCTTGACAACATGAAATACCATTTGTGCTGTCAGTGCCCTTAAACAAATCTATTATCAACATTGGGAAAACAGCCAGTGTGCATTCTGTTTTCTTTTATTTGATTCTTTGAGTTGTTATGCATGTATTTTACTGAGAGGCCTTTTCACTTTCTTGAAATTTATGCAATGACAAGTTGGACAAAACACCATAAAACCCCCACAAGCAGTATCACAATGCTCCTGTGGCCCTGCCTCGAGTAGGTATGATGAACAATTTTCAGTGTGACATAAATGTCATGTCTTATTAGGAAAACGGCCTCTAAAGACATAGTTTATTATTTTGTTAGAGTCATGGGAATGAACTAGACGTTTTAAATAAGTATTCACAATTACCTTTTTATTTCTGACATATTGTTTGATAATTATATACCAATGATGACACAAAGAATCTTTGCCAATTTTCAAGTCACTTTTAGACAATGTCTCTGCCATTGAATTGAAATATCATGTTTGCCAAAAGTATAATTAATATATCAAAGATTTCACACTTGATTATTCTAAATAAGGGCCCCTCTACCAAAGCATACATAAATATTCTTCTTTATAGATTCTTTTGATTGTTATATCAGATGATGAGAATAGACTTTCTAGGAGAATTGTGGTTTCAAATCAGATTTAATTTTCAGATTCAACATGCTCTCATATTTATTACATATTAACTACATATTAATTTACCCAGTAGTTGCATAAAATATAGTCTATCTTGATGGCCTCCAGACAGATGTAGGGTCTGAAAGAAATGTCTCAGTAAAAATAAATGGATAAAAACATAGGTATAAGAATCCTCAATAAATGCTCTAATTGAGTCTTTTCCTGTTTAAAAAATACTCATGTATACTTTCCCTATTAGAATTTTTCTTAGCATTTTTGTCTTATTGAAGTTTTGTTTGTTCTGATATTTGATTATTTAAGAGAGACAGGACAGACATGAAGTTAACTAGGCAGGATGGGGAGGATTTGGGAGGATTTGTGGGAAGAAAAATAATCTGATCAGAATATTTTGCACAGAATGTTTTAGAATATTGATATTATAATACCAAGAACTTAATGCTAAAACATAATTATTTATTTGTAATATAAAACAAGAAGAATATATAAGTAAATTACTGATATGCATTTTTGACATAAATCACCATGCAAATTCTTACAAATTTATCTATTTTCATGCAGAAAGTCTTATTGACACTAACAATTTGAAACAAAATTGAAGCTTGTTTAAACTTTTATTAACAGTACTCAATTTGCTAGTACTTGCCATATAAGATACAATTTTTCAACTAATATATTTATATATTTATTTAAAAAACTGGTTAAGTAGACTTAACTGCATAGAAACATTTAATAGTTAATGTGCCTAAGTTGATTGTCCTAATCATTTTAATGCTTGTTACACAGGTAGTTCTCCCATTTGGTGGCCATTATGCAAGCATTGACATATGGTATATATCCATGGCGACTGGTACTTTAGGCTATACCCTCCTTTCTTAGTTATTTCTCACTCTATTCTTTACTGATGGTTAGAAGTATACAGCTATTTCTGCCATATCTTCTGCTGCCATTATTTTCAAATCACATGGCACACAGGCTGTGGCCTGGTTATATTTTTCAGCTTTTTTTTTTCAGTTTTGATTTTTTTAAATTCTCTATGTTCTTTGTTTACATTCCAAAGGCTTTCCACTTTCCCAGTTCCCCTCTCACCATATGTCCATAAGTCCTGTTCCCTCTGCCCATTCCCAAATCACCCCCCCCAAACATACACATACCATTTCTCTGTTCTCGTACTATCCTACAATAGTAGATCAAGTCTTTTCAGGACCAGGACCCTCTCTTTCCTTCTTGTTGGGAATCTTTTGATTTGCTAATTGTGCCTTGAGTATTCAGAGCTTCTGGGCTAATTAATATCCACTTAGCAGTGATTGCATTTCATGTGTATTCTTTTGTGATTGGGTTAGCTCACTTAGGATGATATTTTCCAGTTCCCACCATTTGACTACAAACTTCATGAATTTATTATTTTTAATTGTTGAGTAGTATTCCATTGTATAAATATACCACATTTTCTGTATCCATTCCTCCTTTGAGGGACATCTGGGTTCTTTCAACTTCTGGTTATTATAAATAAGGCTACTATGAACACAGTGGAGCATGCGTTTTTGTTTTATGCAGGGGAATCCTCTGGGTACATGCCCAGGAGTGGTAAGACAGGCTCCTCTGGAAGTGTCATGCCCAATTTTCTGAGGAACTGTCAGACTGATTTCCAGAGTGGTTGTACCATGTTGCAATCCCACCAACAGTGGAGGAGGGTTCATCTTTCTCCATATCCTTGCCAGCACCTGTTGTCTCTTGAGTTTTTAATCTTAGCCATTCTGACATGTGTGAGGTGGAATCTCAGGGTTGTTTTGATTTGCATTTCCCTGATGACTAATGATGTTGAACATCTCTTAAGGTGCTTCTCAGCCATCCGAATTTCTTCAGGTGAAAAGTCTTTGTTTAGTTCTGTACCCCATTGTTAATAGTGTTATTTGGTTCTCTGGGCACTAACTTCTTGAGTTCTTTGTATATATTGGATATTAGCCCTCTGTTGGATGTGGGCTTGGTGACGATCTTTTCCCAATTAGTTGGTTGCTGTTTTGTCCTTCTGACAGTGTCCTTTGCATTAAAGAAACTTTGTAATTTTATGAGGTCCCATTTGTCAATTGTTGATCTTAGAGCATAAGCTATTAGTGTTCTGTTCAGGAATTTCCCCCTGTGCCCATGTCCTCCAGGGTCTTCCCCAGTTTCTTTTCTATTAGTTTCAGTGTGTCTGGTTTTATGTGGAGGTCCTTGATCCACTTGGAGTTCGGGGATATTGATTCCCCAGAAGTTCTTTTATTGTTGAGAATAGTTTTTGCTATTCTGGGTTTTTTTGTTATGCCAGATAAATTTGAGAATTGCTCTTTCTAAATCTATGAAGAATTGATTTGGTATTTTGATGGGGATTGCATTGAATATGTATATTGCTTTTGGCAAGATAGCCATTTTTACTATATTAATCCTGCCAATCCAAGAGCATGAAATATTTTTCCATCTTCTGAGGACTTCTTCGATTTCTTTCTTCAAAGACTTGAAGTTTCTGTCATATAGAGCTTTTACTTGTTTGGTTAGAGTCATGCCAAGATACTTTATATTGTTTGTGGCTGTTGTAAAGGGTGTTATTTCCCTAACTTCTTTCTCAGCCTGCTTGTCCTTTGAGTACAAGAAGGCTACTGATTTGCTTGAGTTGATTTTATAACCAGCCCCTTTGCTGAAGTTGTTTATCAGCTGTAGGAGTTCTCTGGTGGAGTTTTTTGGGTCACTTATGTATACTATCATATCATCTGCAGATAATAATAGTTTGACTTCTTCCTTTCCAATTTGTATCCCTTTGACTTCCTTATGTTATCTAATTGCTCTCACTAGAATTTCAAGTACTATATTAAAAAGATATGGAGAGAGAGGGCAGCCTTGTCTAGTCCCTGATTTTGGTGAGATTGCTTCAGGTTTCTCTCCATTTATTTTGATGTTGGCTAACTGGTTTGCTGTAGATTGCTTTTACTATGTTTAGTTATGGGCCTTTAATTCCTGCTCTTTCCAAGACTTTTAGCATGAAAGGATGCTGAATTTTGTCAAATGCTTTTTCAGCATCTAATGAAATGATCATGTGTTTTTTTTTTCCTTTGAGTTTGTTTATGTAGTGGATTGCATTGATGGATTTCCATATATTCAACCATCCCTGCACCCTGGGATGAAGCCTACTTGATCATGGTGGATGATCATTTTGGTGTGTTCTTGGATTCAGCTGGCAAGAATTTTATTTAGTATTTTTGCATCGATATTCATAAGGGAAATTGGCCTGTAGTGCTCTTTCTTTGTTGGATCTTTGTGTGGTTTTGGTATCAGCATAATTGTGCCTTTGTGGAATGAATTGGGTAGTGTTCCTTCTGTTTCTATTTTGTGGGATAGTTTGAAGAGTATTGGTGTTAAGTCTTCTTTGAAGGTCTGATAGAATTCTGCACTAAAACCATCTGGTCCCATACTTTTTTTCGTTGGAAGACTTTCTATGACCCCTTCAATTTTTTTTAGGGGTTATGGAACTGTTTAGTTGATCTAATTGATCCTGATTTAATTTTGGTATTTGGTATCTGTCTAGGAAATTGTCCATTTCCTCCAGATTCTCCAGTTGTGTTGAGTAAAGGCTTTTTTTGTATGATCTGATGATTTTTGAATTTCCTCAGTTTCTGTTCTTATATCTCCCTTTTCATTTCTAATTTTGTTAGTTTGGATACTGTCTCTGTGCCCTTTGGTTAGTCTGGCTAAGGGTTTATTTATCTTGTTGATTTTCTCAAAGAACCAGCTCCTAGTTTTGTTGATTCTTTGTATGGTTCTATTTGTTTCTACTTGATTCAATATTTTTCAGCTTTTTTTAAAAGGAGAGATAGTTATTAAGGATGTCATGAATTCTATTTAGTTCAGTCTTCCATCCAGCTCCTTAGTGAAGATAGAGATGGACATAGAGAATAGTCTGGTGTTGCTGAACAGTCCTGCTCAGCTCATTCTGACTGTTCTGAGTGTGAATCCACTCCCTGACCCAGAATACAGGCTCATATTTTTTTGTTACCAGAGTGATTAAAAAGATGATGTGTTCTATATAGAATATATCCAATAAAAATTTAAAAAAGATGATGTTTTCAGATATTTTATTGTGATCTTCCCCTAGTTAACACAAAATCCCAGTTCCCCTGCCTATATGGGTTTTTCAAATAGAGTTATTCAGATATAACACGTAAAATGGACCCAAAGATAAAAATGAATCGATTCTGTGTAAAATATCTCCACTTAAGAGATAATAGTCATTTGGTTTTCAAAACAAAAGCAAATAAACACCGGGGTACATTTTCACTGTGAAATGTCTTCAGCATTGGTTAAGTGTCTGATCATCCCACTAGGCCCAGTTGCTGTGTAGCATGTGTTGGGTGATCCAGAATTGGCTTGTTACCTAGGTACAATTGGCTTAGTTTACCAATGACAATGGCAAATTGATGACCAGAAAAGAATGCCAGTTGGAGCCCATGAGCCTTTCCATTTAAGTTGTGCTACCCCCATATTAAAAATGAGGGTGTAAACCTAAAAAAAACTGCCACTTTTCCAAACCCTAAAAGGTAATAAACCTTAACTCAAGCACTGTGTCTGAATTTCTAGCCCCAAGCCAGATTCTCCCTCTTCACCATTCTACCTCCACAATATTCACCCTTGTCTCCTCAGTATAGATCCTTTTTCAGCTTTTAGTCACATTTTGTGTTTTTATTAGATATTTGCTTTATTTACATTTCAAATGGTATCCCCTTTTCTTGTTGCCCCTCCAAAAACCCCCTATTCCCTCCCCCTCCCCTTCCCCTGCTTATCAACCTCCCCTCTCCCCTACTCCCCTGATCTGGTATTCCCCTACACTGGGGTGTCAAGCCTTCATAGGACCAATGGCCTCTCCTCTCATTGATGTCTGAAATGACCATCCTCTGCTATATATGTAGCTGGAGCCATGGGTCCCTCCATGTGTACTCTTTGATTGGTGGTTTAGTCTCTGGGAGCTCTAGGGATATGGGTTGGTACTCCTCCAGGGCTGCAAACCCCTTCAGCCCCTTGGGTCCTATCTTTAGCTGCTCCATTGGGGACCCTACGCACATTCTATTGGTTAGCTGTGAGCCATGGGTATTTTGATCCCCCTTCTAAGAAGGATCAAAGTATCCACACTTTGGTCTTGCTTCTTCTTGAACTTCATGTGGTCTGTGAGTTGTATCTTGGGTATTCTGAGCTCTTTGGCTAATATCCACTTATCAGCAAGTTTTAGCCATATTTTCAATGATAACAGAGAGCAACGAACAAAGCCGAACACTTTAAATGCATTCAGTGGGTCCAGAAAAGAGCTGTGAGGCATTATCTTGATTAGGTTAATTAAGGTTGGAAGACAGACTGATACTTAGCCTGGAGAAGGAATCTGCACATCTCTTGTGCTTTCATCTGTCTGTAAGAGAACACAATGAGAGCAGCATCTCACACTCCTGAGGCCATGCCTTCTACACGTGATAGGAAAATCCCCAATTTATGAGCGAAAATAAAGCCTCCCTTCAGTTGCTTTGACAGGTGTTTGACCCAGGAATGAAAAAATAACCAATACAAAATGTTTAATGCTTTCAACAACTTTTTTTTATTTTATTTTCTATATTCTGTGTTTACATTCCAAAGGCTTTCCCCTTTCCCAGTTCCCACCCACCATAGTTCCCATAGTTCCTCTCCCCCCCCATCTGTTCCCCAATAATTCCCCCTCCCCCCTCGGTTTCTTTACTAAACTGGATGCAATCTTTACAGGCCCAGGGTCCTCTCCTTTCTTCTTCTTGGGAATCATTTGACTTGCTATTTGTGTCTCAAGTATTTAGGGCTTCTGGGCTCATTAATATCCACTTATCAGTGATTGCATTTCATGTGCATTCTTCTGTGATTGGGTTAATTCACTCAGGATGATATTTTCCAGGTCTAACCATTTACCTACAAATTGCATGAATTCATTATTTTTAATTGCTGAGTAGTATTCCATTGTATAAATATACCACATTTTCTGTATCCATTCCTCCTTTGAGGGATATTTGGGCTCCTTCCAATTTCTGGCTATTATAAACAAGGCTGCTATAAACATAGTGGAGCATGTGTCCTTATTGCATGCAGGGGAATCCTCTGGGTATATGCCCAGGAGTGGTATGCCAGGGTCCGCTGGAAGTAATATGCCCAATTTTCTGAGGAACCGCCAAACTGATTTCCAGAGCGGTTTTACCATTTTGCAATCCCACCAACAGTGGAGGAGTGTTCCTCTTTCTCCACATCCTCGCCAGCACTTGTTGTCTCTTGAGTTTTTAATCTTAGCCATTCTGACTGGTGTGAGGTGGAATCTCAGGGTTGTTTTGATTTGCATTTCCCTGATGACTAATGATGTTGAACATCTTTTAAGGTGTTTCTCGGCCATCCGAATTTCTTCTGGTGAAAATTCTTTGTTTAGCTCTGTGCTCCATTTTTTGATAGGGTTATTTGTTTCTTTGCGGTCTAACTTCTTGAGTTCTTTGTATATATTGGATATTAGCCCTCTGTCGGATGTGGAGTTGGTGAAGATCTTTTCCCACTTTGTTGGTTGCCGTTTTGTCCTTCTGACAGTGTCCTTTGCTTTGCAGAAACTTTGTAATTTTATGAGGTCCCATTTGTCGATTCTTGATCTTAGAGCATAAGCTATTGGTGTTCTGTTCAGGAACTTTTCCCCTGTGCCCAAGTCCTCCAGGGTCTTCCCAAGTTTCTTTTCTAATAGTTTCAGTGTGTCTGGTTTTATGTGGAGGTCCTTGATCCACTTGGAGTTGATCTTAGTGCAAAGAGATAAGATTGGATCAATTCGCATTCTTCTGCATGTTGACTTCCAGTTGAACCAGCACCATTTGTTAAAAAGGCTATCTTTATTCCACCGGATGGTTGTGGCTCCTTTATCAAAGATCAAGTGACCATAAGTCTGTGGGTTAACCTCTGGGTCTTCAATCCTGTTCCATTGATCTGCTTGCCTGTTGCTATACCAATACCATGCAGTTTTTAACACAATTGCTCTGTAGTACTGCTTGAGGTCAGGGATATTGATTCCCCCAGAAGTCCTTTTATTGTTGAGAATAGTTTTAGCTATCCTGGGTGTTTTGTTGCTCCAGATGAATTTGAGAATTGCTCTTTCTAGATCTATGAAGAATTGAGTTGGGATTTTGATGGGGATCGCATTGAATCTGTATATTGCTTTTGGCAAGATGGCCATTTTTACTATATTGATCCTGCCAATCCAGGAGCAAGAAATATTTTTCCATCTTCTGAGGTCTTCTTCGATTTCTTTCTTCAAGGACTTGAAGTTCCTGTTGTACAGATCTTTCGCTTGTTTGGTTAGAGTTACGCCAAGATATTTTATGTTGTTTGTGGCTATTGTGAAGGGTGTTATTTCCCTAATTTCTTTCTCTGCCTGCTTGTCCTTTGAGTACAAGAAGGCCACTGACTTGCTTGAGTTAATTTTATAACCTGCCACTTTGCTGAAGTTGTTTATCAGCTGTAGAAGTTCTCTGGTGGAGTTTTTTGGGTCGCTTAGGTAAACTATCATATCGTCTGCAAATAATGATAGTTTCACTTCTTCCTTTCCAATTTGTATCCCTTTGACTTCCTTATGTTGTCTAATTGCTCTTGCTAGAACTTCAAGTACTATATTGAAAAGATATGGAGAGAGAGGGCAGCCTTGTCTAGTCCCTGATTTTAGTGGGAATGCTTCAAGTTTCTCTCCATTTATTTTGATGTTGGCTACTGGTTTGCTGTAGATTGCTTTTACTATGTTTAGGAAGGTACAACCTACCCAAATCTATGGGACACAACGAAAGCAGTGCTAAGAGGAAAACTCATAGCTCTAAGTGCATCCAAAAAGAAACTGGAGAGAGCATATACTAGCAGCTTAATGGCACACCTTAAAGCCCTGGAAGAAAAACAAGTTAATTCACCCAGGAGGAGTTGCAGACAAGAAATCATCAAACTCAGGGCTGAAATCAATCAAATAGAAACAAAGAGAACCATACAAAGAATCAACAAGACCAGGAGCTGGTTCTTTGAGAAAATCAACAAGATAGATAAACCCTTAGCCAGACTAACCAAAGGACACAGAGACAGTATACAAATTAACAAAATTAGAAATGAAAAGGGAGACATAACAACAGAAACTGAGGAAATTCAAAAGATCATCAGATCCTATTACAAAGGTCTATACTCAAAACAACTGGAGAACCTGGAGGAAATGGACAATTTCCTAGACAGATATCAAATACCAAAATTAAATCAGCATCAAGTAGATCAGCTAAATAGTCCCATAACCCCTAAAGAAATAGAAGGGGTTATAGAAAGCCTCCCAACCAAAAAAAGTACGGGACCAGATGGTTTTAGTGCAGAATTCTACCAGACCTTCAAAGAAGACTTAACACCAATACTCTCCAAACTATTCCACAAAATAGAGACAGAAGGGACACTGCCCAACTCATTCTTCGAAGCCACAATTACGCTAATACCTAAACCACAAAAAGATCCAACAAAGAAAGAGAACTACAGGCCAATTTCTCTTATGAATATAGATGCAAAAATACTAAATAAAATTCTTGCTAACCGAATCCAAGAGCACATCAAAACGATCATCCACCATGATCAAGTAGGCTTCATCCCACGGATGCAGGGATGGTTCAATATATGGAAATCCATCAATGTAATCCACTACATAAACAAACTGAAAGAAAAAACCACATGGTCATCTCATTAGATGCCGAAAAAGCATTCGACAAAATTCAGCATCCTTTCATGCTAAAAGTCTTGGAAAGAGCAGGAATTCAAGGCCCATACCTAAACATAGTAAAAGCAATTTCAACAACTTTTAAGAGCAGGGAGAATATAAACTTCTGAAGGCAACATGAATAAGTTAAAAAAAAAAAGACACTAAGTTTTAAATTTATTTTCTTTTTCTGTGAAAGCACTTTGTTTTTCCACCTTTTATTAAAACTGGTTTCTTATCTCATACAGTATATATGATTACAGATCCCCTCTACTTCTTCCAGTTTCTCTGGCCTCCTATCCTATCTTGATCTTTCTGTCTCTCATCAGGAAAGAACAGACTTCTATGAGATAGCAACAAAATGTAACAAAATAAAATATAGCACAGTAAAACAAAACAAAAAAAAAAACATCACATAGAAGTTGGACAAAGGCAAACCAACCGAAGGAAAAGAGCCCCAGAGCAGACATGATAATCAGAGACCCATTTGTTCACACACTCAAGTGTCCCATAAAAATGCTAAACTAACATATGATCAAAATATGCAAGGAAATTGAAGCCGTGTTATAGGAAGAGAAAAATATTTTAAGAAGGGTGAAAAGAAGAAAGGACAAATAAGAAGGCACAGAGAGAATTGAGGCAGGGACATACTGAAGCCAGACAAATGGAATCTTAGGCCCTCATAGCTGGCACCTATATGGCAGAAAGGAAGATATGGTATCTACCTTCACCTATGCTTCAGGGTGGACTGCTAAATTTGTCTGACATGGGATCAACTCCACATTCTTGGCATAGATGAATGTAACCTTGTCAGAAGCAATGGATTTCACAGTTGAAACATAGGGCCAAATTTTTCTTTGCCTTAAAAAAATATAACTCCAGTCTCAATATAAGTATAAAAAATCAATAGGGAATGACCCCACAAACATGGTATCTTGAGATCAGCTCACCTCTTTATTACCCTATTAGAAACTTGAGTATAAGTCCTTTCTCTGGGTATCTCCTTGCTTGTCTCTCTTTATATCATCAACATGTTACTGTATTTAGTACTATATTTACAATAATTTTTGTAAAAAATATTTATTACTTGGCTCTTTGTCTTGGTTTATAGTTTCAATTACATATTGCTTCATGGAATTTTCTTAATGCTATTGTTAATCTTACCTTTATGAGGTACATCCTGATGTAGAGTATAAGAAGATTATGTCAATTACATAGGAATATGGTAGTAAATGTGTGTCTGAGAGTTAGGTATCTACATAAAGCAGTTACAATTAAAAGGCACAACTTCATAAATTTTATTTTATTTCTTACTTAGATGAAGTAATTTAATTAAACATAATCCATCACTTCACTCATCTGTCCCCTCTCTCTTACAGCTTTAATGTCTGAGCCCCAATCCCGTAATTCAGAGACTTTTTCTTTTAATCATTGTTATTTCGTGCAGATCAATAAATACAACTTGTTGAGTCTTTTCAGTGTTGCTCCCCTAAGTGTGTTTTTAGGGCTAACCAAGTCAAGCAGGGGCCTAGTCTAGGGGGAAGACTAAGTCTTCATTTCTCATTCATTATGTTCTGTATTGTTCACTAAAGGGTGCAGCTCCATTAGATTTTTTCCCATTTCTGCATGTGTGTCAACTGCTATTAGAATTATTCAGACCTTGTTCCTGCAACTGTATGGTTGAGATTTCATGGATATAGCTTCCCTGTCATGGCTTGAACATACAGTCTCACAGTAAACTTTCTGGTTCTCTGGACTTTGTATTTCTGTCTCTTCTACAAAGTTTTATGAGCATAGTGTACAGGTATTGTTTTGTAGATGTATCATTTGGAGTTGGCCATGCCACCATCAGCCAATTGCTGCATTTTGAACTAGTGAATTCCTTTAATAGTCTCCAATGGCTGTGAAAAGAAGCTTACTTGATATAGAGTAAGTTTTAAGTTTATAGATGACTATAAAGATAAGTATTTAGAATGCAGTTAGGAATTATGCTTGTTTAGCAAAATGCCAGTAGAATGGCCTCCCCTAAGATTCATGTTCACACTAGCCAAGTATAGACAGCTGTGCTTATAGTACCGGGCATGGTTTGCCTTGTGTAAGTGGACCTGGTGTCCACTCAGGCAACTGATGGTTACTGCCAAGAAATAAGTGCTATCGATGCCACCTTAGAGATATCTTACAATTTTGTTCATTGTTGTGGCTCATAATCAACACAAGGAGGTAGAGCTACTAATTGCCTACCTCTCTTGGCAGTATGCAAAGTACTTTCTAGTACTATGAAAGCTATTCCTCAAGGAGACCTTAGGTTACAAAACAAAACAAGGTTCTAGCAAGGGCATTTTTTATCTCTAGAAAGACCCTAGCCTTGTCTCCTTGTAGGAGCCTGGTTATGCACATTGCACTTACCTAGTTTGCAGATTAAATTTATGCCTTTTTACTTCTACTAGCATTTCTGTCTCCTCTTCACTAACTACAACTACATCAGTCATGGGACTGTGGAGCTACCATATTTCAGCATAATCATATTTTAATTAAATAGCTCTTCATTTTCTATCTATCACTCTTTATAAGATACATGGCTTCATATTAAAGGGAATTATAGTAGGAAGAACATACAGTTGTATACCTACTTTGAGAAGCATAAATATGTAAGGGATAGTGCTATCAACTCTTCCATATTTGTCATCTTTTTTGGGAGGAAAGCAGTATTTTTCTTACACTCAGTTTTCCTAAGGCTGATTTCCTAAGATTCTGCTTTAGTTGCACAAAGATAATGCTGATAATATTGAAGATGTTATTTATTACATACAGAATAGGAGAAAAATCTAGTCTCTAGTCAGAGATGATAATCTCAATCCTGGAAGATTGTGGATTTAGAGTCATCTACAGTATTCACACCAATGTATGCTGTGTACAAGGTAGACAGTTCACTCTTCTTAAGATTTATCCACATATCCATCATGGTACTATATATATTATAATATCTTGAAAGAACATAGCACAAATGCTAGGGCCATTAATATGATAATTTACTTTCTCCCCTTCTATCACACAAAGTCAACCTTGGATAATATTTGGGTATTACATTGTATTTATTTACTTTCTAAAAATAGAGTTGGTGTTTAAATGAAGGGCTTCACACATTCATTAAATGTGTAGGCATCAGGCTGTAACCTCAGCCTCAATGCCTGTGTACTTTACAAATATATGAACATTTATATTGCATGTGTTCACACCCATGTGTATACACATATATAAACATACATGCACATAAATATTTTTTGCTATATATGATTGTAAATATGCTTATGTATGTGGCATACAAAGATACAGATACCACTTTGTTTGGTAAGATAGAAGATACACAAAATAATGTAATTCACTGATCACTCTATAATTACAAAAGTGCATAAATATTGATAATTGATGACTTTAAATGTTTATATTTTAGTACAATTTTATATAAGGTAATATTGATTTAGGACACACATCTTTAGTGAAACCTGTGTTGATTATAAACATCTGTCAAAAATATTTCTGTAAAGGTGAAGTCACATTTGCATTGCTATTTGTGCCACTGTGCTATTTTTCATATAAATTTGTACTACATGGAAAAGTATATTTTGAGTTCCAGAGAAGTAAGATCATAGATAGCTTAAATCACTTTTGTGCAAATACTATTAATCTTTATTTTAGGACAATTTTTTTCCAGAACTGATATTTAACTTATATGAGATTAAATTAATAGGCATCCATCTTAATTAACGAATACAAGTAATTGGAGGATGTGAGTTGGTACAGGGTCTTTAAGGGGGAAAATAGTTTTCACACTCTTTATCACACTCTGTATGGTTACAGGGTGATCTTGAGAGAGTCTTGTGTTCCTCTTACCCTCAACCATGAGGGTTCTTTGGAGACAGTGGAACTTTGATGTAAAATTCCCAGTAAGAATTGTATTTCAGTTTGTATCATAATTCTCTACCTAGAGAAATGCATAGATCTGTGAATTTTCCTTACACCCAGTAAGCAAGAAAAGAGAGATGTTTAAAGATAGCAATACAAATGGAGATTACTCTACAGGAAGTAGAAACTAGAAACTGCTTTAATGAGATTTAAGTTAACATAATTAAGCCATGTGAGTTCAGAGAATAGCAGAGAGGACTTGGGGCATACTTCATAGGCAAAGTTTTTGGTCATTAATATCACATTCTGGCAGGAGATGAGGACACCAGGGCAGACGGGATCAGCACACTGCTCCTCTTCATTATAAGAGCTATGATTGGAGCATAAAGAAGTCAGGCATCTGGCATCTGCTGCTTTGAACACAGACATCATCAACCATAGGGAGGTAAAATGAGACCAAACAGTAAAGACGGCTTTCTGTCTTGAATGCTCTCTTAAAGAACCCTTATTCTTCCACAGGCAGAGAAATAATTGATGAAACAAGCCTGATCAGAGATGGGTGGGAAAAGGAGGTTTCAATTTAACTAAAACAGATTTTCAATAATATATAAGTTAATCTAATGAAAGCAAAATAAATTTCTTTTCTTATCCATGAGAGCTTGAATAAATCAAACTTCTTCTACTATAAATTTTATTTATTGGACAACTGAAAATCTGGGATCCATTGTTTAGGCTCTAAAAAATAACCATGTATTCAGAACTTGCTGGGAGAAAGCCAATTATGCTGAATGGCAAGAAAATGCGTTGTGAAGCTGCCAGAAACAACATGCAAAGGCAGGTAAAGTTACAGAATGTATAAATGTAAGAAGGATGTGAATGTGGGGGTTCATGGAACATGGGCTGAGTCCTGCAGTTCAGTTCCAGACTTAAGATACTAAAAGCTGGGCTGACAGGAGAGCAGTCTATTGTCAAAGGTGATTGCATTCAGTTTCAGCATGAAGGACCGCTCCGTTTCCATTCTGCTTCTGGGAACTCATGACAGACTGACAGAAGGAATATTTGCATCAGCTCTTCTCTGTTCTAATCTCCTTGTATGTTTGCTATAAAGCTAGAAAATCTTTGGCGGGCCTAAAGTTGACTTATAAAATTTATGAAACATTTGGAGATGTGTTTGGAGCCCTGTCAAACTACAACTCAGAAAGAGAAAATCCGTTCCTAGCACAAGTTCTTGCACACATGAAAAAATGTGGCTGTGGCTGAGAGAAGAAGACCTACTCGTGATTAAGTCAACCAAATTCCTGCATGGAATAGGAGGAGCTCATGAAGTCCTACCCCTAGCTGAGAAGATACTGGCAATTGACTGCCATTCAGGGAGGAAGAAGGTCTTCTGTGCATGTGACCTCTGAAATGTCACTCTTGCTCAGTATGTGTTTCTTACACCTATTTGGTGATAATTAGTTGGTAGACAGGGAAGAAATTAGATAGAAGGTAATGGTAGAAGACTTGATCAAAATCATTTTATGTATGATATTGTCAATAAGATAAGCAATAATTATTTCAAGTGTTTGGAATAATACTATCTGGTCTCTTCTGAAGACTGGTTTGTGAGCACTCTTTTAATATCTATTAAATTTCAATGTGCAAAAGCATGTTTTGTTACCACAGTATGGAAAAATGAGTTGGCAAACTTCAGCTGCTTAATTTCCTTATACACACACACACACACACACACACACACACACACACACTTTAGTGAAGTTATTCTTATTGTCTGATGCCTTTACAGTTAGTAACAAAGCAAATCTCTAAAATTCGTATCTTAACTGAATTTTTAATGAGTGCAAGAAGTATAACCATTGGTAATTGCTGATGCTCTTTAACTCTTCTTCTGTTGCTATAGATCCAAATATAGATGCTGATGAAAGGACATTAAAAAAGCACCCTTAATCAAGAGCCCTATTCCAAACCTGAAAGCTGACAGGTGTTTTGTGCCACTTTCAATGCGAGTAGTCATAAGAAAGCAATTGTCTGTTGATTATGCCAGGCAGTCTGTGGTGTTTTCAGTTTTGTCTTCACTTATTTCTAGCACTTATTTTTTATTTTAGATCATCTGTCTTTCTCAATACATTACAAATGGCAATACTTTCTTTTTATTATTCAATCCTCATTGAAGAATAATATTTAGCACTAAGATGGTGTTATGATGTTAGTTGAGTGTTATAGAAATATTTAAAATGTGAAAGATTTATACAATTTGAAGAAAAAACAGAACAGGGAATAGCCACTGGGGGGTCCCAGAAACCAAGGAAGCGTGACGCTTCCAGGACCCAATGGGTATGACTTTAGCTGAAATGGACAGAAAAGGGAGATATGGAATCTGTAGAGACCATCTCCAGTAGATAGGCACTGCCCCTGGGCAAAGCATGGGACCACCCACCCATCTCAAAGTTTTTAACCCAGATATGTTCCTGTACAAAGGAAGACCAGGGACAAAAAATGGAACAGAGGTTGAAGGAAGGGCCAGTCAGGGACTGCCCCACCTTGGGATCCATAATGTCTACAGACACCAAACCCAAACTGTTATGGTGATAAGAGGGGCTTGCTGACAGGAACCTGGTGTAGTAGTTCCTTGGGAGGTCTGGTTCAACAACTGACCAGTGCAGATGTGGATGCTTGGAGTCAACCGTCAAACTGACTTCAGGGAACCTAGCAAGGGAGCTGTTGGAAGAACTGGAGGAGGGGAGGGGATTATAACCTCATTGGAAGGACAACATAGGCTGACCTTACCACCAAGTTCTCCCAGAGTCTAGAGCACCAACCAAGGAGTGTACTTGGAGGGATTCATGATGCCAGATACATATGTAGCAGAGGATGGCCTTGCCTGACAGCCATGGGAGGTCCTTGGTCGGGCGCGGAGGGAGGAGTTTGATGTGCCAGCTATGGAGATGCTGAATCAGTGGGGTGGGAGAGTGTGGGTGGGTGGGGGAGTATCCTCATACAGGCAAAGGGAGGGGGAGAGGGAGGTTGGTGGAGGGGTAACCAGGTAGTAGGATATCATTTGAGATGTAAATGAATGGAATTATTAATTAAGAAATAAGTATTTAAATCCTGGTCCAAGGTTTCTACCCTACCTTAGCTATTTAAGTTCACAGATGGAAAAACACAGTCAACATTTATATTTACAATAAGCTTTAAATAACACAAGAGCTGGGCAGATACTACTTTCTAAGTTATTAGAATCTACTTTCCTTTCTATAACCCTGAGGTATTGCTTACTCTACTTTATCTGTGCTGGTCTTAGCTCCATTTGGGCATCCCTCAGGACCACATCAAATGTCCTGAGGACTGCTAATCCATGGCAGCTTCTTCATCCTCCCTCTGCACTCTTCACCTCCCTGTACTTCTCCACTGACCACAACTCCATGAAACCTAAACCCCACCTATGTCTCTTCTGCCCAGATATTGGCTGTTGACGTCTTTATTTACCAATCAGAAATCACTTGGGTACAGGACCCCTTAATGTCTATGTGTGGACTTTCTTGTCCTTGGGGAAAGCAGTCTTAGAACTCCAAAATCAGCATTAGAATACAAGCAGCATTAGGCTAACCCACTACAGTTGCCTTACAACTCAATACAGCATGCTCTATTATCAATGTGCCTGTGAAGTACAAATATTTTACTACTTTGCATCATCTATTGTGTAACTATTTAATAGAATTTAGCACAGAGATGGAAAAAGCCATCGGCTGGTGAGTTACAAAAATAGATACCGGAGAATTAAAAGAAAGGAAATGTGTTCAGCAAGTACATAGACAATGTTCAATTTCATGATGTCATACGTTTATTAGTATAGTGACCCCTAACAGATTTGCTGACAAAGTAAAGGGAATATGGTCATTGGCAGTTGATCATGATTATTGAAGTGGAACTGATTCAAGAAATGTACATGATCCACAAAGATAGGGAGAGCAATATTTTGGTTAAAATTAATAAATCACAAATTAAAAGTTATTAAATTCCAGACTATACATGCAATAAAATGATAGAATATAATAATTTGAAGTAGTAACTGATCCTTGCCAAAGGAATGTAATTGACATGAATTATCCAATTATCTTTAATTTGGAAGATAAATCTAGAATTAATGCATGACTTTATCAATTCCCTAGTCCATTGATTTTTTATTTTTTAGCTAGACTCCTTTCTTACAGTTACCATTGTGCATTCATAGGTTGCTTGAGGGCACTGAAATAGATACAGCGATACTTGAACGCGTTATGAAGGTTTATGTTCCAACAGAATTAATTTTACCTGATCTCCTAATGACTTCATAGCTGTGTTAATTGCCATTCACTGTAATTATATACAATCTACGACAAATATAATAGTCTTTTCCAGTGTGGCCTGCGGGCAGTATTGACTTGTTATCTTTATAGACTTTAGGCTTCAGCTCTATGAATATATATTATCCAGATTCATGAACTTGGTTAGTATTCTCCACATTCAGCCTGGCTGAATTAACATTACTGTTGATTGGCCACACAAAAATTTCTATATTTTTCAGTTCAAATATGTCATTTATTTTACTATCCAAATAATGACAAGACTACAACTGTATTACATTAGAAAGTATACCGAGTTAGATAATTGTGTGTACTCATGAATTTTTCTCTTACTGACAACATGACCATTTTAGAGACTAGGAGAAAAAAAAACCCTGAAAAGTGACTAGAGTTTAAAATAATGCATTTAATTTTTCAAAACATGTTCAATAAAATTTGTCTTTAAAATTAACATTCATTTTCCTCAGAGAGAAATGAAAAATATAAGCACTTTTCCAAATAGCAAATCAAAATGTATGATTAATTATTATCACCAGCATATTAATGCTATTTTACTCTAAAAATCCATAAATAATTTCAACTGGAAATATTGAAAGTAATTAAACATCCAATTTACTATACTGCATAAAACTATCTTTTAAAATATTTGCTCAACATTACCTCCTAATATAATTTGAGTGAATGTAGTGTTATTTGATCTAGGAAGAAACAGAAATAAATGGCAATAAGTTGTTCAATTAGTGAAACAACAAAAACATAACTATTAATTATTTTACTAAACAGTAATACAGGAATATTGTGGTTTCTAGTCTATTTACACATTTTATTTTGGTTTGAGGTTGATGTTGTCTGTGCTCAGCAAGAACTCCTCCTCTGATCCTCATCATTTGCCTTCACTTTTATTCAAGGACAGGAGATCATCAACTGAAACATGGCACTCCCAACAAGTGTCACATTCTAAAGGACATTGGCTATATCTCCCCAAAACCCATGCTGAAGCTCCTCTGATAAGGGTGGGGAGTCATGCATTCCTCCTTGTTGCCATGCTAGAGTGTTGACTGGTGTTCTCTGTAGGCAGGCACCCTGGGCTGCTGTGAACTCATAAGTACAATCTGGTCACATCAGAAGTCATCAGTTCAATCCACTTCTCCCAGAACTATGGTTCTCACAATTTTTGTCCTCTCTTCAGGCAAGGTCTCTTAGCTTTCTTTTTTTAAATTTTTTTATTGGATATATACTATATTTACATTTCATTTCCCTTTTTCTGGTTCCCTGCCCCCCAAAGGTCCCACATGCCCTTTTCCCTCCCCCTGTTCCCCCAATCACTCCTTCCCATTTCCCTGGTCTGGTATTCCCCTACACTGATCCTTTGAGCCTTTCCAGAACCAGGGTCTACTCCTTCTTGTCGGACATCATGTGGTATGTGGATTGTGTCTTAGCTTTCATCATTACTGTGTTTGTGCATAAATGCTGTATGTGCAGGCGTGTATGACATGAGAGATATGTCAGTTAGAAGACAACCTCAATGTGCTGTGTCTCTAGTGTCATTTTTTCCAACTCTTTTTTTTTTTAATTTTTATTTTCTATATTCAATGTTTACATTCCAAAGGCTTTCCCCTTTCCCAGTTCCCCCCCTCCCTATGTCCCATAGATCCTCTCCCCCCCAACTATTCCCCAATCATTCCCCCTCCCCCCACAGTTCTAGTGTCATTTTTAAAGTGGCCTTCAAAGATCAACCTTAGGTCACAAGGTTTTCTTATTAAGGACTTATTCCACCTAAGTAATTTCACTGGCACTATTTTTAATATCATAAATTTGTAAAATTATAAATTTTGCTTATCTTGTTTATACAACACTATAAACATTCATTAATATAATTTATTCTGTTTTGGTAATGATAGATTTTTAATATTAACTTGACTTTCCATAGAATCTTATCTTTCTTAAAACATCAAATTAAAAATGCATTAATGTGCATAAAGAATTCTCAAGTCAATTATCTAAGAATTGAAAAAAATCAGGCCACTTACTGATATTTAAATAAAGATGCTTTTACTACATGATTAATAATAATCTTTAAGCATAACAAAATAAAATCATAACCATAAATAACCTAAACTAATAACCAATAATGAATTTATATTCAATATGTTTTGAATGAAATGACTACCATATTTATCAATTATTTCATGCATCTGATTGGTATCAATTTAAAAGTCTGAACACTGAATCTTAGGATTGCAACAAGAATTGTGGTACACATATACTTCCATCCAAGGGGAAGTGTTGGTTCTTAAAGTAAGACTTAAAGCTTTTGGTTATTGACTAATTGTACTGCTGTTGCAGCTTTCATTCCCTGATAAAATTCATGCTGAAATCTAATGTGCACTCCTTTCTTCCATAGTAAGGTCAGCTTTAAAGGTGTGACTCTTACATTCAGGGTTGGTCTTAGTGAGTAGTTAATTCACAAATTAATGGATTAGGTGATTAATAAGTTATTGAGAAAAGCATGGGCTTGTTTTAAAAGTGAGCTTGGGTAGTTCTCATGTAGGCAACCACAGATGTTATATGTTCACACATGCAGCAGTGTGTCATGTCCAAAAGAACAAATTTTATGCCACTCCTCATCCTCCAGGTCTTACACTCTTTCTTCCTTTCACTTTTCAGTGAGGTTTCCTGAGACTTAGGGGGAGCAAGGGTTGACAATAATGTCCCATCCATGGGTGAGGGTGTGTAGCACTCATAGTCACTCATTCTCAGCAATTCGAACAGTAATATATCTCTGAAGTTGCCACTATCTACTATTATGAGAAGCTTCTCTGACCATGGCTGCCCATGACCCAGTGGATGATCCCATGCCAATGTTCATGTGGGCAGCACTAACTTTACTCAGTAGATTAAAATAATAAGCAAATAAACAAAGCAAATAAATATAGAAGACATGGAGTTGGAAGTGAAATGAGAAATTAAATATAATAGCACCACAGGGATTTTTCATGTATCTAACGCTATATTGTAATTACAGTGTTTTGAGATAGTATTAGCCATATGTATAAATGTACTATAGTAGAAAAAATGTGGTACATTTTACAGTGTAATGATTCTTCCATTAAGGCTTTTATTTAGGGAGATTGGATCTAACTCAATGGTAGAGTGCTTTTATTGAGGTACTGAGCTGATTTCTAACACTACAATGAATAATTAAAACCAACACAG
This sequence comes from Apodemus agrarius, assembly GCA_964023405.1. Lineage (NCBI taxonomy): Eukaryota > Metazoa > Chordata > Mammalia > Rodentia > Muridae > Apodemus > Apodemus agrarius. Next base: position 10,663,521 of record OZ030020.1, on the reverse strand, counting down.
ATATTTGTACATTTTTAGAACACTTTAAAACTTTTGGTAAGTGCACAATCTAAAAGAATCTACTTACATATATGATATAAATTATATTGCCTGTTAAACATTTGTGATTATTCATACATATAATTATACATTCTACATAATAATTCTTAAATATTTATAATATCGACTACTTATATCTCTGTGAGAAAGACATTTCATTACGATTAGTATAGATGGCAAAGCTTAATATGTTAGAGTTTATAAAAAGGTAGTTGTCAATTTCTCTAGGGAATTTAAGGATAAGACCTGAGGTGGAAGAATTGTGTTTCTGTGTTTTATGTTATTTGTAGACTTTGAGATCAAACCGAGGGACTTGTGCATGTGGAACTTAAGAATTCTACCTCTTTGCTACACTCTCATCTCCCATCCCACTTACATGTATTTTTGTTCTTTATTTTGATAAGAATACATAACTTGATGTGTTGGGGGAAAAGTCATAGGCATTTCATTAAATATAGAATTAATATTTATCATTATAATATGTTTTCTGTTGCTGCTTTAATAGTGTTTAAATTTTATTTATAGGACTGTTTTGTTGGAATTTGTGTGCTCTCCCTACAGAGACCAGATCAGGGTGTTAGGTCAAACTGAGACTGGTTGTTACAGATGGTTGTTAGCCATTTTGTTGCTCTTGAAGATCACACCAGGGTCATCTGGTAGAGTAGCCACTGCTCTTTATAGCTGATCCATCTCCCCAGACTCATTACATTCTTTTTTTTAAAAAAAAATTGCAGACATAAAAATTAAAGGCATAGCTAAGAGACAAACATACTCTACACACAAAAAAGTTAACTTAGAGACTGCCTATTAAGAGACATTTTATGAATTTAGATAGAAATAAGAGGTATGCCTAACAAGGAGGTGATGCGTCATGTTGACAGTTCTAGTGTTCAGGTGGCTGTGGTCTGAATGACCATGCTTGAAGCTGGTCTGATGTATGGACTTTTCTCTTATTGTGAGAAATTGCATCACCAAAGCAACTTAGGGAAGAAAGGGTTTATCGTGGCTTAAAGTTCCAAAGTGAGAATCCTTAATGGCAGGTAGAGATGTCAGCAGATGTCAGAAATAGGATTCTAAGAGATCATATTTTATTCCAAACACAAAAAGCAGAAAGAATAGAAGCAAAAAGGGGTTAGGCTGTTAGCACTAAAAAACACCCTCAGGGTTGTATTTGCTCTAGCATATTCCCATCTTATAAGGATTCTATCGTCTCCTCACACAGGACTTCCAAGCATGGCCCTTCTCTTCAAATACATGATCCTATGGGGATATTGTTCACTCAAACCATTGCACCTCGGTTATACATAATGCAAACCTATACAAAGAAAGAAGAAAAAGGACTGGGAGATGTGCCAGGCAGAAGATGTGAAGAGAGGACAAGTGGCATCTGAGCCGAAATACACGGCTGTGTGGCAGAATGTTGGTTAAAACACCATTGGGTTATCTAAGTTATGATGTAGTCAGAGAAGAGCCTAGCTATATGACCAAGGTATTTGTAAATATATTTTGGGCTGAGTCTTATTTCTGAGAGCATGGAGCTGGGAGGAAGAACCAGTGCTAACTTCAACAGTTCTGAGCAATGTTGATGACTCAAGATTGCCATACAATTAAATTATGCCAAATGCTAGCAAAGACATTTACACAGTTTGATTTACCACAGGGTAAAAAGCACCTCACATAAACTAGGCACATAAATAAAATATAATAGAAATAAGTGCCTGCTCATAGCTACTTATCACAAATGTTTTATATGTTTTCCTAAGACCACGGGGCTTAAAGGCATTTTATCTTTAACTATATGTGTATTATTATTTTGGAGAACCCCAAGATTAGCAATGTGTTTGAGCATTATAATCCTTAGCATGTGGCAGTATTATTCCATGGTTCCTGTGAACATGGATATTGTCTTACTAATTTTATGGCATTATAACTACCATGAGTCATCACAGTATGGTGTAGAAATTCACATGCTAGAAATAAAATATGATTTTCCCCCTACAAGATAATGTAGGCAATTTTTTTCTTATCACAAAATTATTCTCAAATATATCTGAAGACAGATGACATGGCTTATCACTCATCTATATTGCTCTACTGACAGGAAGAGGCAATCTAAAATACTTGGCTCCTATAAACTATGCAGAAAGCACTTTAAAATTCTGCTTACCTAATATTTGGGTATTCTAGAAGCATAGTACAATAAAATATTGACATTGGTAGATACTATGAAATGTAAAAGAATTATTTTATTATATAAGTAATATATAGATTTCAGAGGCACTTTGCACATTTAAAGAAAAGTATTTTGCAAATAGATAGCACTTTTATCCAATTTGTCATCTTGCTAGTCCACTACATACATACACACACACACACACACACACACACACACACACACACACATATATATATATATATATATATATATATATATATATATATATAATTCCTGGCAAAACAAGAAAATCAAAATAAACAAAAAAACCAAAGCAAACAAAAACAAGTACACATAAATACAGAGATATCACATATGTTTTAACTGCTTCCATTTAAATTATTATAAATAAGGTAAACATTGGTATTTTGATTTTTTTATTTTCCTGTATTTTAAATACTTTCTATAAGTGAGCATTTATATTGACATGATTTAATTGGATTTTGAATGGTTCCTATATCCTCCACTGCTAGCCTTGTTCCTTGAGGGTCGGAAGGAGGTAGTGGTATGTTTGAGAAGTAGAGCTTAGTGGATAGCCTTCCTCTCTTAGGAAGGTGGTGACCTTAGAGGTGATGGTAGACTTAACTCCCTGCCTGCTGTCTTTCCTGGTTGCTCACAATGTAAATGGTCTTCTGCATTACAAGTATATTACAGCATATGTTGGCAGATTTTCATGCTCAAACAATCAGCATAATCTATTTTGGAATGGATTTCTATCTGTCAACCACAATCAAGCTATTGCTTTCCAGTAGATTATCTCATGTATTCTCTTATGGTAAGGAAAAAATGAGAAACACAAAATTAAAGATTATGTTTTATAAATAATTTTTAATATTATTTGAAAATAAATATAAGAACAAAAATTATTAGTCGATAAATATATTTTCACATATTGCATATTATATCAACAAATTTACCAATTGGAAATAAAGTGCATTATAAAATTCTTGATCTTAAAAATAATTTGTGATATGTGTACTCAACCCTCTGACCAACCTAGTAAACATTCAATACAATAAATTTTATTCTTTGCTTACTTACATATTATAGTTTTGACTTTCTTGTGTAACTACAGATTGACCAGTGCATTCTAATTTATTTACTCAGCTTATTATAAAAGAATATTGCTACCACTGATTTCCACTTGCAGTGATTTTTACCTGATAAATAAATATGGTAACTTGGAACCTTTGTTAGCTAGTCTCTTTGCAAATAAATGAATTCATTAAAATCTATTTCAAAATCAATGTAACACATTTTATAAATCCCATGCAAATACAACCTGATAATTTTTCTAAGCCCTTTAGGAGATGCATGAGGCAGTTCACCATGGAAGTGAGGAGGAGGGAGGAGGAGGGGAGTGAGAGGAGGGGGAGAAGGAGGAGGAGTAGGAGGAGGAGAAGGAGAAGAAGAAGAAAAGAAGAAGAAGGAGGAGGAGGAGAAGGAGGAGGAGGAGGAGGAGGAGGAGGAGGAGGAGGAGGAGGAGGAGAAGAAGAAGAAGAAGAAGAAGAAGAAGAAGAAGAAGAAGAAGAAGAAGAAGAAGAAGAAGAAGAAGAAGAAGAAGAAGACCAATTAGATAACAAAAGGAGGTCAAAGGGACAAAATTTGGAAAGGAAGAAGTCAAGGTATCACTATTTGCAGATGATATGATAGTATACGTAGGTGACCCCCAAAAGTGTACCAGAGAATTCCTTCAGCTGATAAACAACTTCAGCAGAGTGGCTGGATACAAAATTAACACAAATAAATCAGTAGCCTTTCTCTACAAAAGGATAAACAGGCTTAGAAACAAATTAGGGAAACAACACCTTTCACAATAGTCACAAATAATGTAAAATATTTTGGTGTAACTCTAACCAAGCAATTGAAAGTCTGCATAACAAGAACTTCAAGAAAGAAATCGAAGATCTCAGAGGATGGAAAGATCTCCCATTCTCATGGATCAGTAGGATTAATATAGTGAAAATGGCATTTTACCTAAAGCAATCTATAGATTGAATGCTATCCCCACTAAAATCCCAACTGAGTTCATGACAAAGCTAGAAAGAGTGAGTCTCAACTTCATATGGAATTAAAACAAAAAAAAACCTAGAATAGTGAAAACAATTCCTAACAATAAAAGAACTTCCGGGTAAAATCACCATTCTTTACCTCAAGCTGTTCTACAGATCAATACTGATAACAAACAAACAAACAAACAAAAAACCTCCTAACATTGGTTGAGAGACAGACAAATTGACCAATGGAATAGAATTAAAGACCCAGAAATGGTGAACCCACACTCCTATGGACACTTGATCTGTGACAAAGAATCCAAAATCATACAGTGGAAAAAAAGAAAGTATCTTCAATAAATGGCTCTGGTCTAACTGCAGGTCTACATGCAGAAGAATGCAAATTGATCCATATTTATCTCCTTATATAAAGCTCCAGTCCAAGTGAATCAAGGACCTCCATATAAAACCAGATACACTGAATCTAATAGAAGAGAAAGTGGAAAAAACTCATTGGCACGGGGGAGCATTTCCTAAACAGAACACCAACGTCTCAGACTCTAAGATCAACAATTGACAAATATGACTTTATGAAATAGTAAAGCCTCTGTAAGGCAAAGAACACCATTAATAGGATGAAATGGCAACCTAAAGATTGGGAAAAGATCTTTACCAATCCTCCATCTGTTAGAAGGCTAATATAAACAAAGAACTCAAGAAGTTAGACTCCAGAAAACCAAATAACACAATTAAAAAATGGGGTACAAAGCTGAATGAAGAATTCTCAACTAAGGAATCTCCAAATAGTTGAGAAGTACCTGAAGAATGTTCAGCATCCTTAGTCATCTGGGAAATGTAAATCACAATGACCCTGAAATTCTACCTTACACCAATTGGAATAGCTAAGATCAAAAACTCAGGCCATAGCAGATGCTGGTGAGTATGCAGAGAAAGAGGAACACCTTTTGCTGGTGGGACTGCATGCAGGTACAACCATGCTGGAAATCTATCTAGTGGTTCCTCAGAAAATTAGAAATAATTCTACCTGAAGACCCAGTTATACCATTCCTGGGCATATACTCAAAAGATGTTCCAGTGTATCACAAGGTAAAGTACTCCACTTTGTTCATAGCAGCCTCTTGTAATAGCCAGAAACTGGAAACAACACAGAATTCCCTCAAACAAGAATGGATACAGAAAATGCAGTTTATCTAGAAAATGGAATATTACTCAGCTTCTAAAAATGTGAACATCATGAATTTTACAGGCAAATGAATGGAACTAGAAAATATCATCCTGAGTGAGGAAACTCAGACCCAAAGGGACATATATGGTGTGTACTCACTGATAAGTGGATATTAGCCAAAAAATTTCAGAATACTCATGATACAACTCAAAGACAATATTAAACTTAATAAGAAGAAAGGCCCAAGTGTGGATGCTTCAATCCCACTTAGAAGGGGAACAAAATAATCACTGGAAGCAGAGGGAGGGAGGGACCTGGGTGGGAAAGGGGAGGGGGAAGATAAAATATGGATCAGGATCAGGTGTGTTGTTAGATAGCAGAGAAGCCCAGAGGGCCTAGACAATAAATAGAAATATGAACCTGTGTGTAGTGGAATACAGGAGGAACCACTAAAACGTCCCAGAGACCAGGGATTTGAGAGGCTCCCAGGACCCAATGGGGATGACATTAGCTGAAATCCCCTACACTGAGGAGATGGAACCTGTAGAGACTATCTCCAGTAGATAGACATGGCCCCCGGATGAGGGTCAGGGCCACCCAACCATCTCAGAAATTTTGACTCAAGATTTGTTGCTGTCTAAAGGAAATACAGGAACAAAAATGGAGCAAAGACTGAAGGAAAGGCCATCAAGAGACTTCCCCAAATCAGGATCCATCCCATGCACAGACACCAAACTCAGACACTATTGCTAATTGCAAGATGTGCTTGGAGTCATGAGCCTGGCATGATTATCATTATCATCTGAGAGGCTTTATGAGTATCTGACTGAGATAGATGCAGATACTTATAGACAACCATTGACTGAGCTCTAGGAACCCTATTGAAGAATTAGGTGAAAGACTGAAGGGGGTGAAAGGGATCCCAACTCCATAGGAAGAAAAACAGTATCAACTAACCTGTGGTCCCTGCTACATAATAGCAGAGAACTGCCTCCTATGTCCTCAATGGGAGGGGATGTGCTTCATCCTGTGGAGACTTGATGCCCCGGAGAACAGAAATGTTAGAGATGTGAGGTATGAGTGGGAGCAGGGAGCACCCTCTTAGAGGCAAAGAGGAGGGGGTGAGGTGGGGAGCTCATGGACAGGGAATTGAGAAGGGAGATAATATTGGAAATATAAATAAAATAATTAAAAAAGAATCTAAGTTCTACTTAATGATACTACCTGGAGCAATGTCACACAATAGCTTATAAGTTTCATTTTCTAGAGTTTGGGGAATTAAGAAATGTATATATGTGAATACATCATACAGTTGATACATGTTCAGAATTCCAAGGGGTTTCTGCTTTAGATTCTGAAAAGGCTGATTCTTAGATTGAGCATTAATTAGATAACTATCTAGAAATGCCTTTACAGATTGAAGCTGATGATGCTTCTATATGTGTATTCATTACAATATGTTGCAGGAAATATTATAATGAAACTACCAACTCTCCAAGCTCCAGATGCTCTCTGTCTGCCAACTCTCCAGCAAGGGGGGGGGGTCAGACCAGCAAACTTCCCTCACTCCTCCTAGCCCAAAACTCTCTAGCTAGTCCCCACAGATACTGTCCACCCCTCAGTCAGCAGTCAGCCTTCACAACACCCATCAACCCAAGAGAAACAAAACTCTTGAAGTTTATAATAAGCCAAACAGATTTATGTATCAATGAATTCTCAAGTCACATGGTTGTCAATACAATAATTTCAGAACCAATTGATAATGATAAAAGCTGCTGACCTAGATTAGGCAAATTATGCCAAATATTATATCCTTTATGATATCAAAACTACCTGCGGCTATAAAAATCATGCTGGATCTGGCTCTTCTTCCTGTCTGTCCATCTCCATCTTGGCTCTCTTTCTCCGTTGAGAGGCTGTCTCTGCCACGATTCCCTCTGCCTTTCTTTCCCCTGTTCAATCACAGATCTCCCGCTGCACTAATATTTTAGTGTGATTGAACAGTGAAAATCCTGTCCCAACAATATAACAATTTTTATATATTATGGCATAGAAAATGTTATGAATATATTTTACGATCCTACAGGTCAAGCAATTATGAATAAATCTAACAGAACTTTAAAGGAAATGCTCAAAGAACAGAAGGAGAATATGAAAGCTCCCAAAGACAGTTTAGATAATGCTTTCCTGACTTTAAATTTTTAAAATGCTTGTGAGACAGATAGCACAGCTGCCAAAAAGGACTGGATTTTAGAAGGGACTGTTAAATTAAATCAGCATAAATATGTGATAAGTGTGATAACCTCAGAATAGAAGAGAAGACATGTGTTGCATTAGGGAAGAGAATATGCTCTTATTTCGACTAGAGAAGAAAAACTATGTATCTCTTCCAAAGAAATAAGTATAGATTTGACCAGGGGTGAATTTTTGAAAACCTTGGCTTTAGACGTGAACAAAAAAATCTAGAAAGAACAACAAAACAAGTAACACGAATACTGATCCCTATACATGGGAATGGCTCTGAGACAGCTAGAGACATGAAAGTCTATGTGTAGCTAATAAATGTTGTTGGCTACATAATCCTCAGGAACTATTACATTCCATACTTTCACATGGCATTAATGGGAATTCCTATTGTAGTTTGGTTATACACTCTAAACAGATATAAAGTTTGATGACTTTCAGGAACTCAAACAAATTGCAGAAAATCATCATTTATGGATTTATTAATTACTAGTCTAGTTAGTTACATCAAGATGTTTTCAAAGTTGAACACCTCAGAGAGCCAGAGAAAATGGCATTTAAAGATGTTTAGCTATTTAAAAAAAATTTTTTTTGGCAGTGAGCTATGTCAAATCCTGGCTTCTATTTCAAGGAAGATGATGAGCATTGAAGAACCTCCATATGGTGTTTGATTCAAAAGTGGCAAGCTAAATATTGGTCAAAAAAACTGCCCTTGGTTCAACTGTAGAAAAAAATATTGTTCAAACTGGGCAAACAGGATGCAGGGAATTCAACTGCCAAACTATGCAAGGTCAACATAGGCGATTCCTTCATAGTTCTTGCATCACAAAAATAAAGTCTGTCATATACTGGTTAAGAAAGCTGAACATGGATGCTCCCATATTATAGAGAAATCTTGGATGACTGGGCAGCCAGCTGTCATTTCTATAGTTTTGGAAGTTGCTTGTTCTACACTTCCTGCACACTCAGGTAATAGTATTTCCTTTTCTGGTCTCTAATGGTGTTGAACATTAGATAGTTATAGTTTCTCAATTAATCTTAAGATCCTTTTAGGATTTGAAAAGATCTTTTAATGAGATATTTTTTAGATCTAAGTAGATTGTTTTGGTTGTTAAATGTAAGTCTTGATAGAAAATGATTTGTGTACAGAACTCTGAGATCAACAAGTTGGGACACATACTAGAATACCTTTTCCAACGTTGCCAAATACATATAGACTGGACATTATAATTGTAATCTTTAACTGTCAGTTACCATAATTGTTTTATAATTGTTCTATTGTATATAGCTTATTATTACAAGATAAAGGCCTTTTATAGAATTAAATGGAAAGATGAGGTTTAGTTTTGAGCAGTGTATATTAAGATGGTACATGTGTCAACTTGACACAAGCTGGAGTTATCACAGAGAAAGGAGCCTCCCTTTAGGAAATGCCTCAAAGAGATCCAGCTGTAAGGTATTTTCTCAATTAGTGATCAAGCAGGGAGAGCCCATAGTGGGTGGTACCAGCCCTGGGCTGGTAGTCCTGGGTTCTATAAGAGAGCAAGCTGCACAAGCAGGGGAAGCAAGCCAGTAAGTAACATCCGTCTATGGCCTCTGCATCAGCTCCTGCCTCCAAGTTCCTGTACTATGTGACTTCCTGTCCTGATGTCCTTTGGTGATGAACAGCAATGTGGAAGTGTAAGCTGAATAAACCATTTCCTTTCCAACTTGCTTCTTGGTTATGATGCTTTGTGCAGGAATCAAAACCCTGACTAAGACAATGATTTCTGTGCCATGAAATACAGTCTAGACATGGGCATCATAATGAATATTGAAGAAACTTGTGTATCAATGTTGTATAAGAAATGCTCCCCAATTATCTGATTGGTTAACAAAAAGCTGAAGAGCCAATGACTGGACAGAGATCTATAGGTTCATTCAACAAGCTTTAAGGAAAACAACTGAGCAAATCTTCCTAAGTTTCTATGTTACCTAGTTACTTCCTAACTGGAGACCCCGAGTTACTTGCATTTAAGCTTTCCTTGGCTCACTTTGCTTTAGCTGTGTGTTCTGGAGTATTCCTTTGGTTACTCCTTAGGCCCAAACTTGTAACAAGCTGCTACTTCTTCTTTTATCTCTTCTTATTATTCTTGTTCTTCTTCTTGTCCTTCTTGTTCTGATTCTTGTTGTTGTTGTTGTTGTTGTTGTTGTTGTTCTTCTTCTTCTTCTTCTTCTTCTTCTTCTTCTTCTTCTTCTTCTTCTTCATCTTCATCATCATCTTCTTCTTTTTCATCTTCTCTTCTTTTTCTTCTCCTCCCCTTCTCCCCTTCCTTTCCCTTCCCTCTCCCTTCTTTCCCCTTCTCCTGTCCACCTCCCTCTCCCCTCCTTCTTCCTCTCCCCTCCTTCTTCCTCTTCCCTCCTCCTTCCTCTCCCCTCCCTCTCCTCTCTTCCTCTCTATCCACTCCTCTTCCTCATCCCCTCCCTCTCCCCACCTCCTCCTCCACCTGCTTTGTGGCCCTTCTCTTGGACCTTCACCTGTTTCAGAGTGAACTCCTCCTACCTGTCTTTTCTCCCTAGGACTCCTGGGAAATTTTGTCTATTAAAAAGTTAAAGAATACACAAATTAAGAAATTGCATATACCTTCATCCTCTCATGACAGTGAATGTAAACCTTGTGATTTCCCCTGTTTTTCCATTATTTTCTTTTTGGAGACTGTTACTCTTCCTCCCAGCTATGTAAATGGAGTAAGCCAAAGAAAGTTACCACTGCTTCAGATACCTTAGAAGACACTTCTGCACCTCTAAGATATGTATGTGACAGGTTGTCTAGACAGTGACAACTCAGTACACACAAATGCAGTGTTATCTCTAAGATAGTATTTCACTGAGTTTCCATAAATTAGTTTTAAGAGATTTATTGTTCATAGAAAATAATAAGGTTTCAAGACTCAAATACTACCAGAAAAAGAACATAAGATGGAGAGAGAGAGAGAGAGAGAGAGAGAGAGAGAGAGAGAGAAATTTCTAGCTGTACTATCAGTTCAAAAGCTCTAAAACACTACTTTTAAATATTTAAGAATGGACTTCATCACATTCTCTTTGATCCTTTTATTGCTCTTAAAGAAAAAAATATAATGTCAATCTAAATTTCCTGGTTATAATCTATGAACAGTTAATTACTATCTAATATCAACAGGGCACCTACCACATTAATTTCTATTTTGTCATTGTTAAGTTAGAGATATAAAAGGCATCTGATATTTTGACTCAAAACTGTTAAATGCTTTGAATTTCATAATAGAATCTGCACATTGCTGCCACTGACATGTGCACAAAAAGAATTTCCTAAATTGGCTATGATGTTCTCTTATGAAAATGAAAGTAATGAGTCCTACATTATTGATCTAAGGATAATTAATTCCTTGTGATATAACTAATAATTTCAATAAAACATTAATTTTGTCTAAAACCAAGAAATCAGCCTTGCACTGATCTTTGTTTATTTATTTTGATTTCTTTTATTTAAAAAAATAGCAAATCCATGAAAATAATACTGCAGTTAATTGTGTATAATTGAGAAGCATTGCTCATAATTAAGTATTCATGGACCCTGTGTTATTCAGGGTTTCTATTCCTACACAAACCTCATAACCAAGATGCAAGTTGGGGAGGAAAAGGTTTATTCTGCTTACACTTTCAGATTGTTGCTTATCACCAAAGGAAGTCAGGACTAGAACTCAAGCAGGTCAGGAAGCAGGAGCTGATACAGAGGCCATGGAGGGGGTGTTATTTAGGTGCTTGCTTCCCCTGCCTTGCTCAGCTTTCTATCTTATAGAACCCAAGATTACCAGTCCAGGGATGGTACCATCCACAATGGGCCCTCCCCCCTTGGTCACTAATTGGGAAAATGCCCCACAGCTGGATATCATGCCAGCATTTCCACAAGGGAGGTTCCTTTCTCTGTGATAACTCCAGCTTGTATCAAGGTGACACAAAAAACCAGCCAGCAGAGACCCAAAGCAAAATCCCAAGCTAGGTTAAATATTCACTACATAAGTACAAGCAAATCAGTAGCCTTCCTGTACTCAAAGGACAAACAGGCTGAGAAAGAAGTTAGGGAAATAACACCCTTCACAATAGCCACAAACAATATAAAGTATCTTGATGTGACTCTAACCAAACAAGTGAAAGCTCTGTATGACAGGAACTTCAAGTCCTTGAAGAAAGAAATCAAAGAAGAACTCAGAAGATAGAAAAATATTTCATGCTCTTGGGTTGGCAGGACCAATATAGTAAAAATGGCCATCTTGCCAAAAGCAATCTACAGATTCAATGCAATCCCCATCAAAATACCAAATCAATTCTTTTTTTTCTTTTTTTTTAATTTTTTTCTATATTCTATGTTTACATTCCAAAGGCTTTCCCCTTTCCCAGTTCCCACCCACCATAGTTCCCATAGTTCCTCTCCCCCCAACTATTCCCCAATCATTCCCCCTCCCCCCTCGGTTTCTTTACTAAACTGGATGCAATCTTTACAGGCCCAGGGTCCTCTCCTTTCTTCTTCTTGGGAATCATTTGACTTGCTATTTGTGTCTTGAGTATTTAGGGCTTCTGGGCTCATTAATATCCACTTATCAGTGATTGAATTTCATGTGCATTCTTTTGTGATTGGGTTAATTCACTCAGGATAATATTTTCCAGGTCTAACCATTTACCTACAAATTGCATGAATTCATTATTTTTAATTGCTGAGTAGTATTCCATTGTATAAATATACCACATTTTCTGTATCCATTCCTCCTTTGAGGGATATTTGGGCTCCTTCCAATTTCTGGCTATTATAAACAAGGCTGCTATAAACATAGTGGAACATGTGTCCTTATTGCATGCAGGGGAATCCTCTGGGTATATGCCCAGGAGTGGTATGCCAGGGTCCTCTGGAAGTGAAATGCCCAATTTTCTGAGGAACCACCAAACTGATTTCCAGAGCGGTTTTACCATTTTGCAATCCCACCAACAGTGGAGGAGTGTTCCTCTTTCTCCACATCCTCGCCAGCACTTGTTGTCTCTTGAGTTTTTAATCTTAGCCATTCTGACTGGTGTGAGGTGGAATCTCAGGGTTGTTTTGATTTGCATTTCCCTGATGACTAATGATGTTGAACATCTTTTAAGGTGTTTCTCGGCCATCTGAATTTCTTCTGGTGAAAATTCTTTGTTTAGCTCTGTGCCCCATTTTTTGATAGGGTTATTTGGTTCTTTGCGGTCTAATTTCTTGAGTTCTTTCTCAACAATAAAAGGACTTCTGGGGGAATCAATATCCCTGACCTCAAGCAGTACTACAGAGCAGTTGTGTTAAAAACTGCATGGTATTGGTATAGTAACAGGCAAGCAGATCAATGGAACAGGATTGAAGACCCAGAAATTAACCCACAGACTTATGGTCACTTGATCTTTGATAAAGGAGCCACAACCATCCGGTGGAATAAAGATAGCCTTCTCAACAAATGGTGCTAGTTCAACTGGAAATCAACATGCAGAAAAATGCGAATTGACCCACTCTTATCTCTTTGCACTAAGATCAACTCCAAGTGGATCAAGGACCTCCACATAAAACCAGACACACTGAAACTATTAGAAAAGAAACTTGGGAAGACCCTGGAGGACTTGGGCACAGGGGAAAAGTTCCTGAACATAACACCAATAGCTTATGCTCTAAGATCAAGAATCGACAAATGGGACCTCATAAAATTACAAAGTTTCTGCAAAGCAAAGGACACTGTCAGAAGGACAAAACGGCAACCAACAAAGTGGGAAAAGATCTTCACCAACTCCACATCCGACAGAGGGCTAATATCCAAATCAATTCTTCATAGATCTAGAAAGAGCAATTACTAAATTCATCTGGAGTAATAAAAAACCCAGGATAGCTAAAACTATTCTCAACAATAAAAGAACATCTGGGGGAATCAATATCCCTGACCTCAAGCAGTACTACAAAGCAATTGTATTAAAAACTGCATGGAATTGGTACAGCGACAGGCAAGTAGATCAATGGAAAAGAATTGAAGATCCAGAAATGAACCCACAGAGTTATGGTCACTTGATATTTGATAAAGGAGTTACAACCATCCAGTGGAAAAAAAGATAGTCTTTTCAACAAATGGTGCTGGTTCAACTTGAGGTCAACATGCAGAAGAATGCGAATTGACCCACTCTTATCTCCTTGTACTAAGATCAACTCCAAGAGTATCAGAGACCTCCACATAAAACCAGACACACTGAAACTAATAGAAAAGAAACTGGGGAAGACCCTGGAGGACATGGGCTCAGGGGGAAAGTTCCTGAACAAAACACCAATAGCTTATGCTCTAAGAACAAGAATTGACAAATGGGACCTCATAAAATTACAAAGTTTCTGTAAGGCAAAGGACACTGTCAGATGGACAAAACAGCAGCCAACAAATTGGGAAAAGATCTTCACCAACCCCACATCCGACAGAGGGCTAATATCCAACATATACAAAGAATTCAAGAAGTTAGACCCCAAAGAACCAAATAACCCTATTAAAAATGGGGTACAAAGGTAAACAAAGAAATTTCACCAGAAGAAATTTGGATGGCTGAGAAGCACCTTAAGAGATGTTCAACATCATTAGTCATCAGGGAAATGCAAATCAAAACAATCCTGAGATTTCACCTCACACTAGTCAGAATGGCTAAGATTAAAAACTCAGGTGACAACAGGTGTTGGCGAGGATGTGGAGAAAGAGGAACACTCCTACACTGTTGGTGGGAGTGCAAGATGATACAACCACTGTGGAAATCAGTCTGGCGGTTCCTCAGAAAATTGGGCATGACACTTCCAGAGGACCCTGTCATACCACTCCTGGACAGAAACCCAGAGGATTCCCCTGCATACAATAAAGACACAAGCTCCACTATGTTCATAGCAGCCTTATTTATAATAGCCAGAAGCTGTAAGGAGCCCAGATTTCCCTCAAAGGAGGAATGGATACAGAAAATGTGGTATATATATATATATATATATATATATATATATATACACACATATACATACGTACCCCACTCATAATGGCAATTATTATAAAAACAAGGAACACTGATGTGGTTCATGAACTTTACAGCTGATTTGGAATATTGATTACTTGACAATTTGTATACAAGTTTCAGATATAAAGAAAACTAGTCCTTAGAAAGGAGAATAAGATTAAGCTCGATTCTTCTAAGTTGTGTGTTCCAAGTGAGTTTATCTTCAGAAATAAAATAGTATCTTCAAATTGTGGTGATAAGTCAAAGACAACAGCAATCATTTTTATTATTTTGGGAGCCTCTTCGACCCCCTCTGACCAACAACTCAAAGGGACATTTCTTTTTTTTTTTATTATTATGACATAATTTATTTTTTTAAGTAAAATAAATGTGTTTTTTTAAATTTTATTTTCTATTTTCTTTGTTTATATTCCAAAGGCTTTCCCCTTTCCCAGTTCCCCACCACCAACGTCCCATAAGTCCTCTCCCCCCCAACTATTCCTCAATCACCCCCCCACCATTTCTCTGTTCTGGATCTACAAAACTGGATCCAATCTTTTCAAGCCCAGGGTCCTCTACTTTCTTCTTCTTGGGAATCATTTGACTTGCTAATTGTGCCTTGAGTATTTAGGGCTTCTGGGCTCATTAATATCCACTTATCAGTGATTGCATTTCGTGTGTGTGTGTGTGTGTGTGTGTGTGTGTGTGTAATTAAGAGGAAGACATATGTCTATGAGAGAGGGCACTGGAAATTTAGAAGGGGAAATGATGGGGAGGACATGATGCAAATACAATATTTCTAAGAACATAATGGTCCAGGATTAAGGAGAAAGGTTAAAGGAGAACTTCAACCAGTATAATTCACATGAGGACAGCAAGAATTCAAGTCAGGTAACCTTTGGAAGAGTTAGGGGAAGGATTGAAGGATCTGAAGGGGAGGGCAACCCTGTAGGAAGAACAATGATATCACCAACCTGGACCCTTCAGAGTTCCCAGAGACTAAGCCACCAACCAAAGAGCATACATGGATGGTTTGTAACTACATATGTAGCATACGACTGCCTTGTCTGCTCTCAGTGGGAAAGGATGTGCCTAATCCTGTAGAGACTTGATGCCCAAGGAAGGGGGAGGCATGTTGGGTGAGTGGTGGGGTGGGTGGGTGGAGGAGCACCCTTTCAGAGGCAAAGGAGTATGGAGAAGGGGTGAAGAACTCTGGGAGAAGGACTGGGAAGGGGGGAATTTGGAGTGTAAATAAATAAAATAGTGTAATGAAAAAAGGTTTAAAAAGGAAGTCTCAAAAATAAAAATAAATTAAAGATTTAAGTGTTGTCTTTCATTGTGACAATAAGCCTTAGTTTTGGATTGTTTTCTCTTGTCCTATAATTATAGTGTGTGTGTGTGTGTGTGTGTGTGTGTGTGTGTGTGTGTGTGTGTTGTGTCTGTGTGTGTGTGTGTGTCTGTGTGTATGTCTTTGAGAGTGTATGCCATTTGTGTATTGGGTATTTGTACTGATATGTACAGGACTTCACATCATCTAGAGTTGAAATTTCAGACATTGTGAGGCATCTTTATGGGTAGGTAGTATGAACTGAACTTAAATTCTATGGAAGAAAATGAAGAGATCTTAACCATTGGGTAATCTTTTCCAGAACACAAAGAAACTTTCTTAGTTACCCAGAGATAAATGTTTATTAAGCAATCTTATTTCAATAGCATAGTAGTCTTTATTAAATGCAAGCAGTAAGTTTTCTTATATTAAATGAATGAGCATCATTTTATATTCTAGGATTATTTAGAGTTATTGGTCAAATAATTTTAAATAAAACAGGTAAGTTAATTATAGGTTGTGAGATACATATTTAAAGAATAATAAAATGTGTTTTATGAAAATCTGTTTATAAGAATTAAATGATACTATTTAAATTTATTTATGACCCTGGTTAGTGTTGCATATAATATTATTTGGTTTATATTTGCAATAAAAAGAGCCAAATTAATTGAAATGAATATGTTAAAGTAGTCAAACTGTGTGTCAGTAATAGTTCAGATAATATAACTCTTATAAAGTTTAGCAACAAGATTAGCACATTTGTGAGAAAACATATTTAACCAAATGAATTACCTCCCAGTTTGTAACTACACAATAAAACAAACACAAAGCTGAGTCTAGATACTGGTTAACATGTGTGTGTGTGCACATACACACACACACACACACACACACACACACACACACACAGTTGCTTACAAAGACAAAGAAATGTGGAATCAGTGGAGCCAGGTGAAGATATAACATTCCTGAGAACATTCCTTATATAAATTACCTGAGAACTCAAGGGCCATATACAGGAGTTTCCCAACACTGTTGGGAATAAATTTCACTGCAGTAATATTGCCCAGTTCTTAGAGTATACTGTCGTGTAACATGCAATATCCTATGCTTGAAACAATGTTCCAATGTGTTTGGCATGGTGTTTATCAACAGAGCTCAGCTAAAGTTCTGACTGTAGTCTGTGCTCCTCAATGGTGTATCTTAACTCATTAAACTAGGTGTCAAGTACATTTATCAGCTGAGCCATCTCACCAACCCCACACGATTCATCTTTAAAAATCAATTCCTTTGCTGGTATTTGAAGCCATTTCTTTTGAATTTCAACCCAGATGGAATATCATTCGGCAGCTCTTGAGGACTCTTCGGGATTTTCAGTGCCAGACTAGAGCTGCTGTGGTACAAGGTTCTTCCTGAAAAATAGTGGACTTTTGGTCTTTCTGTTTATGAAAGTTCCCAATAGGCAAGTTGCAACTAATTAAAAAAAAAACAAAATAAAGTGTTGTAATAACACTAAAGTATAAAATAAACATCCATTTGTCTATTTCAAAATAAAAAGCATTTAATAAAGCATAATAGTTTCAAATTTAATTAGACGCTCATCCTCCCTGAGTTTAACAATTTCTTAGGTGTGGCCTACATATTGTGAATCCTAAAAAGTGTAGTAAATGAAGGGTTTGAATATACATGCATGTGATGTGAGTCTTTGTTTTGTGTTTGTGATAATTAAAGAACAGTTCTTAACCCCCAAATGCTACCTAAAGTGATAGAAGACAGCCTTACCAGAGATAGAACATATTGATATTATGTGATTGACAAGTATTGATGATGATACTGTTTTGTTTTCATACCTCCAGGTTTCCCAACATTAGTCTACTCATGATGAACACAGGTTGAAATGTGATATGGAAACATTGTACTGCATGTCAAACCATTGTTTCCACAAATGAATGGAGAGAAAGGGCTCTTGATTATATCATTCTTGGAATGGAATTAAAGTAAGATAAATAAAGATGCTGTTAAGTACTATCTGTGGCATAATTAAATATATGCTATATCAATGAGAAGATATAGGTGTCTGCATAACCTTTCATGACCTTTGAGAGGACAGAAGTTTCTTTAGAGGAAGATGGAGAGCTGCACAGATGTTATTTTCTATTTGACGTTTATTCAGACATTCCTTCTTCTCCTCGTCCTTCTTTTTCTTCTTTTCTTCTGTCTTTAAATTTCATATCATGTATCATAGCATCTACTACATAGTAAATTAAATATGGTCTTGATAAATAATAAAGAAAGGGTAGAGAAATGCCTTAGGCTGGAGAATAGAGCATCTTATAGCCATTGGTTTTTATGCTCTGTTGACAAAATATCTATGAGCATTCACATATGAAAAGATGTTATTTTAGCAAAAGTATTCTGTATAATTTCAGGAGTCTCAGTTATTATAAGTCTCTATCTTATTCCAGAAACACTTATGATAAGTTTCTAAACAAAGAGTCACTGTGTCATGTCAGCACTTACAGAGACTTTACAACCCTCTGTATATCCACGATTAGATATCCGTAATTCATGATATGTCCTCAATTATTTATATGTAATCAACAAACAGTAGCGTTTTCTTAAAGAAAACTGACAAATAGAAAGGGTTTGTAAAAACTTCTATTTTACTGTTATTTTAGTATTTTTGTTTTCTGAAAGAGAAAAGTGTGTGAAGACAGATGTGAGGATGGCCCTCATTCACAACCCTGCCTTCTGCATAAGAAAGGCAGTCCAGAAAACAGACACAAGATAAACATAGTTTCTTAATATTTTATTTTAAGATATTACTTCTATGCCTAAAATGCCTAAATTTCTCTATGCTTTTAAAGTTGTTTTTATAATAGATTAAATTAGGAAATTTTATGCACATTTATAAATATTCTTTTAATATATTACATATTCTGAAACATCATTTTTTGCATTAAACTTCTATATGTATCCCTCAACAGAAATATATAAAAGGTGTGTGATATTTACACAATATATTGTTCCTCCATATGAAGGAAAAGCCAATCAACAGGTTATAGTGAATTTAGACAGTCTCAAAAAGACAAATATCAGTTTTTTACCATTTTTTTGTTCTAAGATTTTATATAATCACATACGTTCATGTTTATAGACACCTCTAAAATGAAAATAGATGTCAAATTTTCTTCAAAACAAAGTGACAAATGAGAGCAGTAAGGAAGACAAGGGTTGGGGATGAGTGAGCCACCTGATTCTTAAATAAGTAGCAGGTCCTCTCATTGTAGACCTAAGTTTCCACTATAACATGTGCTGTAAAGATTTTTTTTGGGAGACTGGAGAGGTGACTCAGTGGTTAAGAGTACTGGCTGCTCTTACAGAAGACTTAATTTTTTATTTAGACCCAAAGCATGCAACTCACAAATACCTAATTCTAGTTGTGAGTGAGAATGTTGCTCATCCTGACAAGAAATCACACACATGCACCTTTAAGTAATTTTTAAATAAAAAAGAATGAGGACATGAGCTATAACATTGACCAAGCTTTTCTAGTTTTACTCTTCCCTGTGACAAGAGCATGAGTATACAGGTCCTTCACGATTCATTTGCTCATACCTTATACATATACACACACAACAAAAATATTTATCTCCAATGAAAGTCAAGATATCAAATAAAAATGTAATGTTTTCCCTTCCATTAAAAATGTTATCAGATGATTGAATATATTTATAAAAGAATTAAAAACAATAGTTGAATCATCCTTACTGCAATTCAAGTGGCTAAAATGAAAAACCAAAGAAGTACAAGATCACACAAAATGAATGAGAGGATATACGCTTTTGAGAGAATAAATATTTTGTGATCTCTATTCACTGTAAACAGCTAAGGATGTAGCATTAACATATGAACTAGATATAACATAAATCCATGAGATGGATTTAAATATCATTAACTGCTATGCTCAATAATTATACGTACTTTTTGCTAAGAAAGATGGCTCACCCCCAAAAAACTTAATTGAAAATATGTTACTCAAATAAGAACAGAAAATAAAATGGAGAAACTTTTCATAGTCTAAGACATTCACATATATCTGTCATAAATAAAGTTTGGTTCAATCAGTATAATATTTATAATATTTTGAAGTGATAAAAACAATAAATAAATGATGATAAAAATAGGAAACATCAAAATGGTCATTTTTTTTGGTCATTGTTTTTGAAAACATGACTTGGTTATATATCAGATCAAAATAGCACTGATTATCATAGTTGTCAGTGAAAACTATTTTCTCAATTTTAATATAACTGTAAAATATCAAGTTGGTGATAGGATATTCTGTGAACTCCTGCAGTAATGAATGATTCCATAATAATTTGAATTTTCAAATACTGAAACCATAATGTTAGTTATTTTGTTTTTAGATTTTATGGGTTTTGATCATCCTAAAGTATGTGATGAATGATTACAGTAATCATAGATGAGCTGTAATAGTAGCTTCTCTTAAATACATAGAAGATGAAAGAAGACACAACCTCTAAGAATTTAGTTGTCATAGATAATCCTAGAAAATATTCACCACAGCAATTTTCCATGACCAAGGACAGATCTGGTGAGTAACATTTTTCTTGACATTTTATAATTCATCTTCTGTTGATCTTGACATAATTTGACAGATTAATTCAGGTCTTCATTGTTGAAAATAATTGTGGGAATTGACACACTCCTTCATTCTCTTCTATGTACACTGCCCTAATCTGTAACACTGTGATTCCTCTGAACTCCTACAAATATGCGACCTGCTTTTCTCCTTATTTTCTTATACAAGTGAAAAGCTTGCATTCCTTCCTTCCCTTATTTTTCAGTCTTCAACTTTTCCTAAACTCCTTCTAATGCCAAGACCATTCACTCTGTGATCACTAGGGCATCAGCTCATGAGCCTATCCTCACCAACAGGATGAGCATCAGCACTAGTGTCACCCCAGCAGGAAGCTGCGAGGGGAATCCAACACCATTGCTGAGTTTATGAACTGATGAAAATCATATAACATAGCCCCAAATCTCCAAACTAACCACATTAAAAACAATTCCCACCAGAATGAAAAAATAAGATTCAATTATGATTTTCAACTTTTACTTCTCTTTTTAATCCTATTCTGCATTAAAATAACATTTATTATTTGAACTGAATTATACATATTTATTTTACGACACAGCATTTACACTTTGTAACGTTTGATGCTACATAGTTCCAGATTAGGAATAGCTATGAAGCTTAACTAGAACACATTTCAATGATAAATATGCTTTCTTGTAGTAATTATATTCTTCCTGAGAAAAGCAAATATGGTCATAAAGAAGTACATAATTTTTCATAGTTTGCTTTGTCTTCATGACATGCTTTGGTTTTAATCAAACAATGTTAAAATTGCTAACTTAATTAGGTGATACTACATATTTCATAAAATCACAGTTGTCTGAGTGACTCTTCTATCACATATGGGATGACTGAGATCACCTGTGGGATTTAGCCAGCACTGGCTTAAGTAGAAGATAGAGGTGCTATCAAGCCTGCCATGTTGACTGAGACTAATAGACAGCTGGGTCCTTGACATCAAATATATTCTGTTTATAGCTTTATTTTATCTACATATAGTTCTTTTACCAGAACACTTAGTTATATTTCTTTCAAGCCTGGTAAAAGCAGTAGGAGGAAATCTGTCCTCAAAGCAGACAACAGAGTAAGAGACAGCCTGTGCTCCAACTGTTAGGAGTCTGAAAAGATGCCTAAGCTACACAACTGTAACATATATGCACAGACCCTGTGCCAGACTTCCTGATTGTTAGTTCAGTCTCATGAGACCCTTGAGTCCAGGTCAGTTGATTCTGTTGATTTTATTGTGGTGTCCTTGACCCCTCTGGCTCCTGAAATCTCATATCTCCTTCATAAGGATTTGTTTGGCTGTGGGTCTCTGCATCTGGTTGTAGGAGTTGCTGGATAAAGCCTCAAGGATGAAAATTGGAATAGGCACCAATCTATAATCTACGAGCATAGCAAAATATCACTAGAAATAGCTGGGCGGTGGTGGCGCACGCCTGTAATCCCAGCACTTGGGAGGCAGAGGCAGGCGGATATCTGAGTTCGGGGCCAGCCTGGTCTACAGAGTGAGTTCCAGGACAGCCCGGACTACACAGAGAAACCCTGTCTCGAAAAACCAAAAAAAACAAAGCAAAACAAAACAAAAAACAAAAAAAAAGCAAAAAGACAAAAACAAAAAAAAATCACTAGAAATCACCTCATTTATTTTTTAAACAAGTGGCTCATATTAAAGAGACTAAGCTATCAAATAGTTTCTAAATTTTCCAGTGTGCACAGATTTCATTCTCTATCTGTCAATGTGGGATGTGTGGGAAACAACCTGCAGTTTGCTCTGTGTGAGTTTCCCGATCTATAACTGTGTGCCTCCTTGTTTGGATTATTGTCATTTTAACCACAAATCAACTGCTCATGTAATGTCACAGATAATACACCTTCAAGTTGACATCTGATATTTGTTTTACTCTTGGGTCTAAATATCTAAATAACTATCATTTCTATTCAGTATTCCAATGTACAACTTATAGTGACATAATCATGTTTCATTAATACTTATTAATTCACTTTATATCCCAATATCAGTGTCATTCTCTCCTCCTAGTACCTCCTTTACACAGCCTCTCTCCCGTCATGAAAGATAAGGATATTGAACATTTTTTATTGGATATATTCTATATTTACATTTCATTTCCCTTTTCCTGGTTCCCCGCCACTCCCCTAAAGGTCCCACATGCCATTTTCCCTCTCCCTGTTCCCCCATCCACCCCTTTCCACTTCCCTGTTCTGGTATTCCCCTACACTGATGCATTGAGCCTTTCCAGAACCAGGGTCCACTCCTTCCTTCTTGTTAGACATCATTTGGTATATGGATTGTGTCTTTGGTGTTCCAAGATTCTAGGCTAATATCCACTTATCAGTGAGTGAATATCATGGGTATTCTTTTGAGACTGGGTTACCTCACTTAATATGATGTTCTCCAGCTCCATCCAATTCTGTAAGAATTTCATGAATTCATTGTTTCTAATGGCTGAATAGTATGCCACTGTGTATATATACCACATTTTTTGTATCCATTCCTCCGTTGGGGGACATCTGGATTCTTTCCAGCTTCTGGTTATTATAAATAAGGCTGCTATGAACATAGTGGAGCATGTATCGTTATTGCATGCTGGGGAATCTTCTGGGTATATGCCCAGGAGTGGTATGGCTGGGTCCTCCAGGAAGTACCATGTCCAGTTTTCTGAGAAACCACCATACTGATTTCCAGAGTGGTTGTACCAGCTTGCAGTCCCACCAGCAGTGGGGGAGTGTTCCTATTTCTCCACATCCTCGCCAACACCTGCTGTTTCCTGAGTTTTTAATCTTAACCATTCTGAATGGTGTGAGGTAAAATCTCAGGGTTGTTTTGATTTGCATTTCCCTAGTGACTAATGATGTTGAAAAATTTTTAAGGTGTTTCTCAGCCATCCGAATTTCTTCAGGTGAAAAGTCTTTGTTTAGCTCTGTACCCCATTTTTGATAGGGTTATTTACTTTTCTGGGGTCTAATTTCTTGAGTTCTTTGTATACATTGGATATTAGTCCTCTGTCAGATGTAGGGTTGCTGAAGATCTTTTCCCAATTTGTTGGTTCCTAATTTGTCCTTTTGACAGTGTCTTTTGCCTTACAGAAACTTTGTAATTTTATGAGGTCCCATTTGTCTATTCTTGATCTTAGAGCATAAGCTATTGGTGTTCTGTTCAGGAACTTTCCCCCTGAGCCAATGTCCTCAAGGGTCTTCCTCAGTTTCTTTTCTATTACTTTTAGTGTGTCTGTTTTTTTGTGGAGGTCCTTGATCCACTTGGAGTTGAGCTTAGTGCAAGGAGATAAGAGTGGATCAATTCTCATTCTTCTGCATGTTGACCTCCAGTTGAGCCAGCACATATTTGTTGAAAAGGCTATCTTTTTTCCACTGGATGTTTTCAGCTCCTTTGTCAAAGATAAATTGGCCATAGATGTGTGGGTTCAATTCTGGGTCTTCAATCCTATTCCATTGATCCACCTCCCTGTCACTGTACCAATACCATGCAGTTTTTAACACTACTGCTCTGTAGTATTGCTTGAGGTCTGAGATACTGATTCCCCCAGAAGTTCTTTTACTGTTGATAATAGTTTTAGCTATCCTGGTTTTTTTGTTATTCCAGATGAATTTGAGAATTGCTTTTTCTGAGATATTTGAGATTCTTCTTTTGTGAATTTTGTTCACCCCATTTTTATTCGGATTTTTTGGTTTGTTGATGTCTAGTTTCTTGAATTCTTTATGTATTTTGACATTAGCCCTCCACCAGATGTGACGCTGGTGAAATCCTTTCTCATTCTCTAGGTTCCCTTTTTTATTTCATTTTTTAATGGTTGAGTAAATTTCCATAACATTTTCTTTATTCATTCTTATGTTGAGGGACATCTAGGTTGTTTGCTGTTGAGCCTAGAGCACCAATGAATTTTGTTAATCAAGTATCTCTGTAGTAAGTGAGATAAAGTATCCTTTGAGTATATGCTTAAGAGTGGTCTAGCTTTCAAGGCAGATTGATTCTCATCTACCTATAGAACCAGCACATTGCTTTTCATAGTAGTCATACAAAGTTACCTTCTTGTGGTAACGTATGAGTGTTCATATTGCTCAACACTCTTGCCAGTATAGGGTGTCATTTGTTTATTGACCTTAGTCCTTCTAACAAGTGTAAGGTAAATCTCAGACTAGTTTGTATTGCACTTACCTGATGACTGAGGATATTGAAGTTTTTTTTTTTTTAGACATTTGAATTTCCTCCTTTATGTTCATAGCAGCCCTATTTATAATAGCTAGAAGCTGGAAAGAACCCAGATGTCCTTCAATGGGGAAATGGATACAGAAAATGTGATATATTTACACGATGGAATACTACTCAGCTATTAAAAACAATGAATTCATGAAGTTCTTAGGCAAGTAGGTGGAACTGGAGAATGTCATCCTGAGTGAGGTAACCCAATCACAGAACGCACATGGTATGCACTCACTGATAAGTGGATATTAGCCCAGAAGCTTGCAATACCCAGGAAACAATTCATATATCAAATGATGCCCAAGAAGAAAGAAGGAGAGGCCCCTGGTCCTAGAAGGGTTCATTGCAACAGTGTAGGGGTAATACCAGGATAAGGAAGCTGGAAGGGGTTGATTGGGGAACAGGGGGAGGCAAGAGAGCTTATGGAACTTTTGGGAAAGGGGAGGTCCTAAAAAGGGGAAATCATTTTAAATGTAAATAAAGAATATATCAAATAAAAATAGGAAAAAATTATATAGATAGAATGTGTTCCGAGAGAGAGAGAGAGAGAGAGAGAGAGAGAGAGAGAGAGAGAGAAATCTTTTTAGATAAGAACTCCATTTTTAATTAGGTTATTTGTTTCTTGATTACCATTTTTTTGTTTTGTTTTGGCGTTCTTTAGTTTGTTATATATTTTGAATATTAGCCCTCTATCAGATGTATAGTTCTCAACATCTTTTTGCTTTCTTGTAGGTTGCCTCTTTGTTCATATGATAGTATCCTTTGCTGAGCAGAAGCTTTCCAGTTTCATGAGGCCCTGTTTATTTTATATTTTTAAGTCCCAAGGAAATGTTGGAAAAATAACTGTAAAGATCATTTAACAGTTGGCCAGGAGATGGGAAAATTAATCTCACAGTGAGGATAGTAGGATTCAACAACTTGATTGCAAAACTTTGCCAAGGGAAATGGAAAATACCAAGAACACAGAAGGTTGACTGAAGTGCATCTGTCAAACATGAGCATTTTCTCCAGGGAAGTAATAGTTCCTTTACCTATAATAAGATTTGTAACTGAGAAATTGTGTGTGAAAAAAGGTTTTCTTTGCTCTAATTATCAAGAACCCATGATTAGTTAACAATGTGGCATTGAACATGCCTATTCTGGCATTCATGCAATCCCCTTTCATACATTTTTCAATTCTGTATGACTTGCATTCTGACTGCTTCCTCCTCACCCTGGATAAAGAAGTTAATTTTAACTCCTAAATAATGTAAAGTATCTAATATATATCCAATAACCCATGTATGACTACTAAACTCAGAAGCATGGTGAAAACAGAGTATGTAGGTAAAAGTACCAAACCAACGAAAGGAAGTAAGAAAAAGAGTAAAGGCCCCTTGTTCCCACAATGCTGGGAGCCAGCCCCAGCAAAGGTGTTTCTTCTTCGTCCTTCTTGAGGCAGCGGAGGGGGGAAGCGTCGGCGGGGGTAAGACTTTGTCTTATGGAAAGTTTAGGGTTGTTGAATAATAAAAGGTTTACTTATCTAAATCTAAGTTACTAGGCTAACATAGCTGACCTGCCTTCTGTGTTCCTCTGGAGCCAGAGACTGCAGTCTCAGGTATTTAACACCTCATCCTAAAACAGCAGGAGATTAAGTAAAGGGTTAATTGCTAGAGCCTTTTCCCTATTGTCCAGATGCCTCTTGCTTGTCAGTCTAGGGGGGAAGTTAGGAGCAATAAACTTCTAATGAACCTGGAGAATAGAATAACACTTGTAGACAGAAAAATTTCTACATACGTGAATATGCATAATCTCACATAAATTCACACATACATCTTCATACATCTTCATACATAGATTCACACATACATCTTTCACGCAGTCAGCTGGGCCCAGCTTGCATGCATTCTCACAATTTTATACTTACACACATACATGCACACATTCCCACAATTGCATACTTTTACACACATCTATACTTACATATGCATATGGAGCAAAGACCAAGCACCGGTGCAGAAAGAACTCACTCATTCTGGATAAAAGATGGACTACAATATTTATTGCATGGAGAAAGAAAAAGCTTCCACCCTTTCAATGCTAAATGAATTAAATCCATGTTTGTAAGAAAAAGACTTTGTTTCTCTTAATAAGACTAAGCCTGCTTTGTCCTTACCATGGGACCTGTCCTTTCCAATGTTAAGGAGAAGCCTGCTTGCTCCTTCTACTCTCTGCAACATCTTCTTTTTTCCTCTTTCTCTCTGCCTCTTGCACATTGTTATTCTCTTAGTTAGTTTATGTTACCTATAGTTTCTAAGTTATTCCACTCTGCATTATCCTTCTAATCTTGTTCTCTTCTGACTAAAAAACTTCTCCTCAGTTCAGTTCTCCTCTCAGCTCTGTCCCTCTCATTCAGGTCTTCTGGTCTGACTTCTCTTTGTCCTGTCTTTCACAATGCATGATCACATGTTACAAAGTTCATCATAAGTTCACACAGAAAACCAAGTCCTAAATTGAAATAGAAGCTTACAACAGAGAATGTTTACATGCATATCCATTAGGAGTAATTATCTAGCTATCACTTGTCTTCTCCACAGGTTCGTAGAAAGTTTAAAACCATAACTAAGTTATAAGTGACGTTTTGTATAGAAAAACCCAGTCAATATTTTATCTTCTGTCCTAACACCTATAATAAATCCTAGTTCTCTTTTTATGACCTTTGGTTAATTGTTTTACAACCTCTTGGAATGTGCTCTGAGTAGGAGAAAGTCTGGTTGCCATCTAAGAGCAATTAACTTGTGACACTTGGGAGACTGGCAGAGTTCTCATTGCAGTTTGGCTATAGGAGGGATCTAGTAGCAGTCCCATTAGAAAAGAGCTTAGTAATCACAGATATAATTTTAGGAATTCTTATAGGATCATCATTAAAACTAAAGTCATCTATTTGTCTACATAGCATCACTATAAGACATCTTCTTGGATCTGCAAGGATCTGCTCCAAAGGAATGTGCTATTACTATTGATTATTATAAATGTATAATAATAATAACAGGAAAAGCATATAAATAGCAGGAAATCTTTCCTAAAATTAGTCCCCCACAGCCTTGCTGAATGGGGGCTCACCTGTCGCAGATTATATAATAATCCGAGGCAGGCATTTCAGGATGAACATCTGCTAGTATATTAGCTTGTCCCATTATGGCTCCTGACACCACAAACATCTCTGACTGGCTTATTTGAATGTTTTTGTAGCATGTAAGTATATGGATATATTTGTATTCATGCTGTGTGCATATAAATATACTGTATTTATTTATACTGTATATATATTTATAAATATATATAAAACTGATATAGAGTACATATCTTTACTACATATGCAAATGAACTATGGAATATGAATTTTGCACTCAAATGGATGGAACTAGAAAATATCATCCTGCATAAGGTAACCCAGACCCAAAAGGACATGAATGGTATGTATTCACTGATAAGTGGATATTAGCCAAAAATAAAAGACACCCATGCTACACTCCATAGACTTAAAGAAAGGATGGCCCAAGGAAGGTTGCTTAAATTCCACTTAGAATAGGAACAAAATAGTCATGTGAGACAGAGGAAGGGAGGGACTTAGGCAGGAGAAGGAATGGGGCCAGAATATGGGGTCAGGATCAGGTATGGGAAGAGATAAGAGAAAGACCCAGCAGGAGAGTAAACGGAAACACAGTTGCTGGGTGTTGCGGGATGGGGTGGGGAATCCCTAGGCAGTCACGGAAACCTGACTAGGGGAGACTCCCAGGAGTTAAAGTGGGTGACTTTAGCAGGGATGCCTAACAGTGGGAACATGGAACCTGGACAGGCTACCTCCCATAGATAGGCGTGTCCTCAGAGGAGGAATGAAGACAACAACCCACCCAGAAAACTTTGGATCCAAAATTTGTCTTGTCTAAAAGAAAGGCAGGGACAAAGATGGAACAAAGACTGAAGGAATTGCCAACCAATAACTGACCCAACTTGAGACCAATCCCATGCACAACCACCAATTCCTGACAGTGTTCATGGTACTCTGTTATGCTTGTAGACAGGAGCCTAGCATAATTGTCCTCTGAGAGGCTCTACCCAACAGCTGACTAAAACAAATGGAGATACTCACAGCCAAATACTGGATGAATGGAGGTCAGAGGACCCTTTTGAAAGAGTTGGGGGGTTGGAGGATTGAAGACCTTAAATGGAATGGGAACCCCACAGAAAGACCAACAGTGTCAACTATCCTGGACCTCTGGGAGCTCTCAGAGACTGAGCCACCAACAAATGAGCATGCAGTGACTGGACCAAGGCCCCAGGCACATGTGCAGCAGAGGGCTGCCTTGTCTTATCTCAGTGAGAGAGGATGCGCCTAATCCTACAGACTTGATGTGCCAGGGTGGAGGAATAACGAGGGGCTCCCCACCCTCTAGAGGCAAAGGTGAGGCAGGATTTGGGAGGGACTCTGTGAGGGGGGACTGGGAAGAGAGGCAGCATTTGGGATGTGATTAACTAAGTTTTAGCAAAAATAATTTAAAAAGAAAAAAATGTAAAAAAATAACCAAAACAATCATCCTGACTTAACATTATGATACAAAGACCCTTCAAATATTCTATTGTATTTGACATCTACTGTTGAGCATAGGGCCTACACTTAAAAGTGGTTTGTTTCCCCAGTGAGACTTCCTTGGAGAAAACTAAGTTTTCATTCACAAGTGTCTATCAATCCAACCTAACTTCTGGGTTAGGAATGGGACATGAGTCCAATTCTAGGACACCATCTGATGCAGATCCGGGCAGGACCTAGGCATCAGCCACAGTCTCTGTGAATGCATGAGTCCTGTTGTGTTTAAAAGGTTTTACTTCACACTTGTCCTCCATTCCCTTTGTCTCATTCACTCTATATGCTTCATAATCCAGAGGCTTCTTGAGGAAGGAATTGATGAAGACATCCCTTTCAGGGGTGAGTGCTGCAATGTCACTCATTCTCTCCACAAGATTTGTGGCTCTGTGTTTGTCCCAGTGTGGTGCAGGAGAAGACAGTTCTGCTGATGGCTGAGCAAAGCACTGACTATGAGTAAACTGTTAGGGGTCATTTTATTGCCATATTCCTTTAGTATTACAGAAGTATTTGCTTTTCTGTAGGTCATTCTCTGCTCATTTCACCTTGATATTCATATATATAGCCTCTTTTATTCCAAACATCTAATGATACTCTTTCAAAATTAATGGGCATAATTCATCTTTCATGTGAATGAAAATTATTTAACTGCAGAGAATGAAAACAAAATTAAAAACCTATTATTCAAAGAGCTTATACATTTATGAAGATGATGTTAAGCCCTACTATCACCGTAAAGATAATAAATCTTTATAATTCTCAACGAGTGTGCTGCATACTTTACAAAGTACTTTAGACAAATCTAGGTTTATGTAAACATTTTGAAAGCTTTCTATGTGGTAGATGAAAAATTATTCTTTGTAAATTTCATCAAGGCCACATAGAGAGAGAGAGAGAGATGTTAATCACAGGCACTGAGGCTGCGCACATATAATTTACCTTGTAATGAGCACTATGTCTTATATAAAAGGAGAAGTAGATGGTATATAAGTAGTGACCTTTGAAATTTGGAGGTAAGAAGATAGAATTACATGTGGAGGAAGGAAGCTGTAAAACTGGGATGCTGAGCACAAGATCATGCTTTTTTTGTGTAGACATAGACACTTGAAAATCTTTTGGTAATTAAAATAATTAACTTATATTTAGAAATGAAGCCCACATATCTAATTAGATATTAAGTATATGTTATACTAATTGGAATTATTTGCTAAAATTTACAAATCTATAGCTACATGTACGCAAAGATGCATAAAATAGGTGCAATCAACCTACCTATGTGTCTGTACATCCACCATATGCTTTTGTTTACAATCACACTAACTCAAAACTCTGACTTGTTTATCCATAAATATTAATGAATCTTCCATCAATCACTTACACTATATTAACCTTTTTCTTTTAAAACTATATATTGCAAATCTTATGTTCATTTCTCTCCTACAATATACATGAGAAGAAATACCAGACTTTCATCTGTATCTGGCTTAACTTCCTTGTTGTTAACTAGCCTTTCATTCTTCTGCTAACTACATAATTGAATTATGCATGGTTGACTACAGCTATTGTAAATATGGACGACATTTTCTTTATCCTTTGACCCTTCAATGCAGACATACTCAGATTCAGTCAGCTATTGTGAATGTGTTTATGTTAGTAGACATCTCTATTGTAGGACGACTTTGCTTATTTTAGTATATTTGTGGAAGTTCTGTAACCAGGTTATATGGTGAACCCATTTCTGCCTTTTCCTGTATGGTATGTGTTGACTTTCATTAAGGGTGAGCAAGAACACTAAAAGTATGTAAAAGTTGCTTCAGATCAGACTCTTCACCTGCATTTGTTACTTGTTTTTGTAACAACTATTCTGATTGAGTTAAGATGGAATCTCAGTGTCATTTTGATTCATTTTCCTGGTGGTTAAATAATGTTGGCTGGGCTGGGCGGTGGTGGCGCACGCCTGTAATCCCAGCACTTGGGAGGCAGAGGCAGGCGGATTTCTGAGTTTGAGGCCAGCCTGGTCTACCAAGTGAGTTCCAGGACAGCCAGGGCTATACAGAGAAACCCTGTCTCGAAAAACCAAAAAAAAAAAAAAAAAAAAAAAAAAAAACCAATAATGTTGGCTGTTTATAATTCCTCATTTAAAGAAATGTCTCTTTAGCACAGTTTCCAACTCATTGTTTGCATCAATATCTTGTTGTTTGGTTTATTGAGTTCTTTAAGCAGTCTAGATGCTTTTCTGTTTCTTAATGCATAGATGGCTATGGTTTTATCCCAGTCTATTTGCTGTCTCTTCATTTTGCTTCTTCTTTTTTACTAGCAAAAGACTTTCATTACATGCAACACCAGTAGTCTGTTCCACTGTCATTCTTCTCAGAAATTCTTGACCTATAATCTTTATCTTGATAGGTTTCCCTTACATGTTCTATTATGTTAAGGTTTTGGTCTTTACAATGAAGATCACTAAATTCTTTAAATACATTTAGTTGATAATATTTTGGATCTCATTTCATAATTCTACATGTGATTTGACTGAGTACCATTTGTTAAACATAATCTACTTCCGATATATTTTTAGCTACTTAGTGGAGAAGCAGATGACTATAGATATGTAGGCTTTCACTGCATCTTCTATTTCATTTCATTGATCTATGTGTCTACAACCTCAGTACCATATAGCTATTGTTCTATGATGCCATAGTAATTAGTTCATTAGCAAGCATGCTCTTAAATATATCAAAACACTCATTTAACTAATCCAAATATTGCTATCCTACTCAAAGCTAGCCATATTTTTCACTTGTAGAATTGAAATGCTATTGTTTCTTTCATATTTTAGTTCCCTCACCCTATTCCAGTCTACTTTCAAACTTCATAGAATAACCTATGCTACAAGGAACAGCAGTTTTCATTGCTTGAAACCCTCACATCTGTCCAATTTATTATGTATTAAGACTCTGTTGGTAAGAACTCTTGTTCTTCCACTTTCTGTCCTAATCTTAGAGATCCTTTTTCTGTTTCCCTTCAATAAGCTGCCAATTCTTTTTCCTCAAGTCCTTCAAAATGATGCTATTTACAGCAACAGTCTCCAGATACTCACATACAATTAATGTCTTTCCAGCCTCTGCTCCAGTTCACCTGCTCAATTATGCTGATGTAATCTAAGATGCCTATATCTAAAATCACAGTCCTCCCTTGCAACTCTTCCTATAACTTGTTTTATTTATTTCATTGAACCCCAGTTGCTATCCAATTCAATTTGTGTGCATTATATACATACATACATCCGTCCGTGTATATATGTACATAAACACATATTTGTTTGTCTTCTCAATTAATCTTTACATTTCAGAATATAGCCTGTGTAAGGGCAGATAAAGTGGTCCCTCAAGTGTTAAAAACAAAACAAAACAAAACTAACTGTATGACAACTCAGTCGAAAAGGAAAGTTAAATGCCAACCCGGAATACTTGACAAAGTCAGGAATTTCTGTGACAGAAAATGATAAATAGGATCAATTATTCACCAATTTTTTTCCTAATACCATGCTTATGCATTTAATGTTATATGATTCATATAGCTAACTATGAACATTTGTTCAGAAGACATGTGTAGTCTTCAAAGCAAATCAATGTTGTTCCAACTTGAAGTAATTAAGAAAATAAAATTATTAAATGAAGAAAGAAAATTTCAATCATATAGACATTTTCTATGTAGAGGCATATTTTAATTTTGGAAGTACTTAAATTATGTAAATCATATATATGAAATGTGTTTAATCTACTTTTGAACATAATACGACTCAATAGTGCTAATGCACTAAGCCCCAACCTGAATCTACATACCTGTCAATATATAACTAATGTGTTCCCTAAGGCTGTCTGTAATAATGAATGCCTCCATTTACAAATTATGTATCTCTACAAAAATGTTCAGTTGTCTTCAGTATTTTATGCCAGATTGGACAGCCTTTCAATTATCAATTTTAAGTTTTATAACACCATAACATTAAAGAAATTCTTACACCTGTTTGATCAACTTTTCAAGTGACAGCTGAAAGGACCATTTTTCTCCTCAATGGTTCTGATAAAACTTTGATATCACTTGAAATTAGCTAATGTCTGCTAGGCAATATTTGAAGTAAGTTGACCTACAACAAGTAGAAAGATGGTGTGCACACACGTACCTTTCATTCCTTAATGTGAGCAGCACAAACATGAGAGAAAGGGTATGTTCATCCATGTGTTATTACATCTTTGCACTGACAACACAAGCTAGCTTTAATTAAGTAAACACAAATTTCCTGATATATTATGCTTGTTACATAGGAGAAAATCGCGGGTTACTTTATCTACAGTTGAATATTGAATTGTGGCTCTGTGAAATAAAGATTTCTACTCACACTTCAGAATATGTGGAGGTATATTTGATGAAGCATAATATCAAGTACAGTAGCTCAGGATCATCCAGCAAAATAAGTTTGAATGATCTGAATATTTCCTCTTGCAATAGCAAGTTGTCTTACAACTGAGAAAAGGCAAAACACTGACATGTAAAGAACATGTAGGTAGGTAATATAATCAAAGGATTGTATATTAGAGGTTAGAATTATGTAGCCTACCCGCCTGGGTTAAAGGAAATGTCTCTGAGGTTAGAGAGTAGAGAATAACATAGAATAATCTGGTTATCCAAGTTACAAAGCCATTAGAAGTATCAGGGATGTCTTAGAGTTTCTATTGCTGCAATTAGACTATGACTAAAGAAACTTGGGAAGCGAATGGTTTATTTGACTTACATTTCCATAGAACTGTTTATCATCCAAGGAAATTAGGACTGGAACTCAGCAGGGCAGGAACCTGATGGCAGGAACTGATGCTCCCATGGCTTGTCAACCTGCTTTCTTATAGAACTCAGTACCACCAGCCCAGGTTTGATGCCACCCACAATAGCCTGGACCCTCTCCCATCAATCACTAATCAATAAAATGTCCTACAGACTTGCCTGCAACCTGAACTTATAGAGGCATTTTTTAATTGAGGTTCCCTCTTCTCAGATAACATTAGCTGCATCAAGTTGACATTAAACTATCCAGCACAAGGAGGAAAGATACTATCTTCCTCTAGAGTGTGCTCAAGAGTACAGTCTAGAAAATCCATGAAACAGCATATCTGTAACTTTTATGATACCAACATATGGCAGTTGGTATTATAGTTATGAAGCAATATATTATTCAAAAATGCTTTGTTTTGTAAATGAAACAATGAAATCCATAGTGAGGGTCTCCGTTGTCACAGTCAGTAAATACTTGCCAGAAGCAGCATTTGCCTGACATTACAGTATGGAATAATTATAGAGAAGACTATTTATGGAACTTTGTGGACACTTAATCTTAACAAATTTGTGAATTATAGGTTCAGAGAGAGAGAGACTCTGTCTCAAAATCTATCATGAAGAATAACCAAAGAAAATCTCTGACCCTGTTTCATGTGCCCACACACCTGCACAGACATTCATGTGAGCACACATAACTGCACAAACATTCATGAACATACACACAGACATTTATGTACACACACCTGCACATATATTCATGTATACTCACAAACATATTCACACACCTACAAACAGAGCAAAAAAACAATTTTAAAATTAAGTGTAAAGGTCTTACAAATCTCATTGAATAGTCAAGATACCTAGTAAATAAACAAAAGCACACATTCATCAAGAGCCACATCGCAGGTCCAGTCTCTGGCAGAGGGAAGATATTAGAGCCAACATCCTATACCAATATCATGTTGATCTCTTGACATGCACACTGTTCATTCTTAAATGTGCTTTCTAATATTTTTTTAGTTCTCAAATATATAGGATGATAAATTCTTCAGAGATAATATCAAATAGATGAAAAAAGAGGTCTGGGGCTGATGAGATGGTGCAATATGAAAAGGAACTTAACTGTCAAGCCTTGCAGTCTAAGTTTAATTCCCAGGACCCACAAAGTGTGGGTCAGTGTCAGCTATCACAGGGTGTCTCTGACCTATGTATGCATGCTGTCAGAATCACATGTTTCTACTCACACAAACATATACATTCAAATAAAATAAATGTATATATAAAATAATAAAATGAACAAAATATGTATGTGATAAAACTCTAACTAGTTTGAAAGCAAATTAATTAATCCATCTTTCTGCATTATGAAAATAAATCTTAACTAGATGCCAGCTCATTATTATTTATATCTAAGAAATTATTAATCTAACAACAATTTAAAAATATTTCTACAACTCTTAGACACAAAAGAAAGAAGTGTAAATGTATAAATCTCATTAAGACTTCTTTGTATATGACCAACCATTTTCATATAGTGAAGAAAGGAAGAATGGATATTCCATGATCTAAATTGGTTTGTGTTGCAATTTTCAGAAAAAGAAAACAAAATAGAAAACTGAACAACTTGAAAATCAATTTCAGTCATGTTAGCATCTGATGACTTGCAGTTAAAACTATGCATTAAACGTGCTATAGGACAGGGAATGGCTCTAAATAGGAGGAAGATGAAGTCTGTATGCTGTATAACATCAAAGCAATCCTGACAGGATTTTCAAGTAGTGAAGAAATTCCAGAACTTATATTATTACTACTTGCAAAATAATCAAAGAAATTATGACAAGATATTATTCAAAGTATAACCTATTTGATGGATGCATTCCACATTTACTAAAAATATTTAAATATCTAAAGTATCTGAAATATGAATATCTGAGTATTTGGTCGGTTTTACCATTTCTATGTATAAAATAAAAAATGTGATGTTTTATGTTCTTTAAGATAAATGGGGAATATATTATTTCTAAAGGTTATCAGATATCCATATTTCTTTCTTTCATGTCCCCTCTCATGTTGTGATTAAATATGTATTACATCACTGTAATAGTTCTCTTAGGTATAGATTTAAGTAACTATAAACAACCTGTGGTCACAGAAAAAGGCAGAAGTATAAAAATTTGCAGAACAACAAAATTGAATTAATTTGAATGAACTAACATAGTTTAAAATACCAACAGACTCTTGCATTCATATTGTAAGGAGTCCAAAGGCAGATTATCTTATCCCTACAACATGGATATCTGAGTCCCGTAATACATCAGAATATTTAATTGCATCTTTCCTATGGTAACCTATACAGAAGAGTGAGGATTGAAAGTATTTTCACTATAAACATTATTGTATTCCATTGTGTATAAAATATAAAACCCATGAGACATTGGTGCATTCATGTTTAAAAATATTATGTTATTAATTTATTTTCTCTCTCTCCCCCTCTCCCTTCCCCCTTCTCTCTCTCTCTCTCTCTCTCTCTCTCTCTCTCTCTCTCTCTCTCTCTCTCTGTGTGTGTGTGTGTGTACATGCATACATATGCCATGGCATAGTTGTGAAGGTCAGAGGGAAATTTGAATGAACTTATTTTCTCTTTGTGAGTCCTTAGAATCAAACCCAGTTCACTGGGCCTGGTGTCAAGTGCTGCTCACACTCAATTATGCATGTTGTTATTTCTTTAGAGAAAGAGCCTGGAAGTCCAGACTACAGCCACTCTGAAGAGACAAATCAAATGGGAACTCGAACATCCATCCAGTTCCTTATAGTATACTTTGTGTAGTGATGAGGACAGCCTCAAAGTAGGGCAGGGCTTACTGAAACCACATGCTACTCTTTGCTAGAAGTTCAGCTGCCTCTCTAATTGGCAAACTTGATGTTATTCTAATTATAGTTGAATTTTATGCAGTTAATTCAAATTAGAACAATTAGTATTTAAATCTAATCATCAGAAAATCCAAATTATTTAAAATAAAGTTCATGTGTTTTGTGTGTATGTATATGTGTGTATATGTGTATACACATACACACACACAAACACACACACACACACACATATATATATATATATACACATGTATATATGTGTATATATATGTAGGTATATATGCCTATGTGTAAGAGTGTTCACATGTGAATTCACATAGGGGTGCATGTGCACAATGTGCCCATAAATGTGAAGATCAGAGGTTGATATTGGGTGTCTTCTTTGACTATTTTCCATCTTACACATCGAGGCAGGTCTTTTGCTTAAATCCAGAACTCACTTGACTAGAATGTATTACTCACCCTTCTAGATTATATTAGCTTGCCATCTTGCTCTGGTATCCCTGTCTTCACTTATGGAACATCAAGTTAAATGGGAGGCCACTTTCCCTTCCCAGAATGCCATTGTTGTATATTCCAGGGATCCTGAGATCTACCTTGTATGCATGCATGACAAACACTTTACCCACTGAAATCTTGCTCAGCTCCTGAATTTTATATTAAGGAACACAATAGTTTAAGTCTATTATTCTGTCCCTGGCTTTGGTTGCTGCTACAGTCAAAGGTGGGTAGTACTGCATCATTTTCTCCTTGCTTCTTTCAGAGTTTTGTAGACTGAACTAAACCAGTGCATTTTGTTTGCCATGTGTCCTATTACTTTTACGGAATTCAAAGTTTTATTAAAGTAGGTAAAATTGCCATGGCACCAGACACCCCAAAAACCCATTTTAGAAAACAAATTAATCATAAGATTCAGAAGTTATTTTCTGAAGTACTTCTTTAATGATTCAGTGCAATCATCTGCTTCCAGGAATTCTCACACCTGTTGAAGTACATTTGAAAGAAGCAAATAGGAAAAGAATGAAGAAGTTAAAAATCTCAAATGAAACTGATAGAAATTTCCCACCGCCTGACTAATTCTCTTACTTGCAGTGGCATTGAATACAAACTTATAGTGAAGTGAACTGATTGTATTACATATGCACATAAATGCACCAATGTTCTGGCCTTATTTATTCTTGTCATATCCCCTGGAGAATAGAATGATTAAATTTCCTCATTATTGCTAATCACTTGCTATCTGAGGGTCTGTTATATTCTGAGCTTTATTGATTGCAAATCTGCCTAGTGATCCACCTTCCACTTGCTATGCCTGCACACCAGTTTCACAAATACATCTCCACTTCAACAGTAATACCTGAAATAACCGACTATGCCAATATCCTATTCTGAGGTGCAAATGCTCCCTCTTAGCTATGAATAATATTTTTCAAGACTCTCAATGGATGCCTGAAGCTGAAAAATACTGACTCTTGAAGATATTTTTCACATATACGCATGATGATGCTTCATTTATAAAAAGTATAAGACACAGACAATAATTTATACTGTTTATTGCCATATTAAGCTCAATGTGTAACACATTTCCTTATTAAATTAGAAATCATCACTTCATGTATATCTGGTCCCCTCTGTCATATTTAAATTTCTTGCTAGCATTACTAATAACGCAAACTTAATTAATGGTTTTCAAAATACACCAAGGGCAGCACATGACAATTGATCTTGTAACTCAAGGTGGCTACCACCTAATAAACCACCAGGTAAGGTACAGTGCTATAAAATGGGATTCATCCTGTCCCAGGAAGATTTGAAAAGAATGTCACAAGATTTCATGGTACTGCCGTGAATGTAAAATAGTATCAGAACTTCACCTCTGGAAACTTAATTATTTAATATTATCAGTTACTGATGGCCATGAATAATTAAACCTACAGAAGAACAGTTGAAAAAATATTTAAAATGTCAAGTTTTATTAGAAGAAAAGTTCCCTTTGGACTAATAACTTTAGAATGATTTGAAAGATTTTTTATTTTAATTTCTACATTGGTATTACTTGGGTTCATCATTCTTTAAAGTGCACTACTCATAAGGGAACGAACTCTTCCTTAAATGTGTATTTGGTATAAGTGAGGAGGAAAAGGAGATCACTTTAAAACCCATAATCACCTATCTAGACTTTCCTCTGTGAACTCAGTCATCATGTTAGGAAAAGACATTTTATTTCATTAATGATACAATTTTTCAAATAAAATCTTTCATTATAAATTAACTTCTGAAACCTGTTTTATTCCAACTACTGTTTTTCATTTTTCTCAATAATCTTGAGTTCCAGTAAAATACGTTCAAGTAAAGACAGTTTCATTTATGTAAATTTTGTCAATTTATGACACCATTAACACATAGTTTAACTTAAAAGACTAGAAATCTTCATCCTGTCATAATGTCATTAGCAATCATGAAAAACGATGGCATTGTTATGCTTCATTTATAGTTTCTTCTTTTTTATTATGATCACTTTATTAATTTTTATTAGATATTTTCTTTATTTACATTTCAAATGTTGTCCCCCATCCTCATTTCCCCTCTGAAAACCCCCTATCCTATCCCCACTCCCTCTGCTCACAAATCTACCCCTGTCCTGGCATTTTTCTACACTGGGGACATTGGGCCTTCTCAGGACCAAGGGTCTCTCCTCCCTTTGATGTCCAGCAAGGCCATCCTCTGCTACATATGTAGCTGGAACCATTGGTCTCTCCATGTGTACTCTTTGGTTGATGGTTTAGTATCTGGGAGCTCTGGGGGTACTGGCTTTATGACAGGATGAAGTCTTGTGCAGTATAATGGGGGGGTAATGCTTCACATGTTGTCAGGAAAATAATTTTGAAATGTTTCTGAACTTTCTCTAGTCAAGGAAAAAGCTTTTGATTTCCACATATTATTTTGAAAACTATAAAACATGGTGCATTATATTGTGTGAAATCGTCTTTGTGTAATTTTTGGAAGCAATCCCCTATCTCCTACTTTTCTGTCTTGACATTGTAATTTGCCATCTTGACCCTAAAACTGCAACACAGCCTTTAACCTACTAGAGTCTAAAAGCCAATTGTTTTTATATGATTATGCTTCAATCATACCCTGACTTAAATATGCATTTCTTAGGTTTTTTTGGTGGAATTAAATGTGCATTTATTTATTTTTTTTAAAAAAGACTAGAATTCCAATGGTTCCAACATGGTGTCAGCAATGGCACTGAAGAAGAATCAAAGAAAAAAGAAGTCCACGTGGCCTTGATAATATCAGAATTTGTTGGTAGCGAACTAAAATGTCAGAGAGAAGTATCTAGTTGAGATTCATGGCATAAAAGTGATTGGAGTCCTTCTATGACAGGAAGGCAAAAAGCATTACCTGAAGCAAAAATAACACCTCAACACAGCTCAGCATTGGAGATATCTCTAAAGTGTGAATGGAGCAAAAACGAAATATGTGAAGATGGATAATTCTTTTGCATTAGTTTGTTGTTAAGTAATTATTCTATTGTATATGATATTAAGATAGAAGGTAGAGAGAAACATAAATGACTGATATCAGAAATAAGCAATACTGCTTTGCTAAGACAGTTTTAATGTCAATGCTGCAACAGAAACCTATCTTCAGCAAATTTGTGCCAAAAACGACAACACGAAGCTTCTAAGAGGAGGACTTTCCCCAGTGCTCCTTCCAAAGGCTAGAGCTTACCAGACAAAATATTCATAGCCTGGTGTAGGATGCTATCTTTTGTGTCATTTGTTCAGGAGTGACGTAGAAATTTTAAGTTTCTTTCGAGACTCATTTATGTCATGTTTTCCTGGACACTTTCTTATGAGAGGATGCTTTAGCTGGAGCAATCTTGTGAGAAGGTGTTTTACTGAGAACAGACCTGGGGTTGGTGTATTTCTGGATGTAGCCTACATAAAAAGGCATGTGATAGTTTGCTAAAACTTATGCTTGAGAGAACATGGGATGTTTGGAAATGGTACAAAAATAACGTAAAAGACAGTGGATAATGCTATGGGGGTATTGATATGCCTTAATATCCCTTACTATTTATCTTTTGTCAGGACTTCATAGAGAGAATCACCACCAAAGAACATCTGGCAGTGGTCCTGTAGCTTCTTGCCACTTCCTCCGATGGCAGCTGATTAGTAGAGCCTTATGGTTTCTTCTAGCTCTGTATCGACCTGCCATTACTGATTCCTGAATGGTGTTAGTGAGTGGATCAAGCTACCCGTGCTGATTCATGTGAACTGAACTTCTGATATCCTGACAAAGAAGATTGGGTTTGCTTCAAATAGCTTTCTAAACAGGTCCACATGCTCCTTTGTTCTGGTCTAGAAGGGCATCTAAAGCATTTAAGAACCCTAATTAAAAGTAGGTTTTGAAAACTCTAAGCCAACACAGGAGTGTCAAAGATTCACTGACAACAATGCACTCTGTTGTCATTGCTTGTGTTTACACATTGAAACTTGAAGACTGTCTTGCTGAGAACATATACATTTTGGTGGTGTCACAAAACATAGAAAGTGTGCTGGTGCTAACTCAGAAACATCATCTCTGCTGGCAAGATTGCACAGTGCCAGGAGACGCTAGGCAAGATGCTGGGACATAAGATTTATCAGCAGTGTTAACTATATGTAAGCCCTGAGGACTACAGGAATGATCTGCCTGGGAAATCATCCCTGTTAGTGCATTAGTGGCACTAGTGAAATGGGTGTTATGGGATATCTAACAGCTTTCTGGTGGGACTTAAGAGAGGAACCACGAGAGATTATTGCAATGCCTGATGTTGAACTTTCTGCTCAAGAATTCATGGCGATCATAGATCCTACTAATCTGCTGACGGGACACCGGATCAAACTGCATTGAAAATACACATGTTTGTATTTGTGCAACCAGAAATTCTTCTTTATGCTTCTTAACTATTTTTTTAAACAGAGACTCCCAATTAGTCAAGGTTCAGATAAGGCCTACTGAGGAGTTATAAGGAAAATTCAGAGACTCCAACTCCTCAGCTTCTCCCAGTTTTTCCTGAGTTCAACCACAGGGGTTCCTGGCTTCTGTCCATTGGTTACATATCACTTTTTAAGTTAACACATTTTTTTTTTTAAATCCCGAATCAGATGGTCAGCCCTGTAATTACATTACACATACAGGTACCATTATAGTGCCTAAATAATTTTGAGAGGGGGGGGAGATACAAGAGGGAGAGAGAGGGAGGGAGAGAGAGAACTGAGAGGGAGAAGGAGAGAGAAAGGGAGAGGGAGGGAAGGAGAGAGAGAGAGAGAGAGAGAGAGAGAGAGAGAGAGAGAGAGAGAGAGGAGAGAGTAAACTGTTACTGAAAAAGAAAGCTATGGATTTGATAGGAGGGGTTTATTGGAAGACATGGAAAAAGCAAAAGAAAGAAAGGCGAGAATAAAGTAATTATGTTAAAGGCTTCAAATTATAGTTATA
Organism: Apodemus agrarius; assembly: GCA_964023405.1. Lineage (NCBI taxonomy): Eukaryota > Metazoa > Chordata > Mammalia > Rodentia > Muridae > Apodemus > Apodemus agrarius. The sequence goes on along the minus strand of OZ030020.1, from coordinate 10,620,763 downwards.
AAAGTTAAGTTTTGTTCTTTGTTTCTCTGATATTTCTTATATGTACATGTATATAAGTGCATATATATCTATGCATTTATAATAGGAGTCAGAGACCCACCCACTCTCCTTTGTCAGAGATCCCACACAGGTTGACAGAGTGTGTATGGAGAGGGCCTAGAGCAGAGGGCCTGAAGCTCACTGCTTCAGTTTCTATGTGCTTATACGCAGGCTGCTTACCATCTTTCCTTTCCCTTGTCCATGAGGTTTCCCAACCTCAGAGGGAGAGACCTGATGGAAACTCTCCACACAATGTCTCTGGGTCTGCACACCCACTCTCCTCTGCTGCTAGAGGAAGGCTCTCTGAAGACGACTGGAAAAGGTACTGATGTTTAGCATAGCAGAATATCATTAAGAATTATTTTTGCAGTGTCAGTTATGGTAGGTTTTACCACAGGTCTGTGCCAGTCTCTGGTTCCTGCCCCCCACCCCTGGCAGTCGGTACTGCATGGTATTCATCACCTAAAGTCTAATTTCAACAACTGATAAAAAACAGCATAGATGGCTATTAAACCTTATTTCATTCAGGACATTTATTTGAGCTTTCAATGCATAATGGCAAAGGTTTGAAATTTATGACATACATGGGAGGAAGCATGTTAATGAACACAGCATTCTTTCTATGAATTTGATGGCTACATAAGGATTTCATTAATTGGGACATGTTAAATCTCTGGGTGACCCTCACACTTAAAAGCCACAATAATTTCACATTAATAACTCCTAGTAATTTAGCAAGCCTTTCTGCACACCAGATTGCGATAATATAAATTCATAGCTACCTTATAATCTCTGAAAGTTTTATGCTTTGTAATCAGAATTGAAGGTACTTATGGGTCAGTAAGGAGAAACCATGATTCATTCTAAAACCAGAGAGACTAGTAGAATCTGTGTCCATGATACAAGAACAGTTTCAGTCAGGGTTGTCATTAGAAATTTGATTTTCCTTGAGTAGCATTCTATGACAGAAATACTCAGTAATGCTTGTCCAGCCTTCATGTTTTCTGGGGATTTAATGACTAGGTCTGACACAGCTTCTCTATTAGGATAAGAAATTAGCTGGGCCTGTGGTGGCGCATGCCTGTAATCCCAGCACTTGAGAGGCAGAGGCAGGCGGATTTCTGAGTTTGAGGCCAGCCTGGTCTACAGAGTGAGTTCCAGGACAGCCAGGACTATACAGAGAAACCCTGTCTCCAAAAAAAAAAAAAAAAAAAAAAAAAAAAGAAGAAAGAAAGAAAGAAAAAGAAAAAGAAAAAGAAATTAGATACTTCAAATATCAAAGGCATTTTATTTGGCATACAGAAGTGTACTGTGCAGATGTGTATGTATGGATGCATGTTCACATGTGTATGGGTGTGTTTGTATGTTCAGTGTTGATATCAGGTATCTTTATCAATTGCTCTCCCACGTTATTTTTCACTGGAGGTTTTTTGCTAAACCTACAACTCAAGTTTTGACCAGTCTGGCTAGCAAGCTTGAATAAAGGATTCTTTTTCTTTGTCCAAACTGTACAATCAGAACTAACATTGGCTTTGACGATCAAACATTAGTCTTTATACTTTGTATAGCAAGCCCTTTATCTTCAGTCATTGTCCCAGTCTTAGAGTTTTTACATGATGCAGTTTTTCTCTTATGATGAAAAGAAAGAACAGAAATGTAATGCATTGTACTCAACAAGTAAAGCCAATAGCAGAAATCAGAAAGATACAAATGACATGTGAACATTGGTGCCAAATATTCATTTTTTAACTAAAATAGACAATTCCCTGAGCTCTAGTCCTTGATACAAGAACATGACCTCTTTGATAGTTAACACATATATTCTGGTATGACTGGAGTAATGCTAGATTCAGATTAAAAGAAAACAAAATCAGAAATCTTGTGTCTGAGTAAGATTGTCTTGAAATGTTTGGGCATCTTTCATCTTCTGGAATTAAACTATGAGAAATAATCTTGGTTTAAGACTAATTTAGAGACATCATGAGTACAGCTTATTTACTGTAGCAAGAAAAACAATAGCTGAACCACAAATGCAATCGAAGTAGAATAAGAAGTTCAAAACACCCACGGGAAGAGATGTAGAGACAGAGTATGGAGCAGAGAATGAAGGAAAGGCCATCCAGACACTTGATCCCCTGGGGATCCATCCCATATACAGTCACCAAATCCAGACAACAAGTGCTTGCTGACAGGAGCCTGATATAGCTGTCTCCTGAGAGGCTCTGACAAAAACTGACAAATACAGAGGTGGATGCTTTCAGTCAACCAATGGACTTAGCATAGGGTCCTTAATGGAGGAGCTAGAGAAAGGATCCAAAGAACTGAAGGGGTTTGCAGCCCCATAGGAGCAACAACATGAACCAGCTGATACCCCCAGAGCTCCAAGGGACTAAACTGCCACCCAAAAAGTACACATGGAGGGACCCATGTCTCCAGCTGCATATGTAGCAGAGGATTGCCTTATTGCATATCAAAGAGGGGAGAAGCCTTTGGTCCTGTGAAGGCTCAATGCCCCAGTGTAGGGGAATGCCAGGACAGGGAAGCAGGAGGGGATAGGTTGGTGAGCAGGGAGGGGGATGTGATAGGGGGTTTTCGGAGGGAAAACGAAGAAAGGGGATAATATTTGAAATGTAAATAAATAAAATATCTAATAAAAAAGAATGCTCAAAAAAGAAGGGAAGGAGGAAGAAAAGGAAGAGGAAGAGGAAAAAGGTCTTCAAATTCTTCCTAGGAATCTTTGAAAGTTGTGGATTGGGAAACTTTGGAGTATTGTTAGGGTGCACCAAGACACAAAAGTGAGAACAAGCTATGAAATACACTTAATCATAGTCTCCATTCTAAGTAAAAACCAGCCAACCCACGGCAAAGTTTCAATGCATGAACGACAAATTCTGAAATGAATGAAAGTTTCTTGTGAGAAACTAAAATTATGTGATGCAAGTAATTGGATTTTCATTAAGAAATAAAATGCTACTTCAGATTAAAATTAAAAACTCCATATATCTATATATCCATTTTTAGTCTCCACACTTCTTTATATAGCTATCTATAATATAGATATTGATCGGTAATGTATAAGTGAGTGGATCATTTATTGTTTTACACTAATGTATGTAATATGTATAAAAATAATTATTAAAGACAAATGGAAATGGAGTTATATATGTATAAAAAGTCTACTTTTTATCTAAAGTATTATGTAGAAATCTTTACTAATGTTTTGTAAGCTAAGATGTATACTTTAAATCCCAGAGCAACTACATAAACTAAAATATACCTAGTAAGTATAAATAGGCAACAGGGAAAATGAAGGGAAACAAATTCATAAAATAAAATGTATGTCAAAACAGTAGATATAATATCTGCCTTATGTATATAAACACTGATTTTCAATTAAAAATCATTATAGTGGCAAAACCACATGACTGGTTCTAAGATATTATTGGATTTAAAACAATAGTTCAAAAATTTACTTTTTAACAGAGATACAATTTTGTTTCAAAGAGTATGTAGATAAAAATAATGCAAATGCAATCTCACAAAATAAATGTAGGTTGTAGTTACATCAGAAAAACATATTTTAATATTAAATGTGATGCTAGAGATAAGCATAAATGATTAATATTCATACAAGTATCAATCCCTCAAGAGGCCAACAGAGTAATTCAAAACTTTGTGAAGCAAAAACTGATCCAATCAAAATAAAATAAGAGGTACATTTATAAGCAATGTGCATGGTGTTAATAAATCACTTTCTATAACATGAAAAACACCCTAAAGGAGAAACAATGAGGAAATATACTTGATGCCTTCTAGACCTAGAAGAGACAAGGAGAACAATCTATTGCATGGTATTACCATGTATAAAGAATGTGACTTTTATGTGCCACATTATGGTCAAATATTCAATATCACGAGAGGTTAGCTCATCTTTCCTTTTCTCCCAAAGAGAATGAAAAAGGGAAGATCCTGGGAAATTTTAACCAAGATTGGCAAACGGTAGAGTCCGAGGAGGGAAGAGAGGGAGTTCTGGCAGCAGGCTGTGGGCTCCAGTTCAGGCTGGTGACCAACAAGAAAACAGGGAAGCGGGTGCTTTGGCCAGGATGAGCCTCTACCGATGATAAACTGTGTAAATGTAGGCCAAAATAAATCCACCCACTTATAAAAGTAAATTTCTTCATACTCTTCAGTATTCTAGGACACTCCCACAGTTAAAAGGCAAACAGCCAAAGGAGAGAAGGGCTTGGTAGATGAAGAAGTGAACTTCTGATGGATTTGTTCAACTCGTTCTTCACTTGCAAGAGAAATGACTGTGTATTTGTTGATATGCTAGTTAAGGTGAGGGCACTGACCCATTATAAAACCCTCATGCTCAATCCATATGCATACTTGATTTGTAATGCTACTGTGTGAATAATAAAGTGGGGGATAGGTTGTCTCTTTTGCTTGATTTAGAGCACACTGAAATACACAGTGCATAGTGAGGTCTTTCACATTAATAGAATTTGGCTGTACTGTTTAACAATGAGGAAAATTGGGTTCTACCCTACTCAAATTAGCAACGTAGTATTTCAGGAACTTATCCTGAACTTTACCATGAAAGATGGCTTAACCTCTTAAAACTAATTTGTATCACACAGGAAGTTAATCTTAATGTATTTTACACAATTAGATTTCCTCCTATGCACAAAGGATGCTGTTTTTGAATGAATTTCTATGGAATGGTACACATGTATTAACACCAGAGCAACTGTGCATGTGTAATGTTATTATGATAAATGCTATGAGAATTTATAATAAATCGACAACCACTATTTTCTTCTAACAAAATAATTTATCACTTTTTAATTTCTTAATTCATAATGAATAATTACCAAGGTAATTGATCCCTTTTAAGCTTACTGAATTCATTAGATGATTTGATTTGGTTCATTGACCAGGCCGTAATATGTATGTAAAAACTGTATTTTAATTCTGCAAATTAGCTCCTCATTTTGGAACATTAGTGTTGGTGATGGCTTAATATATAATCTGTGTAACTATTTTTATGTTTTCCTTTGAACTTTAATTAACCTCCATGAGTTTTGGTCGTAAAAAACATTCAGCATTAACCTAATATCCTCTGTATGTACAATACAGAATGTTCCTTTCAGTTCAGGCTGTCAAAGGGGATGGTTTGATCAAATTCTTACAGATTTCATTTCCTTACTATTATTCAGAAAAACCGCGATTTGAGGCTTACGTGTAAGGCTGTAGTTGAGAGGAGTATAATTGGCCTGTCACCTCTGAGATATTAGGTTGTCATTCAACTATCAGTTCATTATCGAAATTCAGAGATAGACAGTATGATTTAAGGTAAGAACTATTTTAAAACTGTAAACTTCACTGCGTAATTTTTGACAGAATTTTTATTTTAAGACTTTCTCTACTATTTAAGTGCCCCTTTTGCATAAGTAACAGATGTGTTGGTCATACTATGCCTCTCCCTTGAGTTCATAAATGCATCTTTATTCTGTTGCAACAATTTTAGGGGCTATTATCTTAAGCAGTGACATTAAAGTGGCGGTTAGTAGGATACATTTATGTAAAATAGGATCAAGAAAAAAATTACCCCAGGATGTCAGACAAGAGTTTTCAAAAAATTGCTACTTAACTTGAAGGAGAAAAAAGAAGGTAGAAATGGTTCTTTGTCTCTTTGCAAACAAAATATTTGATTATAGCATTAAAAAACTTAATGTTTAAAAAGAGGTTCCACCTGCTGCTGATTTGACTGCTCTCAAGTACTGGTGTTACAGGTGTGTGCTACCTTGCTCATCTTTTATGTGGTACTGGGAATTGAACTCATGAAGAGCAATCACAGAGAGCAGATAGCACCTTCACTGAGACATTGATTCCGATCTCGTGAAGCTGACAGTTGTTATCGGTTAAGACGCCATGGCCTAGAGTCAAGTAATTAGAAAAAAACGCATTTGCCATGAGAGAGGGTCACAATGCTTCCTCTTATGTTTAGCTTCCTCTTACCAGAGAGAGAGGAAAAAAAGACAGGGATGGAGATAGAGGCAAATAGAGAGACAGAAACAGAAAGACAAAGGCAGAGAGGGAAAGGAAGAAGTTATGACTATTTTTCTTTTATGATCTGATTGCTTCTGTGTCAGTTAAGGAGTATATTGGAGAGCAATAAGGAGTTACCTACTTCTGATGGTTAACCTAAAGGAATGGAGGAAGACATTTTTGTTTCGGGGTCCTCAGTAATATGTTTAACCAATATCGCAGAAGAAAGAATCACATCACTGGCCTTGTGTATTTTGTATAATAACCCATGGCTTCAGTGAGCAACACTGAACAGTTACCAACCATGAAAGTAATTTCTCTCTTAACACTTCTTTTGTTATTATAAATTACATATAGTTTAGTTTATAATGATAAAATATATAATTTATATGACAAAAATGTAAATACTTATTACTGAGTTATAATGGTTGATTTGCCTTTAAAATAACATTTTATTTATTCTTCAATATCTTCATACATGTTTAAAATATATTTTGGTATTTTTGACCCTCCCAACAGCTCCCTAAAACTCTCTCTCTGAAACCTATGAACTTGTCCTATTGACTTCATGTCCAAGATCAGCTGAGGAGATATTTTCTTTGAGGATATGGCCACTGAATGACTGTTCATTCCCAAGTTAAATGCCCCACACCCGCAAGCATATGGTTAATACTTATTGGAACAATAATAAAATTATAAATTATATCTTATTTTTTGTATCACTACCATTTCCATATGTATTTTCCACCTTATTTTGCTTATAATATTTTCATTTAACCCATGCCCCAGTCACTGAAGACCCTATATGCTTTGGGTGAATGATCTAGAACAGTCAAGTTTTAAAACAACTCAATGAGAGAAGACACACCTAACTCTTGAGAGACTTGAGGCCCAAGAGAGTGGGAAGGTCTGGTGGCATGGGAATGGGGGCAGGGTAGGGACATCCTCTTGGGGACAGGGAAGGACATATGGGATGAGGAAGAGTCAGAGAGCAGACTGGGAGGGGGATAAAGACTAGATTGTAAAAGAGGATTAAAGAATAAATAAAATAAAATAAAAATAAATTATTTTTCTAAAAAAGAACTCAGCTAAAAGATTCTAAAATGTAGGTAGCTTTCATAGTTACAGTGTCTATAGGACTTGACAGAGATTGAGAGAGATTGACAGGGATTGAGAGAGAAAGCCAAGTCACATTAGCCAGTTTGAATTCTTTCATCTTTGAGCACAACCTAGTAGCCAAGATGTTCTTTCTTGTGAAATAGTGGCATTGATTTTATGGACTAACCAAACACTCTCTGACTCTATTTGAGAAACACCCATAGGAAGGAATATATAACTGGAACCCCAAACCTGGCAAAAAAAAAAAAAAAACCACCATGGCAGGAAAGATCATAGGCCTTGGGGGGAACTGACCACTGCCGTTTAGCAAACTGTTGTAACATCCACCTCCCTGCTAAGCATTGGATGCTGTATCTATAGGCATGTATTGCTCTGTCTTAACTAGATGACCCTCTTTTTCCAGTAAACGTTAGTGCAGAGATCCCTGGGTGTGTAGAGAACTGAAAATAAGTGACAGTGCTTTATCTTAAATAAGATATTTAACAACCACCTACTCCCCCACCAACCCTGATGTTCAAGAGACACTACAGAAGTAAAGCCAGAATTGAGTGTAAGAGTTAGAAAACATAAAGAACGACTTAAAAATTCCATCTCCTGGGCAAGTCATAGCTGCTGCAGGCAGGAACTCATGATAGACTCAGACAACTACACTGGGTCAGTGTAAGAATAGTTGGCGGGGAGAGGACTTATGGGACATATGGTGGTGGTGGGGAACTGGGAAAGGGGAAAGCCTTTGGAATCTTTGGAATGTAAACAAAGAATATAGAATAAAAAAAAAAAGAATGGGCTGCAAATATCCAGAGAGAGATAATGGAGGGGTACAGGCATTTCTACCCCTCACCTGAGGACTACTGAGATAATGTGGAAAAAATGTCTCTTTACCTTGCTGTACCCAGTCTGACCTCACCAGGATTCAATGAATTATTTCATTCTAATCAAGACAGAGATGGCCCGGGATAATGTAGATAGTTCACCAAACAAAACTCACAAATCTTGGAAAGGAACTATTGTAATGAATGAAGTCTTATGAATATTGACGAGAAACAAGCAAGAGTAGAAATTAATTAGATTTGTTAAATAACAAATAAATATTTACAGGGGTTTCGAATTGTTGGAAAACTTACCTGGCTATTTTTGTTTAGGTATTTACACTGAAATGAAATATCGCCACATGGGAGGAAGAAAATGGAACCTAATGTCAGGCAGTAAGATCGAACAGAAACTTAGGATGAGGAGGAAGCTTAGAAAGCTCTGAATTTATCATGCCATCTCCAGGGATTTATAAGCCTCAACAACAGTAATGCAAGAGCAGACATTTGGCAGAGCTGTCTGTAATTCAGGTGGGATCAGATTTCAGGAGTTGCACCCGCGTAGAGGTGACATTTTCCGGGATGTCCTATAATACTTCTCTTGCCCATACTCCTGTAAGTAATACCACCACACTCACTGCCTTACTAAGATACACATTTCCCTGTCACAGGTGGCCAATCTAGGAGGTATGCATATCTGTTCATGTGCCCTATGCAGGGTCTACTTTACTCCATCTTAGTTTGTTTTTCTTATACAGTTATCAGAGTCATTCGGTAGAAGCGGAACAGACATTATGACAAAGGTTGAGAAATATTTTGAAGTAGATTCATTAAAATTTTAAATTTTGATATAATACTTTTTGACAGAAGGCATTTCCTCAAGAGCTTCCACCAAGTCATTTAACGCGAGGTCATGGCTGTTGCAAAAGGTGGTTATAAGTTATTTTCATAAGAAGTCACTATTAAAGATTATCATTTCTGTCACCACAGTCACTTCTGGTAGACTTCAATATAAACACAGTGTGTCATTTATTTGAAGGGAGTCTAAGCATCTAACCAAGGTATTTTAAATAAAATATTTAAAAAAAATCTTGTGAATAGTTTTCTCTCACAGAAAAATCAGTTTTCATCTTAATACAAATTATAATTACTATGTATCAAAGCAAAAAGTTTATTTTGTAGTGGACCAGCCAAGATTATTTTATAATGTTTAAAATTTGAATATGATTTCAGAGAATTATATGTGACTGAAGCTTTTGTGTAGCAGTAAGGAAAAATGACAGGCACATGGAGGGTGACAGACTATGTGATTATGGGCAAAGGGTGACAAGCTGGAGCAATAACCACAGCCACAGTCAAGGGAAGAGGTTCTGTGGCTCTAAATTGATATTAGTCCTATCAATATATTGTAAGACACAATATCTAAGTTTTGTCAGAGTTACTCATTTTAGCTATTACTTTTATAATCTAACTTTAAGGCATTTTAAAATATTGTGTTATAGTAGCCTTTCAAGTTAAAAACTTAAATCCAATATCTGCAATAATAATCGAAAAATTAATAGGCTTTCAAGGAGGCTCTTTTCAGCTAGATTAGCCACTAAATGGCGGTCATTATTTGATGATATCAAAAGTAAATTAAAGGTCATCATTTTACTATCCATCACATTGCTGTGGAATTTTGAGTTAACATTATCACGTGCAAAAACATTTTGTGTTTGCCTTTCTGTAAGTGCCATCAGAAAATATAACAATCGTTTACCATTTGATTCATGCTAACTCATTTTGTGATGATGTGAACTAGTTATAGTGAAGTACTTTCCTCCCGTGTTAGGTACAAGAACAAAAACTTGAAGTGGAGCTGTAGATGCACATAATTGTGTGTATGATTTTGTATGTACGTGTACATGTATATAAGCATAAATGTATTTGAGATATACCAATTATGAAACAATAAAATGAAAAATTCAAATGTATGTGTGTATATATGCACTTGCATTTATTGTATGTACTTCTATAAGTATACAGTTTGCATAATTGTGTGTGAATAATATTAATTATGAAGCTCTTGTGAGAGATATTAAACCCTAAAGAATAATTCTCAGATATGGCAGGTGGGTGATGTCTCTCCTGTGTTGGAATGGGTAGATTTGGCTTTCTTTGTTTTTTTCGAGACAGGGTTTCTCTGTACAGCTCTAGCTGTCCTGAATTCACTCTGTAGACCAGGCTGGTCTCAAACTCAGAAATCCACCTGCTTCTGCCTCCCAAGTGCTGGGATTAAAACCATAAAAACACACATATTCATATAAATGACTAGGATTATTCTGAATTCCCCAGGATTCTTCTAAAAGAATATTTACTTCAGTTTAGGATTTTGTAAAGGAATTCTGGTTCTATGGATTTCACTGACCATGTGTATTTAATAACATTCCAAAGCAGGTTTTTGCATACCAGTTGAAGCTTCTTTTTCTTTTTCCAGTTAAAGCTTCTAATGAAATGTCACCCACTACACGTTCCTAAATAATTTGCATGTTTTTTATTTAATATTTCCCCAAATGAAGAGTTTGATGAATGTATATTTTTAGTTGTGGGAAGAGGCAAGAGTTAAGTGGCTGGTAAACTTTATGTGTACTTGCTAGAGCTGTGTGCAAAATTAAAAAAAATAAGGTTTTTTTACCTTGAGATTTGTATGGGAATTAGGGAATTGTCTTAACAAAATTACAGATAAAACATAATACCTGTGATCTTCAGTCTCAGATGTTAAATTCTGACTTTTTTTGTAAATTAAAGTGCCCAAACCCCTTGTTGTCATTTAATTGAGAAATTTTAAGAAGTTGAGAGCACAAAGAAAAATAATCATAAATTGGTAATCGATTCAAATCACAAAAATCACTTTGCCTGGCATGAATTTGGCCTTCAGTCAGTGCACGTCATAAGCATGGCCTTGAACATTGTTTGCTGGGCATTGTGGGAAAATGTTCGGGCTCTCTGGATACTCAGTGAACTTACCCTTCATTTCTTTATGGACGAGATATCAGATGTCACGGCTCTCTTAGCATTGCTGATTATTCCAAAATCCTACATTGAACTTCTTCTTAAGATATGGTTTGAGTTGCTGCTAAAAGTTCATACAAAGAACCGTGTTAATAATTAGGTGATCTAATGATAGGTCCTGAGCCATTCAAAATATGGGCATCCATGAGTGGTATTAAACTCCAAAGATTAATTCTCAGATAGGGCAAATGGGTGATGTCTCTCCTGTATTGGAATGGGTAGACCTGGCTTCAGTTTTGTTAAAAATTAACTTTATTTCCAATATTATCAACTAAAGATCCTTATATTTTCCCCAGTTTACTGAATTAGAAAAATAGAATGGCTAAAGCTAAGATGATGGCTTTAATTTTATCAGCTAAATGGGGAGATGTGATTACCTGATGATGTCTGTCCCCATTGTATGTTGTGGGTTGCATGCCATTTATTATTCTATCTGGAATATACTCGGTTTTCAACCCTTCTTTACTTATGAGAAAAGTGTATTCCTAAGGACACTTGTGGCACCAATAGTACACGTACATTAGTACATGTTCATTAGTGCATCACATTAATACATGTGCATAAATGTATGTACATTAGGGAATGTGTATCAGAGCTTTACATTAATACATGTACTACAGTGCATTGCATTAGTTCATGTGCATTAGTGCATGTGCATCAGTGCATGCACATCAGTACATATGCATTAGTGCATGTGCCATATGTGCCATAGTACATGTGCATCAGTGGATGTGCATTAGTGCATGTGCATCAATTCATGTGCATTAGTCCATGTGCCTTAGTACATGTGCCTTAATACATGTGCATTAGTATACATGCATTAGTACATGGCCATCAGTGCAAGCACATTGGTACATGTGCATTACTATATGTGCATCAGTGCATGTGATTAGTGCATATTCATTAGGGAATGTTCGTCAGAGCTTTACATCAATAATATGCTATAGTGCATTACATTAGTACATGTACATTAGTGCATGTGCATCAGTATATGTGCTTTAATGCATGTGCATTAGTGCATGTAAATTAGTACATGTACATTAGTGCATTTGCCTTAGTGCCTGTGCATCAGCGCTTGTAAATTAATGCATGTAATTCAGTACATGTGCATTAATGCATGTGCACTGGTGCATGTACATTACTATGTTTGTATCAGTGCATGTGTATTTTCAGTTTGAGCCTCAGCACTAGGTCATTATCTTCCCTTACTCTCTCAGTTATGAGCACAAAGGGTTTCAGTTCACATAACACCATGCTCTGGCTTTTCTTTTCTCAAGATCACTTTCCTGTGTTTCTCTGTTATTAAATCTCCCTTAAGCTGTATGTCAGCATAACCTTTGTATCTACCTCATTTAGGTGTTTAGTTTGGTAATGTTATTAATGTTGGAATTATAATTCCAATATTAACATTATCAATCCTGAGTATTGGTGATATGAAATAATGAAAAGTTGAGTGCTGTGAAATACTTAGGAATTAATTTGGACGATATAAATTCCTTGTAGAAAATCACTCAGATATTGGATTTTTCCCATTATGTGTCACATGGTTTTGGAAACAAAGACTGAAGCTCAGTGCTGGTTAATAGTAGAATGACAAAAAATATACAACTTATGATAACAAATATGATTTAATAAAAATGTGTGCATGGTTTTGGTATTTGTTCTGTTCTAAATCAATGAATAAAAATTAAGACCAAGATGAATGACTTGCTAAATTACGAAAACACTTAAATATTTAAAAGTGAACAAAATATTGTATGCTTCAAGACAAACTAATAGAAGGAAAAGAGCCCAAGACAAAACTCAAGAATCAGAGATCCACGCATTCACACACTCAGGAATCCCAGGAAAAGCACTAATCTGGAAGCCACAAAATATACTCAGAAAACCTGTTGCAGACCCAACTGTTCTGTTTCAGTCTCCACCAGTACATATCAGCTTTCTCATGTTGATTTAGAAGGCCTTCCTGTCTTGTTGTCCCCCCCTCCAGCTCTTACCTGCTCTCTCTACTTCCTCTACTACAGGGTTTCCTGTCCTCTGAGGCGAGGCATTTGATGAAGACATCCCATTTAGGGCTGAGTCTTCCAAAGTTTCTTACTCATTAAACATTGGCTGGCTGTGGGTACCTATTTGATCCCATCTGCTGCAGGAGGAAGTTTCTCTGATAATGGCTGAACAAAGCACCAATCAATATAGTAGAAGATCAATAGTAGTTATTTAATATGTATTTGCTTGTTTGCTTATATATTTGTTTATTTAATTACGTATTTAAAAGCCAGTAGGGTTTGGTTTTACCTTAGGTCCCTGGTTCTTGGTCACCCGAATAGTCCTAGGGATATGTTATATCTCATGAAGTGGGCATTAAATCAAAAGTTTAATCAGTGATTGGTTGGTCATTTTCAAGCTACCAAAGGAAAAAAAATGAAGCCAATCCAGCTACAAACCATTTGCTCTATAATAATAAGGCATGGGTGACATAAACAAATGATAACTGATTGACATTTTTCTAAAGGCCTACCAGCATCACCCAAAACCTACACGATTAGAAGGCAGCTAGCTAGGAAGAAGGCACAGCTGATTTGGGATATGAAGAGTATAAGAGAAAGAAATGGAGATAATTATGTTGGAGATGTGCTGTGTTTATGTAAAAAACTGTTATAATGAAACTTATGCATTTAATATGTGCTAATAAAACATTAAACTTAAAAACTTTAAAAATTTGAATTAAAGCCAGGCATGGAGGCGCAAGCCTATAGTCCCAGCACTTGGGAAGCAGAGGCAGGGGGATTTCTGAGTTCAAGGCCAGCCTGGTCTACAAAGTGAGTTCCAGGACAGCCAGGGCTACACAGAGAAACCCTGTCTTGAGAAAACAAAAAAACAAAAACAAAAACAAAAAAAAATTGAATTAAGGTTGGGGAACAATTGATCAACCATTTTACATATATATGCATATATACACATATATTTATATATTTATATTTATATGTAAAATGGTTGCTCAATAACCTATTGTTGAACCAAGGTACAATTACTATGATTAAAGTATATATAGTCATAAATGTTTATGTTCTGTTTCCATAGGCTTTAATTATAGTAGTTGTACCTGGTTTATCAATGTAAAAAAATGAAAGGAATTGGCAATGGTGAGTTTCATTTTTTCCCCTATTAGCAGCATCCAGAAAAGTTTATATACACTTGAGGGAGTAATGCAAAATTTGCCGTATGTAATAGAGTGAGCCTGTCTCAGGAAACATAACTAAAATTTTCCTTGCCATTTGGATTGATGAATAGACTCATTCTTAATTTCCATTCTGAATAATAAACTGAACTTTCACAGTGAATTTGTGTACTGACAATTTCAGGTTTGGCAGTTTAGAGAAATATATGCTTTTAAAGGGGTTTGGCTGAAAGTCAGAAGTGAGCGCTTCTGAGTTATTCGAGTCTGGGAGAATCTCTTCTAACACAAAAAAAATGCTTAAGGAAAAAAACATTTAAAGCAAACAGTCTCAGGACTATGGAAAGGTTAAATGAATCTTCTCTGAGGACTATCCCTGGAGGGTATCAGTCACAGCTTTGTGCGACCTGCCACACATCACAGGGAAACCAAGGAGCTACAGAGAAACACAGAAAAACAGAACTTTCATCCCACTGGGCAACCTTGGCACTAGTGTCTGGCTCACTTACTTCCGAAGTATAAAATCATAACTTGCAAAAACTTGTCGTAATCTGTTGTAGGTAAGAGCCTCGGTATCTAAGAACAGCAAGCAAACTTCTTATACAATAAAAATGTAAAAAAAAAATAATAAAAACGCCTTTGGAATATAAATAAAGAATATAGAAAATAAAAATTAAAAAAAAGAAAAAAATGTGATCACTGTCATGTGATCCTTAAATGTGAACTTCTGACAACTACAAATAAGTTATAAGTCTAAATGTCATGCTATTGTGTAACACACTACACAAATTCTTGTCAGACTAGTAATGTGCTTATTTACAATATAGAATCTGATAAAACTCTAATACAAGGTAATAGGTGAACTATGCCATGAGAATTTGCAATTACCAGAAAAGCTCTGTGACCTTTATTTTCTGGATACTGCTGGGCTTACCAAGCTTCATAGTAAACATACCTCATAGTAAAAATACCTAGGTATTTTATCACTTTTACATACAGCCTCATATAGATGTACGGCCTGGTGGGACTGTGCTTATGTCCTAACAGTCTGAGAGCTCTTCTAAAATATGTCACAAATTATTTAACGCACCCCATAATGAGAATCCCTTACACTCAAGTCTTTGTGGATACAAACCTTCTATAATAGGCATTAGAGACAATAACATGGTTAGATACTAAGGACCAAATCAAAAATCCATGCACTTTTTATGTGAGTCATTTAAATATTTCCCAATATTTAAACTGGGGTATAAGAACTGGTATAAGAAACCCCAGTTTTCTATGCAGAAGACACTTAACTGAGACCGAATGAATGTGATCTTGGGAAATCAGCTCCTTCCAAATGAAAGATGGCTCAGGTGTCATCAGACTATACCACATGTGAGCTCTCTGGTGAGAATTGGTCTATTATTTTTCCTGAACCTCTGCCTAACCTTCATTTTCTTTACCTTCAATATGGAGTATATGACATATGTTAAAACACCTGGAGGATTGACTAGACTTATGAAGTAGATAAACGTGCATATGTGCTATTTCTATGCACCTGTGATTGTATTACATACACTCTTGAAGCTGTATACTGGTTGCTTGCATAGCCCTGAGTAGATTGGCTAGCTATTTTTATAAACATTCTCCTAACTTTGGGAACTAAGAGTTAATAAATGATATACCCCCTAATCTAGTGAGGGTTTATTGATGTTTTACTAGGTTTGGGCACTGACAAAACAATAACATTCTTGTTCACAAAAATTGGGAAGAGGATACACTATTTGGTTAGAAGCTAGTATTTTTGTGCAATATGTTGCAAACATGAACAAAAGTAAGTGTTTCACCGGGCAGTTGTGGCACACACCTTTAATCCCATCACTTGGGAGGCAGAGACAGGCATATTTCTGAGTTCGAGGCCAGCCTGGTCTAGAGAGTGAGTTCCAGGACAGCCAGAGCTACACAGAGAAACCTTGTCTCGAGAAAACAAAAACAAAAACAAACAAAAAAGCAAGTGCTTCTATACTGTACTAAAATAGCATTTCTCTTGTTAGCTACAGTTTCTACAGAGTTAGGTATAGCACAGGTTCTTATAATTGGAGGATGGAATTTCTCTCACAGTCTCATAGGTTAAAGGCTCTATCTGGAGCTGGTGGAACTATTTTGGGAAGTTGTAGATAGATTAGGCAACACTGGATGGAGAAAGTGTCTCTGTGCCATAGTTCCTTGAAGTTTCTCTCTCTCTCTCTCTCTCTCTCTCTCTCTCTCTCTCTCTCTCTCTCTCTCTCTCTCTCTCTCTCTCTCTCTGTGTGTGTGTGTCTTTCTCCGTCTCTCTGTGTCTCTCTATGTCTCTTTTTCTCTCTGTCTCTGTTTCTGTCTTTCACACTGTCTCTGCTCTGTCTCTCTGAGCCTCTCTCTCTCCCTCTTCCCCTCCCTCCCCCTCCCACCTCTCCCATTCAACATGAGGTGACTAGCTTCCTCTTTCACCTGCTCTTTGCATCATCATAGTCTACACAATAGGTTCCAGAACCATGAACCCAAGAATCCATATATTGAATTCTCTGAGACTCTGAACTAAAATAAATATTTTCTTCTTTAAGCACTATTTCCTTAAGTGATTTGTGTATTAGCTCTGCACCACAATGAGCTGAAGTTTCACTAACATTTCAGTCAAGGAATTTAGAACATGATGGTAAAAGGACAAGAGGATTCACACAGATCAAGAAGGAGATTGTAAACATTATCTCCAAGTAATTCCATGAGACAGGCAAAGTGCACAAGGTACAGAGTCACACAGAGAGAGGGGGAGGGGAGGGATGGAAGGAGAAAAGAAAGTGAGAAAGAGAGCAAGAGAAAGAGCAAGAGAGAGAAAGAGAAACAGAGAAAGAGAGCAGAAGAGAGAAAGAGAAAGTGAGAGAGAATGATCTATGCATATCTTCTATAAATTTATGACTGAAAATTCAGAGGTCCCATACCATAACAGGGAAATTTACACCATTTAGTTATGTTAGTTGCAAAAATCCCTTCGTCTATACATAATGCCAGGTATCTGAAGACAGACTATGGGATTTTATAGATTTAATACTCTACACAGTCACAGACACACTTCCTTCAGCTATTTATGATGTAATCTCATCAGCATTCTGCTTTCAGCCCAGCGGGCAGGCTCTACATCCTCTTCTGTGGCACTGAGGACCCTTGTTTTTAATATGGCTGTCCCCAAGGTGCATTTGGTTATAAAGCAAACTCTTCCCTAGCTCTAAGCAATTGCATGAAAAAAAACCCAAACCATTTAATAATTTATAAGACACATGTATTATCTCCGGCGGTTTAAGCCGATAGTATTCTTAGAGCATTTAAAAGACATTTACCTTGAAATATGACTATATCTCAATTTCTTTGTAAAGTAACATTGATTATCCTGTGCTTTCAAGGGCATTTGTCAGGAATTCCACAGGATAATTCATTGAGATACAATAAATACCTCCAAGAAAAAGTTTTTGTTTTTGTTTTTGTTTTTGTTTTGTAGAACACAAAACTTTTATTGTTCTGATAGAGAAAAAAGTGGCAGTTCTATTTTATTTTTTTTATTTTCTATATTCTTTGTTTACATCCCAAAGGCTTTCCCCTTTCCCAGTTCCCCCCTCACCATATGTCCCATAAGTCTTCTTCCTCCCTCCCTGACTGCCCATTCCCCAATCACCCCCTCCACCACCATTTCTCTGTTCTGGTACTCTCCTACAAAATTGGATCCAGTCTTTTTGGGACCAGGGTCCTCTCCCTCCTTCTTCTTGGGAATCTTTTGATTTGCTAATTGTGCCTTGAGTATTCAGAGCTTCTGGGCTCATTAATATCCACTTATCAGTGATTGCATTTCATGTGTATTCTTTTTCTATTATTATTTATTCTATATTCTTTGTTTACATTCCAAAGGCTTCCCCCTTTCCCAGTTCCCCCCTCACCATATGTCCCATAAATCCTCTCCTCCCCACCTATTCCTCAATGGGTTAACTCACTTAGGATGATGTTTTTCAGATCCAACCATTTGCCTACAAATTGCATGAATTCATTATTTTTAATTGCTGAGTAATATACCACATTTTCTGTATCCATTCCTCCTTTGCGGGACATCTGGGCTCCTCCCAGCTTCTGGCTATTATAAATAAGGCTGCTATGAACATAGTGGAGCATGTGTCTTTATTGCATGCAGGGGAATCCTCTGGGTATATGTATTAGTCTGGGTTCTCTAGAGTTACAGAACGTATGGGCAGTCTCTATATAGTTAGGGAATTTGTCAATGACTTACAGTCTGTAGTCCAACTCCCCAACAATAGTCAGCAGCAGCTGTGGATGGAAGTCCAAGGATCTTGCAGTTGCTCAGTCCCACGAGGCAAGCCGGCAAGCAGGAATCAGTCTTCCTTCTTTCAATGTCCTTATATATGTCTCTAGTAAAGGGTGTAACCCAGATTAAAGGTGTGTGTATCCATGCCTTTAATCCCAAATGATCTTGAACTAGAATCCATAGCCATAATTGGGGATTAAAGGTGTATGTCTCCATGCCTTTAATCCCTGATGATCTTGAACTGGAATCCATAGCCACCATGCTTCAAGATCTCCATGCTAAGTCCAGGTCAGAAAGTTACATCTTTGAGCCTCCAGATTAGGATCATAGGTGAGCCTTCCAATTCTAGATTGTAGTTCATTCCACATATAGTCAAGTTGACAACCAGGAATAGCCACTACAGTATATATATGCCCAGGAGTGGTATGACAGGGTCCTCTGGAAGTGTCATGCCCAATTTTCTGAGGAACCGCCAGATTGATTTCCAGAGCGGTTGTACCATCTTGCAATCCCACCAACAGTGGAGGAGTGTTCCTCTTTCTCCACATCCTCGCCAGCACCTGTTGTCTCGAGTTTTTAATCTTAGCCATTCTGACTAGTGTGAGACAGAATCTCAGGGTTGTTTTGATTTGCATTTCCCTGATGACTAATGATATTGAACATCTCTTAAGGTGCTTTTCAGCCATCTGAATTTCTTCGGGTGAAAATTCTTTGTTTAGCTCTATACCCCATTTTTTAATAGGGTTATTTGGACACTGTCAGAAGGACAAAATGGCAACCAACAAATTGGGAAAGATCTTCACCAAACCCACATCTGACAGAGGGCTAATATCCAATATATGCAAAGAACTCAAGAAAAAGTTTTTAGCCTGCACTTGCTACTTTACTGTGTGGAAAGAATTTTATAGTCAGGCATTACATTTTTTTGATATTCTTCTTCCCATGCATGTATACCTCCATAGGAGATAGACAGGAAGGCACCAAAGGCCTCTGAAACATGACAGACTTTTGTCAGCTTTCTTAGTTTTCCAAGATAGTTAAAGGACAGGTGTAAAAATGCTGAAAAAGTAGGAACTGAGTTACAATAGACTAACATTTGGTGTGCTAACAGTTCTAAGTGGGCTGCTGGGGACCAAATAACATCAGCATCTTTGACTGTTGAGGGGGCTACCCTATGGATGGATATGGCCTGCTGTTTAGGGTAAGAGAAACCTATGCCTGGTAGTATTGTAAGCCCAGTTAGCAACCCATGTCTGGGGAATTCAAAGGCAAATGAGATAGTTTTTTACTATTATTTAACAGCATTTAACTGTCTTCTAGATTTCTACATTTGTACCCAGAAACAAAACCTGCCCACACAGTAACCAGAGAAGCATGTCCTTACAAAGAACTGTGGCAAATGCTGTACCACATACAAAGAGTAAATGATTGTTTGGGACTCAGATTTTTGTTTCTGTTTTTGATTTTTATTTGTTTGTTTTTCCAAATGTGTTCTGTTTTTCCTTTATTATTTTTTCTTATTCACTTTATGTCCTGCTCCCTACCCCCTTCCAGATAGCGCCTCCTACAATCCACCCTCCTTTCCTTTCTTTGAGCAGGTAGGTACATTCATGGATACCCCTCCCACCAGGCACATCATGTCTCTAGGAAGCCAGGCGCACTCTCTTTTACTGGAGCCAGACAAGTCAACCTAGCTAGAAGAACATATTCCACACACAGGTAACACCTTTTGGAATAGCCCTTACTCCAGTTGTTTGGGATTGATATGAAGACTAAGCTGCACATTTTCACGTGGAACTCAGTCTTAGTAAGATATTTCTACTTTGTCCTGTAAAGTCTCTAAGCCTTCATCCCCTAAGGCTTGGGGCAGATTGTAGAAGATGGGGCAGAAGAGATGTAAGCACCAAAAGATTGGGTGTAGGCCTATAGCATACCATTTTCTAGACTTGATAAAAAGCATTACAACAGCTAACCCACTACAGTTGTGGTTAATTGCACTGGGATTACACAAGTCTTGGCCTATCAAAGATCAATCAAGAATGGTCGAGGGGCACAGGAAGTCCAGTCTTTGACACTAAACTATTGACTATTGGCAGATTAAAGGAGAGTAGGAGTCACTGTATTTAGTCACATCCCCACTGTTCTACTCAGCAGACTCCAGTGGATACATCTAAACTCACTGTCACCCAGACAACCCTTGTTAAATACCCCTACTGAAATGAATAGACATAAACACAAAGGGAGATTTATGGGGAAAGAGAGAGATTAGGTAGGGATGGTAGAGGGACAAATGGGTATGAAAGTGTTCAGTATGAATGCAGAACATGCTATTAAAAGCATCAACAAAATATCTATGTAGAATAGATCATGAATTGGGAAAGATCAGAATGCTTTTTATCAATTATACATTGGCTGGTATATTTAACTGATATTGCTACACAATTTGAACATGCTTCCATAATATACAATGTTATTATGTTTAAATAACTATCGACTTATTAATGTAGAAGAAAAACTAGGATGAGTTTTTCATCTTTGTTTAATATCTGAACTATAATTATACTACTTGTTATTTACATATGTGTACTTAGGATTCTTATTATTTGAACTGTCTTCACTTTCAGGCAATACATAGAGCATATTTTACATGAAGAAATTTAACTGCTTATTTTTGGTCCTGTGGTTAAGCATGTCATATATTTGGAAAGAGATGGAAAATAAGTGAGATACATTCAACACATCATCAGGTTAGAGATGGTGTGAAATCTAATAACAGACCAGGACGCAAAAGAAGACACTCATGCCTCAGTTTCCAGAGATAACATCACATGATTTATTCTTTCTTTCTTTCTTTCTTTCTTTCTTTCTTTCTTTCTTTTTCTTTCTTTCTCTTTCTTTCTTTCTTTCTTTCTTTCTTTTCTTTCTTCCTCCCTTCTCTCTTTCATTCTATTTTTTTCTTTTCCTTTCTTCCTTGGGTGGGTACTCAGTTGTAGGAGCCTCACCCTACTCTCTGCCTCTATGACCACGCATATACACTCTGTGCACCTCGGTACATGCACGTTATCTCGGGATGTCTGTCCCTTCACCTTCTCTTTCCTCAGAAGATACCAGTGATATTGGAATAAGTATCTACCCAATTCCAGAAGACACATGTGTCTGACACCTCATCACATCTGTAAACACCCTATTCCTTAGTCATATCCCATTATTACAAATGGCTAAAGAACCGAACACAACTTTCGGGGGAAGTAATTCAACATGGGATATGTGGTAAAGCAAAGGAGAGTAATATCACTGGGACAAAATGATGAAAAGATGCTTTGTTCAAGGAGTAAAAAGACACCTAGGGAAATGTGTGGTGGAACTTACCAATCATAGTAATAAGTTTGAGACTTCATCATATAGACCTTTTTTACCTAGGAACTGTCTGTTCTACCTCTGGAACCCTTCAAGTTTCTATTTAATGGTGTCCCACACTCATAGAATACATATTTCAGGGAAAACGTTCTATGTAGGTCAGTAGGAAAATGAAAAAGAATCAAAGCAATAAACTTATAACAGAATGCCAAGATAATATCCATGGATATTAGCTTTAACACAAACATCTGAACATACCTCTATAAGTATATGCATATATATGCATAATTTATAGTTTTAGATTTTAATGTATTATGTCATTTACAAAGTGCTGTGAAAATATGTAAACATACTATAAATAATTAAACTTTACTCATAAATTCATCTGAGTGTTAATCCTGGACCCTGCTTTCAACATTATTATTAACTCAAATTCTCATGATTTTAAAGTAAATATTTTAATTTATAAAAATCACGTATCTAGTACAAATAAAACTATTCTATGTCAATTTTAGGATTTTGACTTACCTTAAAACCTGACATTTTAAATATATGAAAATGCCAAAACTGTGATAAATGAACTTGCTGGGTGAATCTGAACTTTCCTTCCTTGAGTTAAAGCTTTCCCAGTGAAATTACTGCTCAGAGCCAACTGTAGAGGATGTAGACACAACAAATGCAGAATTTTAATAAAGTGCTACTTAGGAAATGAGGGCCATATGTGCTTCACGCATCAAGAGATTTTAGCTTAGGCAGCTGAGAGCACTTTCTTTTGGTGAAAGTACTCCTGATTGTTTAATAAGCCCAGAAAAGTAGGACGTCCAGTGTTTTGTATCACCTCTATGTGACATTTTTCTCAAACAGATGTGAAAACTGTTGATGTCTATTTATAGAATATATTCATAGTATGAGATTATTGTGACTTTTACTTGTGTGATGACAGGCATTTTAGAGAATGGGAAACACCCAGAAAAGTGCAATATGTAAATGACCTGCTACAGACTTGTCCTGTGTTCTCCATTGCTAAGTCTGTTGTTTTCCTCTTGTTCCAAGTTTATCCTGACTTTGCTGCTTTAACTGATGTCCTTCCTGCCAATCTCATTACTGTTGTAAAATCAGACAGTCATAATTATTGATGTACCTTTTCTCCGAAGTCTGTAATATAAAGTAACTGTGTTTACTTCAATTGCACTCTCTTCATTTCCATTAAAATTTTAAGCTGTTATGTCTCTGCTTGAACATGTCAACTTTTAAAACTCACCAAAAGCAGTACGTAAAAAAAAATTAAATAAGTTTCTCTTCCATACTTCCTTCAGAAGTATATTAAGGAAGTAAATCATCTTCAGATTATTGAACTTTGAGTGTTCGGTGGCAATGCCGGATTGGATTGCCTTTATAGAAGGAAGTACTTTCCCTTTCTCATGCAATGAATGATGTTTCATCTTTGCACAAATAGTCTTACTCTGAGGCATATTGATTTAAAAATCTTTAATTGCTTCTTGTTAAGAACAACTAGGAAGCATTATCTTTTTTTCTCTTTCTCCCATTTTTTGTGCTATATCTAGTCCTGAATAATAATCCCTTACAAGAAAAAGTAGCCATTCTAAAACACACTTTGTGTTTTTGTCACATTTTGTCAATGTAGATTAACTTATTCCTAAAGCAGGAAGTGAGTGGTAATGCTGGCTCAATGCAAACCAGGATGCCCTTTCTAGTTAATATGACCAGAGAATATATTCTCTTCTTTTTCTATAGAACCTACAATTTCCACATTTGCATTTCTGTATATTTATGACGGTCTTATTTTTTAAATTTACTGTCGGATAAAGGAAATCGTGTTTTACTGCATGTTATAAATAAATCTCTTTCATGATGTCTCCTTACAGTATAAAGGGATAGGTGTGCCTAAGATATAAGGGTTCTGCTTTCTTATTGGCATACTGGATGAAGAAAAACAGAACATTTCCTTGTGGTGCTTTCAAAAATACAATTTCCTTTCTTTCAATTTTGTGTTCCAACCTCCATGTAAATCTGTCCCTTAATGTTAGAAGACCTTCATGCCAAGGCTTGTCCTGTTAGACTTGCGACCAAACGGTATAATAAGACTGCATTAATAATAAGACTCTTCCTTCTTTTGACTGTAGAATTAATGTTTAGAATTTATGCACACATTCATTCCTTCAATTATTTTATATCACATTAATTAGGGGCCTATACAGAAACAAAATCGACATCATGGGTCTGCATTGATGTCTACAGCTACTATTCCCACTATAGAACATGAGAATGCCCCTGGTCCTGGCAGCTGCCTGGAACTGTGTGGACATCCAAGGGTAGTGCATAACTTGCCCCACCCCTCCTGGAAGCAGCATTCTGGAGAGATGGTCACATCTCTCATCAACCGCAGCTCTTGGAAGATTAGATTATTTGCCTTATTGAGGCAGCACAGTGGAGCTGCCTCTGGTGACAGGGATGTGGGTGAGCTAGCCCTGAGCGTGTGAGTGTGGGAGATCTGGCCCTTCCACCCACTCATCTGTGGTAGTGTGGCATGGGCACAGAGATAATGCACAGAGATGAGGGGACTGGGGGAGGAGCTAGACTGGGGTACATGATGTGAACCTCACAGACAATGAATAAAATGTTAAAAAAGCAAAACAGAAATGATGATTTGGGAGCCATTTACCTAACAGTTCTTTATGCTCTAATTTCATGGACAGTCAACTTTGGAGCTAATTTTGCCCATGATCTCTCTAAAAAGTATCACTAAAAAAATGAACACAGAAAGCAAATGAGTAAAACTGTCACGCAGTGTTCTGGTCATCGTGAATGGACTGTGGAGAATAGGTGGTTGCTATGTGTAGCCCTTAACTGCAATTAACCTTGATGAGCCTATAGTGATATGTGGGAGAATTTTAGTAACATTTTTCAAAAAGCATAAAAACACAAGCAGAACATCTTTCGAGGCACTTCTATTACATGTAAACAGGGATATTTCCATGTGTATTCTTTAATTGTTCACCAGGTGAATTATTATTTAACTCATGTGACTTAACCAACATCCTAATAAAATTTTCTAAAATCATTGAGCAAATACTCTTGCCTAATGTTTGAAGTCTGTTGTTGTTGCCAAATTCTTATTGAATTATTTGATCTCCTAGGACTGAATTACTCTTACTAAGTTGGAAATTTGATTTCCCACACCAGAATGTAATGCTAAAGGGATTTTATACACAGCTGTTGGTCCTTGGTCTCTGAAAGTCAAATATAAGAAAGCTTTTAGATATTGAACAAATGTATTCACTTAGTGAAACAGTTTTGCTTTTTATTAAGATATGTACACTTTGCTTCAAGCAAAAATCTGTAAAGGTTAAGTGCCGTCTGAATTTTCTGCATGAATTTTAATGAACTGAAAAAGGAAGTTAATATATCTCCAATATAGAGTGCTTACATTGCACAATATTCTTCAAAACAAGAGTAACTTCATGTTGGCCTACATTTATCAAGTTCCCATAGGTTTTAATGCATTCTGTAAGTCAATAGGTAAGTCAATGAGAAACACTGTTTAAATTTAATCCCATAATTATGAACTTAAATTAAAAGGTCATGTGTCATTTTAAACTGAAGAATATCAATGATGTTTTATAATCAAAGTCATAAGTAAAATATCTTCATAAATATTAGTCTAGTAAATAGTCATTACTATTAAAAAGAGGAATACATTGTTTATTTAAATTATGTTTTATATTAATTATTATATCTGTTGTAGTTAGGACTACTATTGATCTAATCAACCTGCAGAGGAAAGATTTTTATTTGTCTTACACTTCAATGTAGACAGTTACTATAGCAACTCAAGAAGGACAGGCACATGAAGGCAAGAGCTAATGCAGAGGCCATGCAGGAATATTTCTTATTGACTCATCCTATATGGCTTGCCCAGCCTATGTTTTTTTAGAATATAAGATCTCCTGGCCAAGGCTGCTCACATTCCCCCACCCATCAATGACCAATTAAGAAAATTGCTACAGGTTTGTCTATTGTTCTATCTAAGGAAGGCATTTCCCCAGTTAATGCTCCTTCCTCTGTGGTTACTTTCCCTTGTGTCAAGTGACACAAAATTAACCAAGCACAGTATTTTAAGTTAGTTATTTTAGAAAATGGGCATTGAACCATAAAATATGTACTTAATATGAACATAAAACTGAAAGAATCATTAGGCTTAAATCATTTTAATATATAGTAACTTGAGGGACAAATTTATAAATAATATAAGGGATTCTCTTCTGATAAGTCATTCCCAGATAATGTGACTAATAAGAATATTCTGTCTTGTATCCAATTTTCTGAATTTGAAAAGGTGTTTGAATTACATTATTTTACTATTTGGATTTTGAACTTCTTCAAGCAAAGTAGACAACATACACATAGATCAAAGTATTTGTTTTATTATTGAGAAGGCTAAGTGGAAAATATGGCTTGGATAGAAACTTGAAATCAGCAATTAGTGGCTTCCCCCATTGTTGACTGACACTTCAGCAGTTATGCAATCATGTGAAAATTAACCCTATAGCAATGTTGAATAATTGTTTCATAAAATCACATGTGTGTGTAAATAAAAGGAAGGAAAGAGAAGCAAAAAGAAGAGAAAGAGAAAGGAAAAGAGAATGACATACCAGTTAGAGAAGATCCACATATAACTGGGATTCTTAAGTATGTCTGTAAAAGTTTTAGATGCCTGGTTACCTCAAATGAAAATTCCTCATAAAAATGACTCAATATTACATTGGGATATAGTGATCTACAAAAATGGGACATTGTTTACTTTAATAAGAAGTCCAAAACTGTTTCTTTTGTTGATCAGCACAATAGCTGATAGAACTGCAGAAGCAATCCTGAGTCAGATGTGCTACAGAATATATCCCAAAGATCTGAACTAAGAAAACATAAAGGTGGCAAGCAAATTCATGGAGTGAGTGGCTTCTAAGGTATGTAAGTTCTTGCTTCTTTGATGAGCTAAATATACCTCCAGCTTTACATATCTTTATAGGTGGTATGATTCTTGATATTTAGGGAACCCATTATTTTCAGATGCTTTTCTCAACTTTGGTTAGGGCTGCAAATCCGCCAACCTGATACTACATTTCTATTTACAATTCTTACATCACTCATTCATGCTTGAATACTGTATTTAAAAACTGAATATTTAAGTTTTCACTTGAATAGGATTAGGAAGCAGTGGAATGCTTTAAGTGGGGCTTATTGCACCATTCTAATAGGAACATGGAAGACAGTGATGCTGAGGATGATTTCAACTGTGAAAGCTTGGTTCAAGAGGTTTTAGAGGATAAAAATTTTAGTATCTCGCCCAGAGACAGTTCTTATGATATTTTGGTGCAGACTGTAGCTGCTTATCTCCGTTTTCTGAAAGAGTCTGCCTGAAGCTAAAGTGAACTCATTTAGAGGAAGCCAGCCTAGCATAGACCCTGTCCTGTAGCTGACTCTTATGAAGATCCTTTTGATCAGATGTAGCAAATTGAAAAAAGAAAAACAGAAAATATATTGTGCAAAGATTAAAGATGCACCAGGATGTAGAATGGAGCTAAACCTTGTGTTCATAGATAATAAATAGAATTAAGGCAAGATTCAATTCAGCCCAATTTATTGCTTATGTGTTTGCAATTGATCAAGTGATAGTTCTAACATGTTAGGCACTATTATGACCAGATGTTTGTTTTTGTTTGAATATGCAGAGATAAGATTGTATATCAAATTGACAAGGTATGGATTCTGAAGGATATATCTGAAATGAACTACATATCCAAAAATAGGGGGCACACTTTTCATGCAGATTTTGAGGCTGGAAAAAAAAGGATTTTGATCCAGATCTTGTGGCATAGTGGCCATGCTTATAAAGATCTAGTTAATAGGAATCTTTTAAAAAGCTTAGATCTAGGCATGGTGGCATGCACTCTAAATCCAAGAGACAGAGATCTCTTGAGTTCAATGACAGTCAAGAATAGAATAAGTTACAGGTAAAGAGATGCATAGGTCTAGGCATAATGGTGCAAGCCCTTAATCCCAGCACTTAGGAGACAGAGACATGGAAATCATTGAGTAAAAATTCAGTCTTACAAAGCAGACTCTCCTGGTCAGAGTCTGCCAATATGAAAACACCCCACTGAATCCATGTGACCCACTGCTGCCCTTTGTAGCTCGAGAACTTGCCATTCTTTTTTAATATTTCTGGCAACAAGTTCAAGGACAGACAAGCTTAGGCAGTAAAGAAAATCTTGCGTGCCTTTGGATCAAGATGTAAAGTACTTACCTCCTCCAACAGCAACCAGTCTGGATTCTGCCATACACTCAAACATGATGTTGATAGACTAAATCTGTAAGGATCACAAATAAATGCTGTCCTTTTTAAGAGTTACCTCGGTAATGGTGACTCTTAACAGGAATGGAAACCCTAAGACAATCTAATACTTCAGAAGATCAGAAAAAATATGTCAGAGACATGGATAATATTTAGGTGTTAAACTGCTAATATCTAGCAAAATTTAAGAAGAATTACATACATTCTGTTACCATACAGAGGAGCATATTTCCAATGGGCTTCAGATAGGAAGGGATTCTCATTTGAGCTGAAACACAGGAGGATTTTTCTGTAGAAATTCTGGTTAGATTAAAATAAAAACCTGGATGTCTCCACTCATGACATGAGTAGAGAAGCAAAGTTACAGTTAAAAGATATTAGGCAAAGAGCATGGAATACCCACAATACAACTCGTGAACCACATGAAGCTCAAGAGAAAGGAAGACCAAAGAGTAGGTACTTCAGTCCTACTTAGAAGGGGAAATAAAATAATCAAAGGAAGTAGAGGGTGGGAGGGACTTGTGGGGAAGAGAAGTCAGGAAGGGGCAAAGAGGGATAGATTCACTTATGGGAGGAGATGGAGGAGATGTACATAGGGTCAGGGCATTGAACAGAGTGGTATAGCAATGAGGGATGGGGAACTTTTGGTAACCAGAAAGTCTCAGATGCCAGGAAAGCAAGAACCTCCCAGGAAGCAACAGGTATGACATTAGCTGAAATACCCCACAACTATTTCTTTATATGGTATAATTTGGCCCACAATGCCATGAATTAAGGCATGCACAACACTGTTCCATCCTTCAGTAGATAGGCTGTGGTACAGGGCTTATGTAAGCTTCGAAGAGAAAACAAGCAAATGCATAAGAGAGAGCTAGAGTTGCAGGATACCTGTGTCACCTGAGTCCCTTCCATTATCGCTGCTCTTAGCATTATGAAAGCTTCATTTTGTAATTAAAAGTAGTGATAGGAAATATATCCTCATTTACAGATGAGCCTAAACATATGCAGAAATTATTTTAAACTGGAAGACTCCTCTAAACTCTGTACAAATAGACTTTTACAAAAATGTATACAACGTTTACAAATATAAATAGACCAGCTTCTTTTTATTCTCATGAATTTTTATTTATGTACTACATTGAAACAAAGCATACAAATTAATAAGGGGATTCATTACCCTGTGTTCAGAATAATTGTCATTGTAATCAAGTCACATTATACACATTGAAAATTGAATAATAACCATCATATTTTTCAGTTCCATACATCTTAGGCTTTAAGATAGAAGAAATAATGGCACATACTCTTACTTTGGAAAAATCTAAATATTTTCCATCCATCTCCACTTCCATAATTCCATTCACCTCACACTGAAATTGAAGTCTCAATAGGTCAATATTAAGATACCATCAAGGTTTTTCTACTGAATGGGTGTTTTCTGTTTTTTTTTTAATTTTTTTTTTTATTTTCTATATTCTATGTTTACATTCCAAAGGGCTTCCCCTTTCCCAGTTCCCACCCACCATAGTTCCCATAGTTCCTCTCCCCCCCAACTGTTCCCCAATCATTCCCCCTCCCCCCTCGGTTTCTTTACTAAACTGGATGCAATCTTTACAGGCCCAGGGTCTTCTCCTTTCTTCTTCTTGGGAATCATTTGACTTGCTATTAGTGTCTTGAGTATTTAGGGCTTCTGGGCTCATTAATATCCACTTATCAGTGATTGCATTTCATGTGCATTCTTTTGTGATTGGGTTAATTCACTCAGGATGATATTTTCCAGGTCTAACCATTTACCTACAAATTGCATGAATTCATTATTTTTAATTGCTGAGTAGTATTCCATTGTATAAATATACCACATTTTCTGAATCCATTCCTCCTTTGAGGGATATTTGGGCTCCTTCCAATTTCTGGCTATTATAAACAAGGCTGCTATAAACATAGTGGAGCATGTGTCTTTATTGCATGCAGGGGAATCCTCTGGGTATATGCCCAGGAGTGGTATGGCAGGGTCCTCTGGAAGTGACATGCCCAATTTTCTGAGGAACTGCGAAACTGATTTCCAGAGCGGTTTTACCATTTTGCAATCCCACCAACAGTGAAGGAGTGTTCCTCTTTCTCCACATCCTCGCCAGCACTTGTTGTCTCTTGAGTTTTTAATCTTAGCCATTCTGACTGGTGTGAGGTGGAATCTCAGGGTTGTTTTGATTTGCATTTCCCTCATGACTAATGATGTTGAACATCTTTTAAGGTGTTTTCTGTTTTTTATTTTGGTTTGGTATGTTGTTGTTTTGTTTTTGCTTTTTGAGGGCTTTGTTTTTGTTTGATTTTTCTGGTTACCAGAAGATGCCCACACTTAGGACTTTGTATCATTATCCTCATCCTTACAGAGTACAATAGCTACTTTACTTCATCCTAAATAAAATCTCCATGAGACTCACTTTCTTGCCATATTATTATGATCCATACCATTATTAAGACCCACTCTGTCATACTAAAACTCTGATGATTATACTGAGTCTGTTAACATAGTCCAGAATGATCTCACTGCAAGTTTGGTTGATCAGCAACTTACTTTTGGCAATTCCAATAGAGCTTGTCTATATGAAAAACTTAGAAGGAAAATAACCAAGCAGTGTTTGTATTATTAGTCACAATGTTTTAAGAAAATACTACAAATGATCAGTTATTTCTGAAGGCTACTAGGACAATTGGCTGGGCAGTCAGCAGTCTGGCAACACAAGATTAAAAAGAGATCAGGCACAAGTTTCAGAAACAAATTGGAAATGATCCTGCGGAAAAGAGGAATTCTCATCTTGTGTGTATGAATAAGGCAGTGTTTGGTTAAGATTATACTTGCCCTGGCTGAAGTTCTAAGTATTGAACAGTATGGGATCCGCCAAAGAAGCTTCCTGATTTACATGGCTACATGAATGTCATGGCAATTCTGGATTTATCATGTCCGAAGCAATTAGGTTTTAGTATTCTTTAATATTCTTGCACTTGAGTGGCAATGTTGTTTTACTCTGTGTCTGACCAAGCCTTTTCTCCTTCAAGTTTGTATACCAAAAACTCTTCATGTAATATGAATGAATGCCTTATTTTTCTATGATTATCTGTAAAATATTTTAATTATTTCATTTAAAAAGATATCTTGTAAAATCAGAAATTATCATTTTAATCACTTTAAGATTAAAAGAAAGATTACTGTGTCGCATATCAGTATTTTCCCCAGGTGACAATTTTGTAATTTTCCTTTCATACTAGCCTGTTTTATCTGTAATGTCATATTATTTTTAGTGTCTTAACCATGGATAATAGAGTATTTCTGTTTCTTAAATATCAATTTGTAATATCCAGATATAAATTTTTTAAGCTGTGTGAATATGTTTTCCTTTTAATGAGGATAAAGCTTGAGATACTATAAAACCATTAAGTAAAACTGGAATTATGAGCAAATGCATAGAAGCCTGCACAATACCTATCGTTAGTAATGATGGATGGATTAGTAATGATGGATAAGTAGGAAAGAAAAGACTGACAGCAACTTTCAGTAAACATATTTGCAAGACTGTGAGTATGTAGGCACAATAAAGCCATGTCAGATTAGCATTTTCTTTTCAAACTGGCATTAATGCTCTTCCTAAGCATTAGATTTTACTTGCTCCAAACAATTACCACAAAAATTATTTTCTATTATGGTTGAAATTTAGTTACTTATCTTCTAGCTGAACACAGAATGAAGGGATAGCTGGCACATTGGTGGTTTTAAATGAATCAGTATTCTTAAAATAATAAGGTTTCAGAATATATAAAAACAACCAATATTTAGCAGTATTTGTCCACCAGATCTACAAATTGGATTTCCCCCTTGCTTTGGAAAAGATTGTTGCAATGAACTCATTAATATGAGGGCACAGATCAATACATTTAGGGCAGTGTTATCCATATCAGATAGAAACTCTAGATATATTTTGCTTTTTTTCTCAAGTTGTCTCCTGAGAGGTTCTCCCAGAACCTGTCAAATACAGAAGTGGATGCTCACAGCCAACTACTGAACTGAGCACAAGGTTCCCAATGGAGGAGCTAGAGAAAGGACCCAAGGAGATGAAGGGGTTTGCAGCCCCATAGGAGGAACAACAATATGAGTCACTCAGTACTCCCAGAGCTCCCAGGGACTAAACCACCAAAGAGTGCACATGGAGGGACCCATGAATCCAGCTGCATGTGTAGCAGACCATGGCCTTGTTGAACATCAAAGGAAGGAGAGGCTCTTGGTCCTGTGAAGGCTGGATGCCCCAGTGTAGGGGAGCTCCAGGATAGCAAAGCTGGAGTGGGTGGATTGGTGAACAGGGAAGGGGGAGGTGATAGGAAAGGGGATTAACATTTGAATTGTAAATAAAGAGAATATCTAATTAAAAAAAGAAAAAAATTCTTAGTAAAAAAATTATAGGACAAGAAGGTGCCATATCGTCAGCTTAAAGACCATCAAAAGAACAGTGGGTATGGTGCTAGGATTAGTGCACCTAGTCCTCCTTACTATGTCCCCAAAAGATGGAAAGCTGAAGGAGAAGGTGTTCTTTTGGGTAAGAATCCTCTGTCCCACACCACCATCTTAGTCCTGACCCTGCCCTCCCACCAACTCTGCCACTCCTGGTCTACTGGAGACAAGACTGAAACAACAAAGGTTGAAGCATCTGCATTTTGGGACTGTTTTATCTGTTTTTCTTTTTCTTAACATTTCTAACTCAGAGGAGGATTTCTCAGTTTTTCCGGGACCCTACTCCCCATTCACTTATCTCTTTGCTTAACAGCTGAATGATTGTAAACATGCTTAACCTTTTCTATGCAAACATACACAAACACAACCAAAACAAATGCAAAAAAAAAAAAAACCGCACAAGTCTCCTCCAGAGTCCTGAATACTTTACTGTCTGATTACAGAATTCAGCTTCCTTGTAAAACATTCCACTTGTCAGTGATCTGTGGAGAGGAGGATGGCTGTCGGGTTGTGCCCCTCTGATCTGACATTTTAAAGTAACACAGTTTCTCAAGTGTCTGATATAAATTCTCTGCACACTGTAATGCTTTGTACACTCTATACACCCCTGTTTTCATTTCCACTGCCTTTTGTGGGTGACACCGCAAATAAATTCCAATGTTTAATTTCATGCCATCTTCCTTCCTTGCTTCTTTCCTTCCTCTCTTCCTTTCCTCCTTTCCTTTCCTTTCCTTTCCTTTCCTTTCCTTTCCTTTCCTTTCCTTTCCTTTCCTTTCCTTTCCTTTCCTTTCCTTTCCTTTCCTTTCCTTTCCTTTCCTTTCCTTTCCTTACCTTTCCTTACCTTACCTTTCCTTACCTCTCCTTACCTTTCCTTACCTTTCCTTTCCTTTCCTTTCCTTTCCTTTCCTTTCCTTTCCTTTCCTTTCCTTTCCTTTCCTTTCCTTTCCTTTCCTTTCCTTTCCTTCCCTTCCCTTCCCTTCCCTTCCCTTCCCTTCCCTTCCCTTCCCTTCCCTTCCCTTCCCTTCCCTTTCCTTTCCTTTCCTTCTTTCCCTTCTCTTCTCTTCTCTTCTCTTCTCTTCTCTTCTCTTCTCTTCTCTTCTCTTCTCTTCTCTTCTCTTCTCTTCTCTCTTCTCTCCTCTCTTTTTCTTTCTTTGTTTTTTCTTTTTTTATGTGAACTTTTTCCCTTGAATCAACATTGCTATCGATATGGGAAAGTTAAACAGTACAGGGAATTGCGGGATGCTTTGTAGACCTTCCAAAGATTCCACACACTATTAATATCCCATACATTTGTTCTAGTCATACCTACATGGACACAGTTATCCAGTGAGCACAGTTAACACATAGGGTTCCCTGCAGATCTAAACAGCCCCCATGGAGGCTACACTATTGCGTGTGCTCCCCTGTACCATTGCCCAGAATAGATTCACTGCTGCGAACTCCCCATGTCTCACATGCTCAGACATCCTTCCAGTCATTGGTCCTTATACTGCTGACAGATTTGCTTTTGAGAGAAGGCTGTATAATTAGAAGGAGACGTTGATAGTCTTCTTAGACAGGTGTATTCCATTCATCCACATGCACTTAGGCTGGAAGGCTCATTGTTTTTCAGTGCTGAATAATATTACTTGGGCTCTATCACAGTGTATTTATCTGTTAGTGTAATGGAGACACAATCACGTCTTCCCTTTTAACAATGTTGAATAAAGCTGTCTTGAGCTCCAGGCATAGTGTGTTTGTATGAATGTAAATTTTCAGTCATTTAGGTAAATACCAAAGAGTACAGTGTTTAGATCACATGGCAGTAATCTCAATGATCAAAAGCTGCAATATTAGTTCCAAGTGATGGTACCATTTTATACTACTAAAATACTTATTCTGTGGAAGGAGACATGGCTCAGAGGTTAACTATACTTTCTGCTCTTACAGAAGACTCAGTTTGCGTTCCCAGAATCTATACTTTGAGTCACAATGAACAGTGACTACAGATCTAGTAGATTATCCTCTCTCTTCTGACTTCCAAGCATATCAGGAATGCCCATTATACAGAAATATACATTCTGGCAGACAATCATACACATACAATGAAAATAAAATATTAGGAATTAGGGTTTTGAAAGACTGGAGAGATGGCACAGAGGCTAGAAGAGCACTGACTGCTCTTCCAGAGGTCCTGATTTTAATTCCCAGCAAACACACGATGGCTCATAATGATCTGGAATGGGATCCAATGCCTTCTTCTGGTATGTCTGAAGACAACGACAGTGTACTCATACACGTAAAATAAATATTTCTTTAAAAAGATTACGTTTTGATATAAAATGTATTCCTTTTCATCCAAACCATGATTGGCAAATTGCTGTAAGTTTCATCATGCAATTTTTATTTATGTGTGCCAAGTAGATTGATATATGACCATTTTCTATTTAATAATTATGGATTAGCTTATTAACGCCCCTCACACACACAAAATAGAAAGCTGTGATGCTTTAGTATTTCAAAGATTGTAGACTGAAATGCACTTATTATACACTAATACCAAATGAAAATTTCAATGCTTTATTTTAGTAAAACCATCATGCATCGTGTTTTAACTAATACTGAGTTATATTTCAGAACCATGTTGTTTGACACAGCTTACTAAAAGAATGTGGCATTTAAGGATATATGTTTTAAGAGTTTGTGTCTAACCTAAGTGTAACATATGCTGTATGTGTTCATGACTGATTTGTGTTATTTAATAAATAAACCTTAAAGGAAGGTTCCAGATGCAATATCCTTTTACAGGTACTTACTTTCTAAATATTTAGACCATGAAAGGCAAAAGACACACATTTTCTCTCATTTTGTGGATGTTAGCTTGGAATGGTCACATATTTGGTTTTCATTTGGAATACTCACAGAAATCGTGTTACTATGGGAACATTACAGGGAGGCTTCCAAGGGAAGAAAGAATATAGTGTTATAAAATGTTAAAGAAGAACAATAAAATAAAAGGGTTAAACTTGAAGGGAGAAATGGGAAGGTAGGGTAGTGGATATAGTCCAGGGAAGGATACATAATAGTAAAGAACTAAACTAAACTACACACAAACACACACACACAAACACATAAGAACATACAAACACACAGACACACATAAATACACACACACACACACACACATATCTGTATCTCCCTTCTAAGTATCACAAGCTAACAAAAGAGCTATTTTAATAATTGTTTACTTACAAGTACTAGTGATTAGGAATTGCTTACTTCTGTTGAAGTTGTTAACCAGGAGGTCCCAAAGACTGTCCTCCAACACACACATAGCAAACATCACACACTCTTGTCATTGGTCTTGATTTTCCTCCAGAACATAGCTAAAATACCATTGAAGATAGTGTATACCTAACTCACAGAACCTGGAAACATCAAATTGGTACTGGCCTGGCAGCCCCATCCCTCTGAGATAGCTTTCATATGGTAGAAGATTCTGTGCAAGCTAATGGGGAAGAAAAGTCACCATCTGTCTTACTCAGTTGTGAACTCTGCAAGATATGGTAACAGCTGTCATGACAAAACATGTTCACTGGTGCAATACTGGCATGAATGACCATCAGAGGAGTAGCCAACCACTCTGATTGTATTTAAGTCCTGTGCCACCTCATTAAACCCATACCTGGCATGAATTCTGGTCCAAAACACTGTGGCTAGACCTGTCATCTGCCCTAAGGAAGTTCCTACTACTATTCTGATAATTGAATGTAGCAATCATCTGAATGCTAATGGCTTTTTTAGTACTATAGACATAGATCAGCATATTCTTCAATTCTCATCATATAAGCTATTTGCAGAAGATGATGATTAACACGGGGCCCATTATTCATCAGAGTGTAGACAATAAAATGCAGCAGAACTCTCAGCATTGAACAGGACATTTACATCATATCCCCACATTCCAAGGCTCAGGGATAAGTCTGGAAGAGAAGATAAAAGGTACTTGAGGGCTACAAGAGAACAATGTTTTTCAGACACAAGTAATTAGTGTCTTTATGAGTTCAGAGGTGTTTTCCTGGCATGCACAAGACACATATAATCTTTTTTTTATTATTTTCTATATTCTATGTTTACATTCCAAAGGCTTTCCCCTTTCCCAGTTCCCCCCTCCCTATGTCCCACAGTTCCTCTCCCGCCCCAACTATTCCCCAATCATTCCCACTCCCCCCACAGTTTCTCTACAAAATTGGATCCAATCTTTCCAGGCTCAGGGTCCTCTCCTTTCTTCTTGGGAATCATTTGACTTGCTAATTGTGCCTTGAGTATTTAGGGCTTCTGGGCTCATTAACATCCACTTATCAGTGATTGCATTTCATGTGTATTCTTTTGTGATTGGGTTAGCTCACTCAGGATGATATTTTCCAGGTCTAACAATTTACCTACAAATTTCATGAATTCATTATTTTTAATTGCTGAGTAGTATTCCATTGTATAAATATACCACATTTTCTGTATCCATTCCTCATTGAGGGATATTTGGGCTCCTTCCAATTTCTGGCTATTATAAACAAGGCTGCTACAAACATAGTGGAGCATGTGTCTTTATTGTATGCGGGGGGAATCCTCTGGGTATATGCCCAGGAGTGGTATGCCAGGGTCCTCTGGAAGTGACATGCCCAATTTTCTGAGGAACCGCCAAACTGATTTCAGAGCGATTTTACCATTTTGCAATCCCACCAACAGTGGAGGAGTGTTCCTCTTTCTCCACATCCTCGCCAGCACTTGTTGTCTCTTGAGTTTTTAATCTTAGCCATTCTGACTGGTGTGAGGTGGAATCTCAAGGTTGTTTTGATTTGCATTTCCCTGATGACTAATGATGTTGAACATCTCTTAAGGTGTTTCTCGGCCATCCGAATTTCTTCTGGTGAAAATTCTTTGTTTAGCTCTGTGCCCCATTTTTGATAGGGTTATTTGGTTCTTTGGGGTCTAACTTCTTGAGTTCTTTGTATATATTGGATATTAGCCCTCTGTCGGATGTGGGGTTGGTGAAGATCTTTTCCCACTTTGTTGGTTGTCGTTTTGTCCTTCTGACAGTGTCCTTTGCCTTGCAGAAACTTTGTAATTTTATGAGGTCCCATTTGTCAATTCTTGATCTTAGTGCATAAGCTATTGGTGTTCTGTTCAGGAACTTTCCCCCTGTGCCTATGTCCTCCAGGGTCTTCCCAAGTTTCTTTCCTAATAGTTTCAGTGTGTCTGGTATTATGTGGAGGTCCTTGATCCACTTGGAGTTGATCTTAGTGCAAGGAGATAAGTGTGGGTCAATTCGCATTCTTCTGCATGTTGACCTCCAGTTGAACCAGCACCATTTGTTGAAAAGACTATCTTTTTTCCACTGGATGGTTGTGGCTCCTTTATCAAAGATCAAGTGACCATAAGTCTGTGGGTTCATTTCTGGGTCTTTAATCCTATTCCATTGATCCACTTGCCTGTTGCTGTACCAATACCATGCAGTTTTTAACACAATTGCTCTGTAGTACTGTTTAAGGTCAGGGATATTGATTCCCCCAGAAGTCCTTTTATTGTTGAGAATAGTTTTAGCTATCCTGGGTTTTTTTGTTGCTCCAGATGAATTTGAGAATTGCTCTTTCTAGATCTATAAAGAATTGAGTTGGGATTTTGATGGGGATCGCATTGAATCTGTATATTGCTTTTGGTAAGATGGCCATTTTTACTATATTGATCCTGCCAATCCAGGAGCAAGATATATTTTTCCATCTTCTGAGGTCTTCTTCAATTTCTTTCTTCAAGGACTTGAAGTACCTGTCATACAGATTTTTCGCTTGTTTGGTTAGAGTTATGCCAAGGTATTTTATGTTGTTTGTGGCTATTGTGAAGGGTGTTATTTCCCTAACTTCTTTCTCAGCCTGCTTGTCCTTTGAGTACAAGAAGGCTACTGATTTGCTTGAGTTAATTTTATAACCAGCCACTTTGCTGAAGTTGTTTATCAGCTGTAGAAGTTCTCTGGTGGAGTTTTTTGGGTCACTTAAGTAAACTATCATATCATCTGCAAATAATGATAGTTTGACTTCTTCCTTTCCAATTTGTATCCCTTTGACTTCCTTATGTTGTCTAATTGCTCTTGCTAGAACTTCAAGTACTATATTGAAAAGATATGGAGACAGAGGGCAGCCTTGTCTAGTCCCTGATTTTAGTGGGATTGCTTCAAGTTTCTCTCCATTTATTTTGATGTTGGCTACTGGTTTGCTGTAGATTGCTTTTACTATGTTTAGGTATGGGCCTTGAATTCCTGCTCTTTCCAATACTTTTAGCATGAAAGGATGCTGAATTTTGTCGAATGCTTTTTCAGCATCTAATGAGATGACCATGTGGTTTTTTCTTTTAGTTTGTTTATGTAGTGAATTACATTGATGGATTTCCATATGTTGAACCATCCCTGCATCCCTGGCATGAAGCCTACTTGATCATGGTGAATGATCGTTTTGATGTGCTCTTGGATTCGGTTGGCAAGAATTTTATTTAGTATTTTTGCATCGATATTCATAAGAGAAATTGGCGTGTAGTTCTCTTTCTTTGTTGGATCTTTTTGTGGTTTAGGTATTAGCGTAATTGTGGCTTCAAAGAATGAGTTGGGCAGTATCCCTTCTGTCTCTATTTTGTGGAATAGTTTGAAAAGTATTGGTGTTAAGTCTTCTTTGAAGGTCTGGTAGAATTCTGCACTAAAACCATCTGGTCCCGTACTTTTCTTGGTTGGGAGGCTTTCTATAACCCCTTCTATTTCTTTAGGGGTTATGGGACTATTTAGCTGGTCTATTTGATGCTGATTTAATTTTGGTATTTGGTATCTGTCTAGGAAATTGTCCATTTCCTCTAGATTATCCAGTTGTTTTGAGTATAGACCTTTGTAGTAGGATCTGATGATCTTTTGAATTTCCTCAGTTTCTGTTGTTATGTCTCCCTTTTCATTTCTAATTTTGTTAATTTGGATACTGTCTCTGTGTCCTTTGGCTAGTCTGGCTAGGGGTTTATCTATCTTGTTGATTTTCTCAAAGAACCAGCTCCTGGTCTTGGTGATTCTTTGTATGGTTTCCTTTGTTTCTATTTGATTGATTTCAGCCCTGAGTTTGATGATTTCTTGTCTTCTACTTCTGCTGGGTGAATTAACTTGTTTTTCTTCCAGGGCTTTAAGGTGTGCCGTTAAGCTGCTAGTGTATGCTCTCTCC
This sequence comes from Apodemus agrarius, assembly GCA_964023405.1. Classification (NCBI taxonomy): domain Eukaryota; kingdom Metazoa; phylum Chordata; class Mammalia; order Rodentia; family Muridae; genus Apodemus; species Apodemus agrarius. The sequence continues at coordinate 10,580,738 of OZ030020.1, read as the reverse complement.
AGTTTCTTTTTGGATGCACTTAGAGCTATGAGTTTTCCTCTTAGCACTGCTTTCATTGTGTCCCATAGATTTGGGTAGGTTGTACCTTCATTTTCATTGAATTCTAAAAAGTCTTTGATTTCTTTTTTTATTTCTTCCTTGACCAAGGTGTCATTGAGTAGTGTATTGTTCAGTTTCCATGTGTATGTGGGCTTTCTGTTGTTTTTGTTGCTATTGAAGACCACTCTTACTCCATGGTGATGTGATAGGAGGCATGGGATTAGCTCAATCTTCTTGTATTTGTTGACATCTGTCTTGTGACCAATTATATGATTTATTTTGGAGAAGGTACCATGTGGAGCTGAGAAAAAGGTATATTCTTTAGCTTTAGGATGAAATGTTCTATATATATATATCTGTTAAATCCAATTGGTCCAGAGTTTCAATTAGTTTCACTGTGTCCCTGTTTATTTTCTGCTTTCCTGATCGGTTCATTGAGGAGAGTGGAGTGTTGAAGTCACCCACAATTACTGTGTTCAGTGTAATGTGTGCTTTAAGCTTTAGTAAGGTTTCTTTTATGAATGAGGGTGCCCTTGCATTTGGAGCATAGATGTTCAGTATTGAGAGCTCTTCTTGGTGGAACACATATAATCTTAAGCCAGACAAAATCCCAGCATGGAGAAGGACAGTAGCTAGAAAGTTCCACTTCTACCTAAGAATCCTTGGCAATCAATAGCTGTTAGGGAAAAGAAGACTCAGTAATTACTCTGAGAGTAACCCTTTGTAGGTAGACCACACCTTAATAGAAAGCAGCACATCTATGACTGAGTAGCATACATTAGTCTTGATGAATGTTTTAAAGATTAAAACTTGTGTGGGTAGGTAAGTGGGGAGTCAATCTAGAAAGAATTATGGCATGAACATGGTCAAAAGTATGTTGCATAAAAATCTGAAAAATTAGAACAAAGAAAAAAGATTTGCATGAAGATAAGAGAATATTTAACTTCTACAATTACAGGAAGTGGAGTAGACGATATATTTTAATATAGAATCATAAAAGGTGACACTTTTTGAAATATAACATCATTGTCTCCAGGATATTATGTCAAAATTATATTGACATGTCTTACAAATACATTAAAAACAGCTATTAGATACTCCAATTTGCTATTAAACATGCATTAATTTAGTTGCTGGAGCCTTATTGATTGATCTATCAGGGACATCAGTGAATATATTACTAAACCATTGTAGGGTAGCAGCCTGTGTGTCTATGATTCTGGGAAATAAAAAAAATGCAAATCATTAACAATTATAATGAACTAACTAATAATGCTTCTTCCTATCCACACAGTGATGAGTAGCAGAACAGTTTTTTTTTTCAGCATTTTATCTCCATTACTAATGTTCTGCCTGCACTCAATTGATGTTTCATATTGTCCATAGACTGGCTGTGAAAATTGCTTCCTCTATGTACTTGCATATTAATAGATAAAATACCTGCTTCAGTGGGAATTTGGCTAGCAGTGATTGTCAGTGCCAGAAAAGGAAGGAGGAGGAGGAGGAGGAACAGCAACAACAACATAGGGAGAACACATTCCATGTAAGGAAGAAATTTCAATTGTCTACCATTATGGTTCTGAGCAGTGCTTGATAACATTTGTTACAGTGGTAACTGTAAGCTCAGAAAAGTTCACAGGCCTGAAACAGAGATTCCTGCAATGAGGCTTCAATATTTCCCTTATTTTGTTCAGCTGCTGCTATTGCAAAATGGAGGCTACAACTGGAGAAAGGTGGTATAAGAAAATAGAGAAAAACTTCTGTAAAGCTTTGAAAAATCAATAGCAACCACAACAACAATAACAAATTTGTAGAAATCAAAGTCTAAGTATGCTCATCATTGTGTTAGATCATTCTGAGGGGAAACTTTGAGCCGTGAGGACTTTTCAATTTTTATTCCATCTTCATTAAAATTTATGAATTTGTTCATTTATTTTGCAGTGCTAGGAATAGAACTTGGAGCCTTTTGCTAGTAGCGATATTGCTTCTGTGAGGAACTTTTATTTGTGAAAGAGCAAATTAAAGGATGCACACACACACACACACACACACACACACACACAAGTGGTATGGAGACAGAAGCAGAAAGAGAAGCAAATGCACACAAACACTCATACATGAACACACACAAATAGAGAGAGACAGACAAGGAACTGAGAAGTGTTTTTTTGTGTTGTTTGGTGTTTTTGTTTTTGTTTTTGTTTTTAGTTTACAGTGGTTTCTAAAAATAATGATAGGTTAATCCTAAGTCTGGAAACCATGTGTTAGTTTCCATGTAACTTCCTTGTTTCCTTTGTTTTCACACAGTGCTTCAAGTTATTGACCTGCTGAACTGTCTTTGTCCTGGTTACAACTGACATATGCACATAATACATATAATGTAAAATTCATGCCCAGGTGAGGATTTATCTTGAAACAGTTTGCATACTTGAATTTAGCATTTACATGAAGGTGAGATAGTGACAAGGTGAAGTTTATTTTCCTGATAATAATAGCTTCCTGTCTGTGGTCCTAAAGTCTGCATAAAGGCTTCTCACAGTCCACCCTTCTGCAGACATCATTGAATTGTTCTACAAATGGGATATCCATATTCAGAAACACCAGAATCCAAGAAGTATAAACTTACATGTGAAGCATTTCTAACTCTATCTTGTATTCATTTTACCTTTATGTACTGTTCCAAACCTCTCTGGGAAATACACTTGAGAGGGAAATATCCTTGAAAGAAGAGAAGCTAAGTGATCTTTGGAAACACTGTTGCTCAATATCCATGCATGCACTTCTGTTTCAACATGGGGTAGAAACTTTCCAAGTAGATTTAGAACTGAATGTTTTCTTTTCATACTTTCCCAGAAGATATGCAAAGAAGCCAGAAAGTTGATGATATAGTCTTATCTTATTTTCAAAGCTTTCAAGTCATGAAATGTTCTTATACCAAATACTTTATTAGACTATTTGCAAAAGCTGCTTTTCTGTGCCCCAAGCACAAAGAATACACTAATAATTTACAATAAGATGGTAGGGAGTGGAATTTGGATTCACTCTGATGGTGTGAAACCATAATTATATGTGTTTGTCAGAAGAACTGCCATGGGGAATAAGCATATTCTGTACTGTAGTATTTATAAAAGAGAATTTGAGATTGAGTCTGAGCAGTACACAGTGCTTGGCATTTTAATTGAAACGAGACTGAAGCCTTCTGAAAACCACGTCAAATTAACAGGTTACTTAATACGACCTTCCTTCCTTCCTTCCTTCCTTCCTTCCTTCCTTCCTTCCTTCCTTCTTTCTTTCTTTCTTTCTTTCTTTCTTTCTTTCTTTTCCTTTAATCTTCTTTTTTTTTCAGTAGGGATTATTTTCAAGTCAGAGCCTGAAATTTAATCAAAGGAGGCAATGGAATAACTTGAAGATAGTCACAGACATGGAGGTGTAAGAAAGATGCTTCTCTAGTAAACAGTTTAGCTGTCCTGGATTTACTTCTTTTGAAATCCTAGCTTCAATGAGGATGGTACATGACCTCTTGTTTTGTAGCAATGCATATTTTTCTTTCTCCACATGTAGATTTCTTGCTAGCTCTTGGAGAAGGGATGACTCTTTCTGGAAGGATGCAAATGGAAATTATCATATTCTTGTGGCTGTCAGTTTCATGCTTTTACCATCACCTATGGGATCAAACATTTTGGGCATATCTGTGGGGATGTTTCTCCAGCAGTTTAACTGAAGAGGGAAGATAAAAACTGAATCTGGGTGATAGCATTCCATGAACTTGAACTCAGACTGAAAAACAAGAAAGAAAATGGAAATAAACCTGTTGTTCATCTTGTTACTTCCTAACTACAGACAACAATAACCAATGTCTCACGCTTTTGTCACCACAGCTGAAGCCACTCTTCTTGTTTGAGTTCCTCCACAGGAGGATATTTCATGCCTGGACTTTAATCCTGGTGTAAAGTGTATGGTTATACATGGTTTAAGTCATAGGGTACAGCATGCTATTTGTCATTTTGCTGAATTGTAATACCCTCCATTTGCCTTCTATATATTTTGCTTATGTTAACAGACTTGGGTTGCTTTATCCTTGGTCATAGAAGGAGGCAGTCATTGTAGAGGCAAATCATTTTTTTCAAATCACTGAGAAAAAAAAGAGATGGAATGCTGAGCCATAACAAGGCAACTCTTGCCACCATGGATTGGACACACTGCAGAAGAATCAGAAGGAAGAGCCAGAAGACAATGAGAATGCTAACTTAGGGATGTTGTGTGGCTGTCCCATTCAGGATCTACAGCAACTCTCATCTGTGCAAGGCCTAGAAAAGAGAGAGCCAGCTAATGTTCAGTGAAGATGAGGCAGGTAATCTTAGGCATCACCACAGTATACATAGAGAGGAGCAGATGGCATGAAAAAACTCATGGCTGAAATCAACCAAGTAGAAACAAAAAGAACAATACACTGAATCAACAAAACAAGAAGCTGGATCTTTGAGAAAATCAACAAGATATATAAGCCCTTAGCCAGACTATCCAGAGAGTATAGACAGTATCCAAATTAACAAAGTCAGAAATGCAAAGGGATAAATAATAACCAAAACCAAGGAAACCGCAAAAAAAAAATTCATCAGATCTTACTTCAAAACTCTCTATTCAACAAATTGGAAAATCTGGATGAAATTGATAACTTTCTAGACACATAAAAGGTACCACAGTTAAATCAGAATCCGATAAACTATCTAAATCAGGATAGATAAACTATCTATCACATAAACCCTAAAGAAATAGAAGCAGTAACTAAAATTCTTCCAAAAATAAGCCCAGGACCATATGGTTTTAGGGCAGAATTCTTCAGACCTTCAGAGAACACCTAAGACCAATACTCTTCAACCTATTTCACATTTTCTATTTCACAATTAGAATCAGAAGGAACACTACCCAACTCGTTCTATGATGCCACAATTATGCTTACTCCTAAACCACACAAAGATACAACAAAGAAAGAGAACTTCAGACTAATTTTCCTTATGAATATTGATGTTAAAATACTCAATAAAATTCATCCAAGAACACATGAAAACAATCATTCACAAGTCAGACCAATAAACACTGGCATTGAATGACATCATAAATTAAATGAACCTCACAGAGATCTACAGAAACTTCTTAATAGCTCATGCTACTTTCTCCAAAATTGACCACATAGTAAGAAATAAAGTCTCAAAAAATACATGAACACTGAAATAATGTTTGATAATAGTAAAATAAAAGTGTAAATCACAGCAATAACAAACACAGAAATGATACAAACACATCCACACTAATGTATAAAAATTGAGTCAAGATGAAGTCAAGACAGAAATGTTTATATCTGAATGAAAATTAAACACAGCATACCAGAGTAATTGATAGAATGGTAAAAGGATATTTCACATCAAGTGCCTGTATCACACTTGAAGGATCTCAGTGTCATAGCCTCTCCTAGGTCTATAAGCACATAACACTAATCTTTGCTCAGATATTGCATATATCTGGAATTTCCACACAAAGCTCCCACATTTAACTCATATTATTCAGATTATTTCTCAGCTGTCACCATTGAGAATTCCTTTGTCCTTATTTTTCTTTCCAGTATTTTCCAAATCTACCACTTTGTATCTCAGGAAGATTTCATAATTCTCTTCACCAGAACTGTGAATAAATAGCATTGCATAATTTATTAGTTTTTAAATTCTATTATGATTTCCACACCTAAAATATAAATTCTAAGGCGTGAAAGGTTAGTGTGTTCTGGCTTCATATAAAAATTGAATGAAGTAGCTGTGGTTTTGTATGCTTGAAGACTTTCATATATACACATCAAATATATATTGTGGATGTAGGATATGAGGTTAATATAAATTATAAAGTATATCTCAGGAATCTCCTTTTACCGCCAGTCCCAGAAACTTGGTATCAGAAGGAACACATATATTTTATTCACATGTTTATTTTGACTCTTCAGAGTTACAAGTGATAATGCAGGGTTGACAGATTTATCTTTTCTACAGGGATGTCCTCTAATGTTAAAATGAAATGTGCTGCTAGGTGTGGATTTCCTGTAATCATTCTCTTAGGACATTGATGTCTTATTAAAGTTTCTTCAAATGGCATTTGGCTATTGATCCTTGCTATCTAGCTCATGGGTATTATATAATATAATTTATCTATTCAATTATACAAAGCAAAATAACTATGATTCATATGTTTGACTTTCTAATTAGTGGCTATGCAGTTCTCTCTGTCTTGGATGGATTTCTTTTTTTCTGTGGCAGCTCTATTTTCTCTGTCTCAGTCAATGTTCTATGTGCTAGTAATACAAATAGCAAAATTATTTTGCCACTTGACATAGATCATAGTAGCAGTGAGGTAATTTATTTTGTATTCAATTTATGTTCAGATATGTATAATTATTTCCAAACTACTTAGTATGTAGAAAATTCTGAGGTAATTTTTACAAAATTGTATAATCCCATCTGAATGTACTAAGTAAAAGGTCCCAATAGTAGAGACCAATAATGTGAAGGAAGGAAAGTAGGAGAAACACGGAATTTCAGCTACTTTTGGCATCAGATTCAGTAAGCACTGAGTTTTAGATTTCTATGCAAAAAAAATGTTTACTCAAGAATAAAATAAAATTTATGTTTCTGATATCTGGCAAAACAAAATAACAGATAAGATGAATTCATGTAAATATATGTATATATGCATACACATATATTTTCTTACATATGGAACATGAAAAAATACCACAAACATAAGAAAATGAGTATTTAGCTACAGATATTAAAGTGGTCAAATGATAGAGTTGTTTTAGGGTTGAACTTCACTCATGCAAAATTTTATTTTATGCAAGCAATCTATCCTCTTTCACATTTCAGCCCATTTTAAAGAACTTAACAGTGAAATCTTAGATTCTGAGATCAAGTGAGACAGGATTTACAACGGAATCTGCTTTTCACAGACTGATCCATTTCAACCAGGTATGAAAACCATGATGCTCTATGCACTCTTTTTGTAAGTCAGAAAAATACTTCTTTTATGGTAAGTAATTTATGTATTAAGTAAATGGTATTGACTGCTCATAGGGTTGAGGAGTGTACCGACCACTCTCCATGCTGTATCACACTCTGATAACCATTTGTACACAAATGAGGCATGTATTACATCCCTGTTTTGCTTAGAACTAAACCTACCTACCTGATTGTCTCATATTACCCGTGTCTTTCCTTTGTTCCCTCCTCTTAGCTGTATCAGTAGACTTTGATCTTACATACCAAATCTACAGTGATGTTGATCTCATTTCTTCTTACAGTACATTTTTTATGAACTCATTTTTAAATCAGTGATAGGTAGCTTGGGGCTACATACTCATCTAATTCTGTTTGCTTGTCTTGTTTTCCATTAAACTTTACACATCATTTTGTACAGAAAACATGTGAATTCCTTTGTAGTCTATGACTATTCTAATAAAGCAGAAATAAACAGTCATAACAAAAACTGTATGGAGATCAAGACTAGAATATCCAACTGTGGGTAAGTACAGAAAATTGAGTTTTCCCATCAGTAAAGCAGTTGGATGATAATGTCATGAAAGAAACTATATACAATCTTTAACAAGACTTATTGACCAGTTGTTCTCAAGGTTATTTTCTCATGTACTTCAAGATCCTTCTGGATGAGTATATTTATTTCCTGAAAACAGTATCATTTTCTTCGAATTTTCCCTCCACGTATCCCTCATAGAAGAGTAAAAAAATGTTAAATATGTTTTTTAAACATTAGGTGCTTTCATGATTATGTTCTCTGAGTATAATAAAAGTATATCTCAAATGCATTCCAAATGCCATATAAGTTAAAGGAGTATCTAATGAATTAGTAATCATCTTCACCAGGAATGGTTGCTGTTAATACCTTTAGAGTTGGTGGATGCCTCACGCATCATATCTTCCCCAGCACCAATCCATGACATTTTGGCTTTTTATTTTTATTAATTTTTGGTTTTGCCTCTATGGATTCTTACTTTTCTCTGTTCTGAACTAGAAGAACTATATATTTTTAATACTATATTTAAGACAAGGTGGTCATGCTTCTTCATACAATGTAGTGTGTGACATTTCCTAGGGAGATATGAACAGACACCAATTCACTCCAGTTGTAGCACAGAAGATACAGCAAATAAATTAGACTACATGAGTTTACCTTAGCACACAATGGAGATTTTTGATCTCTATTGATGGGAGCACTGAAGATCGATTCTTTACAGAACATGAAGCTTTCAAGGCAGTCACCTCTTCTTAGCTCTCTAACGAACCTGCAAGTAACATATCTAACAGGAAAGCCTCTTTCACCTGGAACTGTTACTGATTTTATAAGTTTGAAAAGACTCTTTGAATCTTCTTTCAGGGTCTTACCAGGCCATTAAGTTCTGTTCACATCTGAGTCTGATAAGCCTTATTCCTTCATTAAGGGAATTTCAATTTTGATGAAAGTTACATATGTTATCTCTCTTTTCCAATTATTCTATTCTTCCACACCATCTTCTAGGATGTCCCCTGAACCTTGGAGGGAGAAATAAGGTATGCACTTCTCATGCAATTCACATTATCACAATAGCCTCATGATTTCTGGGGTACCAAGGACCTCCCTAGGCAATGCCTAAAATGGTACGTGTGTCTAATGATCTTCTTCCTTTTGAGTCTGAGCATTGCATTACTATATGACAGTCTCATATTCTCAAAAATTCCCAGCCTTATGGCTTTAAAGTAATCACCAATCATGATGAAGACATGTTCTGCCATGAATTAGTATGAAAATAGCAGCAATCCATGAGCACAAACAGAATGTTCCAGAGTATAATTTGAAAGTATGTCACATCCGTCATACTAAACAACTCTGGCTCCTTCACTAGTGTGGGTGATGCCTGAATAACAGGTATTATCTCTGGTCTACAATACCAGAACTGATTACACTCCTCTGGAATTGCCCTTAAATGCAATCACAAAGCAGTTGGTTGTATACATTGCAGTGCTAATGTTATACCAGCAGGGACTTCCTGTTTAGCATGTGTGTGCTTAGCACATAACATCCACAGCTAAATAGAACTATTAGTGATAATTCTCTCCCAACAGTGTGAATAGTGCTTTTAGAGACTGAAAAATACATCTAGCCGAATGTAAGAAGCCTGGACAGTTGCAATAATACTTTACCATGCACTCCAACTATAACATGCAATATCTTCAGCCTGTAAGGTTACATCATCCATTTCTCATATGCAAATAACATAGTAGTAGTCTCATGGTCTCTGGGTCATCAGAGATCTCTCTAGGTAACAACAAATAGAGAGGTAACCTATCATTTTTACTGTAAATTTCATTCATCACTATGGTCTTTGGTGTCCTTCTAGATGTTTTTCCAAATCTGTATGACACTCAACAGTTAACATTATATAGTATCTCCAAATAGCTACCACCACCCACTCTGAGTAAGCACCAATTGGTCTTAAATGGCAGACAAGTTACTAAAAATAATGTTAATAAGGTCTGATATAAAATTTAAAAAGTCCATCAATTATGTGAGTTTTTCACTGAAAGGGGGAATGTTGGACACAGTGACAAGGATGGAAAATACTGTTATATTTAGCTCTTCAAAATCCATAGTCATTTTTATTTTCTCTATTCTTGAGTGCTTCTGCAGAATAGTGACAACCAAGTGGCCCAACATCTGATGATCCATGATTGGCAAGAGTGATGTTTTAAAGAAGAATGGTTCTCATAAGATGTATTTGAAAGCTTGGTCCCAGACAGTAGAACTCTGGAAAAGTTCAGTAGGTGTGACCTTGATAGAAGACGTGTGGCTTTGGTAGAGACAGTGTGTCACTGGTGATAGACTTTGAGGCTTCAGAAACCCATACCAGACCCAGTATCTTGCTCTTTCTGTCTATCTGTCTGCACATCAGGATGTAAGATCTTGACCTCCTGTCTGCATGTCAGCATGCTTCCAACTGTGAGGATAAAAAACTAATAGTGTGAAACTTTAAGCAAATCCCAAATTAGGTATTTTCTTCTCTAAATTGCCTTGGTCTTTCTAATAGTTACATTTGAGTATGATAATAGCCTCAAACTTTGATAAAAATTCACCCAGCATACTATCCTGCTAGGAGAATCAAACATTGTACAGTGTGGCATCAATGCCAAGTCAGATTTCATTTCTCTAAACTTTATTAGTAACACCTTCCATTAAATGTAATTTGTGCTTTGAAGCTTTCTAGAGGCTGCTTAGCATAGTAGTTGATTTATTATCAATATTTTAACCCTAGAAACTCCATCAAGATAAGATCTTGTCTTATTAACTTTGAGTGTGGGACCCCTTGTGAGTGTTCTCTTCTAATATCTTAGCATTTTATGAACACAATTTATAAGCTTTTCTAAATCATTCAAATCCTCCAGAAAGTACTCTATTTCATAAAAACAAATTCTACCTGTTGGTGTCACCAGAAAAATACCTAAAATCTCATACTAATCCCAATGGCTCATTTGAATTAAATCAACCTCTTGTGTGTGTGTGTGTGTATGTGTGTGTGTGCGTGCGTGCGTGCGTGCGTGTGTGTGTGTGTGTGTGTGTGTGTGCACGATCATAGGTTTTTGTGTCCAGGTTTATGTGGAGTCCAGAGGAAAACTATAGATGTTGGTCTTAAGGTGTCACTCCTTATTTTGTGTGACAACCTTTCTCAATTGCTTTGAACTTTCCAAGTGGGACTATGATATCTTGATAAATGCATTCTTATGTTTGCAAGGCAAGCATTTAACTGATTGAGTTATCTCTGTTATCCCTAGAGCCCCTCAAGTCCCTTCTCTCCTGCACTATAAACAAAGTCCTAGTTGGTCCAATAAATTGAACATCAAATATTCCCTCTGACTGGATGTTTATATAATCCCTGTCTACCAACTATTGCCCCTTTAGTTCTAGTTTTTCATGTAGCTCTCACATGCAAAAATGCTGTGAATAGTTTCTTTATATAAAACATTTCATCAAGGCCAGATCTGCCTAGTACTGGCTCAGATTATGTAATTCTTGTCTGAAAGAAAGCTGATTAGTTACATTAACTACTTTCATTACGTCTATGGTATGAAATGATACCCATTCTCATGTGCTACAATATCACAAAGTTGGATGCCAAAAATTTTAATTGATTGTTTAAAACATTTCCCAATGAAAACAACTTACATGCTGAGTGTTTCAAGATCATCATACATTTCAGAATTTGGGCATTATATTTTTAAATGAGTTTGTTAGTAGATATTTCCTTTATTTACATTTCAAATGTAACCCTTTAACTTGAAATGCAACTTTCCTCATTAACCCTCTGAAAAAACCCTACCCCATTTCCCCTCCCCGTTTACCAAACCCACCCTTACACTTTCATGATCTGGCATTCGAGCTTTCACAGGACCAATAGACTCTTTCATAATGCCATCCTTTGCTACATATGTAGCTGAATCCACGAATCCCTTCCTGTGTACTTTTTGGTTGGTGGTTTAGTCCCTGGGAGCTCTGGGGGTACTTTGTTGTTCCTCCTATGGAGCTGCACACATATTCAGCTCCTTGGGTCCTTTCTCTAGCTCCTTCATTGGGGACCCTATGTTCAGTCCATTGGTTGGTTGTGAGCCATGGGTATTTTGATCCCCCTTCTAAGAAGGATGAAAGTATCCACACTTTGGTCTTCCTTATTTTTGAGCTTCATGTGGTCTGTGAATTGTTTCTTGGGTATTCCGAGCTTTTGGGCTAATATCTACTTATTAGCGAGAGCATACCATATGTGTTCTCTTGTGATTGGGTTATCTCACTCAGGATAATATTTTCTAGTTCCATCCATTTGCCTAAGAATTCATTGTTTTTAATAGCTGAGTAGTACTCCATTGTGTAAATGTACCACATTTTCTGTACCCATTCTTCTGTTGAGAGACATCTGGGTACTATCCAGCTTCTAGATATTATAAATAAGGCTGCTATAAACATAGTTGAGCATGTTTTCTTTTTACATGTTGGAGAATCTTCTGGGTATATGCCCAGAAGTGGTATAGATGGGTCTTCAGGTAGTACTATGTTCACTTTTTTGAGGAACTGACAAACTTATTTCCAGAGTGGTTTTACCAGCTTGCAATCCCACCAGCAATGGATGAGTGTTCCTCTTTTTCCACATCCTCTCCAGCATTTGTTGTCCCGAGTTTTTCATCTTAGCCATTCTGATGGTTGTGAAGTATAATCTCAGGGTTGTTTTGATTTGCATTTCCCTGATGATTAAGGATGTTGAACAATTCTTTGGGTGTTTCTTGACCATCTAGTGTTCCTCAATTGAGAATTCTTTGTTTAGCTCTGTACCCCATTTTTAATAGTGTTTTTGGATTCTCTGGAGTCTAACTTCTTGAGGTCTTTGTAAATATTGGATATTAGCCCTCTATCAGATATAGGGTTGGTAAAGATCTTTCCCCAATCTGTTGCTTGCCATTTTGTCCTATTGACAGTGTCCTTTGCCTTACAAAAGTTTTACAATTTTATGAGGTTCCATTTGAAAAATTTTTGATCTTAGAACATAAGCTATTGGTGTTCTGCAGGAATTTTTCCCCTGTGGCCATATGTTCCAGGTTCTTCCCCACTTGAATATGGCTTTATGTGGAGGTCTGTGATCAACTTGGACTTGAGCTTTGTACAGATATAAGAATGGATCAATTTGCATCCTTCTACATGTTGACTACCAGTTGAACCAGCACCATTTGTTGAAAATGCTCTTTTTTTCCACTGGATGGTGTTAACTCCTTTGTAAAAGATCAAATTACCATAGCTGTGTGGGTTTGTTTCTGGGTCTTCAATACTATTCCATTGATCTACCTGCCTATCATTATAACAATGCCATAGAGGTTATAATACTATTGCTCTGTAGTATAGCTTGAGGTCAGGGATGGTGATTCTGCCAGAGGATCTTTTATTGTTGAGAAAAGTTTTCACTGGGTTTTTGTTATTACAGATAAATTAGGAAATTGATCTTTCTAACACTATGAAGAATTGACTTGGAATTTTGATGGGAAGTGCATTGAATCCGTGTATTGCCATTGGCAAGATGGCCACTTTTACTATATTAACCCTGCCAATCCATGAGCATGAAAGATCTTTCCATCTTCTGAGATCTTCTTCAATTTCTTTTTTCAGAGACTCAAAGTTCATGTCATACAGATCTTAAATTTGTTTGGTTACAGTCACACCAAGCAATTTTATATTATTTGTGACTATTGTGAAGGGTGTCTTTCCCTAATTTTCTTTCTTAGTCTCTTTATCCTTTGAAGATAGGAAGGCTAATGATTTGTTTGAGTTAATTTTATATCCAGCCACTTTGCTTGAGTTGTTTGTCAGGTTTAGGAGTTCTGTGATAGAAATTTGGGGGTTGTTGAAGTATACTATCATATCATCTGCAAATAATGATAGTTTGACTTCTTCCTATCCAATTTGTATGCCTTTGACCTCTTTATTTTGTCTAATTGTTTTGCTGAGTATAGGATTTTGTAGCAGGATCTGATGATAATTTTTTTTTTTTTGGATTTCCTCAGTATCTATTCTTATGTCTCCTTTTTCCTTCATGATTTTGTTGATTTGCATACAGTCTCTGTGCCCTCTAGTTAGGTTGGCTAAGGGTTTATCTATCTTTTTTTTTTCAAAGAACCAGATCCTTATTTTGTTGATTCTTTGCATTGTTCCTTTTGTTTCTACTTGATTGATTTCAGCCCCGGAGTTTGATTATTTCCTGCAATCGACTCCTCTAGGGTATATTTGCTTCTCTTTGTTCTAGAGCCTGCAGATGTGCTGTTAATCTGCTAGTGTATGCTCTCTCCAGTTTCTTTTTGAAGGTACTCAGAGCTATGAGTTTACTTCTTAGCACTGCTTTCATTGTGGCCCATAATTTTGTGAATGTTGTGCCTTCATTTTCATTAAATTCTAAAACGTCTTTAATTTCTTTCTTTATTTTTTTCTTTACCATGTTATTGTTGAGTAGAATGTTGTCCACTTTCCATGTGTATGTGGGCTTTCTGTGGTTTTTGTTGATATTGAAGACCAGCCTTAGTCTGTGGAGATCTGATAGGGTGAATGGGATTATTTCATTCTTCTTCTTGAGGTCTGCTTTTTTTGACTGAGTATATGTTCAATTTTGGAGAAGATACCATAAGGTGCTGAGAAGAAGGTATACTCTTTTGTTTTAGGATAAAATGTTCAATAGATATATGTTAAATCCATTTAACTCATAACTTCCGTTAGTTTCACTGTGCCTCTGTTTAGTTTCTGTTTCCATGATCTATCCATTAATGAGAGTAGGGTGTTGAAGTCTTCCACTATTTTTCTGTGAGGTACATTGTGTGCTTTGAGCTTTAGTAAAGTTTCTTTTATGAATATGGGTTCCCATGCATTTAGAGCATAGATGTTCAGAATTGAGAGTTCATCTTGGTAGGTTTTTCCTTTGATAAATATAAAGTGTCCTTCTGTGTTTTTCTGTTAACTTTAGGTTGAATGTCAATTTTATTCAATATTAGAATGGCTACACTAGCTTGTTTCTTGACACCATTTGAATGGAAGATTATTTTCCAGCCTTTTCCTCTGAGATAGTGTCTGTCTTTGTGCCTGAAGTGTGTTTCTTGTATGCAGCAAAATATTGGGTCCTGTTTATGTATCCAGTCTGTTAATCTATATCTTTTTATTGGAGAATTGAGTCCATTGATATTAAGGCATATTAAGGTAAAGTGATTGTTGCTTCTTGTTATTTTTGTTATTAAATGTGGAGTTATGTTTATGTGGCTCTCTACTTTTTGGTTTGTTAAAAGAAATTATTTTCTTGCTTTACTAGGGTGTGGTTTCCCTCCTTTGGTTGGTGTTTTCCATTCAGTATCCTTGGTAGGACTGGATTTGTGGAATGATATTGTGTAAATTTGTTTTTGTTGTGGAATACATTGGTTTCTCCATCTGTGGTAATTGAGAGTTTTGCTGCATATAGTAGCCTGGATTGGCTTTTTTTTCCCTTAGGGTCTGTATGATATCTGTCCAGGATTTTCTGTCTTTCATAGTCTCTAATGAGAAGTTTGGTGTAATTCTGATAGGTGTGCCTTTAACTTTGCTTTATCCCTTACTGCTTTTAATATTCTTTCTTTGTTTAATGCATTCGATGTTTTGATTATTATGTGACATGTAATAGGAGGAAATTCTTTTCCACTCCAATCCATTTGGAGTTCTGTAGGCTTCTTGTATATTCTTCTATAATTTTGCTGAAGACATTTACTAGCCCTTTAATCTAGAAATCTTTGTTCTTTTCTATAACTATAATCCTTAGGTTTGGTTTTCTCATTATGTCCTGGTTATCCTGGATATTTTTCGTTGTTAGGAACTTTTTGTATTTTGCACTTTCTTTGACTGTTGTGTCAATGCTTTCTATTGTATTGTCTGCACCTTAGATTCTGTCTTCTATCTCTTGTATTCTGTTGTTGATGCTTGCATCTATGACTCTTGACTCCTTTCTTAGGTTGTCTATCTCCAGAGTTGTTTCCCTTTGTGATATCTTAATTGTTTCTAGTTCCATTTTTACATCCTGGATGGTTTTGTTCAATTCCTTCACCTGTTTGATTGTGTTTTCCTGTATTTTTTAAGGGAGTTATTTTTGTCCTTCTTGAAGTCTTCTATCAGCATCATGAGCTGTGATTTTAAATCCAAATCTTGCTTTTCTGGTGTGTTGGGGTATCCTGGACTTGCTGTTGTGGGAGAACTAGGTTTGAGTGATGTCATCTTGCTTTGGTTTCTTCTGGTAATGTTCTTGTGTTTGACTTTTGCTATCTGGTTATCTCTGGTTTTTGTTGGTCTTGCTGTCTCTACCTGGAGGTTGTCTCTCCTGTGGGCCTGAAAGTCTGTCTCAGCACCCCTGGAATACCAGCTCTCCCCCAGCACAGAGGGCTCTGGCTCAGCCCAGCTTCAGACAGCCATGGAGCAGCCCAGCTCCTGGGTGCAGATGGAGCTCAGAAGGACCCTGCCCTAGCTGTTCTGCCACTCCTGTGCTCCCTGAATTTGGGCATTATTAATGTACCTTCTGAAAAATGGATTTTCCTTCTTCTGTATTAAATTTAGAGCCTAAACATGTTTTATTATTTCAATTTAATATTGTTTTCTATGTACTGTCGACTTCTTCCAGTGAGTTCCACATTTTACATTTCAAAAAGTTTCTGTCTTTTGGCCCTTCCTGACTCAGCCTCTAAGAAGCAATATTTCAATTCTAAGGAAAGAATTATAGGCTAATATTCAACTGTATCTTTCTTTGCCATTGACATAGATGTTCCTAATGTCCCTTTTAGATACTTCTTAAATGTTGTGTCATATGACCAGGGTACATGAAGAATATTTTATTCCCTTATTAGTAAAATTACCTCTCATATCTCCAAAATATTGATGAAACAGACTTCAAAGAAAATCAACAGTAGATCTTATATTGCAGGATAGATGTCTCTGATTGATTCAAATCTCCTACCAGCAAGAGTTAATATTGTTTACAGAAGTCAGAGTGCCTATGTAGCCTGAAAAGCTGTGTTCTTTAGAATCAGAGCCTGAGTTGGATTTCTGAAACCTAGAAAGTTTCAGAAAATACTGTCCAGAAGTCTTCAGAAATCCCTTAGAAACTTTAGAGCCTGAAATGTTCAGAAGTCATTAATCACAAATAATCATAGCATTATGGTACAGCTAAGCTTGTATTATCTATCTATGCAGACTAATATATTTCAAAATTTCCTCTTTGCAAAAGTTCCTCTGTTCTTAAACACATTTAAAATAGATTTTCTTCATTAATATATTGTCAAATTTCAGCAGAGATAAGTTTACTATTCTTAGTTTTTATATACATGCCAATATTGGGTTTGTTTTCTAACAAAACAGGAGAGATTTTCATCATTAAATTGTAAAGGACAAAAATCATGCATTGCATCCTACATAGATACAATTACAAATTGCTAGGTGTTAGTAGAAATAATTAGAAATATTATGCTTTTAAATTATTTTTCTGTCATATAACATTGAAAATAAATAAAATATTGTACAAGGTAAAAGTATATTGTCTTAGCAGAAAAGATAAATTATTATATTTTAGTTGAAATAAAAAATTTTAAATATGCCCTTAATTTGTATTAATAAATGAACTGCATGTTGCTGCATCAAAAGAATTTATTGA
Organism: Apodemus agrarius; assembly: GCA_964023405.1. Lineage (NCBI taxonomy): Eukaryota > Metazoa > Chordata > Mammalia > Rodentia > Muridae > Apodemus > Apodemus agrarius. Next base: position 10,563,430 of record OZ030020.1, on the reverse strand, counting down.
ATCACACTTACAAGTAATATTAGAACATTCAAATGTGAACATTCTAATATACTAGTCATTATTTTACTGTCCTTATACATAAAATGGAATTCAGATGTTGTTCTGTAATATGAATTTTCTGTAATCATTTATTATCTAAGTTTTATGTTTTATTTAGGAAAAGTTTTAGTCTTACATTCTGGATATAGAATATAAATGTACCATGATTTTACTTGGTAAAAATATTAAAGAAAGCTTATTAAATAAGAAAAATGTACTATCAAATAATTTCTTAATAAACCATTTATTAGAGTCATTTTGATGAATACTGGAGTATTTGGCAAATGAATTCCAGTTAACTAATGTAAACAATTATTCCCATGGCTTTATTCCAGAAATATTCGATAGAGTACAAAATATTCTTGTGTCCTGCTTTTAGATTCAAAGCAACATATAAATGCACATTTCAGTGCTGTTTTATTTTAAACTTCTCAGTTGGTAGTTTCTTGCTCTTGGTATATCTACCACTGCAGTCAGAATTCAGTCATCTGCATTTCTCTTATCTCTTGCCTTACTTTAAACAGTCATTACTAGTCAATTTCAGTCAATTCATGGTCAATAAAATTTTGTGCATAAGGACAGCATTGTTCATCCAACCTTAAAATGGACCATAAGAGCTAAGAGCTTTTGGTCATACAGCCTATCTTGAAAATATTGCATTATTTTCTTCTGCAATGAGAAATATGTAAAGAGCCTACTTTCCATGTGAAATACAGAAATGAAGAATATTAAATGTTTGCTTCTTCTTCCAAGGCCGTGGCAAGGCAAGCACTGGTTAGAAGTTACTCTTAGGAATTCGTTACTACTGCATAGTCTGTCATTCTGGGACATACCTAGAACAAATAAAACAGATGATGAAGTTCTCTGGAGTCCTCTTCTCTACAGGGTTAACAGTTAGTGTGAGCATCACTACTTTTTACCCTTCGAGAGCATTAGTGCCTCAGGTTGTACCTCAGGTTGTCTCAGCAGTTTTAAAATTTAATAATAATAATAATAATAATAATAATAATAATAATAAATTAACTACGCATTATTAATTATTTATTATTATTATTACATTTAATTATTCAGTTTACATCCACTCGCAGTCACCCTCCCAGTCACCCCCATCCCAGAATTCTCCCCCTCTTACTTCCCCTTCTTCTCTGAACAGGGTGGTAGGCCCTTCCTGCATATTCCTCTCCTTGGCACTTCAAGTCTCTGTGAGGCTAGGTGCTTCCTCTCCCATGCAGCCACACAAAGTAACCCAGTTAGAAGAATATGTCCCATAGACAGGCAACAAGATTTTGAGATAGCCCCCATTCCAGATGTTCAGGACCCATGCAAAGACCAAGCTGCACATCTGCTATATATATGTGGAGAAGCCTAGGACCAGCTTGTATATGTTCTTTGGTTGGTGGTCCAGACTCTGGAAGCTCCAAGGCTCCAAATTAATTGACTCTGTTGGTCTTCCTGTGGAGTTCCTTCAGACCCAAAATCTTTCCTCTTAATCTTCCACAAGAGTCCCAAACTCCATCAACTGTTTGGCTGTGAGTGTGTATATCTGTCTGAGTCAGCTGCTGGATGGAGACTCTCAGAGGACAACATGTTCCTGTCTGCAAGCATAACAGAGAATCATTAATGGTGTCAGGGATTGGTGCTTGCCCGTGGGATGGGTCTCAAGCTGTGCTGTTTATTGATTGGCCAGTCCCTTAATCTATGTTCTCTGCCTGTGCTTACATTTCCTGTAGATAGAATAAATTTTGAGTTGAAAGTTTTGGAGGTCTGTTGGTGTCTCTATCACTCCAGTGGGACCCCTATCTGGCTACAAGCAGTAGCCTCTTCAGGTTCCATATCCCCAGTGTAGTGAGTCACAGCTAAGGTCACTCCCATTGATTCTTGGGGCCTCCCTTATCCCTGGTCTCTGATTCATTTTGGAGATGTTTTTCTTACCACCTCCTCACCCCTCAGCATTTTCTTATAGAGCTCAATCAAAAATCAGCCAATGGACAGAGCATTTTCTGTAGTATTATTCATATTTCTTTTTCATATTTCTTGTCTACAGTGATAGGACATTTCTGAATATAAGTTCATAAAAATAATTCATAAATAATAATTTTATGAATTATGTCATGAATGAATATGGCATTGCATAATGTCAGCTCTTGATTAAGAAAAGCATGTTCAAATTATGCTTTATATTTAAAATTCATGAAATAAATTCTAATCTGGATATAGCTTCCAAAAATTCTATAAAATGAATAAACATAAGTAGTTTTAATGTTGTATCTGCCATTAAACAATGTCATCTTTTATTTTGATGCTATAATAAAATCCTAAAACATTAAATACTCAAGATTTACAGATGATAATTTAAAACTACTTATCTAAAGAAAATTTCTAAAACACTGCTTTCTTACAGGAGAGTCTGAAGATGTGAGGATATTTATAAATGTTTATAAATCAGTATTCTTTAACTAACATGCAATAGCCACCATAAACACTCAATACTTAAAATATCATTATAAAAATGGAGAATCATTGTGTTATATTTTCTATTAACTGAAATAAATTAAATGACAACCTTATTAGAAAAATTCACTTCAAAATACTCAGAAAGGAAATAAAAATATGCATCAACATAATATTTTTAGGTGAAAATGTAAATTAGACATTGAGAGAGGTCACAAAAATTAATTTGGAAAACGATTTCAAAATCAAGAGCAAACATTTTTTATTGACTTCATTTTAGAAGACAATTTATCTACTACTTATTCATAGGGGCAAATATTATTACTAGCTCTCCAGATATACTAATTTGTTATTTGGCCCATTTTATACATATTAGAGGAAATTTAATGTTAGCCATTTTCATATAGAAACATGAAGTTACACATCTTTCAGTATCTAGACAATTAAAGTCATAACTAGTTATTAGTTCTAAATATTTTTGTTTTTAATCACAGGGTATAATTTAACTTCATTTTATTAAATGTTATGGGTCATACATAACTTGCTACATATTTTTAAATTGTGTCCATCAATACCAGTAAGATGTCTCTATGGATAACAGCACCTGTTGCCAAGCCTGATGACCTGAATTCAGATTCCATATTTCATAGTAGAAGAAAAGAACCCAACACTGGAAATTGGTCTTCCAATCTTCCCCAAACACTTTATGGCACAAACACAAATGATGATGATGGTGGTAATGATGATGATGATGACGACAATGGGAAGAAGAAGAAAGAAGGAGAAGGAGGAGGAGGAAGAGGAGGAGGAGGAGGAGGAGGAGGAGGAGGAGGAGGAGGAGAAGAAGAAGAAGAAGAAGAAGAAGAAGAAGAAGAAGAAGAAGAAGAAGAAGAAGAAGAAGAAGAAGAAGAAGAAACTATAACCTACACTCATTAAAATGAAAACAAACCAATAAATGACTCAATTAAAACTACTCAGAATAGAAAGTCAGAATGTGAGAACATCATGTCAGATTTAAGGAGCTCTCATGGGACCATAGAGAAGATTCAGAAGGGGTTGAAATGGGAATATTGACCAAGTTTGAATGCCAACACTAGTGCATACATTTCCATGATCTCTTGAACTTCATAATGATCACAACTAAATTGGTTAGTTTTGCTAGAAATTTTACTATCAAATTTTAACCATAAAACAATACAATAATTTGTTGAACTAATAAAAATATCACTAATTTAACTGAAGCTTGTATGCATACATAGAATAAAATGCCACAGTGGGTCCAATAGTTACATACAAGTATTCAATGTAGAAATATTTTTTATAGCTTACTCATTTGTTAAGAGATAATGAGGTTCATTTTCACAAATGGAACATTATTCATCTATTAAAAATGAGAATACCATGAATCTTGCTGGCAAATGGGTGGATCTAGAAAATATCATCCTGAGTGAGATAACTCAGACACAAAGGGACATGCATGGTATGTACTCACTGATAAGTGGATATTAGCCAAAAAGTACCAAATACTTGGGATATAACCCACAGACTATAAGAAGTTTAATGATCAGAAAGGCCCAAGTAAAGATGCTTCAATCCTACTTAGAAGGGGGAAGAAAATAATCATGGGAGGCAGAGGGAGGAAGGGATTTGGTATGGATGGGAGAGGGGAGGGGGATGAGAAAGGGGAACAGGATCAGATATTGGCGAACATAATAGAAGCCCAGAGGGCCAGGAGAATGACTGGAAGTATGCAGCCGCTGGCGGGTGGGAAGTGGTGGGGACCCTCTAGAAAGGACCATAGACCTGGGAGGCGAGACATTGTAAGGACTCAATGGGGTGACCTTAGTCAAAATGCCCAACGATGCTGAGAGGGAACTTGAAGAATACACCTCCAGCAGATAGACAGGGCCTCAAATGGAGAGATAGGGTTGCCATTCCACATTCAAAATTTCTGACTCAGGATTGTTCTTGTCTAAAAGAACTGTAGGGACAAAAAATGGAGAAAAGACTGAAGGAAAGGCAACTCAGTGACCCGCCCAACTTGGGATCTGTTTCATGGGGGAAGGCGCACAAAGGCTTGACACTATTACTGATCCTTTGATGTGCTTGCAGAGGGGAACCAGGCATGCCTGTCCTCTGAGTGGCCCTACCAGCAGCTGGCCAACCATTCCACTGAAGTCAGGGACCCCTATACTTGAATTAAGGGAAGGCTTGAAGAAGGTGAAGGGGAGGGCAACCCCTTAGGAAGACATGAAGTCTCAACTAACCTGAACCCATGAGACCTCCCAGAGACTGAGCCACCAACCAGGTACCATACACTGGCTGGTACAAGGTTCCTAGCACATATTGCAGAGGACTGCCTGGCCTGGTCTGGCCTCAGTGGGAGAAGATACATCTAATCCTGAGGAGACTTGAGGCCCCAGGGAAGAGGCATGCCTGGGTAGGGAGACAAGGAACACCCTTTCAGATGCAAAGGAAAGGAGGAATGTGATGAGGAATTGTGGGAGGGGAGACCAGGAGGGTGGGATGGAATGTTAAAATAAAATAAAATAATTACAGAGAGAGAGAGAGAGAGAGAGAGAGAGAGAGAGAGAGAGAGAGAGAGAGAGAGAGAGAGAGAGAGAGAGAGAGAGGGAGGGAGGGAGGAAGAGAAAGAGAGAGAGAGAATCTTATCACATAACCCCAGCTAGAACTGAACTGAAGTTTTCAACCTTAACTTTCCAAATGTCAGAATTATAGACAAGGGTCACCATATCCAACAGTTATTTTAACTCATTCATGAAACACAGATTGTTGAGAGTCTGGAGCTTGGGAGAAGCAATGTAAAATGCTTCCAAATATATATGACATGTTGACTGTATCATAGACACAGAGCAGCTATAGACACCTCTATGCACAAGACTGACCCTTCACTATTCTGTTTAGAAGTGAGAAGGTCGCCCTGGTTCTTATCCATTCCTGGGAGGTATTGCTGATTCATGGTTGTTACAAGATAGGGTGTCTTCTTTTAACAATTTGGGAACAAATTAGAAAGAAGAGGGTTATCAGGAAAGCATTATAGAAGGCAGGGTTGAACACAACAAAATACAGCACACATGTCTGAAACTTACAGAATGACACAATAAAAATAAGCTTGTGGAAATGGTATGTGCTAAGGGAATGAAAAAATGTTTAGATATCTGCACAGACTGGTACATGTTCTCTGCAGTAAATGTTTGTTCAAAACTCTTTCTTCTAGCTTTCTGAACAGTGCAGAGTGTTGTAGGTATCCATGGTAATTAAGCAGTGAGACAGAGAGACAGAGGTTTTTCTCATATCAAAATAAAACTAATTACCCATCAATAAAACTTTCCCAATACCATGCACCTCTCTAGTCTCTCAACTCTCTGAAACTCCACTTTTTTTTTCTGACAGATTACATGAGACAAAATTTTACAATTCAAGTGTGAGCAGAATCCTGTTCATTTTCCTTAAGACAGGGGTCATCAGTTGGTTCTGTCTTTGTGTATATATCAAGAATTGCCCTGTACACACAGAAAACATCTTTTTTATGCCCTCTTCAGTTCATGGAGACTCGGGTTATTTTCACATCTTGACTCTTTTAAGTGTTCCTTCAGTGAACATAGGAATGCAGTCTCTTAAATAGATTTTATTTCTCATTCATATATATCCAGGACATTTTCATATATTTAAATATATATTTCAGGAGCCTCTATTCTGCTTACCATAATGGCTGTACAAATTAACATTACCTGTAGTGAGGAAAAGTATTTCTCTGCATTCTGTCAGTATTTTTACTTTCCCTGTTTCTTAACGGATTGAGGTAGTACCTCCTGTGTTTTCGATTCACAATTCATCAATGGTATTTGTCACATTTCTGCCATTAAGAAGTACAGATTCTTTTTGAAAAAACAATTCTGTAGAGGTCTAGGTCTATTTTTAATTCAGATATGTATTTTAAAAAACTTTTTTAATTTTTTGTAAATGTATTTTTATTTATGTTATGTATATTGATGTTTTATCTGCTGGTATTTCTATACATCACATTCATGTAGTGCCCACAGGGGCCAGACTCTGCATGATTCCCTTGGAATGGAGTTACAGAAGGTTTGTAATTGCCATGTATGTGCATGGGATCTAATCTGAGTCTTCACATGAGTAGTAAGTACTCTCTACCACTGAGCCACCTTTTCAGCCCCTTGGTTATATGTTTTATGTTCTGAAGTCCCATTGTACTTTCAGTATCATGTCCTTAAATTCATCTAGATTTACTTTTGTTTTCACCTTTTCAATGGTTTTATCTAAATTATCTTTCTATTGTGCTAAGAAGTATATGGAACATTTGCCATTTCAGTTCTTAGACCTACCTCTATCTATCTATCTATCTATCTATCTATCTATCTATCTATCTATCTATTTTTGACGCACAATCTTAATGTGTAGATCTAGGAAGCTTAGAATTCACTAGTAGCTCATAGTTGCCTGGAACTCACAGAGGTCCATACCCTTCTGTCTCCCAAGTTTAAAGCTGTATACCACCACTCAGTCATATTTGAGTTCTGAACACAACTGGGGTTGATTATTTGCAAAGAATGAGGTAAGTGAGCCTAGTTTTATTTACATGAGTATGGCGATTAGCTGCCCCAACATTGCCTATTGAGGTGACAACCTTTGTACATTCTTTCTGATTATGTGAAACAATGTTGAGCAGTTTATTTTAGGAATCCCAGCCCAGTCCATGTTACATCATTTTTACCCAATGATTCTTATTGCAGCTTCATAGCACTCTTCAAAATTAAGCTGTGAAGTCTTCTACCTGTTCTCTTTACTGTGTGGCTTTGGTTACTTTGGTGTCTTGTCATTAAATATAAATGTAATGATTATTTTTTTAATTCTTTTTTCTTTAAATATCCTTTATAGTATCAGCTGTTTTTGTTTTGTTTTGTTTTGTTTTTTAACAAATGTATGATTACAATTGTTGCTGTCTAAGTAGGGTTGAAATTTTAGATCTGAGCATCCTAGATGATTGGTGGTTATTTTCCTGAAACAGATTTAGTTGTTTGCTAGATTGTTTGAGTTTTGAGAGCCTACATTAAGTTTGAGATTTCCATTTGTGAGCATTAACCAAGACAAGTGCTGCTAGAGACAAGCACTGTGAAGCCAATACTTAACTGTGAGAAGTAACTTTTGCTATTTTGTGCATAGAATTCTCACCTCAACTTTGCCTAGGTCTTTTTAGAATAAAGACAGGTATTTCCCTCTTCAAGAGCCATGTCTCTTGTCATCTGCTTGATGGGGAAGGGCTAAGTGAATCAGCATAAAATCTAGAGACAGCTGATCTTGAAATTCTGCCTACTTTATCTTCACTAGCTAAAAGAAGCTAACAGTAGCTTCACTACATGCTAGACTTTCCAGGATTGTCATCTCTGGAAAAATGTAATGTAATGAAGGATGGCTCAGTTCTAAACTCTCCTTGCAACTGATGTTTGACTAATTTTCTAATACTCAAAGTTTCTTTTTTTTTCTTTTTTTTGTTTTTCTTTTGTTTTTGTTTTGTTTTGTTTTGTTTTGTTTTGTTTTGTTTTGTTTTGTTTTGTTTTGTTCAAGACAGGGTTTCTCTGTGTAACTCTGGCTGTCCTCAAATTCACTCTGTATACCAGGCTGGCCTCGAACTCAAAAATCCACCTGCCTCTGCCTCCCAAGTGCTGGGATTAAAGGCGTGTGCCTCCACTGCCCAGCTCAAAGTTTCTTTAAAATTTTCCTAAGTTAATAAGTTTCATTTTCTGAACCCAACATCCAACACAGTGTACTAATCAATCTGGAATACAGTTTCACAAATTACAAAACTTTCTAAATGTGAACTTTAGAAGTTCTCTGTTACTGGGGTAGTTACTAAATCTGCCATCTGCCCTGAGGCTACTGTGATATAAAATTCTTTCTCTATTAAGAAAAAAAGATGTGTAGTGTGAACCTTCTCCATGACAACAGAGGAAAGCATATTACTATGGATTCTACAAGAAGTAAATACATTTATGAAGCTAATTGCAGGATGATAAGTTATACATGATTTCAAGTTTTGCCTATGGACAGTTGAGAGTCTAACATTGCATATACAAAAGGGTTCATGTAATCATCTTAATTAACTTAAATTCTGTCTCCCCCATGGGTGCATTATAATAGTAAAATAATTTCACATATGCCAGTGTAGTTCAGTGTCTGGCAATGAGTTTTTCCTAAGTACAAACTTCCATGTCTCAATATTTATGGAAGTAATTCATTTAAAAATTCACCCCTTTTCAAATTTGTTTTGAAATAAAAAACTAACCAGAATGTTTTCAGTAACTTACATATACACATAATCATGGAGGTTTTCTATGTATTGATTTACCTGTTTTTCTGTCTCTGTCTGTCTGTCAATACATTTCCTTCCCTCCATCTATTTTCATTTTGCTAGTTAGGGAAGAGAAAGGATGAATACGCAACTAGTAATACAAAATCATTTAAAATATATACTCTCTTATTCAGCTCATGCTTGGCCAGTGATGCTGGTAAGACTTTAAGGGTGTAGGTTCTGACATTTCTAGGAAACACAATCTCACAGCAAACTCCTGGTCTCCATGACTCTTGTTATTTTCTCACCCTTTCTCTGTAATGATTCCTGAGCCATAGGTACTGAGTGGATAGGGTAAAAGTGATGAGAAGCCCAGAGGCTTCAACTGTATGTAAAAAACTGAAGGCAAATTTATAGGTTTAGATATTTTCAAAACCTACTTTATTTAAGTTTCTCAAATGCTTCAGCTTCCATTCTAACCCACTGACCAAGAGTAAGATCAAGAAGGATAATAGGAAAAGGCAGTTATGGACCTGTTTAGAAGTAGTTCTGTGGAGCGATTCTACTCTTCTATAACAGAATACAAGCAGTCCAGTTCAATAGCAAACACCAAACCTGAATCAGCAGTGATGGCATGATCCAGCAAAAACAGCAAGGCTGTGTTGAATTGGCATGAGTCAGTGGAAGGAGCCAGAATCAGCTGAAATACCACGAGAAGGTCTGTGTTGCATTTCTCTCTATGAAGTGAAGACCATTGAAGACCAGCAAACTGTTGCAGGAGTTAGCAATGGAAGAGCATCCTCTCTCTGTTTGTGGGATTCCATTTATATTCTTTATAAACATCACATATCATCTCACAAGACAGCTTTGAGAAAAACATTATGAGAAAAAACTGAGTTGTTAAGAAACCAGAAATTTCCACTTCACAAATAAGAAATGCTGAAATGATTCAAATTTCTGTGCTTTATCCAGCACTTTGAAAACATACATGGAAGTCACATTATATACACTGAGTCATGTTGTACTTATATACATACACACATACACATGCACATTTGCCTATGTTTGTGCATGTGTCTTTACATTTGCATATATGCAAATATATATTTATTGCATATACATATATATCTAATATAATTTGTAATTCTAGGTGATACTATCTTGCTTTTATTAACAAAATTTTCAAATATCAAATGTACAATCTTTTCCTAATTTTGTGTGAGCAAACATTAGAAGTAAATACAGTGAATATGTCTTCAGTAACACTGGGACAGACAGGTTTACTGTGGCTGATTAGAGGTTATTCACTGATAAAATTATGAACAAGCATTTGGCCGATAAATATATGTCAAGCATATATGTATGTAGTCCCATTACCACAAAATTATTTCAGCATATATACATAGTATTTACTGTTTTCATTGTTAAGTTAAAGTTGATAAAAATGAAAGAATACATATACAAGTACTAACAATGCAGGAAAACTCTTGGTCCTCCAGGGCTCATTGTTTTCTGAATCTGTGCTATCCTCTGACTCAGCCATTTATTTTCATTGAAATATAACTATGACTCCAATGCATATTTAAAATCAATTTTATATCACATAGAAATATGATAAACTTATCTATATTCCAATTAATAATAAAATAAACATGCTCATAGAATTTTAAAATTTGTTTTCTAATTAAAATGGTTGCAAATGTGATTGACATTTTGAAATATAAGCACATATTATTCATTTAGCATACCCTATTTATGGATCATGAATCTAAAGTACTCTTATGTATGATAATATGGTCTTTTGCATGTGTGGACAATTTTTGTCATATAGTAATTATTGTTAGTTTTAAAATAATAATTATACTTTAGTCAATACATATTTAAACACATGCAATCTATATTTTGATTGTAATTGGCATCTCTAATACTGTTAAAATGGAAATGTATCTTGCTTTGTATTGTAAATAGATATACGCTAACCTATTAAACAATTCATAGCTACATATCCACTAATCTCTTATTTCACTATGCAATCAGGAAGTCAATTCAAGGTGATTTAGTAGAGAGTGTGTAGTGTTGCCATGAGTCATGACAATGAGTTTCTACCCTTTATGGTGGACAGGGATGGAGCAAATGCTCCAGCATGCCTCTGTGTATACTATGTTAATTTCTTTTGAGGAAAAAAATAGTATTGCTAGTTGATAGCATCCAAGAACACACAAGAAGAATGACAGAAGAAGCATGGACAGAGTAAATGAGAGCTTCATTATGGAAGTCCTGCTACAACAAATGCTCTACAGTGGTATTCACTTAGTTGGAAGAAGTTCCATCCACTGGAAATTACACTTTTGCAACATCAGAACAATGAAGCCATCCCATCAAATAAAGGCACAGAGTTATTTCCTTTACCGAAGCCTTGCTTTGGTATCAAAATACTGTGGGGTCAATATGCACATCTGTGTTTATGAATCTACTCTTTTAAATAGCTAAAAGAACCATCTTAGGTGACAAGAGGTGGCCAGTTGAGACTGTATATCCCATCATTAGGTGACCTCATTAGGATCACCTTCATATATTTTAAGAAGTTTCTCTTACAGAGGTTTCTATAAAATTCCTCCAATGCCTCTGAATTCCAGCTGTCTTTCCCCACATTCTTTTCCTAAACCCATGACCCCTCCTCTTCCTCACCTAATCTTCCCATTCCTGTCTCCCCACCCCCAGCCCAGACATAAAATCTATTCTTTTTCCCCCTCCTGGGGAAATCAATGTGTCCTCCCCCAGTCACTCCAATACCTAACCTCACTAGATTAAAATATTGTAGCTTAGTTGTTTCATCATTTGTTAAGCCTTTCTATCCATGCAGTAATGTAACCAATGGTAAGTAGAGAATAAACAAAAACAAGAGCACAAACTGTAAGATTGTTAAACCTACATCATTTAAGTAAACCACTCAGCAGCAGAGCTTCCATCCGCAGCCCTGCAGTCTTTTAACACAAAGAAAAACAAACTTACTTTCCTCCCTGTGTTCTATTGTTATAGTATGAATAAGGATTTCAGTTTCTTTTACCATTGTAAATAAAATGGGTATTCAATTCTATTGCATGGGTGATGTGTGGCAGGACCTCTAACGGACCACCATGTCATCAAGAAGCCTTGGTTCCTTCAACACAGAAAGAAGGTTTTGGATTAGCTGCTATTTAGAACTAGACTATTACAAAGCAAAGCAACACTTTCTGCCTGCTGCTGACTCCCCGCTTCCATCAAGACAGGAGAGGACAGAGAAGCCCTGCTCTTAGTGTACCAAACTCTCTAAACGTAAACATGAACAAGATCATTTTTTCCTAAAACTACTCACCTCAGGAATTTTTCACCACAACTGAATATGAATTATGAGATAGTTATGTATAAATAATGCAATGAGTCAAGCACTATGCTTATTTGACTACAGAGAAAAATTGGACTTCTGTAGAATTTATCTAGAAGTTGTGTCTATCAGCAGTCCTATGAGGTTCATGTTTTAACTTTGGAGTATAATTATTTCTTTGATATCAGATGGAATGGACAACTGAAGAATAAATTCCCGCACTGTCTACAGCCCCTGGAGATGTATAACAAATAAGAATGGCCACTGCTATATTTTGGAGAAATGAAGAAAAGTTCTGTAAGGGTTATATTTGTGGTACTGGGTCCTAGGACTCCTTATAGACTGGTCAAGAACTATACCAGTTAATATACACCTTCAGTTGTATTTAGTATATTTGGTAGCTACTCTTTTATTATGGTGATTACTGTGATGAGAATTATTTATGGGTTACACTATTAGTAGATAATGACAAACACAAGAGATGGCTCTGAAATTTATGACCATCCAATCCACATAATTCTCTGGTATCTCCATAGAATTTAGAGTGTAAAGCCACCCACCTGAGATCTTTACAAAAACTAACCGGTGTATCCTATGTGTCAAAAGTTACTCCTTTTAAAAAGCTGAAGTCCTCATCATATTATATATTTCAAATGCTGAACTATTTCAGGAGATGTTTCTGTTACTGTACATAAATTATTACAAGAAAATTACTTGAAGCTCTTTGTGAAATACACTGAGAGGGAATCTGTGAAAGAATGTTCCTTGCTTTTCTTACTGGTAGTAGAAGGAGGCTGGTAGTGAATTCTCTTGAGGACAAAATAGTTGACCTCTGTCTGTATGAGCCTTATAGACATGTAGACAAACAGACTCTCAGTAAACAAACTAATTGTATTCTCTAGGTGGAGAAACATTTACCACTTGGAAACTCATAACTAATGAGGTTGATTCAATCTTGATTCAGTTCATACACTAAAAGAGTCTGAAAACTACATCTTTATGGTGATGGGATTAGACTTAGTGGAAAAAGCACTTGCTCCACAAGCTTGAGAACTTGAGTTAAGTTCCCTAGATCCCTAGATCCCTAGATCCCACATAATAATCCATGCTATGTGGTATGCACCTGGAACTCCAGCCCTGGAAAATGAAGACTGCAGACTGTGAGGACTTTCTAGCAAGAGACTTTAGTAGAAATGCATACGCCATTCATAACACACACACACACACACACACACACACACACATACACACACACAAACAGAGGAGGTAGAGAGAATAAAAGCACAATGTCGTTATGAGGTAATCATGGAGCTTGTCATGAAAGCATTGTGAAATGGGAATTCAAACTGGAATTCAAATGAACATAAATCATACATTTCCTGACATCTGATGTGTTTTCCCTGTTCAGTGATTTTTCTTATGTTTATGGTTCAGCAGCTCTATGTATGCTCATATAAGGAGGAGCAGTCTAGATAGCTCAGCTTACATTATTAATATACAGTTAATAAACAGTTATTTTTTAACCAGAAAAGTATGTTGCCCAATTATTCCTTGAAATTACATGTGAAGGTATTTACTTTGGAAGAACAAGCATCTTTATTAACCAACTTTTCTGGCCTTAATATATGTCTCTGTGCTTTTAACTGATTGTTTCCTCAGCATAGTCAAGTGTACTGCCATGCACTGATTGCATTCTGAAAAAAAGATAAACTAAGTAACTCCTGTTACAAAGATAAATCACTAGCATGGATGAATTCAGAGACATACTGTGGTAGCACACACAAGGTAGGGTCAAAACAGACAAAACTCAGCACTGAGATGAGGAGGTAGACACAAAATTCCATTTCTGAACAAGAGAAAATATACAATGGATACTTACTGGAAAAGGAAAAGTCAATTTTACCCAATGGAATGACACCGTGAATAGTAATCACACTCCGGAGCAAACCCCGTGGTCAGAAATAGTAGGGCAACACAGAATGGACTCCGTAAAATGTCCAAAAGAATGAACTTTATATGTTGTGTGGTTTTGTGTACATGAGAGCTTTTGTTTAGCTTTGACTTGGTATATTTTGGGCCTGTTGGTTTTTGTTTTAGTCTGTGTTAGTTTTCTTTTCTTTCCTTACCTTTTCTTTTTATTTATTTTTTTATTATTGAGAGAAAGAGAGGACAGAGATGAAGTTTGGTATGTAGAGAAGGAGGAGAATCTGGAAGGAAATAATATGATCAAAATGTATCATATGACAAAAAGTTTTAAAAATAATTAGCAAGTCAAATGATTCCCAAGAAGAAGAAAGGAGAGGACCCTGGGCCTGAAAAGATTGGATCCAGTTTTGTAGACCCATAACAGAGAAACTGTTGGGGGGATGATTGGGGAATAGTTGGCGGGGAGAGGACTTATGGGACGTATGGTGGGAGTGGGAACTGGGAAAGTGGAAAGCCTTTGGAATGTAAACAAAGAATATAGAAAAATTATATAGAAAAATTATAAAAAGAAAAGATAAATATTTTATTTATTTATTTATTTATTTATTTATTTATTTTACACTCCATGTTTTATTTCCCCTGTCCCCCGCACACCTTCTGACTGTTCTGCATTCCATACCTCCACCTCATCCCCCAACCCCACCTGACCTCTAAACTCCCCGGGTTCCACTCTCTTGAGGGTTAGATGCATTATCTCTGAATGAACACTGACCCAGCAGTCCTCTACTGTTTGTGTGTTAAGGGGCCTCATATCAGCTGGTGTATGCTGCCTGGTTGGTGGTCCAGTGTTTGAGAGATCTCAGGGGTCCAGATTAATTGAGCCTCTGGTCCTCCTACAGGGTCACCGTTCTCAGCTTCTTTCAGCCTTCCCTAATCCAACAAGAGTGGTCAGCTGCTTCTGTTCATTGGTTGGGTGCAAATATCTGCATCTGACTCTTTCAGATGCTTGATGGGTCTTCTGGAGTGCAGTCATGCTAGGTCCCTTTTTGTGATCACTCCATAGCCTCCCAGATATCCCACAATAGAAGAATGGATACAGAAAATGTGGTTTATTTACACACTGGAATACTACTCAGCTATTAAGAACAAGGATATCCTGAGGTTTTCAGGCAAATGAATGAGACTAGAAAATATCATCCTGAGTGAGGTAGCTCACACCCAAAAGGACCTGCATGGTTTGTACTCACTAATAAGTGTATGTTAGCCAAATAAATAAACAAATAAATAAATAAATAATTTTTAAACAAGATACTGTATTCTTTATACATATTGCATATAGCTTAATTTATTTCCTTATAATTTACATATCTGAACATTTATGCCTGTATAGGATTTATCTGTTTAAAATTTATCAGTAACATCATAATGATTATTTTTAAAGTTTTTCTTTTAATTATAATTTTTTTCTTATTATTTAAAAGTCTCTGTGTGTGTATTTGTGTTTTTGTGTATGTGTGTGTGTGTGTGTGTGTGTGTGTGTGTGCGTGTGTGATTTAGAGGTGCTTATATAGTCTAGGAGACAGCATTGATCCCTGAAGCTGGAGTTATTAGTAGTCCTGAACTGTCCACATAGAGGTGACAAGAACCAAACTGATCCTCAGCAGGAGCAGTACAAGTTCTCACCCACCAGGCTCTCTCTCTCTAGTCTCTAAAGCATAACTAGGAATTCTTCAGTTTGTCATAATGTGCATTGGAATGTCCTCATGTGATTTTCATTTATATACTTTAAATATAATAAAAATCATCCGTGGGAGATGTATAATGTCAGTAAATTTAATGTGTGAATTAAATTATTCAATCTCTCAACGCTGTATCCTATATTTGTCTTACAAAATACATAGTTTAATTCAATGTAATCTTATCTCTTTTGTTTGTTTAGTAAATTATAGCAAGCTTCCTAATTCTGCCTTTGTAGGTGCTCTGACGAAAGTGCCCACCATCACACCTAGTGTAAGAAAGCTTTGGTGCATAGGGAAAAAGCAATAATTATATAGATTTATTTGTGATACAGTTTTGTTAGCTGTTTTGAATTGTTTACACTCCTGGTGTGATTACACATACTTCTAAAGACTTAAGGAGGATCAGTTTTCAAGGCCAACCTAGATAACACTGTGAGACTCCACCTCAAAAATGACACAGTGAAACACACTTGAATTTAGAACAATTAGCAACTCCTACATATTTCTTTACTTATACTCTACATGGTCTACGTAAAGCTCTACAGATCACCTCTCAGTAAACATTCCTTATATTTTGAAGTGTTCTCCATTTCCTAGTTAATAGCATAATAAAGTTTTATGATTGCCTCTAACTCTATCAGAAAGAAAACATAAATAATACCAAGTTTACAATAATTCAGATATCAGAGTTTCATCTGCTTTATGGCTTAATAAGCATTTACTTGTTAGTCTTATTTGAATTGTAAAGCTATTTTAAATTATGCCATTTTAAAATACTGAGATAAACAGATATTTTTCTACCTAGATATAAAAAGTATTACAAATTAGAGCAGTAATTCTTTTAATTTTGAATCACATTTGAATACATAGGAGAAATGTCACTTGCTCTTGTTCTATTGTGAAAGCAAGCAGCACTTGGTTATTTATGCTAATTTATCAGATGTCACATTAATATTCATAATTAGAAGTGCTGTGAATTATTTATAATGTATGATTTTTCTAAGATGTAGTATAAATTTTTAAATTATTTTTATACATATATTAGAAACTTTCAAAATATTTTTCTTTTAAGCCAATTAGGTGAGTCAGTGGGCCCACTTGAAGGAACAGAGAACCTGGAGAAAAATCTGCAATGCTTTAAAAAGTAATGACAACTTGGTCTGACCAACAGAAGGTTATCACCTTCCCAATCTCAGTCTACAAACATCTCCATCCCGAGTCTCCTCCCCAAAGGCAGAATAAAGAGCAAGCATTCACATAGACATGGATCCTCACAGTGTTGTGATGCTCAGAAGCATGCCTAGGGCAGAACACAAGGAAGTCTCTCACGTCCTCAGAATTCCCAGAAGCACCAAGACCACTCAGATTATAGCAATGACGAATGTCAAGAATAATTAAGTCTAGTTGTAACCAGTTGTAAAATTAGGCAGGTAACTCTGAACTAAATAAATATAAGCAAAAGAAGAAGAACTTGTGAAAAATGCCTAACTTAGATCCAGAAACTCTTGAATAATAGGCAAAATTTCCAAAGTACTATATTTAACATATTAAATGACTTTCCTAAAACACAATATTAATAAGGAATAGTTGGTAGATTCATTGATTTTTTTTTATTTTTTATTTTTGGTTTGTCAAGACAGGATCTCTCTGTGTAGCCCTGGCTGTCCTGCAACTCACTTTGTAGACCAGGCTGGCCTTGAACTCATAAATCTGCATGCCTCTGCCTCCCAAGTACTGGAATTAAAGGCATGTGCCACCACTGACCGGTGATTCATTCTTTTTACCTTCAAGATGCATAAGATCTGGAATCACCCAACAATTATCTAAAAATCAGCCATTATAAAAATACTATATCAATGATTTGAAGAGGTTTTCCCTTTTTCCCCTTTTGTGTATTTGTAGATCTGGGGCTTGAACACCTGGCTTCCCATGTTAAACAAATCCCATTCTGCTGAGCTTTCTTCTCCACACCTTGAACCAAACTAATTTTTAAAAGAGAAAATAGGAAGAAAGTTACAAATACTAATTATTAGACTTCAAATACTTAAAAATATTACACAAAGACAGAGATCCAGATAGACATGAATATGTAGAAGCAGTGTGCTGAAGGAGGAGCGAATACATTTCAACCAAAAGCAAAATAAATAAATAAATAAATAAATAGGAAAGTGCTGAAGTAACACTGGCATCAAATTAACCAAAACCGAATGTGCCAAATTCTTATGTGATGAAGAACCATGTTTGCCTTTTAGAGAAGGAGAGCAGCAAAGAAGAGAAATAGAACAAAATTTAAAGGGTTTGGAAATATGTGGGCAGATCCTCCTGAAATCTGGCAAAGTGACGTAAGTATACATACACAGGAGCAGGAATCTAAGCAATTTCAAATGTCACAACCTTATATCCTAGCCAAGATCTCTCCAAACTAAATGGATGAAAATAAAATTCAAGCAGAAAGTATTTAAGCAACTGGAGAGAAATGATAAGTTATCCAAAGAGGATTAATGGTATGTGTGGTAGTGGAAGGGAGGATGGGTTTGTGGGAGGTACGGTTAGTCAGATCCTTAGAATCCCATCTCTGTTTGTGGTATACATACATCTATTAACATGCCATAAAGCCAACCCCCACTGCACACAGGAGAACATATAAGAGAAATAAAATCTCTGCAATTGAATTATACCAGTACTCATTTTATTCACATGGAATAAATTAGTATACTTGTTATTGGATTTATGTAGTTAGCACTAACTGGATGATGGTTTCCTTTCTACCAATTTCCAAACCATGTTTGTTTCTCTTAATTTTTAAAACCATGAGGACAGAGATGGGTCTCCAAACCATAAAAAAATAATTGAAATTCTAGATTAAGTGAAATAAAGAAGACATCACACCCCAGTCAGATTGGCCGTCATCAATAATACAAATGACAATAATCCCTGATGGGGAAGTAAGGAAAGGGTAACACTGAGATGGTATTGGTGGCAGAGTAAACTAGTACGACTGCTTGGGAATCACCCAGGAATTTCCCATAAAATACAAACAGATTTAACATGTGGTTCGGCTATAGAACCCTGGGGCATTAACTCTAAAGAATCAGACTAGACAAGGCTGCCCTCTCTCTCCATATCTTTTCAATATAGTACTTGAAGTTCTAGCGAGAGCAATTAGACAACATAAGGAAGTCAAAATGATACAAATTAAAAAGGAAGAAGTCAAAGTACCATTATTTGCAGATGATATGATAGTATAATTAAGCGACACAAAAAATTCCACCAGAGAACTCCTACAGCTGATAAACAACTTCAGCAAAGTGGCTGGTTATAAAATCAACTCAAGCAAATCAATACCCTTCCTGTACTCAAAGGACAAGCAGGCTGAGAAAGAAGTTAGGGAAATAACACCCTTCACAATAGCCACAAACAATATAAAGTATCTTGGCAGGACTCTTACCAAACAAGTGAAAGATCTGTATGACAAGACCTTCAAGTCCTTGAAGAAAGAAATCGAAGAAGACCTCAGAAGATGGAAAAATATTTCATGCTCTTGGATTGGCAGGATCAATATAGTAAAAATGGCCATCTTGCCAAAAGCAATCTGCAGATTCAATGCAATCCCCATCAAAATCCCAAATCAATTCTTTATAGATCTAGAAATAGCAATTATTAAATTCATCTGGAGTAACAAAAAACCCAGGATAGCTAAAACTATTCTCAACAATAAAAGGACTTCTGGGGGAATCAATATCCCTGACCTCAAGCAGTACTACAGAGCAATTGCGCTAAAAACTGCATGGTATTGGTACAGCGACAGGTAAGTAGATCAATGGAATAGAATTGAAGACCCAGAAATAAACCCACAGACTTATGGTCACTTGATCTTTGATAAAGGAGCCACAACCATCCAGTGGAATAAAGATAACCTTTTCAACAAATGGTGCTGGTTCAACTGGAGGTCTACATGCAGAAGAATGCAAATTGACCCACTCTTATCACCTTGTATTAAGATCAACTCCAAGTGGATCAAGGACCTTCACATAAAGCCAGACACACTGAAACTAATAGAAAAAAAAAACTGGGGGAGACCCTGAAAAACATGGGCACATGGGGAAAGTTCCTGAACAGAACACCAACAGCTCATGCTCTAAGATCAAGAATTGACAAATGGGACCTCATAAAATCACAAAGTTTCTGTAAGGCAAAGGACACTATCAGAAGGACAAAATGGCAACCAACAAATTGGGAAAAGATCTTCACCAACCCCACATCTGACAGAGGGCTAATATCCAATATATACAAAGAACTCAAGAAGTTAGACCCCAAAGAACCAAATAACCATATTAAAAAATGGGGTACAGAGCTAAACAAAGAATTTTCACCTGAAGAAATTCAGATGGCTGAGAAGCACCTTAAGAGATGTTCAACATCATTAGTCATCAGGGAAATGCAAATCAAAACAACCCTGAGATTCCACCTCACACCAGTCAGAATGGCTAAGACTAAAAACTCAAGAGACAACAAGTGCTAGTGAGGATGTGGAGAAAGAATCCCACTAAACTGTTGGTGGGATTGCAAGATGGTACAACTGCTCTGGAAATCAGTCTGGCGGTTCCTCAAAAAATTGGGCATGATACTTCCAGTGAATCCTGTCTTACTACTCCTGGGCATATACCCAGAGGATTCCCCTCCATGCAATAAAGACACATGCTCCACAATGTTCATAGCAGCCTTATTTATAATTGCCAGAAGTTGGAAGGAGCCCAGATGTCCCTCAAAGGAGGAATGGATACAGGAAATGTGGTATATCTACACAATGGAATACTACTCAGCAATTAAAAGTAATGAATTCATGCAATCTGTAGGCAAGTGATTGGATCTGAAAAACATCATCCTAAGCGAATTAACCCAATCATAAAAGAATACATATGAAATGCAATCACTGATAAGTGGATATTAAAGAGCCCAGAAGCTCTGAATACTCAAGGCACAATTAGCAAATCAAAAGATTCCCAAGAAGAAGGAAGGAGAGGACACTGGTCCTGAAAAGACTGGTTCCAATTTTGCAGGAGAGTACCAGAACAGAGAAAGGGTTGGGTGGTGATTGGGGAATGGGCAGGGGTGGGGGAAGAGGACTTATGGGACATATGGTGAGGGCGGAATTGGGAAAGGGGAAAGCCTTTGGAATGTAAACAAAAAATATAGAAAATAAAAAAAATAAAAAAAAAACAGAAATAAAAATTAGAATCTATATCCAAGTCCAGAGACCCTTGCTCCTCCACATTCAGTGAAACTCTGTTCTAGAAGATGGGGTCAGTAAAGACGTTTGGAAAGGAATGACGGGGAATAAAACTGTGGAAGGCATGCACAGTAAGGCTTTATGCAGCTATCCTGAAGATTAAATCCTGTAATTAGTAGATAAGTGGGTAGAGCTGACAAAATTACATTAAGAGATATAACATGGGCACAAAGGGTCAAAAACATGTTTTCTCTAAATCATGACTTCTTAATTTAATATGTACGATATCAAAGGCCAAGAATTAGAAATGAGACAGTTATTTGTGTGGGTGGTGCCTTGAAGGAGAATGGCTGGAAGCACCTAGAGGAAATTGCTGGTATCCAGCCTAGCCTGGGATGGTTTGAAGTGGGACACAGAATTGGACATAGTTTTAAAGACTGATGGTCTCTAGCCTTCACGTTCTCTAACTATACTAAGTGCTTACTGATAACATGTAAAAGATCCTAAAAACTTTCTTGTTCATTCAATGGTTAAAAACTGCTGGCTTAGCCAGGTGGTGGTGGTGCATGCTTTTAATCCCAGCACTTAGGAGGCAGAGGCAGGCAGATTTCTGAGTTCAAGGCCAGCCTGGTCTACAAAGTGAGTTCCAGGACAGCTAGGGCTACACAGAGAAACCCTGTCTTGAAAAACCAAAAACCAAACCAACCAACCAACCAAACAAACAAACAAACAAAACTGCTGGCTTTTTTCCTCTCTAACTCTGCTTTATTAAATGTTGTAACTGTGATTTATTTAACTCTTTATTGTTAAATAAGTGCTAGGGAAAATTAACTCTTTTTTACCATTCTGTACTTCATAAAGCATGGAAATGTAACTCTTTCTAACTGTTCTGTGCTTCCTTAAGTGCTGGAGAAACTTAACTTCTTATTATCTTTTTATAACTTGCATAGTAAGCACTAATATCTGTTTAGCAGCAAGAATTCAATAAAGACTCAATTGTTTGTGCTACTTTCTCTGGTGAATCAGCCAGAAGCCTCTCTGGCTAAGCTTGTTAACACTTTGTGAACTAGAAAAAAGTAAAAGAATTAAGGTGTTGTATATAGGCAAATTAACAACGATGCATACAAATTCATAAAACCACAAGCTGGCCTGTCCCAACCATCTGTCACAATCAACTCTACAAACACTCATATGTGTTTTCATGCGTACACATATATCTACACATTTATGTACACACAAACACTCATATACACTTGGATGGATTGATGGATGGATAGATGGATGGATGGATGGATGGATGGATGGATGGATGGATGGATAGAGCAGAACTACCCAAGACAAACCATTCAACCATCAACTTGATTTCTTTTCTTTGGCTTTCTTATGCCTTCTTAGACAAAAAAAAAAATTATTTAGAAAATTATCTCATAGATAAAATGTTTTACAAAATGGGAGTTACATAAAGATGTTTATATCAAGTTTACAGCAGATCATATGTATTCATATATTATTAACACATATGATCATTATAAGTTCAAAGCAACAGTTTTCTAATGGTTTGCCTTATCATAGTGCACATCTTTGACTTTATCCTTAGACTTAAATGTTTTTCCTTGAACACAAATTTGTCCCAAGCCCATGTCTTCTTCTTCTTCTTTTTTTTTAGTGAAAAAATGAAACCTCATTGTATTTCTTAATATGCAGACTTTACTTACTATTATGAGGAGTGGGTACATTCTATTCTTGATTCTAACTTTATTACATCTTTTTAGCAACTAAGGCCATCTCTTAAAATGTTCTTCCTAATATTATTTGGATCAAATCAAGAATTCTATAGAATCATTATCTCTATTTGTCTATGTAGCATCACTACAAGATAGTACATCTTATCATACTCAGCTCCCAGGACTCTGGTAAATTCTATAGTGCCCCCCCAACATCCTACCTTCTAAGGCTGCCTGTTGCCATTCTTTCTGCTGGCCCTTAGGGCTCAGTCCTGTCCCCCCCAAAAAAAAACTGGTTATGTTCCTTTTCCCCTCCCTGTTCCTTCTTCCATCCATATCCTTCCCTTCCTTTGTCCCTGCCTCCCATGACTGCTTTCTCCTTCCTCTCTTGGACCCCTCCTCCTGTCAATCTCATGTGGGTGTGTCCTAATTATTCTATACATTTTGGTTAATATCCACTTACTAGTGGATATTAAAATTCAATCAAAATTCCAAATCAAATCTTCATAGAACTAGAAAGAGCAATCCGCAAATTCATTTGGAATAACAATAAACTAAGGATAGTGAAAACTATTCTCAACAACAAAAGAACTTCTAGGGGAATCACCATCCCTGACCTCAAGCTCTACTACAGAATAATAGTTATAAAACTGTATAGTATTGGTAAAGAGACAAGCAAGAAAACCAATGGAATAGAATTGAAGACCCACAAATGAACCCAGACACCTTGGTCACTTGATACTTGGCAAAGTAGCTAAAAACATACAGTGGAGAAAAGACAGCATTTTTACCAAATGGTGCTGGATCAACTGGAGGTCAGCATGTAGAAAAGTGCAAAACAACCCACTTATCTTCTTGTACAAACCATGAGGTTTGTACAAGTTTTGGTCCAAGTAGATCAAGGACCTCCACATAAAACCAGATGTCCTCATACTTAATAGCTGAGTAGTATTGCATTGTGTAATTGAACCACTTCTGTTGTGGAGCATCTGGGTAGTTTCCAACTTCTCACTATCACAAATAAGGCCACTATAAACATCATGGAATATGTGTCCCCATGGCATGGAGGGGTATCTGTTGGGTATATGCCCACAAGGTGTAAAGCCAGGTCTTCAGGCAGATCTATTTCCAATTTTCTGAGGAAATTCCAGATCGATTTTCAGAGTGGTTGTATTAGTCTACAATCCCACCAGCAATGGCTGAGTGTTCCTCTTTCTTCACATCCTTTCCAGCATGTGCTGTCTCCAGAGTTTTTTTTTTTAATTTTTATTTTCTATATTCTATGTTTACATTCCAAAGGCTTTCCCCTTTTCCAGTCCCCCCCCCACCATATGTCCCATAATTCCTCTCCCCCGCCCAACTATTCCCCAATCATTCCCCACCCCCATGATTTCTCTGTTCTGGGTCTACAAAACTGGATCCAATCTTTACAGGCCCAGGGTCCTCTCCTTTCTTCTTCTTGGGAGTCATTTGACTTGCTAATTGTGCCTTGAGTATTTAGGGCTTCTGGGCTCATTAATATCCACTTATCAGTGATTGCATTTCATGTGTATTCTTTTGTGATTGGGTTAGCTCACTTAGGATGATATTTTCCAGATCTAACCATTTACCTACAAATTGCATGAGTTCATTATTTTTAATTGCTGAGTAGTACTCCATTGTATAAATATACCACATTTTCTGTATCCATTCCTCTTTTGAGGGATATCTGGGCTCCTTCCAATTTCTGGCTATTATAAACAAGGCTGCTATAAACATAGTGGAGCATGTGTCTTTATTGTATGCAGGGGAATCCTCTGGGTATATGGCCAGGAGTGGTATGCCAGTATCCTCTGGAAGTGACATGCCCAATTTTCTGAGGAACCGCCATACTGATTTCCAGAGCGGTTTTACCATTTTGCAATCCCACCAACAGTGGAGGAGTGTTCCTCTTTCTCCACATCCATAGATTCCAAGGTTTTTGTTTTGGGTGAGGATGAGTTCCTTATTCAGATATAATGCTGTGCAGAATAACCATGAAGTCCTCCCCTAACTTCATCCTCTGACTTTGCTTAATGATGAACTTTAACCTGGATATTTAATATGTAATAAACCAGACTTTCCCTAAATTGATATTTGTTAGAGTGTCTCATCACAGCAATAGAAAAGAATCTATAAAAGAAATTGTTCTGAGAAGAGATGTGTGGATTTATACAGGGTCTTAACATGTGGTTTTAGGCAGTTGGACAGTTTGGCTGGAAGCCTGGATAATTTTGAAGCTTTGGGGTAGAAATCTATTGAGCACTCATTGAATTGAGCTATTGTTGTGGGAACTTGGAGAATAGAATTAAGACAATAAAAACTGTGGAGGTATAGCTTGGGAAGTTTCAGAAGGGAGCAGATGCTTAATTTAAAAATGGACTATGAGATATTCACATCATATTTTGGCCACTAAAACTATATATGCTGACCATGCAGTGCTGTGCTTAACAGATCAGCAGCACCAGAATGAAAACTTCTGGGTATGTACTTCAGGGAAATAGCACATAGGTTAAATGGGGCTGAAGAATTACCTGTAATTAACATTAGCTCAGCAACACTGAAGTAAAATATTTTCTTTTCCATTGGAACAAGAAAAAGGCATTTTTTCAGGGCCAACACACGGAAGCTGTAGTCCAGAGAAGCTAAATGCTACATTGCAAGATAGAAGCCAAACTTAGCAATTTAGAAATTATCTTGGTGGTATTGATTTTGAAGGCACTGGTATCCATGATCAAAGAGTGTTAGAGAGTGGATAAGGCCTAGGACCTTGTGGCAGTGTTAGGGTCCCTGAAGAGAGGTCATGAGAGGCCATTGGTGAAGGTGCATAATCAGTTAAGTGGAGACCTAGGATATCAAAGACGTGATACCATGAGAGGTCAGTGAAGCATGGTAGCAAACAGCAAATGGTCTGTGCCCTCAAAAAAAACCCTGGAGTTTCAAATGGCAGAACCAGAAAAATAAGGCTGCTCGAGCATTTTAGAGTCAGAGGACGATACGGGGAGTTCCAGATATTCAACTTTAAGCAACTAAGTTTGGATGTACACTAACAAATTGGTTTTTGCTATGATCTAATTTTTAAAATCTGCTCTTCTATTCTGAAAGAAGAAAACATGTAAAATGTGATTTTGAAAGAAATCTTGTATATGAAAGAAAGTTGTTTCCGCTTTTAAAAGGTCTGGGTGCTCTTCCAGGAGACATGTCTATGATTTCCAGGACTCACAGGGCATCTTACAATCATCTATAACTCCAGTCCCAGGGGTTTAGATGCCAGCTTCTGGCCCCTGAAGGCATTATGCACACACATGGTCCACAAACATACATGTAGGATAAAAATATCACAACACATAAAAGTAAATAAGTAAACAGTATAAAAGTAATCTTGGAATTTTAATTGCTGAATATTTTTAAACCGTGAGATTTAAAAAAAAAAAAAAAACTCCATTAAAGAAGTGATAATGTCTCCCATATATGTGCAGTGTCTAACAAAGGTTACTTTTTCACTGTGAGAGTATCACATATACTGGGTCAGTACATTAGTTTATGTATGAATGGAGGAATGAACAAGTTAGTCTCTAAAGAAAAAGCTCTGACCCAGAATTATTCCTGTCTGAAAGGACGGCAGGGACAAAAATGGAGAAGAGCCTGATAGAAAAGAGGTCAAGTGACTGGCCCAAATTGTGATCCAGCTCAAGAGGAGGCTCAGGGTCTGACACTATTACTGATGCTATGATGTAATGACAGACAGGAACCTAGCATGGTTGCCCTCAGGGAGGCCCAGCAAGCAGCTGATAAAGTCAGATGCAAATACTAACTCCAAAACAATGGGCAGAAGACAGGGTTCCCTGTGGTTGAATTGGGGAAAAGCTGGAAGAGGCTGAAGAGGAGTGCAGCCTCAGGGGAAGACCAGCAGTCTCAACTGTCCTGGATTCCCAGGAACTCTCAGACACTGAGCCACCAACCAGGCAGCATATACCAGCTGATATGAGGCACCGATGGCACATCTACAGCAGGGTACTGCCAGGTCTGGGCTCAGTAAGATAAGATTTACCTAACACCCAAGAGACTTGAAGCCCTAGGGAGTGGGGAGGTCTAGTGGGGTAAGATTTGGAGGGGAGGGGGACATCCTCTTGGAGACAGGGGAAGGAAGTATGGGATTGGGAGTGGTCAGGGTTGGACCAGGATAGGGATGAAGACTGGAATGTAAAATAGGATTAAAGAATAAAAAAATTAAAAAGAAATATGTAAAAATTATTGGGAAAGCATATTAGCACTTGCAACGCACTCATCAAGCAAGAAGCATGAATATGGACAATAGTAAATGGTTCACAGTGCCTTCACTCACTGGGACATCATACAGCCTCTAACAGTCTTTAGCATTTTTAAAGGCGTTCCCCACTGTATTCCACCAGTAGTAGAAGAAGGTTTTGGAATTTCAACCACAAAATGTAATGAGAGCACTGCCAGGATATTCTACTCTTCAGGAGGTTTCTGATAACTTTTCCCTTGCTACTGACCTGTAGAATTGCTTTTTTGTGATTAATTAATTAATTATTAATTTTTTAAAAAATTATTCCTTATATACACTGTATCCTGACCACAGTTTCCCTTACCTCCACTCCTCACAGTTAGTCCTTACCTCCACTCTCCCCAAATCTACTTCTCTTCAATTTCCTTCAAGGAAAAGAGCAGGCCACCTAGGGATAGGAACTGAACAGGAAATAACAAAATCAGACTAGACCCAAAACTTCATGTCAAGACTGGATGAGAGAATTCAGTAGAAGGAAAATGGTCCCAAGCTCAGGCAAGAGAATCAGATTCCCCTCCCCACTTCCACTGTTAGAAGCCCCACAAAGACACCATGTTACACAACCATAATATATATGTAGAGGACCCAGCTTAGACCCATACAGGGTCTATGATTGACAGGTCATTTTCTGTGAGCCCCTATAAAGATGATATATGTTAGAATGTATTCCTATTATTATCCAGTATTTTTTTTGCAGTATCACTAAATAGAGAGAAAGAAGGGTATTAAAGACTTGATGCAGCAGTGTAGGAGAATACCAGGAGAGGGAAACTGGAGGGAGTTGATTGGGGAATAGGGGTAGGGGAGAGGGCTTATAGGACTTTTGGGGAGGGGGAACCAGGAAAGGGGAAATCATTTGAAATGTAAATAAAGAATATATCTAACAAAAAAGAATGAAGAAAATATTTTATGTTTTAATAAAAAACGAACACAGAAATAGCTGTATTCAGGCAGTTCTTTTTCCTGTGTATTGTCTTCTTTTATATCTCATAGCTAAGTTTTGGCTAAAAGATGATGCCTTTTTCCTTGTCTTCTTTTACAAGTTATCATGTCCAAATTTCTACCACACCTAATTATGGCTATGAAGAAATAAATTATTTAAACAGCTAAGTTACATGCAATTTCATTTTAATCTATTAACTTTCATTAAATAACATTTTTGCAAGTAAATATTATTTAAAATAATGTATGTATTTACAATAAGTTGTAGAACATGATGGACACCCAAAGCAGTTTCTTTTGTTCTTAGATTCATGTGTCATTAAGGTATATTTAATAATTTATTTTTTAGTTGGAAATATTACACAATATATTTTAAAATATTCTTTCCTATCTGTTAAATCTTCCAGATTCTCCCTACCTTTTCATCTTAACAACTGTGCATTCTCTTTTATGTCTTACTAAAAAATACCAAGCAAAACACAATTAAACACTCACATATTCCAGTGATATAAAACCTAATGACAAAGAGAAAGTATTTTAATAACAAGCACATTGGCATTCTGTAGGCATATTATTTAAACTAAGGAAACATTTTTTTTCAGAGCTCTAGCAGATTCTTGTATTCTGGATCCCACTATTTATTTCAATTTGTACCATCTTCCCTCATATAATTTTTTTCTTTCCAATTTCCCTTTAAAGATTACACAAATCAGTTGACCTCATGTTTTAGCCTCTAAGAAATTGACTTTCTAGAATTCCCTTGTTCTTTAAGATGTTGAGGTCTTTCAAGATATTCCTGAAACTATTGTGGTTCCTTGGCTTTACCAATTGGTAGAACTCTTGATTGTTTTGCTGTCCTAGCTGTGCAAGTTACAGGAAACCATCAGATACTAAGAGCATTATCCTCAGGGACTGGGTTTTCTTGTCAGATCCAGTTCAAATTGCTCAGTGCTATTTAATCTTATGTTTTTATCTTCAAGTTCTGTTACGAAACCAAGGGCAACAGCAATGGCATGTAGTGTTTGTGTGATCTCTTGAATTCCACTAACTAAACTTGAAGGGAGATGTCTCATACCTGACACAGGTGTTTTTGAGAGACAGGAATCTATTGTGCTTGGAGTGCTCTACTACTGAGCTAAATCCCCAACCCCATGCATTAACACTTAAGGTAGCATACTTTACACACACATACACACACACACAAGCACACACACACTCACACCTATATATATATATATATGTATATATATACATATGTGTATATTTGTATATTCATTAGTTGAATTTTATGAAATAAATAAAATCAATAATATTGAACATAATATATCGAACACATACATTCATACTTATTATATGCATATTTGAGTGAACATAAATTTACAGTATAAATTTAGAGTATATAAACTTATTTTATACATTTTGAGTAAACATAAATTTATCATAGGGAAAAATTGTTGTTTCTCCTATGACTTTTTCAAACATCCTTAATGTTATTTATTCATCTTTTCTTGTCACTCCTCTATATTACTCTCCCTCCTCATTACCTGATTAAGTTCTATACAAATTGTATAGAATGTTAGTTCAAATTTAATTTTTTGATACTTATCTCATGATAAGACTAGAGCCAAGTTCTTATAGGCTGAAAACCATAAAAGTTAATTTTCTTCTTTTGCAATCATGCTGTTTTTAATTCAATTAAACACAAGAGCAAGAGTTTAATGTATTTCTTTTAATTAAACATGTGTTCAAATATTGAATTTTCCTAAGAACATTATTATTTATATTTTTAACTGAAAACTATTAAAAGTACAATATAGTTTCAATTTGGTGAATCTCTCCCTTGTTAAAAAAATGCTATTAGAAAGTCCAAAAGATACAAAATGTAACTTCTAATACTAGATGTTCACACACTAGTTATTAAATGACTTACTCGGTTTACTTGATTGTTACAGGAAACGTTTAATCATACGTGTATTTAAATATTCATCTGAAAGAATGGAGAAAACAAATCTCATTTATTTTTCCAAAATTTCCTCACTGAAGACAAAAAGTTGCCAACCACCATTGTCAAGATATAGGGTAGGATATACGGACATTGTAAGGATTTTATGTTACAGTGGCAGTTTTCATTTTGCAGAATTGTAGGTAGTTTACAAACTACATCACTGAAAATAGAACCCACAAATTAATAATTTAAATCTTACTTGTATGCTTTGCATTTAGCATGAGACTTTGCAGAACAAGGGGTACTGTGTTATCCCACATTTTTAATCTTTGTTTTGAATGACAAAGTTTTGAATAATGGTGGCACACAGGTGTGATACTTTATTTAGAATATAAAACAAATAGAGTTCTCAACTGGATATAGCAGTATTAGATATGTCATCATGTGTGTGACACATGAAGTCAGAAAATAGGTCATCACATGAAAATTGCTAATATTAAAAATATATTTTTCTTTTTGAGAAATTGAAAGGGATTCATTGACAATGTATTCATGTAATTTAAGTTGCTCAAGTAAGCATTGATTCAAAATTAGTTTTACATTATAAGCATCTTTATACTTTGGACCTAAGAACTGCCAGGAGCCATTCTCACTTAGATCTCAAAACACCCACCTTTCAGACATTTCTAGCCTGCTTTTTCTAGCCTGCTTTTAGAAGGAAAAATAGTAACTCAGGTGATACTACTGGTTTACAGGACATACAGGAATCATGTAGAACAGCTGTGGTTTAGCACTGTGAGAGGCCAGGAAAAGCCATTGGTGAAGGTGCAGACTCAGTTACAGTTGCTAAGAGCTCAGGACTGAAGGCGTCATAAAAAGTTGAGGCTTGGCACGATGAAAGGAGCCTATGAGAGGCTATTGGTGAAGTCTAGTTTCAGTGGACAAATCTCAGAGTACTGTAGTATTGTAGAGTACCATGGAATGATCAACAATAATAGCAGCAGCAGTAGAGTCACCCAGACCCTGCAGTGCTACAGAGGGCAGAGCTGAAGGAGTGTGCCAAACCCCTTTGGAGGAGTCCGGAAGAATTTGTGTGGATCCCAGACATTGAAACAAGAAACTGTAACATTGAAATTGCTTAGACTACCAAACAAGGAGCAGACATAGGCTGGTCTGTGGCCCTGGGCACATATGTAGCAAAGGACTGCTTTTTTCTGGCCTCAGTGGAAGAGGATGTGCTTAATCCTGTGGAAATTTGATGCTCTGGGAAAGATTGATGGTGGAGGGAGTGAGATGAGGGTGGGTGGGCAGGAAGGAATACCCTCTCGAAGACTGGGGGAGATGGGATGGGTGAAGAACTTTGGGAGTGGACCAGGAAGAGGAGCAACTTTAAGAATGTAAATAAATAAAATAATTTAATAATAAAAAGAGGAAAAAAGAAAAAAAAGATTAGCCAAGTAGTTAAATGGTCATTACATGTAAAGCTCACCTGAGTGGGCTAGAACAAATGGAGCTCACCTGTGGTTAGTTTACCATAGCAACTCCTTTCCACTTCACCTCAAGTGCCAAGTTCCTGCAGCAATCGCCAAGCTTTTCCCTGAGATTCTGAGAGACAATTCTGAGAAACTGTTCCTGAGAAATAATACTAGTCCCCTGAGATTGTTCCCCAAATACAATGACTTTTCCCCTTTACCCCTCCCTACACCTTGCTTGATTCCCTTTAAATTGCCTTGTGTGAAATATAAAATTTGACAGCTTGATCAGAATAATGTCTTACTGTCCATCTCTAGCTTCTCTTGTCTCTCGCCTTCTCCAAGATGGTCCGGGGACCCTGTTGACTGTCCTGCAGGTCAGGACAGAGAACCATTGTAATAATCCTGAAAACAAAATATAGTTATGAACTGTTAATGAAAAGGCAGTTGCCAAGTCCCTTCCCTCCTGAGTTGCTTTTGTTCTTGATGTTTTACTCCTGACAGTGGAAATCTAACTAGACAGACATTTCTGCTCAGAACTTTTCGGGTGTTGTCTTCTCACTGGGTAGCCTTGTCTAGCCTCCACATGAGGTTTTGTTGTTGTTGTTGTTGTTGTTGTTGTTGTTGTCTTGTCTCATTGTATGATATTTTGTCTCATTTGACTGTCATCTCAAGGTCTGTTCTTTTCTGAAGAAATACACAGGGAGTGGATCTGGGAGAAAAGGGAGGAGTAGGGCTCTAGAAGAAGTACAGGGAAGAGAAATGGTGGTTGAGATGTATTGTATAAGAGAATAATCTATTTTTAATAAAAATAAACTAATAAAAATTACATACAGTAATTTAATAATAAATATAGATTTGTTTCCTGCTTTTAAATTTTATTTATCTATTACTGTAAGCTCAGGGTAAAGGTTCATCTTAATTAATTATACCTCACAAATCAGAGGTGGATGCTCTCAGCCAACCATTGGACTGAGCACAAGGTCCCAAATGGAAGAGTTAGAGAAAGGAGCTGGTAGCCCCACAGGAGAGACAACAATATGAACCAACCATTACCTCCAGAGCTCCCAGGGACTAAACCATGAACCAAAGAGTACATATAGAAGGACTGATGACTCCAGCTGCATATGTAGCAGAGGATGGACTTGTTGGACATCAAGGGGAGGAGAGGCCCTTGGTCTTAAGAAGACTGGATGCCCCAATATAGGGGAATGCCAGGAGAAGGAAGCAAGAGTGGGTAGGTTGGTGAGCAGGTTGGGGGGGAATGGGAGAGGGGGCTTTAGGAGGGGAAACCAGAAAAGGGGATAACATTTGAAATATAAATAAAGAAAATATCTAATAAAAATGAAAAATATAATATTTTTCACTTGAGGGAACTGATCATCTGGATTTTTATCACTCAAGTTTTTATTTAATTATAAGATAATGAATCAAAAACTTACAATGTGAATTTCTTCAGTATAACAGTCTTCAGTTATATAAAGATCCTAAATTTTGTGTACAGTTAGATAACTTAAGCTGAATTTAATTCTTCATTTGGACACTAGATATCTCCTTTAAAATATGGTGTTGAATGTAAGTAGGGACAAGCACTATGAAATGATAAATAAAATTGATTTCCTATTTCTAATTACATCACAGAGTTTTTACTATTTGTGATAGATAAATGCATATTCAATAGTGGATGTATGATAGTTCGAACTGTTAAGACATTTATAGAGATGTATAGAATTTAAGGTTGGTTAATCTGGTGTGTGCTCTTTATTATATTTTCAATTTTTTAAATTATGATGTTTAGTAAGGCATGGGGGAATGTAAAACAAGTATCTATAAGTGACCTCAAAATGACATATAGAATATAGTGTTAAATAAAAACAGCTGAAAAACAACAGAAAGCCCACATACACATGGAAACTGAACAATACTCTACTCAATGACACCTTGGTCAAGGAAGAAATAAAAAAGAAATCAAAGACTTTTTAGAATTCAATGAAAATGAAGGTACAACCTACCCAAATCTATGGGACACAATGAAAGCAGTGCTAAGAGGAAAACTCATAGCTCTAAGTGCATCCAAAAAGAAACTGGAGAGAGCATATACTAGCAGCTTAATGGCACACCTTAAAGCCCTGGAAGAAAAACAAGTTAATTCACCCAGGAGGAGTAGAAGACAAGAAATCATCAAACTCAGGGCTGAAGTCAATCAAATAGAAACAAAGAGAACCATACAAAGAATCAACAAGACCAGGAGCTGGTTCTTTGAGAAAATCAACAAGATAGATAAACCCTTAGCCAGTCTAACCAAAGGACACAGAGACAGTATACAAATCAACAAAATTAGAAATGAAAAGGGAGACATAACAACAGAAACTGAGGAAATTCAAAACATCATCAGATCCTACTACAAATGTCTATACTCAAAACAACTGGAGAATCTGGAGGAAATGGACGATTTCCTAGATAGATATCAAATACCAAAATTAAATCAGCATCAAGTAGATCAGCTAAATAGTCCCATAACCCCTAACGAAATAGAAGAGGTTATAGAAAGCCTCCCAACCAAGAAAAGTACGGGACCAGATGGTTTTAGTGCAGAATTCTACCAGACCTTCAAAGAAGACTTAACACCAATACTTTTCAAACTATTCCACAAAATAGAGACAGAAGGGATACTGCCCAACTCATTCTTTGAAGCCACAATTACGCTAATACCTAAACCACAAAAAGATCCAACAAAGAAAGAGAACTACAGGCCAATTTCTCTTATGAATATCGATGCAAAAATACTAAATAAAATTCTTGCCAACCGAATCCAAGAGCACATCAAATGATCATTCACCATGATCAAGTAGGCTTCATCCCAGGGATGCAGGGATGGTTCAACATACGGAAATCCATTAATGTAATCCACTACATAAACAAACTAAAAGAAAAAAAACCACATGGTCATCTCATTAGATGCTGAAAAAGCAATCGACAAAATTCAGCATCCTTTCATGCTAAAAGTCTTGGAAAGAGCAAGAATTCAAGGCCCATACCTAAACATGGTAAAAGCAATCTACAACAAACCAGTAGCCAACATCAAAATAAATGGAGAGAAACTTGACGCAATCCCACTAAAATCAGGGACTAGACAAGGCTGCCCTCTCCATATTTTTTAAATATAGTACTTGAAGTTCTAGCGAGAGCAATTAGACAACATAAGGAAGTCAAAGGGATACAACTTGGAAAGGAAGAAGTCAAACTATCATTATTTGCAGATAATATGATAGTTTACTTAAGTGACCCAAAAAAACTCCACCAGAGAACTTCTACAGCTGATAAACGACTTCAGCAAAGTGGCTGGTTATAAAATTAACTCAAGCAAATCAGTAGCCTTCTTGTACTTAAAGGACAAGCAGGCTGAGAAAGAAGTTAGGGAAAGAACACCCTTCACAATAGCCACAAACAACATAAAGTACCTTGGCGTAACTCTAACCAAACAAGCGAAAGATCTGTATGACAGGAACTTCAAGTCCTTGAAGAAAGAAATCAAAGAAGACCTCAGAAGGTGGAAAAATATTTCTTGCTCCTGGATTGGCGGGATCAATATAGTAAAAATGGCCATCTTACCAAAAGCAATATACAGATTCAATGCGATCCCCATCAAAATCCCAAGTCAATTCTTTATAGATCTAGAAAGAGCAATTCTCAAATTCATCTGGAGCAACAAAAAACCCAGGATAGCTAAAACTATTCTCAACAATAAAAGGACTTCTGGGGGAATCAATATCCCTGACCTTAAACAGTACTACAGAGCAATTGTGTTAAAAACTGCATGGTATTGGTACAGCAACAGGCAAGTGGATCAATGGAATAGGATTGAAGACCCAGAAATAAACCCACAGACTTATGGTCACTTGATCTTTGATAAAGGAGCCACAACCATCCAGTGGAAAAAAGATAGTCTTTTCAACAAATTGTGCTGGTTCAACTGGAGGTCAACATGCAGAAGAATGCGAATTGACCCACTCTAATCTCCTAGCACTAAGATCTACTCCAAGTGGATCAAGGACCTCGACATAAAACCAGACACACTGAAACTATTAGGAAAGAAACTTGGGAAGACCCTGGAGGACATAGGCACTGGAGGAAAGTTCCTGAACAGAACATCAAGAGCTTATGCACTAAGATCAAGAATTGACAAATGGGACCTCCAAATTACAAAGTTTCTGCAAGGCACAGTACACTGTCAGAAGGACAAAACGACAACCAACAAAGTGGGAAAAGATCTTCACCAACCCCACATCCGACAGAGGGCTAATATCCAATATATACAAAGAACTCAAGAAGTTAGACCCCAAAGAACCAAATAACCCTATCAAAAATGGGGTACAGAGCTAAACAAAGAATTTTCACCAGAAGAAATTCGGA
The DNA here is from genome assembly GCA_964023405.1 of Apodemus agrarius. Classification (NCBI taxonomy): domain Eukaryota; kingdom Metazoa; phylum Chordata; class Mammalia; order Rodentia; family Muridae; genus Apodemus; species Apodemus agrarius. Next base: position 10,527,527 of record OZ030020.1, on the reverse strand, counting down.
TGGCTGAGAAACACCTTAAGAGATGTTCAACATCGTTAGTCATCAGAGAAATGTAAATCAAAACAACCCTGAGATTCCACCTCACACCAGTCAGAATGGCTAAGATTAAAAACTCAAGAGACAACAAATGCTGGCGAGGATGTGGAGAAAGAGGAACACTCCTCCACTGTTGGTGGGATTGCAAAATGATAAAACCGCTCTGGAAATCAGTGTGGTGGTTCCTCAGAAAATTGGGCATGTTCCTTCCAGAGGACCCTGGCATACCACTCCTGGGCATATACCCAGAGGATTCCCCTGCATACAATAAAGACACATGCTCCACTATGTTTATAGCAGCCTTGTTTATAATAGCCAGAAATTGGAAGGAGCCCAAATATCCCTCAAAAGAGGAATGGATACAGAAAATGTGGTATATTTATACAATGGAATACTACTCAGCAATTAAAAATAATGAATTCATGCAATTTGTAGGTAAATGGTTAGACCTGGAAAATATCATCCTGAGTGAGCTAACCCAATCACAAAAGAATACACATGAAATGCAATCACTGATAAGTGGATATTAATGAGCCCAGAATCCCTACATACTCAAGGCACAATTAGCAAGTCAAATGATTCCCAAGAAGAAAGGAGAGGACCCTGTGTCTGGAAAGATTGGATCCAGTTTTGTAGAGAAACTGTGAGGGGAGGCGGAATGATTGTGGAATAGTTGGGGGGAGAGGAACTATGGGACATAGGGAGGGGGGAACTGGGAAAGGGGAAAGCCTTTGGAATGTAAACATAGAATATAGAAAATGAAAAAAAAAAGAAATAAAAAAACAGCTGAACTCATATTAGGTAGAGATTTTTGACTATTTATGTTTTACTAAAACAGAATAATATACATATACATATACATATACATATACATATATATATAGTCACACACAGCTTGCATGCACACAGTCACACACACATGCAAAAACATTTATGTGTATAAAGAGAGAAAATTTAAAAAGTAGACACACAGATAGAAGGAAACATCCCATAGCTTAAGCGTGAACCCTTTTTTTATACTAAGTCCCTAAGTCTTAGAACAGTGAATGGGCTCATGTTTACAGATACATATTGACTTTATTTTGATCTTCTAATAAAGAGTTTCAAGCTCAACAATTGGTCTAAAATAATAGGAAGTATTACATAACAAAATGGAGATTGGAATTTCAAAATAAAAAAATTAATGTAGTAATAAGTGATGTGTTCATTTTAGATACTCTATGAAGGATAATGTTTTATATTTTGTGCTAAAGTCTATGTAGGTTCCATACTTAATGGCTCCATCATTATTTGAATGAGAATGGCCCCCATAGACTTATATATTTGAGTACTTACTTCCCTGATAGTAGAACTGTTTGGGAAGGATTAGAAGGTGTGAACTTGGTGAGGGATGTATCATACTATGAGGAGAAAATTTCAAAATTTGACTTTTAGATAATTCTAGATTCTATCTTGTTGACAAACAATATAAGATATTAAGGGGAAGGTAATATTAAAATTGTAACATTTACTTTTCTATCACATTTTAAAGTTTCTCAATTATGTATTGTTGTGTTTTTGAGATTATAGTTTTATTACAACATTTCTGTTATCCATTCCTGCCGATATCTTTTATTTTTAAAGGATGATTGTTAATTCATGCACATAAGTATATATATATATATATATACACCATATTTTAATAAGATGGCTGTGTTTTTATTTAGAGATTACCAGGACAAATATGAAATGATTCTACTAAAGCGATTATTAAACTTCTATGAAAACTTTTCTCTTTTTCTCATGGTAAATGATTATCTTAAACAGATAACTCTGAAAGGTGCTAGAAAGAAGGCAAAGGCTGTCTAAAAACATGTTCTTATCGAAAGTCTGACATCAACAACTTGATATATAGACTCTTGAAAAGATATCAATGTTGTGTACTGAATCATACTCAGCTTTTAAAATTAATCCCTTTGAGAGGCTGCGAATACAGGTCCCATGTAATCTGTATTCTAGGGGTGTGATGGCTATTCTTGGTGTCAACTTGAATAATATGAAGTTTTATTTTTAGTTTGAACAATGGCATGGTGGGCCACAAGTCTAGAGTTATGAACCACTTTGAAAATTAAGTATCTGTAAATCAGGGGAAAAACAGGTAGATATCTTATTATTATTAAATAATTACCAATATTATGCCTGTAATTTTGGAGTTTTGCAACCATCACTTAAAATTTTATATTTGTCTAGAGTTTGAAAATTACATTTTAAGACTCAAAATGACAATTTTATAGAGTCAAGCAGTATCCTCAGACAATGCAAGAAATTAATATTTATCTAGTACTATAAGATATTTCTCCACTGTGATATTTTCTAAAAAGTTGATGTAGATTTTAACACAGTATAAAGAAATAAAGCACTTTCAGTCTCATAGCACAGACTAGTCAAATGCTTTTCCTGAAAGGTCATCTTGATGTAGCAGCTGCTCATTGAAAAATGTTTTATCCAGTCTCACATTAGTATGTAAATAATTCTGATTATGGGCTGTTCCTTCCATCATTTGGTTACTGCCATAATCACTACTTCTTTCTGCTGCTATGTTACCACTGGGGACTTTCATCAGAATTTTACTTCCTGCCCTGAGATTGCGTATTTTATAAATTATGTCCAACATTGTCTTGTGTTTCATCTGGCATTTCATTTTGAACAGGTAAAGAGAATTACCATTATATGATTAACAAATTCTCTAATTTTTAAATATGTCAAACCAAAAGGAGTCAGTTTGAATATACCTCTGAACCAGATTAGAACATTTCATGTAATATGAAAAAATTGCTTTTGTATGAAAATATACCAAATTGTTGGGTATAAAATATTACTGTGGTCAACCTGAACTAATAAATAGAAAAGGATTTATATTATATGTGGTATAATAACAGCTTGAAAGTCTTTAAAAATTCATGTGCTTATTACTTAAGTATGCAAAGCATTTGCTTTTAAGTATCAGGACCAAACTTGGGTTGAGAAAGGAAGCTCCTCCTATCACAGGGAAAGAGGTACACCTTATGTACAACCCTGTCTATGTAAATCCATGACTTTTAAACTTAACTGGCACCAAATTCATTAATATGAACTGGTCCAAAGACAATGAAGTGAATCTATATTCATTTTTTTTCTTTTCAGCAGCCAAAGATTTCTAAATTAGTCTTTCTATAATATAAAAGTAAGAAAAATATATGGATCGATGAGATATTTGGTTTATTATCTTAAAGGAGAATGAGTGACAATAATTGTTAGGTATTTTGAAGAGCCCAAAACAAACAAAAGAAAAAGAAACAAAATAGCCACCCAACAACAAAATAAACAAACAAAAAAACACAAAAATAGGAAAATAGTATACTTGATTGTTTTTATAATCAGACAATATTATTTAAATAATTTTAGTTATTTGTCTTATATGTTGAAATGCATTGTAAATAAATATCTTTCTATTATATAAGGAGATTTAGGATAGACACAAAATTGTATTTTCCTTTATCATGCCCTAAACATTTCAGATATTTAAAGAATTGTTAGTTATTTCCTCATGTTGACAGTTGATTTTGAGGAAACAAAAGTTTAAATATTTTAAAATATTAATATCATAGATAAATCCCATTATTTTAAATGTAATTTGTATTTCAAATCATGACCAATATAATATTATATTAACCAATTGTTGCATAAGTAAAGTATCATAAAGTCAAAGGCTGTTTCTCGATCATAGAATAAGTTTCCAATCAATATAATTGACTAAAAATAAATTTATAACTGAGAAGATTTTCTTTGTATTTTGTTTTAGAGTTTGAGTCCTGGATCAGTCCTCCCTGTGATTTTAAACTAGGGTAGGGAAGCAAACAAAGATAAAAGCAAAAACAAGCACTCAGTAAAAGCCAAAGTGAAGGAAAAGAAAAAAATGGTCTATTCAAGTGCTGCAGTAACAAAGAAAGATTTTACAAAGAAGACTTCATGGTGCTTGGTTATTATTAATCTAAAAACATGATATCATTGCCCTACCCCATTCTAGGATCTGTTATATTCCAGGCTCTCTAGGTGAGCAGTTAAATGAAAAGTTCTAACTCTTCATGCTCTATCAAAAGATGTTCTGACTTAAAAACAGAGTGTACCCTGAACTGTAGTTGTGCAAGTATTTCATTGAGAGGTAATTCATGAATTATGATTTAGCATAGACAACACTACTTCATGTAGTACACTATATTCATACTCACTTGACTTGATCATAAACCCACGTTCACTCAGATTTCCCTGAACTGTGGACACACACATTTCCATAACTTCATCACTGGATATTTATAGAGAGACTGATTATCATTTAAATAATTTATAAGTGGTTAATATCCATAAACTTGTGATTAATGAAAAATGTATGTTAGTATTTACTTTAATAGTGTTCTTTGCATTTTTAGGTGGTTCATGTCTGGTCCACAGAACTTTATAGAGGCATGGAAACATCACACAATTACTGTCCACATCAGCATTGGAATACCTAAACTGTACTTATCTTCCAGAATTTCTCACAGTTGAGAATATAAGAGCCTTTCTTTTTTATTACTTTTAATTTTATTTTATTTTAAAATTTTTATTATATATTTGCTTTATTTACATCTTAAATGTCATCACCCTTGCCTGTTTCCCCTCTGAAAACCCCCATCCCATTCCCCACCCTTCTGCTCACCAACTCCTCCCCCCACCACGCTCCCAGTTTTCTGACCTGGCATTCCCCTACACTGGGGTATTGAACCTTCACAGGACCAATGGCCTCTCCTCTTACTGATGTCCAGAGGCCATCCTCTGTCATATATGTAGCTGGAGCCATGGGCCCCTGGATATGCTCTTCCCAGTTGGTGGTTTAGTCCCTGGGAACTCTGGGGGTACTGGCTGGTACATATTATTGTTCCTCCCATGGGGCTACAACCTCCCCCACCCCAGTTCTTGGATCCTTTCCCTACCTCTTCCGTTGGGGACCCTATACTCAGTATACTGGTTGGCTGTAAGCCATGGGTATTTTGATCTTCCTTCTAAGTCAAAGTATCCACACTTTTGACTTCCTTCTTCTTGAGCTTCATATGGTCTGTGAATTATATCTTGGGTTTTCTGAGCTTTTGGGCTAATATCCACTTATCAGCGAGTACATACCTTTTTTCAGTCCAGTTGTTTTCCCCCTCCTGTTCTCCCCTCCAACAGTTCCTCATCTCATTCCTCCTTTCCTGTTTCCATTAGGACTTCCCTTTCTTACAAAAGTAGAGAGAGTTAAACTTCTTCCATTCTTTTCCAAGCAGCTGGAAAGCATCTCAAGGCAAAGGGTGGGGAGGGCAGAACGATGCATGGCAGTAATGGGAGATCCGCAGATACTGAGACATTGCTAGAGACAGCAGTCTTTAGTTTGAAACTATTCAAAGTGTAGAAAGCAGAAAATGTACCTCCTCTTAAATAGCGGGATGTGAGATGTCAAGCACTGCTTCCTGCTATGGCCCGCTGATAACTTCACAAAGTACAAGACATTGTAAGGATCCAAAGGCAAATCCTAAGTGCTCATTGCAGACACATTGTAAAGGTGACTTTTCTAGACCATTAATGGCAATGATTAATTCTAAAAACTCTTGTAATTAAACTTGTCTTTTAAGAAAGGTGAAGTTTTATGAGGTAAAATGGAAGCAGTGTTAGGAAACATTTGGCTTCCAACTGGAGGGAGAAATATTTTAAACTGTTGTAATAGCAAATATTATCAATTCATTTTTCCTTTTTACTGATTAATTATGTTATCTGATAACTTTCATAAATGTACCCAATATATTCTGATGACTATTTCCACAGCATTTCTTATCTTCTTCCCATCTTTTTCAATCATGCCTCATCTGCCTAGTGCTGTTCAGATATTCATGACCTTCATTTCGTTCCGTTACCCATTTAGTTTAGAGAGTGCCATTTGACTCTTCAAATATAATTTCCTAACTCTAGGAAAATATGGAATTTTGAGTGATAGCTGCTAAACTCCACAAAGACTGACATCATACTTGGAACTGTTTCCTAATAAGAACATATCTGCTGGAGCCTGGTGGTATCATGGGCAGGTACCCTAATGAGGGCATCAATTTCCCCTCTCTGCAAAAGTGTCAGCAGTAAAAGTTTACTAGTGAATGGGAATGCTGTGAGCCCTCTCTTACTTAGGGTTATGATTCCTGTAATGAACCAAAGAAAATTGGGGAGAAAATCGTTTGTTTGGCTTACACTTCCACATTGCCATTTATTACCGGAAGAAGTCAGAACAGAACTCCAGCAGAGCAGGAATGTGGAAGCAGTACCTAATGATACAGGGGTCATGGGGGAATGCTGCTGGCTTGTTCTTCATGGCTGCCTTTTTCACAGAATCCCCAGTCTAGGTGTGGGTAACTCATAATGGGCTGAGCCCTTCCATATGAATCACTAATGAAGAAAATGCTTTATGAGATTGCTTACAGCCTGATTTTATGGAGGCATTTACTCAATTGACACTCCACCCACTTGAATTACTCTAACTTGAGTCAAGTTGACAAAAAACTAGCCAGCCCAAGTCCTTTTTACTCATGCCTGATGTTTAACTGAACCACATATATAGAAATATTTCCATGTAGGATTATGCAAGATGTTGTGCGATTTAATTGCAAAGCCCATGTCTTGGCTAGGAAACCTATGGTTCTAATCTTTGCTTCCTCTGACTGCTTCTGTGGTATTCCTTGAGCCTAAGATGGTGTTTTATATATAAGACTGAATTATAACTGACCAATCACATCACTTGCTATTTTCTCTCAGCACCTTGTATGAACAGAAATCACTGCATCTTCAACCATTTACTGTAGAGAGGCTTCCCCATAATGGTAGAGGTTAGCACTCATCTATGGCTATTAACACAAATATTTAGAAGACAGCTTGACATTATGCTAACTTGATCACTGGATATATTTTATAATTTTAGTCTGAATCCTGCCTAAAATTGACAGAAAGATGTCTATTTAAATATTTAAATTATGTAAATCACATAATAATATTTATTGATTTACACTTAAGAAGTACATTTAATTTTAGAAGTTGAGTTTTGGTTGCTTTAATATCCTTATTGGTTCACTTCTTGTGGTCTTAAAAGAAGCTAGTAATTAAAAATAAAAATTCTTGTTTACTTTTGTAAACTATTAATATTCATTTGTAATTTATATATGTAAACAAAATAATCAGATGAAAATAGAGTAATGAATTTAAAAGAGCATTAAATACACATTTTTACATTCTAGTAATATATTAATAAATATATATAAGTAATTATAGTAGAAATGAGAAAGGAATACTATGTTAAAATTTAACAAAGCATGAATGTTCAGCAATTTCAATTTAGACTAAACTCTGCAGAGATAAATGAATCAGAATACCAACTCAACTCCAAAAACACACCCTGTATTGGGGACATTTTCATGGAGGTAGATGTTTCTTCCTTATGTTACATGAGTCCTGATAGTAATTATCACATCACACCAAAAGTAACAGCGTCAGTTACAGAGAAGACAGAAAACCCAGATCTGACTCCTAGTCATCCTTTTCTAGATAAAACTTGTTATGACAGCCCTTTATTATTGCCCAGCAATTGGTTGCAAAGCTCCACAAGGCCTGCTGGCCTTGCAATGTAGGAAAACATACAGTATCATTGGGAAAATAGCCCCAATCTTCACTGCTGGATTTCAACTTTCCTTTAACTTCCTTTGATGCAATCTATAAATTATGTTTGATCTCAATGGGATCAGGCAGTTTGAGGTCCTTTTATAAGACTGTAAACCACTCAACCAATGTCAAGAGTTTCTCACAGGTCCGGAAACATTTTTCATCCTGTCACAGAATTTATATACTTACGTGCTATCTGTGAACAGGTAAGTCAATATATCTTATCCTTACAATATGCATGTATTTTATGCTTGCTACTTTCCATGTCCAGAAGGTGTTGGGGAGAAGGAACAAAGACCCAGGGACATGGGAATTCTTCAAACTGATAGAGCAATTTGGAAATAAAACCATTTATTTGAATGAGTATATTATCCATGAGTAGGAAATGACTCTCCTTTTGGACACATTTCTCTTTTATTTACCATTGTTTCTTGGAACTACCTAAGTGACATTTCTACTATAGGAACATTCATTTTGCCATGCAGGAAGTATATGAATGACTATGTACTCAATGCCTACATGCCTAGTCTAATGCTGCTGATATAAAACTTGTAAATCAAATAATTTTCATAGTAATTTTAATCAATATCTTTTATTCAAAATTAAAACAATTATAAAGTGCAGATATCTCTTTATCTTTGTCTTTAGTAACTTCCTCACACATTAAAGAACATAGCTTTTTCAATAAATTGGTATCTAAGATGATAATGTTACTTTAGTTTAAAAAGCAAATGCAGAATTTTGACATTCAACATGAGTGCAAGTGAATGAGTAGAAAATGCATATGTTCATTAACATGACCTCCATGGGTATATATCTGCCTGTAATACAGTCATAATGTTCACATTTTCACTAATATGGTTTGATTTCATTATTACAGTGATATTAAAAAATGCTTGAATACCTTTTTCAGTGATATCTGGCAAAAGAAAGCTTAATAAATAAATCATAACTATACATATATATTTATTTATACATATCTGCACATGTATATCTTTAACTCTCTCTCTCTCTATATATATATATATATATATATGTATATATATATATATATATATATATATATATTAGAGACTATTTACTGTAACACTTCAAAATTGAGAAAACAATTTTTGAGACAATAACAAAAATGTTTACATTATAACAACTAATATTTAGAAACACTAGACAGCATATGAAATTAAAATACATATATCTATATCTATATCTATATATCTATGGTAAGACTGATAAACTATATGTCAAGGTATGCCACTAAATTACATATAGGGGATATACAGAATGTATCAAAATATCTAATTGTGTCTACAAATAGTAATGAGAAAAATATCCGGGTCAGAATAAAGTATGGGGTGCTATCAGAAACCCAGGGACTCATAGACCCAGAAGCACAAACAAGTTCAGGGTCTAATCCTAGCAGATTTTTCTATTGGTCTTTATGGAATTGTAAATACCCATTTTTGTTTCTTCTTAGCTCTACAAGCATTAAGAATCAGATTATGACATTATACCACTAAACAATGAATAACTTCTGGAAGAAAACTCATCTGAGTATATTTCTCAATATTTACTGTCCATGAATTAAAGCCTAATATAATGTTATGTATTCTCAATACAAAATCATGTATTTGCTTCTAGTGTAAACCAAATGATTTAAATTGTGAGTAAACAAGGAATGAGAAACAAAATAAAACATGATGAATTAGAGGTCATGATTGTTTAAAACTGGTAAGATATTAAGTAATATAAAAATTCTACACATAAAAGATTGCTGTATTGGCCTATGACCCAGATAGGTTGAATAGTATAGAAATTAGAGAGTATTTACTGTAACTCTTCAAAATTGACAAAACAATTTTTGAGACAATAACAAAAATGTTTACATTATAACAACTAATATTTAGAAACACTAGACAGCATATGAAATTAAAATAATTGTGTGATTTCTTCACAATGTATCTTATCACAGTTGTCAAATGAATTAAATTAGCAAGTTTAAAAATGTTATTCACCTGTCTGTAAGCACACCATATCATCAATAACAGTGTCAGGTCATGGAGCCTCACTTTGAGATGGATCCCAAGTTGGGCAGGTAGCTGGATCTCCTTTCCCTCAGTCCCTCTCATTAATTAGGAAATAGGAAATGAATGAATATGGATGTCACCATTTTTTCATACTATTTTAAATATAGAATGTAGGCAAGAATTATTTAAATGGCTATCAAAAATTAAAGGAAAACCACTGAACAGAATGTTTTTGGTATAAGTTAGATATCTACACCTGGAAAGTACTTCTACTGCAAATGGAATGGAATCAACTTAGGTCTCCATACTCATATTATAAAAAAAAATAGATGGCATAAAATAAAACATTATGCTAACTAGAATAATTTGTATCTAACAAACAGCAGCCAATATCTATAAAAACATGTTGAAGATTCTTCAGCATGTAGCAGTGTGTAGCGAACATACATTCTTTACTAACATCAGTTTTGCAGCCTTAGGAAATGAAGGAAATATGAGTCATGAATGCATAGAGATACTATATCCCCCACACACTGGCCTTTGAGTCATTTTGAAAACTACAGATACTATTGTCTGTTTCTTGGATTGACAGACATTTTTCACCATTGATAGTTGCTAGGCTATATAAATGTTTGAATGTGTTTCAAGTTTTTTGTCATCAAGTTGAATCCCCAAGGAATTACTGTATACAAGATAATTTCTGTGATTTGTTTTAAAAATTATTGTGTAAGTCATGTAGTTGTAGTATGTTAGGTAAAAATGCTACCAAAATTTTAGATTATATGTTCATAATTTTCCACAATTAGGAGGAAAATACCAATTAGTTTGCTTATCTAAATAGATTACTCCTACAGAAACACAACTCTCTCTCTCTCTCTCTCTCTCTCTCTCTCTCTCTCTCTCTCTCTTTCTCTCTCTCACTCATGAGACAATTCTGTCAATTATAGTGAAAGCAAACTTAGAAGATTGCGTTTTCAAAATACTTTAGGTAGTTTTGTTGTAGCTTTGAATATTTTATAGACAAGATGAGAACCAACATAGAAATCTACTGTGTGAAGTGCCAGGCAGTTATCACAGCTGTAAGCAATCACAGATAATCTTGGTTTTATTTTCCACTGGGGCTGAAGTAACAGATGTAAGCACACAGATCCAAAGTCAAATCATCAGAAATAAACAATTCTATGTTGAGAGAACTTCTTTATCAGGCTTATGAATAATCACAAATCTCTAATGTTTCTCCCAAAGCCTTCTCTTGCATGGTCCTTTAATTGCAGCATCAAGGAAATGCCCATTTGACAGAAAACATCAGTTATTATAGAAAGTTTTAGAACAGAAACATTTTGATTTTCTAAGATTAACTGAGAAAATGTAACAAGTTTTACGATTTAAGTTCCAATTGATATGAAATAGCAATTAATATATAAACTGTAATACATGCACACTCAGATTTTGAAACTAGCTTTTTCAAACAAAAATGTAAACTTATTATCCAATATTTAGCTACAATCTGTAAAATTGTATAGGTAGTAAAACCATAACTAAAAGAGAATCATAATACCCTTTGTTTTGTCATAATAAAGAAGGTCTAAACAGAAACAATAATGAAACAGGTCCATTTTTAATTTATTGGGTACTAATTGACTGCAATAACAAAAATCCATAACCAACATTTTCATTCCTCCCTATTATAAATCTTTTTGATCAGTAAGAAAATATTGTCTGTTCAAATACAAACATTAATTGATTTTGCAATTGTGCTGATAGATGGGATCATTACAACAGTCTATCTTAATTATACTATTATAAATTAAAATATATTCAAAACAAATTATTTTAGTCTCCAAATTCCTTACAATGTCCAGATGCTCTGTTGCACTGACATGGTGTTAAACCTAACATTACTTCTGTATATATTTTAAGCCTGATAGCAATGGACCCATATTTTCTAAATAGGCACATTTTGTGAATGACCTCAAGGTTTTCTGAGGCCTATGGTTTGAATGAAATATCACTGAGTGCATAATTATTATGTAAAAATTTAATTGTATTGGCTGTCATCAACACACTCGTTTCTTGTGGTTTCAACTTCTTGGACCTTCACATTCTTGCCAACCTTGTGGAATTTTCAAACACTAACATCTGCAAACCTTACTTGAAGACCTTCTGTCAACAACAGTCAAATGCCATCATGCCACCAGGTCTCCTTGTTAGTCTTTTCTGATTGTTTTTTAAAAGTAAGTTTGGAGCATTAAGGAATAACAACTATTGTATTACATGTAAATGACTAGACATTTCCAGTAGGATTCTATTTCTGGAAAGGACTCTCTTCCTGGTTTCTAGATGACATCTTACTGTATGGTCACAATGTGGGTAAAATCAAATGCCTCCTCCTCTTGCATTGATGTAATCATTTGGTTATGGTTCCATTCTTCCTAATATATCCAACTAAAGCTACTGCTTAAAACCCATATCTTGAGATATAGTCACTACAGAGTTTATTGCCTCAACAGGTAAATTTGGGAAATTACACTGCTTACCATTTAGTATGCTAACCATAGGAAATAATGACGACCATTGTCAAGTGCTAACCAAAACTGCTCAAGTATCAACCAATGAGAGTACATGAATTCATAATACTCTACAGTGCCTTTTTAACATGTACTTCCATACTGTCTTTCAGATGTCCTTAGTTATACAAACCTCCAGTTATTTACAAAGTCATTAATAACATACAGACTGTTGCTTTTTTATTTGACCTTTCTACGTTATTTCAACATAAAGGTTGGCAGATGCTCTTTGATTAAAACATACAGAGGTATGTTTTGATTTGCATTTCCCTAATGACTAATTATGTTGAACATCTATTAAGGTGCTTCTCAGCCATCTGAATTTCTTCTGGTGAAAATTCCTTGTTTAGCTCTGTACCCCATTTTTAAATAGGGTTATTTGGTTCTTTGGTGTCTAATTTCTTGAGTTCTTTGTATATATTGGATATTAGCCCTCTGTCCGAAAGACACATGCTCCACTATGTTCATAGCAGCCTTATTTATAATAGCCAGAAGCTGGAATGAGCCCAGATGTCCCTCAAAGGAGGAATGGATACAGAAAATGTGGTATACTTATACAATGGAATACTACTCAGCAACTAAAAATAATGAATTCATGAAATTTGTAGGCAAATGGTTGGATCTGGAAAATATCATCCTAAGTGAGTTAACCCAATCACAAAAGAATACACATGAAATGCAATCTCTGATAAGTGGATATTAATGAGCCCAGAAGCTCTGATTGCTCAAGGCACAATTAGCAAATCAAAAGATTCCCAAGAAGAAGGAATGAGAGGACACTGGTCAAGAAAAGACTGGGTCCAGTCTTGCAAGAGAGTACCAGAACAGAGAAAGGGTTGAGGGGTAATTGGGGAATGTGCACACAGGGGACAGGGGAAGGACTTATGGGACACGTGGTGAAGGGGGAACTGGGAAAGGGGAAAGCCTTTGGAATGTAAACAAAGAATATAGAAAATAAAATTAAAAAAATATATATACAGAGGTAAATGGAAACAGATATTGCCTAAGGAAAAAAATCTTCTTGACTGCAATAACTATTATACTAGTCAGGTGGTAGCTTTGCTGATTTGGCGCTCTCGAAATGTTTATAAGCAGCATAATTCTCAGGACTATTATACATTATCAATTGATAGGACATGCAGCTGGAATCATCAATAGCCTTATGTAATAAATTTTTTTATTCAATATATTCTTTATTTACATTTCAAATGCTATCCCCTTCCCTAGACCCCCCTGAAAGTCCCACAAGCCCTCTTCCCCCTCTTCCCCAATCACCCCCTTCCCATTTCCCTATCTTAGTATTCTCCTTACACTACTGAACTGAGCCTTTCTAGGACCAGGGGCCTTTCCGTCCTCCTTCTTGGACATCATTTGATGTGTGAAGTGTTTCTGGGGTTCTGGTCTAAAATTCACTTTTCAGTGAGTACATACCAGGTGTGTTCTTTTGTGATTTGTTCGCCTCACTCAGGATGACATTCTCCAGTTCCACCCATTTGCCTAGGAATTTCATGAATTCATTGTTTTTAATAGCTGAGTACTATTCCATAGTGTAAATACACCACATTTTCTGTATCCATAACTCCATTGAAGGATATCTGGGTTCTTTCTAGCTTCTTGCTACTATAAATAGGGCTGCTATGAACATAGTGGAGCATGTGTAGTTATTACATGCTGTGGAATCCTCTGGGTATATGCCTAGGAGTAGTACAAACGGGTCCTCCAGTAGTATCATGTCCAGTTTTCTGAGGAACCACCAGACTGATTTCAGAGTGGTTGTACCAGCTTGCAACCCCAACAGCAGTGGAGGAGTGTTCCTCTTTCTCCACATCCTCGCCAGCACCTGTGTTCTCCTGAGTTTTTGATCTTAACCATTCTGACTGGTGTGAGGTGAAATCTCAGTGTTGTTTTGATTTGCATTTCCCTGATGATTAAGGATGTTGTACATTTCTTTAGGTGCTTCTCAGCCATTCCGTACTCCTCAAGTGAAAATTCTTTGTTTACCTCTGTACCCCATTTTTAATAGGGTTATTTGGCTCTCTGGAGTCTATCTTCTTGAGTTCTTTGTATATCTTGGAAATTAGCCCTCTGTCAGATGTAGCGCTGGTAAAGATCTTTTCCTAATTTGTTGGTTGCCGTTTTGTCCTTTTGAGAGTGTCCTTTGCCTTACAGAAACTTTGTAATTTTATGAGGTCCCATTTGTCAATTCTTGATCTTAGAGCATAAGCTATTGGTGTTCTGTTCAGGAAATTTTCTTCTGTGCCCATGTGCTCAAGGCTCTTCCCCAGTTTCTTTTCTATTAGTTTCAGTATTACAGAGCAATTGTATTAAAAACTGCATGATATTGGTACAGTGACAGGCAGGTAGATCAATGGAATAGAATTGAAGCTCCAGAAATGAACCCACACAATTTTGGTCACTTGATCTTTGAAAAAGGAGCTACAACCATCCAATGGAAAAAAGATAGCCTTTTCAACAAATGGTGCTGGTTCAGCTGGAGCTTGGCATGCAGAAGAATGCAAATCAATCCATTCTTATCTCCAGGTACTAAGCTCAAGTCGAAGTGGATCAAGGACCTCCACATAAAACCAGACACACTAAAACTAATGTAATACATTTTGAGGAGTATAAAAATAACTATTTATTGTAGATTTTTCTGCCAAAAACTTTTTGAAGGGAGTAAATATTATATGTATATTAAGTAACAAAAACTCATACTTTGCTGTAACAATAAAAATGTATCTTTGTGAAGATGTTATCCTTGAGCCAGTAGCTACCTGTACATAAGAATTGTCCAGAACATAATGTGTAATCCCAGCACGTGGTCCTCTGCAGCTGAGCAATGTTAGAATGTTATTAGGCTTTCCATGCTGTCCCCTAGGCAGAAACATGCACTTTAGTTCTAAACAGAATCTTTCTCTTGCCCCTTTCTAGTGTTTATGTTCTTATAATCTTTCCAATTTTCAAGGTACACACCTGAGCTAAGCAATATATGCATATATATATATATATATATATATATATATATATATATTCTGTCTTTGGCTAGGGATGGTAGATTCAGAAGCTTAGGAGGATTTCAGGTAAAGTGCATGCCTCCCAGTTGCTATATTGTATCATTAAAATCTGATTCACCCTGATCTCAAGTAGTTCATAATGGGGAAAGAATAAACTAGTTGAATCAGCTGGAAAAATAGCTTCTTCATTGCTCCAGAATTATTTATGAAACTAATTTCCAAAATTAACATAGAGTTAAATGAATGCAAGCTAATAAAAGGTGATGTCTCTTTGATACACTGAAAAATATTATATGTTTCTTGATTTTAAGAATATCTATTCAGAGGTACAGGAATTAAAATAATAACAGGATGTAGATTTCTGGATATATAGAGATCCTTTCGCTCTCTTCCTTTGTCTCTCTCTGTCCTCCTTTTCCCCATATTTAGTCTTTCAATGTGATAAACAAATTCTTGCATTGTTTCACCAAGGTATTAATGGAAACATTAGATATTTAAAGACGGTTCGCATTGATGATGAATTTATGGATGTTGCATACAGAGGCAGACCTATGGGTATCAAATGAAACAGCACTCCATCATCATTCTCCTCCACAAATCTCTGCTGTTCTAAGTGATGCCCCTGGAATGTTTTCCAAAGAAAGAATGAGTTCCTAAACAGAGTATACTAAGAGATTCTGCTGTTAGTTTTAGATACAAAACGTTAGACAGACATGTGGTTACTTTTTATTTTAGTGTATATAATCTTACATAATAATAAAATAGAATGACACTTTACATTTCTGGTCCAAGAAGGTCTTAAGGATTCCAGTAAGTTGCACACAAATGCCATCACTCACAAACAACTTCAGAGAAACTATTCTTTTGGGCTATTTGTTTTGCTTTGTGTGTTTTTTGTTTGTTTGTTTGCATTTTATAATAAAATCAGAAGGTCTCTAAAAACACTTGTATCAAAAGGCTCTATATTTTAAATATATCACACTACAATGCTCTTACAACTGGAATGGGCAAACTGCCACTTGTTCCAAACATCCCTTAAATGTTCCTGGGGACAGAACTATATGCAGTTTTGTTACGTATTTCTTGATTATTATGACCAAAATAAATCACAGAAACCAAATAATAAAGGAAATGGTTATTTTGGCTCCTATTTTTAGTTCATCCTTTTGATGAAGGCAGGACAACAGAAACATCTATGTCTGCGCTACATGATAGTCACACCCATGCTGTTAAAATGAAGCGTACCAAGAAGCAGTGGGTACCAACTGGGCACAGGTCAGGAACTTTCTTCAGAGACTCTCACCCACTGATCTGATTCTGCCTTCTAGGCTTAAGCTAGTAAACGGCTTACAGGGTAATAAGGTAGGAACAAGTATTGACATCTCAACATTGGGGAAAATTTTAGATTCAAATCCGAAAAGCCTGTCACTAGTCCAGTTTTCAACAAAGTTTATTAATTGTTTTGAGGAAAGATTAGCATTTAAAATAAAAATTTGTCTCAGCATCAATCTGATAATTATATAGTTAATTTTACTGTTCAACATTTTTTCAATTTTATTGATTATACTTATCAAAATTTCTCTCTTCTAATTATTTCCTCTTGCACAAGAAAAATATTTTTTCTAGGCATTTCAAGATCGATCTTACTCTTTCTTCAATTCATGTTGATTGCATTCAATTTATGTTATTATGTCATTAATTTGTCAAGGATGTAAATAACCCTGTTTTGAAAACATTTAAGCCATATTTTAAAAGCACAGGGGTATTTTTCTTTTCATTTTGAATTCTGTGCCAAATCTAAGGAAATTTATAGGATAAAATTGATTAACCTTGTTTAGATCCAAAAACTTCTCATATCTCACCAATTATTCGTACTTATCCTCAAGTGTATATCTAGTGTTGTTGTCTTAATTCTACATAAAAATATCTGAAATGAGTGTTGTGCAACCATCTCTCCCAATAAATATTTTAATATGCATTCGAACAAAAGTAGAAAGCCATTCTTATGTGAAACTTCAATGCAATTGTCAAGTTCAGAAAATTGACAAGGTTGAAATGTTTCTAACCCAGACACAATCCATGTTCAAATTCATTAGCTTTGATAATCTCTTTCATAGAAATTGAACAGCAATAAATCCTAGTACATGAGTACAACTTTTCTCTGTGCACAATGTGTCAAAAGCATTCTTTTCATCCTGAAATACTTTGCATCCTTTCCCAGAATTTATATTTTTGAAGGATTAAAGACCATGACTTTTGTAGTTAGTTGCTTAGTTGTGTTTGTCTCATATTTGATCACAACTAAGTTCAGTTAATGAATTTTTGGCAGAAGCAGAATACATTTGAAGGTGTAACATCCTCAGTGTATCACATCAGATGGCAGCTCTGTCCATTATTGATGTTTGGTAACCTTGATATGGAGATGTCTGCCAGATTTCTTCATAAAAGTACTCTATTTTTCCCTTATGATTTAATGAGTAATTTATGAAGAATAATTTTACTGATGTTCTGTGATTATCAAGCAATCATCTAATTTCTGAGCATACATTAATACATTTGAAAATCAAATATTATAAAAATGTTAAGTGTCCCTTCCTCCATACTTCTTAGTGGACTTTTTAGCTTGAAGATGAGTTTGCTTCTTCCTGTCTTTATAGAATAACATTCTTTTTTTGTTTTTTTTTAATTTTTATTTTATTTTATTTTATTTTTTGTTCATTTGTTTTTCTCAAGACAGGGATTCTCTGTATAGCTCTGGCTGTCCTGAAACTCACTCTGTAAACCAGGCTGGCCTTGAACTCAGAAATCCACCTGCCTCTGCCTTCCAAGTGCTGGAACTAAAGGTGTGTGCCACCACTGCGCTGCTAGATTAACTTTCTTTAAAAGTTTAATTTCTCATTTATGTTTCCTGTTCAGGATCAAAATTGTTATTATCTTTTTGCTTGATAAATACACACATTTTCTGGAATTCTTGAAGATTAAGTATAATGGTTGTAGACATTGCCAACTTTACTAAACTAAGTGTACAATCATTTTAATGACATATTTTAGAGCATTTGCAAGGATTTTCCTAAGAGATATACTGTGACAAGATGCCTCTAAATGTGAGTGGTTGCAGCTCATGAATTGATTTTCCAGAAAATAAAATAAAACAAAACAAAACGACCAACAACAAAACCAGGAAGAGCTGATGAGACCCAACATGCCAACATACTCTTAACTTTGATTTGAGGTTGATATTTGCAGAGTCACTCTTGATCCTCTAGCTTGACAATGTAATGAACTTTACTCTCAAAACATGTGACAATCTAAACTTTCCTTCTCATAACTTCCTTTGTGGAAGATAGTTGTCCAGAGTTCAAGGAAAAGAATCACATGCAGAAGAAAGCAGGGAAGACCCTGGAGGACATGGGCACAGGGGGAAAGTTCCTGAACAGAACACCAATAGCTTATACTCTAAGATCAAGAATTGACAAATGGGACCTCATAAAATTACAAAGTTTCTGTAAGGCAAAGGACACTGTCAGAAGGACAAAACGGCAACCAACAACGTGGGAAATGATCTTCACCAACCCCACATCCGACAGAGGGCTAATATCCAATATATACAAAGAACTCAAGAAGTTAGACCGCAAAGAAACAAATAACCCTATCAAAAAATGGGGTACAGAGCTAAACAAAGAATTTTCACCAGAAGAATTTCGGATGGCCGAGAAATGCCTTAAGAGATGTGCAACATCATTAGTCATCAGGGAAATGCAAATCAAAACAACCCTGAGATTCCACCTCACTCCAGTCAGAATGGCTAAGATTAAAAACTCAAGAGACAACAAGTGCTGGCGAGGATGTGGAGAAAGAGGAACACTCCACCACTGTTGGTGGAATTCCAAAATGGTAAAACCGCTCTGGAAATCAGTGTGGTGGTTCCTCAGAAAATTGGGCATGCCACTTCCAGAGGACCCTGGCATACCACTCCTGGGCATATACCCAGAGGATTCCTCTGCATACAATAAAGACACATGCTCCCCTATGTTTATAGCATCCTTGTTTATAATAGCCAGAAATTGGAAGGAGCCCAGATATCCCTCAAAAGAGGAATGGATACAGAAAATGTGGTATATTTATACAATGGAGTACTACCCAGCAATTAAAAGTAATGAACTCATGCAATTTGTAAGTAAATGGTTAGATCTGGAAACTATCATCCTAAGTGAGCTAACCCAATCACAAAAGAATACACGTGAAATGCAATCACTGATAAGTGGATATTAATGAGCCCAGAAGCCCTAAATACTCAAGGCACAATTAGCAAGTCAAATGACTCCCAAGAAGAAGAAAGGAGAAGACCCTGGGCCTGTAAAGATTGGATCCAGTATTGTAGACCCAGAACAGAGAAATCATGGGGGGGGGAATGAGTGGGGAATAGCAGGGGGGAGAGGAATTATGGGACATATGGTGGGGGGTAACTGGGAAAGGGGAAAGCCTTTGGAATGTAAACATAGAATATAGAAAATAAAAATTATTAAAGAAAAAAGAAAGCACTGAGTTCTGTAATCAGCTGGTCATATGACTCATAGGCCTTTGAAACTGGATTTTGGAAGAATATAGATGAATTTGGAGCTACAGGTGAGAAGAGACTTAATGCTCTAAGCAAACCATAATGAGACATTTGGGAGTGAGTTTGGATGGTCAGAAGGCTAAGAGAAGTATAAATAATGGAGACTGTGTTCACAGATATGAGAAGGGATTCAATCACAAATTGAGTTAAAGGTCATTTCTGTGATGGTGTGGCAATGATGGTCATTTGCAGTGAGAATTTTGGTTTCTTAAATAACCCAGTTACATTATGTGAATATTTTTGTTTTAATCCCAAGTGTGGGATGTGGGGCTGCTTCAAATTGTCCACAGCTGTTGACTATGATTTGCCTCATGCTCTGGCAGGGGTGTGCTTCTGCCAAGTGAAGATAGTTTATGTTTGAATTCTGGGGATTCTCGAGAGAGTATAAATATGCCAGAGCCCTGAGAATCTATGGCTGCTTCTGCTGCTCGCACTGGTGCTGATGTTGCCCTGCTGGTGCTGCCCTGCTGATGTTGGTTCCTGATGATGGATTTGCTATTTGCTAGATTACTGGTTGCTGTTTAGAAATATCCTAATGACAAATCTTGGAATTTCCCCAAGGAACTCAATGGCCTTGGTCAGCAGGAAGTTGTCTAAAGAGATCTACATCACTTTCCCCTCTAATAATCTTTTTTATCTACCTCATTTTGGGGATGGGGTTGGAAGTTATTGGGGTGGAGAAGGGTGATAGATATGTGAACCCAATATAGTAGACAAAAAGTACAATTACAGCACTGCATTCTGTTTTCAACTTGAGGATTCAAGTGAACTCAATTAAAAAGTAGAATACAGTGGTCTGTGATGAAAACAAACCTATATTGTTTAGAGTACTGTAGAATCATTGTTCACTGTGTTTGTTGAAGTTTGAAATGAGAATTCAAAACAGTAGTATATGAAAACCTACCACTTGGCCAAAAAAGAAACATAAATGTAGTTAAAATTTTGGACAGAGCTGAAAGAGCATGTGGTGACCATGAAGTCATAGTTGCTAAAGACATTTGTGTCATTATCAAGACACCCAAAAGTTTACATTAGGGAAATAGAAAGAAACCCAGAGGGCAAAACACCACCCATGGAAATATATATCAGGTAAAATGCAGGCTCATTTGAAAGGAGGCACAGGAATTAAGAATGCTACCACTGTGCATTCCTGCTTTAAAAGAGCAGTCCAACATCTTCTCAGACACAGCCATAAAAGGCCTCTGTAGCTATCACCCAAAAGGGTCAGAGTACCTCTAGTCTGAGGAACTTGTCATCTTCCACATGTGCTGTGTAAAAGGAACAAAAAATGCAGAAGGGATGATGTGTAGTCATGTTCCAGACATTCAGAACTCTCCTGAAGGCAGGCACTATGTAAGAGTGTTCCCACATAGAACTTCTGAGTAGTCTTTGTTTTTCTTGGAATGAAAATTTAACACTAAAGAAAATTTCCAAGAGATGGTTTAAGGAATACTGTTTGTTCTTCAAGGATTGTGAAGGGCAGTATAAACATGCATCTAATATTCTATCATTTCATATTCTACTTTTTTAATTTTAAGATATAGCATATTTTAATTCTGATGTGTATGAGCACTTTGAATGTATTATTTAGTAAATATAAACATGTTTTTAAATTCATATATATTTTGTGATAACCTCTTTTAACTGATTTTGTCCACAGGTTTTATTTAGAATCAGAGAATATCATTATCCAACAACATGAGTTTTGAAGGATTCCTTATAATTTCACCTAGTATGAAGTTTACATTGGGTATAGATTTAGTGCATTGGCTACATTTCTAATCTCTGTGACCCAAACCATTTTCTCAGATGATTAATTCATTTTGCCTTATGGTTTGAGGGTAAAGTTCAGCATGAAAAGAATGTCATATGGCAGAAGGGACCACATCAGTGTCAGTTGAAGATTGCATATATGTGGTCAGTTCAGTAAGCAGAGCACGATGAATGATTAAGACCTTTTGAATTGTCCAGTTCCTGAATCTTCCATTCCAGATCAGGACCTGAGATCAATGGACAGTTTCTCATATACTTCAGTGTAGACCTATCTTCCTTATTTGAACCTCTCATAACTTCTTCAAAGATACACCCAGTGGCATGGCTCTTGTCTGATTATTGGCAGTCTAACAATGAAACCTAATTCTAAAAGCTTCCCATTTCAACTTGACATACACATATTTAACTTTTAAAATATAACCTTTCTTATCACCGTGGTCTTCAGCAGCTCACAGACATAATACATGTATATCTTGCAAGAGAGTCATTAGGGTTTTTTTTATTGGATATATTCTATATTTACAATTCATTTCCCTTTTTCTGGTTTCCCACCCCCAAAGGTCCCACATGCCCTTTTCCCGACACCTGCTCCCTCATCCAACCCCTGCCACCTCACTGTACTTGTACTCCCCCACAATGATGCTTTCATCCATTCTAGCACCAGTGTCCACTCCTTTCTTCTTGTGAGACATCACTTGGTATGTGATTTATGTCTTTGGTGTTCCAAGCTTCTAGGCTAATATCCACTTATCAGTGACTGCATACCATGGGTATTCTTTTGAGACTGGGTCACCTCACTTAGTATGACGTTCTCCAGCTCCATCCATTTCTCTAAGAATTTCATGAATAGGATCGAAGACCCAGAATTGAACCCACACATCTATGGCCAACTGATCTTCGACAAAGGAGCTGAAAACATCCAGTGGAAAAAAAGATAGCCTTTTCAACAGATGGTGCTGGCTCAACTGGAGGTCAACATGCAGAAGAATGAGAATTGATCCACTCTTATCTCCTTGCACTAAGCTCAACTCCAAGTGGATCAAGGACCACTACATAAAACCAGACACACTAAAACTAATAGAAAAGAAACTGGGGAAGACCCTTGAGGACATTGGCTCAGGGGAAAAATTCCTGAACAGAACACCAATTACTTATGCTCTAAGAGCAAGAATAGACAAATGGGACCTGATAAAATTACAAAGTTTCTGTAAGGCAAAAGACACTGTCAACAGGACAAATCGGCAACCAACAAATTGGGAAAAGATCTTCACCAACCCCACATCCGACAGAGGGCTAACATCCAATGTATACAAAGAACTCAAGAGAGTCATTAGTTTTAACAATTCTAAATTTGTTCGAAGACTGAAACTTAAAATCTCACTAAATAGACTGGACCAGGAAAGAAATTTCCCTTAGTAAATAATAGTCAAAATACAAAACCTAAACAACAAGGAAAGAATATTGAAAGCTTCAAAGAAAAAGTAGAAGCAATACATAAAGGCAGACCTTTTAAAATAACATCTAACAACTTGGTGGAGGCTCTAAACTCAGAAAGACATGGTGAGATATTTTACAAATATTGAGATGACAGATCCTAGTCTAGGCTACTATAGCCAGGAGAAATTTAATCTAACATGTGGAAAAAATAACATATTCCAACAAAGCCAAACGTAAGCATATCTATATAACAAATCAAGTACTGTTGAAGATGCTAGAAAGAAAATGACAAGCTAAAGAGGTTAACGACTCCAAAGAAAATACATGGAAAAAATAATCCCAGACCATCAATTTCAGATAGAAGACACACACCACATCACCCTCCACATACAAACACACTACAAAAAACAAACTCGATCTTGTCTGCAGCTTCCCATCCAGCCAGTAGCAGGTCAGCCAGACCTAGCCAGCCTGCCAGATGCTGAGACCCTGCCGGCGGAACCAGGTACCAGAAACAGCCCGAGTTTAAGACCTCCGGGGACTCAGGTCTGGGGCAGGAACTGCGCACAGCCTAGCGGTTTGGAGTACAGCGGCCGTGCCTGCGCTCTGCGCTCGCAGGCCAGACCCCGAACCCCCTGCAGGCAGCGCCATCTTGTCTGCAGCTTCCCATCCAGCCGGTAGCAGGTCAGCCAGACCTAGCCAGCTTGCCAGGTGCTCAGACCCTGCCCACGGAACCAGGATAAGCAACAATTCTTGGTTATTAAGAAGAGTGAGGACCAGCTATAGCGGCAGGCCTCCATATTGCAACCAGGACACAGCTGGAAAGGTGCAGATAGAGACTCCGTCTGGGGCTAGAGCAGGGAGAGCTGCTAAGCTATCGCCCACAGGTGGGCCCAGACGCCTAGGCTCTGCAGCACGTCCCTGCGAGCTTAGGCCTTGCACCGAGGCAGCCGGAACCACCCAGCTCCCCAGGAGCCCGGACCAGCAATAGCGGCAGGCCTCCATACTGCAACCAGAACACAGCTGGAAAGGAACAGGTAGACAGATTCCATCAGGGGCTACCACGTGGGGGGATCTGCTAGGCTCTCGCTACTAGGCAGGCCCAGCAGCACCTGCCGAGGCTCTGCTACACTCCCCCACACTTCCCGGAGACCTCAGGCCATGCACAAAGTCAGCGGGTGGCAGCCAGCTCGTGATCCCGTTGAGCAGCAATCACGCATAACCACCAGTAGAGAAACAACAGGTAAGCCCAGCCTCATAGGAGATTCAAACACCAGCCAGTGACAACAAGGTCAACTAACACCAGAAATAACCAGATGGCAAAAGGTAAACGAAGGAATGTCACTAACAGAAATCAAGACAACATGACAGCATCTGAACCCAGTTCGCCAACAACAGGAAGCCCTGGATACCCCAAAACACCAGAAAAACAAGACTTGGATATAAAATCACTGGTCAGGATGCTGGTAGCTGAACACATAGAAAAATCTCGTAAAGAAATAGAAGAGAAAATGGATCAAAAGTTACAAGCCTTTACAAGGCAAATACAAAAATCACTTCAAGAAATGCAGGAGAAGATGGATCAAAAAGAAGAAGACAATAAGGAGGAAAGACAAAAATCACTTAAAGAAATACAGAAGAACGTGGGCCAACAAGTAGAAGCTATGAAAGAGGAAACACAAAAATCTATTAAAGAAATACATGAAAACACAATCAAGCAAGCAAAAGATCTGAGCACATCCATCCAGGCACTAAAAACAGAAGTAGAAACAACTAAGAAATCGCAGAGGGAGACAACATTGGAGATAGAAAACCTTGGGAAGAAATCAGGAGCCATAGATGCAAATATCAACAATAGAATACAAGAAATAGAAGACAGAATATCAGAAGCTGAAGATACCATAGGAACCATTGATTCAACAGTCAAAGAAAATACTAAATGCAAAAAGGCTGTAACCCAAAACATCCAGGAAATCCAGGACACAATGAGAAGACCAAACCTAAGGATTATAGGTATAGACGAGAATGAAGATGTACAAGTTAAAGGGCCAGCAAATATCTTCTACAAAATTATGGAAGAAAACTTCCCCAACCTAAAGAGAGAGATGCCCATGAATATACAAGAAGCATACAGAACCCCAAACAGACTGGATCAGAAAAGAAATACATCCCGTCACATAATAATCAAAACTCCAAATGTACTAAACAAAGAAAGAATATTAAAGGCAGCAAGAGACAAAGGCCAAGTAACTTATAAAGGAAGACCTATCAGAATAACACCAGACTTCTCACCTGAGACCATGAAAGCTAGAAGATCCTGGGCAGATATCATGCAAACTCTAAGAGAACACAAACTTCAGCCAAAACTACTTTACCCAGCAAAGCTCTCAATCACCATAGATGGAGACATCAAGGTATTCCATGACAAAACCAAATTTGCACGATATCTTTCCACAAATCCAGACCTACAAAGGATAATAGGGGGAAAACACCAAGACAAGGATGGAAACTACACCCGGGAAGAAGCAAGATAGAAACCTCCTCTCATCAAACCCAAAAGAAGGTAACCTCTCAAATATAAAAAATAAATAAAATAAATAAATATAATTTCAAAAATGTCTGGAGGAAATAATTACTATTCCTTAATATCTCTTAACATCAATGGACTCAATTCCCCAATAAAAAGACATAGATTAACAGACTGGATACGGAAACAGGACCCTACATTTTGCTGCATACAGGAAACACATCTCAGTGTCAAAGACAAACACTGCCTTAGAGTAAAAGGCTGGAAGACAATTTTACAAGCAAATGGTCTCAGGAAACAAGCTGGAGTAGCCATTCTAATATCAGATAAAATTGACTTCCAACCTAAAATCATCAAAAGAGATTCAGAAGGTCACTTCTTGCTGGCCAAAGGGAAAATCCACCAAGAAGAGCTCTCAATACTGAACATCTATGCTCCAAATGCAAGGGCAGCCTCATTCGTAAAAGAAACCTTACTAAAGCTTAAAGCACACATTACACCTAACACAATAATTGTGGGTGACTTCAACACTCCACTCTCCTCAATGGACCGATCAGTAAAGCAGAAACTAAACAGGGACACAGTGAAACTAATTGAAACTCTGGACCAATTGGATTTAACAGATATATATATAGAACATTTCATCCTAAAGCTAAAGAATATACCTTTTTCTCAGCTCCACATGGGACCTTCTCCAAAATAGACCATATAATTGGTCACAAGACAGATGTCAACAAATACAAGAAGATCGAGCTAATCCCATGCCTTCTATCAGATCACCATGGAGTAAGAGTGGTCTTCAATAACAACAAAAACAACAGAAAGCCCACATACACATGGAAACTGAACAATACTCTACTCAATGACACCTTGGTCAAGGAAGAAATAAAAAAAGAAATCAAAGACTTTTTAGAATTCAATGAAAATGAAGGTACAACCTACCCAAATCTATGGGACACAATGAAAGCAGTGCTAAGAGGAAAACTCATAGCTCTAAGTGCATCCAAAAAGAAACTGGAGAGAGCATATACTAGCAGCTTAATGGCACACCTTAAAGCCCTGGAAGAAAAACAAGTTAATTCACCCAGGAGGAGTAGAAGACAAGAAATCATCAAACTCAGGGCTGAAATCAATCAAATAGAAACAAAGAGAACCATACAAAGAATCAACAAGACCAGGAGCTGGTTCTTTGAGAAAATCAACAAGATAGATAAACCCTTAGCCAGACTAACCAAAGGACACAGAGACAGTATACAAATTAACAAAATTAGAAATGAAAAGGGAGACATAACAACAGAAACTGAGGAAATTCAAAACATCATCAGATCCTACTACAAAGGTCTATACTCAAAACAACTGGAGAATCTGGAGGAAATGGACAATTTCCTAGACAGATATCAAATACCAAAATTAAATCAGCATCAAGTAGATCAGCTAAATAGTCCCATAACCCCTAAAGAAATAGAAGGGGTTATAGAAAGCCTCCCAACCAAAAAAAGTACGGGACCAGATGGTTTTAGTGCAGAATTCTACCAGACCTTCAAAGAAGACTTAACACCAATACTCTCCAAACTATTCCACAAAATAGAGACAGAAGGGACACTGCCCAACTCATTCTTCGAAGCCACAATTATGCTAATACCTAAACCACAAAAAGATCCAACAAAGAAAGAGAACTACAGGCCAATTTCTCTTATGAATATAGATGCAAAAATACTAAATAAAATTCTTGCTAACCGAATCCAAGAGCACATCAAAACGATCATCCACCATGATCAAGTAGGCTTCATCCCAGGGATGCAGGGATGGTTCAATATACGGAAATCCATCAATGTAATCCACTACATAAACAAACTGAAAGAAAAAAACCACATGGTCATCTCATTAGATGCTGAAAAAGCAATCGACAAAATTCAGCATCCTTTCATGCTAAAAGTCTTGGAAAGAGCAGGAATTCAAGGCCCATACCTAAACATAGTAAAAGCAATCTACAGCAAACCAGTAGCCAACATCAAAATAAATGGAGAGAAACTTGAAGCATTCCCACTAAAATCAGGGACTAGACAAGGCTGCCCTCTCTCTCCATATCTTTTCAATATAGTACTTGAAGTTCTAGCAAGAGCAATTAGAAAACATAAGGAAGTCAAAGGGATACAAATTGGAAAGGAAGAAGTGAAACTATCATTATTTGCAGACGATATGATAGTTTACCTAAGCGACCCAAAAAACTCCACCAGAGAACTTCTACAGCTGATAAACAACTTCAGCAAAGTGGCAGGTTATAAAATTAACTCAAGCAAGTCAGTGGCCTTCTTGTACTCAAAGGACAAGCAGGCAGAGAAAGAAATTAGGGAAATAACACCCTTCACAATAGCCACAAACAACATAAAATATCTTGGCGTAACTCTAACCAAACAAGCGAAAGATCTGTACAACAGGAACTTCAAGTCCTTGAAGAAAGAAATCGAAGAAGACCTCAGAAGATGGAAAAATATTTCTTGCTCCTGGATTGGCAGGATCAATATAGTAAAAATGGCCATCTTGCCAAAAGCAATATACAGATTCAATGTGATCCCCATCAAAATCCCAACTCAATTCTTCATAGATCTAGAAAGAGCAATTCTCAAATTCATCTGGAGCAACAAAAAACCCAGGATAGCTAAAACTATTCTCAACAATAAAAGGACTTCTGGGGGAATCAATATCCCTGACCTCAAGCAGTACTACAGAGCAATTGTGTTAAAAACTGCATGGTATTGCTATAGCAACAGGCAAGTAGATCAATGGAACAGGATTGAAGACCCAGAGGTTAACCCACAGACTTATGGTCACTTGATCTTTGATAAAGGAGCCACAACCATCAGGTGGAATAAAGATAGCCTTTTCAACAAATGGTGCTGGTTCAACTGGAAGTCAACATGCAGAAGAATGCGAATTGATCCAATCTTATCTCTTTGCACTAAGATCAACTCCAAGTGGATCAAGGACCTCCACATAAAACCAGACACACTGAAACTATTAGAAAAGAAACTTGGGAAGACCCTGGAGGACTTGGGCACAGGGGAAAAGTTCCTGAACAAAACACCAATAGCTTATGCTCTAAGATCAAGAATCGACAAATGGGACCTCAT
The DNA here is from genome assembly GCA_964023405.1 of Apodemus agrarius. NCBI lineage: Eukaryota > Metazoa > Chordata > Mammalia > Rodentia > Muridae > Apodemus > Apodemus agrarius. The sequence continues at coordinate 10,498,675 of OZ030020.1, read as the reverse complement.
AAAATTACAAAGTTTCTGCAAAGCAAAGGACACTGTCAGAAGGACAAAACGGCAACCAACAAAGTGGGAAAATATCTTCACCAACTCCACATCTGACAGAGGGCTAATATCCAATATATAAAAAGAACTCAAGAAGTTAGACCGCAAAAAAACAAATAACCCTATCAAAAAATGGGGCACAGAGCTAAACAAAGAATTTTCACCAGAAGAAATTCGGATGGCCGAGAAACACCTTAAAAGATGTTCAACATCATTAGTCATCAGGGAAATGCAAATCAAAACAACCCTGAGATTCCACCTCACACCAGTCAGAATGGCTAAGATTAAAAACTCAAGAGACAACAAGTGCTGGCGAAGATGTGGAGAAAGAGGAACACTCCTCCACTGTTGGTGGGATTGCAAAATGGTAAAACCGCTCTGGAAATCAGTTTGGCGGTTCCTCAGAAAATTGGGCATGTCACTTCCAGAGGACCCTGGCATACCACTCCTGGGCATATACCCAGAGGATTCCCCTGCATGCAATAAGGACACATGCTCCACTATGTTTATAGCAGCCTTGTTTATAATTGCCAGAAATTGGAAGGAGCCCAAATATCCCTCAAAGGAGGAATTGATACAGAAAATGTGGTATATTTATACAATGGAATACTACTCAGCAATTAAAAATAATGAATTCATGCAATTTGTAGGTAAATGGTTAGACCTGGAAAATATCATCCTGAGTGAATTAACCCAATCACAAAAGAATGCACATGAAATGCAATCACTGATAAGTGGATATTAATGAGCCCAGAAGCCCTAAATACTCAATACACAAATAGCAAGTCAAATGATTCCCAAGAAGAAGAAAGGAGAGGACCCTGGGCCTGTAAAGATTGCATCCAGTTTAGTAAAGAAACCGAGGGGGGAGGGGGAATTATTGGGGAACAGATTGGGGGGGAGAGGAACTATGGGAACTATGGTGGGTGGGAACTGGGAAAGGGGAAAGCCTTTGGAATGTAAACATAGAATATAGAAAATAAAATTAAAAAAAAACAAACTCATGCATGAAATTAATATAATTGTGAGAAAGAATACAAATATTAGTGAAACAAAGTCTAGGGTCTTTGAAATAGAGCAGTAAAATCTCCAAGCCTTACCCAAGTTAAGGAAGGTGGAAAGAAAATATCCAAATTAACAAATTTAGAGATGAAAAGAGTATACAAAAGCAGATACTTATAAAATTCAGAGGGACATAAGGACATATTTTAAAAATGTGTACTCCACCAAACCAAAAAGAATCTAATCTAAAAGAAATGGATAATTTTCTTGATATATACTACCTACCACAGTTAAATCAAGATCAGATAAGGAATTTAACAGACCTATAACCCCTATTGAAACAGAAATTGTCATTAAAATCTACATCCAAAAATAGCATAAGACTAAGTGGTTTAAGTGCACAGTTCCACCAATCCTTCAAAGAAGAGTTGATGTCAATACTTCTTAAATTATTGCATGAAATAGAAAAGAAGGAACACTGTTCAATTTATTTTCTAAGTCAATACCAACCCTGATACCAAATCAACAACCCAAAAAAAGAAAGAGAATTACAAACCAGTTTCCCTTATGAGTATGGACAGAAAAATCCTCAATAAAAATATATGTATGAATCCAAGACCACATCAAAAAGATTATCCAAATTGAGCAAGTACACTTCATCTTAGAAATGTAGAAATGGTTCAATATATAAAAATCAGTAAATGTAATCAAGCATATAAACAGACTGAAAAAATGCTAGTTAAGCTCATTATATGCAGAAAAGGCCTTTGGCTAAATCCAACATCTCTTCATGATAAAGTCATTGAGAGATTAGTGACAAAATGGACATGCCTAAACACGATAAAGACAGTTTATAGCAAGCCCAAAGCCAACATCAACTGAAATAGAGAGAAACTCAAAACAATTCTACAAAAATGAGAAACAAGCCAAGGCAGTTCATTCTCTCCATACCCATTTAGTATAGAACCTCAAATTTTAGCTAGAGCAGGAAGACAACAGAGAAAGCTGGAAGGAGATATAAATTGGAAAGAAAGAAGCAAAAATATCTTTATTTGTAGATGATATACCTAAGTGTCTTAGTTTAGGATTCTACCACTATGACAAAACACCAGGTCCAAAGCAACTGTTCATCATGAAGGAAGTGAGGACAAGAATTGTTGGACATCAAAGGGAGGAGAGACCCTCAGTATGGAGAAGGCTTGATGTCCCCATATAGAGGAATGCCAGGACAGGGAAGGAGTGGGTGGGTTGGTGAGCAGGGGTGGGCGGATGGGTTAGAGTGTTTTTGTAGGAGAAACCAGAAAAGAGGATAAGATTTAAAATGTAAATAAAGAAAATATCTAATTTTTTAAAAAAGAATTCAAACAGTACAGGAATCTGGAGGCAGAAACTAATACAGAGGTCATGGAGGGATGCTTCTTACTGGCTTGCTCCTAATGACTTTTTCAGCCACGCCAGGGATGGCACCACCCTCACTGGGCTGGTCCCTTTCCTGTCAATCAATAATTAAGAAATTGCCTCAGAGGCCTGCCTACTATTAGATCTTATAAGGGCATTTTCTTATTTGAGGTTTTCTCTTCTCAGATTAAGTTTACTTTGTGTCAAGATGACATAAAACTATCTACCATAAGTGAGCTTAACAATTCCAGAGAGAAACTTCTAATGGTGATAAACTTCCAGAAGAGTAGCTGAATACAAATTTATCTCCAAAAGATCAGCAGTTCTCCTAGGTACAAATGACAAATATACTAAGAACATTGGAATAATACCTTTCAAAATCACTTCATATAATATAAAACATTATAGGATGACTCTTTCCAAGAAAGTGAAAGACTTATATGTTAAAAACATTCAAGTCATTATAGAACAATATTAAAGTCAAAATCAGAAAAAGACAACATCGGCCATTCTCATAGAATGGAAATATTGCCCAGTAAAAATGACCATTATACCAAAAGCAAACTACAAATTCAATGCAATTCCTATCAACATTCCAAAAAAATTCTTTGTATATCTTTAAAAGGAAAACAACTCAGCTTTATAATGGAGACACACAAAAAACAGGAACAATAAAATAATCTTGAATAATAAAATTACTGTTGATATCATCAGGCTCAACTTTAAATTGTGCTACAATTTAACGCAAAAATTGTGCTTTAAATTGATAAAGTAACAATAAAAAAATCACATTGTGTTGGGATAAAACAGACACATTGATTGATGGAATCAAATTGAAGTCCCAGACATTTTGCTATACACCTATGTACTCTTGAATTATGAAAAAGAAGCCAGAAGCACATATTAGAGAATGGACAACATCTTTAATAAATGCTGCTGGTTAAAGTTAATGGGCACATGTACAATTCAAATAAATTCATACTTTATCTCCATGCACAAAATTCAACTCCAAATGGATAAAAGACTTCAACATACAACCATATATACTGAAACTGATAGAAGATGAAATGGGTAATAGCTTGGAAATTCACTGGCCTCGGAAAAGACTTCCTGAACAACACTTGGTTAGCTAAAAATCAATGATTAATGAATGGATACTCAAAACTGAATTTCTTTTTTTGTATACAGCAAATGACACCATTATGTGTACTAAACTTCAGAGTTTAGAATAGAGATTTTTACAAACTACACATGTGATAGAGTGCTAATACACATGCAATAAAGAACTAAAATCCAAAGTATTCAAGACTTCAAAACAACTAGATATCAAGAAAATAAATAATTGAAAATGGGGTAAATATCTAAACAATTCTCAAAAGAGGAAATTCAAACACTTAAAGCAACTGTGAAACAATAAAATATTTAACAACCTCTGTTATCAGCGAAATGGAAAACAAAACTACTTTGAGATTTCAATTTACACCTGTCAGAATGGCAAGGCTGAATACAACATATGACAGCTCATGCTAGGGAGAATGTAGAGTGAGGGGAACACTCATCCCTTATGGATAGCACTGGAAATTTTCACAGCACTAAAAAATCAGTAGTGGTTCCTGCAGAAAGTTAGGAAGTGATCTATCAGTAGCTAGCCAACAGAAAATTAACTCCAGGTCATACTTGGAAATTGCTTGTCCCATAATTGTTCTGTTTTGTTTTTGCTGTTGTTTTGGTGTTATTGTTCTTTTTATTTGTATTTGTTTTTTGTTTTTATCTTATTTTTATGGTTGTTTTATTTTATTATATGTGCACACTCAAATATACTTTTCTTATGCTCTTTTCTTCCTAAGGGTCCTTTGTATACATATTATGGCTTTCAGTGTAGTGTTTTTCATGAAAATCATAAATGTGAGTACTAGCAGGTCTATGATTATATGTCTGTTTCTTGTACTCTTTCTTTGGTTCTTTTTTATATTCATTTGTTTTTTCCTATTCGGATATATGAGTTATGTGCTTTTATTATATTTTATTATGTTATTAGCCATTAGAAACCTAAGGGAAGGAAGATGGGGAGAAACGGGGACAAGTAGAAGGAGGTAAAGTTGTAATCGGAATATATTATATGAGAAAATAATATATTTTCAAAAAAGGAGAAAGATAGATTTTGTTCTTTGATAAAATTCCAAAAGCACAGTAAGTCACCTGTTGTCATATATGTCTTCTTTCATGATAGGTGCTCAGTCTATCGGAATCTTTTCTTGGTTGCATGAAACCAATATTTCCCTATTATCTGAATTTTTTGTCTACATGGAAAAAAACTATATAACTTTGCAGAAAAGACGGACAAATTATATTTCACAAATTAAAAAAAATCTCTCTATATTTATATTGTATGCTTTATTATTCACATACATTGGTTAGTACCAATCCTCAGTTGAGCTGCATGAGACACGGGGTCAATTCAGACACAGCTTTTAGAGACCCTTGTGTTGGTTACTTTTATGGTAGTGCAGTCATTCTTCCAAATTCAGTTGCTGATAAGTCTTCAAGTAGAATAACTGCCGTCAATGATAAATTGTGCTCAGTTTAGTTTGCAGCTTAGTGAGTTAATTTCAGAGTCCCTGCAGGGTGTGTGAATGACTGCCATCTGGTCCTGCTGATGTTGGTGATGTATAATTTATTGACACACTTCATCATCTCTAACTTAAAAGGTTTCCTAGCATAAAGCCTTACCTCTTACAACACAACTCTCACAGTAAATGAGTATTATCCTGTGACTGTCATCTTGGAAGAGCTATGTGTCTTTTTGCAATCTTCCTAGTTTCCAGTATTAACATACTGATATACCAAAAGAGCTTTAGCTTAGTATTCCGTAGCAGCTTTTTTCTGATTACTTCCTTTTATGTAAGTACTTTTTCACACTAACTTTTGACATTATACAGGTAATGGGTAGCAAAAGGCAGATGGATGGTTGCTCTATGATCAGTTCATTACTGATTGACATCTTATACGCTATCTTTGCCTCTTTTCATTTACTCCTTACCCTCACTGAGTCCTGGACTTAGTTTCTGTACCATGTTGCCTAGCTTTATACTTTCCTCCAAAATTCAGCAGTCAAGATTTTCAAGTCTTCTTTACCACTTTTTGATTCCTAATATGTCAGTTAGGAGATTACATATTACAGAGATATGAGAGATATTGATGGTTAGAATCATTAACCTTAGGAAAAGAGTATTACTATAGAGAAATGATAATAAAAAGATCTGTTCATAAACTTATCTCTGTATTAAATGACGAAAATGAGAAAATAATATTTCAATCAGGATTTCTGGTGAAATCCAGTCTGAAAAATACAAATGTACTAAATATGTGTGGGGTCAAAAATTAACTTCATATTACCCCTATTGGGTTTGATATTTTGTTTTGCTATTTAATTTCTGTTTGTATTATTTGATAGGTGATTTTTTTCATTCAATTTAGTTTTTGCTAATCAAACAATAAATATTGTATTTATATATAATATTAAGCCATGTCTCACTACTTCCACCTAACTCCCTACACACACACACACACACACACACACACACACACACACATATGTATATACATACATATATGTATCAGATCGATATGTAGATACAAACAAACATATATACATACATATATATATAAAAAAATACATAATCTATTTCCACTTAATGTTGCTCAAAGGCATATGTGTTTATGGCTGATAACTTATAATTAGTGAACTTATCAGAAGTCTTATCCTGTATGAGAATTCACTCTTCCCATCATAGAAGCCACTGATTTCATGTAGGTCTTCATCTAGGATTTCCTCCATCCTACCTTTGGAGGTGTTGTCATTACCCTAGGGAAACATACTATTTTAAAAGCATACTTAAAATGAATAGTAATGAGAACTCCTGACATATAATGTGCTATGAAGATAAGGATTTGTATACATGTAACATAGAGCATGTACTATAATTTAATATTCTCAAGACAAATTTATTACAATTAATTATCCTGAAAATGTAGCATATTATGAGGTATGATATACATTATACTAAATTGTTTATAAAATATACACATTAATTTTATAAATAAATGCCTTTAAACTTCTGTAAACTAGTCTCAGATTCTTCAACCATTGGATAAAATACACATATTACCTTAAAACTGTGAAAAGATACATATATGTACACTTACATGTCTGTTCACAAATATGACTACTATTACTAAAAACTCAGGTTTTTTTCTCCTCTGCATACTGTTATATTTTATAGACAAGCTTGATCCTCGTTTTATTTTTATTTTTCATTGTTTTTGCTTACACATATACATACTGTCACATAATGTATACATATATTCCTAGATATAGTCTACTAAGATCATACAATGTTATTTATATGTATGTCTTCAGGACTGATTTTTGATCCCCATCACATTCACTTCTTAGTCCTCCCAGATGTGCTCCCTCACCTTTGTAGTGCTCCCTCACCTTTGTAGTCCTCCCAGATGTGCTCCCTCACCTTTGTGACCTTCTGTGGCATCTCTATCTCATTGTATGTACTGTAACATTTTATTTAAATGAAATAAATAATCAAGCACCAATAGTCACAGAAAGCAACACAGACCTTAATACCATAAATTCTAGAAAAAAGGAGCCACAGACCAAAGAGACATCTCCAATCATCTAAACATTACTGCATCTGTGTTTGAATTATTTCCATGAATTGTAAGCAAGACATTTATTTTTAATCATGATTTAAAAGAGTTTAACACATTCTTACTTGACTCTGGCAAAATTCTGTGTTAGGATAGCAGCATTAAAAGAGTTCTTTACAACACAATAAAAGTACTGGGCACTACGCACAAATGCAAAGAAATATCCCAGTGACCCCTTTCTGCAACAAGAACTCTACCTCAAAGAGTCCAGAATATTCCTTCCTTTCTTTTGTTTCTGGTTTCTGGGTTAAAATACCCTGACAAGTATAGTTAATTGGAAAAATGCTTTACTTTGCTAATAATGCCACAGCTATAACCCATCATTGCAATGACACTTATTTGGTAAAACCAAAAGCAATTGGTCACATCATATCCATAGACAAAAGTAATGAGTTAATATATATGCACTACTCATTGCTAACTTTCTCTAATTAAGTCCAGAAATCCAAACATATGTCTCTCATAATGGGCAAATAAGATGCTCCTCAGAGACATACTCACAAGCTCTGTCCCATGTGAACCTAGGTTATATCAAGTTGAATACTAAAAACAAAAGAGACTGTGTAGAATACTTAGTAATCAAACCATAACAGCAGACATTCTAAGATGTCATATTTCAAAACCATTTTATTACTTATTAATGCTATATATATATTAGCTGGTAGCCAGCACAGGTGTTTACCTGCAGTTTGCAGATGTGGATTGTACAAACTATAAATTTTTGAATTTCTTATGTACAAGTACACAGTGTATGTTTTTATGTTCATATATATACATGCATGTGTGTATATGCATCTCTTAATTGTCTTGCTTTCAACATTCATTTTATCCTTCAGTGCAAAGAATTATATGGATTTTTTTTATTTTGAGACATATTTTAATGTCTTGGATAGATACACTTTATACTTTAAAATGAATATTCATTTTAACTAAGACTTTAAAAAGCAATTTGTTCTTCAGAATGGATATATTAGAATCCTCATTACTTTCCTATCCACCCCCATTTACCTCTCTCCTTCCCCAGTCAATCCTCACTTCTTAATACAAATCCCTTAGCCACATCTATACTGTTTGTTTTGGCTTGTTGTTTTGATCCAATGAATTTAATTAGGGCCATCTACATGATTCTGGGTTTAGAACTACCACCCTTTAGAGACTGGTGGGTACACAATTAAATGCAACATCTCCCCTTGTCCTGGAGCCTATAAATTGCCAATAGTTTAGCACAGAAGGGTAGTCCCATAAGGCCTGCCTCCATCCGTGACTGATTATTGATGGCACCAGTGATGTGAAGGCTCAGTATGGGTAATCACAGTGAGTGATTCTTCACAGTTGTGAGGACTGTGCATTATCTAGAAAATATTACTTCATAACACTGCTATCTACCTTCCAGATCTAGATGAGGATTTCACAGGTATTGTTCTATGAATACTTGGAATTTCTTTGCCCATAGAGATTTTGATGAAAATAAAGACTTTCACACATTATAAGTTTGCTAGTTAATACCTATAATAAACAGAAGTAAGTTTTGTTGCATTGCTTTTTAATTGATGGAGGTAAGTATGCTGACGTATGAAATCTTTTTATCAGTTACAATGTTGGTTATGCTTTATTGTATCGGCTTTAACTAGAATTTGCTGTTAGCTACTGAATCAATTAAGATTTATTTATTAAGTATACACTGTTCTGCTTGCATGTATATAGGCCAGAAGAGGATACCAGATCTGATTATACATGGTTATGAGCCACCATGTAGTTGCTGGAAATTGAACTCAGACCCTCTGGAAGAGCAGTCAGTGCACTTCCCTTAACCTCTGATCCATCTTTTGAGCCCCCATGAGTCAATTTTAAATACCTGTAATTTTGTTTCTCGAGAGAGGACAAATGTGAAAAAAAATTTTTGAAATGTAAAATATTTAATGCCTTTGAAATGTTAAACTGTCCAGTAATTGAAAGTAAATTTAATACACAGAGAAACAAAATAATTATTAAAAATAACATCCTGTAGGCCAGGAGTTGGCTATATCGTTTGGTACAGTGCAAGGCAGCCAGCGTTTTAAGTGTTGAGACCAAATGGTGTGGTCTGCCACTCTAGCATGAAAATATTTACAGAAAGCACATACATATGCAGGTATCCTAAACTCCAGTAAATTATATTTATACAGAGACACTGCTACTTGCCTGACACTTTTGTAGTGACTTCATATTATTTTCATTGTTTCTGTCAAATTGTATGAATGTTTATGTTGTCTGTGAGTATACACCGTCTTTCTAATAAGATATGAATGAATAATCCTAAAACTGAATAGTAAAACAAATATGCATGTTACTATTATGATCGTGATGAAGGTTAAATATTTATTATTTAGCTGTAAAGATTACTAGCTAGAGTACAGCATCAGTAATGCCCCAGAAATTTTAAAAATACAACTCAATGCATATTAAAGTTGTTTTTATAGGGATATAGACAGACTATGACATTCATTTATTTGCAGGCTTTAGTCACTCTGTTCCTAAAAATGTTGTTATCACTACTTTATTCTACTGTTCATATCCTGAAGGAAATTGGAATTCATCTCCATAAGCTCAACACACCTGACTTGCATTTTAAAAATCTTATCCAGCATAGATCAGCCACGCTGCAAAGAGAAGAGGACTCTGAGAAAAAGCACATCAGAAGCGTGAGTCTTGTGAAAGCTTGCGAATTTCCTCTTCAAATGGAACATGTCAGATAAATCCCAGTGACAACACCGAATATTTCATCTCTGGAAGCGAGGCAGTCGCTCGGCTAACCTCATTGAGCCTCTGTTTCACTGGGAAAGGTTGACTCCCCCACTTGAGTTTCTTACTGTGATGAAGAACCACACAGATGCCCTAAATTAATCTCTCGTGTTTCCAAGCATATGCTATGAATAATATAGTTACACCTCAGGTTTTGTCTCTACTGTCATCACCAGAGACATTCCCAAAGGCAGATATTGATGTCTTTCCTGTCTCTACTTTTATTTTAATTCCTCGTGAAATGTTTGTACTAAAACTTTTAGTCCATATTTCTCTAGTCTTCTCAGCACAAAGTAATAAAATAACAATCCCTAGGAGAACTATCCCCTCAAAATATAAGGTTAATATTTATTATGTCTTTCAAATGATGCCCAGACTCAAACCAACTAGTGAAAGGCCAGGATTATTTGCCAAGAACTAGAGGCAGCTTCTAACATCACAGACTGAAGGAATCTATTAATGACCATTAGACTGGGTCAGTCAAAACTACATAGTTTCTGCTCAGGTTCATGTCCCTCTGACCTTTGGTGTAGACTCATCTGCTCAGCATGTGGCTGTCCATCACCCAGAACTGGACTAGCTTCTTCTCTGAGCCTAACTCTGGCCTTCATTGTCTGGAAAAAAACTGACCCAATCATAGAAAAACTTTATAAAACACAAAATACATAGTTTTTTTGTAAAAACCGATGTTACTGGACACATGGTTAAAGGTATACAGATACTGAACTATAGAAATCAAACTCAGAAATTAGAAACTGGAGACATCCTTGGATTTTTATGTTTTATTGGAATGAAGTTATAAGCTGACTATCACCTAGAGGTGTAGATTTACTTCATTTGCTCTAAAAATAAGTAAGTCAACAAATGCATTCACTCACATCTCAAGAGTGCAATTTCTAGGAAACTGATTCTCAATGTAGTCTGATCCAGGTGGTTCTACTTATGCCTACCAGTAAGGCTTCTCTGACAGACTGCAGAGCTGCTAACCTATCAGCCATATTGAATTCAGCCATATTGAATGCAACATTCCAATAAAAGCAGTAGCAGGTGGGTTGAGCTCTAGTTACTCCTGGAGCTTAGAGCTGCAAACCTAATGGCAGCAGGATTATACAACTTTCCCTCACTGAAGGATATTCAAGAGCTAACTTGAATCCCTGTTCTTACACAGGTATGATGCTTTCAGTATTAAGCCTACCATTAGGAAGACGTGAGATCACCAGGATTTAAGCCAGCCACTGGAATTTCCAGAGACCTAGGGATACAGCAAAGGCTATTTTCTCCTAAGGAGACAAGGAAAGAGAAAACCACGTTTCTTGTTCGATGTAAGTAGTGAAGTCATATGAATTTGTTTTTAATATGGACACCTGTAAGATTATGTTTTAAACAATATTGTTTCTCCTGTAGAAAAAAATCTGAAAAATTTGTTTTGCAAAGGGAGAAATGAGTTCTTAATTTTAAATAATTCCAGAAAATAGTATAAGGTTTTCAAATGGAATAGTGTATAAAAAAATTGAAAATAAGTGGTTTCATCTGTGACTAAACGGGGCAGAGATTAGGTTTTACCTCTTGATTCTGTAATGATTTTATTGTGCTCTCATTTCTTTATTAAGAATTATGCCACTGGAAATTTCAACATATCCATTCATAAATACATGAATCTGTCTTATATTTGGTAACTTAATATCTATTGAACAAATACTCCCTATCAAGAGTTGTAGCTAATATCAGGTGAAAAAGAAAATAAATCATATTTTAAGTAAAATAGGTTTATATTGAGTGTGTAAGCAGTGTTTATGTTTAAAGGAAAAAAATCTTTAAAAATTATAGATATGGACTGAAAAGCTGGTAGTGTAGTTAATCACTGTTGATGCTATTGCAGATGGCTCAGTTTTAGTTCGCAGTACAGGAATGGTGACTCACATCTATTTAAGTTCCAAGCATATCTTCAGTGCATACACTTACATGCAGTCAAAACACTAGTACACATAAAATAAAATAAATAAATGTTTTTCAACTGGTTGGTATGGATTTTAGTTAGAAGTAGATAAAGAAAAGCAAAATTGAGCTGGCGGTGGGGAAGCCGGAGGGTCACCCAGCGTCCCAGGTGCTCAGAACCATCCGGCGGCGGCGGCAGAACCAGGTACCCGACACAGCCCGAGCTTAAGACCTTCGGGGACTCAGGCCTGGAGTGGGAATTGGGCACAGAATAGCGGGTGCACATTGCACTCGCGCGCGGGGCGGACCCCGAGCTCCCTGCAGGCAGCTGCCATATTGCCTGCAGCTTCCCGCCCAGCTGGCGGTGGGGAAGCCGGAGGGTCACCCAGCGTCCCAGGTGCTCAGAACCATCCGGCGGCGGCGGCAGAACCAGGTACCCTACACAGCCCAAGCTTAAGACCTTCGGGGACTCAGGCCTGGAGTGGGAGTTGGGCACAGAATAGCGGGTGCACTCTGCACTCGCGCGGCGGACCCCGAGCTCCCTGCAGGCAGCTGCCATATTGCCTGCAGCTTCCCGCCCAGCTGGTGGTGGGGAAGCCGGAGGGTCACCCAGCGTGCCAGGTGCTCAGAACCATCCGGCGGCGGCGGCAGAACCAGGTACCCGACACAGCCCGAGCTTAAGACCTTCGGGGACTCAGGCCTGGAGTGGGAATTGGGCACAGAATAGCGGGTGCACTCTGCACTCGCGCGCGGGGCGGACCCCGAGCTCCCTGCAGGCAGCTGCCATATTGCCTGCAGCTTCCCGCCCAGCTGGCGGTGGGGAAGCCGGAGGGTCACCCAGCGTCCCAGGTGCTCAGAACCATCCGGCGGCGGCGGCAGAACCAGGTACCCGACACAGCCCGAGCTTAAGACCTTCGGGGACTCAGGCCTGGAGTGGGAATTGGGCACAGAATAGCGGGTGCACTCTGCACTCGCGCGCGGGGCGGACCCCGAGCTCCCTACAGGCAGCTGCCATATTGCCTGCAGCTTCCCGTCCAGCTGGTGGTGAGGAAGCCAGAGTCAGCCAGTGTGCCAGGTACCCAGACCCAGCCGGAGGCCGAACCAGCCTCCCATCCAGCCAGTGGCAGGGAAGCTGGAAACCGGACCCAGCCAGCTTCCCAGCAGCTTGGGACCAGCAGGCGGAACCAGATAACTGAGATATCCCAACTTTAAGACCCCTGGGGAAACAGGATATCAGACAGCGAACCCTGAGCAGGAGCAGTGCAGAGCAGCCGCCCAACAGGCGGAACCAAATACCTGGGATATCCTGAGGTTAAGACCTCGGGGGACTCAGGCCACCTGTCAGCAATCTGTGAGCAAGAGCCCCGCAGGACAGTGATTCAGGTATCCCAGTCACTGGGAAATAGCCTTACAACCCCACAGGAGGGTCAAGCACCAGCTAGTATCTACAGGACCAACTAACACCAGAGTTAACCAGATGGCAAAAGGCAAACGTAAGATCGCTACTAACAAAAATCAAGGCAATATGGCGGCATCCGAACCCAGTTCCCCAACAGCAATAAATATTGGATACCCCGAAACACCAGAAAAACAAGACTCAGATCTAAAATCACTGGTCAGGATGCTGATAGAGGAACACTTAGATAAATCTCTTAAAGTAATACATGAGAAAATAGATCAAAAGCTAGAAGCCATTGCAAGACAAACACAATTAAATCCCAGATATCTCAACACACCAGAAAAACAAGACTCAGATCTAAAATCACTGGTAAAGATGCAGATTGAGGATCACTTAGATAAATTTCTTAAAGTAATAGAGGAGAAAATAGATCAAAAACTAGAAGCCCATACAAGGCAGACACAAAAATCACTTAAAGAAATCCAGGAGAATATAGAGCAAAAAGTGAATCCCAATAAGGGGGAGAAACAAAAATCACCCAAAGAAATACAAGAGAACATGGGTCAACGAGTAGAAGTCATAAAGGAGGAAACACAAAAATCCCTTAAAGAATTACAGGAAAACACAAACAAGCAACTGAAAGATCTGAGCAAAACCATACAAAATCTAAAAACAGAAGTAGAAACAACTAAGCAATCGCAAAGGGAGACAATGTTGGAAATAGAAAACCTTGGGAAGAAATCAGGAGTCATAGATGCAAATATCAACAATAGAATACAAGAGATAGAAGACAGAATCTCAGATGCTGAAGATACCATAGGAACCATGGATTCAACAATTAAAGAAAATGCAAAATGCAAAAAGCTGGTAACCCAAAACATTCAGGAAATCCAGGACACAATGAGAAGACCAAACCTAAGGATTATAGGGATAGATGAGAATGAAGATCTACAACTTAAAGGGCCAGCAAATATCTTCTACAAAATTATGGAAGAAAATTTCCCCAACCTAAAGAGAGAGATGCCCATGAATATACAAGAAGCCTATAGAACCCCAAATAGACTGGACCAGAACAGAAATACTTCCCGTCACATAATAGTCAAAACCCCAAATGTACTAAACAAAGAAAGAATATTAAAGGCAGTAAGAGAAAAAGGACAAGTAACATATAAAGGAAGACCTATCAGAATTACACCAGACTTCTCACCTGAGACCATGAAAGCTAGAAGATCCTGGGCAGACCTTATGCAGACCCTAAGAGAACACAAACTTCAGCCAAGACTACTATACCCAGCGAAACTCTCAATTGCCATAGATGGGGAAACCAAGATATTCCACGACAAAACCAAATTTGCAAGATACTTATCTACAAACCCAGCCCTACAAAGGATAATAGGGGAAAAATACCAACACAAGGGGGGAAACAACACCCCAGAAGAAACAAGATAGAAACCCCATCTCATCCAACCCAAAAGAAGAGAACCACTCAAATACAAATAATAATAACAATTCCCAAAATGTCAGGAAGTAATAATTACTATTCCTTAATATCTCTTAATATCAATGGACTCAATTCCCCAATCAAAAGACACAGACTAACAGACTGGATACGGAAACAGGACCCTACATTTTGCTGCATACAGGAAACACATCTCAGTGTCAAAGACAAACACCTCCTTAGAGTAAAAGGCTGGAAGACAGTTCTACAAGCAAATGGTCCCAGGAAACAAGCTGGAGTAGCCATTCTAATATCAGATAAAATCGACTTTCAACCTAAAGTCATCAAAAGAGACACAGAAGGTCACTTCCTGCTTGTCAAAGGGAAAATCCACCAAGAAGAATTCTCAATACTGAACATCTATGCACCAAATGCAAGGGCACCCTCATTCGTAAAAGAAACTTTACTAAAGCTTAAAGCACACATCGCACCTAACACAATGATTGTAGGTGACTTCAACACTCCACTCTCCTCAATGGACCGATCAGGAAAGCAGAAACTAAACAGGGACACAGTGAAACTAATTGAAGCTTTGGACCAATTGGATTTAACAGATATATATAGAACATTCCATCCTAAAACAAAAGAGTATACCTTTTTCTCAGCACCGCACGGTACCTTCTCAAAAATTGATCATATAATTGGTCACAAGACAGACCTCAACAAATACAAGAAGACCGAACTAATCCCATGTCTCCTATCGGATCACTATGGAGTAAAAGTGGTCTTCAATAGCAAGAAGAACTACAGAAAGCCCACATACACATGGAAACTGAACAATACTCTACTCAATGACACCCTGGTCAAGGAAGAAATAAAGAAAGAAATCAAAGACTTTTTAGACTTCAATGAAAATGAAGGTACGACCTACCCAAATCTCTGGGATACAATGAAAGCAGTGCTAAGAGGAAAACTCATAGCCCTGAGTGCCTCCAAAAAGAAACTGGAAAGAGCATACACTAGCAACTTAACAGCACACCTGAAGGCGCTGGAACAAAAAGAAGCTAACTCACCCAGGAGGAGTAGAAGAGAGGAAATCATCAAACTAAGGGCTGAAATCAATCAAGCAGAAACAAAGAGAACCATACAAAGAATCAACAAAACCAAGAGCTGGTTCTTCGAGAAAATCAACAAGATAGATAAGCCCTTAGCTAGACTAACCAAAGGGCACAGAGATAGTATCCAAATTAACAAAATTAAAAATGAAAAGGGGGATATAACAACAGAAACAGAGGAAATTCAAAAGATCATCAGATCCTACTACAAAGGCCTATACTCAAAACAACTGGAGAATCTGGAGGAAATGGACAATTTCCTAGACAGATACCAAATACCAAAATTAAATCAGCATCAAGTAGACCAGCTAAACAGTCCCATAACCCTTAAAGAAATAGAAGGGGTTATAGAAAGCCTCCCAACCAAAAAAAGTACGGGACCAGATGGTTTTAGTGCAGAATTCTACCAGACCGTCAAAGAAGACTTAACACCAATACTCTTCAAACTATTCCACAAAATAGAGACAGAAGGGACACTGCCCAACTCATTCTTCGAAACCACAATTATGCTGATACCTAAACCACAAAAAGATCCAACAAAGAAAGAGAACTACAGGCCAATTTCTCTTATGAATATAGATGCAAAAATACTAAATAAAATCCTTGCCAACCGAATCCAAGAGCATATCAAAACGATCATTCACCATGATCAAGTAGGCTTCATTCCAGGAATGCAGGGATGGTTCAATATACGGAAATCCATCAATGTAATCCACTACATAAACAAACTAAAAGAAAAAAAACACATGGTCATCTCATTAGATGCTGAAAAAGCATTTGACAAAATTCAGCATCCTTTCATGCTAAAAGTCTTGGAAAGAGCAGGAATTCAAGGCCCATACCTAAACATAGTAAAAGCAATCTACAGCAAACCAGTAGCCAACATCAAAATAAATGGAGAGAAACTTGAAGCAATTCCACTAAAATCAGGGACTAGACAAGGCTGTCCTCTCTCTCCATATCTTTTCAATATAGTACTTGAAGTTCTAGCGAGAGCAATCAGACAACATAAGGAAGTCAAAGGGATACAAATTGGAAAGGAAGAAGTCAAAGTATCATTATTTGCAGATGATATGATAGTCTACTTAAGCGATCCAAAAAACTCCACCAGAGAACTTCTACAGCTGATAAACAACTTCAGCAACGTGGCTGGTTATAAAATTAACTCAAGCAAATCAGTAGCCTTCTTGTACTCAAAGGACAAGCAGGCTGAGAAAGAAGTTAGGGAAATAACACCCTTCACAATAGCCACAAACAACATAAAGTACCTTGGCGTAACTCTAACCAAACAAGTGAAAGATCTGTATGACAGGAACTTCAAGTCCCTGAAGAAAGAAATCGAAGAAGACCTCAGGAGATGGAAAAATATTTCTTGCTCCTGGATTGGCAGGATCAATATAGTAAAAATGGCCATCTTGCCAAAAGCAATCTACAGATTCAATGCAATCCCCATCAAAATCCCAAATCAATTCTTCATAGATCTAGAAAGAGCAATTCTCAAATTCATCTGGAGCAACAAAAAACCCAGGATAGCTAAAACTATTCTCAACAATAAAAGGACTTCTGGGGGAATCAATATCCCTGACCTCAAGCAGTACTACAGAGCAATTGTGTTAAAAACTGCATGGTATTGGTACAGCAACAGGCAGGTAGATCAATGGAATAGGATTGAAGACCCAGAAATTAACCCACAGACTTATGGTCACTTGATCTTTGATAAAGGAGCCACAACCATCCGGTGGAAAAAAGATAGCCTTTTCAACAAATGGTGCTGGTTCAACTGGAGGTCAACATGCAGAAGAATGCGAATTGACCCACTCTTATCTCCTTGTACTAAGATCAACTCCAAGTGGATCAAGGACCTCCACATAAAACCAGACACACTGAAACTATTAGAAAAGAAACTTGGGAAGACCCTGGAGGACTTGGGCACAGGGGAAAAGTTCCTGAACAGAACACCAATAGCTTATGCTCTAAGATCAAGAATCGACAAATGGGACCTCATAAAATTACAAAGTTTCTGCAAAGCAAAGGACACTGTCAGAAGGACAAAACGGCAACCAACAAAGTGGGAAAAGATCTTCACCAACCCCACATCCGACAGAGGGCTAATATCCAATATATACAAAGAACTCAAGAAGTTAGACCGCAAAGAACCAAATAACCCTATCAAAAAATGGGGCACAGAGCTAAACAAAGAATTCTCACCAGAAGAAATTCGGATGGCCGAGAAACACCTTAAAAGATGTTCAACATCATTAGTCATCAGGGAAATGCAAATCAAAACAACCCTGAGATTCCACCTCACACCAGTCAGAATGGCTAAGATTAAAAACTCAAGAGACAACAAGTGCTGGCGAGGATGTGGAGAAAGAGGAACACTCCTCCACTGTTGGTGGGATTGCAAAATGGTAAAACCGCTCTGGAAATCAGTTTGGCGGTTCCTCAGAAAATTGGGCATGTTACTTCCAGAGGACCCTGGCATACCACTCCTGGGCATATACCCAGAGGATTCCCCTGCATGCAATAAGGACACATGCTCCACTATGTTTATAGCAGCCTTGTTTATAATAGCCAGAAATTGGAAGCAGCCCAAATATCCCTCAAAGGAGGAATGGATACAGAAAATGTGGTATATTTATACAATGGAATACTACACAGCAATTAAAAATAATGAATTCATGCAATTTGTAGGTAAATGGTTAGACCTGGAAAATATCATCCTGAGTGAATTAACCCAATCACAAAAGAATGCACCTGAAATGCAATCACTGATAAGTGGATATTAATGAGCCCAGAAGCCCTAAATACTCAAGACACAAATAGCAAGTCAAATGATTCCCAAGAAGAAGAAAGGAGAGGACCCTGGGCCTGTAAAGATTGCTTCCAGTTTAGTAAAGAAACCGAGGGGGGAGGGGGAATTATTGGGGAACAGATGGGGGGAGAGGAACTATGGGAACTATGGTGGGTGGGAACTGGGAAAGGGGAAAGCCTTTGGAATGTAAACATAGAATATAGAAAATAAAATTAAAAAAAAAAAAAAAAAGAAAGAAAAGCAAAATTGGCTTGCAAACATAAATAAGTTAATCCCAATAAAATATACAGAAATTTAAATTTTTTATGAACTTACAACTCTAGACAGATCTACTTAACTAAATAAAAACAAGATCAAGCCCATGACAGTCTCGGATTATAAACTGTTTTCACAGTTATAATATAGAACAACAGGAAAACATGAAGTAAATGGAGAAATATTATCAACCTTGGTCATAATGATTAAGATATTTGGGGTTGGAAACAACTAGAAACCAAAACTCAATAATAAGGAAAGAGCTTCAAAAACGGAGCTCAATGAAAAAATATAGAGATGAGAGAGTATTCCATATATGTCTAGCTGAATACCAATCCAACACAGCAACACAAACACACACACACACACACACACACACACACACACAATCTGACATAGAGCTGGTCACTGGCTTAGGAGAGAATAACAAACCATCTAAAAGTAGGACATGAGATCTGCCATAGTTCACATGTATAAATTTGAAGTCAATGCCAAACCAGCTGACTCAAGTGCTAAATCAATGGATCCATCACAGATTATCAACAGACCTGCCTGTAGGGTACCCACCAGCGATGCTGACAGTGACATGCATGTTGATGCTAAGGGGAGAGTTTAAGTGTGTTGACACACAGGACTGGATTAGTTATTCCTTTATATGGGATAGTGACATTTTATTTCTATTAAATAACCAAAAAGTGATACAAATGCATCATTGACATAAATATGTGGAAAGTCAGATAAAACTTAGCAGTAACTTAAAATTCCACAGTATTTGAAGTTTGAATGATATACCATTCTATCTACTCTGTTAATTTTCTGTTACAGGAAATGGAAGCTGAATAAGATGGTAAAAATCACTCTCTACTTACTTATATAAAACTACCTAGGACATAATTTCCTTTCATTAATCATTCAAAACTTCAGATAAAATTATTTCTGTTCAGGTGTTCAAACTCAGGTCTTCAGGCTTTGTAGGAAACACCATTGACCACTGAAGACAATCTAGGTTTTGAAAAATTATTGTCTATTTATTTTTAAAATGAAAATTAAAGTATGAATACTCAACAAGTACCCTGTGATGTTTGCATACTTGTATAAATGTGCAGTGTTTAAATGATGGTGAACATATTTAAATCCTCAAATATTTATCATTAGTGTTTGGTAAATAAATTCAAACCACTTTTCTAGGTATTTGTATTATACTGTAAATTGTCATCTTAACTCTGCATTTGTTGACAGTTATGCTTTAATGACTTTAATAGTAGGTAGATTAGGACAAGTACTACTAAAGTATATAAATCTGTTAATGTAATAATTTGTGCCATTTTTATTTCAGACTGATTTATTTAGTTCTTTTTGTATCATTAATAGAATTTTCAAAATGTTTAATCTTTTGTATGATGATAAGAAAAAATGAATAAGTTGAAATTTAATTCTGATAATACATTAAATGAAATATTAATAAAACATACAGGAAAGTATTATTAAACACTGTGGAGCATGTAAGATTAAATGTATTCAGGACAACCCACTTTAAATGTATTATTTATGATTTCACAGTGCAATAAACATGTATGCAAATGAGAATTTAAAGTCCCTTTTAATAGAAAGGAAAAACTTCTAAAATTCTGAATGGCAGAAAATAATTGATAATTTTTATAGTCTTGTGAAAAACAGACTTTGTTATTGGTAATAATAATGCTTGAATAAATGGAGAAGTAAAATTTATCATAACTGAATTTAATGACAGAATCCACTCTTTACCAATAAATTAGTCACATATTGTCTTTTGATATTGTATTTTGGTATGTGACAAAATGTTTCCTTGGGATATGGATATATATATATATACTCACCCCAGATAGGGAACCCACAACAGACCAAAATGTGAATACTACCATAGTCCAACTTGGTCAACCAATAATTTTCATTGGGGTTACTTACAGGAGTATGAATGAGAGGTAACTTACAGGAGCAGAAATGATACAAAGACAGCCTCATCACCAAAGTCCACCTCAGCTTCAGTAAGGCAAGGGATACTGTTAATAGGGCAAAACGGCAACCAACAGATAGGGAAAAGATCTTACAAATCCTACATCCTATAGGGGGCTAATATCCAATCTTCCACACTTTGTACAATATACTACACAGTTTTTTTTCATTTGTCTATCAATACACACTGCCGATTCTTTCTGTAGTTATATAAATGTTACTGGACTCAAGCAAACAAATGGCTTTAAGAATTTTCCTTCAATGTTTCCTGTAATAGACACAAGTAAAATTTCTCAAACATATGTAAGAATTCTTTAGAGAAATGAGAAAAATTTCTCAAGTCTACTTGTATTTTTCCTACTTAGAAAATATTGTGTTAAAATACATATTTTATATTATTAGAAATATTTGGTTATGGAATTAAATGACAAAAAAATTTTTAAGAGAAGTCAAGGCAGATATAATTATTTCCCTTGTGAGAGTTTAACATCTTAATATATTGTAAACAAACAATTTAGATCTTTAACATTAATTGGTCCACATAAGCCTACCCAACATGACCTCTCCTCTAATATGTTACATATATGCTTACCCATCATGACCTTTCCTGTAACATACTACACATATGCTTACCAATCATGAACTCTCATGTAACATGCTACACATATGCTTACCCAACATAACCTTTGCTATAACATGCTACAATGTGCTTACCCATCATGAACTCACATGTAACATGCTACACATATGCTTACCCATCATGTACTCTCAGGTATACCTTAGGAGAAAAAAGCATATAGTCCCATGAAAATGTTTGAAGAGACATTTCATAGTGACTAAGCTAGTATTACTGCCACCTCCTACACCTTCATATGAAAACATCACACATATTTAAAAATGGACCCTTTATATCACCACACAGAGGCTCACCATACATCACATGACACCACTGATGATTCTAGATAAATGTTAAGACAACTCAATAGATTTCTAGCTATATTTATGGGTTACATGGGTATAAACATTTACTAATGTGTGTTCTTATGATTATCTATTTTATTCATTGAACAGTAATACAAAATAAAAAATTATACTTACAGAACTTGTGATTCTAGGAGGTTCTCAAATTCTTCTCCCTTGTCATTTCTGCTGATTCCATGTAAGAAAAGTCCTTCATGCATTTGCAACATGTCATTTTTTTCTTTGCTATATAGATGCCATTTAATTTTATGAATAATATATATTATATATGTATATGTATAATATATGTAATATATTATATATGATAATATATAAACTCTCCAAAAATATCACATGTCTATCAAAATGATCTGCTATGCTCACTATCTGTTTTCTTCTGCTAGTTTCCTAGATCTGGATTTAAATACGTCTTTTTTATTTCACCTGCTCTGTTAGCTCTTTATTGGTGCTTTGGGGTTTTGATTTTTTTAGGAAGCGCCACACTGTGAAGCCCAGGCCGGTATCAAATTTTAAATTTTTCAGAGAGTGAATATGTGCCACAACGCAAGATCTACAAATAAAGCAGCCGTGCTCCAAGTGTGGTCTTTACGGTGGAAGGTTAATCTGTCTGTCATACTAAGGCACTGTCTACATTTTACATTCCCATCCTCCCACAAGCCTTCACTGAGTCTTCTAGACACTGCACATCATAGGATAGAGCAACAATGGAAATACAAACAGACAGACAGGAGAATCTGGTTATCTGTGGTGAAATTAGGCATGGAAGAACTTGGTAAAAAGTAGTATGTGCATACAAAAGGCTATGTGCTATTATCATTTTAGTGAAGGAATAACTACTCTCTGAGGCCTTTGGATGTAGCTCATTTGGGAAGAGTGCCTGCCTACTATGAATGAAACCCCCAGGCTCAATCCACAGCTTCACATAACCCACGCATGACGTCATTCTCCCAACTTGCAGCCCTGCAGACCTGGCAGCACAGGAATGAAGCAGTTTAGGGCCATAGAGAGGTCTAGGCCAGCATGGAATATTCAAAGCCCCGGAGGAAAAAAAAAGAATCACTGTTAATTTCCAACAAGATAACTATCAGTTTCTGGAATGCATACAAAGTTCTCTGGGGAAAAGTGCAGTGTGGTGTCACACACCAGTTAAGCCAGAACTCTGCAGATAAGGACAGGAGGATTTGAATTCTAGTGCAGCCTGGCTATGTATGGAGACCCTATCTTAAAGCTAAACAAAGCCTTCAGGGTGTTTTGTTTTGTTGTTTTGTTTTTAAAGGAAAAATCCTGGGACATCTATCATCTAGATATTAATTTCCTTGAAACTTCAAAATGCCTGTAATCCTATTGGTTGTCCTCAAATACAGCAACCAACATTTCATTTTTAATGTCATTTACAAAAAAACCAACAACAACAAAAACAAAACAAAACAAAAAACAACAACAACAAAAAACCCACACTCATTTCCATGTACGGGTGTACCCTTGAGAGGATGCTCGCCAGGGCCCACTGAGTAGTGTTCAGGTCGGAAGACAACTTATAGGCGTCAGCTTTCTGCAGCCATGTCGTCCCAGGCGTCTGACCAAGCAACAGGCCTGGTGCTGAGCACCTACCCACTGAGCTTTCTCATGGGCTTCATTTTTTTCCCTTTGGTACTCTCCAGCCTTAGTAAAATTAGGCTATTTCTCTAGCTCCATCACTATACTTCAGTGTGCTCACTTGCTTGGGTACTTCAGATGTGAGTCTTTTGTAGTTTGGGATGGAAAATGGTGTATTCTTTTACGATGTCTAGAACGAAGACGAGCAAAGGTTAAGTTCACACGGATCAAGACCTGTCTGGTCTGTCTCAAGACACAGCCCATCAGAGGCAAAGTCAGAGCCTCTGCAGGCAGCCGAGTGAGCATCAGAGCCTGAAGGTAGAGTCTCTCCAGCCAAATGCAGAAGATGTAGTACTAGGGCTTTAGGACTTCATCCCCAGAGAGACAGGTGTGAAATCAATCAGTTCTACTGTGCAGCATCAATTCTTTTAAAGAATTCCCCGGAATTGGTGGGGATTTGCTCCCTTGGCCTTTAGGACATTCCAGTTATGATGACGACGTGCATAGCATTTATTATTTTCTTTTTTAGATTTGATTCTTTTCATAGTAGCTCAAATGTCTGGACATTCTCATACCTCTGTCTATGTTTTTTGTTGTTGTTGATGTTGTTTTGTTTTGTTTTTTGTTTTTTAATTTTATATTCTTTGTTTACATTCTAAAGGCTTTCCCTTTTCCCAGTCCCCCCCCACCATAAGTCCCATAAGTCCTCTTCCCCCTAACTATTCCCCAATCCCCCCCCATTTCTCTGTTCTGGTACTCTCCTACAAAACTGGATCCAATCTTTTCAGGACCAGGGTCCTCTCCTTTCTTCTTCTTGGGAATCATTTGATTTGCTAATTGTGCCTTGAGTATTTAGGGCTTCTGGGCTCATTAATATCCACTTATCAGTGATTTAATTTCATGTGTATTCTTTTGTGATTGGATTAACTTGCTTAGGATGATATTTTTCAGATCTAACCATTTGCCTAAAAATTGCATAAATTCATTATTTTTAATTGCTGAGTAGTATTCCATTGTATATATATATACCACATTTTCTGTATCCATTCCTCCTTTGAGGGATATCTGGACTCCTTTCAACTTCTGGCTATTATAAACAAGGCTGCTATGAACATTGTGGAGCATGTGTCTTTATTGTATGCAGGGGAATCCTCTGGGTATATGCCCAGGAGTGGTATGCCAGAGTCCTCTGGAAGTGACATGCCCAATTTTCTGAGAATCCGCCAGACTGATTTCCAGAGCAGTTGTACCATCTTGCAATCCCACCAACAGTGTTCTGTTCTGTGCTTATTTATTAGGCTAGTAAGAGTAGTGAGCTCATTTTATTCTCTTGCTGGTGGTTGCCTATATTTTTGTCAACATTGAACATATTTTCTTTCTTCAGTATGGTTTTCATTCTTCTAAATGGTTTTAGCATTTTGGCAGGAAATCTTTGGATATAGATAAGAGATTGCAGGTGAAAGACACCAGTCCTGTTTGGTATGTGCCCCTTGCAGTTTTATTAGTTTTGTTTGTTTTTATACATGTCACATACAGATTACATTATCAGATTCAAAATACATATTTTAGGCAGATAACTTAATTCCTCAAGATCACTTTGATTATATTTTGGTTCTTGTTTATGAAAACACTTGACACCAATTGAAATCAGAACTTGTGGGTTCTGAAAGCTTGAGACAATACATTTCCATTGTTTAAACTGCTCAGTTTGTATTCTGCTACAACAGCCCTCTCATTCCTGTTTCCTCATTCAACACCATCAGTTATATCAGACATAGTTCTCCTCCCTGAACTCTTGTGTTATTTGGAATATTATATAACTTAGTTTTTCTGTGTTCTATTGGTATTATGTCATTCTCATTCCTGGAAAACTTATGTGCCTTAACATAGAAAAAAATCATACATAAAACTTTTTTGTGACACTCCAAGAATGAGAGTTATTTTAGTATTGGTATAGGCTATCTCTTAATTAGATAAGATGTGTTGTTCTATTTCTATTAAGTCCAGTAATAAGTAAGACCCCAGAGAACCAAATAACCCTATTAAAATGGGGTACAGAGCTAAACAAAGAATTTTCACCTGAAGAAATTCGGATGGCTGAGAAGCACTTTAAGAGACGTTCAACATCGCTAGTCATTAGAGAAATGCAAATCAAAACAACCCTGAGATTCGACCTCACACCAGTCAGGGTTGCTAAGATTAAAAACTCAAAGGAGGAATGGATACAGAAAATGTGGTATATTTATACAAGGGAATACTACTCAGCAATTAAAAATAATGAATTCATGCAATTTGTAGGTAAATATAATTAGATCTGGAAAATATCATCCTAAGCGAGTTAACCCAATCACAAAAGAATACACATGAAATGCAATCAC
This sequence comes from Apodemus agrarius, assembly GCA_964023405.1. Taxonomy (NCBI): domain Eukaryota; kingdom Metazoa; phylum Chordata; class Mammalia; order Rodentia; family Muridae; genus Apodemus; species Apodemus agrarius. The sequence goes on along the minus strand of OZ030020.1, from coordinate 10,472,826 downwards.
TGATAAGTGGATATTAATGAGCCCAGAAGCCCTAAATACTCAAGGCACAATTAGAAAGTCAAATGATTCCCAAGAAGAAGAAAGGAGATGACCCTGAGCCTGAAAAGATTGGATCCAGTTTTGTAGATCCAGAACAGAGAAATGGTGGGGGAGGGGGAGATGATTGAGGAATAGTTGGGGGGAGAGGACTTATGGGACATATGGTGGGGGGAACTGGGAAAGGGGAAAGCCTTTGGAATGTAAACAAAGAATATAGAAAAAAAAAAAAAAGAATGAGCCCTGCATAAAAAAAAAAAAAAAAAAAAAACTCAAGCAACAGCAGGTGTTGGCGAGGATGTGGAGAAAGAGGAATACCCCTCCACTGTTGGTTGGATTGCAAGACTGTACAACCACTCTGGAAATCACTCTGGCAGTTCCTCAGAAAATTGGGCATGAAAGTCCCAGAGGACCCTGTCTGTCATAGCACTCCTGGGCATATACCCAGAAGATTCCCTTGCATGCAACAAAGACACATGCTCCACTATGCTCATAGCAGCCTTATTTATAATAGCCAGAAGCTGGAAAGAACCCAGATGTCCCACAGTGGAGGAATGGATACAGAAAATGTGGTATATTTATACAATGGAACACTACTCAGCAATTAAAAACAATGAATTCATGAAATTTGTAGGCAAATGATTGAAACTGGAAAATATCATCCTAAGTGAGGAAACCTAATCACAAAAGAATACACATGAAATGCAATCACTGATAAGTGGATATTAATTAGCCCAGAAGCTCTGAATACTCAAGACACAATTGACAAATCATATGATTCCTATGAAGAAGGAAGAAGATGGCCCTGTTCCTGAAAAGACTTGATCCAGTATTGTAGGGGAGTACCAGAACAAAGTAATGGGAAGGGGTTGATTGGGGAAAGGACAGAGGGAAGAGGACTTATGGGACATATGGTGAGGAGGGAACTGGTAAAGGGGAAAGTGTTTGGAATGTAAACAAAGAATAAAGAAAAAAAGTCCAGTGATGTTAAAAGTTATCTCAAACATGGAGTATTTGCACTAGAGACCTTCTGAATTCCATGTAATCTATTATGGATTATTAGTGTACCTTATTAGTATAATTATTAGTGTACCTTGACTTACTTCTTATCAGTAATAAATAAGCAATTTAACTCTAGAATGTCTATACATGGATCATGACCAAAATATAGTTGAAACATTAATCCCCTTTATAAACACTTTCAGTATATCATATGCATAAGGATTTCAAGAAAAGGAGAGATTCACTCAGGGCAGAGCAAAGTAGCCACTTCATTTTCTCTTGTATGGGGTAGTCCTTCCAACCCAAAGCATGGGTTTATTAGCATCTATGATGACCTGCTAATGTTTCTATTCTGCTTAATTAGAGAATTCTATCAGAATTTTACTAGATGGAGTAAAGTATAACCTTTGAAATACCCCTATAATATTTGAAAAACATTTTCACAGGAGTCTATTGCAATCTCTGGTTTTAATTTGTCTCAGTTTTTTTTCTACTACTGTGATAAAACCCTGTGACCAGAACAACGTGGAGACTAAGGTTTATTTCAGATCACAGCTTATTGCCCATCATAAAAGGTGTTGTGGTTGCAGAAGGTTACAGAATCTAGGCAAAAGGAACCTAAATTCTATATAGGGGACCTCTGCATTCTGACTTACTCCCCAGGGCTGATCAGTTTGATTTCTCGCAAAACTCCATATCACTTGCCCATGACTGTCACAGCTCTTAGTGGGTTAAGCTTTCCCACATCAATAATTAACAAGAAAATGTCAAACAGACTTCTCTACAGGCCAATCTTGCAGAGACATTTTCTCATTTGAGGTTCCCTTTGCTCAGATCATCTAAGCTTATGTCAGTTAATAAAAAAAAATCCATGTATCATATAATCTTTTGCTCCCTCTTCCATAATTATTCTGGACCCTTGTGAAGAAGAGACTGGATATAAATGTCCCAGTTAGGAAAATCCATAGGCAACAAAGGTACGCAAACAATAGGAGAGCTATTATTCCATGGGAAAGAGAACACCAAATAGTTGTATAAGTCAAAGAATCAGCCCCAAGAAACACACATAGAGGTATAAAGTAGTGTTGCAGAAACTGAACAGGTTATATTTAGTAGTATGTAACCTATACATATATGCACACAATAACAATACTTGTAAAAGAGACTGTTTTTGAAGTAGAGTGAGGAGGCATATATGGAAGCATATGGAGGAGGAAAACAAGAGAAAATTGTAATTAAATTATAATCACAAAAATAAAAAGGAAAATATAAATGATTAAGTTGAAATTAAGAATCTAAAGATAATTTTCATGTATTCTTCTTAAATATTCATATTAAAATAAACATTACTGGTTTGTGTAGTAAAGGAATAGGTCTCTAATTGTTATGATATGTCACTTCCTGATTAGTTAAGCTTTTTGGAGAGCATCATTGTTGGGACTCATAATATGTGATGCTTTTCTTCAGTATACCATGTTTCCTTATAAATGAGAAGAACATAGCATGTCACTTAGAATATTTTCCTTTCATTTCATTCTTCAGTCTCCTCAATTACTATGTAAAAGCACCTTGAGCAAATTCTTTCATGTGTACCATATTGCCAGCCAAGTTCTAGTTTAAGTCATTTAATGTATTGATTTGAAATTCCTGACAAAAATCAATTTAATATGAATTTTGGCAACCACTTAGCTTAACAAGAGTGAGACTTGGCATCATTCAAAGTCTTCATTTCTTAATTGCAATTCATTTCCATCATAAAATGGATTAAAATATGTCAGCAATTGATTTGTAGAATACTAAGCAGGGTTGTGTGTCTAATTAACTTATTGCCATATCATAGACAGAGAAAGAACCATAAAAGTGACTCTGTTTGCATGCATGGTACTTTTTGTTCACAAGAAAGAACCAGTTCAGTGTCACAATTCATAGCCCATGAAAGGCTAGTTAGTGCTTTGTCACTAGGAATTATATCCACAGGGTATTACAATCCATATTCATAGAGAAGTCATCTTTTTATTGTAAACACCAAATATTTAAGCAAGTGATATCTTATATACATTAGTTTTTATCTTGAAATGCCCATATAAGAAAACACAAATAACAAAATCTTATTATAATTAGTTTTTTAGTATTCTGAAAAAATAGAAAAGCTTTATCATTGACTTATAAGCATTATTCATATTTTATAAATTAAAATAAAGCATTCACACTATATCCTAGCAATAATTACTTTTTCTTTGCTAATGATTTACTCAAAAATGTTATGGTTTTCATTAGAGTAACACTTGAATTCACTAATAAGGATCATAAAAATCAAGTACATCAATTGACTCAAATTTCTAATATTTATATTGATGCCTTCAGTAAGATGTATATAATGTTATTTATGCTAGTTTTAGAGTGTATCTTTACAATTTATAAGAAATATAAAGTTTTTCATATTGCTTTTATAAACCATTATATGGTTTTATTTAAATGGCAACATATATTGAAATGCTATTAACATATTTATATTAATTTGTTCCATTAAAAGCCTACAAACTCTAATCCATGTTCATTACTGATTTACATGTTAATGTTTAATTAATTGAACTATATGACTACTTATTTGGTCAATCAAGCATCTGATTGTTTACTAGCCCACATTACTTTTCATTCTTTCTTTTATGAGTTCTGCTTTGAGTCGTTTTGTGAGAATTTTCATTTGTACACTCCTTAAAATCAATTTTTAGAATTATTTGATAATATGAAATTTTTAACAAGATCTTGCTCCCTTTCCTCCCTTCATGAAAGATGAGAAAGACTCATGGGACATGACATCTATCTTCCTACTTTCCTTCCTGTATCCCTGGTGTTTTCCCAACATCTGCTTACAGTAACTGAATGCCATCCCAGTGTGCAGTGGATATTAATGTCTTCCAGGCACATTTCTCCCAGGCACATTCTGGTATGCCTAAACTGAATGGATCCTGATAAAGTCTTTCTATCCATTGATGTTTTCATATGGCCATGTGATTTACATATTTCAGATAAAGATGTTTTCAGTTTCTTCAGGCTTCCTTAGCAACATGTCACAGATTGGGTACCTTAACAGCATAAAATTACTTTGGAGATTAGAAGTAGATAAGCCATGTATCCGCAGTATCAGTCTCCACTACTACCTCCTTTCTTGGATGCCAGATGGACCCCTCTTGTTGTGCCCTCATCTCATCCTGCTTTGTGTCTACTCTTTAATGACACCACATGACCTCCATTGTTAGCACACTGGATCCAAGCTCATCTTCATGACCCCACGTAGTAAGAGGGTATCCTGAAAGCCTGGCATGCTAATGTGCATGCCTATGTAATCAGACTAACACTAAGTATGGACATGTTGAAAACACATCACAGATGGGATGGAGTAATGCTGGAAGACTAGATGGTCAATCTTATGAATAAGGAAATGTTATGTAGTTTCCATTGCTGAGTTTGGTCAGAATGTTAGCTGAGCCTTGTGTATCCTTGTCTCTCTCACAACCATGGTCCAGAATGGACTCCTCAGCACCATGAATTCTATTCATACCTATAATTGCTTGAAAGATAACTCCAAGAATATGGTTTCCAACAAGGATGCTGTCCCACCAGCATTGACCAGATGTCAGTAGACAAACACGTTAATTAACCTACCTATGTCTATCCAGTGAGCTACAAGAATAAGTGCTGAGAATAAACTAGTCATCTTTGGAAATTGTGTTCATGTTGTATTCAAATAAAATTTTATCTGGATCAAAGCTCTGCCTGACTTTGTGACTTCAAAATTGATTTGTGCATCATTTCTATATAATCGGTGTTACTCATTGAGGAGAAACAGTTATAATTTCAAAAATATTTGACACAAAATTCAAATATGAACACTACTGTTACATAAATGTAAAAGCAACAATTATGAGATAGAAGTCTGCTATATATTATCTTATATCTTTCTTTTGGAATAACTTTACAATGAATGAAATATAGTTAGATGGATAATAGAATAAATAGAGGCTATGCTAGGGAGTAACAGTTAAACATAAGAGGGTTATTCTTACTCATTCTTGTGTTTAAGTATGTTAATATCTTTTTCAAGAAAAATAAAGTATCTGATTCTATGTAATCCCTTAGAGGAAAAAAAGCACAAAATAGCTTTTTGGAAACTATAAATTTTAGCTGGAAATTTATCATACACTCAATATATATGACTCAAACTCTTTTTTTTTCAGTACAATATAATTACAGTGATTGCTTTAAAGATCCACATATTCTTACCAAAAATTAAGCCTCCTCAACGTACATGTTCCCTTGCTATAATTTTGCAAAAATGCCCTTGGATTTCTCCTGTTCTGTTTAGAACTATACATCATTTAGCTCATTTGGTTGTCATTTACAAAAGTGTCATGCCTGAGTCAAATGACAGTATGAAAAACAGTACATTAGGTTGGTCTTTTTAAAAAGGCTTCTGTTGTTATTTTGTTTAATAGCTGATCTTTGTATAGCTCCCAGAAAATTTTTTATCAATTATTGTTTTTATTAAAATGGATTTCAGATTGATTGTCTAATGTATTCACCTCAAAGCAGATGTCTTTACATGCTGATTACACAAATGGAAATCTAAGTACTCCCAAGCCATATGTAGTTTATATAAAGATGTATAATGTCTTTCTAGTTCTCTGTTGGAAGTGTTGCATGATGATTTTACAAAATAAAGTCATTCAGATTATGACAGAATTGAGAGCATTAGAAGAATCAACTACAAATTTCTTCTTTCAATTATACACAGGCTAAGGAAAGGAATTATTCTGATGTACATATTGGCATATTCATGCCCTACACACACACACACACACACACACACAAACAGAGAGACAGAGACAGAGAGACAGAGAGACAGAGAGACAGAGAGACAGAGAGAGACAGAGATGTTTGGAGAAAGACAACTTCTTTAGCAAAAGGTTTTGGAAAACCTGGACTAACCTTCAGAGAAATAAAATATATCCTTACTTCTTACCCTATACAAAACTAAACTGCAAGTAGATCAAGAATTTCAACAGAAGGCATAACACCCTAAAACTAGTAGAGAAAAATATAAAGTACACTTCAACTTATGTGCATAGGAAACATGAAGAACAACTGAAAACGAGATCACATGAATGTATACAGCCATTGTAAAGTAAAAGATCTATTGAGTACATATAAAACAGTCTCTTTATATATATTATTTATAGATGACACATGATCATTTACATATTTTTGAACAAGAAATAAGATTTGACAATATTTAGTAAACAGCATCTCTAACTTTCTGTACAGTAATAGTTCAGAGCCTCTCATGGGCTATTTTACAACAGTCTGCATTTCAAGTCCAATCTCTGCAGTAAAGAATTGAAAGGGATGGTTTGAAAGGCAGCCTCCCATTCCCAGGATCAAATACCAAGAAAACTTCAAAGTATTGACACTTGTTATGGGACACTGAGAGTACAAGATGGGGTCATTCATCTTTATTATAGTCTCACTATGTACTTTTACCTTCCTATTTTGCTCAGGTTTGCTTCAGACTTGTGGCAATCCATCTGCCTCTGCCCCTAGCATACAGAGTTGCATGCACCACAATGCCCAGCTAATACTTTTTAATTGATTTAAAGGTGAAAAATGTTTAATATTTTCAGATCTCAGGAAAATAAGAACAAGAGATTATATTTCCATTGAAGATGAAAAGGTGGTCTATAAATTCAAAGAAATATAAAACAGTCGATGTGGAAATACAACTTGAAGATATTTTGCATCACATTATTATAACGGTTAGTATTTATAGCCAACTTGATTGGATTTTAGAATCAGCTAGATGATGCGCCAGTAGATACATCTTGTGAGGTCATTTCCAGAGGTGTTTGACTGTGAAAGGAAGACCCACCCTGATATGCACATCAGGATGATGTGGCCTTGAGGACAGGGATAAATAACAGGAGAAAGCAAGCTACACCTTCTTCACTTTCTGAGTGAAGATGGAAAGAGACCACCTTCCACACTGCTACAGTAAGAGAGTGGCTCTCATAGCCATAAATTCTTTGGCGCTATGGACTCTAGCCTTAAGCTGAATAAAACATCTTTCATGTCTTATTAATATTTCAGGTACGTTGTCACAGCTGTGGGAAAAACAACACAGTAACTGTTGGTAGTCACAAGAGATGTCTAAAAGATGCAAGGTGGCCTCTTTATAGTTCTTCAGGAGAGAAGAAATATTGCTGGTCTGCACTTACGTTCAAAGCCGTGTCTAATATTAGGATGTATTTGGATGTAGTTATATTTTGTGTGCATATATTTAAACCAAAGTGGAATGTCTCTGAAGTATTATACAGCCATCTAAAGTCACATTGTGAGACAAATTGTCTTTAGTTGTTATGCATGCTCCTGCTTCACCACCTCTTCTTTGACCCCTTCGGGTTCCCCTCTCTTCTTCTTTCTAGTTCTCCATTTCTTGTGCTAACTGGTAAATATTCCTTTCAAAAACTTCATGTCTATTTCTATGACATAATTTGAAAGATCTTGCACAGTTGATCATTAGTTGTAGTGTCCATGACAGTTCCAATTTTATTTAGCTTATAAAAGTGCTCAAAGACTGACCAAGCATTTTCTTTGATTTTTAAAATTCAATCATGAGGTGTTCTGATAGCTCAATGAAGACCAACTTCGATGTAGTTACATTTTTTTACCTCTCCTATTAATATTGAAGAGTTAATATTAGTTCCACTGAATTAAAATCTTTTTCATTAAACAAGATTTTTATTTAGTCTACATCCTGATCACAGTGTCACCTCCCTTCTCTCCTCCCAGTTGCTCCCTCTCACATCTTCTCCACATCCATCCATACCTCCCACCATCTCTACAGAAAAGGAGAGGCCTTCCATAGATATAAACCAGCCTTGGCCTATCAAGTTTTAGTAAGACTATAGGCGTCTTCTTCTATTGGGCTACCTAGTCAAGGGAGCCTAGTTAGGGAAAAGGATTCCAAAGGCAGGCAACAGAGTCAGAGCAGCCCCTGCTCTGCTTTAGGAGTCCCACAGGAAGACAAAGCTCAGTAACTGTTACATAGGTACAGAGGACCTAGGTCCATCCCATGTGTGCTCTCTGGTGGCAGTTCAGCCTCTGTGATCTCATATAGGCCCAGGGTGGTTGGTTCTCTAGGTTTTCTTGTGGTGTTCTTGACCCAACTAGGTCCTTCAATCCTTGCTCTCCCTCTCCCACAGGATTCATCAAGTTACATATGATATTTGACTGTGGATCTCTGCATTGGTTTGTATCTGTTGCTGGATGGAGCTTCTCTGGTGAAAGTTATGATAGGACCTTGTCTGAAACTATAGCAGAATACCATTGATAGTATCATGGGTGCACTCCCTTTCAAAGCATGAATCTAAAAAGCAGGGCCCATCATTGGTTGGTGCTTCCTTCAAATTCTACTGCACCCTTTATCCCTGCACATCTTGTAGGCAGGACAAATTTCAGTTCTAAGGTTTGGGGGCTGGGTTGGTATCCGGGTCCTCCCATTCGAAGTCCTGCCTAGTTACAGGATATAGCCAGTTTAGGCTGTCTCTCTACCATTGCAAGGAGTCTTATCTAGCGTCACCCTCAAAGATTTATGGAACTTTCCAGTGTTCTAGGTCTCTAGCTCTTCCCAGAGATGCCTTCCCCCGATCCAGTTGTCTCTAACAGTATGCTCCCCCTCCATTCTCCACCCACCTCATCCCTTCTGTTCCCAGCCACATCCCTACCCTACCCAGTTCCTCTATCCACTCCCAACATATAGTCTATTTCCACTTCTCAGTGAGATTTACTCACTCCACCCTTGAGTCCTTCTTGATACTCAGCTTCTTTGGGTCTGTGGATGGTTATTCTGCATTTTATGACTAATATCCATTTATATGTAAGTAGGTACAATGTTTGTCTTCTAGGTCTGGGTTACCTTATTCAGGATGATCTTTTCTAGTAACATCCATTTAGATTCAAATTTCATAATATCATTGATTTTTAATGGCTGAATAATACTACATTGTGAAACACATTTTTTTATATATTTTTCAGTGGGATGATATCTATATTTTTTTCCTGGCAACTATCAATAAAGCTGCTATTAACATAGCTGAGCAAATGTTCTTTTGATATGTTAGACATTCTTTTGTGTATATGCCCAAGAGAAGTTTAGCTGGGTCTTGAATTAGATCTGTTCTCAATATTCTGAGAATTCAAGAATTTATTTCCAAAGTGGTTGTACAAGTATACACCCTAAGCCCCAATGGAGGAGTATTCCCCTTGATCCACATTTTGAGTTTTTGATCTTAGTCATTCTAACAAGGGTAAGATGGCATCTCAGAGTCATTTTGATTTGTGTCCCTGATGATTGCAGATGTTGAACATTTCCTTAAGTGCTTCTTGGCCATTTGAGTTGGCTTTGTCTTGAATTCTCTGTTTAGATCTATCCCCCATTTTTGAACTAGGTTATTTGGCTTGTCGGTGTTTAGTTTATTGAGTTCTTTTTATGTATTTTGGATATCAGTCTTCTGTCAGATGAGGAGTTGAAGAAAATGTTTTCCCATTGTGTGGACTGCCATTTTGTCCTGTTTATGATGTGGCTTGCCTTACAGAAGCTTTTCAGTTTCATTATATATCTTTTCTTCCTTGGTGCTTTTAGTGCCTGAGCTGTTGGTGTTCTGTTCAGTAAGGTTTCTCCTGTACCAATTAGTTCAAGAATAGTCCCCACTTTCTCATCCATCAGATTTAATGTGTCTAGTTTTATGTTAAAATCACTAATGCACTTGTGCTTGAATATATTCAGGGGGATAGACTTGGATCTATTTGCCTTCTTCTGCATGGAGATACCTAGTTAGACCAGCAACATTAGTTGAAGATGCTTTCTTTTTTCAACTGTGCAGTTTTGTCTTCTCTGTCAAAAATCAAATGTTCCTAGGAGTATGGGTTTAATTATGGGTCTTTGATTCGATTCTGTTGATAAACCTATTTGTTTTTATGCAAATAACATCCAGTTTTGTACTACTATTGCCCCATCGTGCAACTTAATATCAGGTATGGTAACACCTCCAGAAGTTCTTTTATTGTATAGGATTGTTTTAGCTATCCTGGGATTTTTGTTTTTCCATACGAAGATGAATATGGAACTTCGAGGGTCTGTAAAGAATAGTGTTGCAATTAAGATAAGACTTGCATCGACTCTGTAGCTTGCTTTTAGTAAGATGCCTATTTTTACTAGGTTAGTCCTACTGATCCATAAGCACGGGAAATATTTTCAACTTCTGATATCTTCCTCAAATTCTTTCTTCATCAGAACCTTAGAGTTCTCATTATAGAGACCTTCTACTTGCTTGACTAGAATTACACCACTATATTTTATATTATTTGTGACTATTGTGAAAGATTTAGTTTCTTTAATTTCTTTCTTAGCTCATTTGTCATTTGTATAAAGAGCAACAACTAATTTTTATAGTGAATTTTGTAACCAGCCATTTGCCAAAGGGTTTTATTAGCTGTAGAAGTTCCCTGGTGTAACTTTGGGGTCACTTATTTATATTACCATATCATCTGCAAAGATCAATAATACATTGACCTGTTCCTTTCTAACCTGTATCCCCATTATCACCTTTAGCTTATTTCTGGAGTTAAAACTTCAAGTAATATATTCAATAAATAAGAGAATGGACAGCCTTGTCTTTACCCTGATTATAGTGGAATTGCAGTTTCTCTCCAATTATTTTGATGTTAGCTTTTGCCTTTCTGTATATTGTCTTTATTCTGTTTTATATCCCTGATTTCACCAAGACTTTTATCATGAAGGAGCGTTGAATTTTGTCAATGGCTTTTTCAGTATCTAATGAGATGATCATTTGCTTTTCTTTCTTTTTTTTTTCAGTTCACTTATATGGTGGATTATTGTTGATGGATTTTTGCATGTTGAACAATCTCTGAATCTCTAAGATGAAGCCTATTTGATCATGGTGGATGATGTGTGAGTGTGTGTGTGTGTGAGTGTGTGTGTGTGTGCATGTGTGTGTGTGTGTATGTGTGTGTGTGTGTGTGTGTGTGTGTGTGTGTGTGTATGTGTGTGTGTATGTGTATTTCTAGTATCCTCTGTAAGGCTGGATTCATAAATAGATATTGTTTAAATTTGGTTTCATTATAGAATATTTTGTTTTTCCATTTATGGTGATTCAAAATTTTGCTGTGTACAGTAATCTGGGCTCGCACTTGTGGTCTCCTAGAGACTGGAAGACATCAACCTAGCCTGTTCTGGCTTTTCGACTCTCTATTGAAAAGTCAGGTGTAACCCTAACAGGTCTGCCTTTGAATGTTATTTGAGCTTTTGCACTTGTGGCTTTAATATTTTTTCTTTGTTCCGTGTATTTAATGTTTGATTATTTTGAGGCAGGAGGACTTTTGCTGAGGTCCAGCCTTCACCTGAGAGAGGGTCCTGAGGAAGCTGTGAATGGAAGAAGAGAAAGAGTGTTTCAGAGTCACTGATGGGTACAAGCTGACAGCTCTGGAATCTTCCCAAGATAACTCTCTGTCACAGACTAAAGCCCAGGCTTTTATTTACCACAATTTCACAGGCAACTTTCTTAGAAGTTGCATAAGAGTTTAATTATTTATCCTAGGTTCCCTTTTGATCATTCCATGAATCAGCATTTGGCACTTGACTCTTAGAAATAGAAACTGAGATACAAACACTTTTGGGGCAAATGAACCCAACAGCAAATACAATTTTTTAAATATAGCAAGTCCTTTGTGGTTAGCTGGACATAGTGGTTGTGGTTGCCAAGTCTACACATAGAGACCACTGTTATGAGAGAAAATTAGCTTTAAGTGTAACACACACACATACACACATTCATACAGACACATACACACATATGCAATTTATTGAGCTCTTGTTTGTGCTGATGCAAGCAGCATTGCAGCACATTTTTAAAATTCTTAACTACCTCAATACATTTTTAATTGTTAGATTTTTTTTGTTTTTTATTTCAGCAACTCCAAGTCTCATTATTGGGAAGTATTAAGTGATGCCAGAAAGGATTATCATTAAGCCATCACCTTTTCTCTCCATACCAGACTTTTGTCCATCCCCAACCTCTATCTTGATCACTTATATAACTACCTCCTTTAGGGAGTAGAATATGTGGTTCAAATTTAGTTGTTGATGTCTTCCACAGAGAAGAACATCATTTTACCTTTAATATAACCATCTATCTGAGCCTTGTTTTTTCACTATTCCTTTCTGTTATCCAGAAAGGATATCCTTGGTTATCCATGCTTTTTCTTTATTGGCCAAATCATGTCTCCTTTCTTAATATCGTTCTATGTTGACTCACTAGTGCAGCTGCTCTGTTCTTTCAGGTCTTGAAGCCCTCACACATTTCATATTGCATCCTTATATTTTGCACAGTTGAAAAATCTTGTAAAGAACAGTTCTTACACTGGTTTATGTATTCTTGAACATCCGCTGAACTGATGTGTTTAAAGTTATTTCCCACAGTCTGAAGGGATGCCCTGAAGGTTACGGTGTCACCATATTGCTGAGTATCACCACATACATTGTCACCTCCTGGAATCTTGCTGTTTCTGATTATCAGAGTCATTAACCTTAGCAGGGAGAACATTCTCTAAAGGAGGATCATGAAGTAAAATATGTACATTATTATGCAAACAAACTTTGTACCCACAGCAACCATCAGCATTTGAGGAGACCCACATCCTGCAGGCTTTGATCCAGGGGAGGGACTGTATAGCACCATCCCTTCTGAGACCATGCTGGACTCAGCAGAATTTCTTTTTTTGGTCCTATGTTTTTGGTGTTCTGTAAGGTTCTTGTATATTTATAGGAATCTCCTACTTTTAGGGAAATTTTCTTTTATAACTTTGTTAAAAATAGTATCTGGGCCTTTAAGCAGAGAAGCTTCCACTTCTATTTCTTTTACTCTTAGGTTTGATCTTTTTATAGTGTCCCAAATATTCTGAAAAAAAACTTCTTCAGAGTTAACATTTTCTTTGACTGATATATTGATATCTTCTCTCTTATCTTCTATGCCTGAGATTACCTTTCTCATCTCATATTTTGTAGATGATGTCCTACATCTGCAATTTATGTTCTTTCACTTAGATTTCTCACATCCAGAATTCTCTCATTTTGTGTTTTCTTCATTGCTTTCATTTTCATTTTCAGATCTTGAACAGCTTATTCATTGTCTTCATGTGTTTGATTATATTTTATTGTATTTGTTAAAAGATTTAACTTCTCCACTGTAAAGGTCTTTATCATCTTCATAAAATGAAATTTAAGGTGATTTTCTTGTGCTTTATCTCTGTTAGACTAGATATTCTAGGCTTCCATAATTGAATAGCTTGGGCTCTGGTGGTACCATATTGTTGTGATCATAAAAAAAAGAGAAAGGGGTGTGAGAATATGGTATACAGCAGTGTCGGAGAAGGGGGTTCCTCAGTGGGCCCATGCTAAGGCATCCCATCCCCCTGAGGGACCAGACACACACTGGCATAATATAGAATAGAGTTTATCAGGACAGGGAAAGCAGGAGTGGGTTGATTGGGGAACAAGGGGAGGAAAGAGGGCTTATGGGGATTTCAGGGAGGGGGAACCAGGAAAGGGGAAATCATTTGAAATGTAAATAAAGAATATATCTAATAATAAAATAATAAAGTTCATTCAGGGCATGAAGAGTGGAGTTAAGAGGATGGTAAATGAATTCATTGTTCTTAATAGCTGAGTAGTATTCCATAGTGTAAATATACCACAATTTCTGTATCCATTTCTCCTTTGAGGGACATCTGGGTTCTTTCCACCTTCTTGCTATTATAAATAAGACTGCTATGAACATAGTGGAGCATGTGACCTTATTACATGCTGGAGAATCCTCTGGGTATATGCCCAGGAGTGATATAACAGAGTCCAGATAGTGTTACCCATTGCTCCAGTTACATAGGCAGCAGAGAATGGCCTTGTTGTATATCAAATGGAGGAGAGGCCCTTGGTCCTAGAAAGGCTCGATGCAGCAGTGAAGGGGAATACCAAGACAGGGATTGGGGAGAGGGTTGATTGGGGAACAGGGGGAAGGGAGATTTGGGGGGACCAGGAAAGGGGAGATAATTTGAAATGTGAATAAAGAATATATCTAATAAAAATAATAAAAAGCATATGAAAAAAATGAATAAATAAAATAGGGTAGTAGAGAAAGAGAAAGACAGAGGGAGAGAGTAGGGAAGCAGAGGCTCACCATGATCACATAGAGAGAGTGGGAAGGGGAGGGGAGCCAAGAGGGGGCTGAGAGTGAGAGAATAAGAAAGACAAGAGAGGTAAGAGGGGTAAGAGATGTAAGATAGTAGGCAACAGCCAGATAATTGTGGAGAGGTGTATACCAGGCTGTTGTCAGGTAACTGTGGGGTGGAGCTTAGACAGACTCCTAACACATATTACCCTGGCTCTTATTATGCTCTTATGCTGATTGTTATCTATCTGGGTTTTGGGTAATTGTAGGTTTAGATAGTGATTCATGAGTTTATCTTTGTGGGATGGGTGATTTTTGGATCTTTTTTCCCCCTTGGTTTCTGTTTTCTTTGTATTTTATCATGAGTATTATGGGGTTCTGGGGACTAGTGAGTCTTAGTGTCCAGCAGAGTGTATCCCCTGATATTTTTGTGGTCTCTATAGCATTTGGGATTTTGGATGTTAACTTTGCCTCAGTGGTTCCTAGTACCAGCATGGCCTGGGGCTCCTGGGTCCAGAGCAGCCTCCATGAGAGCAGGTGGAGTTGTGGACTGGAAAAATGGAGTCTAGGACATGGGTTACAGTTTAAGGCTCTTGGGTGTTTTTTAAGGGTATTTGACAGGTAAGGGCTTGGGCTAGGAATCATTAGCGTGTCGCTGGGGCTATCAGGCCTCCAGGAAAGCAAACAGAGTTGCTGGTCATGAAATGTAGCATACAGGACAGTTTACTGGGTATGCTTCATAGGGACTTGGCTGTAATGAAATTCATGTGGCTGCTTGCCTGAGCTTCTCTCACAGAAACAAGCAACAGTGCTCACAGGAAGTCACACTGAACCCTTCGAGTCTTCTCAGCTACAAAGTTTGTAAATGCAGTCTTAAAGACACAGCAGCATGTATAAAACAGAACCTTAAGCTATCAGCCCAAAAACATGCCTTTAGACTATGCTGTGATCAGCCATTTTCACCAGAAAAACAACAGAATTAATTTTACCAGTGACAGTGTTCAGGGCTACCAGAGTCTTTACATTTACTGTGTACATTGTTCGCTATTTGAACATTTTAATGAAAAAAAATGCCACTGGAAATTTTGTTCATTAAAGTATACAATTCAAAATTTATCAGCTCCAGAAATATGTCCTAATATAGTAATAAATAATACTCTCAGAGATATGATAATGATAAAATCCATAGAGACTTTTGAGGACAAAATAGTCATTGTTTCCAATACCTATATATTTTAATATTTATACAATAAATGGGATTTATTTAAATTTCCATATTTAGAAATAAATATTATTTTTATATCTCTACACACACACATATATATATACATATACATATGTATATACATATACATATGTATGTATGTATATATGTATATATATGTATGTATATATATATATATATATATATATATATATATATATATATATATATCAAACATCTGAATTATCATTCTAACAAAGACCAGAATCACCAGTATTCATTGTCATGCTTGGTGACTCACACTTTCTATAAAAGCATAATAAAGCAAATGCACTCCACACATCATCTACTATTCCTGGTTCTGACTCAAGATCATTTTTAGCATCTTTACACTTGACCTGTCAGGGGAAAAAAACGAGTTGACTAACCATGGCTAACTGTAGGACCACAGAAAAGAGGTAGGATGTTTTGACCGCATTACTTCCTCTATATGTGAGATCACCATTCTATCTTAGTTCAGGGAATATTACAGCTAGTGGACAGATAAAGATTTGCTCCTGACAGTGGAAACCTTTGATTGTCTGTAGGCCGTACTGTGGACCCCTTTCCTCCAAAGTACATGTTCCTCCTGGAGATATAAGGGAGCATCAAAATTCTATACTACTCCTGTGCTATCCGGATTGCTCTCTCTCTCATTTTCATGGCCTCTTTGTCTTTGTTATAGAAAATGAGATGTCATTACAAACAAACAAAACAAACGTCATGCTCTGGAATCTCATAAGGTTTAAAAGCCTTGGGCATCTCAGCACATTATTAGATTTGGAGAGCCCTCCTCCATGGTCTATGAACAGTTACATGATGGCTGTAGGGGAGACACTTTGGTGAAGCATTCTGGAAGCTGGGCAGGTGTCCACAAGGCTACAACCGCTGTGAGTCGTCACTCATGCCAGGATGGGTGAGGGTTTCCTTAATACTGATGCTCCTTACTCACCAACACCCTTACAGAGAGCCTGTTACCTAACTCTCTATAAATTGCTCTAATAATTCCTAAAGCTACACATAAATACTATCTCAGGATACTATGCCATGGCCAGTTTAAACAGCCTGCCTACTAATTGTTTTGTTTTTTTTTATTTATTTTTTTTCTGGTCTCCTTTCAGACATTTTTTTAGTTTTACATATCATAAATAATGTGTGTGTGTGTGTATGTGTGTGTGTGTGTACAGTCAAATATATGGTCAAATGCATGTCATGAAGAGACATAAGTGGAGGTCAATAGATAACTACAGGCACTATTGATTGTCCGCTGGCTAGCATGAGTCAGAGCCACCTGTCATTTGTCTCTACATATAGAGCTAATCTGGCACAAGCACTCCTAGGAATTTTCCTGTGTCCAGATCCCATATGGCATGGGGCACTGTGATTACCCTGAGCTCTGCATCAGATATCGGAATCTACTTGAGTTCTGGTATCTGAGCTCCTCAAACTCATAGTGTTCTTTGCCCACTGAGTCACATCCCCAGACCAATATCACAGAAGTTCTCATTCACACCAGGGACAAAATAAACTTTTTTCTCTGCTCCCTCATATAAAGGAAAGAAAGATCAGTTTCTAATAGGGTGGCTTGTTCTTAAGCACTTTACGAATCCTGGCAAAAATGCAAATTAAATGAAAGCTTGGAGAGCATGGAAAATGTTTAATGAAATCTCTGTGGACATTTAGTTGTTACTATTTTGGCATCTGTAATTGAGAACTAGTCTATGATGGAGCAATTTCTTAAATTACTAATGTAATTTATGAAAGTCGATTGGTGGCTTACTTTTCAATGAAAAACATGTCTTTTAGATGTAAATTGTATTTTTATAGGCCTTAAAATTAAATTTAATGTTACTAAAAAAATCTCTTTCTCATTCCAGATATTAAATTTTTGGAGTATTCAAATGTAAACAATAATTAAGACTTATACAAATATGTTTATCACATTTATATCAACTTAGATATATGAACTTTTTATCTATAAATTATTTGCCATTGCAGGAATGGTGGAACATTTCTGAAATTTCAGTGTTCAGCTAATCAAGGCAAATCAAGGAATTCACTGCTGGGATCTGCTATGTGGAACATTTGAAGCCAGCCTGGGCTACATGAGACTCCCCACAAACAAAAGCAAAAGTAACTAAAAGTAGTGCTTCAATCTTTTAAATGAGATATTTATCCTCTATATCTTCTGTCATTCTATGTATTCATCTCAGAGTGACCACAGTGTGCAAGTGGGGGAAGGGGTGGTGATGTGTGATAAAAATACAAGGACAAATCTAAACAGCATCAGTCTGATCCTCCAGTGAACATGCCATGTAAATAAACTGAAATAAGGCTTTTAAGATATGTTATGGCATATTCAGTATAGGAATGGGGAGCCAGAATGAAAATAACCAGAATTAAATAATTCTGCTTCTATTTTTGATACATACATTTGGCTCATTTAATGTTTTAATTTTAATTATATTACATCAAAAACAAAAACATAAAAATTTCTTCCTCTTTCATTGACAATTTAATTTACGTATTTCAAGGGGAAAAGCATTGTGGTGCATGGAGTGAGAAATGTCCCTGATAAACTGAGATGTCAGTCCTACTGTGAGGAGGTAATGGAAAGTTTTGAAGGTAGACTCTAGTTTGAACTGTCCCTGAGGCCACATTTGAATGTTCATCCCACCATGAGGTCACTGCTGTTGAAGACTTGATCCTTGCATCCCTTCTTCTGACTTGTGTCTACCTCTTGTTGCAATGCTCAACTGCCACAGTGGAATTTTACCTTTCTAGGACTTTAAACCAAATAGCTTTCTTCTATACATTAGCTTGGGTTATCATATTTTATCACAGCAACAGAAAATTTACTAATACAAGCATCAATAACACATACAAAAGCATGTGAGAGGAAATTTATATTTTATGCTTAGATATGAAGAAAATTTCTGGCTCAGTTTGTTATTTTTTTAGTTATTATACAGCTTTTCATAGAAAATGTATTATGAATATTTAATTGGACTGTAATTAATACACTTAGTCCAGCTAAGCCTTGTTAACTGGATAGAGAAGAATCAAAGCCAGTATCAAGGGTGAACTGCTCCCATCTGAATATATAACCTATGGTCTTTCAAATAATCCAGAAACATCATAAAAATAACATACCCATGCCCCCATGCTCAAGGGGACTACTGTATTTTGAATGACTAAAACTAACTTTGATGTAGTTATAAGCTAAAGGGCATATGGAAAATAAGTTGTAACATATCTATATAATTCCAGGCAGGGGGATTCTAATGATAATTTATTTATAGAAATTAAAGATGGCACTGCAGGGCTTTTCCTGCCTATTAAACCTAGATGTTTTATAAACACAACTTAACTTCAACATGTTTTCCTTCTCTTTTCATAGACTTCATTTCTCCAAGAGCAAATCAGTGCAATAAAGATTAACTCTGTTTTCATGATATTTTAGAAGAGATAATATTTCCTACCTCAAGAATAGTTAAGTATTAAGTTTAACTTTATGAGAATGAAATTTATTAAGCTCCTGATATAATTAATAACTTATATCTAATATTCATATGATGAGAAGTGATTAAATGTTTCTCGCAAGCTACTTTCAAAGGTCCTGTGGAGTTTCTTGTATTGTCACAAGAAAAGCAAACAGAAGAAACTGAGAATATCTTTACCATCTGGACCTAAGATATACTGTAGCATTTTCCCAAGAAGTGAGCATGAACATCCACTGAATAGACAGTGGCTGTGAGAATTACCTTCAGGGATATGCCAATAGCCATCTAATTACTAGTTCTCTGAGAAAAAGTAAGCAGTTAAGGAACATTTTTTTAAAGCTTTGATTTGACACATTTATTGTTTCCTATGATAAAAATTCTACTAAGAATGGCATTAAGCTTCCAACATAGATGATGGTAGATAAGAATTTAGCCCCAACAAGCTACAGAAAGCCTATGAGAGGTCTAATATAGGAAAATATTGTATACAGTCTGCAACTTCCTGGAAATAGGATAATATCTGGAAAGGAGCTAAGTTTTCCATTTAGATAAGACAACCTTGCAAGGAGGACAGGTGCCATCTACTAACAGGGCCGTGTAGAACAAACTTTTGCTCCTAAACCCTCCTCTGACACACTTCAGAGGTGTGTTCCTTACACGGTGTAGACTTCTACAGAAGAATTCAGTTGCAGTTGTCCTAAGTATGTTTCTCCCTCATAATGATGTCGTATTCTTGGTTTTGTTTCATAGGTAATCCTGGCATTGCCTTCCACAAAACCACTCTCCCTTTATGTCAGGTCTAGAATAACCAGAAATTAAAAAGTTAAAACTCATTTTGACAATTGCTTACGTATTAAATCAAATTGACTGCCACCCTTTTTATCAGCTACTTAAGGCACAAAGACTTCCTATTGAGATTAAGCATTTTAAGGACAATCTGACTATGGTCAATGTTCCTAGATAATAATACTCTCTCTAAAATACAATACATGTAGCTCAGATAAATTAGCTTCAAATTCCACATTAAAATGAATGTTTTACGATTATAAATAGGTCGACCACACACGACTCGTCATCTGCTTTCATTCCATGCCAAAGTATCTTCAGAATTTAAATGGTATCACTTGTTAGGGAACCTTCAAAGAACAATCTCTTTTCATGCGGCTGTGAACACAAGGATCGTCATTCTCTCGTGGGCTTGGTTTGGCTTTGGGAGTCCATATGTTAAGTAATATTCATGTGTGAAAGACCACAGTTTAACAGAATAGCAAAACCTTGATGCTTGAGGCTGTTTGTTGTTCGTTTTATAGAAAAATGTTTCTTATTAAGTTTGCTCTTCTAATGATGCACAGTTTTCCCTTCCATATCAGTAGGTCTCTGTAGAATGCCCATCTACCATGTAGAGCAAACAAGGCTTTAGATACTTATAGGCATCTTGGTGAAGGTGTAAATTTACATCTTGTTAACTTTTATTTGTATTATTAAGAATCTTATCATTTTAAGATGTTAAAATATAAACCATGTTTAAGAGTATAAAAGTCCTGTGCACTAATCTTCTTCTAATCTATAGCTTTATTCATGTAGTCTTTCGATGAAAGTAAGAATAAAATAATTGCTATATGTTATTAACTACTCATTCATCAAGTGTTGTTTTATTGTCACATTCATTAATTCTTAGAACAAATCAATTCAATGTCCTTATTCAATATCATCATAAACAAATTTTATAATTTATATGAAAATATTATACTCAAATTTCAATTATGTAACTGAAACAACATATAACAATTATAACTCTCACAAATAAAAAATCATATAATAGAACACATTACATTTTCTACAAAAATTTATGTAGTTTCATTCCTTTTAGATATTTTCTTCTGTTGGTCTATTATTTTTTCTTTTTCTTTTATTAGATATAGTCTTTACATTTCTAATGTCCCCTTTCCTGGTCCTCCCCCCCAAAAATCCCCTAACCCATCCCTCATCCCCCTGCTCACCAATCCACCAACTGGGGCATCTAGCCATCTCAGGACCCAGGGCCTCCCCTCTCTTTGATGTCCAATAAGGCTATCCTCTGCTGCATATGCATCTGGAGGCCTGAGAAACTTTATGTGTACATTTTGGTTGATGGTTTAGTCCCTGGGAGCTCTGGGGGTACTGGGTGGTTCATTTTGTTGTTCCTCCTATGGCACTACAAACCCCTTCAGCTCCTTGGGTCCTTTCTCTAGCTCCTTCATTGTGGATCCTGTGCTCATTTCAATGGTTGGTTGAGAGTGTTCCCCTCTGTGTTTGTCATGCACTGGCACAGCCTCCCAGGATCCTGACAGCAAGCACTTGTTGGCATCTAGTATAGTGTCTGGGTTTTGTAACTGTATATGGGACGGTTCCCTAGGTGGGGAAGACTCTGGATGGTCTTTCCCTCAGTCTCTGCTCCACATTTTGTCTCTGTTTCCCTTCCTGTGGGTATTTTGTTCCCCCTTCTAAGAAGGCCCAGAGGATCCATACTTTGTTCTTCCTTCTTCTTGAGTTTCATTTGATCTGTGAATTGTATATTGGTTATTCCAAGCTTCCGGGTTATTATGTACTTATCAGTGAGTATATACCAAGTGTGTTCTGTGATTGGGTTATCTCAGTCAGGATGATCTTTTCTAGTTATTTCCATTTTTCTAAGAATTTCAAGAATTCATTGTTTTTAATAGATGAATACTATTCCGTTGTGTAAATGTAACATATTATCTGTATCCATTCCTCTGTTGAGAGACATCTGGGTCCTTTCTACCTTCTGGTTATTATAAATAATGCTGCTCTGAACATAGTGGAGCATGTGTCCTTATTACAGGCTGGGAAATCCTCTGAGTATATGCCCAGGAGTGGTATAGTATGATACTACTCTGGTAGTATTATGCCAATTATCTGAAGAACCACCAAACTGATTTCCAGAGTGGTTGTACCAACCTGCAATTCCACCAGCAGTGGAGGAGTGTTCCTCTTTCTCCACATCCTCACTAGCACTTGCTGTCCCCTAAGTTTTTAATCTTAGTTATTCTGACTGGTGTGAGGTGAAATCTCAGGGTTGTTTTGATTTGTGGTCTATTATTTAATACAAGTTCAATAGGTGCTACTTCATATCACTTGCTTTCAGTTATTAATGTATCTGGAAAGGTATACTTTAATGTGTAGAGGAAGTTTTTTTTCTTTATTGAGACAGGGTTTTTCTGTACAGTCCTGGCTGTCCTGTAACTCACTCTGTAGACCAGGCTGACCTCAAACTCAGAAATCCAATCCACCTACCTCTGCCTCCCAAGTACTGGGATTAAAGGCATGCGCTACCACTGCCTGGCAATGCAGAGGAATTTTAATCCAGCAACATGGCTCTTCTAGCAAGGGATTACATCCAAAGACTGTGTGATCCAGTTGTAATGCAGACACACCTTTAGTGTATATATTTAGGTAAACTTAGTTTGTAAAAGGAAGAGACATATTTGAAGGTGACATCCAGTTGAAGATCAGGCAAAGTGATGAATCAGCGGAAGATCTGACAGAATGGGTCAGAGATGGGATACACCTAACTCTTATGAGAACAGCACAGGAAAGAGAATTTCTTTAAGAGCTGAGCAGGGAGAGAGAGTTCCTTTAGTTAATCAGCTGGGAGTCAGTGCAGTGCAGTGCAGTGGAGCTGAGTTTCTTTATGAGTTCATGCAGTTCAGTGCAGGTCAGCAGAGGCAGTCGAAGCTAGAGATCAAGAAGGAGCCAAAATATTAGAGCGATTTTCCAGAGTTAGTTTGAGGCCAAGAGGAGTAATTCAGGGAGAAGCTAAGAGGAGTCATATTGAATTCAGGCATCTTGGAGAGGAGTTTGGGCCAGAACGGCTGAGTTGAATCAGTTACCCAGAGTTCAGAAAGAACTAAAAATAGAACATATTCAGCAATAAACCTCCAAGATAAAAAAGGTGCTATTTCATTAATATATTGAATTGTATAGTCATATTATATAATTTAGAACATAAAAATATATTTTACAATAATTAAAAAATAAAATGATATTATCAATACAATGTTCAAGTATCTATATTGGAAAAGTTTAAAACACAAACAATATATTTGTTAAAAATTAAAAACAAACATATTTTCCAGTATGCTTAAGGATAGTGATTATGAAATTTTTCTCACAAACACATCTGTTGGTTACTTTATATTATTTTCTCAAATCTGACAAATATTGAGTCATTTTAGGAACAAATCAATAAAAATAATTTCCAAATAACTAAAAATATTTCAGACCACTAGTATAAATCACTTTCTTCTTCAAAAAATAAGGCTGTCACATTATCATGAATGTTCAAAACTGGAAGAAGATTGTTGAAAGTTCACAACAGATTCTTAGAAATATATATTCAATGAAAATGAGAGTTTCTCTAATAATTATACTGAATGATATCTTTGTCACTAGTTAATCCACCCACTCATAAAATTCATCGACATGCTCTGTTCATTTTCTTTTTTTTTCCAGATAACATTATAGCAAGTAAAACTGGAAGAAGTAAGATAGCCTGGGTTACATCACTTTGGATCACATTTTCTAGCTTTATCCATTCGCCTGCAAAATACATGATGTCCTCATTTTTAAAGAACATTTGGGTTGTTTCCAGCCTCTGATTATTATAAATAAAGCTGCTATGAACACAGTTGAGCAAGTGTCCTTGTAGGATAATGAAGCATCTTTTGGGTCTATGCCCAGGAGTGGTATAGCTAGGTCTTGAAGTAGAACTGTTCCTAATTTTCTGAGAATCCCCTAAATTGATTTCCAAAGTGTTTATACAAGTTTGCACTCCTACCTTCAATGGAGGAGTATGCCCCTTTCTTGACCTCACCAGCATGTGTTGTCCCTTTAGTTTTGGATCTTAGACATTTTGATAGATGTGAGGTGGAATCTCAAGAGTTGTTTTGATTTGCATTTCCCTAATGACTAAGGAAATTGAACAATACTCTAAGTGTTTCTTTAGCCATTACAGATTCCTCTGTTGAGAATTCTGTTTGGCTCTGTACCCCATTTTTTATTGGGTTCTTTGGATTGTTGGTATCTAACTTCTTGAGTTCTTTATATATTTTGGATTTAGTCCTCTGCCAGATGTAGTTTTGGTACAGATCTTTCCCACTCTGTAGGCTCCTATTTTGTCCTATTGATGTTATCCTTTGCCTTACTAGAGCATTTCAGTTTCATGAGATCCAATTTATTGTTGATTGTAGTACCTGAGTTATTGGGTGCTCTATTCAAAAAGTTGTCTCCTGTACCAATTCATTCAAGGATAATCCCCATTTTCTCTTCTATTAGATATAATGTATCCAGTTTTATCCTGAGGCCTTTGATCTACATGGATTTGAAAATCTTTTACATGAACTAGGTATAGAGATTCATATAATAGGTGTATAAATTTGACCAATTCTGCTAATAAATGATTTTATTTAAAAATTGAGTGGTACCATGGGGTGCTGTGAAAAAGGTATATTCTTTTGCTTTCACTTCACGCCAGTCAGAATGGCTAAGATTAAAAACTCAGGAGACAGCAGGTGTTGGTGAAGATGTGGAGAAAGAGGAATACTCTTCCACTGCTGGTGGGATTGCAAGTTGGTACAACCACTCTGGAAAACAGTCTGGTGGTTCCTCAGAAAACTGGGCACGACACTTCGAGAGGACCCTGCTATACCACTCCTGGGCATATACCCAGAGGATTCCCCAGCATGTAATAAGGATACATGCTCTACTATGTTCATAGCAGCCCTATTTATAATAGCCAAAAGCTGGAAAGAACCCAGATGTCCCTCAATGGAGGAATAGATACAAAAATTATGGTATATATACACAACGGAGTTCTATTCAGCCATTAGAAACAATAAATTCATGAACTTCTTAGACAAATGGATGGAGCTGGAGAACATCATCCTAAGTGAGGTAACCCAATCTCAAAAGAACACTCATGGTATGCACTCACTGATAAGCAGATATTAGCCTAGAAGACTGGAATACCTAAGACACCATCCACATATCAAATGTTATCCAAGAAGAAGGAAGGAAGGGCCCCTGACTCTGGAAAGGCTAATGCAGCAGTGTAGAGAAATACCAGAACAGGGAAGAGGGAAGGGGTGAATGGGGGAACAGGAGGACAGGAGAGGGCTTATGGGACTTGCAAGGAAAGGGGAGCCTGGAAAGGGGAAATCATATGAAATGTAAATTATTATATCGAATAAAAAGAGAGAAAAATTGAGTGTATACTACTATGTAACTTTATTTGATTTCAAAGCAAAACATGTAATAAATAAGATGTGGTGTGCTCTTTCATTTTACATAAAAATATAAATCAGGGCAATTGTTCAAATAATATAAAATACATCATTCATTGATTTTCAAAGTTGGTCAGTATTTTCATTTGATATTAGTCAATCTTGAAAATGACACTTTACATAAACATTCACAGAACATAAACCATAAATTTTTCAGTAACTATGCATATATATGCAAATATACATGTGTAATACAAATTTGCAGAGTCATTATTAGAACCTTTTAATTAGGAATTGTTGATATTACTTTCTTCAACATAAAAACATATTTGATAGTTTTTAAATGAGATGCAAATCAAACAGCAATTTCTAGGTCAAATATTCTTCTAACATAATTCATACTGAGGGTATATAGTTTAAATGTTGAGAAATATTGATAGAAAATTATTGAAAGCCTTTATTTTCCATTGGTAAGCCATTATGTTTCTTTTAAAAGAATGCACCATGTTTTACAGTGCAACAGCAATTCATGGATTACAATATGCTTTGAATCACGTCTTTCCTGTGTAGTTCCAGGCAGTGTTTGCTGGTGCTGCATCACATGACTGCAAGTTCAGCTTGGTGTCTACAAGCTCCAGACTCCAAACAAAGGCTCTAGTGACATCACAAAAATGGGACAGTGGCATGCACTGCCAAAAATACTGTAGATTCAGTATTTGTTTATTTTGACATAATTTTTGGCCACTGAACATTCAGAAATCTTTTCCACTGGCAGTTTTTATGCTCATTCCAGAGTTCTGATGTAGCCCTGTGATATTCTGAACAAAAGACACTGGCTCTTTAACCTGGGGGAGCCTTGGAAACTTTTCTGCTACAGGCTTTGATTCACTGAATGCCATAGGAATGACTGAGACAAGCTTCGCCAAAGAAATATGATATATCGGACTTCCTTTTCAAACGATCATTGGTGCAGACTTGAAAAAGTATCTACTTCCTATATAAAGAACAGTGACAGAATATTTAGAGGTTGACCTCTCTATAGTGTTCAGCAGTCATTGAGGAATTGCAAGGAAATTACCATGAGGAGAAAGAGGTATAGAATAAAAGGAGTAAAGATAAGTTACATGCGTGTATTGGGAGATAAAATATATTTTGTGTGTAATTAATGTAGAATATCTATAGAGGGCCAAGGGAAATAAGTATGATGTATTTTAAAGGAGGAAGAAAATCTCCCATGGAAACTCGGTGAGGTGAGGAGATGGTTTCGCAGCAGCCTGCTCCCTGTATCTGCACCCTTGATTGACAGCTCCTTTCCCAGCAGCGCTGGCTCCCTGCTTTCTCAGGACTCTCATGGTTTTTCCTGGGCTTCTTATCACACAGCATCAATATAGGGGCGGCTCTGGTCAATTCTCATCAGGAAGTAATTTGTGATTTTACAGGACATGTCACTTAGTATAGCAAATCACCGTGACTTTTAGTTCTTAACAATTATGCCATAATAGATGAGAATCTATGTCTCACGTCTTGAATTTAGGAGGCTCTACCTACTACCTCAACAAGGGACATACAGTGCAAAGGACTTCTCCAGAAATCGCTGATAACTGTTACTACTGGGACTGTTCTTTCTAGAATTTATGGAACATGTATGAAAAAAATGAGTATGTCATCTGCATACAAAAGAGTTAGAGAACAGGTCACACAGCTCTTTGCTTGAGAGCAATAGCATCCTTTATCATGTCTTTGGAGTTACAAACACATACGAGTTGCTGTGTTTCCCCACCTCAGATTGGGCCAAGTACATTATTAATTCTATTATACTTTATTCAACATCACAGAGAACTCTTTGGAGAGTCAAATCTCTGTCCAGCGTGCTGCAGGAAGTCCTGACTTGTGAACTGTTTCTATAATGAAGCACATGTCCTAAGCACAAGCGAACACGTTGTGCGGCACTACGGACCTGAGACACATTTGTTTAGTTTTTCTTTATTCTTATTTTCATCGGTCTTGTTTGTGGTGTTTTAGTTTTAAGCTCCTTTATATTCTCAGGAGGATCCATACTCTGCAGTGATACCTTTATCTTTGCTTCACAACCTCATGCTATGAAGTTGTACAGTTTTCTATAATGGACTTCTTACACACATATCATTTTACTGTGCCAGTATGGAACACACAATTTTGGTTGCTGACCCAAGACTGTGATAAAAGCTTTGATTCACAATATATAATAGAGTATGGCTTTCTTCAAGAGAAAATATATAAGATAGGTAAATGAGGAATGGTTTCTTCTTGTGGATGAGAGCACTCTCTTATTTTTTATTGGCTATTTCATTTATTTACATTTCAAGTGTTATCCCTTTTCCCTATTTCCCCCTTCCCTGGAAGCCCCCTATCCCATCCTCCCTCCCCCTGCTTCTATGAGGGTGCTCTCCCACCCACCTACTCACACCCGTCTCTCTGCACTGGCATTTCCCTACACTGTGGCATCAAGCCGTCACAGGACCAAGGGCTTCCCCTCCCATTGAAGTCAGATAAGACCATCTTGTGCTATATATGCAGCTAGAGCCATGGGTTTCTCCATGTGTACTCTTTGGTTGGTGGAGTACTCACCTTTAAAATATGAATATTTTCATTTATCTTGCTTGTGCCAGTTTAATTCCAATAAATGCAATTTTTTATTCTAAGCTCACAAAGGTTCTTTAAATTCAGTTTCATGTCTAATAGCCAGCACAATGTCATTATGATACTGAATTAAAAATTAAATGACAGGTTGCCCTGAAGTATAATGTAATATATCATATTTATCAATGGAATGGACATTGTCTAATACTGCCAGAAGTGCAGAAACCTGAGCTTAAAAGCCACCAAGATTCTGGTTCTTTGGAATAGGATCTGAGTCACACCATCATGTAAATAACTACAATTAACTAATGTTATTTTCAAAGGTGTATATTATAAAGGAAGAAAGCAAATTTAGAGTATTAGATATGCCCATTTATGTAGAGTTCATTTGCTCAAGAAAGGAGAGCCTGGTAAAAGTACCCTTTCATTTGCAAAATTGCGCTAGATTAGAGGATATATTACATGTCCACCTCAAATGCACACGCTATTACTCTGCCCATTTCTGTCATTTCCCTTAAGTTACAGAACAGCCAGGTTAGATGCTGAGACTAGGTCATTAGAAGCTGTCTCCTGAACCCCTGTATTTTGTTTTCTTTACCACGCTCCTCCATATTTGCGCTCAGAAGAATCCCTCAGGTTTTTGATTAACCATCTTCAAGCAGTAGAATACTCTGTGAGGTTCCTTCTTGTGAATTGGAAGAAAGTGACTCCTTTGGTGAGCAAGACACACAGTTTCTGAATTTTCTATTTTTTATCTCCACTTCTTTTTTTTTCTCTTTTATATACTCCTCCCACACTGAATCTCTTGAACTAGACATTTGAATCCTATTGTTTCCTCATGCTCTTATGGATTTGATGTTTCCCATATAGAGCCTTTATTTTGTAGTTCTTGTTGCAGATATCACTTATAGGTAAAGGACATGGCCAATGTGTGGAAATGTTAGTTGTTCATGTGGCTGTTTACCAAGAGAGGGCACATACTCTCTTACTATTAAGAGAGAAAGTGATTTTGAACTTTAGAGCAAATTAACCTAATTGTTGAAGTATTTGCCATAATATTTTTGTAGATGCTGGTAATCTGAATAGGGATAACCAGATTTTGTTTCCACTCTGCAAGAAGATAATTTTCCAACTCGTTAATTGACCATTGAAAGATCTTGTGTGAAGAAACACAATTCATTGTTTTAATTTTCAATATTATAAATAGTACTGGGGAAATCACCATCCCTGACCTCAATTTGGGCTACAGGGTAATAGTGACAAAAACCACAAGGTATTGGTACAGAGACAGACAGATTGAGCAATGGAATAGAATTGAAGGCGCAGAATTAAACACACACAATTATGGACACTTGATCTTTGACAAAAAGAAAAGAAAAGAAAAGCATCAGAAAAAAACAGAAAACAAAACCAGAAAGCATCTACAACAAATGATGCTGGTCTAACTGGCATTCTGAATGTAGAAGAATGCAAATTTTTCCATATTTCTCACCTTGTACAAAGCTCAAGTCCAAGTAGATCAAGGACCTCAACATAAAACCAAATACACTGAATCAAATAGAAGAAAAGTTGGAAACAGCCTCAAAAGCAAAGGCTCAAAAGGCTCTAAGATTAATAATTGATGAATGGGACCTCATGAAACTGAAAACCTTCTGTAAGGCCCAGGTCATTGTCAATAGGACAAATTAGGACAGATTGGAAAAGAATCTTCACTAACCCTACCTCTGAGAGAGGGCCAATATCCAATATATACATATATACATATATATACATAAGCATATACATATATATATATATATATATATATATATATATATATATATATATATAATGTTCAACATCCTTAATCATCAGGGAATACAAATTGAAACAATCCTGAGATTCTGCCTTACACTAATCAGAATGATTAATATCAAAAATTCAAGTGACAGCACATGCTGACAAGGATGTGGAGAAAGGGGAACACTTCTCCACTGCTGGTGGGATTGCAAACTTATACAAAGACTCTGGAAACCAATCTGGCAGTTCTTTGGAAAATTGAAAAGAAATCTATCTCAAGACCCAGCTATACCACTTCTGGGCATACACACAAAAGATGTCCCACCAGACTACAAGGTTGCAGGCTCCACTATGTTCATAGCAGCTGTATTATTTGCAATGGCCAGAAGTTAGACACAACCCAGATGTCTCTCATTTAAAGAATGGATAAAGAAAATGTGGTTTATTTGCACATTGAAATACTATTCACCTACTAAAAATGTCATGAATTTTGCAGGCAAATCGATGGAAATAAAAATGTGATCCTGAGTGAAGCAACCAAAACTAAAATGGACATGCACATATTTACTCATTGATAATGTATATTAGCCAAAAAGTTCAGAATATCCATGATAGAACTCACAGACCTTCTGAAGCTTAACAAGAAGGAAGGCCTAAGTGTAGATGCCTGAAACCCACTTAGAAGGGAATAAAGTAATCAAAGAAGGTGGAGCGAGGAGAAACCTGGATGGGCGGAGAGAGGGAGAATGAGAAATGGAAGGGTGGTATCAGGTACAGGGAAAAACAGGAGGGAAGCCCAGAGGGCCAGAAAAATGAATCAAAATATGCAACACTGGGGGAATAAGAGTTAGGAGGAAGCTCTAAAAAGGCCCGGAGATATAGAATGTGAGAGTCTACCAGGACTCAATGAGGATGATATTAGCCTGAATGCCCACCACTGGAGAACCTGAAGAGGTGACTTCTAGTAAATAAACATAGAAGACCCCAATTGAGGCAGAGACCACCCACCCATCTTCAAAATTTTGAACCCAGAATTGTTCCTGTCTAAACAAAATGCAGGGTCACAATGAGACAGAGGCCTGGCAGTGGTGGCGCATGCCTGTAATCCCAGCCCTTGGGAGGCAGAGGCAGATGGATTTCTGAGTTCCAGGCTCACCTGGTCTACAGAGTGAGTTCCCGGACAGCCAGAGCTACACTGAGAAACCCTGTCTCAAAAAATAAACAAAAAAAAAGTGTGACAGAGACTGAAAGAAAGTCCACTCAGTGACTGGTCAAACCATCCCATGCACACACACACACCAAATCATGACACTATTATTGAGGCCAGATAGAACATGCAGACAGGAGCCTGACAAGGCTGTCCTCTGAGAGGCTTTATGAGCACCTGACTGAGACAGATGCAGATGCTTATATCCAACCACTGGACTAAGGTTGGAGACCTCTATGGAAGAGGTAGGGGAAAGATTAAAGACTTAAAGGGTTTAGCAACCTCATAGGAAGACCAACAGTATCAGCTAACCATAACTTTGCATCTCAGAGCTCTTAGAGGCTAGGTCACCAACCAAAGATCATATATGGTCTGGTCTGTGGCCCTTGGTACATACATAGCAGAGGGCTGTCTTGTCTGGTCTCAGTGGGAGAGGATGTACCTAATCCTCTGTCCAGGGAGTGGCACTATAAAATGGTGTGTTCCTGTTGGAGTAGGTGTAGGTGTGTCACTGGGTGTGAGCTGTAAGATACTCATTCTAGCTGCCTGGAAGTCAGTTCTTCTCTTAGAAACCAGTCAATGAAGATGTAGACCTCCCAGCTCTGCCTGCACCATGCCTTTCTTGATGCTTCCATGCCTTGATGATACTAGACTGAACTTCTGAACCTGTAATCCAAGCCTAATTAAATGTTGTCCTTATAAGAGTTGTCTTTCTCATAGAATCTGTTCACAGCACTAAAACCCTAACTAAGAAAGTTCCTATACCCCTTGCCTTAAATCCTGGCTTCCCTCTTTTATGGATTTTAACCTACAAGTGAAATGTTATTTCAGTCTATGTGGCTTTGGTCATGATATTTTAGCATAGAAATAAGAAACAAAACTGGGACAATGCATGTGTATTTTTTTTCTTTATTTCATATTTGCTTAGTCTTGGACTCAGATAAAACTTTTATCTTTTACACTTATTATTTTTTCTCACACACTAAGATAGCACTGTTAGGCCCTAACCTTTCCTTGTCACCAAGATTTCATGCTAACATATCAAAATAACACAAACAAATTTTAAAACTCCCATAGTTTAAAAAAAGTACTACTTTACTGACCTTTGAATTATGGTGTCACTTGATTTGGCAATATCATTTGTCTCTTGTCATCAGAGTTTTTCTGAGATTGGTACTGGACTGGAATGCTTTCTTGCCATTCCCTCTAGAGCAGCTGCCTAATTCATTTTACATTATCTTCTCTTTTAATCATTGAGAACTTTAATTTGGAATTCTCCTTGGGGTTACTTATTCCTTGTTTCTAAGAGAACATACAGGGCCCAATGCTTTTAAATTACATCTAATGCTTAATGTCACTAAACACTGTGGGAAAAAAATAGATGTCAGTTTTGAATTTCAATGTCATAAAAGAAAATACTTCACATGACTGAATATTTCACAAGACCATCAAATAGTCTTATAAAGCATCCAATTTTGCATATGTTAATTGTCTTCATTTTTAGAAAATTCTCTCTGCTTTCTCTTCTCACTCCAGTTTGTCACTCTACTGCTCTGTATTTTGATGTAGCCTTAGGTTTAACATTGTTTTTCTTTAAGGCAAGCAGTGTAGTGCCAAAGCATTTGCTCTCCCTTTAAAATGTATCAGGAGGCTCATTCAATCTCCTTGCAGTCACTGCCACCACATCTCTCTAAACACTACTTGATATTAAAAGTAATGAAACCACATTAAGTGGAAGAGATGATGGGGACATGCATAGTTTCACTTGACAAGCATGTGGCATTTCTTTAAACTTCTGACTTCCTCATAGCCAGGGATACCTGAATATAAAATCACACAAAGGACACCTGAGGATTTCTCATGAAATAAACTTGGAGAAATAGAAATCTTGGTACATTTATTTTTTACATGTTTAACTTATAACATTGTAAATAATTGTTATGTTAATAATATGGAAAAATGTTGGCTTTCAAGCACTATATTCATCATTTTGACACCTTCTTTCTGCAACTACTTAAAGAATAATATATTCATGAGATGCAAATTGGAAGGTTATCCTAATGAGAACTAGTAATGGGTGATACAGAATCTCAGCTGGCCATTTCTTGTAGCTTGGCAGCAGAGCCAGTGGAAGGGACTGGGTTGCATTCAGTTGTGTTCTTGGCCAAGGACATCCCATGGAAATCTCCAAACAACCCAGGTTGTTGCTAAGATCAAAGGTTGCTCTATGCAAACTGACTCTGGGGCACCTTTGCTGAGGACAACATTCATACAACTCATTGAACAGGGAGATTTTGATTTGGTGCCTATGTGGAGCCTCTCTGTTCTAGTCTCTTTGGTGAGGGAAGGTACTTTTCAGGCCATGGAGAATGACACATGGACACCAACTCAGCCACAAACCTCTGACCTACAACCTTCCTTGACTACAAAATAAGCTAAGGCAATAGCTTCACAGAACTTGTGGGAATGGCCAGAGAATGTCTGATTTGACTCACACCAGGAGAAAGCCCACATCTGAAACAGATTGAGTAGTCAAGAAAAAGAGACTAGATAGTCCAGAGACCTAGGGTAAAACCCAACAATACTGGTCAAAAATAAAAATATCAATAGAAGAAGTCCTAATGATATTCTGCTGCTCTACTAGGGGATGAGTAAACTCATCCAGTCATCAGAGAGCAGATATCATCAGAGAGGCTTCTTCTAGAAACATATGGGAACAGATGTACAAAGCCACACATGTCCACAGTCAGACATATGAAAAGAGTCTACCTCAAAAGTTTCCATCAAATCCATCTCTCAGAGCTGGATGAGGAAGAAAGATTCCAAGTCTCCAAGGGGTTAGAAGACATCAGGAGAGCAAGGCCCTCTAATCAACTAGCAAGACACATAAGAGCTCACAGAGACTAAAGCAGGAAGCATAGAGACTGCTTGGGTCTACACAAGGTCTACTTTATAAAAAGTAGCTAATATCTATGCTAATAGATATTAGCATAGTATTTTTATGAGATTTCTGACTATAAGAATGAGTGGATCTTAGATTCTCTTACCAGTTCTTAAGACTCTTACTTCTGTTGGGTTGCTGTTTCTAACTTTGATATAATTTTTGCTTCATCATATTATATTTTATTTGGTCATGTTTGTTTTTTCTATCTTAGAAACCTATCCTTTTTTAAGGAGTGGATCTGGTGCATGGAGGAGAAAGGATGGAACTGGGAGAAATAGAGGGATGTGAAGCTATAAAATATATGAGAAAGGAATCTCTAAAAAATAATTTCAATAAATGACAAAAAGAAAACCTAAAATCTATATTTTAAAGGCTGTTGGGTAATATGCTTATTCTTTAAAATATTAAGAGAGTGACAGTTTAGTTTTTAACAAGGGATAGGTTTTCATTAATTTGATCATTTTATTAATATAGAAATATAAAATAAAATAAATCAAAACTACTACTTTGAAGTTGGATAAAACAAACCAACAGAAGAAAAAGAACACAAGAAGAGGCTCAATAATCAGAGAACCACTCATTTGCTCACTTAAGATTCACATAAAACACTAAACTAGAATACACACACACACACACACACACACACACACACACACAAGAGGACCTGAAGCAGAACCATGCAGGCCCCATGCATGATGCTTCAGTCTCTGTAAGTTCATATGAGCTTTGCCCATGTTAATTTAGAGAGCCTTGTTCTCTTCGTGTTCTTCCCATCCTATTCTTTCAGCCCTTCTGCCTCCTCGCTGTTTCCTGTGCTCTGTGGGTTTGAAATTTGATGGTGATAGTAACCCTTTGAACTGACTATTCAAGGTCTCTTACTCTCCGAGCAATGTGTGAATGTGGGTCTCTGTATTTGTTCCCATCTGCTACAGGAGGCAGCTTCCCTGATGAGAGCTGAACAAGGCACTGATCTATGAATACAGTAGAGTAACATTAGGGGTCATTTTGTCACTTCATTCTGTTTTCTGTTTTTATACCTGTGTCATCTTGACAATTATACCTGCTAGGAGAGAAAAAGAACAGTCTTCTCTGATAGTGTGACTCTAGGATATCAAGCACTGAAACACGGGCCTCATGTTCAGTAGTAACTGACCAACACATAATGGACTCCACAGTTCATTTGTTTGTATAGTTTCATTTGATTACAATTTGATGGGATTGGGGCAAAATATGGATTTTTTTTTTGTTTGGGAGGTTATGCTATTGTATTGAAAATTTTATTATGCTTTGAGGAATGAGTAGGGAGAGGTTTTGAAACAACTTGGAGGAGGGAAAGAATATTATAAAATAGATTTTAATTTAAAAATTATTTGAAATAATGAAAATATAACTTAAATAGGAAAATAATATAATTTTGAGACTGGTTATTTAATAAAATGTGTAAAAGAATACAGACATAGTGATTTTGGTGGCAGAGTAGGCAGATCTTTATGAATTTGATGCTAGATTGGTCTACAAAGAAAGTTTCAGTATAGCCAGGGCTAATAAAATCCTATCTCAAAAAAAGGGAAAGGAATTTATAAGAGAAAGGAGTTTTCCAAGAAAAATTGCAAAAGACCTAAGATTTGATAAATTATAGCCAATTTTTAAATATTTAAGATCATACTTGCCATTATTAAATTTGTATAGGGTAGAGATAAAGGCAGGACCTTATGTATGCTTGGAGAGTATTCAAACAGTGTGCTACATCATAAAGTATCAATGTTACTTTTAACATCAACTATTCTTTAAAAGCTAGCTTAAACTGATTTTGGATTGATTGAAACGTACATTTGCTACAATGGAGGCTGCCAATAAAATTAGAGTAATATTTAACTTTATTTCACACAAATCAAATGAAAAATATCAAGTGTGAAGGAAACCAGAAATAAATATAAAATGTCTCTAACTTTGTTGCCAATGTAAAATTAATGGTTTCTCATGCTATCCATAAAAAGTTTAGTATCCTTTTCTTTGTCTATAGTTGTTGGTTAGATAGATTTTTACCATTATAGTTTTTACTGTTAAAGTCCAAATCTCTCTACATAATCTCAAGTTAGATTCTTCCAATATTTATAAGTTTAATTGTAGTAAATATTGTCTCATTATCCACAGATGGAGAATATGAAACTTAAATTGTTAAATTGATTTTGTAAGGTGATAATGAATCTTTTTTAATTTCCCAATCCCTTAAGCTCTTTCACAGCATTTTAATAAAAGTATGATATGCTCATCTACACTAATCAAAAGGTCATTAATAAGTAATTATATTCATTCCATGGAATGCAAAATGCTTGCTGCTGAGAAAATAAAGATAAATAAGATAACTGTTTTTGGCATCTCAATATTGTGAGAGGAAATATGAGGCTGGGACTTGGTTCTGTTACAAAACCTAATCTAATAAGGACATGGCCTTCGGTTCTGGAGTCAACCCAAAACCACTAAAAGAAAGAAAAAAAAAGATATCCATCTAGTGTGGGTCATGAATATAGTTCCATACTCTCTAGTTAGTAGAATTTCATTTATTGACAGAATTTTCTCATAATGAAATTGGTTTAGTGGCTTATTCAGTTTTTTGGAATATAATTAGGCACAACAAGTAACACTGGAAAAAGCCCATTCAGTTAAGGCAATCAAAATAATTGCATCTTAGTAATTGACATTAGGTAAATTGATGCCTGCATGAAGGAGACCTGATTAGAATTCTGAATATTGAGAGAAGCATTCATATCCTATCTGAAAATATGTAACAGTATTGCAGATGCTACGCTGGAGGAACTGTGGTGGACAAGTGCGCTTTCTGGAGTAGGTTTGCATAGCGGCGATGGATATGCCTTTCCCCCAAGGGGAATTTGTCTCTGGACTGGTTCTTGCTACTAATGTGCCTTCCTATGTTCATCATTGCTATATGTATCCCATATCTAGCATGATGTCAATGAATGAGGAGAAACCCTCACTGCCTGTAGTCTGGTGTGATTGCTTCTTAGGAAAAACCCCAAGAAGCAATCTTGGGCACATTTCCTGCAGAAAACTATGAAGATGAACATTCATGGAATAATATTGTTTAGATGAATTAATGAGTTTACAAAATTCTTGATTTGATTTAAATAATTTTAGAATATTAGGATAGTTTATAATAAAGATGAAGGAGATGGTTTAGGTTGTTTTACCAGGGAATTATAACAAATAGATTCAAGAGAAAAATGAGCCCCTACTTTGTAGACTCTCATGTGTTACAAGCACATATTTGTACTTGTGGAGACAAAAATAG
This sequence comes from Apodemus agrarius, assembly GCA_964023405.1. Taxonomy (NCBI): domain Eukaryota; kingdom Metazoa; phylum Chordata; class Mammalia; order Rodentia; family Muridae; genus Apodemus; species Apodemus agrarius. Next base: position 10,435,604 of record OZ030020.1, on the reverse strand, counting down.
GTTTTATACAGGTTAATGATAAAAGAAAACATTGATTCTAGGTTGAGTCTGTGTTCCTTGATCTTGTGATCTAACAATATGATCACAGTTTTGTTATGCACCATGAAAAGTAAATGTGTGGACAAAGAATAAATAATCCTATTGTAAGTATAAAAGTAGAAAATAGATGAATAGCCAATTTAGCTTAAAAAGTTTCAGAAATAAGATGTAAGATAGTGATTTATTTCTCGTTAAATACAAACTGTTGTCAACTATAATAAGATATAATAGACTTGTCTTCCTTTCACTAAGTTAATCACTGACAGAAGAATTATTGCTTTGGGGTTAGGATGAACTTCTAGAAAGAAAGATAGTGGGAAATGCCCAGTTAGGGTTTCAAAAGAAGAATCTATAATCAATAATCATGTTATAATTTCCCTTTGTTTAAAGAGTTTAATATGCTTTTGAAGAATATGTTTTTTTGTGAATGTTTCTGGCAGATATGTAACTCGAAGCTATGAGGTGATCTTTTTTCTTACGTAGAGAATTTTTGTTTAAGTGATATCAAGGGGCTAAGATGAAAATAAAGTTCACGGAGCCTTGCTTTATCCTCCAAGTGTGTGTAAATGTGTGCCTCCTTCCCTTTGTTGCCATCCCACATCCCTCCCGTGGATTCTAGAACACATTGCTCAAGCTGGCCTCAGGCAATAATGTTGCTCCATTAAAAAATGGTTAAAATGGTCAAATGTATGCTCCAAATCATTAAAGAAACAAAACTTTGACAATGAATCATAGATGTATCACTAATTAAAAATAAACTTAATGTGTATTTCCATTAAATGTATTTATTTTGACATGTCTATATGTGCTTAGGGGCATATAAATTAACATGTATGAGGAATAGTTGCTTGTTTTGTAAGTTTGGTTTTTGAAATATATAATTACCACATTTTATTTGGTTAAAGTGTAACAATAACAATGTTTCCTCTTACTACCCACTTCATTTCTCATGTTTTCACTGAGCACAGTCAACTGAAATCCAATAACACTAAAGAGAAAATTCAAGATAATAATATGCAGGTTTTAACTTATACTCTCCAGAGTAGCATAATGATCTATCTAATCATACTAATTTCTCTGTCTACCACAGTAATCTTTGCTTTCTTCACACATATCTGCTGTATATAGTACATACCGATTGGCCACATAATGAGTATCTCACTGAGGGAATGAATTCCCTACCATTTTAGTGCCTTGTTCAATTCAAATGACTTATTTTACTTAAACTGTGGCCTTGAATCTCAAGGGTCATGGTACTGGCACTTTTTTATAGTGTATTCCTTTAATTCACCTACTTAGAGTTGTTATTGTGAATCTGCCACTCAGCCTGATTCATAAGGAATGTGTAGCTGTGTAAATTCATGCTGTCCACAAAGAGAATGGCATCACAGGTGCAGATTGTGGTATTTGGCTAAGTGTCAGATATTGATACTCATGCAAACTGTGTTATTAAAAACCTGCACACCCTTTAAACTCTAGCAGCCTTTCTGTGTTGAATCAGGTATATTTCTAATGTATTACCCAAATGGTCATTCAGAACTGGCTTTTATGTAATGGACTGATTGAATTATAACAGCAGGACATGGAAGTCCTATGCCATACGATTTTACCTGTCCTGTTTAAAAGTTGTGATAACTTGTTGTCTGAACTTTGGAGATATTATTATGACTCCATATACTGAATTATTTTTTCTCAATATAAACAAAACACAGTGTAATATATTTTCACCAACCATACCAGCATTTAAGTATACCTTTTCCCTGATGAAGAAGTCAGACTATGAGTGAGCTACTTGATTTTAGCTTCAAAAGCATTTACAGGAATTAAAATGGAATTTTAGAGAGTTAATATGTAAGCACAGAGACTAAACTTGGAATTAAACCAAGAAAACCAATTTTCTATTTTCATTCAGTAAGAGAGAACAAGTCATGGAGAAGTATCATTTCCCAGTGAATAGAAAAGTTCCGTGACACGGTATTTTCAAGAACTCCTTTGCTTCTTGGGATGTGTTAGTTCTATAATACAGGGTGCTTACTCTGCTATCAGATTTACACTTGGTAATTTTGAGCAAGTTCTTATCTGTTCTTGTATGAGCTATCACATCTGAAAAATTAGAAGCATGATATTGACAATAATGGTTTATACATAACAGACATGTTGAGATTACCATGGGTTCCAAGTTATGAAAAATCTTGCAAAGATTACACCAAAAAGCATTCAGCTAAGTCAGCTATATACAATGCCATAGCATAAAACCAGTAAAGAATTACAATTCAAGGTAAGATTGAATTGTACAGGAGTCAGATCATGAAGCACTTGAACTCTAGATTAGGAAATTTGGAATAAAGGCCATACCACTAATCACCTTAAGGTTGATCTACTCCTTGAAAATAGGTAGTAGGAAAATTAGATAAATTGAATGTAAATGCTTTGTTAGAATTGTAGTTTCCGCCGGGTTGTGGTGGTGCTCACCTTTAATCCCTGCACTTGAGAGGCAGAGGAAGGCGGATTTCTAAGTTCAAGACCAGCCTGGTCTTCAGAGTGAGTTCCAGGGCAGCCAGGGCTACACAGAGAAACCCTATCTCGAAAAACAAAAAACAAAAAAACAAAACAAACAAGCAAAAAGAATTGTAGTTTCATATTCATGTTAAGACATGTATAAATGTTGGAGATAGACAAACCTAAAATATTAAAGTACAAAAATGAATATCAGCTACGACCTACAGGTTTCCCTGCAATAAAATATGGACTATAGCTGTGAGTTGTTGATCACTCTAGAAATAAGGATTTATGTAAAATGACCATTGGTTCAGCCACTGTTTTAGTCCATTTTCAATAACTATCATAGGTATTTGAGATAATGTACTTATTAAAAAATGTTTTATTTTGCCCTAATGACTCAGAGATATTAGTCCATGGGTAGTTGCCCCTTTTTTTCCTCTGAGTTCATGGTGAAATATCCTGGGGACAGTACACAGAGGAACCACTCAATGGCCTGACACTCATAAGGGGAGAAGTAGAGACAGGCAGTGGTGGCGCATGCCTTTAATCCCAGCACTTGGGAATCAGAGGCAGGCGAATTTCTGAGTTCGAGGCCAGCCTCATCTACACAGAGAAACCCTGTCTCGAGAAGGAAAAAAAAGGGGGGAGACTGAATGTGCTATAATATTTTTGAAGATATGCCCCACCCCCAATGATTAGAAAAAATGCTTAGCCTCATCTTCAAAGTCTTTACCACTTCCCACATATGCTATTCTCCAGGCTAAGGCTTCAACACATCTATCTGTGGAGACATCTCAGATCCGAACCATAGCAAATGTATCGCTGATTAAATAACTCTATAGAGGCTTATATCGAGCTGATTGGAGGACAAAAGGGATTAAAAAAAAAACAACTGCTACTGAAACTTACAACCTGATTTGATATCGGGAACACACATGAAAATTGAGAACCAACACTGGAAAACTCCACAAATGTGCCATGCATGCAGCATTGCATGTACAAAAATAAAGAACAGAGAGTCAAAGGTCAACATGAAACTGGATTTTTTGCTAACATTTTGGTAATGCTTTAGCATTGTAAGATTTATTTCCTAATGAGTAAAAAAAATATTGATTTCAATAAATTTGAGGGTCTAGCAGGGTGGCTCGGCAGATAAGAGCACTTACTGCTCTTCCAGAGATCCTTTGTTCAATTTCCAACAAACAACTGGTGGCTCACAACCATCTATAATATGATTCAATACATTCTTCTAGCAAATGTCTAAAGACAGTGTGGTATACTCATATACACTAAATAAGTAAATAAATCTTGAATAAATTTGAGTAAATATATATATATATATATATATTTGTGTATAATGTTTTGACTATTATCCTTTTATTTATCTTCTGAATACAGTATGAGGTGAGCATTTAGGTTCATTTTATGTAGATCTTAACACAAATATTCATACTGAAAGCACTGAATTATTTTTGCACATCAAGGCAAGTAATGATTCTTATAGAAAGAATGAAAGGAAAAATTAAGCTTTGCCAGACAGTGAGGTTGCAAGGAACTTCATCAAAGAATATCACAGAGTGTACCTGTGTAAGAAAGGTTTTTATTATTTAAAATGTAAAAATGAGGATATGACAGAAAATATAATATAAAAATAATTACTAAGTTGATGGATGGATTATTCTTTGTTCCTGGGGTTTGTAGAGTTCTTGATAGCTACAAGTTGACTAGTTATCATCATGACCATTGCCTATAATTAACTCCCAATTGACTAAAAGAAACACAGAGATTAGGGATGTTGAGGTTTTCTGTGAACTCTGCATTTGGAGTATCTGTTCAGTATGCTATAGATGAAGATGGCGCACACTTTGTGGGAGTGTTGCTGCCTCCCAAGCCTTTGGGCTTGCTAGAGGAGCTCACTGTTACCCTGCAACTGCACATCGACAGGTGTTACACATTTAATGGGCTTGAACCTGACTGAGAAAGTAGTAAGAGTATAAAAATGCACTCACAAAAATATTGATTCATGAGAAACTGGCCCTCGATCTACTCATCTTACTTATGCTGTGGGCCATGGCTGTGCAGAGCGGAATGGGCTTAAACAAGTCCAAGGTAAACGTCCATCAATGACAGCAAATCTACCATATAAATAAACTCTTGATATGGGTGGTTTTCTCAAAATTCACTCCTCATGGGAAATTTTAATATGAAAATATTCCACCTAGAAAAATCAACATTGTCATGATTGATGAATGTTATTAGGGAATGCCAGGACAGGGAAAAGGAAGTGGGTAGGTTGGTGAGTACGTGAGTAGGGGGAGGGGGAATGGAATCGGATGTTTTTAGAAGGGAAACTAGGAAAGGGGATGACATTTGAAATGTAAATTAAGAAAATGTCTAATAAAAAAGAATGAAATAAAAGAAATACAACCAATAAAGTGATTTAGTTGATTCTGTCATAGCAACGTCACATGATGTCCTGGGGTTACCCAGAAGAACAGTGAAGTGACAGATGTGCTGGTAACACAATTTGTGATAAGTTACTATTGTGTAGTAAACAAGGATGAAAGACCACCTATTCTGACTTAGACGTGTATGTTTGAGAATTACATATGCTGAAATTATCATGATCAGCTTTGTCACTGTAATGTGGTGTCATGTTAACTGCAAACCAGACACTGTGGCTGCTCTACCATATCCATTTAGTTGTCATGGTGCTTGAGGAAAGTGATAATTTTGCTGATCTATGCTACAAACTACAGTCTAATGGAGGTAAATTATCTCCTTCAAAGTTCGTGTTTGTGTCACCATCATGCTGACTCGCACTTAAAAATGGGAGGCTTGATCTGACCACACATGCTATACACACTGAGCTTGTCACAAGCACATACCAGCGAAATTTATATAAATCATGGCTAAAATAAAAGATAGCCTGTTCACTGAACCTTAAATATATAAGCACTTTTTCACACAACACAAGGAGTTGTTAACATATGCTTAATCAATGTTTCCTCCAATTGTTTGCCTGGCTTTTGGATTTCATTTTTGTATTTTCTAATCCTGTTTTCTGAGGGAAGTTTATTTTGATGGCCAGAAAGACAGATCTTTTGAGTCCAGATCCACAGACCTGCCTCTAATACTCATTTTTTTTCTCTTTCATCAGTCCATACTGTCCACTGTCCCAGCACTGTCACAGCATATCATTTAAGTGTCTGTATTCTAATTTTTCAGCCATACCAATGATAATATAAATGTTTTCACAAGGCAGGGGTTATTCTTTACAATGTTATGTTTATTTTATAATTATTAATATTATCATTGACTTCTGCACCTATATCAGTATCTGTCGTGTACAAGACTGTGAAAATTCTTCATGAAAAGATACACTTCAGGTAAATAAGAAAGACAGAGACAGAGAAGCAAAGAAAGAGAAAAAGAATAAAAGAGTTCTCAAGGGGAGGCTCCAAGGCTTGACACTATTACTAGTGCTATGGTGTGCTTGCAAACAGGAGCCTAGCATGGCGGCCCTCAGAGAGAATTTCAACAAGAAGCTGAAAGAACACCCAACCAATGGACAGAAGCATGGAACCCAACCAATGGACATAAGCTGATGGAAAAAGCTGGAAGAAGCTGAGGAGGAGGATGACCCCTTAGGAAGACCAGCAGTCTCAACTGACCCAGACCTCCCCAGATCTCTCAGACACTGAGACACCAACCAGGCAGCATTACACCAGCTGATATGAGGCCCCTAACACAAATACAGCAGAGGGATGCAGGGTCTGGGCTCAGTGAGAGATGATGCAGCTCGAAATGGGGCCTTGAAAGACTTAAGGCCCCAGTTCTGGGAATAGGGGGCTAGGGACATTTTCTGGCCATTGAAGAGGAGGTATGGGATGAGGAACAGTCAGAGGGTGGGCCAGGAGGGGTTGGTAATGACTGGACTGTTAAAAAATTTAAATAAAAGAATGGAGAAAAGGATGAAAGTAAGTAGGTAGAGAGGGCAAAGAGAAAACAAACTGAAGAACTTAAAAGTTTAGGTGCAAAATTTAATGAAACTAAATAAGTCAATTTATAAATATGTTACTATGTTTATTATAATATTTGAAGCTCAAAAATATCGTGTATACTTTAAGGAATAATTTTTAATGATTAGATCTATACTTTTCACATGATTTACAGTTATGCATGTATATTTGTATGTGTGTGTTTGTGTGTGCATGTGTGGGTTATACATATTTGTGTATGTGTGTGAATGTGTGTGCCTATGTGTATACATGTGTGTGTGCAGGCGTTTGTCTGTTATACTTGTTAATGTGGGTGTCTGCACTTGTGTGTGCAGGTGTAACATCCATGGGCACTTGTGAGTGTAAGTCTAGAGTAAACCTTTGGTATCTTTTCTTTATCACTGACTGTCTTTGTTTATTTTGTTTTCAGATGAACCCAAAGTTCCTCACTTCTGCTAGTCTGGCTGGCCAGTGAAAATCAGGGATTCCCTACTCCCTGAACCCACAGGACTAGAGTTATAGGAGTACCTCTATCTTTAGATTTTTAAACAGGTGCTAAGAATATTTGCTTAGGTCTTCATGCTTGTGACATAGGTTCTGTACTACTGAGTCATCTTCCCACTCAATGATAATGTCTTAAAGAGTATTTTCTAGATTTATGTTTACATTCTTTTAATACAATTCTAATTGAATTGTGCTTACAATAAGAGTTCTGAAATGGATTATACACCAGCTCAGTGACTTGCAATGTGATATTATTTTACATCTTCTTATCCATGGACAACAGAAGGAATCTATCACAAACCTGGCAGAGCAAGCTAGTAAGCAGAGAAAAAACAGGATCAAAAGACAGTGTAAACACAAGGCAAGGATGTGAGGGAATCAGAGGTTATGCACTGTGAGTAGAGTCACTGGGATCCCAAGGTTTTACATGCCCTTGTTAATCAGATATATGACAATATCTACTTTATATTTCTGTAGATTTATGACAGTTTGCTGGGGGCTATTTATGAAGATCTAGTTTGCTTTGTAGCTTATTCGGTTCAGAGTATTTCATGAATATACCTGAGATCCTGTGAAACTTTACTGATAATAAAAGCACCATCAGCTGACTTGATACTACATATAAAAAATAATTGCTTTTCTTTCAGCGCTGAGGAATAATTCCAGGGCCTCATGCATGCTAGATGATCTCTCTGGCACTGAGCTACAGCCTCAAAACTTGTAAGTAAATTAGGAGGCACCATGGGGAAAACACTTTCATCTTTCACATGATCAAAGTATGTTTTACAAGTTCATGGGACAGGGCACAAGTCAGTTTAAAACTGGCACTCCCATCTGAAATAGTGTCATATCATTCACATTAAGGAAGAAATAGTCCAACTGATACAAAATAGCCTGGTCCTAAATGCCCTCTATGAAAATTAATGTCAAAATGTACAGAAAAAGTACAATTCTGATGCTCCAGTGAAAGCTGTAATCATTGAGCAGAACCACAAGTATAAAGTTGTCATGCACTAGAGATTATAGAAATAATTCTGAATAAATATATTTTGATTTTCATGAGTGTTCTGTCATGATTTTCTGCCCATGCAGGTTAGATTGCTTGTTGACACAACAATAATGGTAATGATACAACCATAAATCAGGAAGCATTCTATTTGTCAATTTGTCTAGTTTGTCAGTGTGGAGACTTTTCTGTATTGAAGGTGATATTTACCATTCATTAATGACAGCATCTATAAGTACTTGTCAGCTTCCAGAGACTGACTTAATCAAAATACGTCCTATGTGTTTAGTACAAACACAACTTGTACTAAAAAAGAGAAATCACACATAGTATCTGGACTAATCTCCACATGGGAATGGAATATCATCACATAAAACTAGGCACTTAAGTGTAACTTACCCGATTTAAGGGCTATTTGGTTGATGCTGGCTATGATAACTTAATGGGCAAAACAGATTCAGGATATAAAAACACTCCTCCCATTTAGTCAAAAAGTATTTTCTGCAAGGCAAAAGACACTGTCAAAGGATAAATCAGCAACCAACAAATTGGGAAAAGATCTTCACCAACCCCACATCCGACAGAGGGCTAATATCCAATGTATAGAAAGAACTCAAGAAGTTAGACCCCAGAAAAACAAATAACCCTATCCAAAAATGGGGTACAGAGCTAAACAAAGACTTTTCACCTGAAGAAATTCAGATGGCTGAGAAACACCTTAAAAAATGTTCAACATCATTAGTCATTAGGGAAATGCAAATCAAAACAACCCTGAGATTTCACCTCACACCAGTCAGAATGGCTAAGATTAAAAACTCAGAAGACATCAGGTGTTGGCGAGGATGTGGAGAAAGAGGAACACTCTTCCACTGCTGGTGGGACTGCAAGCTGGTATAACCACTCTGGAAATCAGTATGGCAGTTCCTCAGAAAACTGGACGTGATACTTCCGGAGGACCCAACCATACCACTCCTGGGAATATACCCAGAAGATTCCCCAGCATCCAATAAGGATACATGCTCCACTATGTTCATAGCAGCCTTATATATAATAGCCAGAAGCTGGAAAGAATCCAGATGTCCCTCAATGGAGGAATGGATACAAAAAATGTGGTATATATACACAATGAAGTACTATTCAGCCATTAGAAACAATGAATTCATGAAATTCTTAGAGAAATGGATGGATCTGGAGAACATCATACTAAGTGAGGTGACCCAGTCTCAAAAGAGTACCCATGGTATGCAGTCACTGATAAGTGGATATTAGCCTAGAATCTTGGAACACCAAAGACATAAATCACATACCAAATGATGTCTGACAAGAAGAAAGGAGTGGACACTGGTGCTAGAATGGACCAAAGCATCAGTGTAGGCAAATACAAGAAAAGGGAAGTGGGAAGGGGTGGATGAGGGAGCAGGGGGAAGGTAAAGGGCATGTGGGACCTTTGGGGAGTGGGGAACCAGAAAAGGGGAAATGAATTGTAAGTATAGAATATATCCAATAAAAAATATTTGCAAAACAGTATTTATTGAGCTCTTGGTTCTAGGAGGGCATCATAATGTAATAATAAGGGGCATTTCTCATAGTTTACAGACCTTATCTTGTAGGAACAAGAAAGATTAAAACAGGTTTAAAATTATAATTGCACTAATGATAAAGGATTTTAGTTTTGTGATGCTTTGAGTAGAATCCTCAACAAAGGTAGCAGAATGAAGATAAACTGTTACTAAGGAGTTCGAATATATATTAATATACATTTAGAGTCAGGGAGGCTTAATGGACAGGTGGTGAAGAGATAGGGCTGAGACTGGATCTTATCAATATCTGGGACCACTGTTATTTTCTTACTTAATGATGTAATTTTTAATGGTAATAAAAGATTTTCTCTTAAAAAAAGAAAAATAAGAAACTCAACCAAGAGAATATCCTTAGAAGCCATTCAGTTTCTTCATCTCTAGTTACAGATCTTTGTACTTTGTCATGTTAAATTACATGGTAATATAGTGTATCACCTTTCCATTTGTATTTCAGTTTCCAGAAATACACAGTAAACATCTTACGATCTGACATGTTTTATTATCCCCAGAGAGAGCATTTTTTTTTGCATGGTGTTTTTGATTGCTGGTTCTATTAGAGATAAATAATAATAGAAAGAGACATAAAAATTCAACCTTATTACAAATGTACCTTAATATTTTAATAACAATAGGCTAAAACAAATGTATTCTAATTTACTCTAGAATATGTAACATAACAGTATATCATTTGGAAATTGTTTGAGAGCAGTTATCATGAAGCTTGGTGATAGTGCAAGTTCAGGAAGGCTAAATTAAACTTTATTTTTATATCATGCTATAAGGCTAATTTATGACTATAACTTCACATTTAATAGACTGAATCTGTATTGGAGGAACTGAGAAATACATGATAACTATCTGGCCTTAAGTGGATTTCCAAAAATATTGTATTGTTATTTAAAGAACATTAGTTTGTTATTGGTAAAGCCATAAAGCTTTGTTTTAATAAAACATAATTACAAAAATGTGCCCTTAAAGTTTAAGGCTTAAACAATAATTAAAGCTGGAGGGTGACTGAATTAACTTTCATTATGTGTTCAGTTTAGCAACATCAATTACCTGACTTAATGCTTATAAAATCAATCCACTGATTCCATTCCTCCCTGGATTTCTTAGACAAACTTCTGGCAATAGCTGGTCTTTTCTCTTTGAGGGTTATTGGTCTTTGCTTTTATCCATATGCTTTGGGACCACAAGGGTTTCATTTTGGCCTCACTCCTGGTTAAATTCCATGCAGAATATATAATCAATCAACCTCTCCCAGGTTAAATTAGTGCACATGTACACAAACACATGCACAACATCTATTTAAATGTTTGTATTTATGCATGTGTGTGTGATCACACACACAGGAAGGAATTCTTAATCATGAAAGACTGTTCAATTGGCTAGTCAAACTGGAGTAACACACCTATTAAATCCCTTACTTCAAGAATGCAGATCTGTTACAGACATCCATGCTGTCTAGATTCCCAGTCGCTGGTTCCTTCTATAATCGCTCTCATTATCATTTGCTGCAATTCATTTCCAGATTCTTCACTATTGCAGACATCCTACAACCCATTCTGCTGTCTACTTTGTATCTTTGCTTCTCGGCCTCATGTTTCATTATTTCTGTAAAGGGCCCATATCCTCAGTATGATTTACTAGTTTCCTCCCACTTCTAATGATGTTCTTCCGATTTTTGTCTCACATTTTCCCAGATTTTTCTGAGTCTTCTTAGAGTCCAATGTTTCCCTCCAGGCTTACCACATACACAACCCCAACCTTTGCTCACAAACTCTGTTAAGTTTTGTTTCTCATTTACGATCCTTACCACTTATAATAAAAGAGTACTTTCAAAGTTAAATGGTTATATTTCCTTTGTGTTTCTGTCTTTCTCTGCCTATGTATATACATGCACATACAAGTAGTGTGTGTGTATGTGCATATGCATGGTGTGTGTATGTGTGTACATTTGAACAGGCACAAACACATGTGTGTGTATGGACATTGCTAACAGGTGTCTCTTGCAATTACTTCCCACTTTATTTTTTTGCTGAGCTAGAAGCCCACTATTTGCAATCCCTAGAAGTACAGAAAATGTGAAGAATCCTATTACAGCTCCCACATTCAGAGTTACAATTCCAAGTTTCCCTTGGTGAAGTTTTTTTCCATGGGTTCAGAAATGAAGGCTCATGCTTCCAAGGCAAGCAGTAGGGTGGTTGATCTACATCCCCAGTCCAAGGATGGCCATCTTTTCATTTCTCTCAATTTGACTGCCAGGTCCCTGGTTCCTATTTCCTCACTATAATTCTTTGCATGCAATAGAACTGCATCAGAATCCTAAGTAAGTACTGGTTAATAAATTAACTGTGTTCTCTACAGGAGTGGGGAGACTTATTAAGTTGAAAAAAAAGCAGATTCACTTAGTCAATGTTCCTTGTGCAGCTGCTATAATGGAAACATTTTTTGTCTTTGATCATTTATAACCCAGTGTATTTCTTTTTTCTTTCCAAGACAGGGTTTCTCTGTGTAGTCCTGGCTGTCCTGGAGCTTACTCTGAAGACCAGGCTGGCCTCGAACTCAGAAATCTGCCTTCCTCTGCCTCCCAAGTGCTGGGATTAAAGGCATGCGCCACCAACGTCCGACAACACAGTGTATTTCAAAAATGGACCTCAAGACTGCCAGAAAGAGGTTAAAGATAGACATCATTAAGAATAAAACACAATTTACAGTAGATACAAAATTAGAAGTGACGATTCTTTATGATTCTAAATGATTATGATATTTGAATCAAACAACATATGTTTTACATTATTTTAATTGCCCTATCTATATAATTTAAAATTCAATATGTTTTGACATATAAAATGAAAGAGGTTTGAAAATTCATTGTCCCTCTGTGACTTGGGAATCACATTGCTTTCTACATGCCTGCCATGCAACTTGCATTGGGTAAAACAAAATATAAGAGACAGACACTGTATAGAAGAAAGTTTGGTATATTTATAAGAATAATGCAGCAGAATCATTTCATTCTTCATTTATTCTTATTAAATAAGGATGTCTGGAATTAAGAAGCTTTAGAGCTCATTCAGAGAGAAGGAATGGAATGCTTTTTTTTTTTTTTTGAGTTCCTAGAGAAGGGCAGAAGAATAGAAGTGTTTCTTACCTTCTGTATCATTCATAATTTACCCTACTGCAAACTTTATACATTTGCTATCAAGTTCTCTATCTCGGCATAAATGTCACTTTTATTTCCTCAGATAAAGGGATGAGTTGAGAGCCACACCCAAGCTGTGCAAAGGGGCAGCTAGCGCTGAGCCCAGAGCGTTGCTTTCTGTGTACTAACTATCCCTAAATCTATGCCGGGAAGGTTCTAGCCTCTGTAAAATCCAGTCTAAGCCGACTGATACAATCTGGCTTTTTTCAGCTTCTGGCCAAATTGATCTGACTGCTCTCATACTTGCTTTGGCAACATGTTTGAATCTTCTGGTCTCTTCCCCCTCTTTGGCCAGTTCTGTCTGTCTTCACCCTTGTCTAGTTTGTTCTCTCTGTAAACTTGTCTCTGTAAAAGTGGCATACACATACATACCACACACCACATACCACATACCACACACCACTTACCACACACCACACACCACACAGCAGATAGCACACACCACACAGTACACAGCACACACCACACAACATACAGCATACAGCACGCACCACACACCACACACCACACATCACCCATCACATACCACACACCACCCACCATACACCACACACCACACAGCACACACCACATACCACACACCACACAGCACACACCACATACCACACACCACACAGCACACACCATACATGACATAGCACACAGCACACACTACCCACCACCCAGCACATACATAACTTTTACTCTCTCACACTGTTCTTTAGTGGCCCCTCTTCCTCTGCTGTTCCGCTGTGAGTTGGCTGTATCCTATCTCTGACCATTCCATCCAATCATTCTTTGATTGTCACTTTATCTGCCCCTAAATTAGATGCCACTTTCAAACATAGCTGCTTCCTTCTACAAGCTAACTTTGCCTTCATTGTTAAGGATTAAATTCATGTACTAAAGGCATGTTTGCATTTCAACCAGATAGTACTGTATTTCAAGGTGTGTCTGCGTTCTGGCCAGATCACATCTTTGGATAGGATCTCTTGCTAGAGCAGCCATGTTGCTGGGTTAAAATTCCTCCACATCTCTAATTAATTCTATAGAACAAGTTAATCATTTTAAAATTAGGAAAACTTAAGTTCAATGAGATTATCTTGCTGATATTTTACCTTTTTGAGACTATACAATAATGGAATATCTTTTTATTTTACTGTATTAAAGGTTTGTGTGTTTAAGTGCAGCATCTAGATTATAAAGTAGCTATAGTAACAGGATCCTAACAGATTTTCATTTGACCTTACATAAAAGTCAATGTAATTAACACTTTTTCATAAACATAATAGGACTCAGAGAAGTTGTTCTAGATGATGCAAATTAACTGATTATTAATAGCCCAAATAATCAAAAATTTTACTATGAGGAAATTTTTTTTTCTGTAAGGAGAATGCCAAAGCTTTACTTAGGGACCAGCAATATATACTAGAAGCCAGGAAGAACAACAGAAAAAAAAACAATTATAGCCATAGGTTAGGCACCAGGGAGGTCCCTAATGGTAATATTATAAATGTGGTCCTTATTCACTTGTAAGTGCATATTAACTGTTAGGTAAATGATAATCAAACTATAAAACATAAACCCAGAGAGGTTAGCTAAAGAGGAGGGCTCTCCAGGGATGAATGGAAATAGAACAGATTCTTCAGGTAGAGTTGGTACTGGTGGGTTCTGGAGCAGGAGAGATTACATGGTGGGGAAGAGAATGGAAGGAGAGATAGCTGGAAATGGGAGTATTTAGGGGGCCGTGTGGACACCTAGTGCAGTGGAAACTTTCTGGAATCTATGAGTGTGAACGTAGTGAGAACTCCTTAGTAATAAAGACTACGGAGTCTGTACTGGCCATCTCATATAGCCACGCAAGGCTTTCAGTGGTAAAGCAGGGTTGCATTGTGTTGAGTTGTTAGAAGATCTGGTCCTGTGGAGAACTATAAATAAATCAGGCTGATGCTAGGAGCGAGATTCACTGAAAACTAACAGTGGGTCTCCATTTTGAAGGACAACCTCAGCTTAGCTCATAGAATGTATAGAGGTAGAGCTGGTACCTGCATGGAGCCTTCGCCCCAACATCCTAGTCTCTTTGGTGCAGAAAGGTACTCTGCAGGAAACGAAAGGAGAAATTTGGACACCAAATGAGCCCGCAAATCCTCAAACTATAATCTGTCTGGGATATGCTGGAGCAATGGTGGAGCCGAATTAGTGGGAGTGGCCAAACTATGACTGGTTTAACTTGCAACCAATCATGTATGACAAGAAACTGGAGACCTCGGTAGAACCAAACACAACTGGCCAAAAATAAAATAAAGTAAAATAAAAAAATAAAATAAAATTAATGAAATGATTCCCAGTGATTTTCTACTGTAGTCATAGATCAGGGCTTTGTCCAGTCATCATCAAAGAGGCTTCCTCTGGCCCCAGATGGGAGCAGGTGCCCAGACCAAACCCAGACACTAGGCAGAGACAGTATAAGTGGAGGTCTCTATAAGGTTTCTACCTCTTCCTTGGAGCTCATGGAATCTGGAGAAGGAGGGAAGGAAATGTTGTAGGAGTAAAGGGGGATAGAGAGCATGACAAGAACATGGTTCACTGAATCAACTAAGCAGGACTCATAGGGGCTCACAGAGACCGAAGCAGCAAACACAGAACCTCCACGGGTCTGCACCAGGTTCTCTGCATATGTGTTATGGCTGTTAGCTTGGTGGTTTTGTGGTGCACACAACAGTGGGAACGTACAGGTGTGTCTCTGGGTCTTATGCCTGCTCTTGGGACTCTTTTCCACCTATTGGGTTGCCTTGTCCTGCTTTGTATGAGGGCTTTTGCCTTATCTTGTTGTGCTTTGTTTTGTCAGGTTTGATTATTGTCCCTTGGCAGCCCGCTCTTGTTTGCAAGGAAAAGGCAAGGAAGCAGATCTGGGCAGTGGAGGGGGTTAGTAAATGGGAGGAGTGGGCACAGGAAAAACAGTGGTTGGGCTGTATTATGAAAGAAGAATCTGTTTTCAGTTGAAAACAAAATATATTTTATATTATAAAACAAAAATGTTTTAAAATAATTAACATGACTCCTCTTTCATTTTTTTTTAATTTCACCATTTACTATGATTTTTCTTATTCTGAAGGTGAGAAGAAAATGACCTTTGCAGTTTTATCTTTATGAATCAGAAAATAATAGGCTACTAAGTGCTTATCACTTCTTAAAAAAGAGAGGATCTTTAGAATTTCTGAAATGATCCCCTTTTCTTCAAATAGGAAAGTTTATTTCACTGGGTGTTGTTTCCTATTATCTATCCTAGGGTTAGGGTTAGGGTTAGGGTTAGGGTTAGGGTTAGGGTTAGGGTTAGGGTTAGGGTTAGGGTTAGGGTTAGGGTTAGGGTTAGGGTTAGGGTTAGGGTTAGGGTTAGGGTTATGTCTTCTTGCTCTACTTGCCACTTTTATTGTTACAGTGAAAAAGCTTGGAGTGCGTGGAGACATACTGCCCAATCACAGGCACTAGCCTGTATTTGACCAGTTAAAATGGGGATCAGTTTCACATGGAATCACCTGAGTATATGATCTGTTCTTCCCACAGAGGCCAGACATGGCAGGCTAGGTAGAAGAACACACCTCACAGACAGGCAATAGTTTGGAGATAGCCTCTCCCCAGTTGTTCAAGACCCACATGACAACCAAGCATCATATCTGCTACATATTTGCAGGGAGGCCTAGGTCCAGAACATGTTTGTTTGGTTGGTAGTTCAGACACTGAGAGCCCCAAGGGTTCAAGTGAGTTGACTCTGTTGGTCTTCCTGTGGAATTCCTATCCCCTTTGGTGGCCTCAATCCTTCTCTTATTCTTCCAAAAGAGTCCCTAAGCTCCATCCACTATTTGTCTGTGAGTGTCTGCATCTGTCTGAGACAGCTGCTGGGTGGACCCTCTCACAGGACAATATTCTCCTATCCGGAAGCATAACAGA
This sequence comes from Apodemus agrarius, assembly GCA_964023405.1. Lineage (NCBI taxonomy): Eukaryota > Metazoa > Chordata > Mammalia > Rodentia > Muridae > Apodemus > Apodemus agrarius. The sequence continues at coordinate 10,418,840 of OZ030020.1, read as the reverse complement.
GTATCATTAATAGTGTCAGGGATTAGTGTTTGCACATGGAATAGATGTCAAATTGAGCTGGTATTTGGTTAGTCATTCCCTAAATCTCTGCTCCATGTCCCTGTGCCAGCATTTCTTTTTTGTTTGTTTGTTTGTTTGTTTGTTGTTTTTTAAAAATTTTCTATATTCTTTGTTTACATTCCAAATGCTTTCCCCTTTCCTGGTCCCTCTCCTCACCATATGTTCCATAAGTCCTCTTCCCTCTGGCCATTCCCCAGTGACACCCCCACCACCACCACCATTTGTCTGTCTTCTTGTAGACAGAATAAATTTTGGGTTGAAAGTTGTGTAGGTTGATTGGTATCTCTATTTGGGCTTCCAGCCAGGCTACAGGAGGTGGCCTCTTCAGCTTCCATATCTCCAAAGTTGTGAGTCACAGCTAGGGTTCACCCCCATGGATTCTTGAGTGCCTCGCTTGTTCCAGGTCTCTGTTACATCCTGGAGATGGCCCCTTGCCTCCCCACCCCTGTCAGTTGCAGATTTCCATTCATTATCATGGCCATCTGGCCATCTCTCCTGTCCATCCCCACACCTGATCAGGGACTCTCCCATTATCCTCCTCGTCTCCTCTTCCTCCCAGTTCCCTCCTACCTCCCTGCCTCTTCTGACCTCCTTCTAAGTGAGATTTAAGAACCCTTGCTTCTGAGTTCTTAAGGAACCTTTTCATTTGATGTCTTTTAGTAAACGTACCTGAATATCACTTATTTCCTTTTTTTCCTACCAATTATTTCACCATGGTCTGGCTTTTACTTGGCCCTCCTTTCCCTCTTTCTTATCTACCCATCTATCCTACATTTGTCTCCCTCTTTCTCTGCTTATGCCTCATTGCTGTTTGCCTTTGTATGAATTACTTGGCCACCATTGACAGGAGGCTGTTCTTGCATGGATCTTACCATTTACAGGATGCTGATATTACACGGTCTTAATCTTGCTCAGACTAGTCTCATGATTTCTCTTTATTTGCCTCAAGCTATTTACATGTTAGAGCAACCTCACAGAATAGGCCCCTACTTCTTTTCTTTGGATATTAGGTTATTAAAAATACATCATACTGGTTGTGATTTTATTTAAATTATAATTAATAATAATTATTATTTTTTTAGATTTCTCTCTGTAAGCCAGGCTGTCCTAGAACTCACTACCAGGATCAGCCTGTCTTTGAACTCACAGAGATCCACCTGTCTCTCTTTTCCCAGTGCTGGGGTTAAAGGCATTTGTCAGTGCAGCTGGCTTAGGTTGTGATTTTATAATCACGACCTACTGAAGCTTTGCTTGTTTTCTACATTGTAAATTATTCTCTTTCCCTCTGTAGATAGTAGGCTGGGTGTTGGAGGATCCTTTGAGCTATGAGGTTCCTCTTCAGTGACCTGTCAGCACTGTCTATTGAGATGAATATTTTTGTTTGTTTTGCAGAGGGCAATACAGTGGAATAGTTATTTCATGTTTTATTTTCTCCTTTCTTTCAGAAAAAATAAATTATCCATGTTATTTCTATTTACTTTACTATGCATACCAAAGGTACTTTTTCTTTTTACAATTTTCCACCCTGAAGTATAATTTCTGCTGGCGTAGAAGCTATAAACATTTTTCACCCCTACACTGTCATATAGTTTTAAATTTTTATATTGTAGAGTACTCTCCGGATTTAACTTTTTTTAAATTTCTACATTTAACATGTTTACACAGGTCTTGGCAACTTCAACAACAGAGAAGTCCTGAATCTACTCTCTTCCACATCATCCATCTTGCAGAATGAGTAGTGTCTGTTTACTTATAAAATTATCAAAATATGATCTATATGTTATCAAAGACAGTGATTTGTTGCTTTTGTATATATTGATGGATATATCTTACCAGAGATTTTACACTTTCTTCTGTTTTCAACTTAATTCTTTAATGAAATTTTAGAAAGAATAGATGTGTGGTGGTTTCTCTTTATTCATTTCTGTCTCTTTATGTATCCCTTTATTCTACAGTTTTCTAATTCTCATGGTTCATACAATTCCTGATTGAAACTTTGTCATGTGTGCATTTATATTTGTCCCCTTTATATCCTGCTGGTGTCCCATGCTCCTTGTCTAACATCTTGATAAGTGGACGCAGGCTTCAATGGGAGCCTCAAGCTTTCTAGTTCAGATCTACATTTTTAGGAGAAATTAGGTTGCTCAGCACTACACACTCAGCTCAATACTTGCTAAGGCAGCTTTCTGTCTTGCCTCATCCTTGGGGAAAACACCTCATTCAGGAAACCCCTCACAAAGACAGGGGAGCATCTCATGACATATGTGACACTCGCCAGACATCCTTTCCTCGTGAATGCGCCTTGAGTTGCCTCTGCCTCCTGTTGGACACAGCTCAGCTATTCTCTACAAGTGAATTTTTTTTTCTTCCTTAATTCCAGAGACATAATCCACAGACCTATGATTTTCGTTCAGTTTAGAAATGCTTATACATATGACTTCTTTCTGGTGCAAGCTCATCATGTTCTCTTGCATTTGGACTTAGTCAGTATAAAACAATTTGTTTTAGAAAGACTAATTTGTATATACAGAAAAATCATGCTCCAAACACACACACACACACACACACACACACACACACACACGTATGTGTGTTTATCTCTTTTTTCCTAGAGATTTAATACATTCTTTCTGGGACATGTATTCATATAAATATATACATGTCTCTATAAAATATAGATATTTCTCTAACGTAAAATAATCTGATAAATTTTTCAAAAGCAACTGGTCACTTGAATACCTTCCTTCCATACAATAATTATGTCTGAATAGCTGTTCCAGGTCTTGGATTAAATAACTGAAATGTAAACTGTAGCGATTCAGAAATTAAAGTATTCTGTTATAAATTTAAACCTACATTTCCCTCTTAAATTTGTATTTAACAAGTTATATCACAAAGTGAAAAGATGTACTAACCTGAATTCAGAAGCTCAATTAAATGGATAACATGATAACATTATAGTTGAAGATTTTTAGTCAATTATCAAATCACACAAGAATTAATTCTTCCTTATTTCCCTAGTCGAAGTTCCCCAGTAGCAATGTCATCCATTTCGTCACGCATGTTTTCTTTAAGCAGGTATTTTTTTTCAATGTTGCACATGCTGGGCCAGTTGACATTGACTCATTAGTTGAAGAAAGAAGAATCAATCCTGTATTCTAATAAAAAGTATATGTGTTTCTCTCTCTCTCTCTCTCTCTCTCTCTCTCTCTCTCACTCTCTCTCTCTCTCTCTCTCTCTCTCTCTCTCTCTTTCATACACACACACACACACAAACTCAGGCACATAAACACACTGCAACTAATTTTTTTTAAGGAACAGGTTATATGCAGATATAAAGAATGACACAGATGTACAATTTTCCGATGACTTTGGGTGTTGGACTATGCCCCATTAGAAAGCAAAATGATGAACGTTGGGGCACTTTTGAACATATCATTCACATGTTAAAAGAAACAAATGCAACTACTTGAAGGAAAAATTGTCATCACTGAAGCACCTCAGGCAATGGTTGGGGGGGGTGCTACAGGCCCCATAGTATGTAAGGTATGGCCCTGGATGGTGCCAAAAAATAAAAGTCAAAACCAAAACCGAAAATGAACATCAGCAAACAAACAAACAAGCAAAATCTGTCTTTCTAAAAAATAATGGCCAATGTACAGTATTAATCATGCATATGCTAATGGCAGGGAGAGAAAGCCATGGAACTCTGAAGAGTGTTTCCCTAGGGGACATGATTCTTATAAGGCTTGCAGTGAGAAAGGACTAAATATAAACTATGATAGTCTTATTGTTGTTTGATAGCAAAGTATGAAGAAACTACTGCCTATTTACATATCAAAACAGAGACGACAAATATAGATATGGGTTTGGGGGGGTGTCGTTTCCATTTTCCTATCTTTTCTTTTCTTGGTTTGTGTAAGTGTTTTAAGAAACATAACTTCCATGGAGCACATGCCAGCCGGGATTATCGAAATAAACCGTCATACCCAAATTTAATTACTTAAAAGCAGAAATAAATATCAAACTTATTAATTTTTCATGAATAAACAATGTGCTTAGGAATAACTACACAGGAAAATATATGGTAATGTAATAAAGCCAATACTCAGTACTAATTATATGATCCTCTGTGTATAGAAAATTGATGGTTTGCGATTACCACAAAATGAGGAATTGTGTTAAAGGGTAGCAGGATGTGAAAGGTTGAGAACCACTGGTTTAATCCCTTATAAGCCATGATGTAGTACGTCAATAAATCCTTTGCGTATATTCCAGTTCTTTATATATTGCTTAAAAAATAAATACAACTTAAAAGTTGCTCAATTTGTTGTTATACTGTATTATTTATGGAATAATAGTAAGATAAAACTCTCTGCCGATAGTACACACACATTTCTTGTATGGATGTAATTTATCAGTGTGTCCTTGGATAACCTTTGAAGAACAGCTATATTTATATGTATATATATATATGTATATATATATATATGTGTGTGTGTGTGTATGTATACATATATATGTGTGTGTGTATACACATGTATGTGTGTATACATATATATGTGTGTGTATATACATACATATATGTGTGTGTAAATATACATGTGTGTGTGTATATATATATGTATATATATATATATATATATATATATATATACCTTATATACCTTTTATATATAATCTTTTAAATGAGTATCTTTTAAATATATAAAGTTGGTAAATTTTTTTTATAATATACTTTAGAAACTTTTATATTTTGACATGTTTCTACTTACCTGTCAGTAGTCTAGGATAGTCTTTATTCTGGAGTATCTGGTCATTGCTTATTTTTAATTTATGTACATATACCTGCATGAGTATATGTTCACCACATGTTTTTGGGTGCTGTGGCAGCCAGAAGGAAGTGTCATATATCTGGAACTAGATTTAAAATGGTTGTGAGTCACCTGATATGACTGTTAGGAACTCAACCTTGATCCTCCGCCGGAGCAGTAAGTGTTCTTAATGACTGAGCCATTTCTCTAGTCCCCAGTAAAATCTGTTTAGGGGAAATAATGTAAAATCAAATTACTATTTTCACAAGTGAACTTTATAAGCATGAGGTAATATTCAATTATGATAATTGGGTGTTTATTTTCCTCTGTGAAAGTCTCCTGTGCCACTGTAAAATTAATAATGGAATGTTCAATAGTATAATGAGAAAAATAGAGTGCATAGCAAATAGTTTGTGGGTGTCAAAGGACTTGGTTGAATCTAGAGTATGTTTTCCATTTTTCTTCTGGAACTAATATAGAAAGGCATTAATTCATTACAGATATATTGATTGATGTCTTAACTTACATCATAGAATCCTCTTATCTGTTAACATTCTTTTAGCTTCTTTTAAGCTCACTATCCCATTTGCAAATAATTGAAACCAAACATTTGTAGACAATCTACAAACCCTACAGTTATTTCCCTGGAAGCAGGAGTTCATGTATTAGACAGTTTTCTCCAGGGTGATTGTGTTTCAGCCTCATTTTAGTTTGTGCTTTATACACAGTACTTTGTACTCATCAATCTGAGCTATTTTTTAAAAAAAAAATTCCAATATATATATATGTATATATATATAAACATTTATAAATTCATGAATATAAAATCTTTATGTTTTCTTGAGTGAGGAAGCAGTTGAAAATAGAGATGGGTTGTCATGAAATAAAACTAAGACAGGCTGAATTTTCAAAAAGAAACTATAGCATAAGCAATGTGCTATTGGATAAAGACTGCAGAGCATCAAAAGAAACAGAGTTCAGTTCCCCTGTAGCCATTAAATTCTGAGTGAATATTGATGTCTTTGTAATTTCAGCTTGGGAAGGGTAAGGTCAAATCTCCAGAGAAATTTGCTTTTGAGATTAGTCATATCTGTGAAAGTAAGGGTCAATGGTTCAAGGAAGGATGATAAGCTAGAATCAAATAGTATACAAAAGCAAAGAGTGCTTTATTCTGCACAAATCGAACATGCTGTAGTCCACCATCTACCATGATGGAGATACCCAAGTGAGCCCCCCCCATCCCAATTTAAAGCACATTAGGGGAATTCTAGGGAGGGATAGGTGACCTTTATCTTAATTGGTTGCTTCTGTATCTAGGTACATTACAGAACCATTGCCCAGGGGTTGGGGGGCTGGAAATTGTTGCTGTGCAAGCCTGGAAATTGTTGCTGAATTGAAATACTGAAGCCTGGAAACCCAATGCCCTTATCTCAGGACAGGTCACCCTGCAGCTTCTGATGGTGGGGTAGTTTCTTAGGGGTTTTTGCCTTAAGGTCTGTCTGAGGTCTGGGGTTTTTCCAGAACTGAATTGCCTGGACTTGACCAGTTCTTAGAAACAGAAATCTAGGCCTAGTTTTTTGAACTGTCAATTTGAAGCCTGTCATGGAGTCAGGCTGTCTCAGTCCTCTCATGAGCTCTAGGTCTGATTGAGAGACCCTGCTCAAAGAATAAGTTGTAAAAGTGATTGAGGAAGATTCAAGGTTTCTACATATATAAACACATACTTGTTTGTATGTTCATATATGTGACCATATACATAGAAAACATAGGTACATACATGCACACATACAAATAAAGAGAAAGAGGAAAAATAAGAAATGGATGATTTGAAAATTTATTAATAAACTAAAAAGTAAACATGAATGTGTTTCTTTAATTCACACTAACGGTCAAGAGAAATATTCAATATTCAGGCTTATAGGATTTTTGTGTAAATATGGGGGGAGGCATGGTTTTGAGCGCTTTGAGAATGAAATTTGTCATGTATTAGCACAGATAAGATTCCATAATGCAGCAGTCTTTATTATTTATTGCATCGGTTTAGTAATTTGTAAATATAATTTGGTAATATGTAGAGAACACATAATGTCATCATGCCTGGCTGGCTTCACTGAAGGTAGCATCTTTACCAAACCATGCCAAACTTTACTGCAGCCCAGTACAGTTCAATAGTGACAAATATTTGGTTTGGGACCTTTTCTCCAAACCGCTATATGTATATTTTATTTAAAGAAAACTAGAATTATCATTATGTTACAACTTCTGATAAATACATATCTTCACATAGCACTGTAGAATGTTGATGACTAGAGTGTTCTGGAAACAACTCCATGGGACTGCTAATGATTAGGTGTGACTGACAAGAAATTTGTAACAGGTACAACTGAAGGTTTTCCAAATGAGGTGTGACCTTCTCTGATTAAATAATAGATTGGTAAGGGAACACATTGGTACGTGTCTGTCAGTGAGGGAATGGGGAGTAAAATATCAGTATAAATCTCCTCTTTTATGCTCCCTTCTTTCCTCTTTCCTCCTTCCTCTCCTGGGCACTTCCCTCCTTCCTCTTTCCTATATTCTTCCTCTCTTCCTTTTCATTTCTTCCCACCCTTCATTCCCTTCTTTTCTTATTCCCGTGTATTGTGCTTTCTTCCTGGCTTGCTTTCCTATCCATCTTTCCTAATACTGACTTACTTCCAAAGACATCCTATTTCTCAAAACTAACCATTCCCTAAGAAACTACAGTTATTTTCTGATATTTGTTAATGTCAATGATAACATCTAAATCATATAATTATTTGAATTCAATTTTACAAATATTTAGAAACAATCATCTATAAGATTACTCAATAGTTTTGTAACACATAGCTCATTGATGCACAAAAATGTAAGTCATTTTGTTTCTTCTTTTTCAAGTCTCATAGAAATGTATGATACATTTATTGTGTTATAAACTATTATTGTCATGTGAGTTTAAAACCATGCTCTTTGTAGGTCTTATTAATTTTTACTGAATGTCCTCCATCTGTCTCAGAGTCCCATTCAGAATATCAGATAACATCAAATTTATTATGTCCCATGAAGTGTCTCTTCAGTGTGACAGTTTCCCAGTGTGACATTTATGAGGAGTGATAGTCATATATTTCATGGGTTGTCCTTCTCCTGGAATGTATCAGGTGTTTTTATCATAATTAGATTGAGGTTATGGCTTTTGAAAGAGTAGTGCACAGAGGTGAGATACCATTTTCATTGAAACTCATAAACACAATTCAGTATCACCATGAATTATGGTTCCTAATATCAACCTTCAGCAGAAGCTTAGGAAGTGTTTGATAGGTTTTACACTATGAAATTATTCTTTATAACCCCCCTTCTCTCCCTTTTAGAAGGAAGTCCTCAGATACATCCTATTGGTGAATATTTGAGGACTATGTCCTCCCTCCTTCAGGCTGGAATGCCTATATATTTGACTTAAGTTTGTTCTACATTAGTCCTTTGATTTTCTTCATTATATTTACTTACTCATATTTTTAAACATTAATATCATTCATATTGGTTCATAAAAGTTTATCTTACATTTTGCATTCTAGTCTACAGAGATTGAATGCTTACAACATCTCAGATTTCATGCCCTGACACCCAACAGTCACTGTGACAATATTAGGAGGCAAGGTTTTATGGAAATGATGCATTTACAAACATGGATGGTCATAAAGGTATCTCCCTTCCTCCAAGTGAGGTATGGCAGGATCAGGGTCATATGAATCAGGAAGCCACCCATCTGACAATAGTGACTCTGTCATGCTTTGTCCTAGAGATGCAGCTCCATGACAACCTCCCTGTCTTTCTTGGAGCATGCTCAACAGCTTGAATAGACTAATGGGTAGGCAAAGGAGGCTCCATTTTGTGATTTTTAACTGCTTCCACTGAGGCACTGGGAAGTCCTTCTTTTGACTTTCAAGTACTTCCATCATAAATATTATATTTTTAATTGTGCATGTCTGTGTTGTAACTGTGTATGTATGTGTGTGTGTATGAGTGGGATTATCCTTGGAGGTGAAGGATCTGTCAGATACCCTACAGCTAGAGTTACAGGCAACTGTGAGCTGTTTGGCCATTTTATCTCTTAATTCCTGAATCATCTGCCTACCCTTACTTTCAAATGCTTTTTTATTTTTCTCATAGTTTTGTGTTACTTTCACTATGCTCATCGATGTTGTCCTTGTTCATTCAGCCTCATTAACATATTTTATTCCTATATTTGAATAAGCCAAATCTATAAGAACTTATGACTCACTTTGTGGAGGAAAAGATTGCCAAATCAGCATATAGATGTCAGATATGACACGCTGCAAGAGTCCTAAAATTTAAAGTTTCATGGTTGATGAAGCAGCTAAATATTATATAAATAAATATTAGTAACCACATGAAATTATTAATGAATTCTTATTGTGTCTCCTAATGTGACACTATAATAAAGCCTGTCAGCCCTTCACCCTCATCATCTATGCACTGTTATTCCTAAAATAATAAACTGCTCCTTGATATATTAACTACTCCATAAACATATATACATGTTGCATATTATAATGATTTCTTTTTTATTACATATATTCTTTATTTACATTTCAAATGACTTCCCCTTTCCTGGTCGCTCCCCCCCAAAAAATCCCATAACCCATCTCCCCTCCCCCTATTCCCCAATCAACCCTGCCATGGTGTTCCCCTACACTGAAGCATCATTGAGCCTTTCCAGGACAAAGGGCCTCTCCTCCCTTTGATGTCCAACAAGGCCATTCTCTGCTGCCTATGAGTCTGGAGCCATGGGTAACTCCATGTGTACTCTTTGGTTAATGGTTTTGTCCCTGGGAACTCTGAGAGTACTAGGAGGCTCATATTGTTTTTCCTCCTATGGTGCTATAAACCCCTTCAGCTCCTTTGGTCCCTTCTCTAGCTTCTCCATTGGGGACTCTGTGCTCAGTTCAATGGCTGACTGAGAGTGTCCCCTTTTGTATTTGTCATGCACTAGCAGAGCCTCCCAGGTGACAGCTATATCTGGTTCCAGTCAGCAAGTACTTGTGGGCATTGGTAATAGTATCTGGGTTTTTTAACTGTACATGGGATAGAACCCTAGGTGAGGTAGTCTCTGGATGGTCTTTCCCTCAGACTCTACTCCACACTTAGTCTCTGTATCTCCTTCTGTAGATATTTTGTTCCCCTTTCTAAGAAGGACCGGAGTATCCATACTTTGTTCTTCTTTCTTTTGGGCATCATTTGATATGTGATACTGGGCACATACCCAGAGGACTCTCCAGCATGTAATAAGGACACATGTTCCACTATGTTCATAGCAGCCTTATTTACAATAGCCAAACACTAGAAAAAAAAACAGATATCTCTCAACGAAGGAATGGATACAGAAAATGTGATATATTTACACATTGGAATACTACTAAGCTATTAAAAATAATGAATTCGTGAAATTCTTAGGAACAATGGATAGAACTGGAAAATATCATCCTAAGTGAGGTAACCCAATCACAAAAGAACACAGATGGTATGCACTCACTGGTAAATGGATATTAGCACACAAGCTTGGAATAATCAAAATATTTTCTATTACTACCATAAATAATGCCATGGTCTAACTTACATTGCATTTATATACATCTTTTGACATTTAAAGATTTTAATCATTTCACATGTTTCTTACTCACATGTTATACTTCTGATCTTCCAACCTCAGTGCGAATAATTCAGCTAATTATGTCAAATTTGTTATTTTACAGTTTCTGAGAGGAGGCTGCAATTTCCTAGATGATTTCATTTTTAAATTTATATATTAAATTTAGCTGGGATGTAAATTACAATAGATTATAAGATGTATGACATAGTATATCTTAAAATATAGTTTCACATAAATTATTTTCAATGCCCTCAAAACTGTGTATGGTGTGTCACCCTTCAATGCTCTCCTCCTACTTTTCAAGTAATGCATTTTAATATTTATAAAGTTTTGCCTTTTCAGGGCATATTATTAAAGTTATCAGAACCTTTTGCCTATTTGTGGGCATATATTTTGAAATAGATGACATAAATTCTTTAATCAAATACAATATGCCTATTTTCTGAGTGGTTTAAGTTTCTGAATAATTGAAAGCCATCTTTCTATTTGGCTGTACAATTTTCATGTCTCATTCAAAATCACATTTATCCTTAACAGAGAATTTTATTTTATGCATTTTCAGGTTTTCTAACCATTGTTATTTTTTTTCTCTCAATAATAATGATAACTGTAAACTTTTTCACAATCAGTTTGGACATTTATGGATACTTGGACTGTTTCTAATAGAGTGTTTCCTATTTTTAATTAGGTTGTTAGTGTACATTTTGTTGTCCTTTAATGGCTCCTTATTTTATATCTTCTCCTTTATTTGTGATTTGCAAAGATTTGCTCTTAAGTGGAGCTTTTCCTTTTCACGGACTGACATGAGCACTCGTTTATGGTCTTACAAATTTGTTTATAGATAATGATGTCTAACTTACTTTGCTTCAGGTACTGTATCCAAAAAGCTAGACTCAGATTCAGATTAATTTATATTCTCATTAGTCTTCTCCCAAAGCCACCTAGTTTAACATTGTGTATTCGTGTAAGAGACCCATTCTGTCTTGAGTTTCGTGAAATGCTAGTAATTGGAAATGTGACAGAGTTCAGGCATTTTTTCCTAACACCTTTGATGAAAGCTTCATTCTTTCTGTAATGAATGGTGTCAGTCTTTTGTTGGAGACAGGTCAACTCTGGTTGTGCTGGGAATTCGTAGACACTTCTCTTTCTATTGCTCTACTTTGGATGCCGACCATTGTCCACTGCCATCTCCACTTCTCCAGTCTTGTAGTTCCCTGCACTTGCAAAAGTATTAGTCACTCCTGTGTAGATTATTCTGACTTAACTTCCCATTTAGGTAAATTCTGCCTGTTGTTGTTGTTTGTTTGTTTCTCGTTTTTGTTTTATTGGTTATTTTATTTGCTTACATTTCAAATGTTATCCCCCTTTCCAGTTAAACCTCCTAGGCCCTCTCCCAACCCCCTGCTTCTATGAGGGAGCTCACCCACCCACCCACATGCTCACCCACTCCTCAGTGCCCTAGCATTCTCCTATGCTGGGGCATCCAGGCCTCTCCCATTGATGATAGATATAAGGTCATCCTCTGCTACACATTCAGCTGGAGCCATGGGTCCCTCCATGTGTGCTCTTTGATTGGTGGTCCTAGGGAGCTTTGGTGGGGGGAAGGGTCTGGTTGGTTGATATTGTGCTTCCTGTGGTTTTGCTAACCCCTTGGGGTTTTTTTATTTTTGGTTTTTAATAAAAAATGCTACTTTTATTGGTATTCATTGAATCTCTATACCAAGTTGGTATGATTGATATTTAAGCAATAAAAACTGATAATATCTGTCAACATTTTTGTATCTGCTTCATTTTATCATAATAGAAGTTTTGGGTTCTGTATATGGCTTTTAATATATATTGTTTTTCATTTAACTAGATATATCTCCTTTTTTCTGTGTTAACATTGAATAATAGTAACCTTAGAAGACAGAAGCTTTCCCCTTATTTGAGTTGTATCGCAAAGCTCTATACTTTTGACATTCAGTATAATTAACATTTTTTGGTATCTTTTATTAAATGTTGGTCAGTTTACACTCCATTTTAAAGTGTTTATACTTTATGTTTGTTATAATGAACATTAATAATGCATAGACCTTAAAATGAATATCCCCTATATCAAGAAGTACAAATACAAAAGTTTTTTTTATCCTATAGAAAAAAATGGATTTCATTTCTTGATTATTCAAGTGTTCAGTGTGCCTGGCACACCTGTAAAAATCTGTGTTTCTATTCTGAATACTTATTTTAGCACAATATAGTATGTAATTTTCTTATGCTGATAGTATGTAGTTTTCTGATACAAAATATAATAAAATGAAGTCACTTTTCAAATCAGAATTCATAATGTCTAGTGAAGATATTAATTATTATTTAGTAACAGTGTAAAGTGTAATTCATCAGGAAACATGCTTACTGCAGAGTTTGTGGGAAATCTTTTCTTTTTCTTTTTTTGTTGGTTTTTTTTTGTTGTTGTTGGTTTTTTTTTGTTGTTGTTGTTGTTTTTGTTTTTCGAGATAGGGTTTCTCTGTGTAGCCCTGGCTGTCCTGGATCTCACTCTGTAGACCAGGCTGGCCTTGAACTCAGAAATCCACCTGCCTCTGCCTTCCAAGTGCTGGGATTAAAGGCATGTGCCACCACCTCCCGGCGGGAAATCTTTTCATTACTAATTCTATTGTATTTTATGATCTCATTCAATTCCAACTTTTTTTTATATTTATTGAATGTTTATGGATGCATGTGTTTGTTTCAGAACCTATCAATATAAAGCTGTAGCATGTTTACTTGTGCATTCTGACAATTTCTGCTTTATGTTTTAATGTAATTTATGTTACATTGCTTTATCTGTCATATTTATGTTACTGTTACACTTAGATTTTTACAGACTATCTTATTTTATATTTTCTACATTCCATCTCTATGGCTTTTGGTTTTCTGTTCTTTTTTTACTATTGTTCACAAATAAACATTTTCTACTGTAGTATTTGAAAACATGAAGTATTACTTGTACTAATTTTTTACTGATAATTGATAATACACTGGTATCCTTTCAGCAACTATTTTAGATGTAGTCCAACTAGAGAGTTTTGTCAGATGTATTCTCAGAAGACTTTAATTATAAGACAGAATTTCCATAGATATATTATCCTGCTCCTTTCTATAGATTTATTACAATAAATATTATATGTATGTTTTACAAACCAATTCAAATGCCAGAATTACTTTATATTTATCTTTAGTTTTATAAAGAAAAAAATAAAAGAAAGTACACACTTATGTAATTCATTATATTTATCTTCTGAAACACCTGGTTCATAGTTGATCCTGTGAGTTACAGCTGCCCTCTGGGGTCATGTCCTCATTCTGATGAATCATAATTATTTACACTATCATGTGTTTTTAAATAATTATCTTTAGCAGTTTTCATTTCATGTGTATTCACATTTCCATAGTGCATTCTTCACTTTGTACTTGAGGAAATCCTAAGTATTTCTTCAGTATAATCAATTAAATAACTGTATTGTATTTTAGTCAGTATGAGATCATTGCTATTTGTCTTTCGTTTTTAAAGGATTTTATTTATTTCATGTATATGAGTGCACAATGCAGCTGTCCTCAGACATACTAGAAGAGGGCATCGAATTCCATTACAGATGGTTATGAGCCACCATGTGGTTGCTGGGAATTGAACTCAGGACCTCTGGAAGACCAGTCAGTGCTCTTAACTGCTGAGCCATATCTCCAGCTCCATTGGTCTTCATTTTGAATGACAACTTTGCCCTACATAAAGTTTGAGTGACACTATGCTCTCTCTCAGTTCTTTGTGCTTTCTCTTAATTTTTGATTAAAAAGTCAGTCAAAATTTAAGTAGATAATGCTTACAAGAATTTCTCAGTTTTAAGATTTCTTCCATACACACTATCTCTTTGTATTTACATATTTGCAGGCCTTTTCAGTAGATTTGTTATGAATTTTCAGTGATTTGACCAGATTTTTAGTTTCAAAAGTGGAAGAGATAGCTGTTGAAAATAAGAACAAAATACAACAAATATTTATGAAATTCTGAAAATTATATCAGTATCTTGTTATATGAAGCAAAGCATTTTTTTTTTATTTTTATTAAAGGCTTTCCTCTTTCCCAGTTCCCACCCACCATAGTTCCCATAGTTCCTCTCCCCCCCAACTATTCCCCAATCATTCCCCCTCCCCCCTCGGTTTCTTTACTAAACTGGATGCAATCTTTACAGGCCCAGGGTCCTCTCCTTTCTTCTTCTTGGGAATCATTTGACTTGCTATTTGTGTCTTGAGTATTTAGGGCTTCTGGGCTCATTAATATCCACTTATCAGTGATTGCATTTCATGTGCATTCTTTTGTGATTGGGTTAAATGCTTAAATTTTTCTTTATGTATCTTTCATATCATGGGAGTTTTCTATATTTTACAGTCCCCAAATTCTGTACCTCTTCTGATGGGCTGATTTGATTTCCTTTTCTCTGCCAGTTCATGTCTCCTAGAGATAATCAGGTAATTTTTCACCCACATTATATCTTTACCTGTATATAAATATCTACTTCCCTGAAGAGTGTCTCTTGCATCACACTATGCTCAACAGAGAAGGCAGTGTCTCAACACAGAGTGCTTCAGCACTTCCTTGCTAGTTACACTGTCCTCTTGGTCGGTTTTGTTTTTGCTTTACAATCTCTATATGGTACTTTTTATTCTGCATGTAGAACTCATGGCTGATTTCTTTTTCTATGCCTCATAACTTTCCTCTAAAAAGCAGCCTTTAATATAGCATACCATGTAAAGATAGTACTTATTTTTACCTCCTTCAAGATTTATTTTTATCAGGCACATGTTCATGTATTTGCTGTGTTGTGAGAATAAAACCCTCTCAAACATCCATCCTTACCCTCCCTCTCTCCTTAGTGGCAGATGTGAATAGACCCCTAGGTGACCATGGTCACTAGAGTTCTATAACCATAGACTTTCCTTCTCTCTCTAATAGTTTTTTCTGATGATGTTATTTTTTGTTTCTTTGATTTTATTCTTAGCAAGGCTTTGGACATCACCTCCAATCCTTCCTTTGTCTCTGTCTCTCTGTCTCTGTCTCTGTCTCTGTCTCTCTTATACCATCACATTTAAGCACAATGAATTACTATGCAGTGATATTTGGATTTGGGGCCTTTCGAAATAAATTAGGGTTAGAAGATCAGAGCCTCTATTATATCGTTGACCCTAAAAAGGAGAGGGGAGAGAAACTGAGCTGCAAACCTTCTTGTGCCTTATTAAATGACACCTTCTGCTTTGGTAAGGTGCCTGCAGGTGATATAGAAAGGAGTCAATGCTGTCTCCAGATTTTCAATATACAAGGCTTCCTAGTAAATGAGGCTGTACTCTTTATTAACAAATATTTTGTGATATTCGATTTACAGTAGTGGCAAAGAGTATAAAGTCACATCCAACTATTAATCTTTGTAATTCGAGGCTGACTACATTCTTGTTTTAAGCATTGTGCTAGTCTATTCATTTTCTAGTTGACCAACCTAATTAAATTAATTTAGAGTATGTGGAAAATAAATATGATATCAAACTATAGCAAATGAAACTCTGAAAGACATAGCTTTTCTAACATAGCCGTGCAAAATACTTGAAAATGTCTCTGAATGAATATCTGGAATCAACAAATGAATGTTACCAGGTACAGAGAAAAAGCCATGAAAAAGAGAAAACAATATGAAATCTTCTTGAAATGAAAAGCAAACAATATTCAGTCAATGGAGCCTGAAAACAAACAAGCAGAAGACAGAATTCAGCAAAAGCAACGCTAATGTGAACCGTGTGGGAAATCACAGAGAGGCAGAGCAGCCCAGGAGGAAAACACAGAGGTCCAGAGCACAGAACCTGAAGGCAAGGCCCAGCTGTCAGAAACCAAAGTGAGATAGCAGCCTTCAGGGAAAGAGGAATTTAAATAACAAATACAGGCACACAAGGAAAATATTCAAATAAACTGGTGAATATGTACATACAAACAGCCTGCACAGCAAATCCTAAAACAAAGAGAACATAAAGATAGAGTACCCAGAATTTAAATATGAGAGAAGTGCCTCAGAAGAGAACCAGCTGCAACAGGAAATTGGAAAGCAGTGAGTCTCCTTTTGTCCTTCATCACTTTTAGAAGAAGAGGAGTGTTGGGTCCAAGGCTACCCTGGAAGTTCTTGGAATAGACAATGTACTAAACAGAAGGATCTGACCAGTTAAACAAAAGGATTGCTATTGGCTAAATGGAGGCCTAAATTCAGTATTCCTCAGGAAGCTGGTAAGGAACATTTCTGTTTACCAAAATAAAATAAAACAAACAACAACACATTATCTCACTTATCTACACCAAAGGTCAACTACCTGGGAAGGGAGCCTGCAGTTCCAAATTAATCTTCACAATCTGTAAGATAATAGACTCTTAGTATCATATTAGATTCACTTGCTTTCTAGCCAAACTTTTGCCTTGTATTTTCAGAAGCAGTCCTGTGGTTGCTTCACCCAATAAACTTTTCAAGATCATTAATTTCTTTATTTCTGTCGAAATGTAAACTTTATCTCAGGATATGTAAGACCACTGAGAATAGAGGTGAAGAAACGCTGTCCTATTCAAAGTCATGCATATCATTGAAACTTTTTATCTAAATGTACATTTTCTTTATTTCACTTTATTTGTACTGCAAACTGGTACAACCACTCTGGAAATCAGTTTGGCGATTCCTCAGAAAACTGAACATAATACTACCGGAGGACCAAGCTATACCACTCCTGGGCATATACCCAGAGGATTCTCCAGCAAGTAATAAGGACACATGCTCCACTATGTTCATAGCAGCCCTATTTATAATAGCCAGAAGCTGGAAAGAAGCCAGATGTTCTTCAACAAAGGAATGGATACAGAAAATGTGTCATATATACATAATGGAGTACTACTCAGCTATTAAAAAAATGAATTCATAAAAAAATTCATAAAATTCTTAGACAAATAAATGGAACTGGAAAATATCATCCTGAGTGAGATAACCCAATCACACTAAAGAACACAAGTGGTATGCCCTCACTGATAAGTGGATATTAGCCCAGAAGCTTGGAATACCCAAGACATATTTCACATATCAAATGATGTCCAAGAAGGAGGAAGAACAAAGTATGGATACTCTGGTCCTTCTTAGAAAGGGGGAACAAAATACCCACAGAAGGAGATACAGAGACAAAGGGTGGAGCAGAGTCTGAGGGAAAGACCTTTCAGAGACTTCCCCACCCAGGGATCCATCCCATATACAGTTACAAAACCCAGATACCATTATTGATGCCCACAAGTACTTGCTGACAGAAGCTGAATATAGCTATCACCTGGGAGACTCTGCTAGTGCATGACAAATACAGAGGAGGACACTCTCAGCCAGCCATTGAACTGAGCACAGGGTCCCCAATGGGGGAACTAGAGAAAGGACCCAAGGAGCTGATGGGTTTTGCAGCACCATAGGAGGAACAAGAATATGAGCCACCTAGTACTCTCAGAGCTCCCAGGGACAGAACCATCAACCAAAGAGTACACGGAGTTACCTATGGCTCCAGACTCATAGAGAGCAGAGGATGGCCTTGTTGGACATCAAAGGGAGGATGGGGCCCTTTGTCCTGGAAAGGCTAGATGCCTCAGTGTAGGGGAATACCATGACAGGGAAGCGAGTAGGGTTGACTGAGGCAGAGGGGGATGGGATATGGCTCATGGGATTTTCGGGGGAGGGGGAGAGCAGGAAAGGGGACAACATTTGAAATGTAAATAAAGAATATATCTAATTTAAAAAATAAAAACATCTATAAAATCTTTAGCAATAAAAGTTATCTTAAAGCTTGTGTAAAATGTGTAGATAATTTTTAAGATATGTAGGTATGCTCTAAAAATTATTTTAAAAATACTGGCATGGGGATTCTTCCTGCTTTGGAACATTTATGTTCCTGGATGAAACATACATACATACATACATACATACACACACACACACACACACACACACACACACACACACAGCCTTTGTATTTTAAAATATGCCTTAATTAGAACAATAGCTGGGCAGCTACCTACCCTCCATGCTGTTAGAGTCCACCTCCTGATAACTCCGGTTATTACTTAGCGTTTTTCATCTGGGCTGCTTTTATCTCCAACCAGGGAGCCCTCTGGGCCATGTTCTCTTGGCCCCTAGCCCATGACGAGTCTTCTTGTTTCTCTGTCCCATAGTGTCTCTTGTGTCTTTCTGCACCTTCCTTATGGTCTCTAGCCTGGGAAGCCTAAACCCTGCCTATGTCTCTTCTCCCCAGCTAATAGCTGATGTCACCTTTATTTACCCATCAAAATTAACTGGGGGCAAGGACGCTCAGATCCTTATGTGAAAATTCTCTTGTCTATCGGGCAAACTATTTTGGGGGATGCAAATTAGCATTAGAATACAAGCAGCATTAGGCCAACCCACTACATAGGCAATCTTAATTTGTACAGTGTACTTTACATATAATTTGGATTTAACCAATTAAGTTGATGTTTGTCCTAATAGTGAAAAACAACAACTGAGAATGAATATATAAACAAGGTTTATGAAAAATAGGACTTATGAACAACATATTTGGTTAAAGTTCATAAATTCTTAAGGTTAAAAGAGTCTTCTTACACTGACTTAAAGGCTTATGTCTTTGCTAACTTTGTTAAGTTTTAGATATCTGGAGCAAATGATATAAGAAACTGTGGTATTTTGTAAGAGTAAATTATTTTCTTCCTATAGCAGACACTTTTTCTGCATGGATAGACATTTTCCCCATTAAAACAGAGAATGAATAATGATATTTGACCCATAATTGGACTTCCTAGATCCATAATATTGTATGATGATCTGGCATGCATATGTAAAGTCACTTGACAGATGTATGTATAATCTATAAATTCACTTGAATGTTATATGTATCAGAGCAATAGAAAATAAACTCATAGTGATGATATATTTAATTATTAAATAATGCACTTATTTTATAAACAAAGCATAGTATTCATATGTAAGTATTATAGGCATGAAATATTAAAACCTGAAGACATATTTATGTACAATAAATGAAAGAGTATGATACTCTGAGCTAGAAAAGCATCAGTATGCTAGAATCCAGAGTTTATATTTTACACACACACACACACACACACACACACACACACACATACACACACGATAACACATGATGAAAATTCCACCTAGACAAAAACTCACATCACTAAATAAGAGTTTGGAAAGTTTTAAGACTTATTTCTCCAGTTCCAAAAGTTGTTAATAATTTAAACTCTTTATTGAGACGCTAGGGATTTTGAGCTTCTCAGTGCCTAGAATCTTTGTTCCTTTTGCACAGATCTCTGTTTTTGATTATTCTTCAATCCATTTGAGGCACATTGAAGAATCGTTGCCACTTTTTACTTTATACTTAGTGCAAGTGTAATAAATAAGGCCTGGTGCCTTATGCTCACATATATATTACCTCTAACTCACTAAAAACGTTGTTTTGATAATTGTAGAATATTTTTGAAAATGCAATTGATAACAAAATATGTTTTCTATTTTGCCCAGAAATTTCAAGTCATTTAATATAAACATATGTATATACAGTTTTAAAAGTGGGAAATTTCCCAAGTATTTTTCAGAAAAAAGGAAGAGTGATATATTTTCAAGTCTGTATTTTAAAATAAGAACTATAAGTACATTATGATACTATATTCACAAAATATCTGATGGAGATAATATATTTACCATTTTTTTATTGTTCATACTTAGCTTTAGAGGTTTCAATTGACAACAGTGTAAGACCAGACTTTAGAAGTATTAACTCTGTATATGTCAGATGTATACAGAGAAGCATGCTCTCAGTCAACCATTGAATTGATTACTGGGTCCCAATGGAGGAGCTAGAGAAAGGACTGAAGGAACTGAAGGGGTTTGCAACCCCATGGGAAGAACAACATTATCAACAAACCAGGGCTTCCAAGGTCTAAACCACCAAACAAGGAGTTCACATGGAGAGCCCCATGGCTCCAGCCTTATATGTAGCAGAGGATGGCCTTGTCCAGCATCAGTGAGAGAAGAGGCTCTTGGTCCCATGAAATCTAGATGCTCTAGTAAAGGGTAATGCAAGGGTGGGAGGGTGGGGCACACTCTCATAGAAGCAAGAGAAGTTGAGATGGTATAGGGGGGTTTTGTGTGCGTGTGAATTTGGAAAGGGGATAACATTTGAAATGTAAATGAATAAAATATCCAATAAAAAAGAATTTGAAAAAGAAGTATTAACTCCTGAACTACAAATTTAAATGAATATGAAATCAAACAAATTTGTAAATATGCATTCCTGTACTTTTATTAAATGTAAAATTTTCAAGTCCTCTCACAAAATAAGACAAGTAAAAATGTTATCTTTGAAATTAATAAATATTAACTAAATTAAATGAGGTTTCAAGCAGAAATATCATTAAAAATACCACTATGTATACTCTCATTCATAACTTAGTCAAGTAAAGAGAAGTCTATTAACTTCCCCTACTTACAATTAGCATAGGGCACATTTGTTACATTTGAGTAAATTAAGTACTTGATCTGTAAGTTTAGACTATGCCTCTTGTTCTTTGTGATCTGAACAAATATAATCCAGCCTTTCCTTTATAAGCATCAGCAGTTAGCAGTGAGCTGGCACTGGGCAGTGCAGCGGATGCATTGTGGCTAGCCACTATGTTTTAATCAGTCATGCCTAAGCATGAAACAGATGGTCGACATTTTTACCAAAAGGGATATTACATAGATGTAGCCAGAAGGTCGGAAACACATGTCAGGCGTTGACACTCAGTGGCTAAAGGGATGGGCTGTGTGTGAATTTGTGCCTGACAGTCAACAGGATGGTTTTGTTATCAGGAAACATAAATACAGAAGGTTAAAAGGAGCAGTCACCAACAGAGCTGATATATTCCTACTTTGTGGGCTAAGAGCCGATTCGGGGCACAGTGCACAGTGGGAATCAGGGCTACATCACTGACAAAGCCTCTCTCTTTATCCTCTGCTCTAGACACAAAAAGTTGAATAAGGTGATGATGAGCCTCTTTTGTTTCTTTGTTTCATTTTGGTTTTGTTTGTTTTTCATGAAGCAGGAGTATGAGAGAAAGTGGAAATGGTAAGATTTCCCAAAGGATTAGAACAGTAGAGATCCCAAAGAAAGCGACTTTATTCTTTAGAGAAGAAGAAACCAATATTTGGGATTTGCTGAAGAAATTTTTTACCTATTCTCTTAGAGTTTTACTGCTATGAACAGACACCATGACCAAGGCAACTCTTATAGGGACAACATTTAATTGGGGCTGGCTTACAAGTTCAGAGGTTGAGTCTATTATCAAGGCAGGTTCATATCAGTGCCCAGGCAGGCATGGCACTGGAGGAGCAGAGTTCAACATCTTATTCCAAAAGCAAACAGGAGCATATTCATTCTAGGCAGCTAGGATGAGCATCTTAAAACACAGACCCACACTGACACATTACTTCAACAAGGTCACACCTTCTCATAGTGTTACTCCCTGGGACAAGCATATACAAACCGTCATACCTATTTTTTTTTCAAAGCCTTTCTTGGAAAAAATAAACAAATGGGCAGGAATAATTAAATGATACAGCATTTATGCCTTGAAATTTGACAGCTAGGTGTATGCATTTAGACAGACTAACAATTTACCCTAAATTAGTAAAAAATTAAGAAAATTACAGTATTCTGTGAAGGCATGATATGCAATAGAGGCACCTATCTCTTAAATGAAGACAAATAAAATCTCTGCACACAAACAACAAATTATCTACTGATTTTTTTAATTAAACAAATGATATGTTCTGATCTGGCACAGTTCAATGAAAATATTGGCTCTCAAGATAATTTGTAGGTAAATGGTTAGATCTGGAAAATATCATCCTAAGCGAGTTAACCCAATCACAAAAGAATACACATGAAATGCAATCACTGATAAGTGGATATTAATGAGCCCAGAAGCCCTAAATACTCAAGGCACAATTAGCAAGTCAAATGATTCCCAAGAAGAAGAAAGGAGAGGACCCTGGGCCTGAAAAGATTGGATCCAGTTTTATAGATCCAGAACAGAGAAATGGTGTGTGTGGGGTGGATGATTGGGGAATAGTTGGGGGAGGAGAGGACTTATGGAACTTATGGTGGGCGGGGGGACTGGGAAAGAGGTAAGCCTTTGGAATGTAAACAAAGAATATAGAAAATAAAAAAATTAAAAAATTAAAAAAGATCTTTTTTTAAAATGTTCATTTATACAAGATAAACCTTCACTGGTAAAATATTTTTCTAATGGATTAAATAATAAAAATCTAGAATGGCTGTAACCAAAGTAACAAAATACTTGCTTCAACTAAGCAGATGGGGTAACATACTTGCAACAGTTTACTGATCCCCCAGTTCACATACAGGTAGGCCAAAATGCAGCCTTACATTTTCATTTGAGGGGGGCATGAAGATTTTCAAGCATCATATGGTCATATATTTTAAGTGTATATCACATTGACCTTAGTAATAATATGTTTTATTTTATTTATGTTTGTGTTAGAATATATAAACAATATTTTCCTTTTATTGAAAATGGAATGTTTTTTCTTACTTTATATATGCTGTTTACATATATGTTTAATATATATTTTGTTTTCCCAAAATTATGGCCATTACTCAGATAAGACATTATTTTTTTGGTCATTGTGCAGTTCTTGACTCTAAATTTCAGACATACTTCACCTTACTAAATAGCAAAGAAAATAATATTCTTATTTTTATTCCACATTCTAGTAGATTTATCCAGCCTACACTTTGAGAACATGTTTAAACATCAACTTCAGACAAATAGATCATTAATCATAAGGTGCATTTCCATTATTCATGGCAAGCAATATCCATTAACTTGTGAATATATTCCGGCTAGCTCCAAATTTCTGAGACCAATCAATAAATAGTAATGAAATTGACTGTTAAAAAAGCTTTTGATTTTGTCCAAAATGATCTGCTCATCAATCAAGTTAAAAATCATTTAAGCTCTGATGCCAATTTGTGGTTTTGCAAATGATCACAGAATGCTATGCTAAAGAGGATTTACACGTAGCACAATGTCACTTTAAAATATAGTTAGAAAAGCTTTTTTGACATTTTATCAAATGGTTTGGTAATAATTTTTTTTTGCAATAATGACATGCCTGCCATTATTGTGAAAGAGTCACCTGACATTTCAATTTTTCTGCATAAACTGTTGTGGACAAATTCAATATTCTTAATAATTGAGACCAAATATAAAACCATGTCATTTAGAGGTGATGGGGCTGTGCAGAAGGATAATTTATGACAACCACATTTCATGCAGGTAGCAGAAAATATGTTTCAGGGCACATTGTGATTGCACGGACCATTCTTGCAATTTAGGGATATCTAGAATTAGAGACAGACTCTAATCATCTCAACGGGTCATATTACTGAGGATGTCTGATTATTTTGTAACTTGGCTATAATTATATTTGTTATTCAAAACGGCAAGAAGAAGGAAGCAGTGTGGGGACATGTTACGCACCTTGCATGAAATTCCTACACTATAGAGTGAAGCCTTCATGACCAAAGTATTAACAGATGAGAAAGTCAGGGTACATTCTTGTGTTATGCCTTTGTGATACTGAGCTGCATCAGACTAGTATGAGAGATGAACTAATGCTATGACTGTAACTGATGGTGGGACAGCTACATGTGAACAGGATTTGGGAAGTGAAGCCATTAAAATGGATGATGATTGGCTTGTAGAGATGAAACCACGCAGTCTGATTAGGGTCAAGTTTCTAATTCATGTATTAATTTACTTCCCTAAGTAAGCATCCTGAGTTGTGTGTGTATGTGTGTGTGTGTGTGTGTGTGTGTGTGTGTATTTCAGTTACTACTGTTTTGTTAATCATAACATTGATTTATTTCATAAGTAAAAGGGATTTCATTTCTCCTCTTCAGCTCATGCTAGACAAGCATTCTTCTCTGACCAAGGGAACGTGAGTGAAAGTAACCTAGGCCCACCTTTCCTCGGTGGTTTCAAAGCCTTTGCACGCTTGACCTTGTGCTCTTATTCTGCCTGCTAAGGAGTTATGGAAGTGCACAGAAGAGAACCTGGAGGCAACTTGAGTCCTTGTATAACTGGGATCAGCAGAAACCCTGCTGTTACTTGGAAAGATGGCAGGACTTAAAAAGATCTCTCATCTGTTAACCTACAAGACCTCGAGGTCTTTGCTGACTTCAATATAAGCTAGGTATCACAGCAGCACTGGGGCCCTTTGATGCAGTATCACAGCCAACAAGGAAAGGTCTGGAGAACATTTCTGTCTTAAGTTGTGTTTGTTTTATTTTTTTCCTGCTCTTTTGATATAGAACTCTCAAGGAAAGTGAGGAAAGAAAGGATTTATTTTATGTGTGGTTTTATTTTATTTATTTCAGCAGGATAGAATTCATGGCAATGAAGGCATGTCTTACTGATGGCTGATGGAGCAGGATGGTGCCTA
Source organism: Apodemus agrarius (assembly GCA_964023405.1). NCBI lineage: Eukaryota > Metazoa > Chordata > Mammalia > Rodentia > Muridae > Apodemus > Apodemus agrarius. The sequence continues at coordinate 10,393,674 of OZ030020.1, read as the reverse complement.
ATAAGAGATGTTCATCCAGACACACAGACACAGACACACACACACACACACACACACACACACACACACACAGAGAGAGAGAGAGAGAGAGAGAGAGAGAGAGAGAGAGAGAGAGAGAGAGAACAGGATAGTGGGAATGTCTAAACCTCAAAGCCCCACACCAGTGATGCATTTCAGTCATCAAAATCTCTCCTAAATGTTCCATAACCAGCTCACGTATATGGTCCTATGGATGATAGTTTTCATTTAAACAATACAGCATCTCACTGAAATTACTGAAAAACTATGAAGCAGGGAAGGTACTGGCCTCAGAAAACTGAAGGTGTGAGAGTAAAATAGATACTAAAGAAGTTACAGCAACATTAACATGAAGAAAAATGTTGACTGAGAGGTACTAGAAGGCGTCCCCCCCCAACCCCGCCCCAAGCTACTTGCAACAAGCAGATGCTGTTCTCAACACACAAGCTCATGATAAAAATGATAGGAGATGAGTGTAGGACATAAATGGTTGACAAGGTAATGAATCATACACCCCATAGCTTCCGGGCAGAAGCCCTTCCTGCCTCTCACTCACCCTTGAGGTTCTTTCCTTTTTCTTTTCATAAGCACTTTCTTTTAACCACGTGCTTGGAGAGGAACACCTTTAAGTTGCTTACTCGGTTAATCACAGTAGATCACGTGGATCAACTCAGATGATGACATTAAGAACGTTGCTACATCAACATTCTTAGAATTTGAGAATGTCAGACATCAATGAGAGGAGCAGCTCTTGGTCCTGAGAAGGCACGATGCACCAGTATAGGGGATGCCAGGACTGGGAAGCAGAAGTCAGAGGGTAGGTGAGCAGGGGATGGGGGATGCGGTAGGGGGGTTCACAGGGGAAACCTGTGGATAATATTTGGAAAGCGGATAATATTTAAAATGTAAATGAAGTAAATATCTTTTTTTTTAAAGTGTTGATATAAACAGTGTAGAACAAGGTATTGGGGTAGACCCGAATTCTAAGTGGTAGAGAACACAGAAGAGAAAAACATGGCCAAAAAAGCAACAAGGAGAATTGTTTAGGCACCCTGGGTAGATGACAAATGCAACGGAATAAAGGGATGCCTCAAGACATAAAACTGTAAGGATGATTCTGAATCTTAGGTGTAGAAATGAAACAGTAAAATGTCACCAATTCTGGCCATTAGACTGAGACCTAAATGTGAGTTACGTATCCGGACTTCTTTGTAGAAACTTTATACTGTACACTTCTCAAAGCATTCATGTTATGGAACCGTAAGTGTGACATTTATAATTTTACTTACACGTCTGCAATTCCACTGCCTATAAATACATTTACTGCAAAGTGCTGGGAGAACAGCAGAACATTGGAAGTCACAGTTTTGAGGAAGCTAAAAATATCAGGCAGGGTTCTCCTGAAGTGCGCCAGCTATCCTTTTATAAGAGGGGATTAAAGTACTCCGAAGACACCTGGGGGGTGTAATCTAGTGCACCTGAGGTACCTCTGCATATTCTGTTTCCTTGTAGCTCTTGAGATCCAAAGGACTTTGTGTATCACCTGGATCGAGGGTGATTTCTTCCATTTTCATCCCAACCTCTAAAAGATCACTTAGGACTAAGATGATCCGAAGTCATTCAGAAGACATTTAATTATTTAAAAATGTCAAAGCAGGGATTTTTAAGTGTTGGCTCTATGTCACAATAGTCTATACGAAATCAACAAAACTGCATCTTAAAGGTATCTACATTGTCCTGAGTGCCCATGTTTCTTTTGTGGATCGATTCACAAAGTCAGCTGCAACAGTATCAGTGTCAATATTTAAGTGTTAAAAATAACTTTCATCTGTTAGTCCATTCAACTCACAACTAAATATCTACAACGTGTTTAAGAGTATGAAAACTAGGCATTGAGAGCCTGAGCAATCAAATCATGATTTTTAGCCTCACAAAAGAAAATGTCTATTTAGGATGATAACCACTGCAAATAAGGAAGGCAGGAAACATAGGATGTAATGTTTTAAAAAATGCAATAATAAATAAGAGAGAATAGACCCATAGTATAGCTTGGAAACAAAGTCTCTGCATTGTATTTAGAAATGAGAAGTATAAGAGACCTGAAGCATTTTAACTTAAGATGGCTTGGAGATTAAGAGCACTGGAGGTTGTTACAGTGCACCTGGGTTCAGTTTCTAGAGCCCACATAGTAGTTCACAACTGTATCTAACTGCAGACACATGGGGCTCCAATGCCCTCATCTGACCATTTTGGGCACCGAGAAGGCATGTGGTGCATATACACATTCAGACAAAACACTCATGCACATAAAATAAAATAAAAACAAATCTGTAAAACCTCTATAAAGGCAGGAGAGAGAAGAAGAACATGAAGCTTTGAAGAACAGAAATTTCATGTGGATATTTTTTATATATTTATCCTGTTCTATCTGTGAGTAACATTATAGAATTTAAAAAAGTAAAATTTTAATATATGTCATTTGAAAATTTACACATGCAGAGAATTTTGTGGATAAATAAATTTAACTTCAGGTTTTAAATTTGTTTCATAAACATACTCTTGGTGATATTTCCAAAACTTTATATAATAGAACATTCTAATCCTAAGCATTACAAATATCCAACAAAAGACAATACATTTTCAATAAATCTTGTTTAAAGAGTGATAACATTTAATTTCTAATGTAGATTTTTTTAAAACCAGAGTAATAGTCACTAAAGATGTTTATAAATATTATTTTTGCAGTGCAACTTGTGAGCACTGGAAGGTTTTACTGCTATCTGCAAACCCTGGACCTCTTCTAAACTATAATTTTGTCAAAAATATTTTTGCCAGAACATTAGTTTAAATATCTTTTGTATTTATACTCATATAGTTCATCATATGTGAGCAGATAAGTACTGAGATTGTTGAGTAATCAACTGAGACTTGCAGCTGTGTTTCATAAAGGTTATGCTTATGTCAAAGGATCATTGGCCTAGCAAAAGGTAATCCAATATATACAAAGAACTCAAGAAGTTAGACTCCAGAGAACCAAATAACCCTATTAAAAACGGGGTACAGAGCTAAACAAAGAATTTTCATCTGAAGAACTTCGAATAGCTGAGAAGCTCCTTAAGAGATGTTCAACATCATTAGTCATTAGGGAAATGCAAATCAAAACAACCTGAAATTTCACCTCACACCAGTCAGAATGGCTAAGAATAAAAACTCAGAAGACAGCAGGTGTTGGCAAGGATGTGGAGAAAGAGGAACACTCCTCCACTGCTGGTGGGATTGCAAGCTGGTACAATCCCTCTGGAAATCAGTCTGGCGGTTCCTCAGAAAACTGGGCATGACACTTATACCACTCCTAGGCATATACCCAGAGGATTCCCCAGCATGCAATAAGGACACATGCTCCACTATGTTTATAGCAGCCTTATTTATAATAGCCAGAATCTGGAAAGAACCCAGATGTCCCTCAATGGAAGAATGGTTACAGAAAATGTGGTATATTTACACAATGGAACACTACTCAGCAATTAAAAACAATGAATTCATGGAATTTTTAGGCAAACGGTTGGAACTGGAAGATATCATCCTAAGTGAGATAACTCATTCACAAAAGAACACACATGGAATGCAATCACTGATAAGTGGATATTAGCCCAGAAGCTCTGAATACCCAAGACAGACTCACATATCAAATCATTCCCAAAAAGATGGAAGGAGAGGGCCCTTTCCATGGTCATGGAAAGGCTTGAAGCAGCATTGTAGGGGATTACCATGACAGAGAAGTGGGAGGGGGTTGATTGGGGAACAGGGGCAGGGGGAGGAGGGCTTATGGGACTTATGGGGAGGGAGGAACTGGAAAAGGGAAAATCATTTGAAATGTAAACAAGAATATAGAAAAAAAGAAAAAGAAAACAAAAATTTCTAAGAAAGATCTGAACATTATACTTTTATTTGCATATATTTTAAGTATTACATTGTAATAGAAACAGCTGTATAAGACATATTATTCATGATCAGTAGCCACAAAAATCTATTTCGTTCTCCATAAATATTCCATTGTCTAGTAAGATAGTTTATTTTATTCTCTATTTCCTGTGTAGAATATGTTCTGTATAGATTAACTCTCTAGAACCAATTTTTCTCCAACAGATAAAAAGTCCTTTTTCATATAAACCAACCATATGGTATATTAGAATATCTAATTGTCAGTATCAGAATATATTTTATTTAAAGTTTTGGAATATAACGTAATTTTTCACTACAAATCTCTTACAAAGCTATCAGTGTTTCCTATAGGGGGATTCAAATCAAACCTTTTGATCATTATCAACATTTTAAAACCTTTAAAAGTACTTTGAGTTTATTTAAGAAATTTCATTTGAATTTATTTCTATTAAAGTATCTAATTTGTCTAAGTGCTGAGGTTGTAGAAACATTTATATATGTAAGAAACATTTATATATTATGTATTTATTTTTCAACCATTATCTAAGTCAAACTACCAAGAAATTCATTGTAATTAGTTTATAGTTTATTTTTGAAATCTTTTTTAAATTATTTTATTATATGTAAGTACACTATAGCTGTCTTCAGACACTCCAGAAGAGGGCACCAAATCTCGTTACAGATGGTTGTGAACCACCATGTGGTTGCTGGGATTTGAACTCAGACCTTCAGAAGATCAGTTGGTGCTCTTAACTGCTGAGCCATCGCTCCAGCCCTAGTTAATAGTTTATTTACTGACAAAGATTTAGTTTTAAGAATATATGCCGTTGAAACTAATTGTAATGTGGCAATTTTAGAATATGCTGGTGAAGAACATGAATCCTTTTATATTCCTTGAGCAGAAATGATTTTGATGATCACCATCGGTAGAGGAAAGAAGATTAGAGACAGGACAGAACTTTAGAAGTTGAATTTAAGGCCGAGATGCACTAAATTTTGGCAAAGTGAATAATTATCTAACAGAGACATGGAAAGTAAACTTTGTATTGAGCAACTTCATCAGAGGCTTTAGTCCTCCAGGGCCAGGAACATAGCTGAGAACTTCAGTGCGAAGGCACAAAGTCCAGTGACTGAAGCACTTCTCATCGCTGTAGACAGGAAGCAGGAAGAGGGATTCTCTTAGTTGGCTTCCTACTATTTATAATTTTATTCCATCTCGTCTCCACCCTCTGTGACGAGAAAACCCACATTCAGGTTGGGTCTTGCCCTCTCAGGTAATTCTCTCTCTAAATGCTCTTACAGGCACACTAGTTCTGCTTCAGTCTCCTGAGTAACGCTACATCCTTTCATGTTGACAGTGAAGATTAACCATCCCTACAAATGATCTCACAAAGCTTTAAGGTTAGATAACTGTTCGCACAGTTGCAGCCACTGACCAACCTTCCATTTCAATTCTTCTCGGAACCTGACAACAGAATCAAATATGGGCAAAGATTTTAAATTAGTAATACAATATGCTATGTCGATTTGTACTGTGGAGTAGAGTTCATGAGTTCTTATTACTACGATCATGCAACCTTGCTACAGAGTGCTTTCCAGAACAGGCTGTAAATACAAAATAGTATACACACTTATATGTTTTCTATTTGATATTTGTCTCAACACTTGGGAATTGGTTTAAAATTTTCTTATAATACATGGACTGGTACCTTTAACAATGTTCAGTAAATAAGTAAGAAGTGAGTAGAGAGAAAGAGAACTATCATAAAGTAGGAATTTTGTACTATCACAAAGGTAGACAGTCTGTAGTCTCTTAATATTAACAACTGAACCACAGAGAAATAAATGAATTAAATGACCATGTATTGTGAAATTAACTAATCTTAAATCCCTTTTTTTTGTTTTATAATGAGATTGTTTTACTTCATAATAATTTTTTTTAAAAAATCATAAATGAATTCATAGGAAAACTCAAATGAATCTGTGAAAGGAAGAAAGGACGGTAGAAACTTTGTTATATTTGTGGATTTTTACAAATATTCTGAAAATCACTGACCTATGGTTAGTGTGTTCAAACAGAGGTCAGCATTATAAAGAAACAAACAAACAAACAAATAAAAGGAAAAACATTTAAGGGTAATATACCAAATGAGTTAAGACTTTTATTACTAATGTAACCAGAAAATTCAAAAAGAAGTGTGGGTTGTCTGGCGGGGCTCCGGGGAACTAAATGCTATTTGTGTGAAAGTTGGCTTCTGTTGCTGTTTGGATGGTGCCTGAAAAAAAGCCAAGAGCTTTAGAATTTTATATCAGGAAATGAAACTTTCAGAGCAACTCAGCAATCACAGGTGTGTGCTATCCTTGTGCCAATGTTCTGAATTTTATGAATTTTAAATTACACTATTTAATTGCCCCATTTTAGCAAATGAGATATATTTTTTTCAGAACAGTGAGTGATTCTCAAATGTTAATGAAAACATTTGTCTAAAATGAAGTGAAGTTTAATTATTTTTTATTTGCTAAATTACATAGGATGGAACATATAGTTTACTTCTGTGGGATTATTAAGTGCATTAGATTGAACTCTGAAGGTTTAAACTATCACATAGAATGAATTAGCATTTGCTAAGCACCCCAGAGACTCATAGGTTTTAAGCGTAATGGATGCACATATAAGTTGAAATGCCAATAAAGGGTGATATAGATTAAGATTTTAAAGTCAATTTTAATGTAATTCTCAACCAATACATCATATAAACACTTATTTGTTTGTGTGTTTGTTTTTCTCTGTTAGAATACATCCTAACTACAGCCCTTCCTCCTCCCCTCTCCTCCCAATGACCAGTCTACCTCCCCTCTCCCCAGATCCATTAACTGCTCCTCTGCTTCTCAGAAAGAAGCAATCCTCTCAATGATATCAATGGAACTTGGCACTTTTTTAAAAAAATGCTACATTGAGTTCATTTAACAAAAAATGCATTTTCTCTTTTATCATTTACCAATAAACATGCAGTGTTCATACCAACAGACATTACTAAAGCTTTGGTGTGTGTGTGTGTGTGTGTGTGTGTGTGTGTGTGTGTGTTTTCTCATCCATCCTCACATTCATAACCACCTTTCTTTGACTCTGTTTTGCTTTGCAGGAAGTTGACTTTTACAATCTTTTCCTATTTTCCAGCCAAGCCTTATTTCTGCCACAAAGCAGGAGCTATAAGACAATGATGGTTTGGGAAATCATGCTGTCTTCATTTGTCTCTGATTTGGTGACCATCTCTAGTAAGTACATCTCACTCAGGGAGAAGGTCACTCTGAAGTTGTATCTTTTCATGGTCCTAGGATCCACTGCTGGTCCCATGCAATGCCTCTCTTGATTGACAAACACAAATCCTCTTGCCTGGCTACTCTGAGTCCACTGTACTCTTCCATCTCTCCTTAAATGTAGTAATGTAACAGATGGTGCATTCCATTCTCCTCTTCCTGTGCTTTTTTCATAGTTACTATTTTTAAAAATATAGTAAACTAGAAAACATTATAAAACTAAATGTATGGATTTTAGAATTTGAGTGCTGATTAAAATACTGATTTTTATAAATAAAAAAATATAAAAATGAAATAAAAAATAAAACTACTGCAGCTGTATTTTAAGGATACAAGCTATGATTGCATCTTGTTGTTCCTATATGATTAGCAGTTGAATGAGTTTCTTTATTTGGAAATTCCTCTGGTCATTCTCTTTCATGGTGGTCTAATATGGAGATATTATGATCCAGTTTAGAATTTCTTTCTTTTCTAATTACTATTGGTTTTAGCATATTTTTTGTGCATCCATTCTCTAGTACAGATTTCTCTCCAATGTAGATTTATAGATTATTTTGTTATTATTTTGTAACAAATATTCCATACAGCATTTTATTTTATCTTGCATTAATGTTTACTCCTGCACTTTGAAACTGTTAGGACTGATCTGTTAATAACTATGAAATTCTACTTGTGTGCTTAAGTTTCACAAGTGAATCTGAGGAAAAAAATGCTCTCTCCTATTTTATTTCCCTATTTATTAGTATTGTATATATCCTTAGCATTTGAGAATCCTGGTATTATAAACACTGTATTTACTTAAGTACATGTTAGATGGGCCACTTGATTTTCAGTAGTATTGTGTATATATCAACATGTTTACCTGTCTCAAGTCTTTGTAGATGTTGCTCACATTTGTTGGAATGGAATTCAGTGTCTACACTGGGTGCCAACTGTCGTTTTTCCTTCAATCTTGAACAGATATAATGCAATTTCTATGCCAGAAGAAATTCGGATGGCCGAGAAACACCTTAAGAGATGTTCAACATCATTAGTCATCAGGGAAATGCAAATCAAAACAACCCTGAGATTCCACCTCACACCAGTCAGAATGGCTAAGATTAAAAACTCAAGAGACAACAAGTGCTGGCGAGGATGTGGAGAAAGAGGAACACTCCTCCACTGTTGGTGGGATTGCAAAATGGTAAAACCGCTCTGGAAATCAGTTTGGTGGTTCCTCAGAAAATTGGGCATGTCACTTCCAGAGGACCCTGGCATACCACTCCTGGGCATATACCCAGAGGATTCCCCTGCATGCAATAAGGACACATGCTCCACTATGTTTATAGCAGCCCTGTTTATAATAGCCAGAAATTGGAAGGAGCCCAAATATCCCTCAAAGGAGGAATGGATACAGAAAATGTGGTATATTTATACAATGGAATACTACTCAGCAATTAAAAATAATGAATTCATGCAATTTGTAGGTAAATGGTTAGACCTGGAAAATATCTTCCTGAGTGAATTAACCCAATCACAAAAGAATGCACATGAAATGCAATCACTGATAAGTGGATATTAATGAGCCCAGAAGCCCTAAATACTCAAGACACAAATAGCAAGTCAAATGATTCCCAAGAAGAAAAAAGGAGAGGACCCTGGGCCTGTAAAGATTGCATCCAGTTTAGTAAAGAAACCGAGGCGGGGGGAATGATTGGGGAATAGTTGGGGGAGGAGAGGAACTATGGTGGGTGGGAACTGGGAAAGGGGAAAGCCTTTGGAATGTAAACATAGAATATAGAAAATAAAAATTAAAAAAACATAACAAAAAGGAAAATATTTTTGTTGCACTGTTTCAATTTAGTATGTATTGTGAAATAGCATTAATATCATTATCAAACAAAAAGTTGAAATGGCTAAGGGCATAGAAATTGCATTATATCTGTTCAAGATTGAAGGAAAAATGACAGTTGGCACCCAGTGTAGACACTGAATTCCATTCCAACAAATGTCAGAAAATAAGAGCTCAATTCAATATGTATAATTATATAAACTAAAATAATATGCATTTAACTCAATACCCCTAAATATATGGTTTATAAAACTATGCATTATTATAATTTATTAATATTAATGTTATTTTCTAAAACAATTATTAATTATATGTGTAGGCATGTGTGAATGTATTTGATAAAAATGAAATCATGTATTTAGTTTAAAGGAAGGTTCAGACTTTTTTCTACATTGAAATGCTTCTGCTTATGTTTTAGAGTCAAATGTGGTCCGTCTGCATAGGGATGGAGAATATAGCCATTTCCTTTTCTCTTTTGATTTTAAATTACAGGCTACAATTGGCTTCCAGTCTGGTGCCCTTTCTCCTTTATTTTTATTTTTCTTTCCTCTACATTTTTCCTTTATTCCATCCTTCTTTTCCTCCTTTCTGCAAGCCTTTTCTTTCTTTGAGCAAATACTATTTTCTAATATGTAGTAAGCATCTCTCTAATGTTCTATAATATTAGTCCAGACATATATTTTTGTTTTGTTTCATTTCTTTTTTTCTTAGAATTTGTAGTTGCACATCCCAACACTTTTCTACTAATAGTTTTTTATAATTTTGCTTTTCATCATTTTAATATATTTTTTACATTTTATGCATAGGAACCTATTAGATGTTTTCCTCTGTTTCAGGATATTTGATCACACAGTAAACAAGCAAGATTGTGTTATTTACTGGAAAAATCAGTTTCTAGTTGTGGTGTGGCTCTCCCATAGCACACACGTTTAATTCTTCTAGCTGTAATGCAGACACATGCCATTCATACATATCATTAACCCCAAACAATGAAAGTAATGTTAGTTTATTGGAAAATTACCCATATTTGAAAGTGGTGTCTAATTTAGGGTCAGACAAACTAATGAATCAGAGAAAGATTTGACAAAATAGTATATGTCCAACTCTAATGGGAAGGGCGGCTACATAAGAGAGAGCAAAAAAAAAGTGAGAGGAGTCAGTGTTCTTGGGAGAGTTTTACAGAGGCAGGTCAACAATCTAGACACATGGGAAAACAGAACAAGCAACAGAGAGAAGCATCCAGAAGATTAAGACAGATTGCTAGGGTTAGTTTGAGTCCAAGGAGAGAAATTCAGGAGAAGCCTGGAGAAGTCATATTGAGTCAGTCATCTAGGAGAGGACTTTGAACCATAACAGCTGAGTTGAACCAGTCATCAGAGTTCAGAAAGTAAAAGTGAAAAAGAAAAAAGAAAAGGAAAAAAAAAGAAAAACAAGAAAAGGTGAGCTTATTCTACAGTAAGTCTCAGAGGCTGAAAACATTCCAGGCCTAGATAAGACTGTACAGAGGCTAGAAGGTTCCATGACTCGGCCTATGTTATCAGATGCATTCAGTAAGTCTCTGAGATGATAATTACATCAAAAGAATAAAAGTTACATTTACCTTCTTCATGCTGTCAAAAGTGTCTTTCATTTTCTATAACATTTTGCATGTTTTAAAACAGATAGTTGAGCTGTATTCTTTCAGTATTCTGTAAATAATTCCATATATATGGAAATTCCAAATATACATATGTGTGTGTATGTGTGTGTGCATGTGTGTGTGTTTATGTCATATATATAAAATCTCATATTTTCTAGAGTAGAACTCTCAATAGTTTAAGTATTGTAAGGGTCACTTAATCTATGTAGTTGCCTTTAATCCTCATTCTGTCTACTTATTAAACTTGTACTTCTGTGATTCTGTATTCCCAACTTTTCCAAAATTGCCATCTTCACTTTATTTTTTGAAACACATAACATAGTTCCACCTGACATTGCTTTATTATCTTCCTCTGTTTTAAAAAGTTTGTTTGGCTGGGAGGTGGTGGCTCACACCTTTAATCCCAGCACTTGGGAGACAGAGGCAGGTGGATTTCTGAGTTCGAGGCCAGCCTGGTCTACAGAATGAGTTCCAGGAAAGCCTGGGCTACACAGAGAAACCCTGTCTCAAAAAACAAAACAAAACAAAACAAAAATATAATGAAAAAGTTTGTTCACATACTACATTTGCCTGTGACCTTGTGCTATAAGAAGTTCAAGAATATGTAAAGAATATGAATTTCATTCTCAATTCAGAAGACAAATAGCTCAGATTGTGAATTAATTCATAATGTGAAGCTGGATAAATGGATATTAGTGAAAAAGTACAGAATGCCCAGGTAACACCACACAAACCCAAAGAAGACGGGATTCTAGCATAGCAGTACTCTGAGAGGCTCTGCCTCTCAGCTGACTGAAACAGATGCAGATACAGCCAGCCATCTGACAAAGGTCGGGGACTCCTATGGAAGAGTTAGCAGAAAGATCAAATGCAATGAAGGTGATAGCAACCCAACCTGTCAAACTAATCTGGACCCCTGGGAGTGCCCAGAAACTGAGTCACCAATCAAAGAGCATACATAGCCTGGCCTGGGACCCCTGCCTCAAACCCCCACCCCCATGACACAAGCAGCAAAGGGCTGCCTTGTCTGTCCTTAGTGGGAGAGGATGTGCCTAATCCTGCAGAAACTTGATGTTCTGGAGTGGGAAGATACATAGAGGGGGCTCCACCTTCCCAGAGGAAAAAGCGAGCAGGGATAGGATGCAAAACTCTGGGTGGGGGAAACAGAAGCAGGAAATGGGTAGAAGAAGCATTTGTGATGTAAGTACAAAAATAAATTTAAAAAGCAATAAATAAAATATACTTATTTATTATATATTATAGTATGTATAATGTATATACTTACATGAACATAACATATTATAAACATTATAAAATATAATAATATAATATATAGATACCTAAAATGAGGGAGAGTAGCTAAAGTGGATTTTTGATGCCTGATATTATACCTCGACATTAAGGATAAAACACACAACCAAACCAAACATAATATTTAAAAATCTAAGACAAGGTATGCAACATAAATTCCATTGAGTTTATTGACTCTGGGTACTGATCAGAGACAAAAGCTTCTTATTATGCAAGAGCACTGAGCATTTCAATGAAGTGCACTTGCAAATCATTTCCTGACATTTTTCATCTGTTTGCTGTTCAAAGTTCTGTTCACGTGCTTGAAAGAGTGTTGTTACCTATGATGAACAGTGCTTCTATAGGACAGATGAAAAACTTATTGAGATTCTACATTTTATATTTTATTTGATGGCCTAAAATATATGATCTATAACACTAAAGGAAAACACAGATTAAACATATAATTATTTTATATCAACCTAAGGATGTAAAATGCATGTGGAGGAGCTGTTACTTCAACCCTATCTCAGATCCTTAGTCAGTCATCTAGACAATTGTTAAGTAGGAACTGATATCACAACAGTGTATATATGTATACAAGGGCAATAGGAAAGTCTAGGATTAAAACCGCTTACCAAATCTAGCCATTTTAACAAGTACACACAATGGTTCATTAATCATATATCAAGCAATGAAGGTGCCTATAAATGCTTAAAAGTAAATTTTACCTAGCCGTAAACACGCTCAATAAAGTTTTAATATCTTTGCTATTATGTTTATTTTACCTTTTGGGAGATGTAATCTCACACTGTAGTCCTGGCTGACCTGGAAAACTCTATCTAAACCAGGCTACCCTCAAATTCAACCATATCAATATAACTTCCAAGACTGTCCTGGGATTAAAATGCTCAGTGTCACAAGCAGCTGTGTAACTTTTAAAGCATATAGTATGATGGAATTTATAAAGGTAGTCAATGTAATTGATAAGAAAATACAAGTATTACTTCGTTTTTTATTAGATATATTCTTTATTTACATTTCAAATGATTTCCCCTTTCCTGGATCCCCCCTCCCTGAAAGTCACATAAGCCCTATTCCCTCCCCCCTGTTCCCCAATCAACCCCTTCCTGTTTCCCTGTCCTGGTATTCCCCTACACTGCTGCATCCAGCCTTTCCAGGACCAGGGGCCTCTCCTTCCTTCTCCTTGAGCATCATTTGATATGTAAATTGTATCTTGGGTATTCCGAGCTTCTGGGCTAATATCCACTTATCAGCAAGCGCACACTGTGTGTGTTCTTTTGTGATTGGGTTACCTCACTTAGGATGATATTCTCCAGTTCCACACATTTGCCTAAGAATTTCATGAACTCATTGTTTGTAATAGCTGAATAGTATTCCATAGTGAAAATATACCACATTTCCTGTATCCGTTCCTCCATTGTGGGACATCTGGGTTCTTTTTAGCTTCTGGCTATTATAAATAAGGCTGCTATGAACATAGTGGACCAGCCCCAAGTATTACTTCTAATATACATGGTGAAGTAAAATTTTAATGGGAGTCGCACTGATAAAAGAAAGAATTTAAAAGCAGGAAACATTAAATGAACTCTGAAGCATTTGAAAAATAAAATAATACTTTTATTGGTATTATGTCAAAGTACTTAACTCAAGCCAAAGTTTTAAAGAGTATTAAATTTTGAGTTTTAAATTTAAAATTAAATTTAAATCTATGTTTGAAAGCCTAAGATTTAAATATAATTTTATTTAATAAATATTGACCTTATTTTGTAATAAAATCAGGCTTATGTCTAGATTAATTTATTAATGAGTCTATACACTTTAGTATCTGTACTGGCTAGTTTTGTGTGTCAACTTGACACAGGCTGGAGTTATCATAGGAAAAGGAGCTTCAGTTGGGGAAGTGCCTCCATGAGATCCAGCTGTGGGGCATTTTCTCAATTAGTGATCAAGTGTGGGAGGGCCCCTTGTGGGTGGTACCATCTCTGGGCTGGTATTCTTGGGTTCTATAAGAGAGCAGGCTGAGCAAGCCAGGGGAAGCAAGCCAGTAAGGAACATCCCTCCATGGCCTCTGCATCAGCTCCTGCTTCTGACCTGCTTGAGTTCCAGTCCTGACTTCCTTTGGTGATGAACAGCTGTGTGGAAGTGTAAGCTCAATAAACCCTTTCCTCCCCAACTTGCTTCTTGGTCATGATGTTTGTGCAGGAATAGAAACCCTGACTAAGACAGTATCCCACATTTTCCTTATAAGCACTGACTTTTGCTATTCTTTGTATAGGGAAATGATCTGCACCAGTGATTGGCCTGTGGAAAAATCTAAGAGGCACATTATTGATTACTAATTGGTTCAGGAGGACCTAGGCTATGGTGGGTGACCTGGATTTTATTTTTTGTAAAAAATCTGAGTAGGTCATTTAGAGCAAACCATTAAGAAACATTTTACCATGGTCTCTGCTTCAATTCCTGCTTCTAAGTTTCCTCCTTGAATACTTTCTCATGTATATTGTTGATAAACTATAACCTATACACTAAAATGAACTCTTTCTCATGTTGCTTTTCAGTTCAGCAACTAAAAGCTAACTAGAACAAAGTTGGTACAAGGAACATTGAGGTATTATTATGATGGACCTGAACATGCTGAATTGTTTTTGAGATGATTAGGAAAAATTTTAGAATTTTAGGCTAGTCATGCTCAGCTTTCAACGAGCTGTCATGATGGGGTTGGAAGGACAGTAACATGAAAGTTTAGGCATGTGAAATGTCACATGTAAGTAAAGGCTGTACAGGAGCTGGTACTATGACTTTTTAAATTAAAAATATATGGGTGGTTTCTAGGCTGCTAGGGATGAACTTGCAGCTGCAATTAATTAGAGATCAGCATCATTAATGAGACTTTCCATAAAGTATTTCCTTCCTATCAAAGTACAGAAGCTGCGTTTCAGAGGTCCAAGGCTGCATTTCTAACTGGTACCTGAACTTGGTAATGTATATCCAACACATGCATGTATGTTTAGTATTTCTTTTTAATTATGGAAAATAATGGAGTCTTGGTCCCATGTGCAAACCTGGAGTCTCTGAGGAAAGGAAAAAGGATCATCTGTTAACTTGCATTTCTAGTTGCAGTGGAGGCCCCAGTAAAAAGAAGATCATGGATAGAAGCCCTGGTTTGGTACTGTTGAAGGACCAGGAGAGGATACAGATGAAGATTCCATGTCCATTGCAATGGAGTCTGAGGCATTTAGAAGATACTCTGAACATAGACCATTTGCTAATGCTCATATTTTGTCCAACAATCAGAGAAGTAAGGGAGGTAACTGAAAATGACAGCAAGCATGGTATTGGTACAACAACAAATGGGTAGATCAATGGGACAGAATTGAATACCCAGAAATGAACCCCACACCTATAGATACTTGATCTTTGATAAAGAAGACAAAATCATACAGTAAAAAAATGTATCGTCTACAAATGGTACTGGTCTAAGTGGCAGTCTGCGTGTAGAAGAATGCAAATTTTTCCATATTTAATATCCTGTAAGAAATTCAAGTCCAAGTGGATCAAGGACCTCAATATAAAACCCAACACACTGAATCTGATCTAATCTTTTCCCACAGAGTGGGAAAGAGTATTGAAAGCATTGGTACAGGGAAAAATTTCCTAAATAGAACACCAATGGCTCAGACTCTAAGATCAACAACACCTTGTACCTCATGAAACTTAAAGGCTTCTGTGAGGCAAAGGAAAGTGTCAATAGGACAAAACAGCAACCAACAGATTGGGAAAAGTTCTACAACATTTTAATCCCATAAACACAAACATGTCTACACATTTAACAATTACATGTTATCCTGTTACTTTAATATAATTTCTTCTTTATGTGTAACTTAAGCAACCAATTTAAGCTTATCCCAAACTCTGTTACAAATAAATGAGACTCAGACTATGGTTATTTTATTTGTCTTTGACAATTACCGGGGCTGGGGGGGGGAGTCCTAATCTACCCCAGATGCTTGCTATGTTTCCCAGATGTGCTAATGGCTCCTTTCCCTTCATGGCTGCTCCCTTTCTGTTCCTTCTTCTTCAGCCTTCCCTCTCATCTCTCCACCCTCAACCAGGTCACTCCAAACCCACCTTCCTCTGATCCCTTCAGTTATTGGCTATAGCCAATTTAATTTGACCAACAATTTTAAAACAAGGAACAAGGTTTGCACAGCAAAAGCTTGTAAACCTGAGAACTCACTGGTAGGCCTAGAACTTAGGGTATAGAATTTGGCATTACGATACATGGCAACAGACCAAACCTCAACATTAATGTACATTCCTATCAATATATTAGGCATGCAAGTGTTATATGTATAGTGGTATGTTCAAATACTATTATTAAAGAATAAACAATATAATCAATGATTTAAGAATGTAGAAAATTAAAAATATAATCTATTGATTTGTGACATTACATAGTGTGTGTGTGTATATATATATATATATATATATTTGTATATATGTACATATTTGTAAGATCCCCTGCTGTCTTCTTTAAGTGTTCCTCTTTTCCTCTTTCTTGTAAAATATTTCCTGTTTATAAAGCAGACATCTCTTCTACTTTTGATACATTTGATGGCGAAATTTGCCCATTTCTAAATGACATTAATGTTGAATACACTTAACCTCTGCACTCATCCTATTCAGTTCTCTATTCTCTCCTGCCAAAGCCTTTTTGTAGCATCTATGGCACAGGTAACTGTAGATACTATTTTGCTCTTCACCTCTGGCTTATACATTTCAAAAATTTGCATACGATTCAATAATCTACAACTATGTTAACAGTGACCAAAGTTTTGAACTTTCATTCTCTGCATTCATTACATATTACTTTTTAATTTCCTTGTCATGTTGCAGAATCACTTATTTTTAGATGCCTATTTGTATTCTAATGAGGGAAAGAAATATAATATAATATGGATATGTCTGAATGAGAAAGGGGAAGGATCTGAAAGGCCTTTTGTAAGGGGTAACTGTCTTTAGATATATTGTATGAAAATCCATTTTCTATATAAAAATACAGGTATAATGAAATAAATATTTGTCTTAGTTAAGGTTTTACTACTGTGAATAGACACCATGATCAAGGCAACTCTTATGAAGGACAACATTTAGTTGGGGTTGGCTGACAGGTTCAAAGATTCAGTTTATTATCATCAAGGTAGAAACATGGCAGCATCCAGGCTAACATGGGGCTGGAGGAGCTGAGAGTTCTACATCTTCATCCAAAGGCAGACAGGAGAAGACTGGCTTCCAGGAAGCTTGGATGTGGGTCTTATGGCCTATGCCTATAGTGACACATTTACTCCAACAAGGCCACACTTCCAAATAGTGCCACTCCCTGAGCCATGCATATTGAAACCACCACAGTGTCTCTTAAACTTCCATAGGAAGAGTTGTTTTTCTGGATTACTCAATCCCCCTATTCCAAGCAACCATGAAATCATAACAGTTGAAAGGCAAATTGGATCTCAAACAAACCTGTTCACATTCCACATGGGAAGACGCACACTAACACTCCTAATTGATGTCAATATATTCTCTCAACCATTCAAAATTAACAATGATTGCCTACTTGCATTTTAACCTTTTGTTATATTGAAATTCTATTGATTTGACTAAAGCCAGCATCAGTCACCTCTCATCACATCATGATCTGAGACCCTCTGAGGCTGAGAGCTTCATTTGCTTTCCACCTAGTTAGTCTACAAAGTGCTGGGCTTGGAGGTGTGTATGAACCCTTCGTGTTCACAAGCTTCCACCATTATCCACACAGTGCTTGAATGATTCATTTCTAGGAGCCTATAAAGTGCTATAAATTTCTCATTCTGTTTGTGTCCATAGTTGTGGGACCGTGTAAGGCAGTATGTGGCCTGGTTGAGCAAGGCTTACTCTGGACACCCAGTAGAACATTCTATAAGAGACAGAACCAGAGAGCTATGCTCCCAGATTCCTGACTCCTCAACTCCATAATGCTGTGGCCATCATTCTGGCTGGACTCCACCTCTACAGTCACCTGGCTACAGCCAGGTTTTCCCTGCCCCATGGCTACTTAGCAACAACCAGGTAACCCAGCTCACTTTAAAAGGAGGCTTCTTGCCCCTTCTCATTTTCTCTTGCTTTTCTCTCTTGCCCTTGCTCTTGTCCCCCTGTTTCCCCTCTCTCCCCTTTCTCTTCCCCTCTTTCCACATGGTCATGGCCCCCTCTCATCCCTCTGTCTTTTCTATCTTTACTTCTCTATCTCCTTTTCTCTTTCTACTTTTCTATAATAAAGCTTTGAAACTATGGACTGTCTCTTCTTATCAAACCCTCCTATGTAGGCACATGGAACAGGCCTCAGTGTCTCCAGCCACCAGGAAAGGATCCAGCACTCCCCACCTAGGCAGTCTCCTTCTCTACAGGTACTTGGGCTGCTGCCATCTCTACCCTGATGTGGTGCTTGGGCCCAGCCCTTTCTCCCCCCGCCCAAGCAGCCCTACTTGTTTTTCCTGTTGATCCTTTATTGTTTGTAAGGCAGTACAGTAGCCCAGTTCAGTAAAAATAAGTGATCAATGACTGTATTTTTATAACCAAATGTATAAAATGAAATAAATTCATAATACAAGATGACACACTCTCATAAGGAAAAGAGCATCTGCCCTCTGCCCAAGAGCAGAGCCTGCCCAGCAGTCTCATAAACAGTATCTGACAGGGTCTCTGATGTGACTGACACTCCTATTGGCTTTGCTTGAAGGATTTAAAAAATAGTTTTTACTCAATCATAGATATTTGTTTTTCTTCAAGAGCCTCAGGGGCCATTACATCTCCTAACTCACAAAGACCTGCCCAAGAAAAGATATTTTATTTCTATTGAACTCCTGTCATATCCTATTGAGAAGGTTAACACAAATAGCAGGCTGTTCTTGTCTCAGGGAGTCATACAGATCACACTACAAAGGATTACTCCAGGTTTTCAACAAATATATACTTTTTTGTTTCCTGATACAATTCTGTATTTTCAGTTTAAATGAACTTGTCAAATTCTTAAGGATGGAAAACAAAGCTCGAGCAAAAGGAAACTATTTAACAAATGCAGTTTTTGTTCTCCTCTATACTTCCAGCATTTAATGTGAAATATTAAAAGTAAGTCATTTTGTACATGTACTTAATTCCTATTATTTTGATACCCATTAAAGGTATTTTAGAGGAAAAAAAGCAAGGTAATTTGCTCCCCAGATTTAATTTTGTTTGCCCTCTAAATAATATCCTCTATCACTGTGGAATGATAATAAAAAAGTGTTCATCCCTTGTGATTTAATGTAAGAATGAAAAAGTCTAATGTATTAGTGTAAACCGATAATTTAAATGAGGTGTAGATATTTATCCTAAATCCATACCAGGTATTTAGTAACAGGGTTTGACTGTATCAGATCATTGTTTAGAGCAGAATTTCACATGTGTATTTCTCAAAGCCAATAATGCATATTATTCAATAACTGTTTCTAGACAAATAACCACTGCTTCAACTTTTATAATTCTGCATCTCTTGTGGCCACTAAAAAAAAAAACACAAATCATAAATATTTGAGGAAACTGAAGTTCATTTCTGGTGAAAGGCTAAGCAAAGCTCCCGTTTTTTCAGATGTGAGTGGAAATGCTATGCCCTACCATCCAGTGTGTGTCTCACTACCACAGAGCTCTTGAAGAGGCAGGGCATCAAAGTATCAACAAAAGCAGAAGCTGATTCTTTGAGAGAATCAACAAGATAGATAAACCCCTGGCCAAAGTAATTAAAGGGCTCAGAGGCAGTATCCAAATTAACAAAATCAGAAATGAAAAGGGAGACATAATAGAAATGGAGGAAATTTAAAAAAAAATCATTAGATCCTACATAAAAGCCTATACTCAACAAAACTGGAAAATCTAGATAAAATGAACGCTTCTCTAGACAGATACCACATACCAAAGTTACACCAAGAGCACATAAACTATCTAAACAAACCCATAACGCAAAAGGAAATAGAAGTCATTCAAAATCTCCCAACCAAAAAACAAACAAACAAACAAACAAACAAACAAACAAAAACCCTGGGGTCAGATGGATTTAGTGCAGAATTCTACCAGACCTTTAGAGAAGACCTGTTACCAATATTTCTCAAACTATTCCATAAAATAGAAACAGAAGGAACACTACTTAACTCTATGAAGCCACAATTACTCTGATACATAAACCACACAAGGACCCAATCAAATTAAAGAGAACTTCAGACCAATATTGCTTATGAATATTGATGTAAAAATTCTCAATAAAATTCTTGCAAACCATATCTAAGTACACATCAAAACCATCATTCACCATGATCAAGCAGGCTTCATCCCAGTGATACAAGAGTGGTTCAATATATGAAAATCTATTAAGATAATCCACTATATAAACAAACTCATAGAAAAAATTGCATGATCATATCCTTCGATGCAGAAAAAAGCATTTGACAAAATATAACACCCCTTCATGTTAAAAGTACTGGAGAGATCAGGAATTCAAGGCCCATACCTAAATGTAATAAAAGTAATTTACCACAAACCAAAAGCCAATATCAACTGCTTTTGTAACAACCACAAGGTTCTGATAAAAAAAGATATCTAGAAGTAATTTGATTTCATTACCTCTGGATTGAATCACCTGCTTAGATCCCATCTTAGGGTGTGATGGCAGCTAATATGTTCCTCATGAAGGAAGAGACCTCGAGAAAAGAAGGCTTATGAAGAAAGGTGATGAATATAACTTAATGTCATTATTTCAGAAATAGTATCCCCCAGAATAGGGTTCTGATTTGCTTTCACCTTTACCTTGGACATTTCCTATGTCCAGGACTAGTGCCCGGACTTCTGATCTCTATCCTGTCTAGCCTTATAGTGACATTTTACTGTCACTTAATAAAGTAATGGTGAATGGTTATTCTGACATATGCCAAAGGTTGTATTAATCTGAAAAGTAGTGAATACCATGAAGTAAGTTTAATCATAAATGTGAATATATCTATTCTTTATATTCCACATATATTAAACTCTAAAACAGGAATGGGATAAGTGTTGACAAAGACAATATAGGTCAAGCACAAATGAGTATATGGCCTGTAAAACAGTGAGAGAGTTCAGTGGATGTGTCAGGAGGTGAGTCACTCATGCTATGACATGGTAATATATGGTTTGCTAGTAAAATGAGTGAGGGAGAAGTTAATATTCAAATCAAAATACATATTTGGATTATTTAGTCTTTTTCATTTTAAATCAGCCATTATCTATCTATCTATCTATCTATCTATCTATCTATCTATCTATCTATCTTGGCACATCCCTTTAATCCAAGCTCTTGTGAGATTGAGGCAAGTAGCTAGCCTCTGCTACAGAGTAAGTCCCAGGACAGAGAAGCTCTGTCTCTAAAAACCAACCCAACCCAAACCAACCCAAACCTACCCAAACCAAATCCAGCCAAACCAAACCAAAAGAACATTTTTACTTAAAAAAAAGTCTTGCTGCCTCTAGCAATAAACATGTTTAGGCACATATACACACAGCCACACATTCTAAGAGGTAGACTGAGATTTTCTAACAGATCTTGTTAGCCTGTAATTTACTAACCTATAATTTCCAGCATAGTATCACTATAATTTTCCCAATGAAATGATGACAGAGAACACAACATTAAACTTAAATGATTTTCTTTGAAGTTTCAGAAAGGTGAATATAAAGTTATGTTATATTTGGGTGTATTAAATGGCCACTTGTTCAACTCTCCAAAAATCATGATTACCTGAGAAAGCAAGAGGCAATCTCTACAACTTCTCTCTGTTTCTCCCCCTGTCTCTCTCCCCCTCCTTCCCTCCTCCACCCATTCTCTCTCCACTCTACTCCTAACCCTCTGTCCTCTGTGTTTGTGTATTATCAATAATATTTCACCAAAATTAAACATTTATATCCACTATATATCCATTCATTCATGAGTAGCATAAATTAAACTCAATGCTAAATGAATAAATAAGAACATGATGCTGGCAGCAATAACTGTTGTATGAATTATGGAGGAAGCTGTAAAGAGTTTGGTAGATCTAGATGAACAAAGTCTGTGACACTTCCTTCTCCCTAGAGGTTGTTGGCCTTTGACACTTTTGTGGACAACATGAGTACCAATGATTGACATCTGGGTTCAGCTTCCTTTAGACAGCTCAACTTTATTTATGGTGAACAAGAGAAATGTAGATCTTGGGTAATGGATAGAGATTTCCAGTGTGAAATTTATTGTTGGCTAGAGTTGTAATGCTTCATTATATGAAGAGGAATTCCAAAAACCTTATCAGGAGAGAGGAAGTTGAATCTGTAATATGGCCATAAGAAATGTGACTTTCCTCAGAGGTTTTAGGGGGTTATAATCAGGGAGAGGCATATAGGAAGGGTCCAGAATCTGATAGTGGACCATAATCTACATGGTAATGATTCTGCCAATTGTAGTAACCTGTCATTGGAGAAATTGTATAAGGCAGAGATCAGGTGTCAAAATAAAACACAGCATACTAGGAGGGATAATAAGAGGTAGGAGCCATGAAACAAGGGGCTATTGATCAAACTTAATTGCTTAGTGAATTGAAATCTCAAGAGCAGGTCTTATAGTTGTTTTTGTAATGGTTTTAACATTGGTCTCAAACCACATTTGATTCAATTACATAGACACAACATTCTTTCCCCAATATTATACAAGACAAGTCCCTCCATGTTCAGTAGTTATTAAGTCCAGAGCTCTCAGGTTTTGGAGCAAGACCCCAGCAAGCAAGTTCATCTGTCATTGGAGGGATTCAAGGCTGTCAGCTGTGGATGCCATCACCTGATGAAGCTTGTCTGGGAATTCAGTGACCAGATAGTTTGTCTGGATGATGGCAGATATTGTGACCCCAGCAGATCCAAGGGAAATGGTGAGTCCTATTCCTTCTAGTAAAGAAAGGAATATCTCACATTTCTGTGTGGTCTGTAGCAGCATTGCTCTCTCTATGTCCTCCTCCTCATGAAGACAAACCTGTGGGATCATCACAGCTGATGCACCACACCCAGGTAGGGGGTAACAATGCAGGGAGTTATGTTTCCTTTATACTAAGGGGACAAAGAGGTGATGCACAAGTTAAGCCAGTAACAGTCTGATTGGGAGCACATTGGTGTTCCATTGCTCTAGGCTTGGAAGAGAGTCAGAAGAACAGGGTAAATGTCTGGAGCAGCCAATCACCTGTATTGTGCAAAGGAAAGCATATGGAAGATCTAGGCATCATTTATTCCACCTGCCCAAAGTATCTGAGAAAGGAAATGCCATGCTAATAGTATGTCTGGAATAGACATTAATTGCCTGTCTGTAAAGAATAAGGTAGATTAAGTAAATGATCTTTTATTAACTGAATCCTAAAGAGTAAAATCAAAATAAACTAGGGCAAAATGTAACTCCAATTAATTTTTGTATTGACTTTATACTGAAGTAGCATAGCAGATATATTGGTAAAATAAAAAGGAAATGCTAAAACATTAGCTTCATATTAACCAAAGTATTTGATCAAATTAACATGAGCATTATTTTTTTTGAGAAAATGTTAAATTTATATTTTTTGGTGTAGTCTATTTGTCCTGTGAGAGCCAGATCCACAATGATTCGCTGAAGCTTGAAAGAATTCCTAAAGGCAGTAAACATACATTTTTGTGTCATAGTGGAGGCCTGGACAATAATCTTGGGTTAAAAGAATGAACATTTTTTAGCTATTTTTATTATTAGGGAAGAATAAACTGTTAAACAAAATTTCCCTTAATTATTTCCATTATTAGAGAAAACAAACCTTCAGACAAAATTTCTCTTAGTTGTTCCTGTTATTAGGGGAAAACATGCATTTAAACAAAACGTAGACAAAGATGCATGAAAATTCTCAGTTTGGGGGATGCCATGTTGTCTTAGTTATTGTTTTACTGCTATGAACAGACACCATGACCCATGCAAGTTTTACAAAAGACAACATTTAATTGGTGCTGGGTTACAGGCTCAGAGGTTCAGTCCATTGTCATCAAGGCAGAAACATGGCAGCATCCAGGCAGATATGGTGCAGGAGGAGCTGAGAGTTCTATATCTTCCTCTGAAGGCGGCTAGTGGAAGACTGACTTCCAGGCAGCTAGGGTGAGAGTTTTAAGCCCACACCCACAGTAACACACCTACTCCAACAAGGCCACACCTCCTAATGAGATCACTTCCTGGGCCAATCATATACAAACCATCACATTCCACTCCCTGGCCACCATTGGCTTGTTCAGACATGTGTCTGTGGGGGCCATACTTAAACATAGCATAATGCAAAATGCATTTAGTCCAACTTCAAAAGTCCCTGTAGTCTATAGAAGTCTCAACAGTGTTAAAAGTCCAAAGTTCAAGGTCTCTTTTGGGATTCATCCAATCTCTTAACTGTAATCCCCCAAGCAAAACCAGCTGGGAAAAGTCCAAACTCTGCATCTCCATGTCTGATGGCAAAGCTGTCTTCAGATATCCAACTCCTTTTTCATCTTTGTTGACTTCAACAAGGTTCTTTCTCCTGGGCTTATTCCACTTCCTGTTAGCAGCTTTCCTTGGCAGGCATCGTGTGGCTCTGGCATCTTTAACATCTTGGGTACCCCAAGTCAATTTCAGCTTCACAGCTTCTTGTTCCAATGCCTGAGATCCACACATAATCTTCTGTGTATCTCCAAAGAGCTGGTGTCACTTCTCCAGCTCTGCCCTCTGTAGCACTCTAAGTTCAGATTGATCCACTCCACTGCCACTGCTATTCTTGGTGGTCCTTCTATGGTACTGGCATTTCCAATATACTAGGGTCTTCCACTGCAACTATATTTCATCAAAGCCTCTCATAGGCTCCCTTCATGGTACCAAGCCTCAACTCCTTTGCATGACCCCTTCAGTCCTGGGCTGTCAATTACAACTGAGGGTACACTTTCACCAATGGCCTTCCATGGCCTCTCACAGTACCAAGCCTCAGCTGTTCTTCATGATGCCTTCATGCCTTCAAAACCAGTACCACCTGGATGATTCTTACACATTACCAAGTACAGCTGCAGCATGAGGAACACTTGGCTATCTCTGGAATATAGCTTCTCTGTGCTCTCAGAAAACACTTCCCATATTTTATCTCAGTGATTCTGGTCTTCTCACTACTAATTTCTTAGCTCCAGCTAACCAGCATCAATTGTCCCCGTAATCTCCTTCTCCTCTTGAATATAAAGCCAGAGACACATAGCTAAAGCTGCTGAGTTCTGCTGCTTGCAGGAGCTGGAACATTGGCCCCCCTTTTTCTATTACATTAACACTAGCTTCCTTTTTTCCCAGCTCCTTCACTGCCTAAATTGGCTGTCCTGAATCTCGCTCCATAAACTGACTTTGAACTCAAGAGATCTGTGTGCCTGTCTCCTAAGCACTGGGATTAAAGGTGTGGTCCACCACCTGGATTTAAGTTTAGCTGGGTGGGATCTTACCCCAGGGTCACCACTCCTTTAATTCAATTTAATATCCTTGAATTCAGCTCCATTTCACTTCCTGGAGCCCCTTTAATATTCAAATTATATATTTTGTACTTTTCCTTTCTCAGCTTGCTATGTTTGTTCAAAATTCTCTTTATCAGACTTAACCACAGAACAAAGTCTTTGTTGGGCTTTTTTTGAGACTTCCTTTGCAGATGCAATTAATATAAATCTCTTTACCTTAGTCCTAGGCAGTCTCTTCAGACAATGGCAAAAAGCAGCCATGTTCTTTACCAAAACATCACAAAAGCAGTCTCTCGGCCACATATTAAAGTTCTTCTCCACTGAAACCTCCTGGGTCATCAGGCCTACACAGTGCAAATGACCCTCTGCACAACTGACTTCCATATTCCTACTAGTCTGGCCCATTAAGCCCCATGTAAAGAATTCTGTGGCTTTCCAAATCCAAAGTCCCAAAATCCACATTCTTCCAAACAAAAGCATGGTCAGGTCTATCACAGCAATACCCCATTCCTGGTACCATCTTCTGTCTTAGTTAGGGTTTTACTGCTGTAAACAGACACCATGACCCATGCAAGTTTTACAAAAGACAACATTTAATTGGGGCTGGCTCACAGGCTCAGAGGTTCAGTCCATTGTCATCAAGGCAGAAACATGGCAGCATCCAGGCAGATATGGTGCAGGAGGAGCTGAGAGTTCTATATCTTCGTCTGAAGATATAGGCGGCTAGTGGAAGACTGACTTCCAGGTAGCCAGGGTGAGAGTTTTAAGCCCACACCCACAGTGACACACCTACTCCAACAAGGCCACACCTCCTAATGAGGTCACTTCCTGGGCCAATCATATACAAACCATCACACATGTCTAACTTTGTAATGGAGTCCTGTACAGTGCAGGGCTGCTGGGCTTGTAGGGCAAGCAGACAGGGTTGAAAACCCACATGGCCTTTTGGTGAGTTTCTTCATAGGAGAATTTAATAGGGCCCATATTTTTCTAATCTTGGAGGTATATTTTATAAGATGAAGTGTTCCCCATTATAGGAGAAAGTTATACCAGAGATACTTAGGTTCAATATTCCTGAGGCTATTTTCCCAGGTGAACTGACACACCCTAATAAACACAAGCCTGCCCACAGATTTAAGAAAATGGCAAATTTCCTAGTGGCATTTAAAATGACTGCTGCATCACCAGGTTTTTAATGAGAGCCAAAAAAATTAAAATAATTAAAATATAATAATTTCATTGCAGTTTAAGAATAGAACAATTTTGAAAACTTCCAAATCTCTGGAAAAGGTAATACTGAACGTTACAATAAAACAAAATGTACTTTCAGCCTATTCTGTTGGTATCTTCCTGAGTTCTTGCTTCATGGGATGCTGATATGGGACATGAGCTCAAAATACAGTAAAGAGGAAATACCAGGTTAGCCTAAGTTTAAAAGTGCAATAATGCACCCGAGAACAAAATACAACAAAAAGTGAATTCTAAAGGAACACTCTACAAAGTTAAAACATAAGTGAAAAACTTATTTAAAAGTCAATAATTATGTTCCTTGTTCTCTAAGCATTTTAAATCCACAGGTAAAAGGAATACCATACACAATAATGGAAACTGAAATAGAAACTAAATCCCATGTTAATGAAGGAAATGAATACAGAAATGATCTCTAATCTGAATTTTAAGATAATAAAATGTTTGTATAATGATATATCTGATCTATTTGATTCAATCCATGTTCTTTGTTTTTTTCATTTGTTTTTGCTTAAGTGCAAAAAAAGTCGGTTTTTAACTGATGACTGTGTTATCTTTCATGGTTACTTTAGACATTAGCATTACGTTATGAAATATAACAAGACTTGTGTGCCCCCATGCCAAGACTATTAATTTCAGTTGCAAAGACATCAGTAGACCTATATATTCAAAGCATTCTTAGAAAAATATGAGGAAATTTCATAATTGACTTCTAAAGCAGACATGAAATATACATGGAATTAAGATAAGGGTTTCAAAGTATACACAAATAAAAGTATAGACAATATAAAAGAGCTAAATTCACATTACTATCCTGGGCAATTTTGAAGCATACCAGTGTGTGAGTTTATGTACATGGACTTGGGTTTTCTCTCAGGGCACTTATAAAAGTTCAGAGGAGTGATGGAACCTCACTGTGACCTCCTGCCACAGAGGAAACTCTCAGTAATATTATAATATTCACAGTCAGTATGCTGATGATTTCTGGGTTCTTCATCCTATCTAAGATTATTTTTTATCTTTTCTTAATCACCACATTTACCCTAAGATTATTGGCTTCTAAAACATGTATGCCTATATACAGGAACATATATATGCACATGCATATGAGAGTGTGTGTTAGTGTATGTGTGTTTGAGGGAGAGGTGGAAGGGAGAGAGATGGGGGAAGGCCAGAGAGAAGAGAGAGAGAGAGAGGGCATGTTAGTGTGTGCATATATGTGTGTCTATGTGTCTGTGTGTGGGATGTCTGTGATTAAACTGAAGTCCTCAAATTTCTATAGTGTGTATGTGTCTGTGTGTCTGTGTGTCTGTGTGTCTGTGTGTCTGTGTCTGTAGGTGCTCATGTGATTGAACTGCAGTCCTCATTTTATGTAGCATGTCCCATACTGGCTGAACTATTTTTCCAATAATAAAGTTACTCTTTGAAAACAAGCTTGATATATAATTCCTGTAACATTTGGTAATCTACGGTGAACTGGTTTGGTATTCACATAAATGTGTAATACAATAAAAGCTAGACTATATACTTCAAATCTATTCCAATGTTGACTATAAATTCATGACATTCTCATATGGCATAAATTTAAAGTCTTTATCAATTTTGGCAAAGCTCACAGATCAATAAGTAAGAATGATTCTGATCAATTAACAGCTATTTACTTGTTCTATGTTTCTGTCTTACTTGGCTATGATAACATCTGTGGAATAGCACCCAACATTTTTTCCTGGAATTTTTATGCTAAAATATTCAGACACTCACAGACATAAAGTTAGTGACTCATGCTTTCTCAATGTATGGTTTAGAATTTTTGACAAAAAAAGCTAAAATTATGAAAAAAAAAACCATGAGAAACCTACCACACAAAGTCACATATTGAGCATGTGCTTTAAGCATAGGTAGAGAAAAATTACAAAATTCCATAACCATGTGGCTTTTAGCTAATGCCTCCACATTTTTGTATTTTAAGGTGGCTAAAAGAT
Source organism: Apodemus agrarius (assembly GCA_964023405.1). Classification (NCBI taxonomy): domain Eukaryota; kingdom Metazoa; phylum Chordata; class Mammalia; order Rodentia; family Muridae; genus Apodemus; species Apodemus agrarius. The sequence continues at coordinate 10,364,813 of OZ030020.1, read as the reverse complement.
AAGGATGCCCACAAAATACACGACTGAATGCATGTTAGTTGTTTAGAAAAAAAAAAAACAGAACACAGTGATTGCTACATAAAGTTCCCAGGCAGGGTGCCTTCATCACAAAAGGACACATACACCCTCATTACTAAACAATACTTAATGATGCCATCAAAGTGAGGTACAGAGAATGACTTTATGCAATTATACTACAAGTTGTATAATTTAGCATTATTTCATCTTTGACTGAAGTCCTTTGCTACTTAAACAGAAGCTACAATCAGGCATCCATATTCTAGCAACCTGTAGGCTAGACATCTTGCCATGGCGATGTAGACCCTCTGCTTCAAGTCTCTTAGGGTCTGTATTTTGATCTGAGGCTTAGCTAGGTAAGGAGACATTTCCCAAATTGTGTTGCTTGTGAGAAAATGTGTTTTCTCTGGGACAATGACTTAGTTCATTTGAGAGTTTGTAACCAAAATACTACAGACTCAGCTGGCTAAAAACAACACAGGTTTGTTTCTCCCAAGTGTCATCTGAAACTTGCTCATAGAGTTGATATCTGTAGAGTATTCTCTTTCTAGTTTATAGAATGGAATCTTCCTACTGTGTTCTCATAGGATAGATGAGGAGAGGGATCCTTGAGGTCAACACTAATCACACTCAGTGTGACCCTATATTGTGACCTGTACCTGACTTCATCATATTAGAGGCTAGGATATCAGCAGATTTGGAAAAGGATTGTCAACTACAGATATGATGCCCTCGGTTCCTCATTTGCTGTAGTTCAGAGGCTGGCCTTGACTATCTGCAGTGTGATTTTCCTTACATCTGACAGAGATCGTGAGCATGGGTATTTACTTCTTAAAAGTTAAGGACAAACAGAATATTGTAGAAACATAGATTATAAACTTGAAAAATTGATTTAAGGTTAATATAATTCATCATAGTATAATCTCATCCTATCGTTTCTTTTTACTTCATCCCTAGTAAAAACATCCTAGTGGCTTTTAGCAGTGGGTAAGCATAGTGAAGTGTTATAAAGCTATAATTATGCAGTCTTCACAGGTTATGTGTGACACATCCTTTGAACTGTATTTCCATGGATCTCTATAACTTATTAACAATCAAGATGAGCACTTACATCCCCGATTTACGTTTCTAGGAGCATTTTTTTTCACTTTCCTCTAAATAGAATTTTAGTTGACCATATCACCTTGGTGCTAAAACAAACAATCCACAACCTGAAATCCAAATTGATTTCAGCCAGTCAGAACAGTTCAGGTCATGGCATCCTGCAAACATAAATCAGTAATTACACAAATAAGGAGGAAAGGGCTGAGTTAAAACACAGGTCAAGGACCAGTTCACATGAGCTGCATGCACTAGCAGGGCACAATCCAGAATCCAACTTCCAAATTAGCATCACCTTCTTAAAACAAAACTTTCAACAGAGAAGCATGTGGAGTACTTCATGTCCAGGTCATAACAAGTCATGGTAAAAGCATCCTCAGAGTCTTATAGACATTTACCAGTGATCTCATGGAACACAAGGTTTCTCCAACCCAGACTTTTCCATTCTCTTGCTTATTGCCTCATTGCCTACTTAGAGAACAAGGTGGGTCTCTCTCTCTCTCTCTCTCTCTCTCTCTCTCTCTCTCTCTCTCTCTCTCTCTCTTTCTCTCTCTGTGTGTGTGTCTGTCTGTCTGTCTCTGTCTCTGTTTTTCTCTGCTCTCTCCCTTTTACCATTACATTTTGACTTTATTATATTGAAAAAAGATACTCATACAAATAAAATGGGAACAATAAAAATTCAACAGGTATTAACAATTCATATGTTGTGAAAGGAAAGTATTATGAAACCTGTAGAGGAAATGCAGGTTTTAGAAAGAGTTGGTAGAAACAATTTATACTTTATTATGTTGCTCAAATTGCTCCAAGTAGCAGCATTGTCCCTCAGACTATTTCCACTACTCATGATAAATTATTCATGATAAAATAGTAATAGAAACTAAATTATATAATGGTTAGTCTTAGTATAGCAGGAAACATCAATATATTAAGATCACACACACACACACACACACACACACACACACACACACTTGCTAGTAACATATGCCCAGTCTTTGTTTTCATCCTAAAATCTCAGCTAAAATTTTTGATTCCTAATGACAGGAAAACATGAGATTAAAGATAAAACATCTCTAACTTTTTGAGATAAAAGTAATATATTGATCTCTTTATACTTAATATGAAGACACAATTTAAAAATCATAAAATCATGTGAAGTTAAATGGTAACTATGAACCAAAATTGCTAAACTCTAGAAGGCCATTTGTCTAGCCTCCTCAAGACATAGATTTGAGTCACAAAATGCTGAAAATGAAATCAATTTTTAAAAGAAAGTAACACGAATTAGAAATTAGGATGTTTTGGAACAATGTGTGAGTTGATAAGTGATTTTTTTCAATTAGATGTATCAACAGTGAACAACTATATCGTAACAACTGAAGTTATGAAGGGCTGTGTACTGAGAAAAATTATGAATGAGGTTGCAAGAAAATAGGATTCTGAGATGCAGAAACTGAAAAACAATATGGCAAACTGAAAGAGAAATGAATAAAAAGAATGAAAAGAAAAACAAATTCCCGAATTTTGTAATAAGATCATTCAGAATCGCTGCTTTGTTTTCCTATAATATTTTTTTAAATAAACTTACTAAAACCATCAATGAAGAAATAGCTCATAAAACATGAGAAAATCTTTGTCACCTATTTGTCTGATGAGATTTATCTCTGTCTTTTTGTCTAAAACTCTGTGTGTGTATGTGCATAAAATATACATTTTTCTGGTGTAAAAATTAAAGTCTGAATGCTTACCATATCTGAAACCTTGTAGCACCTGCCTGCTCCCCACATTGCAGGCGGATCATACCCTCTGTGATTTATCACAGCCACGATTTGGACTGAAGAAGGGGGCATTAGTCTTCAGTGTGTATGTATAAAGTTTATTTTAAAAAAATGATGGGATTGTTTGATGTTGCAGAGACTCGAGTGAATTACCAAAATATCTTCTTATGTATATGCAAATATTCTGAAATATAAAATTAAGAAGCATATTTTTCTAGTTCTTAGTCTTTCAGGACTAGTACACAATTTTGAAGAAATCACAGTAAGAGCTACATGCAAAATTCATAAGATATCAAATATAAGCAAATGCAAACCAATAATGCCATATTATATAAAATTTAAAAATGATACAACTGTAAATACATAGAGAGCATGTTGCAAAATGGAAGACATAAATAAAAATAAAACATCAAGCCTAGTTTCTGTCAATATAGAGAGACAGATAGCAAGGTGTAAAGAAATCCCTTGATCGGCAGCAGCTAGCAATTTCAAGAAAAGCATGTTACTAAGTGTAGGCTTGAGTAGGTCACAGAAGACAGTTGTAACACACACTGTGTCTTTGTGAGGGTATCTGTGGATAGAATTAGCATCAAGATCTGTAGATTTAATAGGTTACCCTCACAAATATTATAGAAATTATCCAGTTCATTAACGATCTGAATTTTTAAAAAGGGAAGAGAAAGCATATACCTTCTTTGTATGCTTTCTGTCTTAGTGAGCTGAGGCATCTATACAGTCTTCAGCGCTTACTTCTCTCATCTTCTCATATCACTTTCTCTCCTCTCATGCTCTCATCTGCCCTGGTCTTAACTCCTCTCATCTCGTCTCATCATCTTCCCTTATTTTGTGCTCCCAACTGAGATTTACATCATCAGCTCCCCAGTTTCTCAGACATTAAATATCACATTGACCCCCACTGCTGCACTTCCCTGCAACTCCAGCTCATAGATGACTAGACACAAGTAGATCCTGGGATTTCTGAGCCTCAGTAACCTTGTGACAGAAGTGGCAATTATGCATAATTTATTCTCTCTTGCTTCATCTCTGTCTGTGCACATACCTGTCATCTATTTATATAGATCTTTCTATCTATCTATCTATCTATCTATCATCTATCTATAATCTATGTATCTATCTATCATATATATATATATATATATATATATATATATATATATATATATCAGCTATCTCTACCTAGTCTATCTAATAATATATATCTTAACTATTTATATCTATCTTGATCTACCTACCTACCTATCATCTATCTATCATCTATCCTGTTTATATATCTATCTTCTACCTACCTACCTACCTACCTATCATTTATCCTGTTTATATATCTATCCTCTATCTACCTGTCTGTCTGTCAATCTCTCTCTCTCTCTCTCTCTCTCTCTCTCTCTCTCTCTCTCTCTCTCTCTCTCTCCCATCTATCTATCTCCCTATCATCTCTACTTCTAGATATCTATCTTCTTTTGATATAAACTCTTCTAGAGAACTCTTTTTATTAGACCAACCTGACCTTTTTTTTACATTTTTTAATTTAATTTTTATTTTCTATATTCTATGTTTACATTCCAAAGGCTTTCCCCTCTAGATATCTATCTTAATCTCCATCATCCCCCCCCATAATTTTAAGAATATATTAGTTCAAGTTATTCTTTCCTGTGAAATTCTGGTTAAACCATAACGAATAAAAATTGTTAATATACAAGACATTTTCTGAAGACTTCAGATATCTTCCAGAACCTAAAGAATATGTTCATCAGTAGAATTTGTACATCTATTTTTTTATTGTCCTTCTCTTACAAAAGTTAAAACTTTGGCCATGTCCCTACAGACCAAGTCTTAGTCTAAATTATAACTTCAGGATTCTGCAAATGTTTTATGTACTAGCTGCTACTCATGGTTCTAGTAACTTTGGAGCAGAGGCTTTTAAGATCCCAAAAGTCTTCTCATGTATTTTCATGGTTTTCTGAGAAATAAAAGGTTATAACACATGTTGACAACTTGCAATATCATCTAAACAAGATATCAGCATACTTTATAGATTCACTATGTATGTCAGTCAGTTCCCTAACATAAAAGCTACCGTATGCTTGCAAAAGGTGTAAGCATTTGACCATGTAACTATAATAACCAACTAAAATGAAAAACAAAAACAAAAAAACACACTTGCTAGAGTGCATACCGAGTAGTTAAGAACACGTGACACTCTAGTGGAGGACCCAAGTTCAGTATCTAACATTCACATGTTGGTACATAAATATCTGCCTACAGTTCCACAGGATCTGATACACTCTTCTGATATTTATAGGCACCCGGCATGAATATACATTATATGCACATGCAGAAGAATCCTTAATATATACTCCTTTAGATTTAGTTTTAAAGGTAAGAACAATCTATCATGTTGGTTACCTTTAATTTTGGTGCATTAAATATTTTAATTATAAAAACCATTTCAGTCTCTAAGAATCTTAAATAAGAAGAAATATGTATCATTAGATTCTAGACAAATACTATCTTTGAACATATAATGAGTTAGATTTACAGAAGTATCACTTTAATATGTAACTGTATACTTCAAAAACACCCAAGGTGTAAAAGTTCATGTGAAATAAGTAAGATATATATTTGAAAATGCATTTTCTCAGAGATGTTTCTCCTAGTACATTAAATTCGCATCATACAAACAAATAAAAGATACATCAAGAGTAATTGATTTTTTACTATTTCTCACATTAATTGTGATTAACACAGAGGCTGAGAAAGATGACCAAAATGGAATCTTCTACAGTTGCCAAAAATGGATGATCAAGTGTTCATACCCATAAGTCTATAGGAGTATTTTTCACTCAAACCACCATAGTGAGAATGGGTTACATTTTAACTTTTGTGATTTTCACTTACCACATTTGATGTTCTAATTTTCAGTGTAGACTAAATATAAAATTACCATTTATGAGACATTATACTATACACACAAAACACTGATTAAGAGGTAAAGATGCAACACATGATATTGTTATACTCCTGTCAATTATCACAATATATTTTCCATTTTATTTTGCACAAATGTTTTGCATTTTATTTCACAATATACTTTATATGGAGGTAATTATATTATACAATTAAGTAATTGTTCTATTAACATACTTCTGTGATATATTTAAATATCTTATTCTAATTAAAGTGCTTATTGCAAAGTGATCAAAATAAAAATGAAGACTTCTTGATTGTCTGGTTTAATTCTTAATCATGTAAATGTCTCAAAATTACTTATTTGAAACTGAAAGTGACAGAAAGAGAAATGTGTCTCTGAGATCATTTATATAGCACATTCTAAAGTACAAGAATTGCATCTAGATTGTTCTCTCAATTTTTAAAAAATTTTCTCTGTTCACAGCCTCTTAAATCTCCCATTTTTCATAAAAATGAAATCTTTGATTCAACTTTAGTTGGGATTTAATAAAACTGAGAAACTGTCTGCCAACAAGGTGAACATAAATCATTTTCTTTAAGGCTAAAAGAAGAAACTATCTAGAACTTCCAGTTTAATATGGTTGGGAGTCAGAGATTTATATGAGGGATACCTCTTGAGCCTAATTTTATCTATGTTAAAACAATGAGCCAACAAGTCTTTAGTTAAACTCTCATTTTAAAAAATAAATTAAAAATGCTACTACAAAACACGCTAAATATCATTTGAACATTATTGAATTTCTTATAGCTGTGGGGTGAAATATGGAGTTCAATAGTATAGATGTGAAATCTTTGTGGATTAAAAACTTTATTATTACAAAGATGTCTTAATCTTAATGGTATACAAGGAACCACACAAACTCCTGTAGGTAGTCTAAAATAACTTGTGAAAGTGACTAATTCAGTCTTTCCTTTACAAATTGCAAGAATTATTAACAGTAATATATAGAACTTAATATTTTATGTTACAGAAATCATTTTTGAAATACAGATCAAAAGACAATAAAAATAATATCTATTTTTAGTAATATCTAGTAATATCTATTCACTGTATTTCTAGAAGACAACACCCTTTATCAGAGAACTAATTTTATCAACAAAAGGTCATGCTGTGGTTGCTTAATGGAGGAGACTCTCAGTGTAACTAACTGTATGAATATCACTGTTCAGGATTATATCAGTCAGAGTTTCCATTCCTGGACAAAACATCATGACCAAGAAGCAAGTTGGGGAGGAAAAGATTTACTCAGCTTACACATCAATGCTGCTGTTCATCACCAAAGAAGTCAGGACTGGAACTCAAGCAGGTCAGCTGATGCAGAGGCCATGGAGGGATGTTATTTACTGGCTTGCCTCCCCTGGTTTGCTCAGCTTGCTTTCTTATAGAACCCAAGACTACCAGCCCGTGGATGGTACCACCCACAATGGGCCCTCCCCCCTTGATCACTAATGGAGAAAATGTCCCACAGCTGGTTCTCAAGGATGCACTTGCCCAACTGAAGCTCCTTCCTCTGTGATAACTCCAGCCTGTGTCAAATTGATACACAATGCCAGCCAGTACTATAGGATTATAAAAATGCACACACAAATTGGATTTAATAAAAAATGGGATTTAAGAGTGAATAAACTAAATGGTGAAGACAGTGTAAACACTATATGTTATTAGCTTGTTTTTTCTTTTACACATTCTTACATAATGGAATACTCACCATTTACCGAGCAGTTATACCCTTTGTATTCTGAACTAAACATTTTTCATACCGTGTCACTACACTTCTCAGAGTGATAATGTATAAAAAATTTTTGATCTACTCCACAGGGTTGAGTTGTTCCACCTAATCATTTAAGGGCATTAGAAAACACACTAATTGTCTTTGGTAAAAATCCCCTTTGAATACCTAATATTTTTTCAATGTTAACATTATTTAACAATAAACACAGCATTATTCAAGATTTTGCATGGCTATGTCTGTAGCTTATTAATCTGATGTAAATAGTTATTTTCTATATAACATTCATTTCACATAATTTTACCAAAGTAAATGAAATATAACTAATTCATTATCATGTAAAATCTCACATACTTCTCAAATCTTAATGATTTGTCTATAAGAACTACTAATCTAAGATATTTTAATGAAGAATAAACTAAACATTCCCTTAAATAAAAATAATATATTATTTTGTCACCCTGGTGGACTAGTTCATGGTACTAGAAGTTACTCTGCACAGTACCAAAGGATTTATTTATTTATTAGGGTAAGCATTAACCCAGCTACAAATTCTAACGTCTACAACAGTGAGTTGCCTTCATGATCTATTGTTGCAATGGTGGCACAAATGTAGGGGTAGTAACCAACTATTATTTGGTTGTATTTAAGGCCCACTTCATGAGCTGGAACCCATGCATAACAATGCATTTACCCAAGAATCTGAGACTTGATATGAGACTAGATACGTACAGTAAAGACAAATACCACTGTTTCACTGAATGAATACATCAATATGACCCCTGAGCCATTTCACGATACTCATAGACCTTTGTCTTGTTTAGTCATCATCGAGGAAGCTTTATTTTGCAGTAAATGGGGAAAATACAGAGATTCTCCACTGGGATGTGTGCTGAGATGTGAGATCTTATACTGCTCAGTGGTAAGCTGGATGTCCTCATTTAATCCCTCCCATCAATGCTCAGAGAGCTGTGCAGAAAAGGAGGCAGGAAGATGATGAGTCCGTGGTTATGAGAGACACAGAAATGAACTAAGAGAGCGTGGCAGCATGCACCTGGCCTGCACAGTCCCAAGTCAGATACAGTTCCAGCACTGAGAAGATAAGGGGACAGAATCATCCCTATAGAAGCTATATCTAACTGCCATTCACTAGCTAAGGAAAAATCTGTTTTCTCCAAAGGAGAGTTTCCAAGTATACAAACTGCAAATACTGGTAGGTACTATCCCCAGCAATAAATAACCAGCACCACATTTACTTTGTATTTTTTGGAATTTTTTTTTTTTTTGGCTTATAATGCTTTGGCCATTTTAATTCCTTGCAGGTCTTTTGCTTATATATTATGATTTCCTTTGTTGTTGTTATTGTTGTTATGGGATTTCTTTGTAGAGTGTGTATGTCTCCATGTCTGTGTTTATGTTCTCTCTTTCTGCCTCTTCTTCTTCCTCCTTTTCTCTCCATCTCCCTCTCCCTCCCTTTCCCTCTCCCTTTCCCTTCCCTTCCCTCTCCTTTCTCCTCCCCCTTCTCTTACCCCTCTCCCTCCCTCTCTCTCCCTCTCCCTTCCTTCTCCCCTTGCCTCCTCCTCTCCCTCCTTTCCCTCTCCCTCCCTTCATTATTTGTCTTCTAAAAAGAAAAGATGCGGGTTTGGGTGATGGGAAGGTGGGAGGCTCCTAGGGAAAATCCAGGGAGAGAAAACTATGATCAAAATATATTGCATGGGAAAAGATATATTTCAGTTTTTTTTAAATCCTACTCTAAATCTTAAAAAAAAAGTAAGTCTAAGCAGGCAACACTAATTTATACAATTTAAAATCTTTGATAACAAGTTGGCATCCTAATGCAAGCATTTTGACATAAGCTTTGTAACCTTGTTTACTACTTAATTTATTAAACTTATCTTAAAGTGATAGCATATTGTATAGCTGTGTAAATATATTTTCTAGCTTTATTCTGTGAAAATTTTACTACATTTAATTCAAAGTACTTTTAGAAGACATTAAGACCCAAAGACATGAATTAGACTGTGTTCAGCAAGGCATAGAAAATCAACACTGCAGGTTTTTGCTTTCATATCATATCCTGCTATGTGTCAGCTTTTCTGATCACCTTTCCTTCGATATGTTTTCATAGCACTTATTATAAGTGTCAGTTTGCATGTGCTCTTCAGGTCGTCAACTGCTTTATTTTATATGAGTGGCAACACTGCAGGTGAACTTACAGCAGCATTCTCACAGATACATGATGTAATGTCTTCACACTATATTTTAGAAAGCAATGCCATGACCATGTGGTAGGGATTTTCAGATCCACCAGATTCTTACATGCCTAGAACTGTAAGTGTGTCACTCACTGGCTAAACTGGTACAATGCGAAATGCAACTGTGGTCCTGACACTGTTTCTTTGTATTTTGTGAAGTATTGTAATATGGATATCTTTTCATTTCCCGTTGTGTCTTCATTTTGGTAAAATTTTCTCTCTCCTTGAAGACAAGTCACCTTATCTTTACTAGCATTCCACCTACTATGGAATTTAGATTAACATTAAAACACATACACACACACACATACACATACACACAAAACACCACAACCATACCATACCCCCACACACACTCACACATCAGCAGCAGCATCACCACCACCACCATGTCTAACTAATTTAAAAAGGTAATGATGTACACAAATCTATGTAGAATCTATCAAATGACTGCTGAGATGATAAATAGGTTTAAGTGGTAATTAAAGTATATTGATTTCGGTGAAAAGGTTTTTGGTATTATGAAAGTCATAATGAACTCAGTGATAAAACTTGTTTTCATTTGCCTTTACATATACTGTTACAAACTTCATCAATCTCAGACTTTATCATCCCCTGTTTCATTATTCAATTTTCTGCCTCATTAGACATGTGTAGTTTTTGATGTTGTTAAAAGCCATGGTACAGTTAAAGTGTGTTATATTGTATCTTAAAATCACTGTAAGTAGATATAATTGAAGCTGTGAAGACATATCATGATAAGCTAGCTCAGTGCTGCATCCTAAGAGGAGAACATGTTTCTTTTTGGCTATTGCCCTCTCTTGCGTTGTCCCTGGTCAAGATTATGTATTTTTAACCAAGAGCCTCAGGTATTAAATTGTAGTAGCTATTGAATGTTTTGTAGGTAAGGAAGTTATCTTAATTTCTAATTAACTGCTGGAAATGTATCCTCTAATGGCATTTCATCACACCGGGGATGGGGTCAGCAGTAGCACACTCACCAAGAGTCATTTCATCAAATGAAGCTGTCAGGTAGGGAAGGTTTCTGTGGACATTTGCATATCTCTTCCTCTCCTCATTTAAACTGCTATCCATCACTCAAATTGTCATGTAATTTAGCGCTATCTAGTTTGTCAAAATCACTACTACCTAGGTCAACTATATCTTCATACTATTGCAAGCATCTGAACTAAAATAAATGTTGATTCAATCTTACTAAAAGACATTAAGAGATAAATGAGGGTACTAGTCATTATTTAACATATCTGTGATGATCTACACAGAAAATTTAACATAATGTTCTGAGTCCCACAGGAAATTTACATTCATCTACTGCTCATTGATTTTGTGTCACCTTCTACTATGTATGATATATTGCCTTGAGGAATTATGTTTCTTGTTTTGCCAACTCTTTAGTATTAAAAAATTCTTGGCTTGGTTTTCACTGCCTCTAAAGAATTCCTATGAGAAATATCTTTTCATCTCCTCTAAATAATCAAAACCTTGCTTTACTAGTACTTGGGAGAGCATTAACAATGAACCAGTCACCCATTCTAGGGAGAAGTTTACTCTTCATATCCGTGTTATTCTTGGAGAATGCTGCTGATGAAATTAATAAAATGTTTTAGTGAAAATCCTACCCAATGTTGGGTATTTCATTCTTTTGGAGACAGGACACCACCAATGTGTAGAAAGAGACAAGTTTTCTTTCAATTAAGATGGCTTTAGGAAGAACAATGCCTTACACATATGATCTGTGCTTATTGACCATGCCAAATTGAATGCTATCTTTTATACTGGTAAAAAATTTACAGTTCATATTTAAAGTGGAATTTTATAAACTATGAGGTATCTGTTATATTACAGAAAGAGAGTGTTATGGAAAAACTGCTCAGAATAGTTGCCATAATGTTCTAATTTTCTAAATTATTCAAAAATTATAAATTTTCCTTATCAATTTAATTCATGTAAAGAAATTGTTAAAATCAACACTTTAGACAGGAATTGCTATGTATTATTGGCTTTAACAGAGTATATATGACAAATGGAATATTAGAGCTTTCTGTATTGTTAGTTTTTTTAAACATAAATTATTATTTTAGAGTAATAACAAGAACTCTCACTGTCACCCTTTTCTCATTCTTAACAAAGTGTAGCACATGAGTTTTAAGTCTTTGTGTAACTGTGTTCCATTAGTCAGGGACTATTTGTTTGGGCTTGGTTTTGTTTCCTTCAGATTCTTCATTTTAACACATGGTTTCTCACTGGAGTCGAAAACAGCCTGGAACTATGTAGCCAAATACGACACCACACCTTTGATGATATTCCTGCCTCACTGAGTTCTATAGTAAATTATGTCACATATTATGTATTAATCTGCATTGTCAAATACTAATGTATATGTTTTTATATATGGATATGACATTTCTCTCTCTGAATTTGTACAATAGTGATAGATTTAATGTTATATTTTATGTCATCAATATCTTCAATAATAACAAATGATAAATACATATGGGTCCAATCTCTTTCAATTGAATATAAAATCCCCACACTGTTTGTTATTCTGAAATATTTTCTAATATCCACAAATATGTGCTTTGCATGTCCAACCAAGTTCTGATAATGAATATTATTGAACTTTGAAGTTAAATTTCTTTGTCTTTTAGCAGTTATAATAATTGAATAATTCTAATTGTTACTAGAGGAAATCCTAGGTAATACAGGCAAGAGGGAGATACGCAAGCTTTTACAAAATCTGTCAAGGGATATTATGTCAGAATCAGAACAAATGTACTATGCAGAAAGGAAGAAAAGGGTAACATAGAAGGTGTAGAAGAAGTGAATTTAGAGATAGGAGAAAAAACAAATGGTACAGTAAAATCTGCAAGTTTTAGTGTCTGGACTTCACATTATATTTCTTATCTTTGTGATGTTCATCAAAAGTTTGTTTTCACTAATTACACATCTACCCTGGAGTCACAACCTAGGCAGCATACTGATCAGATATTATCAGTTACTTAAGCCCAGATAACTAAATTTTTTTGAATGAATCCAAACTACTGAAAAGTAATCTCTCATTTTCTTAAAGCATTCCAAAGCTTGCCAATGCAAGGATTTAAAAATAGAAGTCCCCAAGCATTAAGTATTTGATAATATCTACCTTTGTATCAGATCTTTTTTTGGAAAATAAGTCATTTTGAGAATTAGAGTTTTCATTTGTATGTCTATTAATGTGTGTATAAAGCATAGATAGAATAGTTAAATATGTAACAAAATATAAATATTCAAAAGTTTTATGATACATTTATAATAACAAAAATATTTTCACATATTTTATGCTCTACGTGATGTTGTTGGTTTTTTTTTAATTTTTATTTTCTATATTCTATGTTTACTTATGCTCTACATGATGTTGTTGGGTTTTTTTTAATTTTTATTTTCTATATTCTATGTTTACATTCCAAAGGCTTTCCCCTTTCCCAGTTCCAAGTGTTTCTTTTGTTATCATTTGTTCGGTTCAAAAGTTTCATAAATACCTGTGCTTAGTTAGCTCATTGTTGCAGGCGTTTTCCTGTCCAATTTCATCAGTACAGAAAGGATCTATGATTGGACAGGGAAATAAGGGGCAGAGCTAGGAGTTGTGGGGAGAGGGTGCAGAGGCATGTGCATGAGGGAAAAGTGAGAAAGTCACAGGTCGGAGAAGAACCAGAATGGCTTCAGAAGTTTTTGTTTGTGTTTCGTAAGGTTAGAAATATTGAGATAAAGCTTATCACTTTTAATTGGCTTTGAAATTACTGTATTGATATCTTGTAATCGTGTCTATAACATACATCTAATTAAATAAGCTTTAAGAGTTGTGCCTCTACCTGGTTAACTATTAAGCTTTAAGAGCTTTGATTTTCTTGGTTACTGGAATGTGGGTCCACCGATGGCGGAGAAGGAACACAGCTGAGATGCTGTGAGAGCTAACTGGGAGAGATTAGCTCAGCTGCATGAACCACTCTGAGTAGGACCCTGCCAGGACTTGGTGCTGAGGCCTGGTGGGGCAAGAGAGTTGGCGGGTCTTTCTTTTTTAATATTTTCCACCACAGATCATTTTTCTACAAAATCAGCTGAGCAAAAGTAAAAGCAAAAGACAGACAGTAGTCAGAGGAAAATGAGCAGACGAAGGGCGCACCCTTCGGAGAGGCTAAGTAAACGGGTTCCAGCAGTACCCACTTACTTGTACCTTTGTCTAGACGGGAGTCCATAAAATTCTCCCTTTCCCTTCACATTTGTATGTCTATTAATATTGCCATTGTAACACGCGTGCGTGGAGAGAGAGAGAGAGAGAGAGAGAGAGAGAGAGAGAGAGAGAGAGAGAGAGAGAACCACTAAAACCAACAACAATAATCAAAGGAGACAATATCATTTTGAGAGTAGGGGCACATGAGGGAAGAGGAAGTTTATTGGGGAAGGACTATAAGGAATTGGAGTAGGAAGGCAAATGTGACTTAATTCTATTTAAATTAGTTTAAAAAATCAGCTCTAAGGCTAGGTTTTCAATATCAGGTATAATAGAATTAATCAATTAATTATGAAAAATGTAAATGACCCAAAATATATAGAAAGTAAATAAAACACATTAAATCAGGAGGGGTAGGATGTCAGCCATCAGTGCCATTCACTGCAACTGATGAAATTACATAGCTTCAGGGAAAACAGGCCCTCTGAGTCCTGTTTAAAAGAATTCCGTAATTAGATATCTTATTGATCGAATACATACGACTTGTTGAAAATAAAAGCAAAAATATCACTTCTTTTATTCTTCAAAGATTTAAAAACTTTCAGGGCTTTGGTAAACAAATTGAGGGTCTGTTACCCCCCAAAGCAAGGTTTATTTATTCCCTTTACGGTCTGATCATAGCCCCTGTCCACCATGCCCTTCTCTCTTCCCACCCTTTACCCCTTCCCAAAGTCTGTTCCCCTGTTCCCCATAGAGGCCCTCTGTGAGGGAGGATGAGCTTAGTCTTGCTGTTATTTGATGCATAAAACTGGATTTTTGAAATGAGATTTATGTAAATAAGAAAAAGCATTGATGAATTGTTCAGATTCAATTCAGGAAGGAAAACCATGATTCCCGAAATCTCTAACTTAACCAAACAGGTTGACTTCCAAAATGGAAATGAAGAGAACCCTTTACATGGTCTTCAATCTGCTGTCAACAAGTCATCCTTGTTTTGGAATCAAGATGCTGTAGAAAATGCAAACACACAGGAACCAAGTTAGGGCCCACATCTAATATTCTTTTCTTCTCTTAAGAAACTATTTCAAAAATAAGCTATGATGTTGAAATCTGTACCAGTTTAAATACACACATTAGAATGGTCAGATTAATCTCTAAGCCCTTCCACAATGCTGAGCTAATCTCAAAGTACTTCTTCCTAATCTGGACGCTATGTAGCAGAATATTTCTCACCACCTACTATTCAAATGTCACAACTTAAGTAACTCACATTTCTCTATTTTCCATGGGCCAGCACTAAGACCTGCTGTAGTGTCTCTGGAGTAGTCTTCTTGTTTACTTTGTGTTCTATCTGTACCTTGTGGTAAGTACCACAAGGAAATAAAACCTGTGGTGTGTGTGTGTGCACATGTGTGGGTATATCTATGTGTACACACTTGCATATAGGGAAAACTTAGGCTACTATCAAATATCTTTATTTAACTTTTCTAATACTGTCCACCTTTAACCACCACAAGCATTTTGTTGTTGCTAATTTTTTTGAGACAGTTTCTCTCATTGAACTTGAAGCTCACTGACTAGCTAGGATCCTGGCCAACACACCCACAAAGTCTCTAATTTCCATGTCATCAGCACTGGAATTACAGGTGCACACTCTTATCCCTGTTTTCTGCTCGTCTGTGACTTCTAGGCATCCAATCAGATCTGTGGGCTTGCACCGCAAGCTTTCTGTCAACAGCCATTCCCTCATCACCTTCTCTGGGTCTCCTGGTGCAGCTTTCCACTTGACATTTTACATTCAATCCTTTCCTTTACAGATGCAGTAATGAGAACTCTTACATCTCTAAATTTTTCCATGACTAATTATTAATTTTATAATCCAATATATGGATAATAGTACCAAATAGGAACTTATCACAAACTAATTATTAGTACACATAATTTATTTTAAAGTGAGAAATAAACAATTAAACCTAAATAAAGAATAAATGTCTCAGAGAACATTATGTACCAATTATATTTCATACTGTCTATGTTCCTTAATTAATTGAATTCCTTAATCAATCTAATTAATTGAATTAATATGGACTTCACTTTCAATTTTACATTCTTAGGTATACTGTAAATTAACTGTAAATGTAAATGTTTATATTAATAATAATAATAAACATAAGATTGAACACTTAATATTTACATATATATGCAAGTTCTTTAAGAGAAAACATCCTATAATTACATAATATGAATGTTCCTGTTCAAAGATAATTTGCTTAAACTAATTTATTTTTAACAACTTTGAGTAATGGACACAGTATAAAGTGATTAGAAAATACTGTGTCAAAATAATAATAAACTATTTTAAGCCATTGGAAGAAATTAGAATTTTAAAAACTCTATAACTATATTAATCTGTTATTCAAAAGCATGTTTGTTTCTTATTTATTCTTCATATGCATTATTGTCTTACTATGTTCAAGTTATAGAGCAGGTAAACAGTGAGTCTCAAGGACAATTGTCTGTGACCTCAGAGCTTAAAAGCTCAAACAGGAAGAAGGCAAGTTCAAGTCAACCTTAGATTGCTTAGGAAGCTCCTGTGTCAAAATAAGTAAGTAAACAAAAAATTCAGATATGTATCTCTAGTAGTCCATATTAAAATATTAAGCATCTAAAAATTATAATATCTATATCTTAATATTTCAAAGTCGTAACCAAAGAGGGTTCCTGGGCTATAAAACAATTCATATTCTATCCTTGGGATCACATCACCTAATATAATAAAAATTATACCTATATTGACAAAATAATGCAAAACTTATATTATTCAATTTTAGGTAGTCACAATTTATAAAAACATAATAGATAAAAATTTTTTAGATATTTTCTTTATTTACATTTCAAATGTTATCCCTTTTCCTGATTTCCCCTCCAAAAACACCCTATCCCATCCCCCCTTCCCCATGCTCACCAACCCACCCACTCCTGCTTCCCTATCCTGGCATTCCCCTATATTGGGGCAATGAGCCTTCTCAGGCAATAGAGGGCTAATATCCAATATATACAAAGAACTCAAGAAGTTAGACTCCAGAGAACCAAATGATCCTATTAAAACATGGGGTAGAGAGCTAAACAAAGAATTCTCCACTGAGGAATACCAAATGGCTGAGAAGTAACTAAAGAAATGTTTAAAATCTTTAGTCATCAGGGAAATGAAAATCAAAACAACCCTGAGATTTCACCTCATACCAATCAGAATGACTAAGATCAAAAACTCAGGTGACAGCAGGTGCTAGCGAGTATGTGGAGGAAGAGGAACATTCCTCCACTGCTGGTGGAATTGAAAGCTAGTACAACCACTCTAGAAATCAGTTTGATGGTTCCTTAGAAAAGTGGACATAGTACTACCAGAGGACCCAGCTATACCACTCCTGGGCATAAACTCAGAGAAGATGCTCCAACATGTAATAAGGACACATGCTCCACTATGTTCTTAGCAGGCTTATTTATAATAGCCAGAAGCTGGAAAAAATCCAGATGTCCCTCAACAGAGGAATGGATACAGAAAATGTGTTACATTTACACAGTGGAATGTGTAGAAAGCTAGTCAGTCACACAATTCCCCATAACCTCATATGTAAAAGTGACTTTTATTCACCTAAGATAATTCTCAGAGACTTGTTGCCCCAGTTTGCTAACCTAGGCTTAGTCTCAGAAGTTTCTGGCCTCCAATCTAATCTAGACCTAAAAAGTTTTCAACCTCTGCGATTTCCTACATATTCAGCTCATCCCTTCTTTCTAAGCTTTGCCTGATTGCCTGGTTCAAGTCAGCTATTCTAGCTCAAAACTCCTTCTCAAGCTTATTGATTCAATCTGGCTTCTCTCAGCTTCTCACTGAATTACTCTGCAAACTAACTCTGGCAATTTGTTCTAATCTTTGTGCCCCTTGTTATTCTCTGGCTTCAACTGCCTCTGCTGACTTGCATTATACTGCATGAACTCAACTCTACTGCACTGGTCTTACTTACTATAATAACTCACCATTGACTCAACTCCTAATCATTTAGTAACCCATCTCTACTTAACTGAATCTCTCTCTCTCTCTCTCTCTCTCTCTCTCTCTCTCTCTCTCTCTCTCTCTCTCTCTCTTTCTCTCTTTCTCTGAGCTGCTTTAAAATAACTTTTCTCCTGAGTTTTGGGGAGGTTCTATCTCTTACTCATTCTCTCAAATCTTTCTTTGATTCATCACTTTGTCTGTCCTTCAAGTAGATGCAATTGTTTGGAATTGAAGGCATGTACTAAAGGGTTTCAGCCAGAGGAATTAAAGTTGTGTACTAAGGATATATCTCCATTTCAGCCAGATCACACAGACCTAGAAGGTCTTTGATATGTTCACAGCAGTCATGTGACTGGATTAAAATTCCTATATACTAATGAGTCTTCCTCTATAGGAAAGAAAGGCTGTTTACAGGCACTATGATATATCCATGAGGAAACGCTTCTAGTCAGTTCATTTCAGTTTTTCTCCAATGTTGGGTATGAACACCTAGTCGTTATATGAATTGCATCTAACTTTAGCTGAAAATTTAGTGACAGTTCTGTATCTATTTCACATTGGTGGTGTTTGAAACTGTATGAAATTTTGAATTTAAGTATCATTTCAATTGTCTCTTCATCTTGATGGTTAAATAAATACTTTTATGAACTCTTCAGTATTCACGAATATCTGATTGCTTAGTGTTCATCCCAGAGTTCCTCTTCTGTATCCTTTTCATTTTTTGTAATAGCTGAGATATAATGTTTTTACAATATATAATATAAATATTAATAAAGGCTTTGCTTATAATTTCAATCATCAAATGTCCATAGAACTCTTTGCCTTGAGGTTCAAAGATCATTCAAGTAATAAAAAATGCACACATAACACACACACACACACACACACACACACACACACATATATATATATAGACATTCAAACTACTCAACATAACACAAACTTAATGAAGCTCAAAAACTAGCCCCTCCATTATCTCTGTGTAATTTTTATTCAAAAAAGTACAATCCATGGATGAAATCATGATGAATTAGCCACACACAGGCAGAATGGATCAGAACTGCTACTACTAGTCACTCTGTCACAGCCAAGATTAAATATTTTGAAAGAGAACTCAATGATATATAATTTGTAAAAGAAGGATTTGACAGAATGTACAACTTTCATTTAAGCAAAAATAAGCAATTATAAACAGATTTCAATATCAAACATATTACATGTGTGCCAGGATTTAATACTTTCTTTACATTATCAGAATTATCATAATTATCAACCCAAAACATTTTGAAAGCCTCCGTATTGATAAATAAATAGGTAATATTATGAGATTGTAGACTAAAAGTGAGGCATGACATTTGTTATGAATACATGTAAATTTGAGTAAAATTATGAATAGAAAGGTAGTCTATGGCACTAGTCAGTTTCCAGAGGTACTTCAGTAGCTTAAATACAGAAAATAGAAATTTTACAAGCCTTTGCTTCTGTTATGTACAGGGTGTTAATCATAACTAAACCATCTTCTAGTACTCTTGTAGATAAAATAAATGTACAAATATTGCATGTCTAATTAACTATTTTCTCTTGTATAAAACCATCACCTCTTTCAAAACAATGGCTTCTCTTTTGAGGGAAAGAGTGATATGTTGGCTCCAGGGACTTGTCAGAAGTCAACTTGGGCCTGGGGATCTAAACAACAGTTTTAATAAACTAGAACTTTCACATTACCTTGTCATATATCATGTTCATTATGAGTCATGTTTTTACTTCTGAGAACTCTGTTGTTTAAAGCAACAGAAATTCATCTGCCTTTTCTCAGCAAGTCAAGGAGGCCTAAGTCAAGGACTTTTCTGTGCAATTCTGTTCTGTGCAAGGCTGTTAGCCCAGGAATTCTGAAGCTCTGTTGTGAGAAGCTTTAACAGAACCCTTCCCTTCATTTTCACAAGTGCTTTGTGTCTGTGGGTCCTTGTTTCTTATCTGTGTTATGACAGGAAACTCAGCATTTGAACTGTGTCTTGGCAGAATCCTTGTCAGTCTCATCAGGAGACCATTAATTATATCTGTATCCCCTCACAAAAATGTCATAGACAGGGAAATATTTATTTAGAATCATTTTTAGAGAGACATAGGCAGTCACATAAATTGTCTCAGTTCTGTTACGGGCAGAAAATGGTGTCCTGTGACACTGAAAGCGTGTGTAATATAAAAGCAACTTTTATTCACCTGATGTAATTGTCATCTGGGAGGCTTACTGCGGAAGAAGCTTACCCTTTCTAGTTCCTTCTGAACACTGGCTGGTTCAATTCCTCTGTTCTGGCTGAAACTACTCTCCAAGCTGATTGATTCAATCTGAGTTTTCTCAGCTTCTCATTGAATTGCCCTGTTTGCCCTCAAATGCACTTTGGCAATCTGTTCTCATCATCTGGTTGCTTCTGATTCTCTGGTTCATTCTGTCTTCACCTGTGTCTAGTTTCTTCATTTTGCAACCTGGCTCTCTAAAACTGTCCCTAAAATACCTGCCTCTAAACTCAATGAACTGAACTGTGAAGAACTCCACTCCATTGCACTGCCTCCCAAATCACTGACTCAACCCAACTGACTGGCTCATCTGACAGGCAGGCTCCACTGTACCAAATTTAACAGACCTGACTAGAGTTTAGAGATCTGCATGCCTCTCTCTCCTGAGTGCTGGGATTAAAGGCCTGGACCTAGTCTTTTCTTTACTTGTAACTTGTTCTATACAAGGCTGGCCTGGAACTCAGAAATCTGCTTGACTCTGTCTCCAGGATTAAAGGCATGTCTGTATTTTATCCTGATCACACAGACCTAGAAGGTCTTTGTATGTGATCACTTCCTAGAGCAGCCATGTTGCTGGATTGAAATTGCTCTGCAGTGTAGAAGTGAAGAGACCACAATGAGCAAAAAAATAAATAAATAAATAAATAAATAAATAAATAAATAAATAAAATAAATAAAAATAAATAAAATAAAATAAAGCCTTTCAGAAGAAGTTTCCGTAATCAGAGCACTTTCCCTTAAAGTTCTATTTCATTACCTTCTAATATCACAGGAAGAATTAGGCCTTCAGCATGCAGGCATTGGCTCAGAGACAATAGACAGACTCCAGTTGTAGTCTCCAGTCAGTATATTGAAGACAAACTATTGAAGAATAATAGCATACATAGTAGGTCAATGCTGGAAAAAATAAGCCATGAAAACTGAGCTTAAATAGGATGCATATGAGTGGATTAAAATCATTTTCAGTGCTCAGAATTGTTACTTGCTGATATTGACATAAATAACAAAAATGGGTTATGGTATCAGAGAAAGAAAGAAATAGAAATAAGAATGAATTTTTAAATATTTTAACAGGTAGAAAACACAGCATTAAAATATTCTTCAACAGGTAGAGAATAAGATAAATATGGAAAGGGGGGAATAAATTTCATTTCTGGGAGAAATATAAAATTTTTGTAATAAAATTTGCATTTCACATGAGCAGCATGTTTTCAAATATGAAATGATCCACCTGGTACTGTAGTTTTATGATCATCTGTTCTTATCCTATGCATAGAGATTGTGCACATGTTTGTCACTGGCATAGTGCCTACCCAAATGGAAACAAAACTCTAATTGAACTAATAAAATATGAGTGTGCCTGCTTAAGAAACACAATGAGTTACTTACTCAGGCATCTTCTCCTCAATTTTTTCAGCTGCCATCTCTAGGAGAACATCCACATTCTCTAATAGTTCTGACCCTGACTGTCAAAAGTAATATAAGGAAACTAACCCATGAAACTAAAAATCCCTAGTGTTATAAATGATTACCGAAATGCGGTCAAATGGTGGAACAGCATTACATTCATATTTACATGTGAATAGCTCTTATAGAAAGCAACCACAGAAACACTCACAGCTGGCATCTTGCCAAACTTGATGGGGAATCCTGAAAGCACTACTCTACGTTAGTAGATGCTGAGGAGAAAATATCTAGGCTCCTATTCAGCATCACAGATGACATCTTCATGATCACAACTAGGCTGCAAAGTGCATTAAAGACACACAGATTAACAAATAAGTGAATCTTGTGTATTTACAGATTACAGGGTCCTCTAAGCATGTATACCTTATCAAGTCTGCTTTCCAGTAAACTAGTCCCATCTAATGAATCCAACATGTGAGCTCTATAAGATCTTGTTATTTAGGACATCTTTCGAATATCACTAACATTCAATAGCCCTTCAAGATGAAATTGTAACTACATATTAACAGTAGCAAAAGAAAATAAATTTACCAAGAGTTCAAGACATAGGATAAATCATGAAATACTGTTGAAAACTGAAACAATTTAAATACGTGTAAATATATGTAGCTGAGTGTTACATCAATGAACGAGGAGGCCATGAATTTGAAAGAGAGAAATGGGTGATATAGGAGAGGACTTAGAAAAGTGGTTCTCAACCTGTGGGTCACACTCTCTCTGAGGGGTAAAAGACCCTTTCACAGAGATCTCCTAAGACCATCAGAAAACACAGATATTTATTTCTATTATGATTCATAACAGCAGCAACATTATAGTTACAATGTAACACCAAAAACAGTTTGCTGGTTGGGTGGTCACCACAATAAGAGGAACTGTGTTAAAGGGTCTCAGCATTAGGGAGGTTGGGAACCCCTGCTTCAGAATGAGCGATGAGAAGAAAGAAATGATCATTGTAGTACAATCTCAAAAAAAATTAAAACAATAAAAACCAAGTCATAAAAATACACCACGTTCACTGACGTGAACACCTAGTTTATCTGTGGTAGCCATATCATTAAATGTCTGATCCACACACCCAAAACACTCACTCTTAAAAATCTCACCTACTTTGCCGAAACTAGCAGCATGATTTCACATGGAAGTACAGGGGAGCCAGCACATTCAAATTAATCTTCATGAGGCATGAAGTTGTTAAGTCTCACGCCTTCTGAAACAGAGCTTAAAAAAGGAGCAGGGTGATTAGGACCATGAAATACTGAGGTGTATACACAATTGTTACACTAGGACAAGAAATGAACATGCAGGTTTACATTCAGCTATGCTTTGCCAAGTGGCATGTTAGTCATTGGTGAAGAAAAGGGTATATATTTTAAACAAATATTGTTGGCACTACTGGTAGCATACACAAAATAATGAAAATATTTTAAAAACCACACACACACACACACACACACACACACACACACACACACACACTTTAAGTCCCAGTATCAGGCAGGAGAAATCTCCTTTCCTTTCCAATGGCTAATCCGTGTAATCCACATGATTTCCAAAACAAAATAGACTATCTATATGGCTCCTGGTTGCCTATCAATGGTTGCAATTGGGCCCTTACTATTGAAGACATCACATATTTAAAGCACAAAACTCAGATGATTGTACCTGGATCTGACCTGAAATTCTATTTTCTATTGTTTAGGTTCCTTCAGGAAACTACCATGTTGGTTGGCTAAAAAGGGG
This sequence comes from Apodemus agrarius, assembly GCA_964023405.1. Classification (NCBI taxonomy): domain Eukaryota; kingdom Metazoa; phylum Chordata; class Mammalia; order Rodentia; family Muridae; genus Apodemus; species Apodemus agrarius. The sequence goes on along the minus strand of OZ030020.1, from coordinate 10,341,162 downwards.
GCACAATTAAATAGTTCTACCCAGATACAACACCTCTTACCCATAAAACTTAGCAGTATAGGATGACAAGAATCCTCTGTTGTATCACAGAATCCTCAGTTGATAGTAAAAGGGAATGATCCCAGAAAACCACAATAGATACCTGCATGTCATAGACCCTGCGTTTGTACAGAAGCTATGCTGATTTGCAGTTGTGACTCAGGGTGCATCATGGAAGATGGGAAGTAAGATTTTAAGAACTAAATACTGGGAAATGAGTTGTGAAACAGTTGCTCCTAGAAATGGCTGCATACGCCAAACAGCAATAGCACATGTTAATGTAAGAAGAAGATTTAGTGAGGGCTCACCTGTAAATAAACAACTATAGGCAAAAAATGGCAGCCTAGAGAAAGGCCTCTCTCAAGGATGAGCCACTCCCTATATTGGTTATCCAATGCAGAGTGGCCAGCCCTGATAGCATATACACATAAACAACAAAAATGCACTCAGCAAGGTGTTTTTATATATTAGTGTACATATATCCATGCACACATGCATACATATGTAGAGACAGAAATGTAGGTGTCTACAATAAATAAAGGAAAGAGGCTTCATGGAGTAGAAACAGGAAGTGCTGAAGATGGAAGTGACACAAGTATAATTTAGCTAAAATTTTAAGAAAATAAAGAGGAAATGAGGGCCAACAGAAAGAAAAGTAATATTTGAAAACATCATTAATTAGAAATTGGCAACTGTCATGTATAGAAACCTCAGTCTCAATTAATCTGGACCCCCAAGATCTCTCAGACACTGGACCACCAAACAGGCAGCATACACCAGCTGATGTGAGGCTCCCAACACATACTCAGCAGAGGACTGCTGGGTCTGTGTTCATTCAGAGGTGATGCACCTAATCCTCAAGAGACTGGAGGCCCCAGGGAGTTTAGAGGTCAGTGGGTGAGGTGGGGAGCTCATCCTTGTGGAGACAGTGGGGTGGGGAGGAGGTATGGGATGAGGAACAGTTGGAGGGTGGATGGGGGAGAATAAAATATGGAGTGTAAAAAATATTTTTATAAAAGACTCAACAATAAAAACATAAATACACAACGATTGAGAAAATATCTGAATTATGCACAAATTTTCAGCAAACCTTTTCCAGATGAATGATATCTACAATCATCACCTGATAAACATAGGAGCTATAAACACACTACATGTATCAAGTATGTAGATATGTAGAGTGGTCATATAGGATGACCAAAACCACTATAGAAAATCAGATTCTATAACATTATATATTATGTATGCAAATACAAGTACAAACTGAGCTTGTTTTAAATACATCTTTATTTGCATTTTTCAATAACTTATGCACTTCAAAAAAAGTTCCTCTTTATTTAAGTTTTTGTGTTAACTGCTTTAACAGGGCCTAAATAATTTCTATGTCAATTGTTGTTTAAATTGCAGTCTTAAATATATCTTAATAGTATATAGGTTAGCTGTCTTTATTTAAATTATATTTTGATATATAAGTAATTACATTTTATATTCAATATATTAAATTTACTAGTGTTTTTACTTTGCACTGGGCACAGCAGTTCCAGTATCTAGGTTCACTTTTTAAAAAACATTGATCAGGAAATTTAATATAACTTATAGGCAAATAAGAGAATTTTGTTGATGTTAATTCAGAAGTAGTTGTGGCACCAAATAGCCTGAATATAATTCTCAGTTCCAATGTTTAGCTTTTTGTTTTGTAGGGAGTTAGCTAGTGGGACATGTCCACAATCATAATATTATTAAAAAGGAAAAGTCAATACAATAGTAAAACAGTGGACTATGCACTGTGAGTTGGAGGGAAGTGTGAAACACAGAACGGATAGAGAATACACTGAAATTCATCGGGTAGCAACCAATGTATTATCATCAAAGGGAGCAACCCACAAGCCAGTTAGCATAGGTAGACATTAAAATATTTAGAAGTTTTGACACGTGGTACTTTGGAAGCACAGCAACATTTATTTTTAAGTTTTCCAGTGCAAAATAAAGTTAACAAACAATTAGCCTGGCCATTTCAATGATTACAAAATTACAGAATTATAAAACTTACTCCAAAGCTCATGTAAAATACTATTTGATTTTTGGGTCATTTCATTCAACACTCTTCAGTTCCTAATATTTATCTCAGATAAGTGTTAGAAATGATAGTTTATTATGTTTTATTAAGGTACTACTATAATAATATTTAAAAAAACTTAAAGAAGCACGAGAAATGTCTTCGTAATTTAGATATTGTGGTTGAGAATGCAACATTAAACATAAAATTACCAACAAGATTTTAACCAAGGAATTATTAATATTTAGAGAGCAAATGATAGTGAAATTTTTAGAATGTGTTTCCTATGGTCATGCACATGCAGACACAACTGACAATTATAATGGAAGTAATGTGCATTGTCACTAATACTTATAGTGATAGAATTGTGTTAAGATGAGAGTTGAGATAGAACATGCATATTTAATGGATACTTAACCCTTTAAGACCCTACAGCAAGGGCTGGAGATATACCTCAGCAGTTCACATCCCTTATTGCGCATGTGTTGTTCATTTTCAAGCATGCACAAGGGAGTTCACAACTGCCTCCAACACCCATTCCAAGGCACCAACTTGCCTCTTTCAGCCTCTGTGTCACTGTATGCACAGGGTGCATAGATATATGCAACAAACACTCAATCATACACATGAAACGATAAGTTTCTAAAGGCAAAAGGCTTTAAGTCCAGCAGATATAGTTGCCTTTCTTAAAATTTTTTATAGAATCCAGAACTCCATTTCACAATGCTCAAGCCATTTTAGCAGTATGAGAATGGATGTAATCATGACTGATAAAATCACCTATTGTGTTATCCTGTGTATAGGATTGCATTGTCCTTGAGATTTGCATTTCTCGCAAAAATGAATATTAATTTTAAATGTTGAAATTTTCCTTGATACATTAAAAAAGCACTAGTGTCTTCTTGGACATAATATAGAAATCTATTTAAATTCAAAACCAGACAACATTCCAATTACAACATCAAGTTGTAATGTATATTATGTACTCAAATAGATAATAAATGTATACATTTCTTTTAAACGATATTATGCTGGGCGTCAATTATAAGAAATATGTTTCCAGGTGGTGGTTTAGAGGCTGATTGTGCCCTTTACCTTTCATTTCAATATAATAGAGGGCATGAATAACTGATTCAGAATCTACTGTCTAGAAGTATATTGTGCTATTGCAATCTGCCAAAGACCAGGTCAGATACATTTAAGGAACATTTATCATTAATATTTAAATTGCATTCTTCTAGATTGTGAGGAAAAAAGTCAACACAATTGAGGTTTAACATTTTTGTATTTCTTTTTTATTTATAGTACGAGAGGTAATACTTTAGATTTCTAAGATGGCTTTTCTTACACATCACATGGTTGTAGTGTCCTAATCAGTATCTGTCTTTGGAATTGCCTGAGAAATTATGAAAGCTTCCATAGCCTCTGATTTAAAAAATGTTAGGCTCATACAGAAGTATGTTTGATCTTCCCTTGATATAGGTCTGATAAAGCCATGCGCTAAGTTTTATCATGAAGTCAGAGTTGATGTCAAGAAAAGGAGTGGTTTCACTTCCCATAAATTTATATTTTAAAATTTCAATAATCTGTGTTTAATACTCATCTGTCCAAGGTAATACTATACAAATTATCTCATGTTATTTAGCACTAATAATATTAATTCTCAAGGAATATTATAAAATTATATTAATTTCTATTGCCTCAAATATTATTTTTAAATTTTATCCCATGTCATAAGATGACAATTATATTCTTTTATCTCCTAGAGTCTAAACACCTCGCTCTTCCTCACTGTGGTGCAGCTCATTTTGATTTAAATTTGAGAAGAAAGTCTATGGTACACACTTTTGAGTTATTTTAGTGTTTTGTAATTTAAAATGTATACTTTAAAATAAATTTCATGATTTTTTAATTTATAATTTAATCTGTATATTAAGAAGGCTACTTTTATGAATTCACATGAGATTCTTTTAAATAACATTTTTAAAAATTTCACTTTATGTTCCAATCATAGCCCTCTTCCTATTCTCTTCCCAGTCCCACCCTTGCAAATTCTTCTCCCTCTTCAGAGTAGGGGAGTCCCCCTTAGCTACCACCCCACTCAGGGTCATCTAGTCTCAGCAGGTCTAGGCACATCTGCTCCCACTGAGGCCCATCCAGGGGGAAGAAGATCCATTGGCAGGGAACAAAGACCAAGACAGCCCTGCTCCACTTGTTGGGGGAACCACATGAACACCAGGCTGCACATTAGCTGCACAAGTGTGGGGGCCTAGGTCCAGCTCCTGCGTACTCCCTGGTTGGTGGATCAGGCTCTGTGAGCCTACATAATATTTTAAGTATCTTAACAAAACATTTTAAAACTAGTTTGAATTTTGTTCAGTTTTTGTTGTTGTTGTTGTTGTTGTTGTTGTTGTTGTTGTTGCCAAGAGCAAAATCTTAAAGTGATGAAACTCAGAAAAGAGACAATTTTACTGAAATAACAAGATAGCTTGCAGACTGAGTTGAGAGACACCAAAATCATTGGAAAACAACCTCACGAGACTCTTGTGGTACTGGATCAAAAACTGTTAGCCATCAGTTTTTAGTCCACAGCCCTTTATTTCTGGTTATCTGTCTACCACGAACTCTCTGCTATATTAGTCATTTCCAAAGTGTTTGTTACTAACCATATTGCAACTGTCTAAATGCTTTCACTGAATTGGTACTGACTGCAGGCTTAGATACCAAGGCAATGAAAATTAAACAGAAATCAGACACAGAGAAAAGAAAATCATAGAAATAATGCCATTCAATGCACGAGGATGGTTCACATGAGTGCATTTCTCAAGCTAGTACTGTTGAGGGTGAGCAGAGAGGAGTCTCGATGCAACAATATCCATGAACAGCAGTCTTGTCATGCTGGGGCTGAGCTACACAGGGTCTCAGAATTAGCAACTAAGCTCAACAGCAATAGGACCTCATCGCACTGGGGAGAATTTAGCTCCCCTAGGCACTGTCATTAACTTAGAAAACTTCTATTTTACAAAAGATTCATGTGATATTTTTTCTTTCATTCTTGCTTTTATTTTGATATTGTTTGGTATGGAAATTTGAAATCTATTAGATAATTCAAAATTCAAATAGCACTCTCTACAGAGTTCAAAAAATTAATCACTACCAACTTAAGAAACTTATAATGGTACATTATAGGTCAAACAACCAAGCAGTGCCTCAGAGTGTTTTTTTTTCTTTTTTTTTACTGAAATTAACATATTTAATAACCCTGTAGATAATTCATCATGGACAATGTTATTACATGATGCATGCTCATGTATTTAGAACAATATATTCTGTTTTGTTTGTATGAATTTGCATGTTATGCACTATAAAGAGTATGCAAATCAAAATGGGCTTTTATGTCCTTAAACACTTACAATCTTTAAACATTTACTGTAACGTTTTCTTACGCAGAAGAAGGTTGTAGAACACAGCACATATTACTTAGTATCAAGTCCGTGAATGACAGTTTTTCTCCTAATAGCAAATGAAAGAATTATTTGTAGGGATCTGAGTCTACACGTGTTATGAAAGGGTTAGCAAAACTTAAAACAAAGCAACATGGGAACAATGTTTTCTAAAGAGGTGATGTATGTACAAAATAGATAAAAAATAGATCCATAGGGGGAAAATACATAATAGTTAGCAGTTATGCATCTTGAATATGATAGTATCAGCATCTATTCCTATATTTTAGAATGGGAAGAAATTTTAGATATACAAAGGTTTGTAATTAATAGTTAAAAATCATTCGCTGATGTATTTTATAGCCCACTGCTCTAAGTCTTCTGTTCCTGTGGGTGATAAATATTAGGAAGGAAATCACTAAGCATCAGAAACTTTCCCGTGACTACCCTCCTCTTCCCCAGAGTTCTGCAGTTCTAGTCAAATAGCATTTTCTTCAGAGGTCAAACTTGATTTAGACAGTGATGAGTTGATGGGACAGTTGTATCCAACTGTGAAGGTAACAAATATGATGCTGAGGGAGAGATGGGTAAAAGAGAGCATCTTATAAAGCACGTTGACACAAAGATTAGAGATTAATAGCATCATTCGGGGCTATGATAAGAGGTCCTGAGTTTGGAAGACTTAACCATGTCCAGAGATCACACTATATTCCACTGTTCAGAGTGAGAAAGATTAGCATAAAACCTAATCATGTTAGTATACATGAATGAAATCTGTTTCTATCTATATCTATGCCTATGCCTGTGACTGTGTCAACGTCTATGTCTATATCTATATGACTACATCTACTTTTACATCTATACATCTATCTATCTATCTATCTATCTATCTATCCATCTCTATATATCTATATCTACATCTACATCTACATGGACATCAATATCTCTATCATCTATCTATCTGTCTATCTATCTATCTATCTATCTATCTATCATGTATCTACTATCTATCTACCCAACTGTCATCTATTTATCTACCTATGCCTCAAATGAAAAAGGAGACATTAATGATCCAGGAAAATGGAGTTATAAGGCAGCAGAACCCCTGGACAATGAGGCCTTCAGTAAGGCAAAATACAAATGTGAGTATTGATTCCCGCATTTTAAAATGAGTCAGAAAGGATGAAAAGACAGACAATATAGTGATTTGTCACTTCAGTAAGAATTGCAGAGGATGTGTGGAATTTTTATTTTCTTTCTAAAAAATACTAGTATCATTAGTGTTCAATGTAGACAGACACAGAAGGAGAATTTTTAAAATTCGTCCATATATCTTCCTGTGGAACAGTGGTTCAGCCCCCTTCCCATTGCCAATGCTCTCTATTCTCAATTACCTTCCAAAATAATATTTTTAAATTTTTCTTTAAAAATTGCATACATGTACAAAATATATTATGATATTATATATCTCTACTAGCATCTCACAAATGTCCAAAGACCCACCAAATAACCTGTCTTTCAATGTCACAACATCTTATCACTATCAACCATTATATAATTATTATTAATCCCCAATTCCAATTACTTCTGTGCATGTTCACACACTGTGGATCCCTGAGCAAGACCCACCCAATGTCAGGGTTGTCAAGAGGAGTGGGGCAGGGGGAGCGTATTCTAATACTCTGGTCCTAGTATAGGCATTTTGTTAAAAGTAAATTTATCTTTTAATTATTTCTCTCCAGGTGTGTGTATGCATGTGTGTGTGTGTGTGTGTGTGTGTGTGTGTGTGTGTAGGGTGTGCTGGGAATTCAATCAGAGTCTTCTGCAAAAGCATCAGGAATCCTTAACTAAAGAGCTATATCCTGAGGTCCCATATTCTTTTATCAGCAAAGTTTGAGTGGTAGAATTTTTATTTACGCACACACATACACACACACACACACACACACACACACACAGAGAGAGAGAGAGAGAGAGAGAGAGAGAGAGAGAGAGAGAGACAGACAGACAGACAGACAGACAGATAGACAGAGACAGAGAGACTATACAAAGATGAAACAGAAAGACCCCAAAATTTTAGCATAACCTTTTGTATCTTAAGTATTTGCCAAGCTTGCCCCATTCTTCCTAAGGTCCCAGAAGATTTCTCCATGTCCTCTCTTGTGAAGCAACTGATGCAATCTCCCTTCTCCTGAACCATTATATTTTGGCTTGGTTTCTGTAAAGTTTCAAGTATCACCTCTCAGATAGGCAGCTTTAATTACATCACTTCTTTAAAATCATCAGAGACTCTGTACATAATAATTGATGGAATAATATAAAGTATTAATGATTACTTAATGTTTCTTTTATAGACTATACCTCTATTGTTTTTCTTCCAAGAAAGTGGAAATCACTATGCTATTTTTTTAATAAAACTATAGATATAGCTTGTCTGAAATGACTGAACGTTGGTTTGCCACAGCTTTATTGAACTCTGAGAAATTTGATTTTCTAATTCTATTTTTCTTTACTGCTTCATTTTTCTCATATTCAAATTGTTAATGAGTAGTCAAATGAGGTTATAAGAACTATTGAGAATTCAACAGAATGCCATCAACTGTATTGTAAATATATTAGAAAGCATTGTTTTAGTGTAGTACAAAAATCCTAATAAGATGTAAAATTAGTTATAGAGAAGAATGCCTGTAAATTTGTTCCTAGTCTAATAAAATGAGCAAAGTGCACATGGAAGTAGCTCTAAGTGGAAAATGAATGTTCTCTAGTCTGCCTTAACATTGCTGGGGAAAGCTTCAGTGACGGAGCTGTCTCCTGTCATCAAAACAGCAATAACTCCTCAGCAGGTCTGCAGGCTTTCAGCCCAATGAATACATTCCCAACTACTTTTTGCATCTTCAATCTTTCCAAGATGCTTCACCTGTTTCTTGAGTCTACATAATAAAACTAGCAAGTTCACTTCTTTGAAATTATATATATTCTTTTTTTTAATTTTTATTTTCTATATTCTATGTTTATATTCCAAAAGCTTTCCCCTTTCCCAGTTCCCCCCCACCATAAGTCCCATAGTTCTTCTCCCTGCTAACTATTCCCCAATCATTCCCCCTCCCCCCTCGGTTTCTTTACAAAACTGGATTCAATCTTTACAGGCCCAGGGTCCTCTACTTTCTTCTTCTTGGGAATCATTTGACTTGCTAATTGTGCCTTGAGTATTTAGAGCTTCTGGGCTCATTAATATCCACTTATCAGTGATTGCATTTCATGTGTATTCTTTTGTGATTGTGTTAGCTCACTCAGGATGATATTTTCCAGGTCTAACCATTTACCTACAAATTGCATGAATTCATTATTTTTAATTGCTGAGTAGTATTCCATTGTATAAATATACCACATTTTCTGTATCCATTCCTCCTTTGAGGGATATTTGGGCTCCTTCCAATTTCTGGCTATTATAAACAAGGCTGCTATAAACATAGTGGAGCATGTATCTTTATTGTATGCAGGGGAATCCTCTGGGTATATGCCCAGGAGTGGTATGCCAGGGTCCTCTGGAAGTGACATGCCCAATTTTCTGAGGAACCGCCAAACTGATTTCCAGAGCGGTTTTACCATTTTGCAATCCCACCAACAGTGGAGGAGTGTTCTTGAGGAACAAGTGATTTTCAAATTATCTTTTATAAAACTGTTACATATATATTTTTATTGGATATATTCTTTATTTACATTTCATTTCCCTTTTCCTGGTTCCCCACTCCCCCAAAGGTCCCACATGCCCTTTTTCCTCCCCCTGTTCCCCCATCGGCCCCTTCCCAATTCCCTGTTCTGGTATCCCCCTACACTGCTGCATTGAGCCTTTCCAGAAACAGGGTCCACTCATTCTTTCTTCTCAGACATCATTTGGTATGTGGATTGTGTCTTTGGTGTTCCAAGATTCTAAGCTAATATCCACTTAGCAGTGAGTGCATACCATGGGTATTCTTTTCAGACTGGGTTACCTCACTTAGTATGCTGTTCTCCAGCTCCATCCATTTCTCTAAGAATTTCATGAATTCATTGTTTCTAGTAGCTGAATATACTCTATTGTGTATATATACCACATTTTTTGTATCCATTCCTCCATTGAGAGACATCTGGGTTCTTTCCAGCTTCTGGCTATCATAAATAAGGCTGCTATGAACATAGTGGAGCATGTATCCTTATTGCATGCAGGGGGATCTTCTGGGTATATGCCTAAGAGTGGTATGGCAGGGTCCTCCGGAAGTATCATGTTTAGTTTTCTGAGGAACTGCCAGACTGATTTCCAGAGTGGTTGTACCAGCTGGCAATCCCACCAGCAGTGTTCCTCATTTTCTACATCCTTGACAACACCTGCTGTTTCCTGAATTTTTAATCTTAGCCATTCTGATTGGTGTGAGGTGAAATCTCAGGGTTGTTTTAATTTGCATTTTCCTAATGACTAATGATGTTGAACATTTTTTTAAGGTGCTTCTCAGACATCTGAATTTCTTCAGGTGAAATGTCTGTTTCATAGAATGAGTTAGGTAGTGTTCCTTCTCTTTCTATTTTGTGGAATAGTTTGCAGAGTATTGGTATTAGGTCTTCTTTGAAGGTCTGATAGAATTCTGCACAAAAACCATCTGGTCCTGTGCTTTATTTGCTTGGAAGACTTTCTATGAACCCTTCTATTTCTTTGGGGCTTATGGGACTGTTTAGACAATCTATTTGATCCTGATTTAATTTTGGCATTTGGTATCGGTCTAGGAAATTGTCCATTTCCTCCAGATTCTCCATTTGTGTTGAGTATAGGCTTTTGTAGTAGGATCTGATGATTTTTTTGAATTTCCTCTGTTTCTGTTGTTATATCTCCATTTTCATTTCTAATTTTGTTAATTTGGATACTGTCTCTGTGCCCTTTGATAAGTCTGGCTAAGGGTTTATCTATCTTGTTGATTTTCTCAAAGAACCAGCTCCTGGTTTTGATTCTTTGAATGGTTCTCTTTGTTTCAACTTGATTGATTTCAGCCCTGAGTTTGTTGATTTCCTGTCTTCTACTCCTCCTGGAAGAATTAGCTTCTTTTTGTTCCAGAGCTTTCAGGTGTGCTGTTAAATTGCTAGTATATGCTCTCTCCTGTTTCTTTTTGGAGGCACTCAGGGCTATGTGTTTTCCTCTTAGCACTGCTTTCATTTTGTCCAATAGATTTGGGAATGTTGTGCCTTCATTTTCATTAAATTCTAAAAAGTCTTTCATATCTGTCTTTATTTCTTCCTTGACTAAGGTATCATTAAGTAGAATATTGTTCAGCCTCCATGTGTATGTGGACTTTCTGTTGTTTTTGTTGCTATTGAAGACCACTCTTACTCCATAGTGATCTGGTAGGAGGCATGGGATTAGTTTGATCTTCTTATATCTGTTGAGGTCGGTCTTGTGACCACTTATATGGCCAATTTTGGAGAAGGTACCATGAGGTGCTGAGAAAAAGTTATATTCTTTTGCTTTAGAATGAAATATATATTATATTATATTATATTGTATTGTATTTTATTGTATTATATTATATTATATTATATTATATTATATTATATTATATTATATTATATTATAAAATATTATAATATTATAGATATATTATAAATAATATATATATATATATATATATATATATATATTATATATATTTCAATTGGTCCAAAGTGTCAATAAGTTTCCCTGTGTCCCTGTATATTTTCTGTTTTCCTGATTGGTTCATTGAGGATAGTGGAGTGTTGCGGTTCCCCCACAATTATTGTGTTAGGTACAATGTGGGCTTTGAGCTTTAGCAAAGTTTCTTTTCTGATTGAGGGTGCCCTTGCATTTGGAGCATAGATGTTCAGAATTGTGAGTTCTTTTTTGTGGATTTTTCCTTTGACCAGCAAGAAGTGACCTTCTGTGTCTCTTTTGATGACTTTAGGTTGAAAGTAAATTTTATCTGATCTTAGAATGGTTATTGTAGCTTGCTTCCTGAGACCATTTGCTTGAAAAATTGTCCTCCAGCCTTTTACTCTAAGGTAGTGTTTGTCTTTTACCCTGAGGTGTGTTTCCAGTAGGTAGCAGAATATAGGGTCCTGTTTCCATATCCAGTCTGTTAGTCTATGTTTTTTTATTGGGGAATTGAGTCCATTGATATTAAGAGATATTAAGAAATAGTGATTATTTCTTCCTGTCATTTTTGAAGTTATTTATGATTTTGAGTGGTTATCTTCTTTTGAGTTTGATGGAATAAGTTTACTATCTTGCTTTTTCCAGGGTGTAGTTTCCCTCCTTATATTGGAGCTTTCCTCCTATTATCCTTTGTAGGGCTGGGTTAGTGGAAAGATGTTGTGTAATTTGTTCTTGTCATTGAACATTTTGATTTTTCCATCTACGTTGATTGAGAGTTTTGCTGGGTATAGTAGTCTTTGTGGACATTTGTGTTCTCTTAGAGTCTGTATGAGATCCTCCCAGGATCTTCTAGCTTTCATGGTCTCTGGTGAGAAGTCTGGTGTGTTTCTGATAGGTCTTCCTTTATATGTTACTTGGCCTTTTTCTCTTACTGCCTTTAATATCTTTCTTTGTTTAGTATGTTTGGGGTTTTGATTATTATGTGACGGGAGGTATTTCTATTCTGGTCCAGTCTGTTTGGAGTTCTGTAGGCTTCTTGTACATTCATGAGCATCTCTCTCTTTAGGTTAGGGAAGTTTTCTTCCATAATTTTGTTGAAGATATTTGCTGGCCCTTTAAATTGTAGCTCTTCACTCTCATCTATCCCTATAATCCTTAGTTTTGCTCTTCTCATTGTGTCCTGGATTTCCTGGATGTTTTGGGTTACAAGCCTTTGGCATTTTGCATTTTCTTTGACTGTGGAGTGAATGGTTTCTATGGTATCTTAAGCATCTGAGATTCTTACTTCTACCTCTTGTATTCTGTTGTTGATATTTGCATTTATGACCCCTGATTTCTTCCCAAGGTTTTCTATCTCCAAAGTTGTCTCCCTTTGTGATTTCTTAGTTGTTTAGGTCCTGAATGGTTTTGCTCAGTTCTTTCACTTGTTTGTGTTTTCCTGCAATTCTTTAAGAGGTTTTTGTGTTTCCTCTTTCATGACCTCTTCCTGTTGACTCAATTTCTCCTGCATTTCTTTAAGTGATTTTTTTCATTTCCTCTTTATTGGCTTCTGTCTGTTGACCCATATTCTCCTGGAATTCTTTAAGTGGTTTTGTGTTTCCATTGTAACTGCTTCTAACCTATTCGTGTTCCCCTGCATTTCTTTCTTTTTTTTTAATTGGATATATTCTATATTTACAATTCATTTCCCTTTTTCTGGTTCCCCACCCCCAAAGGTCCCACATGCCCTTTTCCCTCCCCCTGCTCCTTTAAGAGATTTGTTTATGTCTTTTTTGTGTTCCTGTAGCAGCATCATGACCAATGCTTTTAAATCCAATTCTTGTTTTTCTGGTGTGTTGGGGTATCCAGGACTTGCTGTGGTTGGAGAATTGGGTTGAGATGCTGCCATATTGCCTTGATTTCTGTTAGTAACATTCCTAAGTTTGCCTTTTGCCATCTGTTTATCTTTGGAGTTGGTCTTGTTGTTACTGGCTGGTGTTTGAAGCTCCTGTGAACCTTACGCTTGGCACTGCTGTCACAGTGGGCATTCATGCTGTTGCAGAGGGTGTTCGTGCTGTCACAGAGGGCGTTAGTGCTCCTGAGGTGGAGACCGGAAGGCTTCTGCTACTGGACTCCAAATTACCTCCTCAGCTCTGCTGGTCCGGACCCAAATCTCCTCCAGACTTGCTGCTGGACCCGCACTTGGCCTCCTCCTGTCTCCTCCTGGCCTGTCTAGGTGCCAGCTCTTAAGAATCAGATCTTTTTTTCCACTGATCTGGGCCCGTCTGTTAGATCTTATGGTGACCTGGGTTCCTCTGTTGGTTCTCTATGGTAACCCTGTCAGGCCACGAGCTCCAAGATGATGGCAGATCTCAGGGCTCTAACTGCGGGATTCTCTGCAGGACTGGAGCTTCCCTGGTTGGACTGCTGGAGCCTTAGATGGTGGCACTCTCAGTCCACAGGGCTCTGTCTGGTTAGCTGTCTGTGGTGCCCAGAGGCAAGAAGGCGGCCTCCACTGTAAGCCAGGCACAGAACCTCCACTGAGCTGATCAGGCTTTGGGTACAGGCAAGAGCCTAAAGGGGTAGTGGATGTTAGACTCGGACTCTGTTCACGCACCTAGCCCCAGCTGCCAGCTGTCTGCAGTGCCCCAAGGCAAGATGGCGGCCTCTGCTGTAATCCAGGCACAAGTCCCCGAGCGAGTTGGTGCCTGCTCGGGTCAACACAGAGATAGCCCACCAAGCTGATCCAGCTCTGGGTGCAGGCAAGAGCCTGACAGGGTAGTCAATGTTAGACTCGGACTCTGCCCGTGCACCTGGACCCAGCTGCCAGCTGTCTGCAGTGATCCGAGGCAAGATCAAAATGTTATATTTTTGTTTCTGTCTCTATTTCTGTGTCTCTATGTTGCTGGTCATCTGTCACTCTCCATCAGAAATTAATTTATACAAAATGATCAAAATGATCCAATAAATACAGAAGAAGGAATAGATACCTATGTTCACACAAATCTCCACATATCAACTATCACACAAGCTTCCTTAGTTGAGAAAAGCAGAAAAAAATATCAAGCAATCCCCCATCAGGACATTTTGCTTTATTATCAATTAACCAGGACTATGTCTGAAGTCATGTTACAGAGTGTTTGTCTTATACTACAGTCTTTACTGCACAACATACTGAATTAGTGCAGGCATAATTATAAAAGCATCGGGTAGCATTAAAAAAAAAAACTATGAGTGCAAGTTGAGAAGGTTTCGTGGGTATCATGAATAAAATTGTGCTTTGTAGAATTTTGCCTCTGTCCAAGCCTGCTCTAAGACTCATCTCCTGCTCCGTGTGTGCATGTTATAGAGCATTTTCAAGGATGAGTGAATCTTTGGATTTGATGATCTCACTTTCAACTTCAAAAAGTAAAGAAAAAAGAAAGGAGGAAGAAAGGAAAGAAATGAAAGGAAGGGAGGGACAGGGGGAGGAAGAAATTGAAACTGCTTTCCTTTCAACTTCCAACTATTTTTTCTGCCACTTCTCTTTCTTCTCCCTTAATCATGTGCATCTCTGTAAGAACACGGTGTGATGCTTCATTATTACCCAGGCTTTGTTCATACAAGAACTTTACTTCTCGTTCTGTAAAAGTTCACAAGATCTTGTGTGTATTTGCTTCATTCTATTTGAATTAAACTTCCTCATTTTCTACCACACTTGGTAGAGTGATTGCAACCTCAACACAGTTTCATAAAATAAACTTTATTTCAATTCTCAGTGAATTCACACATTTTGTGCACACATGGGAAAAATAACACCCATTCTATGTTCATTGGTCAAAATGTGTCCCTTGCTGTAATTTAATAGCTGCATAGCAAAAATATAATCTTCATGTATCTCATATCAATTGCATATCATAAGGCTTATTGCTTATCTGATAGATATTTTTTTCTTTTCTTTTCTTTTTTTAATTTTCTATATTCTTTGTTTACATTCCAAATGCTTTCCCTTTTACCAGTGCCCCCTCCATGTGTCACATAAGTTCTCTTCCCTCTCACCAACGTATGCTGTCACCTGAGTTTTTTATCTTAGCCATTGTGTCTGGTGTGAGGTGAAATCTTAGGGTTGTTTTGATTTGCATTTCCCTGATGACTAGTGATGTTGAACATCTCTTAATGGGATACAAAAAGTGGAAAACATCTCATGTTGTGTACTAAATTGCCAGAAATTATTTTAAATTGTCTGTTTATCAAATTTATTTGATATTATCATTATTTTTTGCAGGAAACTGAAACCAAAGTGTGTGTTATATGTGTGCATGTGTCTGTGTGTGTGAGTATGTGTGTGTGTGTGTGTGTGTGTGTGTGTGTGTGTGTGCAGTTATAGGTTTCAGACTAGATTATGGTAATAAAACCAGTGGGTAACATTTTCACTCTTTTGCTAAAATGCATCTTAAACATATGGGAAAAAAACTCAATTGGTAAGTCAATTACCCAGACTGATATCATTTATATACTATCTGGAATATAGTTACTAAATGCTTGTAATATGTATTAATAAGTATTTAGTTATTAGAAAACTCATTAAATACAATACATTTGCTGGTGACTACATTACTAGTATTTCACTTACATTTTTATCCCAATCTATTCCGTATTTACAAAATCATGATCTAAAACATATCTGCAATAGAGACTGGTTTTCTTCTGCATACTGTGGATTCCCAAAGGATCCCTTGACAAAGCACCTAGTTAGACTTGTGGAGTGGGTGGTAATAGGAAATTTCTTTTTTCCCAAAGAAATCTTATTTCATTTTAAAAATGTCATTTTTATATAAGTGACTCTTCCTAGGTGAACTCATAATTTGCATCTCCCGGATGGCCGAGATTGTCAACATTCTATTCAGTTTTATTAGCATTTTCCCTTTCTTCTTTTGAGAACCTCTTCTTTAGATCGGTGGTATTTTTATCTGTTATTTCAGTGGTATAGTTTAATGTCACTTATGTATACTTTCACATACATAGTTTTCATCACAAAAATCTTATCCTTATTAATTAACAACAGCACAAGTTAATACAGCTGTTGGAAGGTATTTTGCAGACACAGTGGCCCTTGTAACAGCTGATACAAATCTTTGCATCATCACTGACCTTGGGCACCAGAGAACAAAAAATAATTCATCCTGTTGTCAGGTAATGATATCATTGGTAAGAAATTAATACCATAACAACATAAGAACAAAGTAATGTAGAAGATTAAGATTTTCTGCCTTTTAAATATTCAGGGATTCAAATGTAAAACACCAGGAAAAACTGAAGGAGGAAGCCCTCACTACACTTAGATTTTCTGGGTGTCACTCTTTCTTCCTGCTGCCTGCCAATCCAGGTCTAGAACTCATAGCTCCTCAAGTACCATGTCAGCCTGCAAGGTGTCATGCTTCCCTCCATGATGACAGCGAACTCAAACCCTGAACTATCCCCAGTTAAACATAAAGGAACACACAAAACAAAGAATGATAATAAAAGAAGGACTCTTTAGGAAGAACATGGATCCAGGGCAAAGTGTGCGAGATATAAAAATGGGTCACAGGAGTGATTACATTCAAATAAGCATTTGTGAAAACGTATAATTAGTTGCTATCTGACATGTTAACATAATGCTTGAATTGTTTATTGAAATTTACAAGGTGTGAATATAGAAAAAAGATAATTGCAAATTAAATGTATTTCTGAAAAGGTTGTAATTGCACTTTGCCTGTGTTTTCTCTCAAACATGGGCACAGTTACATATACACATTGTTTGTTTGTCCCCGTGTGTGCACTGGTGGTTAATGTCTCTTTTCTCTAACCCATTATCTCTTTCTCTCTGGTAGACATTGGAACTAGCTGTACCTTCTGCTAGGTCACTTGGACATTCAAGGAATCTTCCTTGGCTCATCTAAAGTGTCACAGGCTCTCATTTTCTAGGAGTTGGGATTCTACGTTCTTTTGAGATTGTATTCGGCTAATAGAACATTCTTATTTGAAAAAAACAAAAAACAAAAAACAAAACAAAACAAAACAAAAAAATCCCCCAAAACATAGCTGAGCTTTCCTTGATGGTTGACAGAAACCACAGGTAAGGCTTTAAATGAGTATTTAAACTGATTATTGGTGACTGCCAACCATTTTGAAGAAGTCTAAAATAATACTCACCAGATAATGGTATTGGAGTTACCCTGAAATCCTGGTAAGTAGATTTTACTATGGTCCTACTTGAAGCACCAGGACTAACCTGAGAAGCGATCAGAAACTATTGTTGGCAGACACAGCAATACCTCTATACAGGGTCCTGGAGAGTGAAGCCAGAGGCAGAGCCCTAACAGCAGCTGAAATGAATGCTTTGATTGTGGTGACCCTCTTACTGCTCCAAATCACATCGTTGAGTTTAACTTTCCAGAGAGAAAAGTCACAGGAACTCTGCCATGAGTGATATACAGACATTCACTCCTCTCTCACCTCTCAGCAAGTGTTAGGGTTCTCCCATTCTACTGCCAAAATGTTGTCTCCCCTCGAATCTCAAATGGTAGGTTTTGTTTTATCAAATTTTAAAAGTTTACATATTTCATGGAGAATAGTTGGGAAACTTCCCTGTAGCTCTTATATTTTGACTTAAAATATTAGGATTTTAAGAATCAGGTTTGGTGGTAATAGTGATGTTTCTACAGCTGGTTATGAGTGTTTCCTGCTCAACCAGAGGACCTGAGTTCAGTTTTAGCATCAATGTCAGGTGGCTTGCACTCTGTAATCTTTGTGGGCACGGCATTTGTACACATAAATAAAAACACAGGTAGATACATACACATAAAATTTTAAAGAAATTTTCAAATATAATCAGCTTTTCTTTATTAAAGCAAACAAAGAGATAAATACAAGATATATTATCATCAGTTGTGAATATTTCTTGAGTTATCTTGATTGCTTTTATTACATTGCTCCCTTTATTTTAAAGATATTGGTATTATGTATATCTTTATTACTGAAAATCACTATTATTCTTGTTGATTACTCAGTGAATATAAAAAACTTTTGACTTAAAAAAAAACATAAAAGATTAACATATTCTAACGACCTTCCAAAAAGTGAGAAAATGCTAGAATTCCCATACATGTACCCAAATTATCACTTCTTCTAAGTTCATTCCTCTCGATTTTAGATGTATATATGTTGCATATTATGATGTTTCATCTTCTGAAAAATTTCAAGCAAGTACATGAAGCAAAATAAAAAGAAAATTATAACCAGTTCCATACCAATAAACTCAGCAGTCACAGAATGTTTTTAATATTCAACTGGGCTATAATCTGAAAAAAATGATAATTTTAAACAATTTTGTTTGCTCATTATAGTGCATTTTGGGGTTATGAAATTAAAAACAAAAATAGAAGCACTTTGTTCCTGATCAGTAAAGTCCATATGCGGCACAGAGTTCCTGTTTGTTAGTGGGCCAGATGATCTATGCATGTCTAGAGTAAACACATCTTGTTTCTTTATCATTAGAGCACCCGAAATCCTGGAAATTTAATGTTCAACACCACTCAGAAGTTATGGGTTCTCAGACAATTGGTGATGCAACTTGTAAAATAGTTTCATTCTTTTTCATTTATTTATTAGTTAGCAAGTATGACATAGTGGCTTAGCACAAAGTACTAAGCAAGGACACATAAACACTTCTTACTGAATACTGGCATACTAGTGTTCTACCTCAAACGCCAATCTCTGTATTAACTATAATGTAATGAAAAGGATCCCACATTCAGAAAGTTTGATATTGTTTTAGTTGGGGTTTCTTTTGCTATGAGAAGATACCATGACTAAAAAGCAAGTTGAAGAGGAAAGGGATAGTGTTCATCATCAAAGGAAGTCAGGACAGAAACTCAAGCAGGATAGGATCCTGGAGACAGGAGCTGGTGCAGATGTCATAGAGGAGTGCAGCCTACTGGTTTTCTTTCCCTTGCTTGCTTAACCTGCTTTCTTAAAGAACCCAGTATGGCATCACCCACACCATTGTGAACTAATTGAACAATAATGGATTATGCTCTAAGATCAAGAATCAACAAATGGTACCTCATAAAACTGCAAAGCTTCTGTAGGGCAAAGGTCAATAGGACCAAATGGCAAACAACAGATTGGGAAAATATCTTTACCAATTCTACATGCTATAGAGGGCTAATATCCAATATATACAAAGAATTTAAGAAGGTAGACTCCGGAGAAATAAATAACCCTCTTTAAAAAGGAGTACAGAGTTAAACAAAGAATTCTCAACTTAGGAATATCTCTAATAGCTGAGAAGCACCTAAAGAAATGTTCAACATCTGTAGTCATCAGGGAAATGCAAATCAAAATGACCCTGAGATTCTACCTCACACCAGACAGAATGGCTAAGATCAAAAACTCAGGTGACAGCAGATGCTGGTGAGGATGTGAAGAAAGAGGACAACTCCTCCATTACTTGTGGGATTGCAAGCTGGTACAACCACTCTAAAAATCAGTCTGGCTGTTTCTCAAAAATCTGGACATACAACTGAGGACCCAGCTATACCACTCCTGGGCATATACCCAAAAGATGCTTCAACATGTAATAATGACATATGCTCCATTATGTTCATAGCAGCCTTATTTATAATAACCAGAAGCTGAAAGGACCTAGATATCCTTCAACAGAGGAATGGGCACAGAAAATGTGGTACATTTAAACAATGGAGTACTATTCAGCTATTAAAAACAGTGACTTCATGAAACTCTTAGACAAGTAGATGGAACTTGAAAATATCATCCTGAGGGAGGTAATGCAGTCACAAAAAAACACATATAGTATGCGCTCACTGATAAGAGGAAATTAGCCCAGAGCTTAGAATACCCAAGATACAATTCATAGACCATATGAAGCTCAAGAAGAAGGAAGACCAAAGTTTGAATACTTCAGTGCTTCTTAGAAGAGGTAACAAAATACTCACAGGAGAAAATACAGAGACAAAAGTGGAGCAGAGACTGAAGGAAAGGCATCCAGAGACTGCCCCACCTGGGGATCCATCCCATATACAGTCACCAAACCCAGAAACCATTGCAGATGTGGGGAAGTGCTTGCTGATGGGAGCCTGATGTGGCTGTTTTCTGAGAGGCTCGGCCAGAGCCTGAAAAATAGAGGTGGACGCTTACACCATTGGACTGAGCATGGGGTCTGTGATGTTGGAGTTGGAGAAAGGACTGAAGGAGCTGAAGGGGATTGCAGCCCCATGGAGGGAGCAACAGTGTCAACTGGCCAGATCCCCCAAAGCTCCCGGGGACTGGACCACCAACCAAAGAGTACACATGGAGGGATCCAGGGCTCCGGCCACATATGTGACAGAGGATGGCCTTGTTTTACATTAGTGGGAGGAGTGGCCCTTGGGCCTGAGGGTGTTTGGTGTGTGTGTGTGTGTGTGTGTGTGTGTGTAGATCATAGTGTTACAAAGGGGATCAGAACAGGAAAAAAAGAGAAGAGCTTAATATAATGTGTGTGAAGTAAAAGCTGAGTTAGTGGTACACAAGGAAGAAACCACCCAAAAGGGGTTTAAAGAGATTGGCAAGCACTGGGGCAAGAAGAGTAGTAATGAAGATTTCATGAAAATGTCAT
The DNA here is from genome assembly GCA_964023405.1 of Apodemus agrarius. Classification (NCBI taxonomy): domain Eukaryota; kingdom Metazoa; phylum Chordata; class Mammalia; order Rodentia; family Muridae; genus Apodemus; species Apodemus agrarius. Next base: position 10,320,373 of record OZ030020.1, on the reverse strand, counting down.
AATAACACCAATTACACTGCATGCTAAGTTTAAAAATTAATACAAATTGCATTTAATTATGTAAAATAAAACAAAAACTATTCTGATTAAATTTGTAGGCATATCACTGGAATCAACACAAGCACAAACATAAACAAATATATATATATATATACATATATATATATATATATATATATATTGAGAAATATGTTAAATAAGCAGGAAAACATTGAATTAAGAAAACGGGTTTCAATTGTGCCAACATACTCCAATAAGGCATAATTTACATTGATTTAATGCTTTTTGTTCAACACCTTCCTGACTACCAAGATTGTTTCAGTTTTCTTATATGACAGTTTGTGTTACTTGCTAACCTGACAAAAATCTACACTCCCCACAGTGATAGGGATCTGACTATGTTTTTGGAGGATTATGTTGATTGGGTTTATAGAGATGGGATCTCCTGCCTACTCTTGGAGCACTATTCCGTAGGCAGGAATACCATACTGTATGACAGTGTGGAGGTGAAATATCACTGTCAGGCGTGCAATCCTAATTCTGTTTCAGATAATGTATAGGATGTGACTAGCTCCTGTAAGCTCCTCTTACACAGACTCCCTTGCTATTATCACCTTTAACCTTGCACTAACTGTGAGTGGAACCAAACTTTGTCCCTTTAGTTGCTTTGTCAAGATATTTTGTCACAACAATGGGAAAGAACAGTAAGAGACAAAGTTTCCCAGCACTCTGGGAGGCAGGGGCAGAAGGATTTCTGGGTTCGAGGCCAGCCTGTGAGTTCCAGGACAGCCAGGGTTATACAGAGAAACCCTGTCTCGGAAAAAAAAAATCCATAAAACCAAAAAAGAGAAGAGAGAAAAGAGAGACAAAGTCTGTCATCGCTAAAACTTATGACAGAGCTGATTAATACACTGCAACAGATACCTAAAGTTAAGCACTATGTCAGCAATTAGTTCACTACCTCATTATTATAAAATATTTTCAAACTCAATTACATTTGCAACATTTAATAATCAGCATATTAAAAGCTAAAATTTGGGCCGGGCGGTGGTGGCGCACGCCTTTAATCCCAGCACTTGGGAGGCAGAGGCAGGTGGATTTCTGAGTTCGAGGCCAGCCTGGTCTACAGAGTGAGTTCCAGGACAGCCGGAACTACACAGAGAAACCCTGTCTCAAAAAAAAAAAAAAAAAAAAAAAAAAAGCTAAAATTTTCATGTTTTTGCCCCTATCTGGTCACTAGAATCTAGATTTTACAATGAACAAACATTGTATCTGGAAATAGTAATAAACAATGTGATTAGAGCTATAATTCAGAAAAATCAATCTTATATTTTAAATATAAAGGTGTGACATAACCACATTTATATATCAGTGCACTTCCAAAAAGATGGCAATTTTTAATTTTGAATGAGCTATTGAGGCACTTGAGATGAATGTAACAAATCACAACTTTGAAAATTAACTCTTGGTTTGGAGGACTTGACCAGGATGGCCTTAATGTTCCCCTCCTCTTGACCAAGTTTAGAGGGGTTATTATCTCACTGAGCAGCCACTGACCTTGCTTCCCTTACAAGTTTAACATAAGAAAATTTATAATTGCAAATGCTTCCTCTAATTCATTTGCATATAAATATCCTTAAAAGCTTATTTCCATTTTCAAATCCCAGAAGTCCTCCCACTACCCCCAAGGGTCTCAGAACCATTTTCTTGAAATGCAGAAGTTTGTGAGCATAGCTGACTGTGTCCTGTTCCTAGAAGTAGACTGGAGTCTGCTTTCCATGACTCCAACTGGTAAAGGCAGAAGAACCACAGAAAGCAGTGGTTGATTTGCAAGATGAGAAGTAATTCATACTGTTGTTATATCTGTTATCTGCCTCTTACTTACAGGCCCCAGAAAGTTTCATCTAATTCACTGGACAATTAAAATGTCTGTCATTTTTCATGTCAGTAGAAATGGAGTAAAGACCCAGTCTTAGTAAGGGAGACTCAGAATAAACCTTCCTTGTCTGGTGGTAAAGGGTGCAATTTTTATTTGGTAATTCTTAGATGAGAGAATGAGATTCATTTCAACAACAGCATTAAAACTATTTGGATGCCTGTGCCATTTTGAAGGTCATATACTTAGAGTGTCTCTGTTTGTTTAAATGTTGTTTCTGTAACATGAAAGCTACACCCAGGCTGTAGGCAAGCATTTTTCCTTCTTCCGGATAAGTATGTTCACATATAACTTGTTTGCCAATTATGTTCAATATTCCATCTGTAGAGTGAGTGAAAATCCCTTTTCTGTAGTAATAATCACACCCAGATTGGAGATAGGGTGTTCTCTTTCAACCCTATACCTTGAGAAATAGGACAAAATGATCCCTTGATTTGCTAGCAAGTCATTCTAGCTAAATCCTAAGTCCTAGGTTTGGGGAGAGGCCCTGTCTCAAAACATTAGAGGCCAACTAAAGAAGATATTCAAGTCAAACTTTGATCTTCACACAATACTTACAAATGTGCTCCTGCAATCACAAACACACACACACACACACACACACACACACACACACACACACAATCATTACAAACAAATGGACATGCACACACACATTTTACACACAGGAGTATATATAAATAAATTGGTATATGCACACACAGAAGCCTGTACAAACACACAGGCTTGTGAATAAATGCACAAAAATCACACACACATACATACATACATACACACACACACACACACACACACACACACACACTGCCCACACAAAGCTGAGGTTAGAGATCTAGAAATAAGGAGAACCTTAAGGCTTATTAGCCTAGTGGCAAGTTCTAGGCCAGAGGGCAACTGTGTCCTGGAATAATAAAAATGTTTCCTTCTTGTTGAACATGCATGCACTCACGTGTACATATGTGACCATACATAATAAAGAAACTATTAAGATACATGTACCTCCCAACACACATGCATCCACCCCTCCACATCTAAGTAAGTGAAATCTTTGACTTGCAACAAGAAAAATGAACCGTATATAAAGTGAAAACTTCCCAGCCTGCCTAGAAGTACCAGTTCTACCTACAGTCTCATATACTTTCAAATCAAAACCAGTCACATTCATGGTAGCAGAGATGGAAAATGTGATAGTAAAAGAGACCTCACCATTTTATTTTTGATAGTGTAAAGCATGAAAAGAAATGTGTTCAAATGAACCAAACTGAGGAACGGGAAAAAGGGCTTCTTCAATCTCTCCCCCAAGTCATTCTTCTGGGGGCCTGCCATGAGGGAAATGAGTTAAATATAAGCCAAAGATATACATGACTAAATAATCACCTATTCCCAGCTCTCTCCTCTGAGCCCCTCTGAGCAACTGGTAAATATTTCTCCTCGAAACCAGTTGTTCTTCTGGAAACCCCACAGCTTCCTCCTCTCTTTCTTCCATCAGGGGATTCCTGGGGAAAGTCTAATTTCTTTGGGTCTATTCTTTCAATAGCCTGATCGCCACAGACTAGATGGAGCACATGTGTTTCTTTAGAATAAGCTCATTCCAGCCAGACAGGCCCCTTACGTTTCCATATCTCCTGTTTCGATACCACAATATTGGAGGAAAATATGCTGTGTCTTAAAAAAACAATCAACAAAATACAATCAAGAGCCAAGACTAGCACAGCTTCCAATAGTTTAGCTACATAAACTCCGCTCTGCATCGTCTCTGGGCTTTACTGCAGAACTGTCATTTCCTGGTGACAGAATGATGAAGATATTTGAGGGAACTATGTATGCAGAGAAAGGGAGGATCAGTTTGGGGTAAAGACAAAGTCTTCCCGAGTATGCTTTGCTCGTGGAGGTCCGACTGTGTATGTGGGAATGCGCTTTTGTAAAGTCATCACTTGTCTTAACTGGCATTTTCCTAAACCCTAGTCTACTCTTCAGCAGGCCAGAAGCTCAGCTCTGTGTTTTTCTAACCACACTGACAAGCACAGGCTTTAAAAGGAAACTGGATTCAGATCTGAGAGTTGGAAATTGACAATTTCAGTCCTCTGACTGCCTTCTGTGGAGATTAAAGCACCTTTTATCCTCTGTGTTTGGATCCCAAATAACAGAGCCCTCGCCCTTTGTAGCAGAAGAGGGTGTGTTTTTTAAGCTGCAGATTTACCTCTTTGTGTTCTAAACTATGGCTGTACAGGAGCTCTGAGAAAGGGATTCTGTATTATGTTTGCCTAGGCTTCAGAATAAACCCCATAAAGAGCAAGATTGGATGGTCCAGGAGACGGATTGCTTTCCATGTCAGGCATTGAGAGAAGCACTCTTATTATGACTCTGTACTGGGGTACATTCTCAAATTTTTAAAGTTATTTGTGTTTCTGATATATCAGATTTTAATTCACCATTATCTGTTAAATGTGACTTTTCCATTCTAGGTTGAGCTTTTAAGAAAAATCTCCCCTTTGTGAGTACTTCTTCAGAATTATAAACTGCTGAGGCTATTTTAAAATACAAATAGGAAATGCTTCTCCTCATGGTAAGGTCCTTCTCCACTCAGTGAAACAGGCTGCAGGTGTCTTCCTGTCACCATAGTCCCTTTTCACTAGATCCTTTTCTCTTTCTCTCTTTTGTTTGTTTTTCATTTTTCACTGAACTAATGTAACACTCTCAAGCTTTAGTTACACTAAGAAGATGGCTGGACAGTTTTTTTTTTAACCAAAGCAATTTGATAAGTTTGAAAAATTGGACTATGCCCATAAGAAATGAAAATGAATGTCGAAACTCAGTGAATTCTCAAGGTTCCACAGCTGCAAAGCCAAGCCAGGTCTCATAAATTCCCCTATTCTCGGAACACATAACTTATAGAACAATCTGTGATACAAAGAAAAGGAATGTATTCTTTTTTTGTCATTTATTTTTTTGGCACGGAAGTTGAAATCTGTAGGTGCCTGAGTGATAGGCACGTGTTCTTTCGGCAGAGAGGCAATTTTTGAAATGGCACACATGGCTGCAAACCTGCGAGTGTTCACACTCTGATCCATAGGTTAATCACAACTGTCAAGTGTGAGGAAATAGATCTCAGCCAACAGAACTAAGAACCAGTGTCTTCTGTGTGTGCTGTTCCCCACAGGAAATGTTGTGGAAAATAGAAATGGCACAGACCTGGAGCTATGGCTCTAAGACAGCATGGTCACATGCTTATTTTTCATCAGGTGGGTTTTACTGATATGATTTCAGAAGTATTTTAATCAGCAACATAGCCTGTTGATGTTTTATCTTTTCTATTTTTAATACAATGGCAATTTTTTATGTATGATTAAGAGAATAATAACAGCCAACAGTATTTTTTGTTGTTGTTAAAAAGTATTTCAGTAAAATCATGTATTAGTGCCTGTCAATTCCTTAAATGAAAATTATAAGAAACTAAAAATACAGACTTTAATTTTAAGAAAAAAATATCACAAGGAAAGGAGAAAAGCAAAATAATACATAAGATGTGAGCTGTAGTCTTTGACCATAATCTCAGGGATGCCCTCACTGGGCAGTGAGAACAGAGACACTACTATTGATTTGATCCATATTGATCCCTACTTAGAACAGGAGACATTTTAGGAACAAAGATAGTACTTAAAGCTGATGCTCTATTTTGCATAGCCAATTTATGTATGCAATTTCATCAAACTTTCAATTAGAGGCCATAACTGCATAATGATATTCATAGACAGAATATAGGTTATTTCACTTAAGCGTAGAGCAAAGATTGAACTATATCCATTGAGCAGGTCTGCTTGTTACAGGAGGAATATGGCCAGACTCCAGGTTATTAAAAGAATGAACATTATAGGTTTGTGGTTTAAGGTTCAGTCTTACTTTTTTCTGTCAACTTTTCTCTCTTCTGACCTACTCACTTTAAACTTTCTCACAGTGTTAAACTTTCAGATAACCTAGAAAGACCACAGAAAGAAAAAGAAAATAGTCTCTCTGGAAGAGAGCATGAAGAGAAACCACTGAGGTTTGTTTTAATCTTCCTGATACAGGGCTTCAATCTTGAGAGCAAAAGGTGGCTGCTGTTTAAGGGGAAAGGGATGGAAATGAAGAAATGCCAATGCCCTTTACTCCTTTCAGTGAAGGGCTTAGATAATGAGCTGTGGATGAGACAGATGCAGCCTAGTGTGACACAGCACATGGGCTTAAAGAGACTGACTTCAGACCATTGATCATCTATCACAGAATCTGTCCCCAAAGAAAACAAGTGCTCAGGGAGGTATTTATGTGACCATAATTCAGAAGAAGAGAGGAGGCACATATTCAAACACTTGCATGGACTTTTGAAAGTACCCCCCCCATTCAATAGGAGATACATGATCTGACTATCTTTCAAGAAGAACATGAATGAGAAAAAGAATTTGTCAGAATAAATGATCAAGCAAGATTATGCTAAGTGAGAACAAGCCTTGTGAAATACCATGTGTCAGCATAATGATCGGTGCCCTCACATCCAACATGCAGGAGGCTGAACCAGGATGACTCTCATGATTTTTAGAACACACTAGACTACACATGTAGTACATTTCAAGGCAGAATGGACAAAGAAAACAAAGAATCACAGATCTCTAAGATATTCTTATTTTCATGATTATTTCAAAGTAAAACACAGTGCATGCTAGTTAGTCAGGTATATTTTATGCTATACAGTGTTTAAATATAATGAGAATTTACATTGTACCTCATACATATATACAAAGATACCAAAGATGGCTACTACCCATTAAACATAATACTAAGCTTTCGGTGTTTTCTATAAGCAAACATACTCCAAGGGGAAGCAACAGTACCTGACACATTGTTCACACTCAACTACTGTCAATTTTATAATTTTAAAATTCTAGGATTGTATTTATGTGTCTTTGGATGCCTTTTTGTATGATTACATCCATGTACACAGCCTATTAATACCAGAGGAGGTAGGATTCATGAGCTGCTCATTGTGGGTATGGGAATAGAAAGCTGTCCTCAGGAAGAACTACAAACTCTCATAATCATTATGCTGAGAAAAACTCCAACTGAATTAGAAAAGGTAAAAGGAGAGAAGGCAGAAAGACACATAGATGATAGATAGATAGATAGATAGATAGATAGATAGATAGATAGATAGGGTGGTAGAAAGATGATGATAGACAGACAGACAGACAGACACAGACAGACAGACAGACAGACAACCACAAATGTGGCTCCAAAGATACCAAGAATGGACATAACTCATCCCCATATGTTTCTTCTAGGCCCAGCTTCAGAAGCAACTCAAACTCATACACAGGGGTCTCTGTGTCTCTCGTGGTCAGAAGGTTCACAATGCACAGAATGTAAGAAGGTAGTTCCATTCAACACAATTAGATTAGTAGTCAGTGATTATTCAAATGTTAGGAACCTGAACCACCAATAGTTTATTTTAGGAATATTTCAGCACAACACAAATAGTTAAAACCTTCCATGTTTTCATGTGCACAATCCTGTGTGCATAATAAAGCTTAAGATTCTTTATAAAGTGCATATTGCATCTTCAATGAATATAGATTCCATAAATTGACAAGAGCACAATAAAGATCTTGGGGAGAGTCCAGTGTGGTCTTGTCTACACAGACAGAGCTAACGTCACCATGCTATTAACCTCCTCTGCTTCCAGCCTTCTAGGCAAAAGAAAAACAAAAAACAAAAACAAAAACACAGGCCTCCTATCCATTCCATTGAAGCAACAACCTTGTGTGTTTTCCATTCCTGGTTCCCCCGTGGCTTATCTTTGAGCACAGGAACTCCTGTGCTTCCCCCACTCAAACATTAGCATGACTCTCCCTCTCTGGTGTTCACAAACATCATTCAAAAAACTTGACCACAGCAGATCATAATTAATAAGTGCTTTGATGATGTTTTAGCTGAGAAATGGTTTATGATTGTTCTTTTTACAACCATATTGACTTATAATTGATAGAAAGGCAATATTGATATCTCCTGTGATATTTGATTAGGTTAAGCGTAAGCATACATTCATGAAATGGTCCCTGCAGTTAAGGTGAAGAACATACCCACATCCTCTCAAGGTTCCATTCTATGCTCCTGTGCTTGATGTAAGTTGCTTTCTTGACATCCAAATTTAAAAAATGATATCTAAAATTTTCAATTTATAATACCAATATAAAGTCAACCACCATGTCCCTGTTGTGAGTCCATCTCTACAACTTTTCTGTCTATATAAGTGTAACACTCAGTACAATGGCAATCCCTCTCACATTCCCCTCTCTTCACCCATAGGAGCCTTGCTTTCTACTCTTCTTCTGTTAAGTGTGGTCATTCTCAGATTCATCATCTGATCAGGGCACAGACATATTTATCTTTCTATGGTTGACATATTTCACATACAGTTCAAGGTATTTTCCTGAAAGTTTTAGAGTTTCTTTTACACAAGATGATGAATAATATTTCATTTGTCTTACATACAATATTTTTATTCCATTAATCTTTCAAAAATTATATGAAAAATATGAGGAGGCACTTGACAGTCAGTGGTCATAAAATTAATATCCAAAGGGAATAATCATCTGAACCTTATAGACTATCATTAATTTGTTTAACATTAATTTTTATTTTTTGAGAACAAAATATCAAACAGCAAAAACATTTATTTACTCACTTTCAGAGAAATTGACAATGTATACACACAGGAAACGCTACTATTTGATTATAGTGGGTGAAATCTTTATAAACTATTCTTTATTTTCTGGTTTATATAACCTAAAACATTAGAAGGTATTATAATATTATAAAATAGATTTTGTTCCTCATGTCACTAAACATGTAGCCATGAATATCTGTTTTTAGCTTAGGTGGAATATTTGCTAAATTCTCCCATACTGTTGGTTATTATTTTGCTATTATATTATATTATATTATATTATATTATATTATATTATATTACATTATCTAAGATTACTCAATTTAACAGATTTTTTTTCACTGACTCAATAATTAGTAGATTCCAGGAACTGTTCCAAAAACCTTGAAGCATGAAAATATAATACATACTCTCTTCTTGATTAATTATTAAGGAGTTTTGATATGGCACTTCATATGTAAATATGTACTGATAAATTATACCCAAATTCCATACATGTTTAAATTATATATAAATGTTTGCTTAACAAACATTTCTATGTAGCATAATGTGCTATTGTAGTACTATATAGCATATCAATATATATGTACATCCTATGCATTTCTACACTGGTAATGTTTAGATAATTTTTTAGTTTCTGATGACCTGACAACAAGCATTTTTGTGAAACATGGATCATTTTTCAGGAACTCTAAAAGTATATTGTTTTACATGTTTTAAGAACTAGGACTTGAACCTGGTTGTCATACTGGGGTATTGCTAGACTATGGCACTTATTTGTCCTTTGAAGTTTTCCATATTTACACTTAGTAATGGTTCTGAGTTATGTATGCACCTCAGGCACACAGTGCTGTAAAGGCTCTTAATTCTTGCTGCCAGAAAACATAGGCTGATTCTCAGAGATTTACTGAGTGCAATCTATTATTCCTTTGCATTGAACTGTCCATAATTTTGATTATTATTTAAATTAGGTTAATGCCACATTCACTGTGTATTCATAAGCATTCTGCATATGAAAAATTTAATCATTTACCTGATGTGTGTGCTGTCAATGTTAAGTTCTAGAGGCTCTTCTATTTTTATTTTTATTATGTATTTATTTACTCATTTATTTTAGATTTATTTAATTATTTATCTTATGTATATGAATACATTGCAGCTGTATTCAGACATACCAGAATATGGCATCAGGTCTCATTATAGATGGTTGTAAATCACCACGTGTTTGTAGGAACTGAACTCAGGACCTCTGGAAGACGAGTCTGTGCTCTTAACCATGGAGACATCTTTCCAGCCCTTATTATTTAATTTTGATAAAGCCACTTTTGTTTTGAAGATTTCATGTAGTTGAATAAGATATTTTTCATTAGAGTTTTAAGGATGTGAGACATTCTTCAGGGTCAGGCAACACGCTGAGATTTTTAAAACATTTAGAAATATTAACACTGGTTCTTCACACTTTAACTTAATTTTCATTTCAAAATTTTAGATTTTTTTGTATTTTTTAATTAGATATATTCTTTATTTACATTGCAAATGATTTCCCCTTTCCTGGATACCCCCTTCCCGCAAGTCCCATAAGCCTTCTTCCCTCCCCTTGTTCCCCAATCAACCCCTTCCCACTTCCCTGGCCTGGTATTCCCCTACAGAGCTACGTAAGCTTGGAATACCCAAGAAACAATTCACATATCAAATGATGCCCAAAAAGAAGGAAGGAGAGGATCCTAGTCCTGGAAAGGCTTAATGCAGCAGTGTAGGGGAAATTTTCAGATTTGTAATGAATTCCTTACATAGAATATTATTTACTGTCCAACCTGTGTTTCCTGATAGTTATTCAGACAGACAAAAACATAGACAATGAACTGATAGAACAAAGAAAAGAAGCCTGGCTTACATGCAATCCAGGAAACAAGCAATAGATTCCATACTAGTCAAAATATCTTGGACCTAATTGGAGTTGAGGATGTCCTTAATTTCATCCCTACTTCCAATATGATCACAGAAAGGAAGACAAACAATTTTCTCTAACCAAATACACAGGCTTCCCTGTTCTCCTCTGACCAACTCTTGTCTTCCTTACCCCTTTGGCCAGCAGGGAATCTAGATCATCTCTGTTTCCTTTGTTCACCTGGAAGCTACTCTGACCTCTGCCTGATCAGGGGTCTCTACTCAATGCTCTTGAGACCTCAGGCAAGGAATTAAGTCTTTGCTTATCTGGGGTGCTTAGACAAGCATTTTAACATGCACAAAAAGACGTTGTGGCTTTTCCATTTATCAAAAGTAAACATTACCAGCACAGGAAGTAGCCAGAAAAACATTCAAGCAAGAAAAAAATAAAATGAAATGAAACATTAAATACATACAACATAACATTTAAAAATGACCTTAGGAACATATTTTAAACTCATTGCAAATATCTGCAATCTCCAGTCAGCTTGGACGTTTACACGGATTGTGAGTATTGTAAAGTTCACTTTATTTTCTGACATTAACCTTTGCAAAAAGCAATTTGACCCAAATGCCATTTAGGTTTAGGTTGTCATTTTATAAAATGCCTACTTTGGTCCTGCTGAGTCTTTAATTGAAATATGGTCTCATTTATCTTGGTAGGAATGTCATGAATAAAACTATTCTGGATCAATCTTACACTTGTATGTCCTTCCTTCCATGGTTTCTACATGCCATCTCCTATACCACAGTAAGAAGTTAAATATACCACAGTAAGAAGCTAAAACATGAAACAGAAATCTAAAGCTTGGCTGTGGGGCTTCACCTGTTTTACCATCAATTTGTTTCCAAATCTTAGTTTCTAGAAGGATTGTTCTGTACTTAGCCAGACTTCAGTATGTGGATGTAAGTTAAAATATTTTAAGACGTATTAGATCTGGATAGATATCTGAACAGTCGAGCACATTTGATGCTTTTACAGAAGAACACGTTTCAGTTCCCGGTACCCACGAGACACTCACCAATTACACTTTCGTGTGACCCGGCCTTCTCTTTTGACCTACATGGGTGGCAGGCATATATGTGGCACACCGAAACAAATGCCGGCAGAACCCTCATGCACGCATATAAATAAATCTAAACGAAAAATTAAGAAGAACTATAAATGAAGTCAATTTGGGAAGGCCATTGAGTTTGTGGATACTTTTTCCTTATGAACAAAGTAAACAACGCAAAGTAGATGTGAAATCATTGAACTCTATTTACAATAAAACACTGTTGTTCCTCTTCAGATTTTGCCAAGCAATGGGAAGGCTGCACCATCATTAAGCATATCAAGTCTACAGCCAGGAAACAGAAATGATGCTGCTCATCTCAGTTTCTTTTTTTCCCTTTCCTTTTCATTCATTCTCAAATAACAATGCATGCAATAATGCCACCCATACTTAGAGTGGGTCCACTTTTCTCAGTTAAATCTCTCTAAAAGCATACCCCAAATATGCCCAGTAGAGGCTCTCCCTGGTAGTTCAAAATCCAGCCAGTTAGCAATGCCTGGATTAAGCACCAGAGCCAAAGTATCTTTCCTTGTTTTCATTGACTCTCTGCAGATGACAGGACTCAAAAGAATACTATTTCTGTCTTATAAATACTTAAATTCAAAACATCTCCAATTTTTACCACTTAATTTTACCAATATTACTAATAATTTCTAGATTCCTTGAATTTTATTCTCGAATAAAAAAGAGATACAGTAATAAAAATGACTGTGAATGCTTTCTAAAACAAGAAGTTTACATCAACCATATTTTAAGAATTTGGTGACCGATATTCCTCTCATGAAAATTATTTATTCGGTTCCCTAGTTAATTCTCACAGAAATACTGAAGTCATGCATTTACTCCCTTGTGTTTTCTACAATGATAGCTAAAAAACCTAGTTTACTTTTTACCATTCTGCGCACACGCGCACACACACACACACACACACACACACACACACACACACACATCTACTATTCTCCATGAGATGTGAATAGATTATCAATACTTGTGTCTTAGTTAGGGTTACTACTGCTGTGATGAAACCTTGGGGAGCAAAACATTTATTCAGTTTACACTTTGACATCACAGTTCATGATCAAAAGAAATCAGGACAGAACTCAAGCAGGGTTAGAACCTGGAGACAGGAGCTGATACAGAGCCATGGAGGGATGCTACTTATTGACTTGCAACCCATGACTTGCTCAGTCTGCTTTCTTACAGAAATCAGGAACGCCACCGCACTACCTCACTGCCATTAATGATCTAAGCTCTCTACCATCAGTCACTAATTAAGATGACATCATACAGACCTGCCTACCAACCAAGCTTATGGGGGCACAGTCTCAATCGAGGGTTTCTCTTCTCTGATGACTCTAGCTTGTGTCAGGTTGACTTAAAAGTAGCCAGCAGAACTGGAGTGAAAATGGAGAAGTATTTGTGGTTTACTTGGAAAATCTCTAAAATATTGACCAGACAGAGAGTAGAGGAAAAGGTATCCTTTGAAGGGGAAAGGGTTATATTTTTAGGACATGATGTGTCCTTTAATCATGAGCAATTACTTGGAGTTGTTGAAATCAACATATCTACTTTAGATCTTCAAATTTGTTAAATTTATGAGAGAAAAATGTAAGAACTCTATGACTCCAATCATTTCCAATACTTTCTTGTTTATATTTAGTAAATGTGTGTTTGAAAATGTTGTCTGGCACTTATAATTTACTCTTTGTAATGCAAATATATTCATCATAAAACATTTGAGCAATGGTTAGTTTACATTAGGAAATAAGGGGTGAATTACATTAAGAAATGTAAAATCATTTCAGAAAATTTTACATAAAGCTTTAAGTAGACAAGAGATGACAAGACACATTTGATATTAAATTATTCGCTTATGTTTTTTTAGATTTTATCATCAATGTCAAATATAAATGGCTTGTAACTTTATACTATTCCAGAAATTTAGTTCTATAGGATGAGATTCTATTGACCTAACAACAAATGAAATTACAGAAATGTACAAAAACTTAGTTCTATTATGAATATTTCTGTGGCAACATCAGTAATAAGATAGGATTTTCAAGGAAGAAAATGTATATTTAATCTTGTTTTGAATAACAATAAAATACATTTAATTATATTTTGTAGATAAATTCATAACACTCTTCATATTTATAGGTGTATTGGTCAAAGCTAAAATGAAACAAGAAGCAGATGTTCCATGTCTGACATTTTTTCAGCACCAATTTTCCTATAGAGACTTTAGACATCATGGTGGTTAGCAGAAAGTGAGTTTGTTCATTTGCTATTTGGTTCCTGGGTGGGTCTTTCTTTTTATTAGGTAATATTTAATCTTCTAGATTATTAAATTTTATTGCTTAAAATGCCTGCTTATATTTATGTTAGAAACCATGACAGTATCCATCTCCCTGGCTAAGATTCCAGCTTTATAAGTAAGAAGTTGGATAGTATTATAGGGATATAGGATTAAGAGGTTTTGAAACACTTAACTAATATTATCTGTGTATATAGCAGAACCCAGTATTTAAAAGAGACTATTCAGAAATATAGTCTTAAAGCAGGGAGACAAGGACTCAAAATATTGATCTCATTCTAGACAGAGACCTACAAAATATCAGAAACTGATAGATTAGAATAACCATGCTATGCCATCACAGACTCTGATGACCATTTCAATGCAATGCACGAAGGAACCACAGCATAAAGGGTGATTAAGAAGTGGGAGGATCGATGCATAGGAAAGTCTAAAAGTAAATCTACCAGTTAATGGAAATGGCCACCTCCTGAGCACAAGACAAAGGGCACTGGGTTAGCTGTCATAAGAACATGTTAGCATGGCTAAATGAACACATGCAGTCAGTTACACTGTGAGGGTTTAAAGGCTACAATTATGACTTTCTATCTTTGCTTGGGATACTAATTAGCTATTAAAAATTAATATTTGTTTTAGTGCAGGTAGTAGTTTGTGTCTAAAAAGACTAGAAGTAATGTTCTCAAATTAAAATTCATCGTAATTTGTAACACTATAAATTACAAAATCTGTTTTCCATTTATCCAATGATGGAAATCTATTTATAATTCTAGGTAATTTCTTAGAAGAACCTAATTAATATCTTACAAACTCTGGCTAAAATGACTAAGCTCTCACTTACATTTAAGACTCAGTTAATACAGTATTATTCATTATTTAAAAGCTGGTTTTTTTACATGTAATTTGTTCAAAAGCCATTGAAAAGTTTCAAAGCCAAATTGGACAAGATGTAGTTTAATTAGTTAAGTGTTGTGAGTGATTTAGACTGTTCTAATATATTTAGTAAATTAAAATTTCTACTGTGTTAAAATCATGATAACATAGGCAAAGTATGTACTTTTTATAAGCAGAGTACATTTCTCACATGCATTGATGTAAAGTAATAATAGTGAAATCATTTACCCAACTCTTAACTGAATCAGACAATTCTCTAGCTCTAATGAAATGCAAAAACTTTGTGCTCCAAAAGATACAAAAAATGTCCTTGGCACATATATAGCACACAGGTACAGCTTGGTCTCCATTGAGTCTCTCAACAACTGGAGCAGGGCAGTCCCTAAAGCTGTAGCCTGCCTGTGGTATCCATTCCCCCAACAGGGCTGTCTTCTCTGGACTGAGTAGGAGAGGATGTGCCTGGTCTGACAGAGGCTTGTTGCACTCGAGTGGGAGGATGTGGGAGGGACTTTTTGAAAGGGAACAAAAGGAGGAGCACTTGGGATGTGAGTGAATGAAAAAAAGAATAAATAGATAAATAAATTTAAAGCAATAAATAAAATTACACAAAATCCATACAATAAAGACACATGCTCCACTATGTTCATAGCAGCCTTATTTATAATAGACAGAAGTTGGAAGGAGCCCAGATATCCCTCAAAGGAAGAATGGATACAGAATATGTGGTATATTTATACAATGGAATACTACTCAGCAATTAAAAATAATGAAATCATGTAATTTGTAGGCAAATGGTTGGAGCTGGAAAATATCATCCTAAGTGAGTTAACCTAATCACAAAAGAATACACATGAAATACAATCACTGATAAGTGGATATTAATGAGCCCAGAAGCTCTGAATACTCAAGACAAAATTAGCAAGTCAAAAGATTCCTAAGAAGAAGAAAGGAGAGGACCCTGGTCCTGAAAGGACTGGATCCAGTTTTGCAGGAGAGTACCAGAACTGAACAGAGAAATGGTGGGGTGGTGATTGGGGAATAGGCAGGGTAGGGGGGAAGAGGACATATGGGACATATGGTGAGGGGGGAACTGGGAAAGGGGAAAGCCTTCGGAATGTAAACAAAGAATATAGAAAATTAAAAAAAAAGTTTGTCAAAAGATAATAAGGTTAACTATGGTATTTTGACAATAAAGTTTATACCCCACCCCCCAAAAATAGTAAAGAACAATAAAAAAAAGAATAAAAAAATTACACAAAATCTTGCAGATAAGCTACTCCTGGCATAACTCATATAAGACTTTTGAACAAAGGCTGATTATACATATTTAATCAGTCTACAATAGTTTTCTTAACCAATCATATATCAAATTATAGTCTCAGTTGGATCACATCATTTATTTTCCTTTGAACTTTATTTATTTATTTACACCCCAATGCTGTCCTCCTCTGCATTCCCCCCTCATAGAGTTACTACTACCCCCTTCTCTTCTCCTCTGAGAGGGTGCCTGCTCCTTCATATCCCCCTACCCTGGTAGGCCAAATCTCTGTAGAATTAGGAGCATCCTTCAATCCTCCTCCCAACTCTTCCATAAGAGTCCACGGCCTTCATCCAATGTTTGGCTATAAGTATCTGCATCTGTCTCAGTCAGATACTGGGTAGAGCCTCTCAGAGGACATTTATGCTAGGCTCCTGTTTGCAAGGCTAGCAGTATCATTAATAGTGTCAGGGATTGGTACTTTCCAATGGGATTAGTCTCAAGTTTTGGCCAGTTATTAGTAGTCCATTTCTTTAATCTCTGTTTCATCTTTTTCCCTTCATTTCTTCAATCTGTAAGTTTCTCAGAAAATTGAAAATAGTTCTACCTGAAGACCCAGCCATACTATCCTGGGCATATACCCAAAAGATGTGCAATCATACCACAAGGACACATGCTCCACTATGTCCATAGCAGTTTTATTTGTAATAAACAGAAACTGGAAACAACCCAGATGTCCCTCAATCAAAGAATAGGTACAGAAAATGTGGTCCATTAACACAGTGGAATACTCTTCAACTATTAAAAACAATGACAGCATGAATTTTGCAGGCATATGGATAGAACTAGAGAATCATGAGTAACCCAGACCCAAAAGGACATACATGTTATGTACTCACTGATAAGTGGATATTAAGCCATAAAGTAGAGAATATCCATGATGCATACATCCCACAGACCCATAGAACTTAAACAAGATGGAAGACTCAAATAAGGAGATTTGAATCACTCTTAGAATGGGGGGGGGTAAAATAGTCATAGGAGGCAGAGGAAGGGAGGAAATGAGTGGCAGAGGGGATGGGGAGGGGACTGGGGGAGGGTAAGAGCAGGTGTAAGAAGGGACAGGAGAGGACCAAAGGGCCAGGAGAATGAATGAATATCTGAGGCTGCTGGGGTTGGGGATTGGGAGAATCTTTAGTACCAAAGACTTGAGATAGGAGAGGCTCCCAGGAGTCAATGTAGGTGACCTTAGCTGAGATGCCTAAAAGTGGGCACCTGAAAAAGCTACTTCTTATAGTCAAGCAGGAACTCCCAGTGGAAGGATAAGGACACCGACCTGCCCATAAAACTTTTGACCCAACATTTGTCCTGTCCTCTGAACATTCTTTACTGACTGTGTCTTTACCTCTCCAACTTTTAATCTGCTGTGATAAGACCTGTCAGCCAGTCTAAATGTTAGCACTCTGAGCTTGCTTTGTCTTTTCCCTCACCTATTTTCATCTAGGAAGTCTGTGGGGACGTTCAGTGTGTCTCTTGAACTACATTCTTTAACATGACAAACGAAATTATTCCTGGTAATTGATGTCAGTTACCTTAGTTCACATGGTACCATCTTCAAACCTCATTATAAACATAAAAGAAGAAATATTAATAGTGTGAAACAATCTCAGGGCTCCATTAATTAAACAAATCACAGTGCTCATTTGAATCCTAAACTGGAAAGAATTTAATTATTTACTTTAGTTTAATAATTTAATGTAGCACATGATCACAGTAACCATTGTTTTAATAGTTTTGATCACTCAGAAGATTTAACCACAAAATTACTTTAGACGATATAAAGCCAAGTTTGTCTGTCCGTCAGCATTCCACACTTGCACTCTGTGACTGAATTTAGTTTGGTTTTTCTTTCTAAGGACAATTCTTACTTATTAAATAATTTATTAATAGTTCTTCTGTGAAAGTTCATGAAAGCCTCTTTTCAGCCTAAGACCAGTTAGCTGTTCAACCCTATAGTTATAAACTTTGAAGACTTGCACACATATATTGTTAGCCAGGGTTAATCACATTTCCCAACAAGGCTTCTTACTCAAATGGCTCCTCTAATTAATTTCTTTCTAAACTATACCTGTCCAGAGACAAATGCCATAACTGAGATTTCCTGTCATGGTAGAACATTCCCAAAAAGCTATATAGATTCTTTCTCCTCAATTAACTAAAGATGATAAATCTTTAAGCCAGAAAAGGACAGAAAAAGCCATAGAGATCAGTGACTTCTGCCTCAAGACCTCTCTTCCTCATCTATCATTCATGTATATATTATCTATCCATATATCAATCTTTTATCTATCATATCTATATATTTATCATCTCTATATCTATCTATCTAGCCATCTATCCATCTTTCTACACACACACACACACACACACACACACACACACACATATATACACACACATTCTTGATCAATTGTAGCTTGAAATGTGCAATGAAAGAATGACAGAAATCATCAGTTCAGGAGTTTTAACTTGCATGGTATTCTGATTTAAGCTGGAATGGTATACTATACCTCTGCTAGGATGTATTCTCTTTAGCCAGCACATCCATCTGATAGTTGCTGCCTGGCTGTAGTCACAGAGTTGCAAGTTGATTTAATGGTTGCAATGCTAGGGCTCAGGTGTCCTTAGAAGTAGTTCAACTTCTAAGTACATTCCATTGTTTATCCATCTCATTTACTTCCCTTCTGTGATCATGAAAGACTATGTCATACCATTGAAAGTATAGTATCATTTGCTGTTTTGAGAATATTAACACATTTATATTTTACAAGTGATGGTTATATAATTTCTTACCCTAGTAATTATTGTGATTGGTTTACCAACTTAGCTTTTTTGCTACTGTATGTTTATAAGAGTAAACACAGCACATAGAGTTGGTAATATCTATGGTTTCAGATATTCACAGAGGATTGCGATCGTATCCCAAACCATAACAGGTTACTGTACCAAAAAATATGTTCTGCATACTTCATATATCACTTGGACTTGTTCTATCACTTTAAGTGAGAGGCTGTATTTAAAAATTGGCTGCTACTGACTATCACTGATTTTATAATCTGGCATATCAGATAAAAATCCATTCATGAGAGAAAATTGAAATTGCCTTGTGCGGCAACTGTTGGGCATTTACTATTATTTCCTGGACATTCAGTGCAACCTTGCTACTTTAATAAGGAATCAGTTACTAATAAAACAAATTTCCATGTTCAAAAATCTTACCTGAATTCTCTGTTCTGTATATCATGAGAGCTTTTAATCAGAAAATCCTATTTTCTATAGATACCTGGAATATGAAAGATGTAGTGCTATTAGACATCTAATTTTCAAGAACATCTGGATTACTATGTGGAGCCAGCTCAAGGATGTCTTGATGCAACCCACACTTACAACTGGATGCAATCCAGTATGTAAATTTGGACAGCAATCACAGTGATCTCATAGTCACCCACAAACATTGTGTCTCTGTCTCCTTAATGGGCAATGTCAGGGCAGCAAGCCATCTTCTTTTTTAATACAAGACTTGGACATGGCCAACACCAGTGAAAACCTGAAGCATGTTCTGTTTAGAAAATCTGTGAACATTGTGGTTACTCCTCACCCTCTTCCTTGCATGCCAGTATGATTTCCTGTGTATTTCTGTTATTCTCAACAGTTCCTTTACTGTCTTCAGGCATATAAATCATTGTTGTGTGCTGTTTGATATCAGATTAATTAAAATGCAGCAGATGACAGTGAGTGATCATTACAATCTTGATATGTGAAGTGTAAATATGATTTTCTCTTTGAGATAGAGGCAAATTGGTTGAGTTTTCTTAGATGAAAAAAGTGGAAAAGGAATGTTTTCTAGGTCTTGTCAGATGCCACAAACCAGAGCTGGCATTGATTTGCCTCAATTGTACTCAAATCCAGAAAATAATCTCCAAATGACATTGAAATATTTTTATATTTTTTTGATTTTTGATCCAGATTTTGATATAGCCAACTAGCTAATAATTAGCTGGTAAAAAATATCACAACCTCTAATAGTTTCATTTTTTTTACAATAAATAGATTTTTCCAGGTTGAGATACTGCCTTAAATTCAGTTTTTCAGGCCAGGAGATGAGTTGTCATAGTAGGTCTTCTTGGAAAATCTTTAACAATAGTGTTTTTAAGACTATTCATCTAAACAATTTGTTTCTACTTCTAATATATATCTATATATATATATATAGATATAGATATAGATATAGATATAGATATAGATATATATTAGATATATATTAGATATATATCTAATATATATATGGACTTTGATGATAATAAAATTTAAGTTTTTCTGCATATCAGACATATTAAGAAAATATTAAGGACAGGTCTTGAGGGACAGCACAATTGATAAAACATGGGTGCCTGGTACACACCTAAAAGCTCCTAAGATAGAGTGTCACCCTGTGCTGGGACAGAGACCACCAGATCTCTCTTAGGAGTTCACTCACCAGAAATCAAGCTAAACTGGTGAGCATTAGGTACAATCAGACGCCATGGCTCAAAAAGTTAAATGGAAAGTATGTGAAGAAAATGCTTCTGGACACCTGACCTCACCTGTACATGTATGCATGTACATGTATGTACAGACACTTGACATGAATAATAAGCAAGATATCTGGGGCTGAAGTGATATCTATCAACTGACTTTCTTTTTTTTCTTTTTTTTTTTAATTTTTTTCTTTTTTTTTATTGTATATATTCTATATTTACAATTCATTTCCCTTTTTCTGGTTCCTCACCCCCAAAGGTCCCACATGTCCATTTCCCTCCCCCTGCTCCCGCATCCACCCCCTCCCACTTTACTGTTCTTGTACTCTCCCACAATGATGTTTTGGTCCATTCTAGCACCAGTGTCCACTCCTTTCTTCTTGTGAGACATCACTTGATATGTGATTTGTGTCTTTGGTGTTCCAAGCTTCTAGGCTAATATCCACTTATCAGTGACTGTATACCATGGGTATTCTTTTGAGACTGGGTCACCTCACTTAGTATGACGTTCTCCAGCTCCATCCATTTCTCTAGGAATTTCATGAATTCATTGTTTCTAATGGCTGAATAGTACTCCATTGTGTATATATACCACATTTTTTGTATCCATTCCTCTGTTGAGGGACATCTGGGTTCTTTCCAGCTTCTGGCTATTATATATAAGGCTGCTATGAACACAGTGAAGCATGTATCCTTATTGCATGCTGGTGAATCTTCTGGATATATTCCCAGAAGTGGTATGGCTGGGTCCTCCGGAAGTATCACACCCAGTTTTCTGAGGAACCGCCATACTGATTTCCAGAGTGGTTGTACCAGCTTGCATTCCCACCAGCAGTGGAGGAGTGTTCCTCTTTCTCCACATCCTCGCCAACACCTGATGTCTTCTGAGTTTATAATCTTAGCCATTCTGACTGGTGTGAGGTGAAATCTCAGGGTTGTTTTAATTTGCATTTCCCTAATGACTAGTGATGTTGAACATTTTTTAAGGTGTTTCTCAGCCATCCAAATTTCTTCAGGTGAAAAGTCTCTGTTTAGCTCTGTACCCCATTTTCGGATAGGGTTATTTGGTTTTCTGGGGTCTAACCTCTTGAGATCTTTGTTTACATTGGAGATTAGCCCTCTGTCGGATGTGGGGTTGAAGATTTTTTCCCAATTAGTTGGTTGCCGATTTATCCTTTTGACAGTGTCTTTTGCCTTACAGAAACTTTGTAGTTTTATGAGGTCCCATTTGTCTATTCTTTTTCTTAGAGTATAAGCAATTGGTGTTCTGTTCAGGAATTTTTCCCCTGAGCTGATGTCTTCAAGGGTCTTCCCCAGTTTCTTTTCTATTAGTTTTAGTGTGTCTGGTTTTATGTGGAGATCCTTGATCCACTTGGAGTTGAGTTTAGTGCAAGGAGATAAGAGTAGATCAATTCTCATTCTGCATGTTGACCTCCAGTTGAGCCAGCACCATCTGTTGAAAAGGCTATCTTTTTTCCACTGGATGTTTTCAGCTCCTTTGTCGAAGATCAATTGGCCATAGATGTGTGGGTTCAATTCTGGGTCTTCGATCCTATTCCATTGATCCGCTTCCCTGTCACTGAACCAATACCATGCAGTTTTTAATAACACTGCTCTGTAATATTGCTTGAGGTCCGGGATATTGATTCCCCCAGAAGTTCTTTTGCTGTTGATGATAGTTTTAGCTATCCTGGGTTTTTTGTTATTCCAGATGAATTTGAGAATTGCTCTTTCTAGCTCTATGAAGAACTGAGTTGGGATTTTGATGGGGATTACATTGAATCTGTATATTGCTTTGGGCAAGATTGCCATTTTGACTATATTAGTCCTGCCAACCCACGAGCATGGAAAATTTTACCATTTTCTGATGTCTTCTTCAATTTCCCTCTTCAGAGACCTGAAGTTTTTGTCGTATAAATCTTTCACATGTTTGGTTAGCGTCACTCCAAGATACTTTATATCATTTGTGGCTATTGTGAAGGGTGTCATTTCCCTAATTTCTTTCTCGGCCTGCTTATCCTTCGTGTATAGGAAGGCTACTGATTTACTTGAGTTGATTTTATAGCCAGCCACTTTGCTGAAGTTGTTTATCAGTTGCACGAGTTCTCTGGTGGAGGTTTTTGGGTCACTTAAGTAAACTATCATATCATCTGCAAATAGTGATAGTTTGACTTCTTCCTTTCTGATTTGTATCCCTTTGACTTCCCTCTGTTGTCGAATTGCTCTAGCTAGTACCTCAAGTACTATATTGAAGAGATATGGCGAGAGGGGACAGCCTTGTCTAGTCCCTGATTTTAGAGGGATTGCTTCGAGTTTTTCTCCGTTTACCTTGATGTTGGCTACTGGTCTGCTGTATATTGCTTTTACTATGTTTAGATATAGGCCTTGAATTCCTGTTCTTTCTAGGACCTTTAGCATGAAAGCATGCTGAATTTTGTCAAATGCTTTTTCAGCATCCAATGAGATGACCATGTGGTTTTTTTCTTTGAGTTTGTTTATGTAGTGGATTACGTTGATGGATTTACGTATATTGAACCATCCCTGCATCCCTAGGATGAAGCCAACTTGATCATGGTGAATGATTGTTTTGATGTGTTCTTGGATTCGGTTGGCAAGTATTTTGTTTAGCATTTTTGCATCAATATTCATAAGAGAAATTGGCCTGTAGTTCTCTTTCTTAGTTGGATCTTTGTGTGGTTTTGGTATCAGGGTAATTGTGGCTTCATAGAATGAGTTGGGTAGTGTTCCTTCTGTTTCTATTTTGTGGAATAATTTGAAGAGTATCGGTACCAGGACTTCTTTGAAGGTCTGATAGAATTCTACACTAAAACCGTCTGGTCCTATGCTCTTTTTGGTTGGAAGACTGTCTATGACCCCTTCTATTTCTTTGGGGGTTATGGGTCTGCTTAGATGATCTATTTGATCCTGGTTTAATTTTGGTATTTGGTAACTGTCGAGTAAATTGTCCATTTCCTCCAGATTCTCCAGTTGTGTTGAGTATAGGTTTTTGTAGTAGGATCTGATGATTTTTTGAATTTCCTCAGTTTCTGTTGTTATATCTCCCTTTTCATTTCTAATTTTGTTAATGTGAATACTGTCTCTGTGCCCTTTAGTAAGTCTGGCTAGGGGTTTATCTATCTTGTTGATCTTCTCAAAGAACCAGCTCCTGGTTTTGTTGATTCTTTGTATGGTTCTCTTTGTTTCAACTTGATTGATTTCAGCCCTGAGTTTGATGATTTCCTGTCTTCTACTCCTCCTGGGTGAAATTGCTTCTTTTTGTTCCAGAGCTTTCAAGTGCGCCATTAAGTTGCTAGTATATGCTCTCTCCTGTTTCTTTTTGGAGACACTTAGGGCTATGAGTTTTCCTCTAAGCACTGCTTTTATTGTGTCCCATAGATTTGGGTATGTTGTGCCTTCATTTTCATTAAGTTCTAAGAATTCTTTGATTTCTTTCTTTATTTCTTCCTGGACTAAGGTATCATTGAGTAGAATATTGTTCAGCCTCCAAGTGTATGGGGATTTTCTGTTGTTTTTGTTGCTATTGAAGAACACTCTTACTCCATGGTGATCTGATAAGAGGCATGGGATTAGTTCGATCTTTTTATATTTGTTGAGATCTGTCTTGTGTCCAATTATATGGTCGATTTTGGAGAAGGTACCATGAGGGGCTGAGAAAAAGGTATAGTCTTTTGCTTTAGGGTGAAATGTTCTATATATATATCTGTTAAATCCAATTGCTCCAAAGTTTCGATGAGTTTCTCCGTGTCTCTGTTTAGTTTCTGTTTTCCTGGTCGGTCCACTGTAGATAGTGGAGTATTGAGGTCCCCCACAATCATTGTGTTAGGTGCAATGTGTGCTTTGAGCTTTAGTAAGGTTTCTTTTACAAATGAGGGTGCCCTTACATTTGGAGCGTAGATGTTTAGAATTGTGAGTTCCTCTTGGTGGATTCTTCCTTTGACTAGCAGGAAGTGACCTTCTGTGTCTCTTTTGATGACTTTGGGTTGAAAGTCAATTTTATCTGATATTAAAATGGCTACTCCAGCTTGCTTCCTGTGACCATTTGCTTGCAAAATTGTCTTCCATCCTTTTACTCTAAGGTAGTTTTTGTCTTTGACTCTGAGGTGTGTTTCCTGTAAGCAACAAAATGTAGGGTCCTGTTTCCGTATCCAGTCTGTTAGTCTATGTCTTTTTATTGGGGAGTTGAGTCCATTGATGTTAAGAGATATTAAGGAATAGAGATTATTACTTCCTGACATTTTTGATGTTATTTTTTGTTTTTGAGTAGTTATCTTCCTTTGAGTTTGATGGAAGAAGTTTACTGTCTTGCTTTTTCTTGGGTGCCATTCCCTTCCTTGTGTTGGAGTTTTCCTCCTATTATCCTTTGTAGAGTTGTGTTAGTGGAAAGATATTGTGTAAATTTGGTCCTGTCATGGATTATTTTGATTTCTCCATCTATGTTGATTGAGAGTTTTGCTGGGTATAGTAGTCTTGGCTGACATTTGTTTTCTCTTAGGGTCTGCATGAGGTCTGCCCAGGATCTTCAAGCTTTCATGGTTTCTGGAGAGAAGTCTGGTGTGATTCTGATAGGTCTTCCTTTATATGTTACTTGGCCCTTTTCTCTTACTGCCTTTAATATTCTTTGTTTAGTACATTTTGGGTTTTGATTATTATGTGACAGGAGGTGTTTCTGTTCTGGTCCAGTCTGTTTGGAGTGCTGTAGGCTTCTTGTATATTCATGGGCATCTCTCTCTTTAAGTTAGGAAAGTTTTCTTCCATAATTTTGTTAAAGATATTTGCTGGCCCTTTAAGTTGTAGATCTTCACTCTCATCTATCCCTATAATCCTTAGGTTTGGTCTTCTCGTTGTGTCCTGGATTTCCTGGATGTTTTGGGTTACAAGCCTTTTGGATTTTGCGTTTTCTTTGACTGTGGAGTCAATGGTTACTATGTTATCTTCAGCATCAGAGATTCTTATTTTTATCTCTTGTATTCTGTTGTTTATGTTTGCATCTACGACCCCTGATTTCTTCCCAAGGTTTTCTACCTCCAAGGTTGCCTCCTTTTGTGATTTCTTAGTTGTTTCTACCTCTGTGTTCAGATCTTGGATGGTTTTGCTCAGTTCCATCATTTGTTTGTTTGTGTTTTCATGTAATTCTTTAATATATTTTTGTGTTCCCTCTTTCATGACTTCTGCCTGTTGTTTCAAGTTCTCCTGCATTTCTTTAACTGATTTTCTCATTTCCTCTTTATTGGTTTCTGTCTGATGGCCCATATTCTCCTGGAGTACTTTAAGTGTTTTTTGTGTTTGGATTGTAAGAGCTTCTACCCTATTGATGTTCCCCTGCATTTCTTTAAGAGATTTGTTTATGTCTTTTTTGTGTTCCTCTAGGAGCATCATGACCTGTGCTTTTATATTTAACTCTTGTTTTTCTGGTGTGCTGGGGTATTCTGGACTTGCTGTGGTTGGCGAATTGGGTTCAGATGGTGCCATATTGCCTTGATTTCTGTTAATAACGTTCCTACGTTTGCCTTTTGCCATCTCTTTATCTCTGGCGTTAGTTGGTCTTATTGTAGATGGCGCCTTGCTGAAAGCACAGCACGCCTGTCCCCAGGAGACAAATCCCTTCTGGCAGCTTGTCTGTGCTGGACTATGCTTGCTCTGAGTCCAGGCCCCTGACTCCAGCTGCTAGAGTTCCGAGCTGTGCCCTGAGGCGGCAAGGTGGCCCCTCGCTGCTAGTCAGCTCAGAGAGCCGGTCCCGGCTGTGGTAGTCTGCTCCCGCAGCTGAGCTTTCTGTGCCCGGATCTCCTGCAGAGCTAAGCTAAGCTATATCTCTGGCCACGCACCTGATTCCAGCTGCTCACTGCGTCCACTGTGCCCGCTGTTTGCGTGCGGGGATCTGAGGCAAGACGGCTGCCCCCGCTGAAAGCACCACGTGGCCTTGGCTCAGCTGCTGGTACCCAGCTCTGCTGATCCCTTCTGGCTGCGATGTCTGTGCTGGTCTATGCTCGCTCTGAGTCCAGGCCCCTGACTCCAGCTGCTAGAGTTCAGAGCTGTGCCCCGAGGCGGCCAGGTGGCCCCTCGCTGCTAGTCCGCTCAGAGAGGTGATCCGGGCAGGTAGTCTGCACCCGCAGCTGAGCTTTCTGTGCCTGGATCTCCTGCAGAGCTAAGCTAAGCTATATCTCTGGCCACGCACCTGATTCCAGCTGCTCACTGCGTCCAGTGTGCCCGCTGTTTGCGTGCGGGGATCTCTCAACTGACTTTCTTAAGAGCACTACATTTAGTGTGTTGTTACACAAATCTGTTTCATCTGACTTGGCAACTTATAGTTTTCTTTCTCCAATTCATGCTCTTCTTTGACAGGTGTTGAAAAAAAAATCTCTCGACGAATTCAGAAGAAAAACTCCAGCATTTGTTTGAACTATGTTTTCAATAAATACATTTCTTTCCTCAGTTAATGTATTCATTTTTGTGTGTGGAAAGAGAATGAAAGACCAAGGTTACTAATTACTAATAACTAATTACTTTTTAGGCCATTTTTCAGGCCCGAGCTGAAGCCTATATAACAATGGGTTCACAGGGGTTGGAAGCACACTTTGACCTGGACTATGTAAATACATAGATTCTTTTTTTTTTTTTTTTGAGGTTTGTATTTTATTTATTTATTTATTTATTTATTTATTTATTTATTATTTTCTATATTCTTTGTTTACATTCCGAAGGCTTTCCCCTTTCCCTGTTCCCCCCCACCATATGTCCCATATGTCCTCTTCTACCCTTCTTGGCCCTCTATTTAAACTTAAACTAAAGATCCCCAAATCCAACTTCAGTGGTCACTGGATCTCTTTGTCCCTCTTCTTAAGGTGCTTACATTGAATAACCATTTTCAGATTTCCACTATTAATGTGGATCTTTTAATTGGCTTTCTGAGGTTAGTGGCCAAACCTGGTTTTGGACACAGATTATGATGTCAAGTACAATAACATTCCTCCCCAAAATAATGGCTCAGCCTGAGGGTGCAGGACTTTGGAGTTGGAGCCAGTGGATTGTTGTGAAATTCATATCCATTTTTTCTTCTCAAAAACTTCCATGTCATCTTGCAGTACAGAGCTAAATACAGACTTAATATTTAAAAATCATTCTCACCATCCTGGATTTCCTGAAATAAAAAATTTGCTTTGGAATTCTCATGCCTTCTTTTGCATTATGCCAATAATGTTCTCTGTGTCAATTGTTCTCCATGGTAATTATATTTTATTTCCTGTTACAAAACACAACAAGCTAAACAAAAACCTGTCAAGCAACTTAAAGAGAGAACCGTTTATTTTGTCCTATCATTTATAAGGCATAGTCCCTTGTGGTCAGAAAATGTGGAACCTGCCCCAAAATGCTTACTCTTCTCTTGGTGATTCAAGAGTAGTGGCAGAGAGAAAAACAGCCATAACATTTATGCATTTGGCTTATGTACAGAAAATATATGATTTTCTGTAGGTCCTATGATTCAAGTGATCTACAACCTTCATATACAAGATTACCACCTAAAGACACAAAACGTGAGCCTGTGGGCTAATGTTCATTATTTAAACCATGAACTGTTATTACTATGTTCAACTTGTTCATTATCATCGAGTTGACCAACATTAAAAGGTAGAATGGGACTTTGTGGTAACTCAAGGCTGTGACTTGCACCACTGACAGTCAAGGTTACAAAATTGTCCAGCCCCATGTCACCCAACACCCTGCATTGTATATGGCTTCTTTAAATTTATTCCTGATCAATTTGTGTGAGTTGTTAAAAATGAAATGACCCTTGGAAGCTTGGGCTAATTAAGAGAACACTTAGAAGAAGTTCAACCATTAAACATCTAGCTTAAAGAAAGAGAATGAAATAGCCATGACCAGAAATACATGCAGAGAGAATTGGCAACTGGGAGCTGAGGGACCCAACCCCATTAATTTAAGGATTTTAATTCTGTTGAAAACCTGGGTAGTTTTAAAAACTACATGCTCAAACTGAGATGATATCTCAGTGAGTACCTCTTTAAAGGCCATGATCATAAGACCCAATAAACAGTCCAGACTCTTGATTCACTGCAAATTAATTAGAAATTCTGAGGGTGGTAACTGTGGATTGTGTATGACTAAACAAGCCCTGACTATATGTTTCTTATAAGCAGCCAAGCACCATTTAGGAATTGACTAAGTTATGGCATCTGCAACCTTATGTGTGTTGCAAAATGATGAAATCAGGAATATCCAATCTTAGCTTCTGTCTTCGTTGGTCTCACACGCAAAGGCTGTGTTCCCATATGTTCTCCACACTGATGCCAAAACGGTGTCAAGAAAGAAGCATACAAGCATTTATCCAGTGAGAGCATGCTTTACATTTTCCTCCATCTGAGAGTTGCAGGGCTCCAACTACAGTCAAAGAAGAATGATGAAGTCAG
The DNA here is from genome assembly GCA_964023405.1 of Apodemus agrarius. Classification (NCBI taxonomy): domain Eukaryota; kingdom Metazoa; phylum Chordata; class Mammalia; order Rodentia; family Muridae; genus Apodemus; species Apodemus agrarius. The sequence goes on along the minus strand of OZ030020.1, from coordinate 10,291,251 downwards.
CACGGTGGTGATGCTCTGATGTACTGCCTCCGTTCCTTCAAAATCAAGCTTTGTAGAGCATGAATCACTTATCATTCTTGAGGAATGTCCAGAGCCCAAGACAGCTGCTTTACTGTTTATAGCTTGAGCTATGTTGCTTTTAAAGAAGACTCAAGAGCAACAAACAAATCCTCCCTACTTTTTACAATGAAAATTGGCTGTTAAGATGAAATCAATGAGAACTATTTTTAATTTCCTTGAACTATGATGTCCTTAACCTTTGCTTTGACTAATGGTATAGGGTAGAGGAGGTATACTAAGATCTCGAAGGCTAGATTTTAAGTGACCTTTAAAGACAGAAACTTTAATAATGTTAGCTCTTTCTATTTTATCTAGGAAACGCTGCTGAGGCTAAGACACAATAGAACAGTCATCAGATCACAAACAGTGAAAGGCTTTAAGTGAGAACAAAAGAAGACTCACCATGAGGCAATATAGAGAACTGTGAAAACAATCATTTTTATTTGAGTCTGTGCTTGGGGAAAGCTTGTACTATAATGATATTTTTAACTGAAATAGTCTCTTCCCAGGACTATTCTGCCTCCAGGGACTGGTTGATACAAGCACAAAAAGCTGGCCTTTTCTTCTCAATTAAAAACCTTTTAGAAGCTTCAGAGCTGCCTGTAAAACCAGTAGACCTCACTGTGGCAGTGGAGCACAATTCAGTTCCTCGCTTGGCTGTTCTGCCTCCTGTTTCCTCATGCGTCTTGCTCTGGAGAGAGACCTCATTTCTTCTCAACTGTTGCCTTACTTGAATATATGAAATTATTTCGTATCAATTATTGTGACCAGTCTTCAGCCAAATGTCTTCTGAAGGTGTATTTATTCCATAATTACTTTACATACTTTGCAGTAAGCCTTGAGATCAGAATTCAGATTCTTGTTGTTACTGTTTTGTGGATGAACTTTGAAAAGTCCTTGAAAAAGAGAAATTAGTACTCAGTTTTTCACTTCAGTGGCTGTGCTGTGTGCACTAGTCTCTCATGCCTTCACCTGCATAGACATCTACCCCAATGGGCACCATAAGTGATAATTTACACTATATTAAACACCAGCCTGTGCGATATCACGTTAATTCCCACTTCAGCATAGAGAGAGCTTTGGGGAAATTTTTTTATTAAACAGCTACATCATGGCTCTAAGTTCTGTAGAGTATCTCAAGAGTCTCCTCAGTTTCAGGCTCTAATGTTTGGCTGATTTGTTATGATATGGGTATTCATTTATTCCTTTTTTACAATATCCTACTTGTCTATAGTGTGGATTGATTAGACACACAATCCACATTATTCTTCCCCTCACCCCCAGACTCTAGCCATCACTCTTTCTTCTAAGTCATCTCCCCGCCTATATATCCTTCAGTTTTCCTGGGCTACCCCTCTCTCTTTTTATCTCTCTTTTGTTCCTGCATGTCTCCATATGGCCTCAGGTGCATTCATAATTGTGAAGGCAAGGAATAAGACAGAAGATACTCTGGAAGGGTCACAGAAACAGAAACATGGAATAGAGTACAGTGGAGGGCTGCCCCAGAGATGTTTAAAATACAAAACTTTGTGAGTACCTATTCAGTTCATCACTGCTTTGATTATTCATTACCGTTGAGGCAATCATATTTATCCCTGATGATAAATGTAAGATGGACACTAAAATATTCTTTTGATTGATAGTAATGTCACATAAGATGTGCTTACATTTGATATGTAACAGTTATAGGGATATATCTCCTAGAAAATTAATTATATCTCAATTCCCAAATTATTACTACATTGTGCCCTCCCCCCAGCCCTTGAGTGGGAAATTCAGACCTTGGTGTTTTGCCACCTAGGGTGGAGCTTTCCCACCTAGGTGATGTCTATTGTTCTCCAAGGATCTGCAGTTTCCTGACATGAGTGAGTCTCCCGCTGAGCAGCCAAACTGGTTTTGTGGATGATTCCCCCCCCCACCTCCCTCATCCCCTTCATTTTTGGGGGAAAGAATTTTCCCCCCAGCTTTAAATTTGAAGCTACCCATTAAACATCAAGTTGTAATCAAAAAACTTTGTCTTTGCTCATTATTTCTCTGGCGCGCTTGTTCTTTCTATTTCAGCCCCAGCTTTCAAGTTCCTTCCAGGTGAACTTGGTTCTCTGTGGCCTCAGGTGGCTACACTTTCTCAAGTCAATGTTTATCTTCTCTCTTACAATACATCTGGGTAGCAGCCTACCTGCCCTCCACCGGGCCCCTATGTATCCCACCCACCTCCCACCTCCTTAATGATCATTTTAATCTCATAAACTTTATAAAACAGTCTACTAACATTTTGTACATAGGATTTCACAACTAAAATTTTAATCCATGTTAAAATTAAGGATAATTCGACACAGTTGCTAGCAAATTGGTCAATACTTTAAAAGCCAAATGGATGTACAAGGCAATTTATTTCATTAGTTTGCTTTCCATATACAATTTTGACTATTAAATAAATGGAAAGTGATAAATACACGAATCTCTGCATAGGAAGTTATATATATATATATATGAAAGTGCAGTTATTTTGGCCTTATACATATTGTTTCAGTTGATATATGTATATTTATATATATTCATATATATAAATAAATATATATATTCAGTTATATATATACTAATGAAAGTGCAGTTATTTTGGCCTTATTCATATTGTTTCAGTTGAAGAAAAGTTCAGATAGCACCCTTAAAACTCGATTCGCAGCAAAAGCAAACAATTCAGTTTAGAGGGTACAAGGTATATCGGGGAGAGTCAGAAGAAAGAATTTTCATCCAAGAAAATAATAAATATAAAATAGGTTTAAAAAAAAAAAGAAAAACCAGACAACAAATGAAATAAATATAAGTGGCACAAAAATAAATGTCAGCTGATACACTAGTATTTGCTAGAGCCAGACACATCTGCCACGTACTTGATAGGAATATATCACCTGGAAAATAGATATAACACTTTGCACCAGATTTCCTTTTTGGAGCAAAAAAAAGAAAAAAAAGCATTCAGACTTGGAATAAATCCTCAATCCCTAAAGAGTGTCTGGGAGATAAATAAGGAAATGAATCTGTATACATCTCTGCTCATCAGCTTCTGCCACAGGAAACAAGGTTGATGGTGTAAGTCAAGCTGAAGGACTCCCTCTCTGGGGGCTCCGGCTCACTCTTCCCTTGCAGGAGCAGCTACATCCTGCATGTTTGTCTCCTGAGGAAGTCAGGGCTCACCAGGAATGGTTAAATCTGTGACTTTATATTAACACTTCCAACATCCACTCAATTCCAGCAACTTAGCACTTCTTAGTGGTTCCCTTGGCTACTCTGGCTTTATGCTTCTGTGCCTTGAATGAAATTCTGTGTTAGAGGCTCAGGAGATGATGGCCTTCATCTTTCCATATAATGTGTGTGTTAGAAGGTAGTGTCCTACTGTGTGATCCAACCACCTGGTGCTCATAGTTACAAAGTACTATCTATCACTCACAATGACCCCTTCAGGTGTACATACATAGAGTAGAGACAGCTGTGACATCACAGAATGAGTGGCTAGCAATTATGGACTGCTACATGGATAAAACACAGATTTTGTTGTAATTTTATTCATAGTATTTTAAAATTAAGCAATACTAAAGAGAAAAATCATAATATTAAAATTGCAATCGATCTTTAAGTGAAAGTATACAAGTAAGTGTATGAAAATAGCAAGCACAATGTTTGGCAATATTGATTATAGAAGATGTATGAGTCTGTGGTTTTATTTGAATAAACTGAAGGTGCTATAAACTGATATCTTGAGATATTTTTGTATAGTTTCCCATATAGAAAATTAGGTTAAATGGATGAAAATGATTTGGATTCCATTATGGAAGTGTTCCTGGAGAAATATTATTAATCTTGAGTTGTGCATAGAAACTTTAGACTATACAGAAAAATATTTTATTATTTTACTAATTAAACTTTTAATCTATAAATATAATCCTTTAATTAAATATTTTTAAATATTTTATGTTGTAAAAATCAAGATTTATATGCAACTATAGAAATCACACAAAAACTGAGGGTACAGAATTAGAATTATGAGTATAATCCCAAGGCTGGTAAGATGGAACAAAGCCAACTGGGAATTCAGCTTGAGCTACAGAGGGGGGACATTTTCTCAAGAAGACCCAAGAAATGAAAAAAATGAGAATAATAAAAATAGGAAATAGGGAAAAAGAGATAACGACAAAGAGGAGGAGAAATAAGCAACACAGAGTAGTACTATACATTGACCTAATTACACCCAGAATAATGAATGATTAGTGCATAATTTCATAATAGGGAGATTAATGCTGATGGAGCTAGCCAAGTTTATATATATATATATATATATATATATATATATATACGAATATGTATATATATATATATGTATATATGTATATACGTATATATGTATATGTATATATAAACATACATATACATATATACGTATATACATATATATGTGTATGTGTATATATATGTATATATACATATATATATTCCACACTAATCACATTTATTTATTATTCAATTAATTTTAACACATTGTGTATAAATGTATAAAATTAAGTCATTGAAATGACACTGACTAATATAATACAGAATGATTAAATCAAATGGAGTAATAGATACTGCCTCAAACCCTCATTACCTGCCTGCAGTGAAAGTGCTTGAACCTGAAATATTGGAATGTAAATGCATTATGGATTATGCTATATAATACATTTGAAGCTTGTCTTATTCATGCAATCTAACTGTACCTCACACACTTTTTATTGACTTTTGTTAATTGCTCATGCTAATGAGTACAGAGAAATACTTAACTGTGTACCTCAAGTTATTTGTCAAATCTAGCTTGTCTTTATTAAACTTGCACCTTCTGATTTCAAGTCTCTAGAATCCATATTATATGAGCAGTTCAAGTTTTTCTTAAATTTATAAATATGAAGGAAACACATGGTTCTTGTCTTTGTCTGATTTATACTGCTTATGTGAGATTCTCAAGTTCCACCCATTTTCCTATATATGAAAGAATTTCTATTCTGTTCAAAGATGTTCTTCAGTTTACATAAGGCCTCTTTTTTTTCTCCTAGTTTAGGATTTTTTTAAACTAGATATTTTCTTTATTTACATTTCAAATGTTATCCCCTCTCCTGGTTTCCCCTCCAAAAACCTCCTATCCAATCCTCCCTCCCTCTGCTCACCAACCTGCCCACTCCCACTTCCCTGTCCTGGCATTCCCCTATACTGGCCTTCTCAGTACTAAGGGCCTCTCCTCCCTTTGATGTCCAAGAAGGCCATCCTCTGCTGCATATGCATCTGGAGCCATGGGTCCCTCCATGTGTACTCTTTGGCTGATGATTAAGTCCCTGGGAGCTCAGGGGGTACTGGGTGGTTCATATTATTGTTCCTCCTATGGGGCTGCAACCCCATTCAGCTCCTTGGGTCCTTTCTCTAGTTCCTCCATTGGGGATCTTGTTTAACCCATTCTTCCACTGGTGGGCATCCGAACTCTAGTGACTCTACATTCTAGGCATTATTAACAGTCCAGGGTAGTATTGTGCAGGTAGCTCCTCTAGATTTACTTAATTTCATTTAGATATTTATATGAAATATAGATCATATACTATCCTTATTTTTATTTTTTTAAAACATATCCATGCTGCTCCTCATTTCATTATAAGGAAAAATCAATCAAAACAGAAACATAAGAGAAATATTTATGTAACCACTCAAATAAAACATGATAAATATCTTTCCTCTGCAGACACCTCTATGTATAATTGCTGAATCACGTGACATTAAAGGTTTTCCTCTCATTGGGCTGGTTTACTTTCCTGACAACACTGTGGAAATAATCCTTTTCTTCATAGTTTCTTCCACATTTATGACATTTTTCATTAATACTGAATTGGATGGATTTGAGATGTTATCTCATTGTGCTTTTGAATTTCATTTTCTTGATGATTACTGATGAATATTTCCTTTTCATATAAATATTGACCACTTGTATCCTTTTCTCTGAGAATACACTTGGCAATTTTTACTGTTAAGATTATGATACAAATTCATCATTTTTCCCTCTTCGTTTTTCCTACTCCACAATGAGTCCAGAGCCTTAGGTATGGGAGTTGTTTTGCAGATGTAGTTGTATTATAGTTTTACTGCAACTGTGCATTTATATTGCTTTTAGGCTTTTTGTAATGGTTTCTATTGTAAAGAAAAATTTCTTTGATGATGACTGAGGACTATATTCATCTGGGGGTATAAGAACAAGTGTTTAGGTCATAGATAAAAATAATTCTAGGTTAGTAAAGTGGTGGTTTTAAAGCCTCCTCTAAGACTTACAACTAAACTGCCCCTTAGTAGGCTTCTAGGTAGGTACTAGGATTTTAGTACCAGGCATGGTTTCCGCCTTTAAAAAGGGGTCTTAAGTCCAATTAGAGAGATGCTTGCTGCTTGCCAGTTATGTATGACACTACTGCACCATTAGGATGATTATGCCCTGCTCTTTGTTGATGTGTTTCACAGCTGTCTTAGCTGGGTAGGACTATTTGTTACTATTTGAAAGTTTTCATAGGTCTACCTGCTACCATGAAAGCTAGTTCTCAGTGGGAGGTTTCTAGGCCATTTCCACCTTGATTCTTCCAAGTCCTACATCTATTTGAAGTTGTGCTGTCTTCAGAGATAAATACTTTCAACTCCGAGAACATAACCAAGGGCTATATCAGTAGCTTATATTGTTTAGTAGATCATTGACCTCAAAGATATATGCACATTTATTTGTTTTTTTTTCTTTGTTTTAATAGAGAGTTTCTCTGTGTAATGGATCTGGATGTCCTGGAACTCACTTTGCAGACCAGGCTGGCCCTGAACTCACAGAGATCCATCTGCCTCTGTCTCCCAAGTGTTGGAATTAAAGGCATGGTCCAGCACTGCCCATCTAGACTCACATTTCTATATTTCTGGTTTCTATTTCCTGAAAGCCTTTTTCTTTATCTAAGTCTGTTTACATTTGAAGAAGTTTCCCCAAATACTCACTACTTTGACATTCCCACTGGAAGCAGAAGAAGCTCAGAAAAATTGAAAAATTGCACAAGGACAAGGTGGCCCATGTTTATTCTTTGTCAGGGATACATTAGGAAGGTATAGCTATCTTTGATATGGGTACATGTCTCCTTACCAAATATCCATTTGACTTCAACACTCCTGTTATAAGATTTTCTTATATTTGCTTTTATGTACTCAAACATTTATTCATCTGTGTCTAGATAGACATCTATGTAGTTGTTTCAGTTTCCAGAGTCCTGGTATTCAGTCTGGGATATATGCTCAGCATATATTAAATATCTATTTGTATATATTAGCCCTCTGTCAAATGTAGGGTTGGTGAAGATCTTTCCCCGATTTGTTGGTTGCTGATTTGTCCTTTTGACAGTGCTGCTTACTACAAAAGGGTGGGAGTAGGTACAATCAATTTGTCTAAGCTAGAAAAAGCCACTAAACCTAATATTCAAATTCCTACTTAGTAGTAATAATGAAATGGAGTATTTGAAATAGTAGGAAAGATATTACTCCTGCTATGGTCATAATTACTGGCTTGCAGAGTGAACTCTGAAACAATCTTTTCTTCCTAATCTGTTTTCTCGTCTTAAATACTTTATGATCCCTGAACACCTTCTTCAGGCAAAACATTCTTTACATGGTTTATCGAGGTCTTGGACAGGATCCTCGAGTGCCTAGGGAGTTTGATGAGGCGCTTGCAAACATTATCACCCCACCTTGTCCTGTTTGACAGAAGCCCCCTGTGCTAGACGGGGTGGGGCAAAGCTGTGCCCTAAAATTCTTTCATTGCAATTCTTAACCACAACCTGACCTGGATGGATTTGAAGATAGTAATGAGTTTTGAAAGCTAATTAAAGATGGTTGAGGTTGTAAGGGTGTGGCCCCAATCCCATATGACTGGTGACAGACACTCTGTACAAGGGGAAGGCAGAAAACTTGAAACTACAATGAGGTGTAAGTAAGGAGCTTTGCTGGAAACCAACCTTGACTGACACCCACCATGGCTTTAGACTTCTGGCTATCAGAACTACAAGAAGATAGGTTTCTGGTGCTTGATCCATTCAGCCTGTAGTATTTCTTATGGTTAACACCATACGGCCAAATTGACTATGACCCTAAGTCAAGGAGTTGGGGGGGGGGGAGACCAGGAAGGCTGGAAGCAGAACTACGACCATGAAGTTGAAGAGACCAAAAAGGGGGCCTGGCACTGTGGATGTCAGAGCCTGCTCTTCTTTTCATTTTTCCCCCACAAACTCAGTCAAGCCCACATCTCCATCTGTGCCCTTGGCTTCCTCAGCAGCCCCACTCCACACCCTGGGACATCCTTCCATGAATGCAGCAGGAATTTCCTGCTGGCCCAGAGAACTTGTGCAGAGAAAGTCGAGCTGAGGCAGTTGTTGCTCAACATCTTCCCTGACTCTGAGCAAAAATGGAAGATTGACCAGATTCTGGCAGCTAATCCCTCTGTGAAAGACCTGAATGCCCTCTCTTTCATGGTGTTGGACTGTTGACTGGCCTGAGAGTCTAGTGTTGAAGGGTGTCCCAGGTGGACGTGGATGAAGACGAAGGGGGAGCTGCCAACTCTGGAAAGTGCCATAATGGGAAGAAGCCCAAAGTGTACATTCCTGTGTTAGAAGACAAGAGGAAAGGGGTTGTCTGCTCTGAACAACATGAGGTGCTCAATCAAGGGATAGGGGAACCAAGGACAGCAAGAAATAGACTGAGGAATGCTGAATCACTCAAGTGGAAACTTAAGTATTCTGTGGAAATTCGGGAGGGTGGGGTTTTGCCTGTGCAAACAGGTGAAGGAGTGTTTAGCTGAAGCAGAAACAGGAGAGAGGATGTTCTGCTAAAGCGAGCAAGCAAAGGGACATCGCCACTAACCCACACTTGAAAACGTCCAAAGTTATGGAGTTTTCAGCAGTCACTTTACACACTGTCTTTCGTGTTTCCTGATCACTGCTTATACCTTCACACAAGAGAGACAGGGAAGGTTGAGAAACATTTATGTCCCATACCTGGGACTTGGACCAGACTTCCTTCCTTCCTTCCTTCCTCCCTCCCTCCCTCCCTTCCTTCCTTCTCTTGCTCTCACCCTTCCTACTTCTCTTGGAACCAAGACCTGAGATAGTCATCTTACTCCTTAACTTTCTTGGATTAAATATTCTGCTATCAGGGAGGCTTCCCCTGTCCATTCTCTATAAATTAGTGACTTTGTTTCTACAATATATCATTTTCTCCACACCACTTACCAGTCATCACATGCTAAAACGTACATTAATACATGCACGTAATGTGTATCCATACATATATGCACATATGCAGATATGTGTGTGTCCCTGTACTTGTCCCCATTTAGAATAAAAATACATGAAACCGGAGACTGTTTTCTGTTTGCTTTTTCATTCCATCCCCATTGCCTGGTACATATTTGTTGAGTGAATGATTGAACTAAACTCATATATTAAAATAAACCAAAGAAGCTGAGCAGTGTAGCATTTTTTTTTCAGATACTCGCATCCTTCTCAATTCATTTCCACATTCCTTTTTCACGTCTCAGGGTCTTTTTCAGATACTATGTAGTTGTTATTCATGGGCATTCTATACTCATAATTCAGTGTGAGACATGGATTTCATGCATAGTTTTAGAATGCATGTTTTGATAGCCTTATTATCCAGAAGCCACTGCTCACGAAGATGCCAGTACCATGAATGGGCTAATCTACCGGCATGGTTTAACGTGAATCAGCTTTTAACATGTGGGGCTATGCTGGAGGAAGGCGGGCCGTGGGAAGTGCGCCTTCTGAGAGTCCATCTTACCCAGGTCCCTTCTTTCCATCTCTCTGCTCTCAGGGTGCCATAAGGCAAACAGTTTTTCTCTGCTCTTCCCTTTTGTTTTAATGTCTCTGCCTCCTCAGAGTCCCACGGAAAATGGAGCAAATGGGCGGGTTATGAGCTGAAACTTCTGAACTACTGTGTCAAGCTGAACTCTTCCACCTTCAAGGGGTTTTCTCAAATATTTGTCACAGCAGTGAGAACCTGGCTAACACACTGGATTTTATAAATGCTACCAAATCAGGATTGTCTGTATTGCCATGAGGAAAGTATTTGCTACAACCATAAAAGAACAGGAAATTTGAGTGCTGACTTTGAAAACCACTGCAGAGCAAACACAAAGATAGTTAAAGGGATACAGTCCAATGCACAGAACCTTATAAGTGTGTCAGTTCACAAAATCAGTGGCGTTCACTTGGCATCCTGTCACATGATCTTTAGGATGACCTATTGCCATTCTTTAACCATACTGTACCCCCAAAATGAACTAACATGTGTATGTTTCTCCATAAAAAGTTGGTATTAATATGGAATGATGTTTCCACCACAGACAGTAAAGTGACTTTATAGTGTATGGGAATGCCAGGGTGGTGAGGTGGGAGTTGGTGGTTGGCAAGGAGAGCACCCTCACAGGATAAGAGGCAGATTGTGACTAGGTGGGGAGTTCCAGAGGGGAAACCAGGAAAAAGAATAACATTTGAAATGTAAATACATAAAATATCCAATAAAAAATTTAAAAAAATATTATGAATAATATATCTTATGTCATCATAGTTTTATTGGCTTCTTAGACACCATTAAAATACTTAAGTGATAACTTGTTTTATTCAATACTGATAATAAAATCATAGTCTGCTGGTTTTCAACACAGCATTCAATAGATAAAGAAAAAATGCCATCTTAAAACAGTGTAAGAAAAAAAATCAAATTAGTGTATCCAAGCCACAAATTTTAGAATTATATTACCATTAAGATGTCTCTGGTAACAATTTACATTGTTATTTCACATACAGTTGGCTTTCTAAATCATATACATTTACTGTAAGTGCTGTGTCATCAGGTTTATAATTACACTGGGAGCTGTATTTTCAACATCCTAAATTTAGCGTATCTGCATTATTAAACATTAAGACACGGTTTTAAAATTCAGTGACCTCAAATCAGAACTACACTCCATTGATGCATGAAGCCTTCTCCTAACATTCAGCGAAGCTCATCCGTATTAAATTCTCTAAAATAGTTTTTAAACTATGAAATCAACATTCTTAATCAGTACTGACCATCATCTGAATTCACACCAATACAAATAATGGACATGAGCCCTATTGAAAGCTGTGAAAAAATGATTCTGCCCAACACCCATCACTGTCTGAGGACTTCTCAGGGTTTTAAATTACCCTCCTCAGCCTACTCTCACTCTATACCAGTTCTACTGTGGCTATTTCTAAGGCTTAGCTGAGCTTTTCTATATGGCTAGGTCGAGATAATGGCTACATGGAGAAAGAAAATTTTATTTTATTTTATTTTATTTATTTTATTTTATTTTATTTTCACACTCCAGATTTTATCCCCTTTTTAGTTCAACCTCCGACTGTTCCACATTCCATACCTATCCCCTTACCTCCACAGTCTCCATGAGGATGTCTCCACCCCCACCTGCTACTGCACCAGATCTTTCCACTTTCTGGGGCCTCCAGTCTCTTGAGGGTTAGATCATCATCTCTGACTGAACCCAGACCCAGACCTGGCAGTCCTCTGCTCTATAGGTGTTGGGGGCCTCATATCAGCTGGTGTATGCTGCCTTGTTGGTGGTCCAGTGTCTGAGAGATCTCAGGGGTCTTGGTTAATTGAGGCTGCTGGTCTTCCTACGGGGTGTCCCTCCTTCTCATTTTTTCCAGCTTTTTCATTTTTATTTATTCTTCTCTCATACACATAACTGCAGCTTCTCTTTTCTCTACACCCCACAGTTTCCCCTCTCTCCCTCTTCTGACAAACACACTCCTGTCCATCTCTCTCCAGAAAAGAACAGAACTCCCAGGGACATCAACCAAACATGGCACAATATATGTTATTATAACATCTCTCTGGCTTTTATTAGATAAGTCCTATTATACACTGATGCTTTAAGGACACAGGTGAAAAGTTAGAAGAGAATTGTTTATATGTTTTTATCAACTTGCAAGGTGTGGCTTGTCCTTAGGAAGCTAGGTTACTTTGAGTTATACCTTCCAATTGGAATAAGTACATCAATTTGATATTGTAGGATGGCCCCCTGTTCCATACTAGTGTGAAAGTGTACTTGTTCAAACCCATATATCCCATACATAGCCACCCACCAGACTTCTCCCATCTCAGCCCATAGAAGCTCTGACCAACAGATGAGCAGACAGGCTCAAAGAATTCCATTTCTCAACAAACCAGTTCAGCCTGTTCATGATAAAGCACACTTGGAGAATCTCTGACTAGACCGTATTCACTCCATTAAGAGAATTCCCTATTGGGATTTTAATGCACATGTCTTCATAGACACCTGCATGAAAGTCTGTTTATTTAACATAAAAGTAAGAAGTAGGTTTGGAACACACATGGAGCTAATTAATGCTTTATATTGCAAATGATCTCAAGAATTGCATGCTCATAATTCTGATGATAGTTGGGAGACAGAAAATTAGAGTAAAATTCAATAAAGGGCACAGATAAAAATAAAAACAAGTTGTGTATATGGTGGTGGCTAAACTAATCTTAGCTCTTTCTGGAATAAACAGATAAAACTAAGAGTTGGTTATCATTTCTTATGGAAAAGATTGTCTGGCTAGCATTTTAGAGAGCAATTGTCATTCTGTTCGTTAATGCCTGTTGTGCTATATTGGTCTAGAGTGCCCTTGGTAATGTTTGATTTGAAGATTAAAATGCTACTCACTGGACGACATACACAGGGATCAATTGAAGCGAGACACAAGCACAAAAGCTTCATGACAATGAAACTTGATGAAAAAATGTTACGTATGCCACAGTGCTCAGAAGTAGTTTTATTTTCACATGAGCAAATTAGTTTAAAATAAAATATGTATATGATTCTCTCAATGTCTGATATCCCCTAAATATTCTAATAAGAAACATACCATAGCATAAACTTTGATATTAACCTATCCACGAAAAAGGTCAAACATGAAGTGTTGTGATCTCAGAACACATGCTTCGATTTTCTTTCTTTTTATGTTGAAAATAGATTCTTATCTCATACAATATATCTAGACCACAATTTCCCCTCCTTCACTCCTCCCGGCTCCCTGCTACATTCCCTTTCCCACAGATCCTCTCTCCTATTGTTTATTTCAAAGTCTATATTTGACTTTACCATTTAAAAAATGAGTCCTCTACTGTTATTTATATCCTGAAATGAATAATTAGTGATCAACTTTTTTTATATTTATGTCCCAAATGTGAACATAATTGGAACACCTACACTCGTAAAACTCAACTAGTACTTTGTTTTCCCAAGGGACATTTCCAATAACTGTCAACATTTTTGATTGTCTCATAACCATGACTTCACAAGGATGAAGTAGTTAACTAAGATTCTAAAGCTAGACATAGTCTCCATCTTAGAGAGAGGGTCACAAATAAAAGTGGAGCTCTGTTGGTTACCACCATGGTATACATGGCAATACTGCTCCATTATGGTTATCACATCAGGTTGGTCATTGATCTGGTTCATAGGTTTTATAGCTCAGTTGGACAGTAGGTTGCATCCCTCCTTTGGAAACTTGGATTGTGCCTTCTGGAAGTTCCAGCTCAAGACTTTCTGAGCCCTGTCTCAAAGTGGCATGTCTTTAGTGTCCTCAGCAACAGGGAGTCACCTTTCACATCTTGCAAATAACCAGGAACAACAGTGATAGACTATCTGGGGGTCCTTGAACAGCCCTGGTCAACAACTCAAATTTAGAATACTATATCTAGTACTGGGGTCTTTGTTAGATGATTAATGGTCCTTAGAGGGAGCATAGTCAGCCCAGATAAAGAAATTTGATTAAATATATATGTTCATATTTATACACAAAGTTATTTGTATTATATGGGTTTGGTTTGGTTTAGTTGTTGGCTGTGTGTGTGTGTGTGTGTGTGTGTGTGTGTGTGTGTGTATACATACCTAAATATATTTGTTGTTAATTTTATTCCTAATCTTATTATTTTAACAATATACTTTTGTATTTACCTCTTGTTCCTTCCCTAAAGAGCCCTCTTTCCCATTGTCCTTAGCAGATCACTTGTTTCACAGCGTTAAGCTGGACTTTATTCTGGAGATTATCATCTATTCTGGATAGTTTCCTTAGGTTTTGTAGATGGCATCAATTTAAAATCATATATGTCTAGGTCAACAGAGCAGCCTCCAGGCTACCTGCAGAATGAATGAAAAAAAATCTTTTCAAAACTATTCATGACTGTTGAATAGAAGAAAGCTTCAGAAGGGAAGCTGGAATCTGAGCATTTAAAACGTGCCTATGATGTCTTCTTCAATTTCCCTCTTCAGAGACCTGAAGTTTTTGTCGTATAAATCTTTCACATGTTTGGTTAGCGTCACTCCAAGATACTTTATATCATTTGTGGCTATTGTGAAGGGTGTCATTTCCCTAATTTCTTTCTCGGCCTGCTTATCCTTCGCGTATAGGAAGGCTACTGATTTACTTGAGTTGATTTTATAGCCAGCCACTTTGCTGAAGTTGTTTATCAGTTGCAGGAGTTCTCTGGTGGAGGTTTTTGGGTCACTTAAGTAAACTATCATATCATCTGCAAATAGTGATAGTTTGACTTCTTCCTTTCCGATTTGTATCCCTTTGACTTCCCTCTGTTGTCGAATTGCTCTAGCTAGTACCTCAAGTACTATATTGAAGAGATATGGTGAGAGGGGACAGCCATGTCTAGTCCCTGATTTTAGAGGGATTGCTTCAAGTTTTTCTCCGTTTAGCTTGATGTTGGCTACTGGTCTGCTGTATATTGCTTTTACTATGTTTAGATATGGGCCTTGAATTCCTGTTCTTTCTAGGACCTTTAGCATGAACGGATGCTGAATTTTGTCAAATGCTTTTCAGCATCCAATGAGATGACCATGTGGTTTTTTTCTTTGAGTTTGTTTATGTAGTGGATTACGTTGATGGATTTCCAAATGGGAAAATCTTCCATGCTCGTGGGTTGGCAGGACTAATATAGTCAAAATGGCAATCTTACCCAAAGCAATATACAGATTCAATGCAATCCCCATCAAAATCCCTACTCAGTTCTTCATAGAGCTAGAAAGAGCAATTCTCAAATTCATCTGGAATAACAAAAAATCCAGGATAGCTAAAACTATCATCAACAGCAAAAGAACTTCTGGGGGAATCAATATCCCGGACCTCAAGCAATATTACAGAGCAGTGTTATTAAAAACTGCATGGTATTGGTTCAGTGACAGGGAAGCGGATCAATGGAATAGGATCGAAGACCCAGAATTGAACCCACACATCTATGGCCAATTGATCTTCAACAAAGGAGCTGAAAACATCCAGTGGAAAAAAGATAGCCTTTTCAACAGATGGTGCTGGCTCAACTGGAGGTCAACATGCAGAAGAATGAGAATTGATCCACTCTTATCTCCTTGCACTAAACTCAACTCCAAGTGGATCAAGGATCTCCACATAAAACCAGACACACTAAAACTAATAGAAAAGAAACTGGGGAAGACCCTTGAAGACAGTAGTAGTAGTAGTAGCAGCAGCAGCAGTTGTTGTTGTTGTAATAGCAGCAGCAGTAATAGAGGAAATAGGAATAGTACTAGTAGTAGCATTTTATAGTCTTGTGGACCACATATCTGGGTACAGGTGTTTTACACCTATAAAACTAACCCCAAAACTACTGAGGGGCTTTGTGAATGTGCGTGCGTGTGTGTGTGTGTGTGTGTGTGTGTGTGTGCGCGCGCGCGCGTGCCCAAATTTGATCTCATGAGGACACTTAAGTAATAGAGTAAGAATAAATCATTTATGTTTAATGACTGTGGGGATATATTTAATATGAACTGAGAGAGACTGACTGAGAAAACATTAAAAAGACACAGTCTTCGTATTGGAAATGTGTTTTGAAAATATCCAGTAGACAGCTAATGGTAAATGTGGCATAAAATTGAAGAAAGGGAAGTATAGGTCATTTCCTACTTTCTCACATAGGAGTGACATTTGAACTTTAGGTCTGCTGGTTATTGAATCATGGAGATTTAGACCTAAGAATTTACATAGTTTTCACAAACTATTAGACTGAAAACTAACATAACTTCTGGTTTGCTGATCTGACCATTTGGCAATAGATATATTTACACTAATATATGAAGTGATAAGAAACAAAACATATTCACTATTGATTCAAAAACTTCATAGAAACAAGTTTATGTGGCAGTGATTTTCTGATGTGACAGTAGATCAACTTGCTTGAGTAATTGATAACTCATTATGGTAGAGTTATCACTTGAAGGAAGCTTTCTATTCAGAGGGATTCACCCTAGCCATGTTCCTGCAATCTGCACCCATCAATTTCCTACTCTCGTGCATGAACTTTGTCATATCTCAGTCAGTTTTCCACTTTTCAATCAATACCAATAAGCTGGCACAAAATTCCCCATTTTGAGATTACATTGACATTCTGTCAAAGTGATGGCCTCTGGTAGTGAATTAGGTCTAATTAACTTAGACTTACACGGTCAAAGGTTCCCTTGGTGATAGGTTCATTAGGAGAGGAGTTCACTGTGCACAGTCAGAATGTTCAATCTTTAACCTAAGTAGAAAGTTGAACATATTGATTAGGAAAAAGATAAATACCCTCACTGAAGACTGGACCAACATAAGACTGGGGCTATAAATACTTAGCCATGGATTAGAAACATGCTTATGGGTTCTGTAGCTTAATTTTTTTTCTCCGGGGGCAGATGTAAGTAATATCTGCCCATTTTTCTAAGATTTCTAGGACTAATAGGTATAAATCTGCTGAAGCTCACACTGGGGAACAAATAAGTTCTTTGGGCATCCATAGAGAATATAGGTTAGGGGTTATCTACAGGTCTTTGTGTATATCTCCCCAACAGGTCACATGGAAAAATCATTTACCAACAGGTTTCCTGGGAGCAGGAATCTCATAGAGTGCCCTTACTCAGTCTGCTCCCTAC
Organism: Apodemus agrarius; assembly: GCA_964023405.1. Lineage (NCBI taxonomy): Eukaryota > Metazoa > Chordata > Mammalia > Rodentia > Muridae > Apodemus > Apodemus agrarius. Next base: position 10,274,114 of record OZ030020.1, on the reverse strand, counting down.
CTATGGTTTATCCTCTCTCTGAGGCCATGTACAATTAAGGCAAATTTGTATACAACAGGATGTACGGAAGGGATGCATACTCAAGTGGGGGTCTATTGACCCTTTTCATTACTCAGAGAGTGTATCCTGTGAGGAACAACTGGGGTGGTCTTTTACAGGGGAGTGAAGCTGAATGTCTCAAGATTGTATTGCTTGGCTCAAAGGGCAGGCAGTTGTGATAGGCTCCTACTCCACCCTGCTAGACAGTTAGCTACTGACAGGTCTTAGTGAAGAAGAGACAATGCATGCAATTGTTACTGAGATGGTGAGTTCATATTGCCTCATGAGATGGTCCAAACTCAGGCTCCCAAACAAAGCCTGGATTAAACTCAGCAATAAGACATGAACATGGGGAAGGAGTGTACAAGAAGGTAGAAGATGTCATAAGGGGAGGCATGACAATAATGAAAATTCATTTTATACATTTACGAAATTGTCAAAGAACAAATTTAATTAAAAGTAATATCCCAGCAGATACCTCCAAATCTATTTAAAATAATCCTTTACAAAATAATGCTAGCATTAGAAAAGAGTGAATGGTACCTATTTGTTATGGGGTGGATGTTTATAGTGCTTACTCATATGTTGAACTCTTAAACCACAAGACGATAGTGTCAGAATGTGTGCCTTCATGAATGATATTAATGCATTAATAAAGATGTCACCAAGCTTCCCTGTACTTTCCCACCACATTAGGACAGCTCTCAATGGTGTCATTTCTGAACATGGGAGCAGGGTAGGGTGTCACTAGACACAAAGTTGGGTAATGACTTTTCTTGGACTTGCCAGCCACTAAGTCGGTGAGAAACAATTTATTTCCTTTATAAGCAAAATGGTCTTCTATAACTATACTCCAAAATTGAGATACTGACATTTGTTAACAGCTTTATATCTTTTAGGAAATAATATTCATTTGTACAAATTTAGACACTTAGAACAATAATCTGCAACAAATATAGTCATCTCCATTTTAAAAGATGACATCATTGAGACACATAGAATTTAATCATGTATTAATTATGCATTTTCTAGTAGTTTATTTAAAACCAAGGTTAGTGGATATTTTTAACAGCTATTTAAGGCTAAATTCTTGTAAATACTATGTCTTCTGATTTACTTTAGATTGACACATCTTCACACAGGGAACCATTCTTGTATATGTGTATAAAATACAATTTAACTATTGGCATCTATATCGTTAAATTATAATTCTATGTGTGTTGTGGGGTATTTTACAATACTTTTAAAGACTTGCACCATCCTTAAACATATTCTTAATTTTAGAGATCGATACAATACAGTTTTCATTATTTAAGATGCCTATGCTCATTGTAAAAGAGTATTTGGAACCTTAGTATTCAAAGCTTACATATAGTCACTTCTGATCCAGTTGTCAGAAATTGAAAAGCATGCACATTTACATACACACCCAGCATCACCCGGCTTGGACAAGATATGGAATAAATGGAGACAATACACCCTTTCACACATACATACATTGATTTTACAAGCAGCATGTTGACTGTGTTAAAATCCCGGAGAATGTCTGTTTCTACCAGAAGATTTGTTCAAAGGAATGTTTAAAGCCCTGGAAATTACACCTAAAACCAGTTTAGAATCACCTCCATCATATAGATTGTACTAGCCTAACCTAGTTCCAAGCTGTTTCCCTCACTTTTCTCTTATACATGCAAGTATTCACTAACAGGTGTTTTATATCGGACAATTATTCTTTTCATCCAGCAGTTGGGTTTGCTCTACTGTGGACACTGGCTATACAAAGTGCACACTAAATTAGCAGCAGGGGTTTTGTGGGGCTTGGGGGGAAATGCAGAATCTTTGGGTCTCAAAACATCAAAGGCAGGGGCTATATTCTTACATATTAAAATTTGAAAAGTAGTACCTAATAGTAAATATGTACCAAAGGCATGATCTTTCTTGAAATACTTGAATGAAATAGTGTGTTTATACCTTGTCTGTCAACAAATTGCAGCGACTTTCTGCATGTCATTTAAGAGAAAATGAACTTGATATAGATTACATAATTTTTTAATTAAAATTAAAATAAACAGTATTACTAATCTGTTAAAAATGAGTTATTTAATACAAAATAACTTAAGATCATTCCCCCCCCCAGTTCTTGAGTGTTATTTATCCCATGATCATTTTTTTTCAAATGTTCATCTGTCCTATTCATTATGAAGACACTCTACTGTACCACTGTTTGGTTTGACATTTGAATTTGAAATGTCAATAAATTCAGGAACAGAAGCCTGTAAGCAATCAGAGTATATCATTTAGTTTATAGAAAGTTAGGGAGGAACCATCATGCTAAGGTTTTGTTAACAATTTCTAGGACGCCAAGTATGACACAATGAGACCAGTCACAACCCCGGAAGCATTGAGACCATTCTACCTACTGCCTCACAACCATGGAAAGCTACAGAATGCACCCCTGTAAATATTTGGTAAATTTTAGAAAACCAAGTGACTCACTAAGTATATCGGCACTGTTGAACAGATTGACAGGAGATGTGGGAACACACTAATAAGTTTGTCTTTGTTCCCATCTGCCACAGCCATGAGCACTAAGCACGTGCTGCTGTGGGGCTCCCTGGAAATCAATTTGATTTTTTATCCTTTACGAGAATAAATTTTTTTTCATTCATTCTTTCCTTTGGGTCAACACTGCTCTAAATCACCATTTTAATCTTTTTGCTTGCTGTGTGCCATTGTGAAATTGTGATTTTTAAAACCAGAATTAGAACATTATCATTGCAAATCAAGTCATTTTCATCCACCTTCACAAAATATTCACCAAGCAAAAATGTTTGGGGCACTTTAAAAGAAAAAAAAACTTATTTCTCAGTTTCTAACACCAATGAGTAACTCTGTGCTAGAACCAGATGTATTGTTTATTAGTATTTTATATTAATACCATTTTTATCTGAACAGCATAAGACTAGTAAGACTCAAATCAGAGAGTCTGAGAGATAGAGACTGGAGAGATAGAGAGAAAAACTCAAGAATTATGTCAAAAAGAGAAGGAAAGAAGTTTGAAACTAGGGAAAGCAAACTGCCAAGCTCCTGCCAGAGTTAACCCCCACTGCCTACACTCTCTGATTATTGATGTTCAAATCCACAGGTAATGAGGACCGCATGGCATTTAAGTCTAGAATGACAAACTCTCATCTGTTAAACCTTTGCTTATTTACACTTTAAGACACTCACTTGTCTACACCATGAGCCGGATTTCTAGCCACCACAGAGTGCTTTATTGAATGGCATATATATCCCCCAAACTGATTCACTAAATAAACCATATTCCTGGAGAAACAAAAATATTCTATAGGAGATTAAACTACCCAGGCATTTAATTCTATTTACATAGAAATCAAACTAAATAAGGACAAAATAAATATCACTGAAGCACCACCCGGAAAGAAGTAAGTCACTGTTAAAATATTGGTGCAAACTCCCATATCATAAAATAGGTATACATATAAATATGTGTATTTTCAACTTAGGAGAATCTGTATGATTTTACAGTTGGTTTAACATTCCTTTAAAATAGTGGCTATATTTTCAAAGTTTGTGCCTTCATATTTAAACCTTAAATTTTCCTCATTTTATGTACAGAATAGGGGCTGATCTATAAACTGTTTTCTTCAAGTCCTTGAAGAAAGAAATTGCAGAAGACCTCAGAAGATGGAAAAATATTTCTTGCTCTTGGATTGGCAGGATCAATATAGTAAAAATGGCCATCTTGCCAAAAGCAATCTACAGATTCAATGCAATCCCCATCAAAATCCCAAATCAATTCTTCATAGATCTAGAAAGAGCAATTCTCAAATTCATCTGGAGCAACAAAAAACCCAGGATAGCTAAAACTATTCTCAACAATAAAAGGACTTCTGGGGGAATCAATATCCCTGACCTCAAGCAGTACTACAGAGCAATTGTGTTAAAAACTGCATGGTATTGGTACAGCAACAGGCAAGTAGATCAATGGAATAGGATTGAAGACCCAGAAATGAACCCACAGACTTATGGTCACTTGATCATAGGAGTGATAGCTCCTTGATAAAGGAGCTACAACCATCCAGTGGAAAAAAGATAGCCTTTTCAACAAATGGTGTTGGTTCAACTTGCAGGTCAACATGCAGAAGAATGCAAATTGACCCACTCTTATATCCTTGTACTAAGATCAATTCCAAGTGGATCAAGACACACATAAACCAGACACAGTGAAACTAATAGAAAAGAAACTGGGGAAGACCCTGGAGGACATGGGCACAGGGGGAAAGTTCCTGAACAGAACACCAATAGCTTATGCTCTAAGATCAAGAATTGACAAATGGGACCTCATAAAATTACAACGTTTCTGTAAGGCAAAGCACATTGTCAGAAGGACAAAACGGCAACCAACAAATTGGGAAAAGATCTTCACCAACCCCACATCCGACAGAGGGCTAATATCCAATATATACAAAGAACTCAAGAAGTTAGACCCCAAAGAACTAAATAACCCTATCAAAAATGAGGTACAGAGTTAAGCAAAGAATTTTCACCAGAAGAAATTCAGATGGCCGAGAAACACCTTAAGAGATGTTCAACATCATTAGTCCTCAGGGAAATGCAAATCAAAACAATCCTGAGATATAAACCATTTTCTAATGACCCGTGGCCAATAACGGAACCTGATATCATGTCTGAACTACAGGAACCTGAAAGTTCCACCGTTAGTCCAAAGGGCTTCTTTACTGACGTGATTAACTGAATGTCCTTGAGATGTCCTGACCTGGAGTGTATTTTTATAAGAAAGGCATCTATCTATTTGACACTTGAGGATGGGAGGGCTTGTGGGAACAAAGGCAAAAGCAATGTGATGCCACGTGGAGCCTGAGATGCCAGCCGGTAACCGTTCACTACTGGAAACACTCCCTCGGGACTTTAAAGGGAAAGAGAGCTGCTGATGTGTTCATTTCAGCCCCTTAAACAGCTTTCGTACCCTGCCTCTGTCTGTGAGAGAGGATAACAGCTGCAGTGAAGTACTCAGCACCAGGCATTATGTGGTATGAAACTGCATCCAAAACACTCACACGAACATGAGTGGTTTTTTTAAAGTATCTCTTCTTAGTCACCCAATCCTCTCCACCCCTCCTGTGTAGGCTCCATACTGGCTGTCTACTCACAAATTCTTGAGTGCTAAGGACATGGATTACTGGAGCTGGATTGTCTCACTGAAATACACTTTCCAAACTACCTTCCCCAGGCCATTTTTTTTTCTGTGAATTTATGCCCTCACAAAGAGACGCATGCCCCAAGCTCTGTTCCCCATTGCAACTTTCTTACTTGTAAACAGCCAGCAGAGGTGATTTCAGGATTAAATGTCTTTGTCAAGCTTGTTACTCTGTCCAAGGATATCAAGTAAACAAAATATTATGTATTAATTTTAAATGAAAGATAGTTACATACAATGCAGACTTCAATTTTTACTTTATGCATGCTTTATACATTTTGGTGTACTTTATATTTCAATCAAACCTATATTTAAAATAATTTGGCGATGTAGAAGTGACATACATCTCTTAGATTTTTTAAATGCCTTGAATTCAAATTCAATTAAAATTGTAGTTACATAAAAATACAGGATTTGTATGTGTTTCAGGAGGCCAAGTTTTGACACTATCAGGACAAGTACAATATCCTTGAAGGATTCTTCGGACTGTGCTTAATATTTTAATTTTAAAATGAAATGAACATTGTTTCATTTTATAATAAAATTTTAAATCAAATAAAATGTATTTCAATTGTTTTATGTTACCAGAAAGGACATTCTTCTAATACTAAGTACATTCATGCAGGTAAAATATGAATTTCAAATGTTTATGTACATAGTTTTCTTTAAATATATAATTTAGAACATTTTGATGACATTTTTTCCATGGCTCAATAGCTCCTTTATTTTTATTTGTATTTTCATTATTATTATTGTTGTTGTTGTTGTTATTTACAATCTAGCCATTTAACATGAATTATATACTATACTCATAAATTCACGTATGATTTTTCTAATTATTTAAAGGTAACTATAATCTGTCAAAACCTAAACTCTTAAAATAAAGAAAAAGCATACCCAACACTTGCTTCTTTTATAATAAAATAGAAAACAATGAATAACATATGCATTTAGTAACATTTGCTAAGAGGAATGTGTTCATGACATTATTACATATGTTTTGCTTTCAATCGCTGTTGTTATTATAAAGGCAAGGGAGATACTATTATCACCACAGTTAATTTGCCAGACAGACCTGAGAGGTCAAGTGAAACAAAATGGAAAAGACACAATGCTCACCTCTACCTTAAAGCCAGTCTGATGAGAGTGAAGATCAGGATCCTCTGAAGACGCTCTGCACATACCTCAGCAGATGATCACATTTCCTTCTTTTCTCTCTTGTAAAGACAGCAACCCTCCTGCAGGGTGACTGACGTTCCATTTCTATTGAGATAACTATGATCAGATACCATCACCTTTCTGCAGCTAATATACTAAAAGATAACCACAGACACTGGATTTTTTCATGTAGAAAAATGTTATCAAATGCTAAATTCAAGCTTACTAGTTTTATGTTATTTTATTTGAGATCCTCTGAGTCTTATTCCATGTCACCACCTTTGTAGAATTCAGCTACAAGAACTTTGTCAGCATCGCAGTAGACACTTTTGTTTGTTTTCAGTTTTTCAGTTAACAGATTTTTTTTCTTTTCCAATTATTTAATTACTCAGAACGTATGTATGATATTATATATAAACATCAAAAGGCAAAAAGCATGCTTGATCCTGAGTCTTAGGTTGAACCTTCAAGGCTTGCTGTGATGTACGATATTAATTTTTGTTTTTATATAGATTGTCCACGTCCATTTGAGGAAGCCTTTCTCTCCTCATAGTTCACTGAATGTGGCTAGCAGCATTGGGTAATGAAGTTTTTAAAATTCCTTTGTTGTAGTCAGGAGAGCAACACTTTGTATTCTTCCTCTTTTTTTTCTTCATTTGTAGTAGAAGTATGTGTGCGTGTGTGTGTGTGTGTGTGTGTGTGTGTGTGTGTTTGTGTGTGTGCACTGCTGTGTGTGCAAGTTCATGCCCATGTGGTAGTGCATGCCTGAGTGTGCTGTGGAGCCAGGGTTGGCTCACTGCCTTATGTTCTCACTGAGCCTGGGACTCTCTAATTGGTTAGAGGAGCTAATGAGTCTGGAGAATCTACCTGTCTCCATGTGCACCGTGGCGGGCTTGCAGGAGCCTGCCACCATATCTGGATGTCAAATGAGTCCTAGGCACCCAAAATTACATACTTATACTTGCTTGCCTAGCATTTCACCTAGTGAGCCGTTTCCCCACCCTGAAGAAATTGATGAATATTATTTACATAAGATTTTTAAGATTTGAAAAAAAATTTGTTCAGCTATATTCTGTGTTTATTATTAGGATATCCTTAAAGACACACACAATGCGAGCATGAAATACATTAAATCTAAAATTAAAGGTATATTAACACTATATTTATATTACGATATTTTCTGTTATAGAAATGTTACTGTAATTTCTTTGGGAGAAAGTGATTATATCTCTGAATTTGCAGCAAAAAGGAATAACTTTAGAATATGTCATAATTCGAGTAACAGTTGAAAATTTCTAAATACAGGGGCAAGATTTCTCACCTTGAGGTGAATGCTATTTTATATTGAAGACATTTAACTGATGAAATTCAGCTTAGATTATTTTTTTACCAATTTATGCTGGTTTTGTTGCAAAAAAATTATATAGTGTATTCTGATAATGCTTTTATGCTCTCCCAGTTCAGATTATTTTTATTAGTTATATAAACAATAAAATTAATGTCTTAACTATACTATTAAGTGAATAAAAGGAAAAACGTAATTTTAAATGATATAGTCATGATACAGAAACTTATTTAAATTCAGAAAGTCCACTTCTGATCATTTGACATCTGCATGTTCTTTCTGGAAGCGTTTGACTATACTTACATATTTGCAATTTTCTAATATAAAATAAGTTGTATATGCTCTTCTTTTACAATATAATTCTTTTGAGATTCATCCATGCTTTGAAACAAAACAAAATGCCTTCTCATAGACTTAATATAACTTTAATAGACTATGAAAAATGAAAGAGAAAAATGAGGAGACCTAGCTGTGAGAAATGGTGGTAGACAGCTACAGTTCTGGATACATCCTGTCCAACTTGATGTTTAGAAACCGGATTAAGCAGGCTGGAGTATAAGAGCTTGCAGTTAGGTTAATTGAGTTTTCAATAGTTTGTTCTGTTTATATGATTTTTTATCAAAATTTACAGTTGCTCGTCTTTCCCCCAAGTAACAGTCTTGCTAACATATAGTGGTGCCCTGTGCACAAGTGCACCACCAGAGATGGCAGGAATGAGGGAAACTCGAGACGGCAGCCCTTCATACTTCTAAGTTGGTATTATTAATGTTTTCAAACTTGATTCTTGAAAGGTTGGTGTGCTGTCACGGGAAACTGGTGAAGTTTTACCATATGTAACAGTGAGTTTATCTCCCATATTGTAATATAGTGATTGACAGGTTGATTGATTCTAACTACTGTGGTTGAAATGATCTGGGAGAGGGCATGGAGGGTTTCTAGAGCTGTGGGCAGCGTGTGGGCAGGCAAAGAACATGAGCAGAGGCAATGGTCTGTGAGATGTGAATGAAATAACAAGATGTGATGTGCAGAGTATTGGAACATAGAGGGACCATTGGCTCCAGCAGCATATGTAGCAGAGGATGGCCTTGTCGGGCATCAATGGGAGGAGAGGCCTTTGGTCCTGTGAAGACTTGATTTCCCAGTGTAGGGGGATGCCAGGGCAGTGAGGTGGGAGTGGATGGGTGGGTGGGGGTACACCCTCATAGAAGCAGGGGGAGGAGGGATGGTATAGGAGGTTTGGGGAGGGGAGACCAGAAAGGAGATAACATTTGAAATGTAAGTAAATAAAATATCCAATAAAAAATAGTAATGAAGAAAAAAATAAAGAGCCCCTGAAATCTTTTCTAGCCATTTTGGAAAAGCACCAATTATGAAGGAAAATGGAAAACATATGCAGGATAAGGAAATAGTGTATTGGAATGAAGAGGTGTATTCTAGATAGTGATAGAGATGATATGGTCAAGATCCCTCCAGATGCCCAGGTAGAACAAGATGTGAAGACCAAAGTGAGAGAACAGGTGTGCTTTCATGAGACTTTGTTACTGAGAGGTCAAACAATCCCACAAGCAATGCAGTTGGGAGGACAAAATTAACAGATGTTGCCAGAGGATTCTCAACTGTTGTTATGACTATGCCCACAAATTTCAGTGACGTATCCATATTCCATTAGTAATGGATCTACCTGCTTCATCAACCTTGCATCATGAGAAGACCTGGAACTAAGACACAAAGTAGGGAATGCATAGACAGCAGAGAACAGACATGGCTTTGACCAACATTAGCAAGTTTTGAGGGATGACTCCATATTCTAAATGCATGACGACCACTGCAATGGTCTGTATGTGAATCCACTACTGTGATAAAGACCCTATTGATTTCATTGCCTGGGAGGTGCTTTCTATCACAGGTCTAAAGGCATTGCCCCCCTCTAGTGATGGTTATTTTTATATGCCCTGAAGGATATTTTTGACTTATCTTATATAATTAGCTTATCAAGCAATAGAGAGATAGTAAAAAAATAATTCTGCTAATGAGTTATAAAGAGCATGTCAATCTGTGTTGCCTGGCCTTTCTGCAACTGATTTATCTTGCTGTTACAAGCCTTATCTCCTGCTTAACTGCTAGATTTAATTGGTGAGTCAGTAAACTAGAATTAATTCATCTCGCAACAGCTATTAAAACACAATGGATAATTAATGATTTTTATCAACCACAAAGTAAATATTGGAGATATAACAATACATTTTATTATAAATATGCTAAAATGGATATCGAGCTTTACCCTTAAAAAAAGGTTCAAAATGCTTTTATCTGAAATTTTATATTTTCACAGGAACTAGATAATGTCTCTAGTGGTGACTGTTTGAAGTCATTTTAATTGTATATGTAAAGTGGGAATAATTTAAACTGCAGATTTAATTTTAACCACAGAGTTTTTGATACCACAATAGGATGTGAGAATCAATTCTTTATGAAAGAACATGACTGTTATAGAATTAAACAGTCTTACAGCTATGTATATTAGATTTAAGCTGCCTGAAATTAATTCTGAAACTCTTCAGGGTTCTTAATTGCCTGGTTCTTCACAATAAATAAGCAAGTCAACCAAAGTAGTGAAAAACAAAATTCCAGATAAACATGAAATCCTTCTGATTTTGAACATTGGGAGATTTGCGTGTGCATGTATGTGCATGTATGCACGGGGGTATATGTTTGCTTTGTTTTGTTTGCATTTGTTACTGCCACCTGATGCTCACAGGGAGACTGCCAAGGAAGGAAAAAGCATTTAAAGGATTCTCACAAACAAAATCATACACCATCAATGGTTGTCCATTAGAAAGTGATTGCTTCAGTACAGTAAATAGCATTTAAAACTACTAATGCAGTAGCTTGGGGGAACTGAACAGTTCTTCTTAGCTGTGCAGCCCAGCCTGGATATACCATCTCATCACCAGTCTCTCTAGATGAGAGGCACTGAGCATGAGGTCAGATCCACCACAACTAAGTCAAAAGCAACCTTCCCAAAATGCATGTTGGTTTTCAGGAGTATTCCAATACACCAAGGCAGATGATTAACACAATAGTGAGGAAGGTTGGGAGTTCGGAGGCTGTGATATACGTGCAATTGGAACAGCAGGAAGAGAAGAAAGACCATGAGGGACAGAATGGCTTACATTGGAGCTGGGAGGCAGTTAGTATGATGCTTGTCATGTAAACATGGAAACCTGAGTTTAAGCCTCAGATCCAGCATGCAAAACCCAGGTGATTGGAGGCAAAGACCAGTGATCCCATGGACTTGTGCATCAGCCACTCCAGACTACATAGATAGCTCTGTACCCACAGAAACAAGGTGCATAGTCTCCAAGGAGAAAAAACTTGAGATTCACCTTGGGCATGTAAATGTATGCTCATGTATATGTGTGTGAACCTCTAAAAACAAGCATTCACAGACACACTAAAAGGAAGTATTCAGATTATTATTGAAAGGGCTCCAAAACTAACAATAAACTGCAAACTGTGTATTGAGAAAGTTCAAAAGTACATCAAAAGAAGACAACGTGTACCTAAACATGTCAGATTTGAACTTCACTTCCCCAAAGACAAAGCAACAATTTCCGAATCAATCCCCCACCACCACAAAAAATGAGATTTGGAAACATTAGACAACATACTTATCATAGAGTGAATCTGAAATTTCAAAAATATTCTTTTTAAGAAATCATGCATGTAAAGGAGAGAAAAGTAAAATTCTAAAATGTTAATTGGAAAAGAAACTGGCTACACTTTTTGACTATAGGGTGTCCAGCCTTAATTAGAACATCTATAATGCAGCCCTTTCAACTAAGTTAGAAAACATCATGAATTATGGGATGCTCAATCCTAATTAGAACATTTGCAAAGCAAGCTCTTCAACTAAAGTACAGAGGAACATCATGGACTCTGGGGTGCCCCACCCTAATTAGAACATCGACAGAGCAACTGCTCCTAGTAAGCGACAGGGTACAGCATAGAAGAGGGAGCAAAAAAATCCTAAGAGCAAGAAGATGAGGCGCCTGCTGCAAGATAGTGTCTTCTGCACATGACAGGGAGGTTGCAATCATGAAATTCAGGAGTAATAAGACCAAGTTAGATGAGGGACGTTACATAAGACTCCATTCCTAAAGATCCATGAGAGACTTTCTACTGTTCTGTTCTAAGGCTTTATCAGGAAGCCAATTCCAGGAGATCAGCTTTCTAGCTACTTACATGCAAGCAACACTAAACAGTCTCTCTCTCTCTCTCTCTCTCTCTCTCTCTCTCTCTCTCTCTCTCTCTCTCTCTCTCTCTCTCTCTGTGTGTGTGTGTGTGTGTGTGTGTGTGTAGTTTCATGTCTTTGTTCTCACACACTCTTTCTTTGTTACTTGGTGAGAAATGTTCCTCTCTCTGCAAATGAAAGCCTATGTAAGTGTGCATTAGCCCAAACAAATGGTGGAATCACAGTGACCAGTACCCTCATCACAAAGCTACAAGGATAGATGGATAGCTAATAACTTTACCTCAACTGAATGCAGCTGAACATAGTTTTAATTAGTGTCTGACACAACTTTTCTTTTAGCAAATCCAGCATTGTATGAGAAAAGGAATACATAAAAGTAAAATAGTGTTAGATTTTCTTGTTCTTATCAAATCTAAATGTAATCTTGGGCCAAAGATGAAGCTCAGCAATTAAATGCTTGTAATGCTTTTCTCCAGAAGATCGGGGTTCAGTTGCTAGCACCAAGTGAGCTCACAACTATTTGTAAATCCAGTTTCAGGGAATCTGGTGCCCTCTTCTGGCCTCATAGAGCAGTGTCCACACATGGTACACCTACATATTCACAGAAAAACAGTCACACATGCAAAATAAATACAATGTCTTCACTGTTTCGAACTGTAAGGTTAAAGATTTATCAAATGGATATACTATATGCACACACTAATGGAATGACAAGTTTGATTTACAATATTATATACATGCATGACATTCATGGTAAATATTTTATCAATGCATCAGGGTAAGGGAATACCAGAACAGGGAAGTGGGAAGGGGTGGATGGGGGAAGACAGGGAGGGAAAAGGGCATGTGGTACATTTGGGGGGCAGGGAACCAGGAAAAGGGAAATGAAATGTAAATAAAGAATATATCCAATAAAAATATGGAAAGTATAAAAATAATCAACAAAAAATTAAAAAGAAAAAAGTGGAAAAGAGTGAAAGTGAGAGATTCATTCATATCACTCTGAACAAAGTTGGCAGCAGTACACATAAGCACTCTAGTATACATTTAAGATTTAATTAAGTAAAACGTATGCTGGAAACACTGGAGAACTATTAAAACGGTAAATAGTGAAGCATAATTACTATAAGGACATAATTATAATAAGGACAGAGACAAGGTCAAGACATACAAAACCTCTGTTATCATCAGGAAAAGAGAAATGAAGAGCAAACAATTATACACACAATGAATAGACACTTACAAATATGGCATACATCTATCCAGACACAACAATCATGAACAATAGAAATAAACTTTTAAATCTGTCACCTCAAATTACGATATTCTAATGCTGGATCTATAAAATAACTTGTTTGTGTGGGGTTTTTGTTTTGTTTTGTTTTGTTTTGTTTTTTGAAGAAAGAACAACTTTAAGCAGAAAGGTTCAAGGGTTTAAGAAAATTAATCATACAAAGCCATGCACACACCCATCTCAGTTATATTTATATATTTATTCATTCATTTGCTTTACATCCCAATATCAATTCCCCTCTGCTCCCAGTAGTGCCTCATACAGTCCCTTTCTCCTCTGAAAAGGCATAGCCCTCCATGGGTATCACCCCTCTACCTCTCACCAACCCCACCATTTCTCACCCTCCACCTCACCCCTCTCCAACCGCCATACATTAAGTCACTGTAGGATTAGGTGCATACTCTCCCACTAAAGACAGATAAGGCAGCCCAGTTAGGGGAACAGGACCCACAAGCAGAGAATTGATTCAGGGACAGTCCCTACTCTAGTTGTTGGGGGACCCACATGAAAACCAAGCTGCTCATATGTGCTGGGACCTAGGTCTAAACCATGCTCACTTTTTAGTTTTTTGGCTCTGCAGTTATTCCTGTGGAGTCCCTGTCCTCTTCAGGTCCCACGATCCTTCTCCCATCTCTTTCATAAGACTCCTGCAGCTCCATCTAATGATTGACTGTTGAGTCTCTGCATCTGTTTCCATTGGCTATCGGGGAGCCTCTCAGAGGGTAGTTATGCTAGGCTCCTGTCTGCAAGCATAACAGACTATTATTAAGTGTCAGGGATTGGTCCTTGCCCATGGGATGGTTCTCAATTCAGGGCAGTCATAGATTCATTTAGGGAAAACGGGCGGGGCCATGTACCCATGTAGGTATGATGGGCAACCATGTACCTATGGAAAGGAGGCTGCCTGGCTAGAGCAGGGGGTTCTTGCCCAGAATGCAGGGCCATTCTGGCACGGGTCCTGTATACCTGTAGAGGAAGCCTGGACAGGCAGAGAAGTCCTGGGTCCTTTCTGGCGGTTGGGAACGCTAGGGCCTGTCCCGTTGTTCCTACAAGGCAGGTTTTGATAAGAGGCAGCCCATGATTTCAAAGCTTTATTATAGAAAAGTAGGAAAAGGAAAAGAGATGGAGAAGGAAAGAGAGGAAGAAAAGATAGAGGGGTGAGAACTGGCCATGACCATGTGGAAAGAGGGGAGAAGAATGGGGAGGGAGAGGGGGAACAGAGGGGCGAGAGAAACAAGAGAAAGGGACAAGAGAGAGGGGGCAAGAGAGCCAGGTGGGGCTTCTCAGCCCCTTTTATAGTGGGCTGGGTTACCTGGCTGTAGCCAGGTTACTTTGGGGGTGGAGTTCAGCCAGAACATTGGGGGCTTGGCCCTACATGACTGATGGCTACAGGATTATGGAGTTGAGAAGTGAGTAGTATGGAGTTGGTGTCAGGAACCTAGGTATCTGGGAGCATGGCTCATGTTCCGTCCCTTGTAGAATATTCTACTGGGTCTCTGGAGTAAGCATCACTCAACCAGTCCTACAAATTGGTCATTCCTAAATGTAGGCAGATACATTTTAGCTTTGAGGGTGGATTGCCATCCTTTTCCCTACACTGGGAGTCCTGCCTGACTACAGGAACTGGCCGTTTCAGTATCCATATCTCCCACTGCTAGTAGTCTCAGCAAGAATTGCCTCCAATGGTGCTAGTAGGATTTGCTGAAGGAAGCAGAAGCAGGAGGATCTGGTGTTCCAGGCCAGCCTGGGATAAACACTGGAACACCTATTTCACTAATCTTAATGTTAATTTTCCCCAAAGTGTCCTGAAAATGATTGATGTTTTGTAATGTTATATTTCATTGACTTTTTAAATTTATTCATGATGAAAATGGTGAATTATTTATAAATTACTTGAAGTTAGGTTGTCAAATAATACATAGTTTTGAAAGCTTTTATTGATTCTTTGTGAATTTCACATCATGCACCCCAATCCCACTCATCTCTTCGTATCTACCCCCAGCCCTTGTAACCCACCACCCACCAAAAATAAGATAAGATAGAATAAAAGATGTCTTGTCATGGAAGCTGTAGTCTGTCACTGTGTGTCTTTTTTCCACACATCTTTACTTGCAAATGATTATTGCAATGAGTCACTGGTCTGTTTCAGGCCTCTGGCTTCTGCTACACCATCTATATCAAACCCTCACAGAGACTCCTCTCAGATATCCTGTTGTTGCCCCGTGTCATGGAGATCCTGCAGCTTTGGATCTACAGGACTGTCCCTTTCACACACTCTAGCAGATCATAGATGGGGTAGATGTTTGGATGGACCAACTCAGCCCTGGATGTGAGCCTGGGTGGTAGCTAAGTTGGTCAGCCTGCCAGTTCTCCTGCACCTGCACCATCAGGTTTACCTCTGCTGCACTGCCCCTGCAAACTCACCCAGAGCGACAGCCAGCAAGAGGCTAGGTCAATTTTCTTGTCTCCTGGCACCACTTCAAGAGCACCTTCACCACCAAGGTCAGCTCTACTCTGCTGCCCAGTCCGTGACCTTGGGGCCAGCTCATCCACCTGTCACAGGCATTGAGGGGCAACAGGGGATATCTTTCTGTCATGCAAGACACTGTACAACAGATTAGGGGTGAGGGCAGCTCTCCTATACTCACCCACACTCTTGGCACAAGGCTCAGTTCTACTGTGCTGCCTGGTCAAGGACTGAGGTCAACTTTCCCTCCTGTCTCACATCTGCCCCTCACCCAAGTCATGCCATAGGCAGAGTAGGAGTAGGGCCAGCTCTCTTGCATGAACATCTCTGAGAAGCACACTGGCTATCCCACATTCAGGGTCAGCTCTAATGTGATGGGCAGAGCCAGCTCAGCACAGGGCCTCAGGTGACCGTCCAGATCAGGGACATCTGCATGGCCTTTGGTGGTAACATGGACTTAGAATATCAGCTCGGACCTTAGCTGCCAAAGGACTTCCCATGGACCCCAGATGTGGGCCCTGGTAGCAGATATAGGAATACCACAGGTCACTCAGATCAGCCTGCCTAGACGTTAATCCCAGCCTAGCAAGGCCTCATGGTCTCCAGCGTCAGCTCAGATCACAGACATCTGCTCGGCCTTTGGTGGTAACCCAGGCCGCAGACATCAACACAGATGCCAGGTGCAATAAGGCCCTTAGCAGGAGGCCAGGCCAGGACCTCACCAAGGCCTCCTCACATCTGCCTGCACCTCACCACCATCAAGTCTCCATTTCCAGTTTTTGCTACAGTGTATAAGCCCCTCTGTTTCACATTCCCCTCCATCACCCCATCACTACTCCCTCTTTTCCATCTCTCCATCACACATTCATCCATCATAGTGGAACCTAGTGCAGGTGTGTGGGTGTCTGCCTTCTGGCCTCCCTGGGCTGTCTTGGCCAAGGCAACACTTGAGTTCATCTTCCTTTCGGCCAGGGAGGCATGGCTAGTGTTTCACATGTTATCTATTGTTGATTATCCCAAATATACTTTGTATACATTTAAAGATACATTCTAAATATGCAAGTCATCCTTCACAAAGAGCACATTGTTTTGAACATGAAGGTATTTGTAGGTTTCTTTCTATTTCTACTTCTATTGAAGATAGATTCCTCTCTCAGGCAGTACATCCTGACCACAGTTTCTTCTCCCTCAACTTCCCCCAGTTTCCCCCAAACTCCTCATCTCTCCCAGATCCACTCTTCCTCCTTTTCTTCTTCAGAAAAGTGCAGACCTCCAAAAGAAAATAGCCAAACAGGACAAAACAGGATACAATAAGACAAGGCAGAAGCTGAAGAAAGGGAAACCAGAAGAAGTAAAAGAGTCCCAATTTGTATTACTTGATGAATGACTTTTACATTTCCAAGTAAAACTAAGAAAATTTATTTTCCTAATTAATTTAAGAACTGTGATATTTCCTATAATTGTGTAATTGTGTTAACATCATTTGAGTTCATGTTTCTCTCCTTGCATGTCTGAAGTTTAGTTCTGTCTTTGTGGGTTTTCCCAGTTAGCATTCTTTTATTGAAGCATCTATGCTAAGCCACATTATTGTTACAACTTGGGAAAATAGCACATTTAAGTGTCATTGAATGTCCTCCAAAGCTTTACCATACGTAAAAATGTTGGTGTTTTAGCTATTTTACTTTCTATATATGTTTATAATAAACCAAACCCACTAAAATTCCTCGTAGGGCATTGATAAGAACTGAATCAAACCTCACAGTATCTTATATCTCATTCATTTAACTCTGTTTTGATTTTTTCCCATCAGTTTTTACAGTTGTCAGCATAAAAAGCTAGAATAGGCCTTCTTATATTCATTTGGAGCTGCTGCAAAACCTAGGGTTTCTATTTTAGTTTTAAAACGCTCATGGAAAAAAACCATAGCATTAATGTGTGTGTGTGTGTGTGTGGTGTTTGTTGTGTGTGTGTGTGTGTGTGTGTGTGTGTGTGTTTAAACTTTATTCTACAATCCTATAAGATGTATTTATAGGAGATTCTTTAGCGGCCTTGGTTTTCCTACATCATTATGTCAGTTGTATATGTAGGGGAAATTCATCTGCTCTTATCAAAACTATATATTTTCTTTTCTTCTTATTTTGTCTCTCAGTTTCCTGCTATGATTAATAAAACAGACAAGAGAGGCTATCCTTTCTTCACCTATGACTGTTCTGGTTTATGCTGGCTCTAGAAGTTTTAGCAGATATTCTTTAGGAAGTTCCAAGAGTTCCCACTTTGGAAGAAGTTCTGACACTATTTTGTTCAGAATTTCATAAAGAGCAACTAAACTTATCCATATAAATTGATGGGATCACGTGACTTTTTCTATTTCTGATTGCTAAAATAGTGAATTATATCAAGTGTTATTTGATTTGTACAAAAGCTTTTCTTCTCTGAAATAAAATGCATATCATTTATTGGGTTATTTCCAAATTCATGTATCAGAATGATTACCAACATATTAACTTCAATAACAATCAGGAGACATTGATTCCTGAACTGGTTCAGTTCTTTCTTTTTTTTTTTAACATTGTGGCTCAAAATGACAGGAGGACAAACATGAGGTGGCTTGGAGGGAAAAATGAGAATGGAAAAAATAAGTAATTATATTATAATCTCAAATTTATTAAAATAATATTATTATTTAATATATTCTTCAGATTCTGGTACCCTTATCAATATTTATAGAGTACCTATCCTTGCAACCTTATCTCCCCTAAAACCCCTTCACCTGTCAGCTTTAAAGCCTAAATGTATTCAGTAACACATGTGATTCTGGCTGTAAACCATTGTTTAAGCAACACTATAACACCTTTGAATTATATATCTCCTTATAACAATGTTCGCTGTGTTTTCTACCCAATTACTCAGTCTTTGTAGTACACAATAAAATAAAAATTTTGATTCTAAAATCTTAATTGAGCTGTTAAAACAACACATGTGAAAAATATATCATAGGAAATAAATATCAAATTGGTCATAATAAAAGGGAAGAAGTCATTCACAGAGAAATCTTAAAGAATATGAATAGAATTAGAATTATTCACTGTAATACCTATTGATATTTATAGGCTTGGCATATTTCTAAATTTAATCATTTTCATTTAAGAATTTACCTCCCTGTATTCTATCTGTTCTAGCTATATCTTAGTATTATTCTATTAAATATTAAGAGTCAAGACTATTATTTTAACACTATTTTTAATAAATACTCTTCAATTTACATTTGCAATTCTCGTGCTAACTAGTCAATGTTATCCTGTTTGTTGTATCTGAATGAGGAAGTATGTACATAAGGATAATTATTTAGGACACAGAAGAAATTATAATGGCTTAGGAAAGCTGGGTGGATAGCTTCTCCTCTAGAGTCCATGGCCTTATGAGCCACAGGTGTGTGCCTAGGTTTATAGTCCAGGTGTGAGTCCCCTGCTACTGAGGTGCTATGAGAGATAACTCCTTGGGGAGGAAGCTTTGGTGTTGGTTTCTGTGTTCAGTTCCTCGATGTGAAATGTTGGAAGTATGTGGTATGTTCAGCAATAAAGACTGAATGGGATTGCAAAATGGTAAAACCGCTCTGGAAATCAGTTTGGCGGTTCCTCAGAAAATTGGGCATGTCACTTCCAGAGGACCCTGGCATACCACTCCTGGGCATATACCCAGAGGATTCCCCTGCATACAATAAAGACACATGTTCCACTATGTTTATAGCAGCCTTGTTTATAATAGCCAGAAATTGGAAGGAGCCCAAATATCCCTCAAAGGAGGAATGGATACAGAAAATGTGGTATATTTATACAATGGAATACTACTCAGCAATTAAAAATAATGAATTCATGCAATTTGTAGGTAAATGGTTAGACCTGGAAAATATCATCCTGAGTGAGTTAACCCAATCACAAAAGAATACACATGAAATGCAATCACTGATAAGTTGATATTAATGAGCCCAGAAGCACTAAATACTCAAGACACAATTAGCAAGTCAAATGATTCCCAAGAAGAAGAAAGGAGAGGACCCTGGGCCTGTAAAGATTGCATCCAGTTTAGTAAAGAAACCGAGGGGGGAGGGGGAATGATTGGGGAATAGTTGGGGGGGAGAGGAACTATGGGAAGTATGGTGAGTGGGAACTGGGAAAGGGGAAAGCCTTTGGAATGTAAACATAGAATATAGAAAATAAAAACTAAAAAAAAAAGACTGACCTTCAAATTCTGCATGGCTACCAAGGGCAAACTCAATAGTCTATTTTTTTTTAATAGTCTCTTGTTTCTCATCCCACATGACAGAAGTTTCATTTTCAGCAGAGGAAGACCATTATAGAAATCCACACCTGGACAACATGCAGAGAAGAACTGACTATGGGGTGCACTGTTTTCAGCTGACACATCTACAATACAGTCCATACAGTTGAAGCTCAGGATACATCTTGGAAGAGAGATCATAAATATTTAATAACCAGAGGACAAGGAAGTCTGATGTGAGATGTGGTCACCTATTCAGGACAGGGAGGCTGCATCCTTGAAATCTTGCCAATATATGTGTGGAAATCTGACCTGCACAATGATCATAACAGTTGGGACAACAATGTCAATGGAGGAAATCTCAAACTCTCCATTCTAGATGATAAGCCATAGGCAGTTAATGACTGCTGAAAGAGGGAAAAGCAATCTCATCCAGGGATGAACCACTATTGACAATGCAATATCAAGAACTCAACCCTAAAATATTAATACATATGAGAAAGACTAAATGTACTCTACTGTGTGTGTGTGTGTGTGTGTGTGTGTGTGTGTGTGTGTGTTTGTCTTTTAAAGAAAAGGGGGCCATAAATTTGAGAGGGAGCAGGTATATTTAGAGTTAGAGGGGGTATGGTAGAAAGAAGGTTCTCATAAATTCTCAAATATAAATAAAAGTCTAAAAAATTCAAAGAGCAACATGTGGTCAGTGACTATGGAATGCATATTGATACAGAAACCACATAGAATGGAAATTATACTTAATTAAAGTGAAGAGAAACAAAACTTTTCTTCAATTATTATTATGAAATTTAGAAACCTCCATTGATCAATTCTGTAATTGCCCTTAATGGACTGAGTTTAAACCAAAAGGAAGGTTACCTGAATGAGCACTTGGACAAGGCATTACTTGCACAGCTTTTATAATGGAAGTGTGCATTCTGTACCTTTAGATAGAACTAACAAGCTCCAAAGTAAATGCAGCTTAGCATAAGGCCAAGAGAATCTATCCTTGTGTCCCCAGATTCAGCCATTTATTGCATTAATTGTTCCTGGATAAATGACTGGACAATGGCAAAGTTCTGAGGAACACTAAGGCTCAAATACTGAAACTTTAACTTTTAAATCACACTCAACTGTTTTGTGAAACGAAGACTAAAATAAATACCTATAGATTTTCTTCCAAAATCAATCACAGTTTACTGTATTATAGTTTTTAATTCCTCATTAGTCATGCATATATTAAAAAAATGAAACCCTTATTTTTAGTTCACAAAATAGTAAATATGAAATGTAGCTAAGTTATGCTCATTGGTTGTTATTTAAATAAGAAACTCTTTACCTAAGAAGGTGGTTTTCTAGTATAGAATGATTTGCCATAAACAAAAGACATTCTGTGATGCTTCTGCTCAGTAATTTTAAAGATGAACTTGCCCGGCTAATGTGACCTGTGTTTTTGATACAGGAGCCGCTGTAGAAGTATGTTATGAATGCAAAGCACACTTAAGCCAGACCAATTAATACATCAAATTATCCACAATTCATTCATTAGAAGGTTTGAAGGGGAAAAGACTGGGATTTTGTTTTTCAACTTCAAGGAAGAAGGATATGCCTCCTCTGTCTTCAAGGAGATTTAAGCTATTATATCAATTGCCCAAGTTTTCAGACTTCCTGGCTAATAGGAATAATTTGAACTCTTGACATTCTCCATATTTACATGATCTACTTCCTTAGCATACATCTATAGACAGAAGATAAAGAGGAGAGAATGGAAAGGGAACAGCAAGGAGAGGAAAAGGAATAGGGAAAGAGGCTTCATTTCCCTGAGAACCCTGAACACTGGTCCAGGTAGATAGTTATGCAGTCATAAGCTTCTGTTTGTCAAGGATGCAACTACCATATTATTTTCTAAAATGGTGTGGAACTTGGTAATACAGAATATGATAGATTAGATTATATATAATATTTACAGTAAGATGTTAATTTTAAGGACTCATATATAAGCCTTGTCACTTTTAAGTGTCTTTTCAATCTGATTGGAAACAGAATATGTTTTAGAGAAATAACCATAAACTCAGTTCATGGGGAGGTAGCAAGACGGTAAGAGTCACAGGATATTGAGGACACCAAGAAAAAAGTTTTAGACAGAGAAGGACTGGGGCACATATGAACTCAGAGACTGTGGCAGCATGCCCGGGGCCTACACAGGTAAAAGCCAGATATAGTCCCAGTACAAAAGAAGAAGTAGATATAAGCTTTCATACCTAACTCACAAGCTATTGTCAATTGACAATGACTGGAAAAGAAATAGTTAGTTTTCTCCAAAAAGTCTCACAGGGTATGGAAACCACACTTGAGGATGGGTACCATGTCCAAGAGTAGATGACCAATACAAAGGGAACTCATTGATATTTACAGAGGTTATTTATCTCATAATGCTATCTGAGAATATTTTCTAGTATTCCAAGTCTTTTCCTTATATATCATAGTTTCTGATTTTATTTATATGGATTTTCATATTATGCGAATATCTTATTTGGGTTTTTTTTCTTTGGCTTTTATTTCTTTGTTTTCTCCTATCCTTATTAGTTTGTTATTTATTTTAACTTATTTAATTTATTTTATTCTTTTAGATGTCAGTTTTGGAAATTTCCTATCTTTGTTTTTTTCTTTCCTTTCCTTTTTTTCTGTTTTGGGAGAAGAACAATAGCAAGAGTAAGACAGTTTTAATGTTGTTGAGAGGACTCAGACATTTCATGCTTTTATCAGAAATAGAATGTATTGTCAATTACCAGAATCGGGATCAGTAGAGTTGTAGTTGCTAGGATACAATGACGTTTGCAAGCTATACAGGCCATACAGATTAATGTCTAAGCCCAGTTGTCCTGTCAGGCTTCCATGCTTCCTTGACTTCCGAGTGAACATACCTGGAGACATAAAGTGACATGAATACTTCAATGACGGAGGGACTATGCCAGTCTAATCAATTCTTTACCCTCATCACAACACTTTCTTTTTAAGAGTCATTTTGGTAGGCGGACTATTTCCTCCATGGATCAACAGCTCACTCACCACATTTTCTTCGTCTTCTTTAGTGGTAGCCTTGCAGATGCTGTAGAAGCCCCTTAACCATCTTCCACAGGTGAAGTCTATCTTTCCTGTATTGATAATAAGAGATGCCAATTTTTTAATGAGAAAGTGAAAGTACAGGTGTAAGCTTCAGTGGTTAGAGAGGT
The DNA here is from genome assembly GCA_964023405.1 of Apodemus agrarius. Classification (NCBI taxonomy): domain Eukaryota; kingdom Metazoa; phylum Chordata; class Mammalia; order Rodentia; family Muridae; genus Apodemus; species Apodemus agrarius. Next base: position 10,250,806 of record OZ030020.1, on the reverse strand, counting down.
GTGGGGGGGATATAAGAGGAGCTGGGAAGGAAAATTATAATTAGAATATATTGTATGAAAGATCTATTTTCAGTAAAAAGAAAAATTAAGGAAGAGAAATAATTATTTTTTAAAAAAATAAATAAAATCAGTTCAGGTTATAATGGGAAGAAACTATACACATTAATTTTACCAGTGTTAGTATCAAACAACTTCCATTGAACTTAGAATTCTGACAGTTCATAATTTATAAAAAAAAAACAAAGAAAGAAAAGAAAAGAATTCTACAACAGATCAAATAAGATCACAAGGTTGACTATAGCAAGAGAAAGCAATAGGATAATCTACATATGTAGGAAAGGGATAACATGTGCTGGTATAATGGTGATACAAATGGAGTAGTCAATCAATTTCTGGTCCAAGTTGACCCATAACATGAGGGATCCCACTGCCTAGAGGACCAGGAACGAGTGACTGGATTAGGGCAGAAACCTTATATAGAACCAAATGGGTCCACAAAATAGATAGGTGATAAAAGAGATAGATAGATTGGATAGATAGATGATAGATTAGATAGATAGATAGATAGATAGATAGATAGATAGATAGATAGATAGATAGATAGATATGAGAGAAAGCTAGACGATAAAGGCAATGAAATATTTCTTAATGCTACTTTGCTGTCTTTGTAGACCAGAGTTTTCCATGATACTCACCAGAGATTTATCCAGCAATTGACTAGAACAGATGCAAAGACTAAAATATTAGCAGAGCTTGTGTAACCCAGCTGAAGAAGGAAAAGATGATTATAGGAACCAGAAGGGGTTGAGAACACGACAACAAAACAGTCCTGTACAATTGGAAAATGCTTCTTTTAAAATGGGTATTCTTTCTATGATACTCTTAAAGATCTTCTGAAGGGGGAGTTAAAACACATGATACTGAGCATATTGTAATAAAGATTCATCTCCTGAGAACATATACCTTTCACAGTGTGTTTGCTTCATGGTTAGGAAGACACCTGTCATGTCTTTGTCTCTGAAATAGTAGGAAGAGCTTCATTATAGCTCGAGCTGTTTGATCACTATTAATGGTTTCCTTGGATGAGCATGATTAATCAAAAAAATTATCTTATTTTCACTCATTACAGCAAGAGATCATTGTCCAAGTTAGGCCACATTATGGTATTTTACCTAGACTCCTACTTTGGCAAGATTCTAGTCAATCTAGTACAGTTTCAATACATAGTTGGAAAATAAGGCCATCTCCTGAATCTATACCAATAGTAGTGCAGAAAATTCATCTCAGTAATATTATTTGAAGGAAACCAACCACAAAGAAGTTTAATTCACCTCCTGCTAATTCTTCATGTGTTAGATATGATCACCTCTGTTGTGTGCACAGTTATTTCCAATAACTCAATCAAAACTGACAAGGAATTTTAAAGATATATTTAATGATTCAATTAGATGAGTTGGACGTAAGAAGCCTGACAAAACCAGATAAACTTTCATGAAGATTTAAATCTCATTGATCAGAATTTAAAATACAAGATTGACTCAACTCAACAAAGATCTAACGTTTTCTGACTTGAAAGACAGAGGATACTTTAAAGATTGACATAACAAGAAATGAGATATATAATCTATTAGTTAGAGCAAATCTGTTATAGCACCATGTGAAGCTTACCCCTACAAAGGAGATGAAATCTTTCATAAATGCATGGAACATAATATCTGTCATTTACTGACACCCTGATTTAACCTTTTCATTCTGGATACTATGTCTTCGCCAGACTTATTAGTTATTTTGTTAGTTAAGTAATTGTGCCATTTGAAATATATAAAAAGAAGAATTTTTGTTAGAAAAAATGAAAAGCAATGCATTCTTATACCTAATGTCCAAGCTTTGGCATTGGAGCAATTTCTTGAAATTTGAAGCAGAGACATACAATTGCAGATGTTTCTGTCCTGGGTGTCATTGAAGGCCACTGTTGCCAACTTCTAAAACTCCCATAATTTTACCTTTGCTGCTACCCCACTCCCCAGTACATGTGTTTTCAGAAGCAATGAAACTTGTCTTCTTCTAGTCACACCATAATCTTTACTACTACTGGCTTTGTGTATACAGTATCTGGTAAAGATGATGAGAAACTATCCACTCAAAATAACTCTATGATATAATCAAGAGACATATATTGGAACTTAGAGAACATGCTAAGGTCTCTTAAACATAAGATGTGAGCCAGCCATAAACATACAGATGATGAGCAACACATTGACAAAGAGATTTAACATTTTGTTTCTTTTCTCATCCTGATTGGTTTTGAGGACTTTCATGCTTCAGAGAAAATATAATTATACTATCTAGAAATGTCAGAATCATTTGGCAATACTGAAAAGATAAAAGTTGCAGATAAGGTCAGTCTATTATGAAATAACTATATCAATTAAATAAGTAAATGAATAAGCAAACCTAGGAACAAGTATATAAACCATTGGATAAGTCCTTTACTATGTTAGTGAATCATATTATAATGATGTTCGTGCTATTGAGATATCCCATTATTTTTGCTCATGGTATTAATACTCAAGTTTACAATAAGGTATGATCCTTTGGCTCTGAGTTTTCTAGTGTCAGAAAGGTGAAGGAAATGAAAAATAGTTAAGAATAGGACTTCATGCTGAGCAGTCAGGAGGACTGACCTATTGCTATCTATGTGTTGACTTACAGACCAAGGTATGTGTGATGGTTTGTATATGATTGGCCCAGGAAGTGAACCTATTAGGAGATGTGGCCTTGTTGGAGTAGGTGTGTCACTGTGGGTGTGGGTTTAAGACCCTCCCCCTGGCTGCCTGGAAGTCAGTCTTCTACTAGCAGCCTTCAGATGAAGAGGTAGAACTCTCAGCTCCTCCTGTACCATGCCTGCCTGGATGCTGCCATGTTTCTGCCTTGATGACAATGGACTGAACCACTGAACCTGTAAGCCAACCCCAATTAAATGTTGTCTTTTATAAAACTTGCATTGGTCATGGTATCTGTTCACAGCAGTAAAACCCTAACTAAGACAGAAGTTGGTACCAGGAGTGGGGTATTGCTGTGATAGGCCTGACCATGCTTTTGTTCGGAAGAATGTGGATTTTGGGACTTTGGGTTTGGAAAGCCATAGAATTCTTTAAGTGGGGCTTAATGGGCCAGACTAGTAGGAATATGGAAGACAGTGGAGCTGAGGGTCATTTGAACTGTGTAGGCCTGACGGCCCAAGAGGTTTCAGTGGAGAAGAACTTTAATATGTGGCTGAGAGACTGTTTTTGTGATGTTTTGGTAAAGAACATGGCTGCTTTTTGCCATTGTCTGAAGAGACTGCCTAGGACTAAGGTAAAGAGATTTATATTAATTGCATCTGCAAAGGAAGTCTCAAAAAAGCCCAACAAAGACTTTGTTCTCTGGTTAAGTCTGATAAAGAGAATTTTGAACCAACATAGCAAGCTGAGAAAGGAAAAGTACAAAATATATAGTTTGAGTATTAAAGGGACTCCAGGAAGTGAAATGGAGCTGAATTCAAGGATATTAAACTGAATTAAAGGAGTGGTGACCTTGGGGGCAAGATTCACCTAGTTAACTTTAGGTCCAGGCATGGTAGTACAAGCCTTTAATCCCAGGAGGCAAAGATAAGCAGATCTCTGAGTTCAAGGCCAGCCTAGAACGGAGCAAATTCTAGGTGAAGAAAAACTTTAATCCAGGCTTGGTGGACCACACCTTTAATCCCAGTGTTTAGGAGACAGGCATGCAGATCTCTTGAGTTCAAGGTCAGTCTAAGGAGCAAGATTCAGGACAGCCAACTTAGGCAGTGAAGGAGCTGGGAAAAAAGGAAGCTAGTGATAATGTAATAGAACAAGGTGGCCAATGTTCCAGCCCCTGCAAGCAGCAGAACTCAGCAGCTTCGGCCACGTGTCTCTGGCTTTATATTAAAAGGAAGGAGACTACTGGGACAATTGATGCTGGTTAGCTGGAGCTAAGAAATTAGTGATGATTAAGAAAACACCAGCATCACTGAGGTGAAATATAGGAAGTGTTTTCTGCGAGCACAAAGAAGCTGTATTCCAGAGATAGCCAAGTGTTCCTCATGCTGCAGCTGTACTTGGTAATGTGTAACAATCATCCAGGTGGTACTGGTTTTGAAGCCACGAAGGCATCATGAAGAACAGCTGAGGCTTGGTACTGTGAGAGGCCATGAAAGGCCATTGGTGAAAGTCTACCCTCAGTTGTAACTGACAGCCCAGGACAGAAGGGGTCATGCAAAGGAGTTGAGGCTTGGTACTATGAAGAGAGCCTATGAGAGGCTTTGGTGAATTATAGTTGCAGTGGAAGACCCTAGCATATTGGAGATGCCAGTACCATGGGATGACCACCAAGAACAGCAGTGGCAGTGGAGTGGATCAATCTGAACTTAGAGTGCTACAAAGGGCAGAGCTGGAGAAGTGACACCAGCTCTTTGGAGATACACAGAAGATCATGTGTGGATCTCAGACACTGGAACAAGAAGCTGTGAAGCTGAAATTGACTTGGGGTACCCAAGATGTTAAAGATGCCAGAGCCACAGGATGCCTGCCAAGGAAAGCTGCTAACAGGGAGTGGAACAAGCCCAGGAGAAAGAACCTTGTTGCAGTCAACAAAGATGAAAAAGGAGTTGAATATCTGAAGACTGCTTTGCCATCAGTCTTGGAGATGCAGAGTTTGGACTTTGCCCAGCTGGTTTCCTGTCTTGCTTGGGTGATTACAGTTAAGTGATTGAATGAATCTCAAAAGAGACCTTGAACTTTGGACTTTTAACACTGTTGAGACTGCTATAGTCTACTGGGACTTTTGAAGTTGGACTAAATGTATTTTGCATTATGCTATGTTTCAGTATGGCCCCCATAGACTCATGTTTGAACAAGCCTATGGGGGCCAGGGAGTGGAATGTGATGGTTTGTATATGATTGGCCCAGGAAGTGAACCTATTAGGAGGTGTGGCCTTGTTGGAGTAGGTGTGTCACTGTGGGTGTGGGCTTAAGACCCTCCCCCTGGCTGCCTGGAAGTCAGTCTTCTACTAGCAGCCTTCAGATGAAGAGGTAGAACTCTCAGCTCCTCCTGTACCATGCCTGCCTGGATGCTGCCATGTTTCTGCCTTGATGATCATGGACTGAACCACTGAACCTGTAAGCCAACCCCAATTAAATGTTGTCTTTTATAAAACTTGCATTGGTCATGGTATCTGTTCACAGCAGTAAAACCCTAACTAAGACAGTATGTTTAAGAATGAAATGGCTGGGGACAAGGATATGTTTGTTTCACATTACTAAAAATTATTTTTAAAACTTTAGCTAACTCCATTTTAGATGTACTCCTTGGAAAAACATAACCCTTCATATCATTCACAATATACTATCCTTAATCACTGGAATGGTTAAGTTGTCTGCATGGAACAGTTCATCAGGACCGTGGCATTGAAATTTAAGTAGTAACATAGTTTTCCAATGGCAAGATGCCATTCAGTTCTGAAATGTCTTGTAAATAGTCTGCATCATATAGTAGCAAACGTTCACCAAGATTTTAATTTCAATGTAAAAATGAACATCTACGTCATCACAATAATATGTGAGTTTTCACTCGTGATTAATAAATGATAAAATAAGTCCCAGAGAAATGAGTACACAGTAGTTAAAGAGGCCAGCCACCCAGCCGTGGTAACCAGAGTTCAATCACAGAACACATGAAAATGTTGAGGGAGAAAAGCAACTACAAACTGTGTGCTGCCCTCCATACATTGTGAAGAGAAAACAGACGTGTTTATGCCTCATTTCCTCACTTATCTTATTCACTATTCTGATTGGAAAACAAACAAACAAACAAAAACAAAACAACTATGTGCCAGGAATCATACTGTATATATTATGTAATTTTCCAAACTTAATGAAAGGTGATAACAATGAACTTGAAAAAAAGTCCTGGTCGGCTGTCCTGAGATAGCAATATACTTAGGTGCACTTCAGACTTGGGCCTCCAAGATCCGTCCTGTTTACCATCCTCTCTCTCCGCAATGCACAAAATTAACCTAGTGCCCAGGTAAGTTTTTAATAAAAGCCAGTAATTTGAAAGGACCTCACTTCTGATTAGACTTTCTGCAACCAAGACGAACCACTGACAATAGAATAATGGAAAACAACTTAGTGAGAAAAATCAATCAAAATGTGATAGCCTTGTCAGGAAACCTTGAATGTCATGCACTGACTCACTAGCCTATGACAGCATGTTCTTTCTTAAAGGAGACCAGAACCTGAGTGCAGACTCAACACCTATAAATCACTAACTGTTTTCTTTTCCACCATTAGAATTTGCAACCTGAAGGACTATAGTTTGCAAACTATTTTCCTTGCATTTTTTTTTTTTGGTGTTGTTGTTAGAAAGCAAGGTGTGGCATAATACTTTTATAAATACATATTAAAAAGTGAATAATGTGTTCAGTACACCAAACAACTTTTGAAATTCCTTATTTCTCTTCTCAAATAATTTTTCTTTTGCTTACCTGGGGAACTTATGGCAATTAAAAAAAAGAAGTAAAATGCTCATATTTTTTCCTTTCAAGATTTCACAAGGCAGAAGCAGCCAGCTCTCTGCTTTCCTCTAGCTGAGGGATCATTAAAAAGTTCCCCCTTTGATACATGTACCAAAAACAGTTTCTCCAAGAATCGCTCCTAGGTTTCAGATAACAAGAAAGGAGAACAAACAGAAATTGGCGACGATGCTGTGAATCTCAAGTGGCTTTTGAGAGGTTTAGAAACTGAATTCTGGGTAATGTATAGCTCCAGCTTCATTTCATCCACCATGAGTCCACAGCAACATTTCCCCTTATTGTTTCAATAATAAAAATCACTGGGAGGAAAAAAAATCCTAAACAAACTAGTGGTCCTGAGCTGGTAATGGGTCTCTTGTTTATTCATGCAAAGTTAGAGCATGACTCATTTAAGGACTGACATATTTTTTATGTTCTGAGCTACAATCCCAGCTCCTGGTTATTCCATTCGCGCATTGTGTTCTGCAGGGCACAGACTTCCCTTTCGTTTTATTTATTATAATAGAAACGGCACTTTCTTCCTGAAGATTTCACATGGGATTGATGCACAAAACCACTTACTTCTCTCACTATTTAAATTGTCCTCAGAGCAATTGCCCTTGTTACAAAAGCTAGTTAAATTTAGACTTTTTCACAGTTCTTCCAGTCAATTTCGACCCTCGACTTTTTGAGCATGCTGCTTTGAGCACGCACACAGAACACAAATTATAACTTCTGCATGCACTTGTTGGAAATGAGAATAGATCATTATTTTCTTCTATATGCTAGCAAATGGCAAATCTTTTTTACAAAACATCATTACAGCTCCTTACTTAAATATGTGCAGAAAAGATAATTCTGTTACTGAAAAGCTACCATTCGCTCTGTTTCTACTATTTAACATTTTCCTGCCCACTGTAAGTTTCTGCTTTTGTTCTACTCTTATGATTATATATGAATTATTAATATATAAAACTGCTAGTTGTTTCTTCATGGGAGGAGTGACAGGTGTGGGTTCAAAATTGCACTTTTGACCATGAAACCACACATCTTAGAATAAGAAGCAGCCATTGTTGTTACTGATGAGCTACTTCCATTTAATTGCATTAAATGTTTTAAAAGAATCACTTGTAATGATTGCTTTTATTTGAAAGGAAGGGCATAACAAGATTTTAGCTGTGAACATTCCATTAGAACTTAATGATATGTCAATCAGTTGTGGAAAAAAAACTGCCATGTTTATATCTATTATTATACATGATTTGGTTTGCTTGTATTCATTTTTTGTTTTATTTAAAGGCTGAAAATTACTATTTGATCATGACAAGGAGACTGACACTACCCTTGGGGGACTTCAATGTGGAAAGAGTTGGGAGAAGAAAGTGGATTCAATGAAAGTACATTTTACAGAATTCTCCAGTAACTAAAAAAATGAGAAGAGAAAATTACTAGACCTTTGCGCATAGTATTAAATGGACATCATATCTCAAGCTCATGCGGTTGTGTGAGGCACCATTTTGAAGATGGATCACTGAGTCCATTAAACATACTACTTGACTACATCACATCAGTAGTCTGTTTGGAAACTGTTGACTTTCACAAACAATTGATTAAAAATAACGTCATTTTTTTACATCATAATTTCATCATTTCCCATGTCAGAGATAAAAGTTTGACATTCCAAATGATGACATCATAATATTTTATGGATAAGAATGGACTTGGTGTCATCACACACACACAAAAAAAGCTGTTTGCGAATGTTGGGAGATCCTTGAATTTCATTTCACGTTACTTATTCTGTTTTCACTGAGAGTAGGAGGGGGAGGGAAGAAGGGGAAGAGAGGGACAGAGGGAAGGAGGGACAGAGGAAAGGAGGGACAAAGGGAGAGAGGGAGGGGAGAAGAGGGGAGAGGAAAGGAGAGGAGAGGGGAGGGGAGGGAAGAAGAAAGGGAAGGGAGGGACAGAGGGAAAGAGGGAGGGTAGGAGAGGGGAGGGGAGGGAAGGGTAGAGGAGAGGAGAGAAAGAGAGAGGAGAGAAGAGGAAAGAAGGGAAGAGGAGAGAAGAGGACTGGAGAGGAAAGAAGGGAAGGGGAGGGGGAGGGAAGGGGAGGGAAAGAGGAAGGAGAGGGGAAGGGAGGGGAGGGGAGAGGAGAGGAGAGAAAGAGAGAGGAGAGGAGAGGAAAGAAGGGAAAAGGAGAGGAGAGAAGAGGACTGGAGAGGAGAGGAGGGAAAAGGAGAGGGAGGGAAGGGGAGGGAAAGAGGAAGGAGAGGGAAGGGGAGAGGAGGGGAGGGGAGGGGAGGGGAGGAGAGGGGAGGGGAGGGGAAAGCAGGCAGACAGACCTTGGAACATTCAGCACGAATGTGCATTCTCCATCAAACTCCTCCCCCCAGAGTTGTGGGAACCTTATGGAGGAGGAGGCAGAATGTGTGTTAGAATCAGGCGACGGAGTCCACCAAGAGAACTAGGTCTTCTAAATCAACTGAGCGAAACTCATTAAACTCAGAGACTGAAACAGCAACCACAAGACCTGCACATGCTTGTACCAGGGCTTCTACAGATATATTAAAGTTTAGCATTGTTCGAGGACTCCCGAGTGTGTGAATGAGTGAGGATCTGATGCTTGGGCTGTTGGTTTGCCTCTCCATCATTGCTGTGATGATTTTTGTTTTATATTATTACATTTTCTTTTGTTATGTTTTATTGTTATCTCTTAGACCCGTTATTTTCTAATGAGAGACAGAAAAGGGGTAGATCTAGATAAGAAGAGAGGTGGGGAGGTATTGGGAAGAATAGAAGGAGGGGAAATTGTAATCACGATATATATACGTATGTATGTGTGTGTATATATATATGTATATATATATACACACACACATACATACATACATACATACATACAAACATAGAAACTAAAACTCTGTAAGTGTCCTCGCAGAAGCTGCCCCCACCAACTACTGTCTACCTTTCCTGTTGGAAACATCAAATGTTGACACAGAATCATTGGTGATAAGTGTTTATTTAAATACAGTCATTGCAGGACTATCACAGGACAACGTAGACTGCCCTCAGACTTTGTTTCTGTCATTAGTGGCCTTGAACAATGTGTACTTGAACTCATTCTAGATTTGAAGACATCTCTGAATAAAGGTCATGCTATTCTTGCTCTTATCCAAACCCTCACTGAGAGCTCAGAATGAGCAAAGCACTAAAATAACCCAGTAAGGTGAAGCAAAGTCCACATGTATGATTATACAAATGGCTTTGTTTTAATTACTTTGAATGGTTCCAAGCTGATGAATTTCTTTCATCAGTAGTCTAAAACTTTTATTTTTACACGATTCAGATATTTCATGTAAATAATAATGAATGAAAACTCAAGTTGATTTTCTGTGTGTCTTGATGAGGCTGTCCTGTACTCAGTGTTTAAATTCAAAACATACTGTATTCTTTCCAGAAAATGGAAATTATTTAAAATTACAGAAAATGTATAACATTTGTTCCCAACAAACTGAGATAGGGGGGAAAAGAAGAATAGACAGTGGATAGAAAGAAGTGTTGACAGATTTGAGGAATAGCAGGCCGTAGATTGTGAGGAGATGGAAATAAGGAGACCCCTGGGGGACTTGACTTATTCTAAAACTGTCTACAAGAAACCATTTGAGTAATTTTTGGGTGACAAGGATCAAAGTTGAAATCTGTACCTGGTCGAATGTCTTTCCCAAACAGCCTCCATCTAGACATAACCCTAATGGGCAGAATTCCATAAAGGAAGGCAGGCAACTCCACAGCCCATCAGAGCTCTCAGTGTCTGAAATTGGATTTGGAAAGCACTGCCAGCATGTGTTGAGAGACGCAGGGCAGAAGAAAATGAAAATCCCCTCTGGAAGAAGTTAATGCTATCCCAGACCTCTGATCATTCTTAAAACAATTTTATCAAATACAATGTGTTGCACTTACTAACAAAAGAAGCAAGCTCAAGGCAGTTTTTTATTTGTTTGCTTCCTAGGCGAGGTCGCTCTTTATCTTTCTAACAATGATTTTATTCCCAAAGAAATTCCTTACTGGGTTTCAATTCCAGCCTTATTTTCACCGCCTCTTCTTTTGTATATATTTAACTAAGAACATAAATGAATCAAATGAATTCCAAGGGTGGCCTTAGAAACTCATGCAGTGTGTCAACCTGTTGTCTAGCATATGAAAGGGAGAAAGAAATGGCCTTTCCACTGCAATCATGTTTTTGCTATTTTGTAAAGTAAAATGGAATTGCTGAGGCAAACACTGTTTTCCCCAGTGGACGCTGGCACAATTAGAACGAATAGAACTGAACAATTATGCCATATTGTATTAAAATTTATTTCAGCTAACCACATTTAGAACTTGTATATTGATGTTTAAGGTGAGATCCTATGAATCCAATATTCATGCATATGCCCCAGATACATCAATGTTGAACTTGAGTATTATAGTGTAGCTAAAAGGTTATGTGAAGCCTGCACACTTTGCCCTTCTATGGTGAACCAAATATATGTGTGGTGGAAGGGGAGGGAATACATCTTTATGCCCTTCAAAAAGTTTTAAAGGAAAGGATAAACCTCTCAATTTTAACTATATAATTGCACAGTGCTTGAATCAATTGTAGAAACTTACAGAAAAATGTCACAGGCACATTAAAACATTTTGATCACCCAAATGATGCTATTTGGAAGGCAATTGAGTCGTGCATCTGCCCAGTGACAAACTTGGTGCCTGCTTTTGTTTATGTGTTCTCTCTGTCTCTGTCTGTCTCTGTCTCTGTCTCTGTCTGTCTCTGTCTCTCTCTCTCTCACACATACACACACACTTACCTATAGACACATACTTACATGTACCCACATATACAAGTACACACGCACACACACACACACACACACACACACACACTTTTATATAGTGACCATCTGCAAACTAGAAGAAAGCTTTCACAGGCTCTCCATCTGTTGCAGGAGAGCTGGTACTTCCCATGTCCCACAATTCTGAGAAGCTCCTGTTTATGGTTTGAAATAGCCATACATTTGACATAGCAGCTTAAACTGATAAGGACACTAAGAGTTTCATAATTCTTTTAATCCCCAAACAGCAAATATTGGAAAATACCATTTAGATGCCATATACCTGTACAGACACCTAATCTTGAAAGCATTTAACAGAAACCTTGGTTTATGTTTTTGGTTATTAGGCTCATTTTCTTTGTTTGCACATGTGTGTACATGCCTGCATGCTGTGGAAAATACTGCTGAGACAAAAAATGAAAAGAAACTTGGGACGTGTAAAATTGTATATATGACATAGGATTTTGTTCCCACAGACATTCCTTACTGAGTGTAAATTCCAGCCTTATTTTACTCCCCTTTCTTCTGTATTTATTGTAATCAGAACATAAATGAACCAGATTATGTGATAACAGGATGAAATATAGCAATGATGAAATATGAATTAGTTGTTAGAATTCACATTTTGACATTAAGGTGCTTCGAAATGAGGTAAATGTATTAAGGTCACACTAGCAGGCATGAAAGGCTGGTGAGGGAGGGGAGCAAGTGGTTTCTCACATTCCAGCTCTTACCTCTGCCCCTCTGGTCCTGCCTTCTCTCCTGTGTCTACTCTCTTTCCCTGTCTTTTCTTTTATGTTCCCTTGTGGTCATTCTCTGTCTAAACGAATGAGAAAATGAAAGAGCATTTTAGGATTAAAACTGAATCTAACTGATCACTAGTTTTTGATTCACATTGAAATGATTTTTTTAAAAAACAGAATCGAACAGAAATTGAACTTTCAATTACACCTCCTGTTTTTCTTTTCATTTTGGCTCATTAGTATTTTGACATGAGCATGCAGGCACATACACACATGCTCAAACAAAGAAAATGAGCTTTGGTAATAGAGAAAACATAAACCAAGGTTGTAGTTAATTGTCTTTGAAGGTTGCTTATTTAGCACAGGTAATATAGCTATCAAGTAGAACCTGAAGGATTGAGTAAAGCTCTCTCTTCCATTCACATCCCATGGAACTGCAATACAATTTTATTTTAAAATAAAAGGTAAAGTGCTCCTGTTACATTCTCAAGTTCTATTTTAATTCTGAAAACAAACATAGACATAAACTGACACATATTTCATTTTATCTTGCATTAAGTATAGCATACACTTAGGAGCTGGAGAGATGGCTCAGGGGTTAAGAACACTGGATATTCTTCCAGGGTACTGAGTTCAGTTCCAGTTTGTAGCAACCACATGGTGCCTCCCAACCGTCTACAGTGGGATATGGTAACTTCTGTCTGATACTGTTGGCTTCAGAAGCTAGCTTCCTAATCCAGTGATGATGTCGCCCATAGGCGACAGGGACATGTGCATCTGTTGCCATGGCGATCATATTATATTCCCAGCATCCACCTGGCCCACCTTTACCTGCACAAGATAACATCACAGCCCAAATAGAAGGCATCCCCCTCCTGAACTTTGCTCTCTTTCCCTCTTTGGCTCCATCGCCTCCTTTTGTCCCTTCCCCCCCACAATAAAGCTCTGCAGTAGAACTGTACCAGTCTGGAGTGATCGGTCCAGACGGGCCACAATTCTAACAAACAGATATCCTCTTCGGCCATGCAAACACACATGCAAATCTGTCACTTATATATGTAAATAAGTGATCTAATAAAAAGTATAGCATATCCTATTAGTCCATAGCAGCTAATAGCAATGTGTTATTTCTCCAACTATGGTGATAAGATCTGCTGTGCTACAGTTCAGCTAGAGAGCTCTTCTAGACTCAATGCTAAAGGACTTGGCTAAGGGCTAGTTAGGACTTTAAAATATCCAAGAAGACAATCTATAAAATCAGCAGAGTACCTGCCCTGATATTGTTAAGCTTTCTCATATAACTCCTTTCCTGCTACAGATTGTCTGCCTTGTGTCTGGGATTGAAAGACAGCTGGCCATTCTTTCAGGGAAAAGCATAGTAACCAATTATGTAATGTTTAATGCAGAATAAGTTTACAATGCCATTTCTTAAAATGTATACAGTTAAGGTGTTCTGATGGTAAATCCCCTGAGTTAGCTTCTATGTGGGCTTCTTCCACTTGGGCTTCTTCTACTGATAACTTACCATGATGATCTGTGGTCAGAATTTGAGTGGCAATAGCACTTTGTGCATGATGCTTTGTTTTAATGACTTTGCAAGGCTAAGTACTTTCAAGTCTTGATTTCAGAAGAACCAAAGAGAAGGAAGCCTTATAGCCTGTGTGCATAGTGCAGGCAGATAACCAGAATAAAAGAGACTGTTAAAATTGTTCAGATTTTTTTTTAAAAAAAGCTATTTGATAGATGTAAAGATAATATATCATGTATTGTGTCACCCAATGAAGAAACTCCAACTTATATAATTATATAGATCCAAGAAAGCATGGACATTCAACCAAAATGCATGGAGACTGTCTTAGTCAGGGTTTCTAATCTTGCACAAACATCATGACCAAAAAGCAACTTGGGGAGGAAAGGGTTTATTGAGCTTACATTTCCACACAGCTGTTCATCACCAAAGGAAGTCAGGACTGGAACTCAAGCAGGTCAGGAAACAGGACCTGATGCAGAGACCACGGAAGGATGCTTACTTCTTGTTTCTCTTGGCTTGCTCAGCTTGCTTTCTTACAGAACCCAAGATTACCAGCCCAGGAATGGCACCACCCACAAGGGGCCCTCCCTCCTTGCTCACTAATTGAGAAAATGCCTTACAGCTGGATCTCATGACGGCGTTTCCTCACCTGAAGCTCCTTTCTCAAGAGACATACTGTACACAATTGTTATTTTCACTTACACACACACACACACACACACACACACACACACAGAGCCAGCTAATGATGTCTCAAAATCTTCAAAAGCAGTTGAGGTGAAAATCATTACTTTTGTTTAAATACTCAAAATATGGTATTTCATCAAAACATGGCATTTACATTCAAATTAAGAGTAAAATGTAAGAACACAATCCCTTCAGCCCTTTATACCCACAGGACATAACAACAGTGACTCTATGAGTGGACCTCAGTAGCATACATTCAGCTCAAATATATGCACTATGAACATTTTCTGAAATAAAATTCATTTGAAATTAATTTATAAGACCAATAAATATTAAAAATTACAAGGCTAGGTGGGATTTTTGAAAATAGACCCCTTCTTCTGGTACTGATTTAAACTTGTGAGGGGAAATCTTGTAAGTACAGACAGAAAATGTTCTATTCAACTACTTCTACTGTCAACCAAACAGGAAAATTTAAAGAGCTTTTAAAGTGGTGGCATGAATGTTCTTAGAAGTCAAAATACCTTGGACAAGAAGATGTATTTAGACAAAACTAAAACTATATGAGGAAATGATGATCTGTGAATAATCATGGCAAATTTATTTTATTTTATTTGCATGGTTATGACTTGTGGTCAATGTATATATTCACATTCACATGTATGTATATTCATGCACATCTGTAGTACGTGTGGAGGCCAGAGGTTTATGACAAGTGTTTTTCTCCATCTCTCTACTATGCGTGCTGGGACAGGCTGTCCTGGTGAATGTAGACCTCGGTAATTTATCTAGTCTTGTTTACCACTTAGACTGAAAACCTACTGTCTCCAAATTCCAAAGATGAAATTGGAGGTAGACCACCACCTCTACAAATTTTTAAATTGGTTCTGCGTATTTGAATGCAGATCTTTGAACTTCATGCTTTCTCAATAATCATTAGTTCCACTGAGTCTGTTCCTAGCTCTAACTTGTATTTTAAAAATTTTTTTCATATTAATTCATAGCACCACTATATAAATAAGAAATCACTTTATAATATTTGAGAGAGATGAAAAGAATTAAATCAGTAAAGAGAAAATTGACTTAGAGAATGGATATTTTGAGAATAATCTTTGACCTCTCCAGTATTTAATTTTGAAAGTGTTCCATTGCTTTTTCCACTTTAATTTCTGATTATTAAGTTTCAGGCATTCGGGGTATTAACCCGAAAGCAAAACTAGGTGAAGACACAACAACCAAAAGAGTAAATTATAGTCAAATCTATGTGATGAACATAGACAGAAAAACTTTTCAATGAAAACTTGAAACTTCAAGAACTCGTCAAAAAGATTATTCAGCCCGATCAAGCCAACATCATACCATACATGCAAGAATGATTCACCACATGTGAATCAATACATGCAATCCATGACATACAAAAGTCTTAGCAGACACAGATACCCCTTGTCAAAATCTGACATCTCTTCATGTTAAAAGTCCTGGAAAATCTGGAATAAAAGGGATTTCTGAGTTGGAGGTAAGCCTGGTCTACAGAGTGAGTTCCATGACATCCAGGGCTATACACAGAGAAACTCTGTCTCAAAAACAAAAACAAAAACAAAAACAAAAAACAAAAAAACCTCAATATACTAGAAGAAGTCTATATCCAATATCATGCACATTGAAGAATCATCCAAACCTTTCTTCCTAGAATCCAGAAGTAAAAGGACTCACTGTCCCCTGTTCAGTTTAAATTTTATTTAGAGCAATAAACAAGTAAAGAGAATGAAAATGATTAAAGTTGGAAATAAAGATGACAAGGTTGTTTATTCATATCATATATGGTTCCTTACAGCAAATACTCTACCAGAAAAATTTTACAAAATAGAAAAGTAGTTAGCCCTAAACATATGTACACACAAGCAACACTAAATGAACTCCTCAGTGTGTACTTATAAATACATATGCAAATATATGTAAAACTGATAAAGGAAAGTGATTTGCAAATTATGATAAATGCTAGGTTGAGGTTCTAAATCTATAAAACAAGATACAATTGTTTTTAATAAATTAAAACTCAAATGTTTTATAAATTAATTTTACATATGTTTATAGGAAAACATAGAGGTTTATTGGTAACAGTAAAACATACAGACTTCTTAGGTGATTCATGGGTTTTAGCAAGAGAAAAAAATTAGTACTTTCTAATCCTAAATGTAATAATTTGAGTTAATCTACTTATTATAGTTTTAATTATGGCTTTCAGAACACTTTGGTTTTGTGGGTTTTTGCAATACTTAAACAAAATAATGTTTTATTTTTACAGGTGTTTTCTATTTTGGAAAAGACTTATCATTCTATATTACAATGATATTTCAATTATTAAATTATAATTTTACAATGCTAACTAATCAAGTATAGTCAGTGGAAACAATCTCATTTATATCTATCATGAAGCACATATATATTTATATATATGAAGTATATATTGTGTGTGTTTCTATGAGTCATAGTTATATACAAGATGGGCCACCCATTTATTACAACAACAATGTTCCATGTGATATGGTAAAGAGATAGCATTCACTCTCCAAACTCTTGAAGTGGCCACTCCAATGTTTATCTTTCTAGAGTTTCAGAATAGCCATCTCACCTGTAACCATCCACACTGTAAACATCAGGGTTCCATCAGAATTGTTTTCTGTTCAGTCTTTCTATCTTGCCTCCAGCTGTTTCATTACAAGAACTTTCCCCCACATCAGGAGACAGAATTTTTCTTTATCACAAAGAATCACCTGTTCCACTATATAGGAGACATTCTTCCCTTTAGTCTGGAATGAGTCTTCAAGACATGGAAATGTAGGGAGAGGGAAAATCAGTTTATAATTATCATTTTGTTAAAACAAAGTCAAATCAGCCAGTAGTTAACAAATTATGACTCCAGTATGCTTCCAGAGGGAGCATCCTGTCTCTTATTTATGATAATAAAAGCTATTCCATAGGTTGAACAAATATAAGTAACAAATATCTCTTTAACAAACATCAATCTTGATAACAGATAGCATCCTCCTCAACCTACTTTTAAAATGTAATGCCTTTTCTATCACAGTATACCTGCCCTGGTGTTTCTCCTGTTGAAAGTTTGAATTTTTTTCATTATGTTTTATTTTCTTTAAAACTGTGGTTATCTTCATGTCTCTTTAACAGTTGTGTTTTTTACTGAACCTATCTTTTCAACCTTGTTCATAAATTCTGATATGCTCATACTCTTTTTGCCTGTCAAATGGCACATTTTTACATATTTCTGGTCTGCTTCATGGTGAAAAATATCTCCCATAAATATGATTAATTGCAGAGAGTGACAAAAGTATCGTTGCATTTTTGCTCTGTCGTCCTGAAGACGTATCTATCCGGAGAAAAATTAGTCCATGACTTTTGAATTTTGCCTCACTAAATTTCTCAAAGCGTCGGCAGGATGCAGCCAGACTGTTTTCAAGATTGAAACATCATTCATGCGTGACCCAATTCCAGGTGGCATGGTGTTCCTCTGTGAAATCCCTTGAGTGAAGTCCTCAGACATTTCTATTACCATCTACGCTTTGATCTCCCATTGGAACATTCCCTTTTACTCTTCGGATATTCTATGCTCCTCCAGCCAACAACTCCAAGCCTTTGATATTTAGTTGTTACTGATTTCAGAAGTAACTCTACTTTTGGTATAGAGTTTTGTGGGTTTGTTTTTTATTATCATGACAAAATACCTAACTGAAGCAATTTAAGACAGGAAGAATTTATTTTGGTTCATTTAAAGTTTAAAGGTTACAGTCCATTACAGTGGTGAAGAAATGGTGGTAGTTACCTTCAATCCTCATGGAAGGCACCAGCAGGGTAGCTTACATATATTTTTGTTGATGACCAAGAAATAAAGTATGAGGGAATATTTGGAAACATATGTGAGCTACAAATTGTATAGTTTTAACTTTCAGTTATTTTTATAAAATATCTTTTTGGTTTAAGCATATATAAATTTGAATTTAAATGCATAGGTATGTATAGGGCTTAAAAGCATGAATAAAGAAAATATATTTATCCTATTTATATGAAAACTACCTTAAAATAAAATGTATTAAAACACACTAATAACTTATTTGCAAGTTACAATTTTTGTTGAAAGAGGGTCTGGACTGAATACAAAGAGGCAAATTTATAATGCACAATAATGCCAAATTGAAGGTCAGAATACAATTCACATTTTATTGCATAAATTTATCATATTATTATTTCAGGATTAAACATGATTTATATATTTTTACTATAAAGGAACAGTGAAGATTATAATAAACTAAGTGAAAAAGAAATAAACTCAAATCAGTAAATGATTAAATGAAGTGAGAATTAATCAAGAAAATTAAGCAACATAAAGCATATAATCCTTTATAGGTAACTTGCTATATTGATTAATTTTAACCACATCCCATTATTGCCATAGATCTAAGACAATAGCTCCTTTTATAAAGAAAAGGAAAACACAATTATGATTCAATGAGAAATATCATTTCACATATGTATGTGCATGTGCATCCACACACACAATCAGAACTATCATTTTTGAAAATTAATATTTTTAATTATTCATTCTACATCAGGCTCACTATCCCCTGCTGGTCGATACCTACAACAATCCACACCCCCCTTCTCCTTCTCCTATCAATAGGTGGGGGACCTCTGGATATCTTTCCACCCTGGCACTTCCAGTGTCTGCTATGCTAGAAATTTTCTCTCCCACTGAGGCTAGACAAGGCAGGCCAGCTAGAAGAATATATCTCACATGCAGGCAACAGTTTTTGGGACCCACATGAAGACCAAGCTGCACATCTGCTACATATGTGCAGAGAGGTCTAGGTTCATCCCTTGGAGGTTCTTCACCTGATGGTTCAGACTCTGAAAGCCCCAAAGGTCCAGGTTAGTTGACTCTGTTGGTCTTCCTGTGGAGTTCCTCTCTCTTGTGGGGCCTGAAATCCTTTCTCTTATACTTCCACAGGAGTACCCAAGTTCCATCCACGGTTTGACTGTGGGTGTCTGCATCTGTCTGAGTCAGCAACTGTGTGGAGCCTCTCAGAGGAATGCTTCTGTCTGCAAGTGTAACAGCATATAATTACTAGTGTCAGGGAGATGGGTCTCAAGTTGGGTTGGTCATTGGTTGGCCATTTCCCCAGTCTCTGCTCCATCCTCTGTGCTTGCCTTGTAAACAGGATACATTTTGGGTCGAAAGTTTTGTGCGTGGGTTGGTGTCTCTATTGCTCCATTTGAGGTTTCTGCCTGGCTACAGTAGGTGACTTCTTTAGATTCCATATCCCCAGTGTTGTGAGCCATATCTAACGTCATCCCTACTCATTCTTGGGTACCTAACTTATTCCACATCTCTGTCTCATCCTGGAGATGCCCCCACACCTCCCCCCCATGGTCAGTTACAAATTTCTATTCTTTCTCTCTTGTCCTTCCCCACAACTGATCATGAACCCTAATCCCCCTTCCCATATTCTCTCCCTCCAAGTTCTCTCCCTCCATCTGCCTCTTATGACTATTTTATTCCCCTTTCTAAATGACATCCAAACTTCCTTGCTTGGACCTAATTTCTTGTTTATCATCTTTGGGTTTGTGGAGTATAGCAGGGTACCTGTATTTTACAACTAAAATCCACTTATAAGTGAGTACATAACACACATCTCCTTTGGGGACTGGGTTACCTCACCCAGAATGATATTCTCAAGTTCCATCCATTGACCTGCAAAATTAATGATGTCTTTGTTTTTAATAGCCGAATAGTATTCTATTGTGTAGATGTACCACATTTTGTTTATGCATTCTTCAGTTGAGGAACATTTAGGTTGTTTTCAGTTTCTTGCTATGAAGAATAAAGCTGCTATGAAAATAGTTGAGCAAGTGTCTTTGTGGGATGGTGGAGCATCTTTTGGGTATATGCCCAGGAGTGGTATAGCTGGTCTTCAGGTAGAATTATTCTCAGTTTCTTGAGAAACCACCACATTTATTTCAAAGGGATTGTGCAAGTTTGCATTCCCACCAGCAGTGCAGCACTTGCTCCACGTCCTCTCCAGCACGTGCTATTTCTTGAGTTTTTGATCTTAGCCATTCTAATGGGTGTAAGATGGAACCTCAAAGTTGCTTTCATTTGCATTTCCCTGATGACTAAGGAGGTTGAACATTTCTTTAACTGCTTCTTGGCCATTTGAGAGTCCTCTGTTTAGAATTCTCTGTATCCCATTTTTAAATTGAGTTATTTGTGTCGTTGGTGTCTAACTTCTTGATTTCTGTATAAATTTTGGATATTACCCCTATGTCAGCTATAGAGTCGGTCAAGATCCTTTCCCAATCTGTAGACTGAGGATTTGTTCTAATGACAGTGTCCTTTGCCTTACAGAAGCTTTGCAATTTCATGAGTTCCCATTTATTAATTGTTGATCTTAGAGCCTGAACCTTTTGTTTTCTGTTCAGGAAAAAATGTCTTCTGTACCAATGTGCTCAAGGGTACTTCCCACTTTCTCTTCTATGAGTTTTAGTGTATCTGGTTTTATGTTGAGGTCCTTGATCCATGTAGATTTGAGTTTTGTACATGGTGATAAATAATTTTCACTCTTCTACATGTAGACATTCGGTTAGACCAGCACCATTTGTTGAAGATGCTTTCTCCATTGTATGGGTTTGGCTTCTTTATCAAAATATCAGGTGTCCATAGGTCTGTGGGTCTATTTCTGGTCTTCGATTTGATTCCATTGATCAATGTGTCTGTTTCTGTACCAATCCCAAGTAGTTTCTATTATTATTGCTCTATAGTAAAGATTGAGATTGGGGTTCGTGATTCCTCCCAAGTCAGAACTATCATTTAACCTAAGTTGAGGGAGGAGCAGAGCAAAGCAGAACTATCTGGATATGGTTTGCATGTCTTCACTCAAGCTGACTAGCTACTGAGAGTTTAATCTCCCAAAAGGGGACGGTCAGTTTTATTAAGGCTATGTGTACTTGTGAGTTAATCACTGTCCTCTGATAGCCCTATATCCTGGGCCATTTGGGCCACATACATTTAACTCAGAGTACTATAATAAATTAAATGAATGAATAGGACATTAATTTATAAGTGGAGGGAACATAGAGAATAGATTAAAGAGGAATGAGAAATGAGAAATAGGAATGGTGTTGGCTCTAATAAAATTTTTCAAAGAATGAATAAAATATTATAATTTTAAAAATCACTGTTGTAACTACTCTTTAATTATCCCAGGTATTGTAATGTCATTTTTTTTTACTTCAAGAAATTAAGATGTTTTCCTTTTGATTTTTCATTGGCCCATTTATCAAAACAATATTTTAAATTACTAAATATTTACACATGTTTTAAGTTTTGTCTATTTCTAGGTTAATTGTGAAACTAAAACACATGTTTTAGAGTGTTTTAGTTTAGTTTTGTTTTGTTTTGATATTTATTTGCTGGTTTAATATGCTTTCCCCTGGAGCTTCTATGCATTAATAAAGAGAATATGCATTAAAGAACTTTGTACTCTTCACCTCCCATCCACAGCTGCATTGTATACCTGTGGTGTTCATTGATGAAGCTAGGTAAGAAAATACACGCGTATGGTTTTGAAGACTAAATCTTCCCAATGATTTGATGATGATCGCATTACCTGAGATGGATTTCCTTTACTACATTTATTTAGAAATGGTGGGTAGGAACTGGGAAAGGGGAAAGCCTTTGGAATGTAAACATAGAATATAGAAAATAAAACAAAAACAAAACAAAACAACAAAAAAAAGAAATTGCATTTTATCTCGAATTGATCAGTTTATCCAAGCAAGGTGACAGTTCTCTTTTACAACATCAAATTTAATTGATATAAATATAATTGCCATTGCAGATAATTCAGAACAGGTGGAATTCAGAACATGCTCTTCACTGTGTCCTCGTTTTAGTCTATATGTGACCTGGCCAGTAAAGGGCTTTTCTTATAGGTGGATATAATTGCTTGTTTGCTTTTGTAGGTATTAGGAAAGTCTAACTATTTTAAGTGCAAATTTATTCTGTTACATTTAAGGCTATTATTGGCAAGTGAATGTAGTTGTCATTCCATTGAATTTCTAGTTATTTAACAGGACTTTCACCCTTGATTACTATCATGTCTGTTTGTGTGTGTGTGTGTGTGTGTGTGTGTGTGTGTGTGTGTGTTTTGTTTCGGTCTGGCTTTTGGTTTTGGGGTTTTTGGATTTCTTTTTTTTTTCTTTTTTTTTTCTGGTGCCTAAGAGGAGTTAGATTTCTCTCTTTCTATTTTAGGTATCCTACTTTTTAAAATTTCTGCATTTTACACATTTTATATTTGTTTTAATAATAGCTACATCCTTTTCTTAAAGATTCTTCAATTTCTTGGTACAAAACTAACAGCAAACAATCACTATCTGATTGTATACTTAAAGCCCATTACTTGAGATGAGACTCAGGCCTGACACTGCTCAGGTGACCAAGAACCTCAGAGTAGATAAGACATGGAACTAGAAGAAAAACAAAATAATTACTGATTTGCAAGGAATTTAGCAATAAAATGTCTCTTAACAAAATTCTACTATAGTCATAGATCAGTGTCTTTCTCAGCCATTGTCATATTGGCTTCTGCCTGCAGTAGATGCAAACAAATACTAAGACCCACCTTTAGACAGTGTGCAGCATGAGAGAGCTTGGCCCACTCAGTCCTAAATGGGACACATTTATCAAATCTATGCCCTTGGTGCTAAGTCAACCTTGTAGAAGAGAAGGCAGAGAGATCGAAAGACCCAGAAGGAATGGCAGACCCTAAGGAGACAAGGCCTTCTAAACACATTGTGAACATGGCACAAATGTGTGCACAGAGACCGACAGCATGCACAGGGCCAGAACGGGTCCACACCACACGGGGTCCCGGCACAGAAAGGGGGAGTGGAAACTTGCCCTCAACCATAAACCAGAAGCTATCTCCAATTGACAGCTTCTCACAATAGGAAAAAAGATGTTTTTGCAAAGGATTTTCTCTGATTATGCAAGCCACACTTTAGGAGAGGGCCCATGTCCAGTAATGGATGGACAACAAACTAAATGGCATTTTGGAATGGTTTTGTTTTTGTTTTGCTTTTTGTCTTATATGTAATGCGTTGTTTATCTATTTTTAAAGCCTACCTTAGCTTATACAGTGTGTTTTCCAATTTTGCATCTCTGTGTGATTTCTTTTTGTTCAATTGTGTCTCTGTATCTATGTTTTCCTTAGGCTCATTTTTTTTATTTGTTCATTTCATTTGTGTGTGTGTGTGTGTGTGTGTGTGTGGTGTTTTGGTTTTCAGTGGGTTTTTCTGGTTTGTTTCTTTTGCCCTATTTTGCTTCGTTGTTGCCTGTCTGTTTTTGTTTTATCAAAAGAAAGAAAGAGAGAGAGAGAGAGAGAGAGAGAGAGAGAGAGAAAGAAAGAAGAGAAAGAGAAAGAAAGAAAGGAAAAGGGAAGGAAGGAAGATAGGGAGAGAAAGAGAGAAAGGAAGGAAGAGAGAGAGAGAGAGAGAGAGAGAGAGAGAGAGAGAGAGAGAGAGAGAAAGAAAGAAAGAAAGAAAGAAAGAAAGAAAGAAAGAAAGAAAGATGTGTAGATGGGGAGATTGGGGGGTTCTGGGAGGATTTGGGAAAGTGGAAACCATGATCAGAATATAGTATATAGATAAATCTATTTTCAAACAATAAGAAAGGGAAACTAGTCAGAATATAATGCAACACTGAAAGTTTTATAAACTTTTCTTGAAAAATATGAATGCCAGATAAAAGATACCATATTTTGCATTTGCTTTATTTCTTGATTGTGGAGCATGCCTTTAATCCCAACACTTGGGAGTCAGAACAGGTAGATTTTTTAGTTCGAGACCAGCCTAGTCTACATAGTGAGTTCCAAGACAGCCAGGGCTATACAGAGAAACCCTGTCTCCAAAATAATAATAATAATAATAATAATAATAATAATAATAATGATAATAATAATAATAATAATTATTATTATTATTATTATTATTCTAAAATAACAAGGGCTGATTTAATGAGTTCTTTACAAACTAAATTATTTTTCCAAATTGTCAGTTCATTTTACTGGTGTTTAGATAATTTTGAGTATATGCGGGTCATGCAGTTCCTGATATTCTAATATCTATGTTTTAATACTCTTATCAAATATTACAGGTTGGTCACAATACCACTGTGACTAGTAAACTAAGTAAAATGGCATAAAAACTCAGATGGCTGTATCTTGCCATTAAATCAGATACAACACTCCACTTCACTTATCTTCTTTCTAATACAGAGAGCTAATTCTTATTTTTTATCTCCCACACTCAAACCCCAGGTCTCAGGATCATCACTGAAGAAGGAGCAGAAAGATAGTGAGATCCTGAGGTGGTACATCTTTACAACACTGGTCATTTGTTAGATATGACAGTGCATTTCATTGTACATGTATATTGTCCACAGTAACTTACAGGAGATGTGGTTCCATACATAAAATCTGTCGAAAATCAAACCAGTCAAAATCACAGCAAGGCCTATGCAGGTCTTCATGGTATTCCATTCTTATCTGCAAAAATACTGGCATTTGACAGCTTCTGAATGAGGAAACAAAAGTTTTCCTCAGATACGTGGCCCCTAAAAGACTAACTCAGCTCCAGCAGATGATTCTATATGTTTCAAAATACAGGTGGACCTAGCAGAGCTGAGGCACTTACAGAGCACATCGATTACATGAATCAGGGATGGAGAGTGGTGGGAGGACACAGGTGAAATTGGAGAGGAAAGGAGGAGGTATGCTTGATAAATTCTCAGTTAAGAACATTCCTATACACAGAGCAATACATGCTACAGGTGATAGGGCTGCTTATACTGACACCAAAGGCAAGAAAAGCAAAGGGAAAAGTTCCCATCATGGTGGATATTTGTAAGTTCCAGGCATTCTCACTCTTAAATTTTCCAAATTTAATTTTATTAATAAACAGAAAATAATGCTTCCTTGTTCAGGCTCTCTCTCTCTCTCTCTCTCTCTCTCTCTCTCTCTCTCTCTCTCTCTCTCTTTCTCATGTGTGTGCGTGCACACACACACATTTCTCTTTTAATGTGATAAACATAAAAGCTCCTACATATTATAGCATGCAAAAGCATTCATTTTTCTATAAATGTATTAAACATTTAAAAGTATCTGTAATTTGAGATGGGGATTCTGGGACAGGAGAATCCCAAGCCTAATATCTAATATGACACTGTAATAGAATGTTTATATTTTGTGTCTGACTTTTCAGCAACATAGATAATACAACATCCAACAAAGCTCTCCTACAGTGCTATCAATCTTCCCTTTCTATTCATAGATCATTGTCAGTAATGTCTCCAATTTTTCTTTCCCTCCTTTCCCACACAGCTCAGATTTTTTCCCTGAGAAATTAAAAAATGCTCAAGACTGAACATAATCATTATTCATTCTGGCTTTTAGGTGGTACTAAAACAGACAGGAAGTGATCTTAGTAATGGTAGAAAAATGAGAGAATGATCAACAGCTGTTGAGGTACATGATTCCATACACATATAAGGGTTTTGAAATTCGACAGAATGGAAGATTCAAAAGACATGGGAAGGGACCTTCGGAAATTACCAGGTTATTCTGAAGAATTTGCCTCATGGCCTTGTCAGGAAACTGAGATAAATGTCATGAATATGTAGACTCAGCAGACAAATTTTTCAGACAGAGCATACAAGCACACCAAACTACTTTTCAAAAACTTTTTGTGACTATTGATTTTAGACAGGGTTCTCTTAGTGCTTATTATAATATAACTTACTATGTAGATCAGTCTGGCCTCAAACTCAGAGTTCTTTCTACTGCTCCCTGTCAGCTGGAATTAAAGGCACACACCACATCTTGCAGCAGTCTCAAGCTTTAAAACAGAGATATGTTTTGTTTGACAGAAAGGAGAACAATGTAGCTTCAGATAACCTATGAAAGCAAGATAATAGATGCAGATCCCGAGAGATGGTGCCAGAGGATGCCTGAGCGCAGGATATGGTGCTGCAGAACCAATGCCATTAGTTCATTTGAGAATAATAAACAATTTAAATACAACAACCTTCCTTAATTTAGGTTTCAGGTAGAGTTTCACTCATCTGTGGTCAACCATGATCATAAATTAATGAATCTAGCTATCTATATACCAGAGCCACAAGTTCCTGGTGCCTTATAGGATTTAATCCAGGCATTCCAGATGTTCAAGTTGAATATGTAGACACTCAGAAAGTACGCAATGGGAAATAGCACAGTAGGATTCTATGAATATTATTTCCTGATAATATATGTCCCACTAAAAGATCGATGTAATTGTGAGAACAGGATGCAAAACTCCAGGAGGTGTATGTAAAGATCATCGCAGAATGTAGCAACACCTCTGAATAACAAAATGGGTGCCCTGAAGATCATAACCATGCCTTGGCCATGCCAGGTGCCACAACTTACACTTGACTCTGTGGGCCTTTTGGCATTTTTCTTCCGGTTATTTCTGATTTATTTTCTCTATTTTAATGTACTTGCTAAGTGGTGGGTTTCAATATTAGGGCTGCCGGTTTTATAAGACATAAATTAATATGAATAAACAGAAAGGCAATACTACTACTGTAAGAATAAATTTTCCAACATGTTTAATGATATTTTACATAGCTAATTATACAAATAAGGTAGTTAGGTTTTGCATAACAGGTTTTTTTTTTTTTTTTTTACATTCTCATATAAGGCTATTTCAGTCCTTCGGTTCTCAGCTTCAGTATGGATGCAGTAAGTAAATGGCATTTCTAGAATTCCACACCATTATTTGGTGCATGTGAATTGCAGCTTCATCGGCAGATCCAATTTTCCTTCTATCACCTCTCCCTTGGCAATAACAGAGCAACGATTCAGGTACTTACAACTTGACAAGTAGACCTAAATATGACACTTTGATTTAAGACTAAATAAGGAATATATCAGCTTGAATACAATCATTAATTTGCATATTGGTATTTCTTTAACAATAAGAAACCTGTGGTTTCCATCTAAGTATGACTATAAATAATAAATATTTTTAGTAATGTATTTGGCTAATACTCACTACAAATATGTTGGCCTATGCTGATTCTTGCCCCCACTTTGTAGCATTTACTTTATAAATAAACCCATGTATGATTAATTTGCATTCAGTTGTCATAAACATCTTAATGGTGCTCAAGCCAAATCATAAAAGTTAAAATCCCAAAGATCTTTGGAGACATATACTGAATCAACTTAAGCTTAAATCTTGAAAGGTGTCTAAGATTCTTGCCAGAGGGGAATATAGAGAGTGAAGTGGTCACCTCCTGTAGCCAGGCAGGACTTCCAGTGGAGAGCAGGGAACATCAATATACCCACAAAACATTTAACCCCAAATCTGTTCTACCTACAAGATCTGCCGAGATAAAGAGGGAACAGAGATTGAGGAAACTGTCAGGAGCCATCTAGGAAAGGGTAGCAGGTGGCCTTCCTAAAAGTGGCCTGCCTTTTTGCATGGACTAAGATAGGTGAGCTCTGAGAGGCCAGGTCCCAAAGGACTGCTTCTTGAAGCTGATATGCCTTTCCTGTCACTATGAAACCAATATAATAATCCTGGACTTTAGCCCACGCTATTGAGCAGATTTCCTGCAGATCAACATGAAGATGAATTTTTATGAATTAATGATGTTTAGATAAATTAATTATTATATAAAGTTCCTGATTTAATTAATTAAATTTAATTTAATTAATTCAAATAATCTTAGGTAGGAATAAAATCTTAAGATATGGTTTCAGCTATCTTGCTAGAAAGGTGTAATAAAGTTAGAAAAAAGAATAAAATTTGCCCATTCTTCATAATAGTAAGCAAAGGCTGCATAGTAAGAAATACAATGAGTTTTCATAATTACACTAAAAAGAGACATAGGCTTGGGAAAAAATTGCAATCAATACTCATTCTAGGTCAGAGTCAAGGATGAAGCCACAGGGGTGCACTATGATAAGGTAAGTGCATATAAAAGTGTTGCTTTGAACTAATAATGAAATAATTAATAATTACAGAATGTAATTAATAATTACAGAATGAAAAACTGCTTTGCACTTAATATCCTTTTGTAACTCCCCTTATGTGTAACATTTTATCTATGGGATAATTTTCTAAGAACTTTTGTCTATAAAATGGCTAGAGAAAAGAAATGAAGTGGTGGCTTGGGGGGATTTGCCTCATACACATACACACACACACACACACACACACACACACACACTCACATCTACCCATCCATCCATTCATCCAAATGTATGTATGTTTGGTGTTTTTGTTTGTTTGTTTATCAAGCAATAGGTGTTAATTTGTCTGAAGTCACTGCATTCTGGCCTCAGAATAACCAAAAACCAAGGAGAGTAAATATTAATATTAATCAACTTTTACTTTTACAAAACCGAGTTTTACCCCCTACGATGCTCTATCACCCCCACTGCCTTCTAGATGGAACAGGCGCCCAGGCAGGCTTCCAGTAGGGATCAACCAACCAATGATTGCCCCTACTTGAGACCAGTCCCAGGTGAGTGAACCAACCCTTGATGCTTAGCTGTGCCTGTAGTCAGGAACCTAGCATAATTGTCGCCTGTGGGGCTTCATCCGCCAGGTAATGGAGGCAGATGCAGAGACTCACAGCCAAAATAACGGGCAGAGCTCAGGGAGTCTTGGGGAAGAGTGGGGGATAGAATTTAAAAAGTTGGAGGGGTCAAGGACACCACCAGAAGACCTATAGTATCAACTAAGCTGGGACTATGGTGGGGACTCACACCCTAGACCACCAATCAGGGATCCCCTACACATTTTTTTTTTCAAATGTGCAGCTTGGTTTTTGTTGTAGGATTTTCCATGTCCAATCACATTAAGGGAGTGGAAGGCCTGTAGTTGGACAGGAAAAGGGAGGCGGAGCTAGGAATTGGGGAACCTAAGACACAGGAGGAGAGGGGAGGAGAACCAAGATTGCTTCAGACGTGTACCTGCGTGGCATTTACTAGCAACAAATAGCTCTGATATCACAACGTTAGAAATATTGGGATAAAGCTTTTATCATTATCAATTGGTGCTAAAATTATTGCATTGACATCTTGTAAATTGTAATATTATTTAGACATAAATCTGGTTGGTTAATTAAGCATTAAGAGTCATGTTTCTACTGGGTAATTAGGTGTTGAGATGGCCGATTGAGGGGTGTGGGGGTGTTGTGTGGAAGCATGAGGTATTCGGGACCCCCGCTCAACAGATGGCCAGGAAGGGACCTAGAGAATTGGCAGGCCAGCAGGCCAGCTGGAGAGATGGCCCAGCGGGGACAGGAGAGCTGGCAGGTCAATATTTTAATATTTCCCACAACAGGTTTTCACGTGGTTCCTCTTATCAAGTGAAGCTGGAGCTATTTCAGTCATTGTTCCCAGCCACTGGATCCCTTCCAGCTACATGGACTGCTTGGGCATCAGGAAAAGATGCTAAGATGTGCTTAGTCCTGCTGGGACTAGATATCCCAGGGTCCAGTGGTACTTTATGAAGAGAAAGGAAGGGGAAAATAGAGGAGAGGTTTGTAAGGAAGCGAATGGAGGGAGAAGAGGGAGGGACCTGCCATCAGGACCCAACATTAATTAATTAATTAATTAATTAATTAATTAATAGATTAAAAAGAATCCCCCAAAACATGTAAAGAAATCAATGTCCTTCACATACCCTTTGTGACACAGGCCACCCTGTGTTTCAGTTAAAAGATAACTCACTAGGACAGTGTTCATTTATTAGATGTCACCTAATAAGAAGCAAATGTTACTGTAACAGACACATAGAATGGATTATTGATTCTCATCTTCTAAGGATTCTAACACTACATTACTAGAAGTTACTTGGTTAGAGCCCCTGTTTTGTCTCTGACCTAACTAGCTTCCGGTCATTTTGAATAGCAAAGCTCATGTTTTGGAACCTCACTGTAATGGTAATTTATACCAGGGAATTCTGTATATCACCTGATACTTATCATTTAAACTGTTTTTCACTCTAGTGTGTATATTATGCTCTTCCCAGTAAAACTGTCCTAGAAATCAACTCACAAAAGCTTCTCATCAAAGAGAACCCAAGTCTTTATTACCCAAACCAGAGTCAGTAATCTTTCTAGACTCTAAATTAAACATAACCATGGACTGCATATGGGAAACTCATTCCTACTTCATACTGAATGGGAAGGTTGTCCTTTCATTTAGTATAATAAAAGGTGTTGTAAACTCATAGATGAAAGAGAACTTACAGTTTTTCTCACATCTTACACAATGAAGGAATCTAATGTTCCATTCTCAATGGCAAGATCTCAGATCCCTGGAGTAACTACAGAACAGCAGTTTGACCTGTACATAGAGGAGTGAGAAGGTTATACAGGTAAAGTTATGCAGGTTTTATTGTCATTTTTAAGTTACAGTCAAAGCATTGGTTTTGCTCCAAATCCTCACAATGAATCTTTCTCTACTATGAAACTATCTCAAAGATAAAAGGCAAAAATAGCATAAACACACACACACACACACACACACACACACACACACACAATTGGGATACATGCACACATGCATTTATTAGCTTCCAATTCAAATGCTTTGAAAGAATATGAGAGGAAAGAAATCTAGAAATATGAGGCCAGTATTAAATATCAATTTGACCTCACAATTTTGGTTTTCCCTATCTTTAAAATTTGAAATTGTTCTATTGTATTATTTTAGGAAATCAAAGGGCTATATTTAAATGGAAGAAAGATCAGCAAAAAGTCCTCTTTATACCTGGTCAATCTTTGTCTAGCTTGGGAAAAGTCCCCTGTAAAAATGGCCTATACAACAATAAAACAAATTCAGTGAAAAATGAAAATATTATGCATAGTTTCATATTACTGCTTAAATTTGTTATCAGAATGTCAAACAGAAAGTTAAAAGGTTCAGTCATGTCCCCTTCCAGAGGACCCTGTCATACCACTCCTGGGCATATATCCAGAGGATTCCCCTGCAGGCAACAAGGACACATGCTCCACTGTGTTCATAGCAGCCTTGTTTATAATAGCCAGAAGCTGGAAAGAACCCAGATGCCCCTCAATGGAGTAATGGATACAGAAAATGTGGTATATATACACAATGAAATACTACTCAGCAATTAAAAACAATGAATTTATTAAATTTGTAGGCAAATGTTTGGAACTGGAAAATATCATCCTAAGTGAGGTAACCCAATCACAAAAGAATACACATGAAATGCAATCACTGATAAGTGGATATTAATTAGCCCAGAAGCTCTGAATACTCAAGACACAATTAGCAAATCATATGATTCCCAAGAAGAAGGGAGGAAACGGCTCTGGTCCTGAAAAGACTTGATCCAGTATTGTAGGGGAGTACCAGAACAGAGAAATGGGAGGGGGTGATTGGGGGAATGGGCAGAGGGAAGAGGACTAATGGGACATATGGTGAGGGGGGAACTGGAAAAGGGGAAAGCATTCAGAATGTAAACAAAGAACATAGAAAATAAAAATAATTAGATGAGATGGGTAAGTAAGACAGGAAAAATATGAACAGTGTTTAAAATAGAAAGTATATATTTTGAAGACATTAGAAAAGGACTACAGAGTAACAAGCCACAATACCATCAAGATAAAAAATAATATGAAACTTTTCCCTATGATACATAAAGCTAATCAGAAGAAAATGGAAAAGATTAATGTAAGGGATATTAATAACTTAATACTATGCATGGGTTTATAATCAGAGACAAAAATTCAAATGAATTTATAAACCAGAATGCAGGCTAAAAGATAACTTAGTTAATACCTGCAACAAAATAAAAAGATCCATATGACATGAGGAAATGCTTTCATGGTTCATCAGTCATCATGAGAACCTGTTTTCCAACATAATAAAACTAGTCTTGAAACCTTAACCTGGTATTTAACCGATGGCTGTATCTATTATCATATTTTATTTGTGATTTACTCCAAATTGAATGACCTTCATTACACCTTGGTGAGAAGATACAACCTGGATTCCTTAATTGTCACACAGAAAATTTATTTACAAAGTTGAACCTTCAGTGTTCATTCAATGTACACAGAAGACAAATCTAGCTATTGCTATTTTAAGGGCCAGAAGAAATAATATTTTAAGCATATAGTAGAACATTGTCATTTATATTTTCCTCCACTGATAAGTTTATATGTCATAGCATCCACTACATCTGAGCTCTCACATGGCTGTTGTAAGAGCTTCTATTTCTAGAAAATCAGACAACACTACTCATACTCTAATCTTTTAAGTAAAGCCTTAATCTTCCCATAGGCTAGAAAATGTAACAGGATCATTGTATTACTGAAAACAGTACTGTGAGGTCTTAGCCTGTGATGTATCATCTGCTCTCTTAAATCCCTGTCTTGTGAGTTGCTGCTATACACGGCTTTGCATTTTCTCATGTTTAGATCTTTCTCAAGAGTCAGCACTAGTTAGCAGGATGGATGGAAGAAGGTCGAGGGTAGACACAGTTGTGCCTGGCTAGATTATTTTGAGTGATGAAAAAAATGACATCAGACATTATGAGATGCATTGTCCTATACAGGGTGTAGGCCTGCCTAAAAGTCCAGCTCCAGTGGAACACATACTCATGGTCCTAATCAACTTAGAGAGGAGATTTGAAGCAGAGATGGAAATAACAGAACTAATATTCTAATTATTAAGCTGTAGAACATGCACGTGAATATCTCCTTGACTGGGAAAAATGAAGATTAAATCAACAGTAAATATTGTGATTTCAGTGAACTTATATATTTGTCAATTTTGAAACTATTATTATTTTTATACTTTTATAATTCCATACATGTATGCAGTTACTTTTGGTCATTTTAAAAATATTGTTTTTCTATACTTCAGCATCCACCTAAAATGACAGCACTTTAATAAAGAAATTTGGTTTGAAAAAGTCTTTTAAATCAGATCAGTCACATATACATGTACAGTCATTTATTTATTTATTTATTTATTAAGAATTATTTTTTGATTTTATGTATATGAGTACACTGTAGCTGACTTTAGACACATCAGATCCCATTACAGATGGTTTTTTTTCTTTATATATTTATATTTAATTTTTTTTAAAAATTATATCACTTAGTCCTTTCAAAAGGGGTTGAAAGAAACAGATAACACATTTTGGATTCGCTGAGAGAACAACAGCCTTCCATCATGTCTTCTGTAAGGAGCAGTCCTGGGAGAAGAGTTCTTCAATACTCCATCAACAGTAGAAAATACCAGACATTGTTGCAGAACTTTTTTTTTCTATATTCTTTGTTTACATTCCAAAGGCTTTCCCCTTTCCCAGTTACCCCCCACCATATGTCCCATAATTCCTCTCCCCCCATGCTATTCCCCACTCTCTCCCCCCCACGATTTCTCTGTTCTGAGTCTACAATACTGGATCCAATCTTTACAGGCCCAGGGTCCTCTCCTTTTTTTCTTCTTGAGAGTCATTTGACTTGCTAATTGTGCCTTGAGTATTTAGGGCTTCTGGGCTCATTAATATCCACTTATCAGTGATTGCATTTCGTGTGTATTCTTTTGTGATTGGGTTAGCTCACTTAGGATGATAGTTTCCAGATCTAACCATTTACCTACAAATTGCATGAATTCATTATTTTTAATTGCTGAGTAGTACTCCATTGTATAAATATACCACATTTTCTGTATCCATTCCTCTTTTGAGGGATATCTGGGCTCCTTCCAATTTCTGGCTATTATAAACAAGGCTGCTATAAACATAGTGGAGCATGTGTCTTTGTTGTATGCAGAGGAATCCTCTGGGTATATGCCCAGGAGTGGTATGCCAGGGTCCTCTGGGAGTGGCATGCCCAATTTTCTGAGGAACCGCCACACTGATTTCCAGAGCAGTTTTACCATTTTGCAATCCCACCAACAGTGGAGGAGTGTTCCTCTTTCTCCACATCCTCACCAGCACTTGTTGTCTCTCAATCTTAGCCATTCTGACTGGACTGAGGTGGAATCTCAGGGTTGTTTTGATTTGCATTTCCCTGATGACTAATGATGTTGAACATCTCTTAAGGTGTTTCTCGGCCATCCGAATTTCTTCTGGTGAAAATTCTTTGTTTAGCTCTGTACCCCATTTTTTGATAGGGTTATTTGGTTCTTTGGGGTCTAACTTCTTGAGTTCTTTGTATATATTGGATATTAGCCCTCTGTCGGATGTGGGGTTGGTGAAGATCATTTCCCACGTTGTTGGTTGCTGTTTTGTCCTTCTGACAGTGTCCTTTGCCTTACAGAAACTTTGTAATTTTATGAGGTCCCATTTGTCAATTCTTGATCTTAGAGCATAAGCTATTGGTGTTCTGTTCAGGAACTTTACCCCTGTGCCCATGTCCTCCAGGGTCTTCCCAAGTTTCTTTTCTAATAGTTTCAGTGTGTCTGGTTTTATGTGGAGGTCCTTGATCCACTTGGAGTTTATCTTAGTACAAGGAGATAAGAGTGGGTCAATTCGCATTCTTCTGCATGTTGATCTCCAGTTGAACCAGCACCATTTGTTGAAAAGGCTATCTTTTTTCCACCGGATGGTTGTGGCTCCTTTATCAAAGATCAAGTGACCATAAGTCTGTGGGTTCATTTCTGGGTCTTCAATCCTATTCCATTGATCTACCTGCCTGTTGCTGTACCAGTACCATGCAGTTTTTAACACAATTGCTCTGTAGTACTGCTTGAGGTCAGGGATATTGATTCCCCCAGAAGTCCTTTTATTGTTGAGAATAGTTTTAGCTATCCTGGGTTTTTTGTTGCTCCAGATGAATTTGAGAATTGCTCTTTCTAGATCTATGAAGAATTGAGTTGGGATTTTGATGGGGATTGCATTGAATCTGTAGATTGCTTTTGGGAAGATGGCCATTTTTACTATATTGATCCTGCCAATCCAGGAGCAATAAATATTTTTCCATCTTCTGAGGTCTTCTTCGATTTCTTTCTTCAGGGACTTGAAGTTCCTGTCATACAGATCTTTCACTTGTTTGGTTAGAGTTATGCCAAGGTACTTTATGTTGTTTGTGGCTATTGTGAAGGGTGTTATTTCCCTAACTTCTTTCTCAGCCTGCTTGTCCTTTGAGTACAAGAAGGCTACTGATTTGCTTGAGTTAATTTTATAACCAGCCACGTTGCTGAAGTTGTTTATCAGCTGTAGAAGTTCTCTGGTGGAGTTTTTTGGATCGGTTAAGTAGACTATCATATCATCTGCAAATAATGATACTTTGACTTCTTCCTTTCCAATTTGTATCCCTTTGACTTCCTTATGTTGTCTGATTGCTCTCGCTAGAACTTCAAGTACTATATTGAAAAGATATGGAGAGAGAGGACAGCCTTGTCTAGTCCCTGATTTTAGTGGGATTGCTTCAAGTTTCTCTCTATTTATTTTGATGTTGGCTACTGGTTTGCTGTAGATTGCTTTTACTATGTTTAGGTATGGGCCTTGAATTCCTGCTCTTTCGAAGACTTTTAGCATGAAAGGATGCTGAATTTTGTCAAATGCTTTTTCAGCATCTAATGAGATGACCATGTGGTTTTTTTCTTTTAGTTTGTTTATGTAGTGGATTACATTGATGGATTTCCATATATTGAACCATCCCTGCATTCCTGGAATGAAGCCTACTTGATTATGGTGAATGATCGTTTTGATATGCTCTTGGATTCGGTTGGCAAGAATTTTATTTAGTATTTTTGCATCTATATTCATAAGAGAAATTGGCCTGTAGTTCTCTTTCTTTGTTGGATCTTTTTGTGGTTTAGGTATCAGCGTAATTGTGGTTTCAAAGAACGAGTTGGACAGTGTCCCTTTTGTCTCTATTTTGTGGAATAGTTTGAAGAGTATTGGTGTTAATTCTTCTTTGAAGGTCTGGTAGAATTCTGCACTAAAACCATCTGGTCCCGTACTTTTTTTGGTTGGGAGGCTTTCTATAACCCCTTCTATTTCTTTAAGGGTTATGGGACTGCTTAGCTGGTCTACTTGATGCTGATTTAATTTTGGTATTTGGTATCTGTCTAGGAAATTGTCCATTTCCTCCAGATTCTCCAGTTGTTTTGAGTATAGGCCTTTGTAGTAGGATCTGATGATCTTTTGAATTTCCTCTGTTTCTGTTGTTATATCCCCCTTTTCATTTTTAATTTTGTTAATTTGGATACTATCTCTGTGCCCTTTGGTTAGTCTAGCTAAGGGTTTATCTATCTTGTTGATTTTCTCGAAGAACCAGCTCTTGGTTTTGTTGATTCTTTGTATGGTTCTCTTTGTTTCTGCTTGATTGATTTCAGCCCTTAGTTTGATGATTTCCTCTCTTCTACTCCTCCTGGGTGAGTTAGCTTCTTTTTGTTCCAGGGCCTTCAGGTGTGCTGTGAAGTTGCTACTGTATGCTCTTTCCAGTTTATTTTTGGAGGCACTCAGGGCTATGAGTTTTCCTCTTAGCACTGCTTTCATTGTATCCCAGAGATTTGGGTAGGTCGTACCTTCATTTTCATTGAAGTCTAAAAAGTCTTTGATTTCTTTCCTTATTTCTTCCTTGACCAGGGTGTCATTGAGTAGAGTATTGTTCAGTTTCCATGTGTATGTGGGCTTTCTGTTGTTCTTCTTGCTATTGAAGACCACTTTTACTCCATAGTGATCCGATAGGAGACATGGGATTAGTTCAGTCTTCTTGTATTTGTTGAGGTCTGTCTTGTGACCAATTATATGATCAATTTTTGAGAAGGTACCGTGCAGTGCTGAGAAAAAGGTATACTCTTTAGTTTTAGGATGGAATGTTCTATATATATATCTGTTAAATCCAATTGGTCCAAAGCTTCAATTAGTTTCACTGTGTCCCTGTTTAGTTTCTGCTTTCCTGATCGGTCCATTGAGGAGAGTGGAGTGTTGAAGTCACCTACAATCATTGTGTTAGGTGCGATGTGTGCTTTAAGCTTTAGTAAAGTTTCTTTTAAGAATGAGGGTGCCCTTACATTTGGCGCATAGATGTTCAGTATTGAGAATTCTTCTTGGTGGATTTTCCTTTTGACAAGCAGGAAGTGACCTTCTGTGTCTCTTTTGATGACTTTAGGTTGAAAGTCGATTTTATCTGATATTAGAATGGCTACTCCAGCTTGTTTCCTGGGACCATTTGCTTGTAGAACTGTCTTCCAGCCTTTTACTCTAAGGTGGTGTTTGTCTTTGACACTGAGATGTGTTTCCTGTATGCAGCAAAATGTAGGGTCCTGTTTCCTTATCCAGTCTGTTAGTCTGTGTCTTTTGATTGGGGAATTGAGTCCATTGATATTAAGAGATATTAAGGAATAGTAATTATTACTTCCTGACATTTTGGGCATTGTTATTATTATTTGTATTTGAGTGGTTCTCTTCTTTTGGGTTGGATGAGATGGGGTTTCTATCTTGTTTCTTCTGGGGTGTTGTTTCCCCCCTTGTGTTGGTATTTTTCCCCTATTATCCTTTGTAGGGCTGGGTTTGTAGATAAGTATCTTGCAAATTTGGTTTTGTCGTGGAATATCTTGGTTTCCCCATCTATGGCAATTGAGAGTTTTGCTGGGTATAGTAGTCTTGGCTGAAGTTTGTGTTCTCTTAGGGTCTGCATGAGGTCTGCCCAGGATCTTCTAGCTTTCATGGTCTCAGGTGAGAAGTCTGGTGTAATTCTGATAAGTCTTCCTTTATATGTTACTTGTCCTTTTTCTCTTACTGCCTTTAATATTCTTTTTTGTTTAGTACATTTGGGGTTTTGATTATTATGTGACGGGAAGTATTTCTGTTCTGGTCCAGTCTATTTGGGGTTCTATAGGCTTCTTGTATATTCATGGGCATCTCTCTCTTTAGGTTGGGGAAGTTTTCTTCCATAATTTTGTAGAAGATATTTGCTGGCCCTTTAAGTTGTAGATCTTCATTCTCATCTATCCCTATAATCCTTAGGTTTGGTCTTCTCATTGTGTCCTGGATTTCCTGAATGTTTTGGGTTACCAGCTTTTTGCATTTTGCATTTTCTTTAATTGTTGAATCCATGGTTCCTATGGTATCTTCAGCATCTGAGATTCTGTCTTCTATCTCTTGTATTCTATTGTTGATATTTGCATCTATGACTCCTGATTTCTTCCCAAGGTTTTCTATCTCCAACATTGTCTCCCTTCGCGATTGCTTAGTTGTTTCTACTTCTGTTTTTAGATTTTGTATGGTTTTGCTCAGATCTTTCAGTTGCTTGTTTGTGTTTTCCTGTAATTCTTTAAGGGATTTTTGTGTTTCCTCTTTTATGACTTCTACTCGTTGACCCATGTTCTCTTGTATTTCTTTAGGTGATTTTTGTTTCTCCCCCTTATTGGGATTCATTTTTTGCTCTATATTCTCCTGGATTTCTTTAAGTGATTTTTGTGTCTGCCTTGTATGGGCTTCTAGTTTTTGATCTATTTTCTCCTCTATTACTTTAAGAAATTTATCTAAGTGATCCTCAATCTGCATCTTTACCAGTGATTTTAGATATGAGTCTTGTTTTTCTGGTGTGTTGAGATATCTGGGATTTAATTGTGTTTGCCTTGCAATGGCTTCTAGCTTTTGATCTATTTTCTCATGTATTACTTTAAGGGATTTATCTAAGTGTTCCTCTATCAGCATCCTGACCAGTGATTTTAGATCTGAGTCTTGTTTTTCTGGTGTTTCGGGGTATCCAATATTTATTGCTGTTGGGGAACTGGGTTCGGATGCCGCCATATTGCCTTGATTTTTGTTAGTAACGATCTTACATTTGCCTTTTGCCATCTGGTTAACTCTGGTGTTAGTTGGTCCTGTAGATACTAGCTGGTGCTTGACCCTCCTGTGGGGTTGTAAGGCTATTTCCCAGTGACTGGGATACCTGAATCACTGTCCTGCGGGGGTCTTGCTCACAGATTGCTGACAGGTGGCCTGAGTCCCCCGAGGTCTTAAACTCAGGATATCCCAGGTATTTGGTTCCGCCTGTTGGGCGGCTACTCTGCACTGCTCCTGCTCAGGGTTTGCTGTCTGATATCCTGTTTCCCCAGGGGTCTTAAAGTTGGGATATCTCAGTTATCTGGTTCCTCCTGCTGGTTCCAAGCTGCTGGGAAGCTGGCTGGGTCCGGTTTCCAGCTTCCCTGCCACTGGCTGGATGGAAGGCTGGTTCCTCCTCCGGCTGGGTCTGGGCACCTGGCACACTGGCTGACTCCGGCTTCCCCACCACCAGCTGGGCGGGAAGCTGCAGGCAATATGGCAGCTGCCTGCAGGGAGCTCAGGGTCTGCCCCGTGAGTGCAGAGTGCAGCCGCTATTCTGTGCCCAACTCCCACTCCAAGCCTGAGTCCCTGAAGGTCTTAAGCTCGGGCTGTCTTGGGTACCTGGTTCTGCCGCCGCTGGCTGGTTCTGAGCACCTGGCACGCTGGCTGACACTCCGGCCTCCCCACCACCAGCAGGGCGGGAAGCTGCAGGCAATATGGCAGCTGCCTGCAGGGAGCTCGGGGTCCTCCCCACAAGTGCAGAGTGCAGCCGCTATTCTGTGCCCAACTCCCACTCCAGGCCTGAGTCCCCGAAGGTCTTAAGCTCCGGCTGTCTCGGGTACCTGGTTCCGCCGCCGCTGGCTGGTTCTGAGCACCTGGCACGCTGGCTGACACTCAGATGGTTTTGAGCCACCATGTGGTTGCTGGGAATTGAACTAAGGACCTCTTAAACCACTGAGCCATCTCTCCAGCCCACGTATAGTCATTTTAATAAATTATTTTAAATATTGTTCTCAATATATGAAACACTTGTCACAAATTGTGTTATATGGGTTGTAAGCTTTAATGAAATACATTTCATAATAAACTAATGATCAATAACTAATTTACTGATAAACTAACAACTAATTTAAACACACATGGTATCAAAGGCGGTATCAAGAGCTTTTGGCTAATCAAAATTAAAGAATTAAAAGCTATTATTCTACAATGATTTAAATACAATATGGAGGTCAGCATCAAATGTTTAGAAGTAAAAATTAATATCTGTAGTTAAATACAATATTTTCATTAGCCAAACTACACAAAAAAGAAACAGAAAATAATCAGATTTGTAAGAGGAAATTTAAAGCAGAAATCTTACATTTCATTAAATTAGATGATATTTTAAGATCTGACAGACTCCTAGATATACTTGAGTATGAAAATTGCATAAAAATACTTATAAAAACAAATTAAGTAAACCAACATAATACCTAGCAACCATCTATAAACATCTATCCTCATATTCACAGATAAGCATTCTCTTCATTTCTCGTTAAGAAAACTTCTCTTTGCAACAGATGTAGACTATTCCAGATGTAGACCCCTTCCAGACTGTGGAAGGGGAGGGAAGCAGAAAAATTACAAGTGGCAGAGGATCCTTGGCTTTGCTGTAATGTATCTTCCTGTAATATATCACAAGCAATACCTGTAGAGTCTCACATCCCTTACCACTCAAAATGGGCTGAACGAGAGTGACATCACCAGCCAGGCAGTGGCAGCTCACACCTTTAATCCCAGCTCTTGGGAGGGAGAGGCAGGTGGATTTCTGAGTTCAAGGCCAGCCTGGTGTACATAGTGAGTTCCAGGACAGCCAGGGCTACACTGAGAAACACTGTCATGAAAAAAAAAAAAGAGTGACATCAACATACATGCCAATCTGCATCTGGGAAACTTTAGGGGGCATAATCATAAACTCTTCAACACAAAGAACCAAAGGCAACTGAATATGTTTGGGAATTGATAGAGAGGTGAGCCTCCCTAACTAACAACACACCAGTTGTTTATACAGTGCTAAACTGTTAGCCCTGAAAACATATATACATGTAACATTATGTAGACCCAAAAGGTTATATTTAATGTTTATACAAACACATAAATGCATGCAATAATGATTAATTTTAAAAGGATGCTCTGCGTTTCAAGGAGAGTGGAGAAGATTTAGAATGAGGAATCATAAGGGAGAAATGTTGCAATTAAATTGCATTCTCAAAATAAACAAAACAAAAATTTAAACAAATCTAAGGTGAATAAATGAGATTACTATGAAACTGTTTCCTCTTTGTTGAACATCCCCTCCTGGAAGGAAGACATGCGATCATGTGACACAGAAAACTAAAGAAATATACAAGATAACAAAAATTAATGAAAGTTACAGAATCATAATACTCTCTCAAGTCTTACAGAAACAGTAAGCAGTCCGTGAAAGAGGAGATTCAGTTCAGGGGATTCTGCCTACAAGTTGAGCAAAGATTTCTAAAGAATACAGTTCTCATCTGTACTTGGGTATGTTTTTGGATGGTACACCTTCCTTAGAATATGCCATATAAGTAGTAACCCTAATATACTCATTGGTAAACCAAGCTAGAGTTGGGTGAAATTATTGTTTTATTTGTCATCAATGCCTTGTCATAGTTGAATAAATCTTTGTTAATGTCTAAATAGGAAAAATTATGCAACAGACATTGAATCAGTAATGATTGTCACAATTAAACACCAGACCAAGATGGATTCACCTTTAATAGTCTACCAAGGATCAGTAAATTAATACCAAATATTCTCAACTTTATTCTACAAAACACAAGGAGTGTAAAGGCTTCTTAACTCATTCTGTAAATTTAATTTTCTTGTTAGAAATAAGTAAAAATCTTTTTAGTAATATACAAAGAAAGAGACCGAAGAAGGCAAATACTCCCTAGTTGTAGATGACACAATCACACACTTGAAAGCAAATGTCCATTATGAGAGTCTTGGAAACTGAGACATATTTTCATCCAAATAGAAGGATTCGAAATTAACACATAAACATCAGATGTTTTTCTAAAATCCAATAATAATGTCATGGAAAATATCTTGAATAGAATAAAAATGAGATAATATGCCAAGACATAAGTGACCATGATTTAGAGAATACTAATATGAAAAGCATCAAACAATGAAAGAGGTGGTAAAAATAGAAGATCACCAAACAGCCAAATTAATAGCATTAAAATGGCTGCATCACTAACAGAAACCTATAGATTGAATGAAATCCCCATCAAAAGTACAAGGATGTCCTTCAAAGAAAACAGTGGAGAAGAAACAATTGTAAAACTCAAACAGAAATGATAAGACCCAAGGACTTCTGAACACAAACAAGAATGGTCTGGTTACCATATGCTCAACTTTATCTTCTTCTGCTGATGTACACTGAAGAAACATTTTTGTGTAACTAGCACAGAACAGGCTTATGGTTGCCTGGTGTTGATCTCTGTCCTGCAATCTCATGTGCAGGCATCCTCTCTCACACACACAACAATATCTATATAATATTTAGTTACAGTGATCTGAGCCTGTAATCCCAGCACTAAGGATACAGAGGCAAGAGGCTTGTCTATGTAGAGCATCCTAAGCTACACTCAACCCTAGTTCCACAGGAACTGGAACCTGTCTAAATTAGTACTCGCAACAGCTATGAAAATAGTGTTTGAGACTTTTTAGAATCTACTAAATATCTCTGAAAATGAAATTCAGAATCTAAGTTTCTCATGTTTCTTTGTCACCAGTGGTGAAAGAGATCCTGTTACACTGAATAATAATTGTACTTATTGCTAAACATTTAAGATATTACCTCTCTACTGTGTAATTCTCAAGAAAAATGGGATTTGTCCTTTTAAAGATGTTATATAGAGAAC
This sequence comes from Apodemus agrarius, assembly GCA_964023405.1. NCBI lineage: Eukaryota > Metazoa > Chordata > Mammalia > Rodentia > Muridae > Apodemus > Apodemus agrarius. Next base: position 10,207,574 of record OZ030020.1, on the reverse strand, counting down.
CACATTTATAATATTACATATAATTTTATTTTCTTCTGTGCATAGCTAACCTAAATGTTATCTATTATGGAATTGGTGCCCTGACAGAAGTTGTCTTGTGTGTCTTTTGTCTACCACCCAAATGTGAAGCCATTGACAGCTAAGTTATCCTTCATGATGTTATTACATTTAATTTGTCTTATTAAAATATTAGCCTGATGACAAAGAGCAAGCTCCCTCACTTCCTAGAATATACTGCTCTTGATGATATGGTAATTAATCAGAAAAGATCATCATAAATGATTCTATCATAGTAAAATAATTGTGTGGAGACTTAAATGAGGAGCACTATACTGAAGAACCTAAACATTCTACAGGTTGACTATAAATTTTCTATTTTTATGTATTTATTCATATGTTGGTCTGAAACTATTTTTTTCTTATGTATCATATTTATTTTATCATTTTGACATAGAATACATTGTTGACAACTGAATACTTTCAAAATATAACAATGCTATGGAAAAATATATCATGATATAAAATACCTAATTAAGGAAGTATTTACGTTCTAATACAGTTTCTCTATGCATATCTATGGTTCTATATTTCTCTCTCTCTCTCTCTCTGTGTGTGTGTGTGTGTGTGTGTGTGTGTGTGTGTGTGCATTTCTGTGCATATATTAATGTATAAGGAGTATTTGGTGTGTATGTATATAAAGTATGTCTGTCTGTGTGTGGTTGCGTGTGTTTGTGTGAGTGTTTGTGTGTGTGGTTGTTTATGTGTGTGTGTGTTTGTGTGTTTCTGTGTATAGTTGTGTGGTTGTGTGTATAGTTGTGTGTGTGTGTATGGTTGTGTTTAGTTGAGATTAGAACTAGTGAAATAAAAGGAAAGATCATCAAGTGACTGCAGTGCCATGGGTCCTGAAAATCCTGGTTGTTTTACACTGTGTAATTCAATGATCTGTTCAGTTTCATGCCACATTAAAGTGATGTCTTTGGTGGTAGAAATGAACTGCTCTTGTGTACGAGGTATAATTGATTTATGATCTCAATGTCTCCAGCTCCTAATAAAAGGTACAATTCAGCTCTTTTTATTGCTGCCTGACATTTACTTGGTAAGTTGAAAGTAATGTCAACCAGCAAGAAGTATCCATTTCTCTCTGTGCCTATGAGCACAATAAGAAACAAAATTGTGTGTTATGATCACTATGTTTTGTTGTTAATGCACATTGTAAAAACAAAGTTATAAAAATACATGGAAAGAGCTCAATTTACTGTCTCTTGACACAGATATGTTTCTCTGGAATCATCTTTTCTTCCCTTGGATGCTCCAAGTTCTCCTTCCAGATGCTTCACCGTGAAATAAGCTTCCTGTTCTCTACATAGTCCTCAGAGCACTGCTTTATTCACTTAATGCTGTAGATTGAGCCGAGGACCTCACCACTTCACAGTAAAAGCCCCAACCCTGAGCTATATCCTACAATCCTCCACTGTTACTCTGATTGTGAAAGATGATATTATGAGTTCTTGATTTCTTGGCTGAGAAACCATCACACTGCTGCTGAGTGTTGTTAAAATCTTCCTTCTCTACCTACTTCTGAGAACATTTTTTTCTGAATCATATATGCATGTGCATATCTCTCTCACTCTGTCTCTCTGTCTCTGTCTCTATGTGTGTGCATGTGTGTGTGTGTGTGTGTGTGTGTGTGTGTGTAACAGAAAACATTTCAAGTCCTCAAGATTCATGCAACATATAGCCAAAATTAAGTGGTGTTCTCAGGTTAAATGTATAGTTTAGTTCTTTTTGTCATTTAAATATATATATATCTGGTGCACACTTTAGTGAGTGAAAATATTAGTAAATCTTAAATTCCACATAGTTTGCTCTTATATGGATGAATAGAGAGGTGATTTCACTTTACCTTTCTTTTTAATTTTATTTTTATTTTTTATTTATTTTATTTATGTACATCCCCTATGCTGCTCCCCTCCCAATCTGTCCTCACCAAGTTCTTTCCTCCATACCCCCTCCATTCTCTTCTGAGAGGGCCTCCACCTTGGGTATCTCCCCTCCCTGGTGCATCAAGTCTCTACAGGTTTAGGTACATCCTCTCCCACTGAGGCCAAGCAAGGCAGCCCTCTGCTAACTATGTGCTGAGAGGCTCAGGCCAGCCTATGTATGCTCTTTGCTTGGTTGCTTAGCCTCTGGCCCAAGTTAGTTGACATTTTTGGACATCCTATGGGGTTGCCATCCCTTTAGCTCCTTCAATCCTTCCTTTAACTCTGCCATAAGGGTCTCCAAACTGTGTCCAATGCTTAGCTCACTTTACTTTTCAATTACAGAACATAAGGGTTTATGTTGGACATGACAGAGGGACGGATCTTTTAAAGAGGGGAAGCAAAAAGGATGTCAAACATGACTTTTCATCAGTTTCAATTAATGTCTAAAGATACGGGGTCTCATTCTAGTATTTCTTCTTATTCTAGAAAATCCAACCAGGACAAAGACTCAGAGAGAATAGGATATCTCACATTTGGCCTATGTGCATTGACAAAGAAATTACTGCTATCCTATTCTTCCCAACTGACCATTAACAAAACAGAATAGTTCACTATACTGAAATTTTATACCATCAGCCCGAGAAGATAGTTGAGGTCTGAGACACCTATGGAAGACGAAGGGGAAGGATCAAAGGAGCTGAAGGGGATTGCAACACCATAGGACCCCTCAGAGCTCCCAGAGTCTGAGCCACCCACTGAAGAGTGAAGAGCATGCATGGGCTGGTCTGTGGCCCCTCTCACATAGGTAATAGAAGACTGCCTTGTCCGGCCTCAGTGGGAAAGGATACACCTAATCCTGTAGATACTTGATGCCCCAAGGAAGGGGATGCTGGAAGGGTGTGGTTGATTGGCGGGTGGGGGAACACCTTCTCAAATTGAAAGGGGAAGGGAGATGGAATGAAGAATTCTGGGAGAGGGGACCAGAAAGGGAGGCAACACTGGGAATGTAAATAAATAAAATAATTTAATAAAAAAAAAAGAAGGAAAATCGTGTATTGGTACTTTACATTGTTTTAATTCAAAAATACATACTTAACTAAATCATGCTTAATAGGGTTCATTTTTGTAGTTCAAAGCATATGTTTTCTGCATATATATATATATATATGAAAAACATTATTTAAATATAAAAATAAAATCTACTTTTACCATTTCACCAATAAGAAATGGTAACAATAAAAGGCATATAGACTTGTGCATGGTGACTTTTAGTTTGTATGACAAGTTTCTAAGTGTCAGTTTAACAGTTGCATATTTCCCCACATTTATGGAGACTAACTTAGCAAACCTCCAATTTAGAATTGTATTTCTTTTAGTTGCTGAGTGGTTCTGTTTGTTTTTAGTATATTTTGCAAGATTTTCCTAGGGAGATGGGTTGTAGAGAAGCAATAAAAATGCTGCCATAAACATTTGTGGACTAAATTATTAATCTTTGTTTTACTTCATCTTCTTGTTTTATCATGGGATTAAGGTTTTGCAAGTGCAGGATTCTTTTGCAAATTTGTTATTGATTTTCAGGAAAACAATTCCAACTTATTTATATAAATACCTAATTTCTCTCTCACTTCTCTCTCTCTCTCTCTCTCTCTCTCTATATATATATATATATATATATATATATATATATATATACTCTATATCTCTATATTTTCATATAGATGAAGTATTAAGTACTTATATATATTTACAATTTGTGGTGAGTGTGTGCAAGAGTGCTTGTGCATGGCACAGCAGAATGTAGAGGTCAAAGGCAACTTAAGTGAATATGTTTTTTCTTTTATCACACAAGTCATGAGGTTGAAACTCAAGTCATCAGACTTGACACCAAATAGTCTACCCACTGAGCCACTCTGCTGTTTCTAGTATATTTTTATGGCATCCATTCCAAAACTGTTTTTTTTTAATTCTTACCAAGGGAAATTTGTTTTAAATTTTAAAAATGTCACACATGCATACAATGTCCCTTGACAGCATATGCATTCAACTCCTTTCCTCTAGCTCCCTCTGACACCTCAACAATATCTCCTGTTTTTTTTTTTCAAACTTCATGTCTTTAAAAAGATCACAATTAATTGAATCCAGTTCTGTAACCTATATATGAACATATGTAGTGTTATGTACTGGAACATAGGCAACCTACCAAAGACAATCACACAATGCGCGCACGCGTGCGCGCGCGCGCGCACACACACACACACACACACACACACATTTAATCTACCTCTAGCAACAATGAACCCCATGTGCTCTTCAGTGGTAGGTCAGGTGTTAAGAGTCCCTCTACCCCCCTTGCTAGAAAGTTGAGCTCTATTGCTCTTGTGTCAATTTTATATTGGAACCATAGCAACTGAAATAAATGAGCATGGCATCTATGGCTGGATTTATACACCAGTCTTTCCTAGACATCAACTCTTAAATACTTTCTTGCAATACTTCCTTGATGTTCCTTGGGCCTCAGTTGAAGAATTAATATAGTTTGACTATCTACAGCTGAGCTCTCACTTAATGATTTATAACACTTTGAATAGCTATGGATGTGGATGATGGTTTGTATATGTTTGGCCCAGGGAAACATATACATATATTAGGAAGTGTAGCCTTGTTGGAATATGTGTGTCACTGTGGGTGTGTATTCTAATATCCTTTTCCTAGCTTCCTGAAGTAACTATTTTCCCAGAAGCCCTCCAGATGAAGGAGTAGAAGAAGCTCCTCTTGTACCATACCTGCCTGGATTCTGATATGCTCCCACCTTTATGATAATGGATTGAGCCTCTGAAACTGTAAGCCAGCGTCAATTAAATGTTGTCCTTTTAAGAGTTGCCTTTGTTGTGGTATCTGTTCACAGCAGTAAAACCCTAAGACAGAAGTTAGTAGCAGGGACTCGGGTATTGCTGTGATAGGTCTGACTATGCTTTTGGTTGGAAGAATGAGTATTTTGGGACTTTGGATTTGGAAAGAAGTGGAATGCTTTAAAAGGGGTTTAATCCTAGTAGAAATATGGAAGACTTTGTTACTGAGAGTGATTTGGATTGTGCTGACCTGGCCTAAGGGGTTTCAGTGGAGAATTTCAAGATTTGACGTAGAAAATGTTTTTTGTAGTATTTTGGTGAAGAATCTGGCTGCCTTTTGCCCTTGCCTGAAAATTGTGACTGAGGCTAAGGTGAAGAGACTCAGATTAATTACATTGACAAAGGAAGTCTCAGAAAAGCCCATCATAGAATTAGTTCTCTTGTTAAGTCTCAGGAAGAGCATTTTGAATAATCATAGAAAGTTTAAAGTGTTAATCTTGGGGCAAGATCCCACATAGCCACAAGCATGGCAGTACATGTGTTAATCCCAGGAGACAGAGCCATGCAGTTCTCTGAGTTCAAGGTCAATCTGCAGAACAATTCCAGGACAGCCAAGCTAGGCAGTATGCAGAGCTCAGAAAATAGGAAGCTGGTGATGATGTAAAAGAACAAGGGGCCCATGTTCCAGCTCCAGCAAGCAGCAGAACTTTGCCAGCTTTGTCAATGTATCTCTGGCTATATAGATATGAGACCACAGGGACAATTGGTGCTGATTAGCTGGAGAAAGAAATTGGTGGTGATTAAGAAGAGACCAGCATCACTAACATAAATCTTCAGGGAAGTATTTTCTGAGAACACAAAGAAGCTGTGATCCAGAGATAACCAAGGTTGTACCTTGAGTTGCAGCTGTATGTGGTAATGTGTGAGAGTCATCCAGGTGGTACTGGTTTTGAAGGCATGACTAGGTCATTGAGATCAGCTGAGGCCTGGCCCTGTGAGAGGCCAGGGAAGGCCCTTGGTGAAGCCACCCCTTCAATTGCACTTAAGTTTCAGGATTTGGATTTTGAAAGGATGCAATAAGGTCACCAGTGTCACTATATTAAAATCAAAGAAGGTTTTTGTTTTTGTTTCATTGAAAATTTATTTACTAATTTTTATGTATGTGAGTACACTATTGCTCTCTTCAGATACACCAGAACCCCAGCCCAGACCCTATTGCAGAAGGTTGTGATCTACCATGTGGCTGCGGGGAATTGAACTCAGGACCCCTGGAAGAACAGTCAGTGCTCTTAACCACTGACCCATCTCTCCAGCCCCAAAGAAGTTTTTAAAATTATTTTCTTGAAATCTATAAATAAAGCACAAGGTCAAACTTTTTTTTTCTAAAAGCCAAGGCTGAATGAGATAGTAATTCATTAAAGATAAACATTCCAATTTGGATTTCTTTTCTGAAGAATTAATGAATATTTAGAATAGAAATGTTCAATACCATTTTGAAGAACTTATACCTGTAATTGATAGGCGCAGACTCTAAGGAGGGAATGCTCTAGATTGTCTAGACTTCAACATAACTGTGCTTTCAGTTTTTGCTTTGTTTAATATTTTTTTATTATGGTGACCTATACAATAAAATTACTATAATAAGATGTTAGTGCATGCAGTGTGCTACCTTGCAAAAGCGTTACCAAACCTAACTTTGCAGTGGACTAAGTGTCCATAAAGGAGAGACATGGTAACACATGTTGACATTCAATACTGTAAGCAAAGGAATTTGACTCCTCTCAGAAGTCTGGGTTAAACCAGCTATAAACAATTATCACATTTTCAAGGACTGGAAAATAAATTCTCCTTCATTAAGTCGTGGCCTTCTCGGAATCCTTCCAGCAACCACTAGCTTGGTAATAAATCACATATGCAAATCAGTTATGGTAAAATATATTCTAGTAAAGGAATTTTCAGGACTGAATTTTAATGGGTCATCTGCATCTGTGATTTACCAATTCTCAAATAGAAAGATGTCTCCAACTGGAAAGATAAAAAATGATGTTACCTAGTGCCAAATATATATGCATATATATGTATACATACACATATATTCATACGCATATGTGTGTATGCGTATGATATATGTATATGTATATGTCAAAAATCTAAAGAATGCACCACACGACTTAAATTTATGTGACAAAGCTGCAATGGCTCAGAGTAATCCTGTGCTAATCTTAATATCTTCAGCCAGGTGTTAGAAAAAATTGTATACTCAGAAAAAGTATGATATAAAGGCATGAAAAACAAATATTTGTGTGCTTTAAAAGAATGGAGAAAAACACATAGCACTCTATGTGATAAAATTTGATGTTCTCTGGGTAGTACAGTTGTACATATACTTTTTGTCTAATTTCATCATGTCTTGTTCCATGGCAATGTTTGAGTAGTGCACACTATGTATGCATTTATATGCCTGTGGGTGCACATACACAGGTGTGTGTTTACATGTGTACATGTGCATGTGTGTATATATGCATACATGCAAGGATGTATGTGTGTCTCTATGTGTATGCTCTACCTTATTTAGGTGGAATCTCAAACCATTTCAGACCTTGTGCATACTGACTCAGAGTCCAGACAGGCGGCTGGATAGAGAGATTGGTATTCTCTGTTTTCCACGTTCTAGAATTACAAATGTAATTCATGCTTTTCTAACTTTTATTTTGGTCAAAAGGCTCTACATCTACAGATCTACATCAGGAACTGATCTACACACTGTTCAGCAAAAATCCTTATTCACTGTCCTACATCCTTAGCCAAAGATCACTTCTAATAGCTCCAAGTTATCTTGGGGTGGTACAATAAAAACAAAAGGTTTTTAAATTTATTCATATTACCCTTTCACTAATATACTGTTGCCTTAAGTGGAAGAAGATGGGAGGTACAGACTTTGCCTCTAATGCTCTAGGTGTCAGATAGAGTCACATATCTGGGGCCAAAGTAGTAGCTGGTATTAATCTTCAAGAGAGAGAATCAAGTAATCACAAAGCCTTGAGATATGATACATATTAAATATTATGGACATATCTTCAGTAGTTTGTTTTTCCTTTTTATATTAGTTCTTTGATAATTATATTCAATATATTGTAATCATATTCACCCCCTCTGCAACTCCTTCAGGATCCACATCCCTTTTTCTACCAACCCAATTTATGTTTGATATTTCTTTTTTTTAAATCAAGCACTTTTTTCTTAAAGATTTATTTATTTTATGTATATGAGACACCATTGGTCTCTTCAGACACACCAGACAGAGCTTCCGACCCAATTACAGATGGTTGTGAGCTACCATGTGGTGGCTGGGAATTGAATTCAGGACGTCTGGAAGGGCAGTGGCTGCTCTTCACCAGGGAGCCATATATCCAGCACCATATTTGATATTTCTTAATTCATGATTTACAGTTTTTGTTGGCCACACACACTTAGATGTGTGGCTTCCTACTGGAGAGTGCTTGGCCTACCAGGAGCTGTGCACTCAGATAAAACTGATTAATCATCTGCCAGAAGCCATCAACCACTAGGAGCTCTTCATTCCTTCTGTCCCACTTAGATTTTCTCAGACATGAGTGTGTATATCTTTTCTAACTGCACAAGAAATTAGAAAAAATTCAGCTAATACTAGTCAAAGGGGAGTGAGCATTTGACAAAAACTGCAAAGGTTAAAATAAGCCTCGATAACTGAGTGCCTCTTAAGCTTCCAAAGTTTATGTGTGTGTGATATCATTATATATATATGTATATATATTATACATAATATATTATATATGTGTGTTACTTTTGTCACATGTCAATGCTATAGAAAAATGCTTCATTGTAGTGTAGAGTATAGGTGGATAAAATATTATATATAATAGATATAATATATTATAGTTACATTGTATTCTTATATATATTATTTATATATAATATGTTATATATGCATATATATGTATACATATATATTCTATACTCTGAAGACTATGAGATGATTAAAAATAATAGATAGGTAGATTGAGATAGATAGATAGATAGATAGATAGATAGATAGATGATAGATATACTCTACAGAATAATGAAGCAGTTTTCTATAGCATTGACATGTGATGAAACAAGATTATATATTACAACTAGCCAAACATTGTTTGGACCTAGAAGCTCCAAAGCACTTTCCAGTTCCATAACTGCCTCACTTCCCAATAATATAATAAACATTTTAAAACATAAATAAAAAGTCATGTGTCCTGATTTTGGTCTGCTCCTCCCCTGCCCACTAAAGCTTTATGAATCTCTGCAACACCACTGTGTTGGAGAAGTCTGCCAACAAACTAATGACAGACATTCCAATCGTGCTCCCTGTAGTCAGCACTGGCCAAGGCATAGGTCCATTCCTCATGGAGACCTCTGACTTCATGTTATACAATCAATGCTTTAAAAGGTGAACAAATTGGGCCAAGGAGCTTGCCTCTGTCTCCACATTCACCAGACCCTCACCAGCAGACAGCCACTTTAAGCAGTTTGCTTATTTATTTATTTGTAAAGAAAGAATGTTCACATTCACAGAATGCAGGAAATGCTTTGAAAATGTTGATCAAATTGAAAAACAGAGATTATTACACTATTTGAATAAATTAACGTTTTTTTCCATTGGTAGAGTCATGTTGATTGCAATATCTTCTAACCTCATCGATAAATAGCAATGATGGTTAACAAATTAATTTTATAGTGTTACAAAATTATCATCTGAATGTGCAATCCCTTTCACACAAAACTAATATAAATGATTTAAAAATATCTCTCAGACTGGAGCTGAGAGTGTGACTCCATGTGTAAGAATGTTGGGGCTATAAGCGAGAAGACATGAGTACAATCCCACCAGCCACACACACACACACACACACACACACAAAGGCAGAAACAGCTCCTTATATCTCTACATCCCATTGTGGAATGACAGGAGTGCAGAGACATCCTGACTGCTGTTGCCTGTTGGATACTGCCCTAGTTCCTGTCTCAGTTACAAAGACTGTCTTAAAGGAATAAGGTAGAGACTGATGGAGCATGGCCAACATCCTCATTTGTATGTAGTAACTGTAGGATGCTGTGCATAAACACATGCACACACACACACACACACACACACACATTCACGAGCATATTGTGTATTTGCACATATGCAAATGCCCATGTACACACAGAAGTACACATGCACATGCATGCCCACATGCACATACATGAGTGTGTATACACACACACACACACACACACACACACAAATTCCTCTCCCATATACAAGCATGCACACACAAACACATACACATGGTCATGCATATGCAAACACACACTATTAAAAATATCAGAACAAACCAGGTAAACATTGATGACTTTAATTTTACTTTTACCATGAGGACATACTACAAATGAATAACATTTGTGTAAATTAATAGTTATGTTTTTTTAAAGCTTACATTTTTACTATTACAAGGGAGGTTTAATATGTGAACCTGTTTAATACTTTCCTCTTAAAATTTCTTTGTTATATATAATACTTTTTATTTGCTCTAAATAATTGAAGCAAAGGCCCCTGTGTCACTGACTTCTTGTTCTTATTTTTCAGTCATCAGCAGTGTTGTGAAAGCAGGATTCTTGAACTCAAAATATCCATGTCTGACCTTTCTCTTCTCTGAGCATGAACAAAAACAAAGCAAGCCCTCAGTAAATGTTAAGGTATTTTTTTATATCTAACAAAATCCTGCAGTTATATCACTTGATTTCAGTCTAAGGACCAACTTCATATTTCTCATTTTAACAAAGTAAGAAAGCTAAGTCTTTCTAAACATTTATTCTCTTTGCTCATCCATTTTCTTCTGTATGCAGACAAAAATTCTTTGAACATTGCATCATAGAAGGCAGACGCTTTATATCTGACCCTACTTCTAGATGTTATGTTTGGAACTACAGAAATCTAAACTTTCCACATTTTCTATTATGCTTCCTTTTATTTTAGATAGTGTGTATTACTATCAGGAAACATGTCACTTGATATTTTCCTAAAATATAGACATATGTAAATAGCCATATTTTTAGCATTTTCTTTTCTACCTAAATTAGATTAATGTATTCGTGTATTCCCAAATTCACCATCCTTGTTTCTGTTATAACTAGTCGATTCATACATCCATCTTTGGAGTCACTAATTCCTCTTCAAGAGCATTGTGGTATAAATTTCATCCATAGGAGGCATACATTTACATAGTTTTAGTATGTTTATCTTGGCAATGACAGCTATTGTAGCACAATTAATATTAGAAAGCTCTGTACACTGTAAGCATATCCTTTTGTCATGTCTTTCCATGATACCCCAGTCACGAATACTCACCAGTAAACTATGTCTCCTATGCTTCTGTTCCTTGGTGGCAAACTCAGATGGAATGTGCACACTTTTAGGAAGAGCTTCTTTTATTTATTTTAATGCTTTAAAGCTGTAGTGAACACCCATTCAGTTTATCACTTCTTCATATGGATAAAAACCTTATCCAATGGATAGAATAGGTTTTGCTGACCCACTCATCATTGGATATATAGCTGAGATATTTGTAGCTGGCTTTGATGAAAACACCATGATAAGAGTTCCAGAATAAATAACTAGGCTTCTAATTAGGGTAAAGTGTTATTGTATTTGAATTAGATGATTCCTCTAAGTTGCTAACTGTTCTTGAACATTTTTTTAAACACTCAGGTACCTTCCTTGGAAGGATATTGATTCAAACACAAAGCATAGACTTTTCACTGGGTTTCATTTTTAATAAGAATTAAAACAATTCTTGATTTTAAAAGATTCATTGTGTGTGTGTGTGTGTGTGTGTGTGTGTGTGTGCTTGTGTGTGCAACCAAATATGGGCATGGACCCCAGGAAGCTAGAGTTACAGGCAGTTGTTAGCCACCTGACATGGGTACTGGGGAATAAAAATGTATCCTCTTTAAGACCAATGCATCCTTGTAACTATAAACCATCTCTGCAGCCTTCAACATGTTCTTTATGTAGTTTATATATACGCCTTTCATTGGGTATATACCGAATTTATCTTTGACTCTGGGGTTTGTCCATTTACTATTTTTGTTCATTTTAATCATAGTTAAATGCAGTTTTTTGCATGCATATTTCTTAACCTTATTTTAACTTGTTTTTTTTCTTATATCAGTATTGAAATTTTATAGCAATATTTTGTTGTTGTTTTGGGCTTTTTGTTTTGTTTTTGTTTTGGTGTGTGTGTGTGTGTGTGTGTGTGTGTGTGTGTGTCCTTGAATGTATGTATTTGATATATTTGGAGTTAAGCTTTCTAAATGGTGTGGCATAAAAGTCTAGGCAGTTATCCAAAATAGTTGAAAATATCATTTTTTCCCTGTTGTGTGGCATGATACCATTTTTTAAAAATAAAATAACACTAAGTATTTATGTTTGTTTTTAGGCTTCAGTTTTCTAATCTCTCAATGTTTCCTTTTTTCTGATATGTACTTAATTCATTAACATTTGTTTTTTTTTAAAAACTCTCAGAATGTCAGCTGTATTCATTGTAAATATCTGTGCTGAATTTTTATATATAAAAACGTAAAAGTGGTTACTATAAAAAGATCAAACCTAAGAATAATAATAGGAATACAAGGAGAAGATTCCCATTTTATAAAGCCCCAGAAAACAAAATCATAAAAGAAAACTGCACTAACCTAAAGAAATAGATGCCTATAAACATAGATGAAGCTCACATAAAAACTCCAAAAAAGATTAAACCAGAAAAGAAAAACTTGCCACCACAAAATAATCAAAATACTAAGTACACAGAACAAAGAAAAGTATTAAAAGCTGAGGGAAAAAAAGCCAAGTAACATAAAAAGGCAAGCCTTTCAGAATTACACCAGACTTCTCAACAGAGGCAAGCACCAATCCCTGACAGTATTGATGATACTCTTATGCTTGCAGACAGGAGCCTAGGATACCTGTCCTCTGAGAGGCTCTACTCAGCAGCTGATTGAAACAGATGCAAATCCTCATAGCCAACTATTGGATGGAGAATGGGGACTCTTATGAAAGATCTGGGGGAAGGATTGAAGGCCCTGAATGGTATAGGAACCCCACAGGAGTGCCAAGAATGACAACCTGGGAGCTCTCAGAGACTGAGCTACAAACCAAAGAACACATACAGGCTACAGACATGCAGTTCTGTCTCCATGTGGGTCCCCCCAAAACTGGACCAGAGGCTCTCCTTAAAGCTGTAGTTTAACTATGGAATCCATTTCCCAACAGGCTGCCTTGTCTGGCCTCAATGGGAAAGGATGCGCAGCCTAACCCTACAGAAACTTGATACACCAGGGAGGAAGGACAAGGGATCTTAACCTCACAGAGGAGAAGGGAAGGGTGTTGGGAGGGTCTCTGTGAGTGAGAAACAGGAGGGAGGCAGCATTTTGGATATAAATAAATAATTAATTATAAAAACAAAACAAAAAGCCAGAAGGGCCTGGGCAGATTTATCACAGTCTCTAAGAGACTACAGATGGTAGCCCAGACTACTATAGCCAGCAAAATTTTTAATTGCGATAGATGGAGAATGCAAGATATTCTACAACAAAACCAAATATAAACAACATCTATCCACAAGTCCTGCTTTCACACATTGAGTTAACAGCACACCTGAAAGCTCTAGAACCAAAACAAGCAAACACACTCAAGAAGAGCAGAAGGCAGGCAACAGCCAAACTCGGGACTGAAACCAACCAATTATAAACAAAGAAACCGATACAGAGGATCAAGAAAACCAAGAGCTAGTTCTTTGAGAAAAATCAACAAGTTAGAGAAACCTTTAACCAAACTAGCTAAAGAGCACAGAGAGACAGTATCCAAATTAGCAAAATCAGAAATTAAAAAGGGAGACATGACAACAGAAACTGAGGAAATTAAAAAAAAATCAGATCATACTTCAAAAGCCTATACTTAACAAAACTGGAAAACCTACACAAATTGGATGATTTTGTCAGCAGACAGAACATCCAAAATTAAATCAGGATCAGGTAAACTATCTGAACAGTTCCACAACCCCTAAGGAAATAGAAGCAGTCTCCCAACCAAAAAAGCCCAGGGCCATATAGTTTCAGTGCAGAATTCTACCAGATTATCAAAGAAGAGCCAATACCAATACTTCTCAACTATCCCACAAAATAGAAACAGAAGGAACACTGCCATAATCACTCTGTGATGCCACAGTCACCCTAGACCACACAAAGACTCAACAAAGAAATTTCAGACTGAGTTCTCTTATGAACATTGATGCAAAAAATTGCTCAATGAAATACTAGCAAATTTAATCCAAGAAACACCAAAAAGCGTCAGCTACAATGATCAGGTAGGCATCATCCAAGAGAGACACCTGTGGTACAATATACAAACAACCATCAATGTAATCTAACATATAAATAAAGTGAAAGACAAAAAAAATGATGATCATCTCATTAGATGCTGAAAAAGTCTTTGACAAGATTCCCTCCAATTAAAATCTTGGAGAGATCACGGATAGAAGGCACATCCCTAAACAAACTGAAGGCAATATGCAACAATGCCATAGCCAGTAACAAATTAAATGAAGAGGAACATCATTTATAATCAAGGATAGGACAAAGCTACCCTGCTCTCTGCTTTGCTTCAATATAGTACTTGAAGTTCCAGCTTGAGCAGTAAGGCAGCTAAAGGACTCCAAGGGGATAGAAATTGGAATGAAAGAAGTCAAAGTATTGCTACTTGCCAGGACAGTCTTGCAGGGACCAGAGTACAGTCTCATGGAGTTGGCTTTCTCCTTCTCTTAAGTGGGTCCCTCAGATGGAACTCATGTTATCAGACGTGGAGGTGCCCGTCCTGGGACCCAGGAAGCAGTCACATGTAGTTGGTTCTTCCGTGCCAGCTTCATTCCTCTCCACTGTTTCAGTTTCTCTGCTGAATGTTTTCCTTCATGGCTTGGATTTTCTCTCCCAGTTTCGTTCTCTTTAGAGAGTTTCTTGTCTAATTAGTTTACAGATCTGCTTTTTTGCCTATTCTACAGGATTGCGAATTAAGAGTAAGGCTTTTGATAGCTGAGTAGTATTCCATTGTGTAAATGAACCACATTTTCTGTATCCATTCTTCTGTCATGGGACATCTGGGTTGTGTGCAGCTTGAATATTTGCCTCCCCCAAAAAAGGACAGAATACCCCAAAATACCACAAGATACAGTCCACAGAACTCACAAAGATCAACAAGCTGAAAGGCCCAAGTGAGGATGCCACACTGTATCATTTGAAAGGGAAAAGAAAGCAGTCACAAGTGGGGAGGGAAAGGCCTGGGAGGGAAAGTGAACAGGGGGTGAGGTGGGAGAGGGGAACCTGATCTGGTATTGGGTGAAGAGAAAGGACTGAAGCCCTGAGGGCCATCAGAATGGATGGAAACAGGCAATCTCGGGAGGTAGGAGGTTGAGGGAACCCTCCACAATGCACCAGAGACCTGGGAGGTGAGAGACTCTCTGGACTCAAAGGGAAGGACCTTAGATGAAATGCCTGACAGTAGAGAGAGGGAACTTATAGAGCCCACCTCCAGCACAAAGATATTGCATCAAATGAGGGAGAGGGTTGCCATCCCACAGTCAAAACTCTCACCCATAATTGTTCCTGTCTGAAAGAACTACAGGGATGGAAATAGAGAGGATCCTGAGGAAAAGAAGGTCCAGTGACAGGCCCAAAGTGGGATACAGCTCAAGGGGAGGTCCCAAGGCCTGACACTACTACTGAGTCTATGGAGCACTCACAAAAAGGGACCTAGCATGACAGTAAGTACTCTGGAAGTTCCACCAAGCAGCTGAAATAGTCAGATGCAGATAATTTGCACCCAACCAAAGGACAGAAACTGCTGACCTCTGCTGTTAAATAAGAGAAAATCTGGAAGAAGCTGAGGAGGAGGGTGACCCTGTAGGAGGACCAGCAGTCTCAATTAACCTGGGCCCCTGAGATCTCTCAAACACTGGACCACCAACCAGACAGTATACACCAGCTGTTATGATGCCCCCAACATATATATAGCAGAGGACAGGCAAGTCTGTGTTCAATCAGAGATGATGCACCTAACCTTCAAGAGACTGGGAGTTTAGAGGTCAGGTGGGGTGGGAGGTGGGCGATGGGGACATCCCTGTGGAGAGAGTGGGTGGGGAGGAAGTACAGAATGTGGGACAGTCAAAGGGTGGACAGAGGTGTGAGGGGGAAATAAAATGTGGAATGTAAACTAATAAATAAGGTTTTTGTATCTCTGATTTTCTAATCAGTATGAATTTTCCTTTTCCTGACTTGTGGACACTGTGTGAAGAATTTCTGTTCTTTAAGCACGAGTCAAAATTCAGTGGAAGTAACCTGGAGCTGACCTTTAACCAGGGGTAATTTTCTTTGTATTAAATTTTCACTCTCTTTCCTAGGTCTGGAATTTTTCATATTAACTTATTCACTCTTCAGTCAGTTTCTGTAGTTCTAGACAGTTATCTATGGATTTTTATAGTATTTATAATTGTTTTTGTTTCTATAAGGTTGATAATCATTTGACTCATTATTTTGAGTCTTTTAGTGTCTTTTATTTGATTAATCTAGCTAAGGTTTGCAAAACTTTACTGGTATTTTCAAATAAACCGCATTTGATTTCATTTATGTTTGTCTAACAAGCACTTATTTATATTAATTTATAATATAATATTTTTTCTTTTCATTTGTCAAAGAATTACCATGTTCTTTGAACTTAGAACATATGTGTTTTTTTATTTTAAGTATTAGAAGAAAGAATAAACTGTATCTGTACAGTAACATATGACTGAATATCAACCTTTACTATGGTTGGTTTAAATGAACAAGTGCTAAACCCTTCTGGTTGAATTTTTTCAATATTTTGTGTAAGATAGACCTAATAGCAAAATCCATATATTATCTTACTTCTTTTTTTGTCTTTTGTTTTGTTTTGTTTTGTTTTGTTTTGTTTTTTTCAAGACAGGGTTTCTCCGTGTAGTCCTGGCTGTCCTAGAACTCACTCTGTAGACCAGGTTGGCCTTGAACTCAGAAATCTGCCTGCCTCTGTCTCCCATGTGCTGGGATTACAGGTGTGCGCCACCACAAAAATCTTGCCTAGTATTTCTTTCTAAAAAGTTATCATATACATATATATGTACACACACAAACACACACACAATTTAACACATTAAAGATGGTAGCATAAATCTATATACACCCATCAGTAATCTTCTAATTACTATGAAGGGATGCCAACTATTTTAGAGGATTGAGTTGTAGGATGTCTACACTTGATCTTAGCCAAAAGGCCGAGAAGCGATGGGTTGTAGGATGTCTAAAAAAACATCATTATTTTCCCTTTTTTGTAAAAATGGTAACTGTCTTAGTCAGGGTTTCTATTACTGCACAAAACATCATGACCAAGAAGCAAGTTGGGGAGGAAAGGGTTTATTCAGCTTACATTTCCACATTGCTGTTCATCATCAAGGGAAGTCAGGACTGGAACTCAAGCAGGTCAAGAAGCTGGAGCTGATGCAGGGGCCATGGAGGGATCTTACTTACTCTCTTGCTTCCACTGCCTTGCTTAGCTTTCTTTCTTTTTCTTTCTTTTTTTATTAGATAGTTTCTTTATTTACATTTCAAATGTTATCCCCTTTCCTTGTTTCTCTTCCAAAAATCCCCTCTCCCATCCCCCTCTACCCTGTTCACCAATCCAGGATTACTCAGGTGCCAGGTACCACCCACAGTGGGCCCTCCCACCCTTGGTCACTAATTGAGAAAATGCCTTACAGCTGGGTCTCGTGGAGGCATTTCCTAAAGGGAGGCTCCTTTCTCTGTGATAGCTCCAGCTTGTGTCAAGTTGACACACAAAACCAGCCAGTACAATAATTATCAGGAAAAAAAATCTCAGATATAAAGTAGGAACCATAGAGCTTTTTATTCATGCCAAAATGTAAATCCCTGAATAGTTTTACCAAACGGTTATCCAACCTTTTACTTGTTGTACTAAAACATCATTTAGACAGATGGATTCAGATAGACAGACAGACAGACAACATGCCTAAGTAATGAATAATTAAAATTACTGGAAAGTGTGAATGTTCTTTTATTCAGTTATTTGGTCTGAAATTATTGTTTCATCTAGGAGAGAAGGAAAATAAACTATGCACACATCTATAGAAATGGTATAGGAACCATTGAGATGAACTCTTCAATCATTGGTTTGTTATAGATGGGAGGTCACTATATAACATTCAGACTTTATCAAAGTGAAAGCAGAAATCAACAGTGTCTTGGGATTGGGAGGTTTTTCCTTAGGTGAATGACAACAGTGTGAGTGCAGAACCTTTAAGATAGGATCTTTGCCTTTATTAAAGAGAAAGACATCTGGAAAGAACCCAGATGTCCCTCAACAGAGGAATGGATACAGAAAATGTGGTATATTTACACTATAGAATACTACTCAGCTATTAAAACAATGAATTCATGAAATTCTTAGGCAAATGGGTGGAACTGGAAAATATCATCCTGAGGGAGGTAACCCAATCACAAAAGAACACACATAGTATGCACTCACTGATAAGTGGATATTAGCCCAGAAGCTTGGAATACTCACAATTCACATATCAAATGATGCCCAAGAAGAAGGAGGGAGAGGCCCCTGGTCCTGGAAAGACTAGATGCAGCAGTGTAGGGGATTACCAGGAGAGGGCAGCAGGAGGAAGCTGGTTGGGGAACAGGGGAAGGGGAGAGGGCTTATGGGACTTATGGGAAGGGAGGAACCAGGAAAGGGGAAATCATTTGAAATGTAAATAAAGAATATATCTAATAGGCAGTGAGGCCACCATCTTGCCTCGGGTCACTGCGGACCACTGGTGGCTGGGGTCAGGTGCATGGACAGAGACCTAGCCTAGCATAGACTACTCCATCAGGCTCTTGCCTGCACACAAAGCCAGAGGAGCTCGGCGGGAGGTCTATGCCACTACAGCTGGGCAGCTGTCGCCGACCACTGGTGGTCAGCTAGCTGGGCTTGCAGCAAGGCTGCCATCTTGCCTTGGGTCACTGTGGACTGCTGGCTGCTGGGATCAGGTGCGTGGACAGAAACCTAGCCTAACACCGACTACCCTGTCAGGCTCTTGCCTAAACCCAGAGCCAGATCAGTTTGGTGAGCTGTCTCTGCACCTACCAGCATGGGCAACAACCTGTTTGTGGGTCTGTACCTGGAGTACAGCCAGAGGCTGACATCTTGCCTCAGCACACCACAGAAAGCTAACCAAACAGAGCCCTGTGGACTGAGAGCGCCACCATCTAGGTTCCAGCAGTCCAACCACAGAACCTCTTGTCCTGCAGGGAATCCCATGGTTAGACAGAGCCCTGAAGCCCGCCACCATCTTGGAGCTGGTGGCCTGAACAGGTCACCATAGAGAACCAACAGAGGAGACTAGGTCACCATAAAGATCTAACAGACAAGCCCAGATTGGTGGGAAAAAAAAAGATCTGATTCTTAAGAGCTGGCAACTAGATAGGCCAGGAGGAGACTTTGGGAGGCCAATTGTAGGTCCAGCAACAAGCCTGGGGAAGACTTGGGTCTGGCTCAGCAGAGCTGAGGAGGAAATTTGGAGCCCAGTAGTGGAAACCTCCCGTCTTCACCTCAGGAGAACAGACACCCTCTACAACAGCAACGCCAAAGGCCAGGCTCACAGGAGCTTCAAACTCCAACCAGTAACAATAAGACCAACTAACTCCAGAGATAAACAGATGGCAAAAGGCAAATGTAGGAATGTTACTAACAGAAATCAAGGCAATATGGCAGCATCTGAACCTAATTCGCCAACCACAGCAAGTCCAGGATACCACAACACACCAGAAAAACAAGACTTGGATTTAAAAGCACTGGTCATGATGCTGCTAGAGGAACACAAAAAAGACATAAACAAATCTCTTAAAGAAATGCAGGGGAACATCAATAGGGTAGAAGCCCTTACAATGCAAACACAAAAATCACTTAAAGAATTCCAGGAGAATATGGATCAACAGACACAAGCCAATGAGGAAAGGAGAAAATCACTTAAAGAAATGCAGGAGAAATTGAGTCAATAGGCAGAAGTCATGAAAGAGAAAACACAAAAAATCTCTTAAAGAATTGCAAGAAAACACAAACAAGAGAAGGAACTGAGCAAAACCATCCAAGATCTGAAAACAGAAATAGAAACAACTAAGAAATCACAAAGGGAGACAACTTTGGAGATAGAAAACCTTGGGAAGAAATCAGGGGTTATAGAAGCAAATATCAACAACAGAATACAAGAGATAGAGGTAAGAATCTCAGATGCTGAAGGTACCATAGTACCATTGACTCCACAGTAAAGGAAAATTCAAAATGCAAAAGGCTTGTAACCGAAAAAATTCAGGAAATCCAGGACACAATGAGAAGACCAATCCCTAAGGATTATAGGGATAGATGAGAGTGAAGATGTACAATTTAAAGGGCCAGGAAATATCTTCAACAAAATTATGGAAGAAAACTTCCCTAACTTAAAGAGAGAGATGGCCATGAATATATAAGAAGCTTACAGAACCCCAAACAGACTGGAACAGAACAGAAATACCTCCCATCACATAATAATCAAAACCCCAAATTACTAAACAAAGAAAGAATATTAAAGGCAGTAAGAAAAAAAAGGCCAAGTATCATATAAAGGAAGACCTATTAGAATCACACCAGACATATCTCCAGAGACCATGAAAGCTAGAAGATCCTGGGAGGATCGCATGCAGACTCTAAGAGAACACAATTGTCAGCCAAGACTATTATACCCAGCAAAACTCTCAATCAGCATAGATGGAGAAATCAAAATATTCCATGACAAGACCAAATTTACACAATTTACACAATATCTTTCCACTAACCCAGCTCTACAAAGGATAATAGGAGGAAAACTCCAATACAAGGAGGGAAACTGCACCCTAGAAAAAGCAAGATAGTAACCTTCTTCCATCAAACTCAAAAGAAGTTAACCACTCAAAAACAAAAATAACATCAAAAATGACAGGAATAAATAATCACTATTCCTTAATATCTCTTAACATCAATGGACTCAATTCCCCAATAAAAAGGCATAGACTAACAGACTGGATACAGAAACAGGACTCTACAATTTGCTGCATACAAGAAACACATCTCAGTGTCAAAGACAAACACTACCTTAGAGTAAAAGACTGGAAGACAATTTTGCAAGCAAATGGTCGCAGGAAGCAAGCTGGCATAGCCATACTAATATCAGATAAAATTGACTTTCAACCTAAAGTCATCAAAAGAGACACAAAGGTCACTTCTTGCTGGTCAAAGGAAAAATCCACCAAGAAGAGCTCACAATTCTAAACATCTATGCTCCAAATGCAAGGGTACCCTCATTCAGAAAAAAAAAAAAACTTTACTAAAGCTCAAAACACACATTGTACCTAACACAATAATTGTCAGGGACCTCAACACTCCACTATCGTCAATGGACCGATAAGGAAAACAGAAACTAAACAGGGACACAGGGAAACTCATTGAAACTTTGGACCAATTGGATCTTACAGATATATATAGAACCTTTCACCCTAAAGCAAAAGACTATACATTTTTCTAAGCACCTCATGGTACCTTCTCCAAAATCGACCATATAATTGGTCACAAGACAGACCTCAACAAATATAAAAAGATCGAACTAATCCCATGCCTCCTATCTGATCACCATGGAGTAAGAATGTTCTTCAATAGCAACAAAAACAACAGAAAATCCTCATATACATGGAGACTGAACAATATTCTACTCAATGATACCTTAGTCAAGGAAGAAATAAAGAAAGAAATCAAAGACTTTTTAGAATTTAATGAAAATGAAGGCACAACATACCAAAATCTATGGGACTCAATGAACGCAGTGCTAAGAGGTAAACTCATAGCTCTAAGTGCATCCAAAAAGAAACTGGAGAGAGAATACACTAGCAACTTAATGGCACACATGAAAGCATTGGAACAGAAAGAAGCTATTTCACCCAGGATGAGTAGAAGAAAGGAAATCAACAAACTCAGGGCTGAAATCAATCAAGTTGAAACAAAGAGAACCATACAAAGAATTTTCTTTGAGAAAATCAGCAAGATAGATAAACCCCTAGCCAGACTTACGAAAGGTCACAGAGACAATATTCAAATCAACAAAATTAGAAATGAAAAGGGAGATATAACAACAGAAACCGAGGAAACTCAAAAAATCCATCAGATCCTACTACAAAAATCTATACTCAACACAACTGGAGAATCTGGAGGAAATGGACAATTTCTTAGACAGATACCAAATACCAAAATTAAATCAGGATCAAATAGATCAGCTAAACAGTCCCATAACCCCCAAAGAAACACAAGAGGTCATAGAAAGTCTTCCAACCAAAAAAAGCACAGGACCAGATGGTTTTAGCTCAGAATTCTATCAGACATTCAAAGAAGACCTAATACCAATACTCTTCAAACTATTGCACAAAATAGAAACAGAAGGAATACTACCCAACTCATTCTATGAAGCCATGATTACCCTGATACCAAAACCACACAAAGACCCAACTAAGAAAGAGAACCTCAGACCAATCTCCCTTATGAACTTCGATGCAAAAATACTCAATAAAATGCTTGCCAATCGAATCCAAGAACACATCAAAATAACCATTCACCATAATCAAGCTGGCTTCATCCTGGGGATACTGGGATGGTTCAATATATGGAAATCCATCAATGTAATCCACTACATAAACAAACTCAAAGAAAAAAACCACATGGTCATCTCATTGGATGCTGAAAAAGCATTTGACAAAATTCAGCATCTTTTCATGCTAAAAGTCTTGGAAAGAACAGGAATTCAAGGCCCATACCTAAACATAGTAAAAGCAATTTACAGCAGACCAATAGCAAACATGAAAGTAAACAGAGAAACTTGGAACAATGCCACTAAAATCAGGGACTAGACAAGGCTGCGCTCTCTCACCATATCTCTTCAATATAGTACTTCAGGTACTAGCTAGAGCAATTGAACAACATTAGGAAGTCAAAGGGATACAAATTGGAAAGGAAGAAGTCAAACTGTCACTATTCACAATATGATATGATAGTATACCTAAGTGACCAAAAAACTCCACCAGAGAACTCCTACAGCTGATAAACAACTTCAGCAAAGTGGCTGGTTATAAAATCAATTCAAGCAAATCAGTAGCCTTCCTAGACTCAAAAAATAAGCAGGCTGAGAAAGAAATTAGGGAAATGACACCCTTCACAAGAGACACAAATAATATAAAGTATCTTGGTGTGACTCTAACCAAACAAGTGAAAGATTTATATGACAAAAACTTCAGGTCTGTGAAGAAGAAAATTGAAGAAGACCTCAGAAAATGGAAAAATTTTCCATGCTCGCGGGTTGGCAGGATTAATATAGTTAAAATGGCAATCTTGCCAAAAGCAATATACAGATTCAATGCAATCCCCATCAAAATCCCAACTCAGTTCTTCATAGAGTTAGAAAGAGCAATTCTCAATTCATCTGGAATAACAAAAACCCCAGGATAGCTAAAACAATCAACAGTAAGAACTTCTGGGGGAATCAGTATCCCGGACCTCAAGCAATACTACAGAGCAGTAGTGTTAAAAACTGCATGGTATTGGTACAGTGACATGGAGGTGTATCAATGTAATAGGATTGAAGACCCAGAATTAAACCCACACATCTATGTCCAATTGATCTTCGACAAAGGAGCTGAAAACATCCAGTGGAAAACAGATAGACTTTTCAACAGATGGTGCTGGCTCAACTGGAGGTCAACATGAAGAAGAATGAGAATTGATCCACTCTTATCTCCTTGTACTAAGCTCAACTCCAAGTGGATCAAGGACCTCCACATAAAACCAGACACACTAAAACTAATAGAAAATAAACTGGGAAGACCCTTGAGGATATTGACTCAGGGGGAAAGTTCCTGAACAGAATACCAATTGCTTATGCTCTAAGATCAAGAATAGACAAATGGGACCTCATAAAATTACAAAGATTCTGTAAGGCAAAAGACACTGTCAAAAGGACAAATTGGCAACCAACAAATTGGGAAAAGATCTTCAGCAACCCCACATCTGACAGAGGGCTAATATCCAATGTATACAAAGAACTCAAGAAGTTAGACCCCAGAAAACCAAATAACCCTATCCAAAAATGGGGTATGGAGCTAAACAAAGACTTTTCACCTGAAGAAATTCGGATGGCTGAGAAACACCTTAAGAAATGTTCAGCATCATTAGTCATTAGGGAAATGCAAATCAAAACAACCTTGAGATATCACCTCACACCAGTCAGAATGGCTAAGATTAAAAACTCAGGAGACATCAGGTGTTGGCAAGGATGTGGAGAAAGAGGAATACTCCTCCACTGCTGGTGGGACTGCAAGCTGGTACAACCATTCTGGAAATTAGTCTGGCGGTTCCTCAGAAAACTGGACACGATACTTCCACAGGACCCAGCCATACCACTCTTGGGCATATACCCAGAAGATTCCCCAGCATGCAATAAGAATACATGCTCCACTATGTTCATAGCAGCCTTATTTATAATAGCCAGAAGCTGGAACGAACCCAGATGTCCCTCAGTGGAGGAATGGATACAAAAAATGTGCTATATATTCACAATGGAGTACTAGTCAGCCATTAGAAACAATGAATTCATTAAATTCTTAGAGAAATGGATAGAGCTGGAGGACATCATACTAAGTGAGGTAGCCCAGTCTCAAAAGAATACCCATGGTATGCACTCACTGATAAGTGGATATTAGCCTAGACTCTTTGGACACCAAAGACACAATCCACATATCAAATGATATCTGACAAGAAGGAAGGAGTAGACATTGGTGCTGGAAAGGATCAAAACATCAGTCTAGGGGAATACCAGAACAGGGAAGTGGGAAGGGGTAGATGGGGGAGCAGGGGGAGGGAAAAGGGCATCTGGGACCTTTGGGGGATAGGGAACCAGAAAAAGGGAAATGAAATGTAAATATAGAATATATCCAATAAAAAACTTAAAAAAGAATATATCTAATAAAAAAGTAATATTAAAAAGAGAGAGAGAGAAAGACAGAGGTCACAATGAGAAAACTGCAAACTTCTGGCAAGGAATAAACCCTTATCAGGTAACTGTACCAAGTGGAGTGGGATTTCTTTTTTAAACCACTCACTCAGCAGTAATTTGTTCGAGTTGCACAAACTGGGAGAGGCATGGCCAATAGTATGCTTGACATTTATCTAAAGTTATTTCACATACAGAAATTCCATCAAATTCTTCATAGTGGTTTTCTGCCCAAACTGTTGGTGATAAAATATTTCATTGCATCTCTCAAATGGAGGTTTTCAATTATGCCTCCAGATACACAAGGCCTTTCAGACCCTAAGACTAGGAGAATTCTATAGATGATACTATCTCAGGAAACATTTCGGCTACTTATTCTTCCTTATGACTCAGTTCAGGAAGCTCGTCCTAAGCAAAAATACCAGCAATACAAAATAGAACTGTGTGAGGGTGTAAACATTATTACATTAATTAGAAGTAATTAAGATAAGGATAATGAATAATTATAATAGTCAGATAATTATAATATATTTCAATTGGATTTTGTCTATAAATATATGTTTTAAAAGAAAACCATTGGTAATATATTTTCCTTCGAATTTTTAGAAGACTTCGGTTATCTAAACCAATGTTTAATTGCATTGAAATTTCTACTAGAGAAAGTTGGAGCATTTCAGTCTTTCACAGCAATATTAACATGTATGGGGTAGCTTGGAGGGAGAAAGGAAGGGGAAGAAGTTGTAATTAAAATACAGCTTCAAAGATAAACAAAGGAAAAATACATATTTGCTCAAATTGTTTCTTCAAAACACATATTTTTCTGTACTTATCTGTGTTCCACTCAGCGGGATCACTGCAAAATTGTTTTGTGCAAATGTTCAAATATATAAATGTTCAAATATAAAATGAAAACATCAGGACCAGAGGCCTCTCCTTCCTTCTTCTTGGGCATCATTTGATATGTGAATTGTACCTTGGGTATCCCGAGCTTCTGGGCTAATATCCACTTATCAGTGACTGCATTCCATGTGCGTTCTTTTGTGATTGGATCGCCCCACTCAGGATGACATTCTCCAGTCCCACCCTCTTGCCTAAGAATTTCATGAATTCATTGTTTTTAATAGCTGAGTAGTACTCCATAGTATAAATATATCACATTTTCTGTATCCATTCCTCCATTGAGGAACATCTGGGTTCTTTCCAGCTTCCGGCTATTATAAATAGGGCTGCTATGAACTTAGTGCAGCAGTATAGGGGAATACTAAGACAGGGAAATGGGAAGGGGTTGATTGGGGAACAGGGGAAGGGAAGAGGGCTTATGGGACTTTCAGGGAGAGAGAATCCAGGAAAGAGGAAATCATTTGAAATGTAAATAAAAAATATATCGAATAAAAAGTAAGAGTAAATTTTTAAAAAGAAAATGTAAAAATAAAAAAGGAAAGGAAAGAAAACATCAGATTACATTTCACACTATGTCCTTACTCAGTAGTATCTAACATGGCTGCCTGTAATTTATTGAATCATTTTTATCTGGAAAATACTTTAATTTTGTAATAAATTTATTTATCTACTTTACATTCAGATTGCAGCCCCCCTACCAGTCCCACCCTCACAAACTTCTCCCCCAAATGGGGTCAAGTGCAGGGTAAAACAACCTACAGAGCCAATTATCCTGGGCCAATGTAACTCCATAACACTTTAACTTAACAATAGTTTGAAATAACTGTTAATGTTATCACTGTCATTAAAATAACTGACTCATAATCTGTACTTTATGTAACTATCATTTGGTAAAATAATTTTCTCTATGGTGATCATTATTTAACCACTGAAAATCAGACCAAGAGTTAACATTCTATGCATGTTTTTCATGTGTATGTTAAATATTTCTCAATATTGTTTAATTCAGCATACTTTGTTAACAAATATTTAGTCAACATAAAATATTTTCATGTAGTAGTTTATGAATTACATTGTTCACACTCACAAAACAGAAACATTTGGAGCATGAAAATTACTTAAAGACAACATTAAATTCATTTTTACTTTTTAATGATAAAATATGCACAAAGGGTCTTTTAAAAAATACCCTATCAATATCACATTTGTGAATATGTGCATCCAAAAAATCAATAAGCTTTGAAAATAGATAAGGTAAGATTATTTTTTACTTTGATTTTTTTTAAAGCCCACTCATTACCTACTTTCCTGTCTTCCCTCCCAGTGTATCTCATCCCATTCCTCTCCACCCATGTCTCTAAGAGGATGATAACCCCTCACTCCCTGCCAGGACACCCCACTCCCTGGGGCCTCAAGTCTCTCAAGGGCTATGTGCCTCTTCGCTCACTGAGGCCAGACCAGGCAGCCTCTGCTGTATATGTGTTGGGGACATCATATCAGCTGGTGTATGCTGCCTGGTTGGTGGCCCACTGTCTGAGAGATCTCAGGGGTCCAGGTTAGTTGAGACTGCTGTTCTCCCTATGGGGTTACCCTCCCAGCTGTCTTCTTACATCTTTTCCCTAATTCAACCACAGAATTCCTTGACTTTATTTTATTGATTGGGTCAGTATAAATTAAAGCTAATTTGTATTGATGACAGTTATAAAATGTACTCAATGCCTGTCCAGGTAAATACAGAAGTCTAGACATGTTCTATGTATAAGCTAGCATGCATACAAATATATTCTATTTTTGTTTGCAGAGTGGGCATAAACAATAATAATGATAGATCTGCAGAGTACATGTGTTATGTAAACACATACTGCCCTCCAATTTAAAAGTACTTCAAAAGTATTCTGTAGGTACATAGTAATAGACTCTTACTGCTACACTAGAAGATAAAAACCTTTAGGAAAAATCACACTTTTCTGAGTGTTGATATGTGCTAACTCACTGTATCCTGATGAAAATCCAGTAAACTTAATGGAGTGTGTGTGTGTGTGTGTGTGTGTGTGTGTGTGTGAGAGAGAGAGAGAGAGAGAGAGAGAGAGAGAGAGAGAGAGAGAGAGAGAAACCTGTGTGAGAGAAGGTAGGATTCGCAATGTGTTCTCTCAGAGTGGAGGTCCACATTGTGGTGTCTGAACACTCAGTCCCCCCATCAGCTGTCACACTGTCCTACTTACTCTTCTTTGAAATGACAGCTTGAAGCAAATCACTGTCACAGACACTAGAGAAGTATAATTTTGAGGCAATGTTTTGAATTGCCCTTCACAAACATCAGCTGAAAGAAGTTGTAACTATCAGTTCTGAACTGGCTTTCCTTACTAAATTATAAAGTGGAGCTACGTTTCCTATGGGAGGATGTCCAGTCGACTCTGTTTTATTTCCTTCAGCTACAAAGGCCATAGGAATCAATCCAAACTAAAGTCCATCTCAAAGGGTTCTCTTCCGAAAATGGGACCTGGGAAATTTCGTGTACCTCTTCTTTTCCTGAATGACTTAATTTTCAGTGGGTGAATGCTTTGGGAAAGCCTGAAACGCTATGCAGTAGTCAATGCATGAGGGCTTGATGCTAAGGGAATGTGAGAAGCCAAGAATCAGGGAAGTGTGGTGAGGGCAAACCGTTCACATGGTTTTCTAGTTCTAGATAAAGACAATTGCTAGGGTGACTCCGTATACATGGACCTAAGAACAAACAGGTGAGAATGTGAAGTGAGCAGTCAGGTTCCTTTATTTTTTATTTAAATGCTCTTTTAGGATCTCATAGTAAGTATTGTATTTCCACCATTTCTGCCATCCCCCATTCCAATTCCTCCTGTGTCCCCACCATATTCATGATTTCTCAGTGTTACACACACACACACACACACACACACACACACACGTGTATATGTATATGTGTATGTGTATATGTATATATATAAATATAAATATATATATATATATGTACTGAGTACATTTAGTGTTGTTTATATGTACATATATTTAAGGCTCACCACTGGGATTGGCCAATCAATTGGTTTCTCAGAAACCATTGATTTTTCTGTAGGTCTTTATGTAAGGATAGAGCCTTGTGATATCTCCCCAACCCATGCTGTCATATCTCCTGGTATTGTCATTATGTAATTCTTCTTTAGGTAACCTTTATGTTGCTATTTCATGAACACAGCTTTCCCCCATTTATAGAAGACTCTACCCCAGCCCTCTTTTGTAACATACTCTGAGATTGTGGGAGTTATACTATAGATGTCTCAACTGGGATTGGGTGCCTGGCTGTCAGTTTTTCTCACATTTTCATTGGTTCTGGATTCTCCAGTGGTGCAGTAATGATACTGTTACTTAGAGTCAACTCAGCACTGTCTAGTGGAACTTAAAACCCACTCAATAGGATGGAATCAGTGCCTGACTCTAAGCTGGAAATTACCAATGGCTGGAGAGGCAATGGATCAAAATGGAGAATCTGCAATCTACTGATATCACTTTGCTAAAACAACACAATTTCTTTTTTTTTCTTTTCACAATTTATTTTTATTCACATTTCATCCTAATCACACCTCCCACTGTCTCTCCTCCCAGTCCTGCCCTTAGAAATCTCTCCTCTCATTACCTTCTCTCCTTATATATTCTTATATCCATGGATAAGTGTAGCATCTATGACTGACCAAATATCTTTTGCATTAGATGGGAACTATTACAGAAGGCACAACTGGTCAAGTACATAGAACATGTTATTTCACTAATAATGTTCTAAGACAAAAAGATGTTCTTAGATGAGAGAATCTTTGAATGGAGATTTGGGGAAGTAGATAGTTTAAGGTCAAAGTTTACTGTAATTTTAAACTACTAAACCTACCACACAAAGATCTCCAGAGCTTTACCAGAAGCATTCTATCCTACAGAAATCTCCTGTACTTTGAAATATCTAATTCTAGTGTGGTTATATTATTGGAGTTAATGGATTTCATCTGCAATATATAACTTGACTGCAAATTGCTCTGTACCACACATGATCTCATTTACATGTTAGTGTGTGTGTGTGTGTGTGTGTGTGTGTGTGTGTTGACAACTGCTTTATTGCTTTACCTCAAGCCCTTAAAGCATCTGAAAAAGTTTCAAGGTGATATCATATAATCAATTGGTTCTAAGACTTTTGGAATAAAAACCATGTTGGTTTTAACTATTTCAATATTTATTTATTCTAGAAATATCATGCTTACTAACCTGATCTGAATTTATTTTAAATTCATAATGGATTTCCTAGATGCAAGAAAAATGTGCATGCATTATATCTGTATTGTGGGCCAGTTTGTAGTCGAGAGAAAAATTCAAAGTTCATTTTAACCTCATTCATAAATCAGCCAGCACTGATTCTGAGAACACGCTGGGTTAGCAAAGGTCACACAGATAATAAGTGGTAAGCACCAGACATTTGCTAAGGTCATCAGACCCCATATATACTCTATATAGTTTTGTCATGGACCCAAATAACTTTAAAATATTGCAAAAATAGGATTCATGCTATGAACATTAGCAGCAATATTATTATTGTTCCTAAAATAATGAGAACTACAATTCTGTTAATTTAATTAGAGTCATGCCTCTAAATATAAATGTTTTTAGAGCTGCAATACCTAGCACTTAGCAGTAAAAATCACAAATGAATGGCTGTAAATCTACTATATTATCACAACACAAAGTTACAGCATTAGGAAGAGTTTAAATTTTGCATCACAGGAATTGCCTGAACTGCTCTTTGGAGAAATGAAAGATTCATTCTAATATTTTCTCAGAAGTGACTTGAATTCTAATGTGACAACTTTCAAAACTTAAAATCAAGTGTTAAATTAATTATTTGAAGGAATGAAAACTCAAGGAGGATGTGAATTTATGGAGTGGATGAAAATTAAAAGATAATTTGGGCTCTTGTATAAAATTAGAAGCTAGCTTTCAGCCGGATCTTGAGTTACATTAATATACACAGAAACTCTCACCTCTCTAGTGGTTCCTGAATTCATCTCTTATGTGCCATAACCTGCACTTGTTGTGTCAGACTGTGAAATGATCCACACAGGCTCATGGGACTACATGCTGACTGTGAAGCTCATGCTGCTATTGAAGAGAAATGTGGACATTTTAGAAGGTGGGAACTTGCTGGAGGAAGTGAATCATTTTATATATATAAACGTTAATTCAGCAGTAACAAAGAATGATGCCTGAACTGATGGAGGGCAGGAAGCCAGTTGTAAGAGATAACATGGTGTAGGCTACTTCATTTATATGAAATGTCATGGATGTGGAGAGCTGATAATAAATCAATTACATTAAAGCAGATTTGAAAGATATGCTTAAGAATAAAGTATTTCTTTGGAGGATGATGAAAATATTTAACAATTAGATGATGATAAGAGCTACTAAATGTTGACTTATATAGTTTCTTATTTTGAATGTTTAGGATCATATATAGAAACCTGGGAAATTCCTACTTAGAAAAAGGGTTTTGGCAAGATTGCCATTTTAACTATATTAATCCTGCCAACCCACGAGCATGGAAAACTTCCATTTTCTGAAGTCTTCTTCCATTTCCTTCTTCAGAGACCTGAAGTTTTTGTCATATAAATCTTTCACTTGTTTGGTTAGAGTCACACCAAGATACTTTATTTTGTTTGTGGCTATTGTGAAGTGTGTCATTTCCCAATTTCTTTCTTAGCCTGCTTATCCTTTGAGTCTAGGAAGGCTACTGATTTGCTCGAGTTGATTTTATAACCAGCCACTTTGCGGAAGTTGTTTATCAGTTGTAGGAGTTCTCTGGTGGAGATTTTTGAGTCACTTAAGTATACTAACATAACATCTGTAAATAGTGATAGTTTGACTTCTTCCTTTCCAATTTGTATACCTTTGACTTGCTTATGTTGTCAAATTGCTCTAGCTAGTACCTCAAGTACTATATTGAAGAGATATGGTGAGAGGGGGCAGCCTTGTCTAGTCCCTGATTTTAGTGGGTTGCTTCAAGTTTCTCTGAGTTTACTTTGATGTTGGCTACCAGTCTGCTGTAAATTGCTTGAATGTCTAAGATTAAAAACTCAGGAGACATCAGGTGTTGGCGAGGATGTGGAGAAAGATGAACAGTCCTCCACTGCTGGTGGGACTGCAAGCTGGTACAACCACTCTGGAAGTTAGTCTGGCGGTTCCTCAGAAAACTGGACATGATACTTCTGGAGGACACAGTCATACCTGGGCATATACCCAGAAGATTCCCCAGCCTGCAATAAGGATACATGCTCCACTATGTTCATAGAAGCCTTATTTATAATAGCCAGAAGCTAGAAAGAACCCAGATGTCCCTCAACAGAGGAATGGATACAAAAAATATGGTATATATACACAATGGAGTACTATTCAGCCATTAGAAACAATGAATTCATGGAATTCTTAGAGAAATGGATGGAGCTGGAGAGCATCATACTAAGTGAGGTAACCCAGTCTCAAAAGAATACCCATGCTATGCACTCACTGATAAGTGGCTTTTAGCCCAGAATCTTGAGACACCAAAGACACAATCCATATACCAAATGATGTCTGACAAGAAGAATGGAGTGGACACTAGTGCTGGAAATGATCAAAGCATCAGTGTAGGGGAATAGCACAACAGGGAAGTGGGAAGGGGTGGATGGGGGAACAGGGGGAGGGAAAGGGGCATGTGGGAACCTTTGGGGGGCAGGGAACTAGAAAAAGGGAAATGAAATGTAAATATAGAATATATCCAATAAAAAATTTTTAAAAAGTATATATCTAATAAAAAAGAAAAGGCATGAAAATGAAGAATATATTCAATAAAAATGTAAAAAAAATCAAAATAAAATAAAAGCAAAAGGGTAATACTGGAGTCATGGCATTGAGAATTCAAAGACAATTTCAAACTACCCATGTCCTTTTTGTAAAGAGGAAAGCAACATTCCTAATTGCAATGTTACTTCTGTATCCTATACATGTCCAAGTCAATGTAACTTATCTATTTTAATTTCCTATTGCGTTGTTTTGTTTGAGACAGTGTCTCCCTTCATAGTCCTGTCCTGGAATCTGGTACATAGAGAAATGCCTTTGTTTTATTTGCTTATATACTGTGTATGTTGACCATATTCTTTCCTATGCTGCAAATTCTCCTAGATCCTATCCACCCAACTTCATGTTACCCCTCTCAAAAAAAAATCAAAATAAATTAAAAACTAATCAATAGAAGAATAATGTATTTTATAATGAGACTTATAACTTACAAATCAAATTAAATTTGCATAATAGTTGCGGTCCAATTGGCAAAAGCAAGATTGTAATTTTTGCGATTATTTTTATATTGAGAATAATCTATAAGTGATCACGTAATTTCATTGTGTCTGCAGAAAAATGGGTAAAGAGTATCACATACTAATATAGGTGCTATAGGTGGGCTCTTAATATAGCAACAGCCCTTTGAAGTCCATGAAAATGAAAGAAATTACAGCTCTACTTACCTTTATTGACATAGTTTAGGTGATTTGAGTGACTGGTTACACTGAAGCCGTTGCTGAGAGATATCTGTTAATAGGGATTTATTTCTGGGCCACCAAGATGGATCATCAGGTAAAGGTGCTTGCTGCCAAGCCGTATGACCTGATTTCTAATCGCAGAGATCTACAAAGAGGAAGGAAAGAACCAACTCTTGCAAGCTGTCGATTCGTTTTGAAAATTGCAACTTGGCATGCCATTCCCCACCCCCAGCTTCCCCCCCCAACACACAGACTAAGTAAGTAAAAATATAATAAATATTTTACAAAGTATTCCTTTTGTTCATCATTGGCTAAGATACATTAATGAGAATTAGTAAAGTATGTCTTTACTCGTTTTTGCAACTCTATGGAGATGATGAATAGGTTTGGCTACTTCAGTGTGACGATGCTGTGTCATTATCCAGTGTTTAAGAAAACTTACACAAGTAAAACATAATAATTAGGAATTTGGCTTAAAATGCTTCATTTGCTGTGTGCATACTTTATTTAGATCTTTGCATATAAAGATGGAGTTGACAAAAAATGAATAAATTTAAATTGCACACTTCCATGCTTTGGCATGCTTATGCTTGGGAAGTGACCCCCCCACATACAACCAAGCTAATTAACATTTCTATCACCTGAAATAGGTACCATTTAAATTTTCATGTTTATAAGCAAATATCATGCTACCTTATGATTTTCATTTTAATTGAGGTTTAATTAGATGGTTTTGACTCAGAGATGTGCTACCTATAGAAATTTTAGGTTATGAAAATTATTGGGATTTTGATACTATGGTATTTACTCATTTGTTTGTTTGAGAATTTGGCTAAACCTCCCGGCAAGTGCCATCTCATTATAAATTAGACAGAGATGGTCCGCTGTGCTCAGTGATACTAGATGGTGAAGTCTCAAAAACAGGGAGGGGGTGGTCTGACAAACACAAAAACCCAGATGATGCTAATTTTTAATTTACTATAAAAACACTCTAATTAAATGTGTTAGAGTAGGTCATTATGAGTATAAGAGATACAGACCTGAATTTTGTCCTTTTTCTTCATATTCTATGTAAGGATACAAATTGGACCATACAGATTTTGATTTCATGGATTTTTGCTTATATTTTGGTGATGTATCCAGAAAAGTACAAAATATTGCAGCCAGTTCTTATAGTTTTAGACTTCTATTACAAAACTGTATTATATAATTTTTAAAAAGTTGGTCTAATTACCTTTTTCTTTTTCAATTGAAATTAATTTTTCAGTCAGTTTATTCTAATCATGGTTTCCCTCGTCCATCTCCTCCCGGATCTGCTGCACTTCCTCATTCATCCAACTCCAGATCTTCTTTCTCTCTTTACTTAGAAAACAAACAGGTAAATTTTTAAAAAAATTAAAAGCATGTTATCTTATATAACATTTGCCTTAAATTGAAGACATATTTTTATTGCTTTAAAAAATTTAAATTATATTTTATTTAATTAAGTATGTGTGAATGTGTGTGTGTGTGTGTGTGTTTGTGTGTGTGTGTGCGTGATTTTGTGTTGACTCCATGAACCATGTGTGGGAGTCAACTTTCCCTTTCTACTTTCTACAATGGGAGTCTTCATAATTGATCTCAGCTCTTCATGCTTTCAGCATCTTTACTACTGACCCAGTATTACTACCCAGTTTTGGTTGACATATTTTGCGTGAATGTTTAGAACAGCTTACTCCATAAGAGTTAGTTCTTTGAACAATATAAAATTGCTTCAATATATTTGTTGTACAAATGATGATATATCCATAAAGTGCAAAATAATAGCCAATAAAAATAAAAAGGTCCGCTTTTAAAAAAAACTATGGAATTGTAAAATAGAAAAAGCCAATCTTTAAAAATATGATCCATTTAAATAACATCTTTAGTATGATAATTGTTTTAAGTAGAAAATGGATTAATGGTTACTGAGTTAAGTTTTAGCTAAGGCAAGAAAAAAACACACCTTCTTATTGTGTTATCATAGGACACAAAAATAACCCTTTTGTAAATAGAAATATTTAACATGATGATACTGTAATTTAGGTTTCTAAGGTGTTACTTTAGGAAACTAAGTAAAGAATATACAGGCATTTAAAAATTCTCTTACACAGCATTTAAATCACAACATATCTTCAATAAATCTTTTAATTTTAAAAAGTATCTTAATTCACTATATAGGTGCATGAAATTGTCAAAAGTTATCAAAACTGTGCTAATTTATAATATTTCAATTTGACAACATGGAATTATTTTTATGGCCTATTATTATTATTTGGCAAATTGCCTAAATTTATATTCAATTTTAATTATGTTTGTTCTGAGGTGGTTTCTTTTGGCTATTTTTAATTACTATAAGATAATCTATGCAATTTTTTTTATTTTCTATATTCTTTGTTTACATTTCAAATGATTTTCCTTTTCCTGGTTCCCACCCTCCCCATAAGTCCCATAAGCCCTCTTCCCTCTGCCAGTTCCCCAATCAACCCCCTTCTACTTCTCTGTCCTGGTAATCCCCTACAATGCTGCATCAGGCCTTTCTAGGACCAGGGCCCTCTCTTTCCTTCTTCCGAATATTGAGGAGGTTCTGTGGTGTCAAGGACTCTGTTTTCCACTCAAAGCCCTTGGAAACCAGCTCATTTCTCTATTGCAATAATTTTGCCCTTCCAAAATATTATATAAAAGGAATAACTCTGTAACTTATATGATTTCTTGTGAAACAAACATATACATAAAATATTCTAAGTATTGTCAACAATCAAATAAAATCCCATCTTTTGTTGTATCAGATCAATTAGTATACCACTTTAATTAATAACACTTCAGAATTCCAAAACATTAGGCGGTTGACATTACTTCAGCTTTGTTGAATATTGTTATTGAAGTCATCAGCCCCATACCATATGGAGAGCATTGCTAAAGTAGGACTTACCTTGTCAATTCCAATTTGTCTCTTAACCTGAACAGTTCTAATCTGCAGTAAAACAGAAGCTCAGAAGGCACACATTACCACCGCCCTACTGCCCCCTAGTGCTGGTAGTCTGTGGAGCCAAAATTAGTCAAGAAAACTGCCTGCTTGGTTTGCCTCTCCTGGGTTTTCTCCTGGGTGTTCTTTTATTTCATATAAGATGATTGATAGTGATAACATGTGCTCATTCTCGCGACATAAATATTAAAGCACGTGAGGTGTAACCTGTAAATCACTGGCAGAGGGCCAGAGTCAAAGGGAAATACACTCTGCTTATTCCAGTTTATTTCATAAAAGAAATTGGCACCTAACAAAAAAAGCCAGAAAGCAAGGATTGCTCAGAGGCTCCAAAACATGCATAGAGAGCTAGAATCAACTCAAAGCATCATAAAGTCCTCTAAAATTACCTGAGTCTTCCCAGGGATAAATTTTCAGAAACTTCTGTAAGGTTCATTTTGAGGAATATGTTATCAAGTAAGATGACTCTGTAAGAAATAATGTCCAGTTTGATTATAATGGGAACTGATATGTGCTGAGTGTTATATAATTACTTCCTGTACAGAATTTACACTCATGAACATTTAAGTTGATGGTAAAAAAATTTTTTAACTACAAATAGTCATCAGACTTAATAAATAGAAGGCAGCATATCCAGTCAGGTGACATATAACTCAGTTAAATAAATTGTTATATATGTGTTTCTATGAATACTTTTTATGAAAATACAAGAACATATGACTGTGCTACTGATCTGATGGTGAAAGAATATATGTTGGTAGGTACAGGACCATTATCTTCATAGCCAAGAATAGATTTTATTCTATAACACAAGCAGACACAGGTTTTTAAAGCATTTTTTTCTCTGTGTATGTATTGAAATACATCCTATTATATGGAAAGTACACAGTAATATCATGTCTCAAAGAAACTGACTGTCAACAGTATTTACCTTGTTTCAAATTTTGTTCTTTTTATACTTTTGCAAAGAAAATCTAGAGTTAACTCTTGTAATCTCAATAACTTGCAGTAGAATAATTTAAAACATTGACAGGTGCCTATGATATAACATGATAATTTGCCTAGAGATTCTCAAGTGTTTCATTTTATGATGAAAATCAAAGTTCTATTAGAAAAGGTTTAGGTATCATTAGAAATTGAGTCTCCAAATTTAGTTTTGGATCCTGAAAAAGATATTTCATTCTCAATGACCCAGAAGAGCTAATTAGACCATAGGTGGGTGAAAACTTTGGAAATGCCTTACGTTTTAAAACCCAGAAATGTTTCATAGAAGGTCACAGGAATTTCTCTCAATGTTTTTATAATTAGTTGGCTTGGCTTCCCAAAAGGTAATGTTGAATAAAATCCTGTACCCTAAACTAATGATATCTAGGCACATGAATACCTTCTTTTCTATTTATCTTTTAATGTTTTACTTTAATTATTTATTTTTAGTTTGGATACATATAGTTAGAATAAAATAACATAATGAAATTCAAAATTAAGATGAATGAATACAACAACTAAAAGGGCACATAAGTGCATGACTTGAGTCCTAAAAAACTGAAAGTTCTGGAACAACTCATTGGCAGTTCCCTGCATGATATAGTCTATGAAAGGACTTCTTAAATAGGGTTCCATTTGCCCAACAATCGACAAGTAAGATTTCATAAAACTATAAAAGATTCTCCACAGCTAAGGAAATAACAACCTCATGAAGGGGAAGCCCAAAGAATGGAAAACAATCTTTAAAACATATACATCTCACAGAGGTTTGATATCTAGGCTATACAAAGGACTCAAAAATCAAAGGTTCAATCAAATTAAATGATGCATAAAAACAAACAAAAAACAACAACAACAAAAACAGAATGGGACCAGAATGAAGAATTCTTGAAAGAAACAGTGGCTAAGAAATATCTCAAAAAATTTTAACTTTATTTTACATTATGTGTAAGTTTGAATATGAGTGTAGGTAGCCTTGGAGACAAAATGTATTGGATCCCCTGGAGCTGAAGTTACAGATGATTGGAAACCACCTGGCATGGGAATTGGAAATTAAACCAAGTCCATAGTAAAACACCAAAACTTAACCTATGAGCCATCCCTCCAGCCCCACAGCCAGTTGCTAATGCCTTATTCTTATTTTGCATTTATTGATTGACAAGAACATACATAGTATAATCTTGTTACCACATTTATTCATTTCCTCAGCTTCTAAACCTGACACTTGACATGCGAATACTGGAACTCACTCTGATGAAATCTTCTTTAGATATAGACTTGGCCCATAATTCTATTTATTCTCTCTGTGTGCTGCATTTTTATGGAGACTGTTATCCTTCCTCTCAATTGGTTGTTGAGAATATTTTTATTGAAAACCTTAACCACATATTTTGTTGAGGAGCCAAATAATTCTCACAATTGTGTTCATGTACTTTAATCTAAAAGTTCTTAATTGTGTTGGAAACTTGATATACTGTTAGGATTCAAAATCCTATTATTCCACATTATTTTCTCATGAATTGAAGAAGTAAACTCGATACATTTAAGATTAAAAATTCCTATGTATTTATTCTTGAATATAATTATGCTACAATTACATTTTAGTATTTTATAGCATATAATAATTTAATTTAATTTAAATAATTATATGTAATTATAATATTACTAAGTATACATATGGTATATAATTATAATTCCCTAAACAATACATTTTTATTTGAAGTGTTATGAATCAGACTAAGAATATTCATGTTTTGCTCACAATTTAATTTTCAGAAATTGTTTTATTTGATTATGCAAGCTTTTAATCACTTTAATAGCTGAGACAATCAAGTCTTCGAAAGATATACCATAACACATAATTTTACAGTTTTTAGCTCATGATTTATCATCAATGTCACATTTTGCTTGTGCTAAGGCACCAGTATATCCTTCACAGAGAAGGTGGTAGATAGAGTTAAGTTAGAATTGGTAGGAAAGGTGGAAAGGAGACCAGAATCTCAGTATTATTTTAAAAATGAACACAGCAGTATCCTGGCTTTCTTCCAAATGGTCCATACAAAAAAGATTGCATCAGTTCACAATGACATCAAATGCTTGGGCACCAAACTGGTGACACTTGGACACAGTGGTACTCTGAATATCTCATTGGTGTAGTAATTTGTTAAATGTGTATTATAGATACCCACTAAGATGCAAACATGTATGATCAGACCATCATTTGTCACTATAAAAATGGCACCATTTTTTTCCTTCACTACAAAATTTCACTTGGACTACCAATTACATCTGATTTTTAAAAAATTTTTAATTTCTATATTCTATGTTTACATTCCAAAGGCTTTCCCCTTTCTCAGTTCCCCCCCACCATATGTCCCATAATTACTCTACCCCCCAACTATTCCCCAATTATTCCCCCTCCTCCCCAAGGTTTCTCTACAAAACTGGATCCAATCTTTACAGGTCCAGGGTCCTCTCCTTTCTTCTTCTTGGGAATCATTTGACTTGCTAATTGTGCCTTGAATATTTAGGGCTTCTGGGATCATTAATATCCACTTATCAGTGATTGCACTTCATGTGTATTCTTTTGTGATTGGGTTAGCTCACTCAGGATGATATTTTCCAGGTCTAATCATTTACCTACAAATTGCATGAATTCATTATTTTTAATTGCTGAGTAGTATTCCATTGTATAAATATACCACATTTTCTGTATCCATTCCTCCTTTGAGGGATATTTGGGCTCCTTCCAATTTCTGGCTATTATAAACAAGGCTGCTATAAACATAGTGGAGCATGTGTCTTTATTGTATGCAGGGGAGTCCTCTGGGTATATGCCCAGGAGGGGT
Source organism: Apodemus agrarius (assembly GCA_964023405.1). Classification (NCBI taxonomy): domain Eukaryota; kingdom Metazoa; phylum Chordata; class Mammalia; order Rodentia; family Muridae; genus Apodemus; species Apodemus agrarius. Next base: position 10,167,225 of record OZ030020.1, on the reverse strand, counting down.
ATGCCAGGGTCCTCTGGAAGTGACATGTCCAATTTTCTGAGGAACCGCCAAACTGATTTACAGAGCGGTTTTACCATTTTGCAATCCCACCAACAGTGGAGGAGTGTTCCCCTTTCTCCACATCCTTGCCAGCACTTGTTGTCTCTTGAGTTTTTAATCTTAGCCATTCTGACTGGTGTGAGGTGGAATCTCAGGGTTGTTTTGATTTGCATTTCCCTGATGACTAATGATGTTGAACATCTTTTAAGGTGTTTCTCGGGCATCTGAATTTCTTCTGGTGAAAATTCTTTGTTTAGCTCTGCACTCCATTTTTGATAGGGTTATTTGGTTCTTTGGGGTCGAACTTCTTGAGTTCTTGGTATATATTGGATATTAACCCTCTGTTGGATTTGGGGTTGAAGATCTTTTCCCACTTTGTTGGTTGCCATTTTGTCCTTCTGACAGTGTCCGTTGCCTTACAGAAACTTTGTAATTTTATGAGGTCCCACTTGTCAATTCTAGAACTTAGTGTGTAAGCTATTGGTGTTCTGTTCAGGAACATTCCCCCTGTGCCCATGTCCTCCAGGGTCTTCCCAAGTTTCTTTTCTAATAGTTTCAGTGTGTCTGGTTTTATGTGGAGGTCCTTGATCCACTTGGAGTTGATCTTAGTGCAAAGAGATAAGAGTGGGTCAATTCGCATTCTTCTGCATGTTGACCTCCAGTTGAACCAGCACCATTTGTTGAAAAGGCTATCTTTATTCCACTGGATGGTTGTGGCTCCTTTATCAAAGATCAAGTGACCATAAGTCTGTGGGTTAATTTCTGGGTCTTCAATCCTATTCCATTGATCTACTTGCTTGTTGCTGTACCAATACCATGCAGGTTTTAATACAATGGTCTGTAGTACTGCTTAAGGTCAGGGATATTGATTCCGCCAGAAGTCCTTTTATTGTTGGGAATAGTTTTAGCTATCCTGGGTTTTTTGTTGCTCCAGATGAATTTGAGAATTTCTCTTTCTAGATCTATGAAGAATTGAGTTGGGATTTTGATGGGGATCACATTGAATCTGTAGATTGCTTTTGGCAAGATGGCCATTTTCACTATATTGATCCTGCCAATCCAGGAGCAAGAAATATTTTTCCATCTTCTGAGGTCTTCTTCGATTTCTTTCTTCAAGGACTGAAGTTCCTGTCATACAGATCTTTTGCTTGTTTGGTTAGAGTTACGCCAAGGTACTTTATGTTGTTTGTGGCTATTGTGAAGGGTGTTATTTCCCTAACTTCTTTCTCAGCCTGCTTGTCCTTTAAGTACAAGAAGGCTACTGATTTGCTTGAGTTAATTTTCTAACCAGCCACTTTGCTGAAGTTGTTTATCAGCTGTAGAAAGTTCTCTGGTGGAGTTTTTTTGGGTCGCTTAAGTAAACTATCATATCGTCTGCAAATAATGATAGTTTAACTTCTTCCTTTCCAGGATTTGTATCCCTTTGACTTCCTTATGTTGTCTAATTGCTCTCGCTAGAACTTCAAGTACTATATTGAAAAGATATGGAGAGAGAGGGCAGCCTTGTCTAGTGCCTGATTTTAGTGGGATTGCTTCAAGTTTCTCTCCATTTATTTTGATGTTGGCTACTGGTTTGCTGTAGATTGCTTTTACTATGTTTAGGTATGGGCCTTGAATTCCTGCTCTTTCCAAGACTTTTAGCATGAAAGGATGCTGAATTTTGTCGAATGCTTTTTCAGCATCTAATGAGATGATCATGGGGTTTTTTTTCTTTCAGTTTGTTTATGTAGTGGATTACATTGATGGATTTCCGTATATTGAGCCATCCCTGCATCCCTGGGATGAAGCCTACTTGATCATGGTGAATGATCGTTTTGATGTGCTCTTGGATTCAGTTGGCAAGAATTTTATTCAGTATTTTTGCATCGATATTTATAAGAGAAATTGGCCTGTAGTATTCTTTCTTTGTTGGATCTTTTTGTTGTTTAGGTATCAGCATAATTGTGGCTTCAAAGAATGAGTTGGGCGGTGTCCCTTCTGTCTCTATTTTGTGGAATACTTTGAAAAGTATTGGTGTGAAGTCTTCTTTGAATGTCTGGTAGAATTCTGCACTAAAACCATCTGGTCCTGTACTTTTTTCTATTTATCTTCTTGGTGGGTTTTGCTTCTGACCAGCAAGAAGTGACCTTCTGAGTCTCTTTTGATGACTTTAGGTTGGAAGTCTATTTTATCTGATATTAGAATGGCTTCTCCAGCTTGTTTCCTGAGAGCATTTGCTTGTAAAATTGTCTTTCATCCTTTTACTCTAAGGCAGTGTTTGTCTTTAACACTGAGATGTGTTTCCTGTATGCAGCAAAATGTAGGGTCCTGTTTTTGTATCCAGTCTGTTAATCTATGTCTTTTTATTGGGGAATTGAGTCCATTGATGTTAAGAGATATTAAGGAATAGTAATTATTACCTCCAGACATTTTTGAAATCATTTTATTCATTTATATTTATTTATTTATTTATTTATTTATTTTTTTTATATTCGAGAGGTCATCTTCTTTTGGGTTTGATAAGAGGAGGTTTCTATCTTGCTTCTTCCCAGGTATAGTTTCTGTCCTTGTCTTGGTGTTTTCCCCCTATTATCCTTTGTAGGGCTGGATTTGTGGAAAGATAACGTTTTGTCATGGAATACCTTGATGTCTCCATCTATGGCGATTGAGTTTTGCTGGGTACAGTAGTTTTGGCTGAAATTTGTGTTCTCTTAGAGTTTGCATGACATCTCCCCAGGATCTTCTAGCTTTCATGGTCTCAGTTGAGAAGTCTGGTGTTATTCTGATAGGTCTTCCTTTATATGTTACTTGGCCTTTTTCTCTTGCTGCCTTTAATATTCTTTCTTTGTTTAGTACATTTGGAGTTTTGATTATTATGTGAAGGGATATATCTCTGTTCTGGTCCAGTCTGTTTGGGGTTCTATAGGCTTCTTGTATATTCATGGGCATCTCTCTCCTTATGTTGGGGAAGTTTTCTTCCATAATTTTGTAGAAGATATTTGCTGGCCCTTTAACTTATAAATTTTCACTCTCATCTATACCTATAATCCTTAGGTTTGGTCTTCTCATTGTGTCCTGGATTTCCTGGATGGTTTGGGTTACAACCTTTGTGCATTTAGTATTTTCTTTGACTGTTGAATCAATGGTTCCTATGGTATCTTCGGCTTCTGAGATTCTGTCTTCTATCTCTTGTATTCTATTGTTGATATTTGCATCTATGGCCCCTGATTTCTTCCCAAGGTGTTCTATCTCCAATATTGTCCCCCTCTGCCATTTCTTAGTTGTTTCTACTTTTGTTTTTAGTACCTGGATGGATATGCTCAGATCTTTCGCTTGCTTGTTTGTGTTTTCATGTATTTCTTTAAGAGATTTTTGTGTTTCCTCTTTCATAGCTTCTACTTGTTGGCCCACGTTCTTCTGTATTTCTTTAAGTGATTTTTGTCTTTCTTCCTTATTGTCTTCTTCTTTTTGATCCATCTTCTCCTGCTTTTCTTGAAGTGATTTTTGTGTTTGCCTTGTAAAGACTTCTAACTTTTGATCCATTTTCTCCTCTATTTCTTTACGAGATTTTTCTGTGTGTTCAGCTACCAGCATCCTGACCAGTGATTTTAGTACCAAGTCTTGTTTTTCTGGTGTTTTGGGGTATCCAGTGCTTCCTGTTGTTGGTGAACTGGGTTCAGATGCTGTCATGTTGCCTTGATTTCTGTTAGTAATGTTCCTTCTTTTTCCTTTTGCCATCTGGTTATTTCTGGTGTTAGTTGGCCTTGTTGTCACTGGCTGGTCTTTGAATCTCCCGTGAGGCTGGGCTCACCTGTTGTTTCTCTACTGGTGATTATGTGTGACTGCTGCTCTAAGGGATCATGAGCTGTCTGCCACCTGCTGCCTAGGTGAAAGGCCAGAGGGCGTGGGGAAGTCCTGCAGAACCTAGGTGGAGCTCGGCCTGCCTGGTGGTGAGAACCTAGCAGATCCCCCTGGGACAGTAGCCCCGGAGGGAGTCTGTCTACCTGGGCCTCTCCAGCTGTGTCCTGGTTGCAATATGGAGGCCTGCCGCTACAGCTGGTCCAGGGGCCCACGAGCTGGCTGCCGCCTGCTGCCTTGGTGCATGGCCTGAGGGCTGGGGGAAGTCCCATAGATCCTCAGTGGAGCTTGGCCTGCCTGGTGGTGAGAGCCTAGCATATCCCCCCACGACGGTAGTCCCAGGAGTCTGTCTACCTCTCCAGCTGTGTCCTGGTTGCAATATGGAGGCCCACCGCTACTGCTGGTCAAAATTGTCTTCTTGATCTTGTGTCTTTTCCTTGTCCCTTCAGCTGTGATAGGTTACATGAACCCTGCTGAGTACCAGACAGCCAAAGACAGCTGGGTGCTGTGGCCACAGCAACCCCTGTATAAAAGCTAAAAGACTCTACATCTGATTTTTAAATAGCAATAATGACCATCTAAGGTAGAATTTATTTATATCAATTTATACATTCTTCAGGTATTTTGAGTTGTTTAATGTATTCTATTATCTAGGAAAATATTATATTTCAAAATATAATAAAATAAAAGTAATTAAATTTATATGTAAAAATAAGACATCAAAAATTATAACAAAATTATGTGAAATGGTGTTTTGCTGATATCAGTAAATATATATTGCTTATTTATCGATGATTGTGAAATCACAAAACATCTGTAGCTCTGTGAGTTCATATTACAATATATTTCATGATTCTGTTATTTGTATAATCAGGCTAACAATGAAATCTAGAGTTCACCTTCAACTGATCACTGCTCAGAGGGTCTATTAGGTACACAAAGAGTAACATGTTTGCTGAGATCTGTAATTGTAACAGATAAGTTCATGCTACTTGGCAAGAAAGAGACAATTTTCATCTCTTGAGAATATAAAGATGCCTATTTAACTATTTTTGTTATGTAGCCCAAAGGAGAATAAAAACAATCTAACTGCCTATATAAAGAATTTTGTAGAGTACATGTTGAAATTCCATTTTGGTTTCTGATTATTTAGAAGATAAGTCATTGTTCAAAAGTAGTTCTGGATCATGTGGGGTGATAGTTCCATCAGATACAAGTGCACAGGCCATAGTTTTGTGTAAAATAGTGTGGACAAACACTATATTCAGAAGCAGTCATATGTTGATATTCTTTCACTGAGTGAAAAAAAATAAGAATATCCAAATTGGACCAGGAAAGTAGCAATTACTATGGTCCAATCTCCCCAATGGTTCCATCAAATTATCATGGGAAAATACAGAACAAATCCTAAATTTTCTGTGTCTAAATATGCCTTCCATTTAGCAAGATTACATAGTGTTCTATTGTCTGATTAGTAACTCAACCTGTCTTATAAGTTTGCAAAGAACCTCCACAGTAGGTACTTATATGTGTCTATGTATCACCCACTAGGGAAGTGATGGTTGTTGACATGATCAGAGCAGAAGCACTAACAAGGTCTTGTAAAGTCTTGTTTAAGGCCATGTAAAGTTGTGAATTTTCATCCTTTTCCATTCCCTGATTGTATTAATCGGGCTTTGTTCCTACCTGTTTTTATGGTCTATATAGTGAGCTCAGGGCTGTGACATTATCCCACTGTTGATGAATATTTTCTGCCCTGAAATTCTGCTACCCTGTCCATTTTTTTAGTAAACTATCCCAAAAACACTATAGATGGCTTCAATGTTAAATCCCAGAATATCTCAGTAGAAATGCCTGCTTAGCTTTGACAGATAATTTCATCTTTCTAGGAAATGTTTATGGCAGTCATTTTCAATTTGGATGCACTAGGAACCCTTGGGTTGTTTTCAAAATCCAGCTGTAGCTATTCCAGACCCAATCAATTTTATTGTAATTAAAAATCAATTTTATTTTAGTTAAATCCTACTGTACTTATTCCAGAGATTCAATGAAACATAAATTCATAAAGAATAATTTAAGATTTACTAAATTTCTTTCTTTAGTTTCATTCATTAGTCCATTCAAACACTTTCACTGTATTTAAAGTCTACTACGAACCAAAGGCTGAAATGGGGACTGTGATTTATTATGTTCAATAGGGCAAATTGTTCCTTGATTCCTCTATCTTTGAGCCAGGTTAGTAGGGGCATGTATTTGATAAGCAAATAAACTATTAGCTATAAACTATAAAAAAGTAAACAGATTTCAGAGACTATAAAGAATTTGTGTAAGTATGTATTAAAAAGTATGAATACAAAAGAGATTTCTAGAAAAATAGATGAAGGAAGACCAAAGTGTAGATGTTTCAATACTACATAAAACTGGGAACATTATCACAGGAAGTAGAGGGAGGGAAGGACCTTGGGGGGAGAGAGGAGGCAGAGGGAACAAAGGAGGACAGGAACAGGTATTGGAAGGGGTCAGAAAATTGAATGAACATGTAGCAATGGGGGATGGGGAACTGGGGGTAGCCATTAGAAAGTCTGAGACTTCTGGGAAGCTCTCAGGACCCAATAATAATGACTTTAGCTGATATAGCCAACAAAGGGAAGATACAGCCTGTAGAGACCACCTCCAGTATATAGGCACAGCTCTCACTTGAGGGATAGGGCCACCCACTCATCTCAAAATTTTTAACCCAGAAATGATCCTGTCCAAAGGAAAGACAGGGACAAAATTGGAACAATCACTTAAGAAAAGACAATCCAGATATCACCTTACCTAGGGATTTATCCCATCTTCAGACACCAACCTTACCCCCAACCACCACACTATTGATGATGACAAGAAGTACTTGCTGACTGGAGCCTGGTATGGCTCTTTCTCTGAGAGTTTCTACCAGCATCTGACCAATACAGATGCAGATACTCACAGCCAAACATCAGACTGAGCAGGAGGGTCCCAATGGAGGAGCTAGGGGAAGGAATGAAGGAGATGAGGGGGAATTGTAACCCCATAGAAAGAACGATATCAACTAACTGCCCCCTCCCTAATCTCCCAGGGACTAAAGCACCAATCAAAGAGTTTACATGGAGGGCTCCAGGGCTCCAGGTACATATGTGGCAGAGGATGGCCTCATCTTACATCAATGGGATGCAAGGAGGCTTGATACCCCAGTGTAGGGGGATGCTAGAGCAGTGAGGTGGGAGTGGGTGAGTGGGTAGAAGAGCACCCACATAGAGACAAAGGGGAGGGGGAAGAAGGAAACAGGATGGAAGGATTTGTGGAGGGGTAACAGGAAACCCTCCATAGCATTTAAAATGCAAACAAATAAAATGATCAATTTTAAAAAGAGGTTTCTAGAAAAATAGATAAATCTGAGCATCTTTATAGTAATCTAAGACAGACATCAAGAAGCAAGTAATTAGTGGTTTTGGTCATTTAGCTCATGAGGAATGTAGGGTGTGTGTGTGTGTGTGTGTGTGTGTGTGTGTGTTTGTACAAGGTGGTATATGGTAATGAAGAGACCATAGAGGGGTTAGTGTATGAAAGAAATGAAGGCATATATATGAACATATGTGCATACAACTTTAAAGGCGACTTCTCCACGCCCTCCAGCCTTGCACCAGGGCAGAGGGTGACCTCCATATTGCTACCAGGACACAGCTAGAGAGGCCCAGATAGACAGACTCCAGCCGGGGCTACCATCACGCCGGTGGGTCCACCAGGCTCTCGCTACCAGGCAGGCCCAGCGCCGAGGCTCTGCAGGTCTTCTCCACGCCCTCCTACCTTGCACCAAGGCAGCTGGGAGCAGCCTGCCAGCGGCCAGTGGGTAGGCCTCCATATTGCTACCAGGACACGTCTGGAGAAGACCAGGTAGACAGATTCAATCAGGGGCTACCATCACTCGGGAGGATCCTCCAAGCTCACCCCACTAACCGGGGCAAGGGCGGCAGCTGGAGAGACATCTCCACGCTCTCTGGCCTTGCAAGAACTCGGTTGGGAACCGCCCTCCCTGAGGTCCCCTCAGCACTCACAGAGGCAGTCTCTATCTGGCAACATAGTCACCAGTAGAGAAACAACAGGTGAACCCAGCCTCGCAGGAGAATCAAACACCAGCCAGTGACAACAAGGCCAACTAACACCAGAAATAACCAGATGGCAAAAGGAAAAAGAAGGAACATTACTAACAGAAATCAAGGCAACATGACAGCATCTGAACCCAGTTCACCAACAACAGGAAGCACTGGATACCCCAAAACACCAGAAAAACAAGACTTGGAACTAAAATCACTGGTCAGGATGCTGGTAGCAGAATACACAGAAAAATCTCGTAAAGAAATAGAGGAGAAAATGGATCAAAAGTTAGAAGTCTTTACAAGGCAAACACAAAAATCACTTAAAGAAATACAGGAAAAGATAGAACAAAAAGAAGAAGAAAATAGGAAGAAAGACAAAAAACACTTAAAGAAATACAGAAGAAGGTGGGTCAACAAGTAGAAGCTATGAAAGAGGAAACACAAAAATCTATTAAAGAAATACATGAAAACAATCAAGCAAGCGAAAGATCTGAGCATATCCATCCAGGTTCTAAAAACAGAAGTAGAAACAACTAAGAAATCTCAGAGGGAGACAACATTGGAGATAGAACACCTTGGGAAGAAATCAGGGGCCATAGATGCAAATATCAACAATAGAATACAAGAAATAGAAGACAGAATCTCAGAAGCCGAAGATACCATAGGAACCATTGATTCAACAGTCAAAGAAAATACTAAATGCACAAAGGTTGTAACCCAAAACATCCAGGATATCCAGGACACAATGAGAAGACCAAAGCTAAGGATTATAGGTATAGATGAGAGTGAAGATCTACAAGTTACAGGGCCAGCAAATATCTTCTACAAAATTATGGAAGAAAACTGCCCCGACCAAAAGAGAGAGATGCCCATGAATATACAAGAAGCATATAGAACCCCAAACAGACTGGATCAGAACAGAAATACATCCCTTCACATAATAATCAAAACTCCAAATGTACTAAACAAAGAAAGAATATTAAAGGCAGCAAGAGAAAAAGGCCAAGTAACATATAAAGGAAGACCTATCAGAATAACACCAGACTTCTCAACTGAGACCATGAAAGCTAGAAGATCCTGGGGAGATGTCATGCAAACTCTAAGAGAACACAAATTTCAGCCAAAACTACTGTACCCAGCAAAACTCAATCGCCATAGATGGAGACATCAAGGTATTCCATGACAAAACGTTATCTTTCCACAAATCCAGCCCTACAAAGGATAATAGGGGGAAAACACCAAGACAAGGACAGAAACTATACCTGGGAAGAAGCAAGATAGAAACCTCCTCTCATCAAACCCAAAAGAAGATAACCTCTCGAATATAAAAATAAATAAATAAATAAATAAATAAATAAATAAATAAATATAAATGAATAAAATGATTTCAAAAATGTCTGGAGGTAATAATTACTATTCCTTAATATCTCTTAACATCAATGGACTCAATTCCCCAATAAAAAGACATAGATTAACAGACTGGATACAAAAACAGGACCCTACATTTTGCTGCATACAGGAAACACATCTCAGTGTTAAAGACAAACACTGCCTTAGAGTAAAAGGATGAAAGACAATTTTACAAGCAAATGCTCTCAGGAAACAAGCTGGAGAAGCCATTCTAATATCAGATAAAATAGACTTCCAACCTAAAGTCATCAAAAGAGACTCAGAAGGTCACTTCTTGCTGGTCAGAGGCAAAACCCACCAAGAAGAGCTCTCAATACTGAACATCTATGCTCCAAATGCAAGGGCACCCTCATTTGTAAAAGAAACCTTACTAAAGCTTAAAGCACACATTACACCTAACACAATAATTGTGGGTGACTTCAACAATCCACTCTCCTCAATGGACCGATCAGGAAAGCAGAAACTAAACAGGACACAGTGAAACTTTGGACCAATTGTATTTAACAAATATATTTAGAACATTTCATCCTAAAGCTAAAGAATATACCCTTTACTCAGCACCGCATGGTACCTCCTCCAAAATTGATCACATAATTGGTCACAAGACAGATGTCAACAAATACAAGAAGATTGAGCTAACCCCATGCCTCCTATCAGATCACCATGGAGTAAGAGTGGTCTTCAATAGCAACAAAAACAACAGAAAGCCCACATACACATGGAAACTGAACAATACTCTACTCAATGACACCTTGGTCAAGGAAGAAATAAAAAAGGAAATTAAAGACTTTTTAGAATTCAATGAAAATGAAGGTACAACCAACCCAAATCTATGGGACACAATGAAAGCAGTGCTAAGAGGAAAACTCATAGCTCTAAGTGCATCCAGAAAGAAACTGGAGAGAGCATACACTAGCAACTTAAAGGCACACCTTAAAGCCCTGGAAGAAAAAGAAGTTAATTCACACAGGAGGAGTAGAAGTCAAGAAATCACCAAACTCAGGGCTGAAATCAATCAAGTAGAAACAAAGCAAACCATACAAAGAATCAACAAGACCAGGAGCTGGTTCTTTGAGAAAATCAACAAGAGAGATAATCCCTTCACCAGACTAAACAAAGGACACAGAGACAGTATACAAATTAACAAAATTAGAAATGAAAAGGTGGACATAACAACAGAAACTGAGGAAATTCAAAAGATCATCAGATCCTACTACAAAGGTCTATACTCAAAACAACTGGAGAATCTGTAGGAAATGGACAATTTCCTAGACAGATACCAAATACCAAAATTAAATCAGCATCAAGTAGATCAGCTAAATAGTCCCATAACGCCTAAAGAAATAGAAGGGGTTATAGAAAGCCTCTCAACCAAAAAAAGTACAGGACCAGATGGTTTTAGTGCAGAATTCTACCAGACATTCAAAGAAGACATAACACCAATACTCTTCAAACTATTCCACAAAATAGAGACAGAAGGGACACTGCCCAACTCATTCTTCGAAGCCACAATTATGCTGATACCTAAACAACAAAAAGATCCAACAAAGAAAGAATACTACATTTATAAGAGAATATTTCTCTTATAAATATCGATGCAAAAATACTAAATAAAATTCTTGCCAATCGAATCCAAGAGCACATCAAAACGATCATTCACCATGATCAAGTAGGCTTCATTCCAGGGATGCAGGGATGGTTCAGTATACAGAAATCCATCAATGTAATCCACTACATAAACAAACTGAAAGAAAAAAAACACATGATCATCTCATTAGATGCTGAAAAAGCATTCGACAAAATTCAGCATCCTTTCATGCTAAAAGTCTTGGAAAGAGCAGGAATTCAAGGCCCATACCTAAACATAGTAAAAGCAATCTACAGAAAACCAGTAGCCAACATCAAAATAAATGGAGAGAATCTTGAAGCAATCCCACTAAAATCAGGCACTAGACAAGGCTGCCCTCTCTCTCCATATCTTTTCAATATAGTGCTTGAAGTTCTAGTGAGAGCAATTAGACAACATAAGGAAGTCAAAGGGATACAAATTGGAAAGGAAGAAGTCAAACTATCATTATTTGCAGACAATATGATAGTATACTTAAGTGACCCAAAAAACTCCACCAGAGAACTTCTACAGCTGATAAACAACTTCAGCAAAGTGGCTGGTTAGAAAATTAACTCAAGCAAATCAGTAGCCTTCTTGTACTCAAAGAACAAGCAGGCTGAGAAAGAAGTTAGAGAAATAACACCCTTCACAATAGCCACAAACAACATAAAGTACCTTGGCGTAACTCTAACCAAACAAGCGAAAGATCTGTATGACAGGAACTTCAAGTCCTTGATAAAAGAAATCGAAGAAGACCTCAGAAGATGGAAAAATATTTCTTGCTCCGGGATTGGCAGGATCAATATAGTAAAAATGGACATCTTGCCAAAAGCAATCTACAGATTCAATGAGATCCCCATCAAAATCCCAACTCAATTCTTCATAGATCTAGAAAGAGCAATTCTCAAATTCATCTGGATCAACAAAAAAACCTGGTATAGGTAAAACTATTCTCAACAATAAAAGAACTTCTGGGGGAAATCAATATCCCTGACCTCAAGCAGTATTACAGAGCAATTGTGTTAAAAACTGCATGGTATTGCTACAGCAACAGGCAAGTCTATCATGGAATAGGATTGAAGACCCAGAAATTAACCCACAGACTCATGGTCACTTGATCTTTGATAAAGGAACCACAACCATCCAGTGGAAAAAAGATAGCCTGTTCAACAAATGGTGCTGTTTCAACTGGAGGTCAACATGCAGAAGAATGCAAATTGACCCACTCTTATCTCCTTGTACTAAGATCAAATCCAAGTGGATCAAGGACCTCCACATAAAACCAGACACACTGAAACTATTAGAAAATAAACTTGGGAAGACTCTGGAGGACATGTACACAGGGGGAAAGTTCCTGAACAGAACACCAATAGCTTATGCTCTAAGATCAAGAATTGACAAATGGGACCTCAAAAAATTACAAAGTTTCTGTAAGGCAAAAGAAACTGTCAGAAGGACATAATGGCAACCAACAAAGTGGGAAAAGATCTTCACCAACCCCACATCCAACAGAGGGCTAATATCCAATATATACCAAGAACTCAAGAAGTTAGACCCCAAAGAACCAAATAACCCTATCAAAAACTGGTGTACATAGCTAAACAAAGAATTTTCACCAGAAGAAATTCAGATGGCCGAGAAACACCTTAAGAGATGTTCAACCTCATTAGTCATCAGGGAAATGCAAATCAAAACAACCCTGAGATTCCACCTCACACCAGTCAGAATGGCTAAGATTAAAAGCTCAAGAGACAACAAGTGCTGGCAAGGATGTGGAGAAACTCCCCCACTGCTGGTGGGATTGCAAAATGGTAAAACCGCTCTGTAAATCAGTTTGGCGGTTCCTCAGAAAATTGGACATGTCACTTCCAGAGGACCCTGGCATACCTCTCCTGGGCATATACCCAGAGGATTCCCCTGCATACAATAAAGACACATGCTCCACTATGTTTATAGCAGCCTTGTTTATAATTGCCAGAAATTGGAAGGAGCCCAAATATCCCTCAAAGGAGGAATGAATACAGAAAATGTGGTATATTTATACAATGGAATACTACTCAGCAATTAAAAATAATGAATTCATGAAATTTGTAGGTAAATGGCTAGACCTGGAAAATATCATCCTGAGTGAGTTAACCCAATCACAAAAAAATACACATGAAGTGCAATCACTGATAAGTGGATATTAATGAGCCCAGAAGCCCTAAATATTCAAGGCACAATTAGCAAGTCAAATGATTCCCAAGAAGAAGAAAGATGAGGACCCTGGGCCTGTAAAGATTGGATCCAGTTTTGTAGACCCAGAACAGAGAAATCGTGGCCAGGAGGAATGATTGGAGAATAGTTGGGGGGAGAAGAATTATGGGACTTATGGTGGGGGGGAACTGGGAAAGGGGAAAGCCTTTGGAATGTAAACATAGAATATAGAAAATAAAAATGAAAAAAAAAAAAGCTCACCTTGAGAAAGGCTTGGGGCCATACTGGGATCTGGCCAGTTAATAAAGACTTTCTATTGCCTTAAAAAAACAAACAAAAAAAAAAAACTTTAAAGGCTTTGGGTTAATTGAAGACAAAATTGAGTAAAAAAATAACAATACCAATAATTTTACTAAGAAAATATATTTTGAGCATAAAAATGTGAATATATGCCTATATATAACAGCTTATTTGCTTTATCTATATGTTTATATGTGTGAACATGTAGCACTACCCTGGCTCTATGTATATGTATGTGTATGTGTGTATGTATATGTATATAAATTAGAAGTATGCATAAATATAAACCAAAACACACATGTGTTTTTACATCACATAAACAATGTAGGAGTAAGCAGAAACAAGCTGCAAATTTCCATGGACAAAGTCCTTCTTGCTCATTCATTTCTAGGTGGATCTTTCAACCACATTTTTCCTGAGTCTCATTTTATTTAAAGATTTATTTATTTTATTTATACAAGTACACTGTCCCTGTCTTCAGACACACCAGAAGAGAGCATCGGATCTCATTACAGGTGGCTCTGAGCCACCCTGTGGTCTCTGGGAACTGAACACAGAAACTGGAAAAGCAGTCAGTGTTCTTTACAACTGGGCCATTTCCCCAGCCCCTTCCCTAAGTCTTATGCAGCAAGAAAACAGAGCTCATCCAGAAACTGTGAATATCCATCATTCTCTAGTCCTCTCAAGGCCACACTTCAAGACCATCTGACACTTTCCTTTTCCATCTTTATTGAAAGAGTAGAGGAGATATAAAATGAATGCTAAGTACCAACTCACCATGTATACACTCTCCTTTTACATCTATCTATCTATCTATCTATCTATCTATCTATCTACTTTACATCCTGATTGCTGCACATACACACACACACACACACACACACACACACACACACACACACACAGTATTCCCCTCACACAGTACCTCTCCCATACCTCAGACCCTTCTCCTCTAAAATGATGGCAGTCACCCCTGGGTATCCCCAGGGGTCACATCAAGTCTCTACAGGTTTAGGTGCACTCTCTCCCTTTGAGGCCAGACAAGGCCCCTCAGTTAGGGGAATGTATTCCTCACACAGACAACAGCTTTAGGGACAATCCCTGTCCCAGTTTTTGGGGAACCCACATAGAAACTGGGCTACATGTTTGCTACTGGGGTGGGAGGAATCAAGCCTGCAAATCTCTTTGGTCTGTAGTTCAGTCTCTGAGAGACCACAAGGATCAAGATTAGTTGACTCTGTTGGTCTTCTCTTGAAGTTCCTAGCCCTATGGTCCCTCAATTCTTCCCTCTACTCTTTCATAAGAGTCACAGAGCGTCATCTAATACTTGGCTATGGGTTTCTGCATCTGTTTTAAGTCAGCTGCTGGGCTGCCTGGTACATGTATGGAAGGTCTATCTAACAATGTGTCAGTGATAAAAGCAAATGGATCAGAGTCTCAAACTTGAAGGTGTAGTAGACAGAAAAAAAATATGTTCTAACATTGAAATTGGATGGTGTTAACTCCCAGGTACAATGCAGGCTTTGTATGATATACCAACATATCTTACAGGGAGGTCACCACCTTAGACCAAAGATCTTGTACATGGGTTGGCAAAGACAGGGAAAGATTGGGCTGGGATTGGGCTTCAGAGACCTCAAAAGTTATCCCCAGTGATACACTCCTTCCAACAAGGCCAAACCTACTCCAACAAAGCCATACCTCCTAATCCTTCAATACTCTATGGTGACCAAGCTTTCCAATAAATCTTGGGGTAGGGGGCATTATCATTGGAAACACCACACTACACCACACTGAACAAACCAGATCTCATTAGAAGTATATCATCCACCTCTCTGCTTTCAACAGTCATTTAAGCCTCTTTCCCTGGTAACCGGTAGCATTAGTTAATATTACACCACAACTGTAATATTACACCCCCATTTAAAACACATGCTTAAAAAATAGAGAAGCATACGCTATTGGTGTTCTGTTCAGGAACTTTTCCCCTGTGCCCAAGTTCTCTAGGGTCTTCCCAAGTTTCTTTTCTAATAGTTTCAGTGTGTCTGGTTTTATGTGGAGGTCCTTGATCCACTTGGAGTTGATCTTAGAGCAAAGAGATAAAAGTGGGTCAATTCGCATTCTTCTGCATGTTGACCTCCAGTTGAACCAGCACCATTTGTTGAAAAGGCTATCTTTATTCCATCGGATGGTTGTGGCTCCTTTATCAAAGATCAAGTGACCATAAGTCTGTGGGTTAATTTCAGGGTCTTCAATCCTGTTCCATTGATCTGTTTGCCTGTTGCTATACCAATACCATGCAGTTTTTAACACAATTGCTCTGTAGTACTGCTTGAAGTCAGGGATATTGATTCCCCCAGAAGTCCTTTTATTGTTGAGAATAGTTTTAGCTATCCTGGGTTTTTTGTTGCTCCAGATGAATTTGAGAATTGCTCTTTCTAGATCTATGAAGAATTGAGTTGGGATTTTGATGGGGATTGCATTGAATCTGTATATTGCTTTTGGCAAGATGGCCATTTTTACTATATTGATCCTGCCAATCCAGGAGCAAGAAATATTTTTCCATCTTCTGAGGTCTTCTTCGATTTCTTTCTTCAAGGACTTGAAGTTCCTGTTGTACAGATCTTTCGCTTGTTTGGTTAGAGTTACGCCAAGATACTTTATGTTGTTTGTGGCTATTGTGAAGGGTGTTATTTCCCTAATTTCTTTCTCAGCCTGCTTGTCCTTTGAGTACAAGAAGGCCACTGACTTGCTTGAGTTAATTTTATAACCTGCCACTTTGCTGAACAGAACACCAATAGCGTACGCACTAAGATCAAGAATCGACAAATGGGACCTCATAAAATTACAAAGTTTCTGCAAAGCAAAGGACACTGTCCGAAGGACAAAACGGCAACCAACAAAGTGGGAAAAGATCTTTACCAACCCCACATCCGACAGAGGGCTAATATCCAATATATACAAAGAACTCAAGAAGTTAGACCGCAAAGAACCAAATAACCCTATCAAAAAATGGGGCACAGAGCTAAAAAAAGAATTTTCACCAGAAGAAATTTGGATGGCCGAGAAACACCTTAAGAGATGTTCAACATCATTAGTCATCAGGGAAATGCAAATCAAAACAACCCTGAGATTCCACCTCACACCAGTCAGAATGGCTAAGATTAAAAACTCAAGAGACAACAAGTGCTGGCGAGGATGTGGAGAAAGAGGAACACTCCTCCACTGTTGGTGGGATTGCAAAATGGTAAAACCACTCTGGAAATCAGTTTGGCGGTTCCTCAGAAAATTGGGCATGTCACTTCCAGAGGACCCTGGCATACCACTCCTGGGCATATACCCAGAGGATTCCCCTACATGCAATAAAGACACATGCTCCACTATGTTTATAGCAGCCTTGTTTATAATAGCCAGAAATTGGAAGGAGCCCAAATATCCCTCAAAGGAGGAATGGATACAGAAAATGTGATATATTTATACAATGGAATACTACTCAGCAATTAAAAATAATGAATTCATGCAATTTGTAGGTAAATGGTTAGACCTGGAAAATATCATCCTGAGTGAGCTAACCCAATCACAAAAGAATGCACATGAAATGCAATCACTGATAAGTGGATATTAATGAGCCCAGAAGCACTAAATACTCAAGACACAAATAGCAAGTCAAATGATTCCCAAGAAGAAGAAAGGAGAGGACCCTGGGCATGTAAAGATTGCATCCAGTTTAGTAAAGAAACCGAGGGGGGAGGGGGAATGATTGGGGAATAGTTGGGGGGGAGAAGAACTATGGGAACTATGGTGGGTGGGAACTGGGAAAGGGGAAAGCCTTTGAAATGTAAACATAGAATATAGAAAATAAAAATAACTAAAAAAAAAATAGAGAAGCACATGTGTAGCCACCTTTGGCTACATGCTAACGGTGGGTTCTCTGGAAGGAGAGATGGGAATAAGAAGTACAGGGTGGCAAGGGAAAACACAGGCATGACTTCTTGCTCAAGACTCAACCTTTAATGCAAAGATAAAAAGGCAGGCCAAGCCCCTCCCCTGAATGCTGGAAACTGGTTCTGCTTGTTCTGCAGGAGGCTGGCGGTCAGGTGTCTGGGCTGCAATTTTTTGAGAACAATGGCCTAGACAAGGTCACACACATGGCACTATCATCTATTCATAATACTATAAATATATAAATTGTCATATTGTATCATACAAAGCCTGCATTGTTCTAAATTGCTCTAAAGTGTGAAGACTGTCTTGGTTAAGTCATTGTTACAATCTTACTGTGTGTTCTAATCACTGAATATATAAAATTGATCAAATATATTTTTTCTTTCAGCTGGAAAAATCCCTTCTAGAACTCTTTTGTGATCATTTTCTTGAATTTCATCTTTAAGTCCCCAGCTCCCAGGGACACTCTCTAGGCAATAATTCTTTCAGAGGCCCTGCAGGGAGTTTATTACTTGCAGTAAAAGAAAAAGCTCTAAAAGTTTGTATTTAGATATAACTTTATTTTCCTTGATTTTCCCTCTGAAAATAACATCTAAAAATTCATTGATTCCTTCTGAGTGTGGCAGTGGGCTGATGTTTAAGAACTACTGAAGTTTCAAAGGCATCAGCCCTGCCTATTGCAGTGAAAGTCAGGCATAATCACAGTACTCTAAATTCCTAGTTCATTGTGTTCCATCTCTCTCCATATGAGTGTGCCTTTGACATTCTTTGTCACTCTGTTCCTTTATTTATGCCTACTACATCAACATGTAGAGTCATAATGTCCCTCAAGGGAAGGTGGCCAAGAGAGCTGTAGTTGTCATTCTCAGTGGTCAAAATATCTGAGAAGTATGGAAGGGCATATTTAGCTTTACGGAGCTGGAACACTCAGTCCATCATCCATCGGAGCCTGCTTTCCTCTTTGGTTCTATGAATAGATGCAGCATCATGGCCCTAGGAGCATGGAGCAGGAGCTATTCACTTAATGGCAGACAGGAAGTATGTGGGCTGAAGATCTGGTATAAACGTCAAAAGCATAACTACAGTGATAAAATTGTTGCTGCTAGTCCTCAACAGCAATTATCAGCTTGAGAGCAAGCAGTCAGAACAGGATACCAGGGCTGGGGAACATTATAAAGTCAAATAGCAACATGGGCAAATGTTAAAAACCCTTACAAATAGTAGGTTCAGTTATCTGAGAACACAGCAGTGTTTTTCTTCTTTTATGACCACCTATCAATGTCTTGATGATTTGTAAATTTACTAAACTCTTTATTCTTAAGTAACTACTTTCATAGAATCTGGCATAACACAATGCTTATTTTTTTCTTTAAAAATTAACTGTGCATGTGAAATTAACAAATATAATGTTTAATTGTCACAGGTCCCTTTCTCTTATATTAATATCCGGTTGTTTGACTATACTGTTTTATAAAATGTGCCTGCCCATTGAAAGGGCATGTTTTCCTGATCTTGTACCAGCGACTTCTGTAGATGAATATTAGAAGATTGAAGCATAGGATGAACATGGCAAACTACCATGTGCCTCTCTGTGCTGTACCAAACTCCTGTGTCTCTGTGAGCTAACTGGGTCTGGGATTTACCTCCTGTATAACAAGTGTTTGTAAACATACTGCTTTTGTACACTGTGTTTATCCTTCGCCAAATGCTGGTTCCTCTGCCCTCACATCGTGTTTCAGTATGCACATGGCACGGTAATGCTTATGTCAAAAATCTATCTCAGGCTTGCATAAACAGTGCTCATCGTTTGTTCTCTGCCCTGTCAATAAAAGTTGATCATCCAATGGCTGGGCAGAAGAGACAATAGAGCAAGATACCCACCAACCCGTGGAGAGTGGGAGAGAGAGAAGAAGCACAGATTCAGTCACAGAGGAGGAAGGAAAAAAGACAACATGAGTTCAGCAGGAGCATGGACTGCCCTAAATGCAAATACTATGGGGATTTTGACTGGGAGGTAGCCAGATTAGATGAGAGGCTTGAAATAGATTAAATTACTACCCAAGTATTGTGGTAAAGCTTGAAAATAGATCTTGGTGTCGCTGTGTCTTTAATGGGGAATCAGCTAGAATGAGGAAAAACAGCCAGCGTATTAATTTACAACATACATTTGTATTAAAATGGCCTCTTATAGGTGTTTTGATGGCAAAACCATTTTCTATTTTGATTCCCTCATCATAGGGGCTCCTCACTGAATTGAGCAAGGGTGAAAGTTCCACACCCTGTGCTTCTGGAACCTCAAGAGAGGTCATAAATTATTGCTGGAATTGATACTACTTCAAATAGGTTAAATTTACTGAGATACAGCTCAGTGGGCGTAGGCGAGAGGTACTGAGTTCAAATTCCACCATTGCAGAATGTAGAAGTAAAAAGACAGAGATTTTAGGTTTTCCTTGCAATATCCTTGCCTGTTTCATCATCATTCTAAGGCAAATGAGAGGACTTCATGTCCCAGAGACTAGCTTGCAAAAAAGAAACTCCGGGGAGAGAAACAAAGGACTAAAATTTCAAATTTGCATGAGGAACATTATGAATTGTAGCTATTATGAATAGGACCTTAAGAAGCATAAGGGATACATATTTTCTTAAGATCCTTATTTCAATGATTTGCATAAGCATGCTGAACTAATATGATATGTTAGTCTGTGTCTATGATTTTTGAGGAACAAGTCCTTCTATCCAGCTTACTACAGTGACTGAATTTACTAATTGTAGATCTCAGTGCCTGTGCTATCCATGTTCTGTTCAGAACAGATCCATTGTCTCCTGTGCCAATGTGTTCAAGGCTATTCCCCACGTTTTCTTCTATCGGGTTCTGGGTATGTGGTTTAGGTCAGAATTTTTTTTTCTTGATTTTTATCACATTTTAAGGAAATTTGATAACAAGTATTTGGTGGTGGTTTTAAATTTCTCATACATAACCTACATATTAAAATTACTGGAATGTTAAGAGATCATTCAGTTTCTATAAGAAATCACTGGATATACAAGAATAGACATGAAGACAGGACAGGTGATGAGGAGGGTATAGTGGGAGAAAGATATGGAAAGGACTCAGTCTTTGCCCTTCAGGATTACAGTTGCATAGTCTAAGATGTATGTGAGAAAAAAATGCAGAAACATATTATCATATTGCATTACTTCTAGCAAAAGAAGAAAGGGCACACAGCAAACTCAGTTCCATGCTTCTAAGCAATGTATTTAATATGCTGTCTTCTGTGCTAGCCATTTTGAAGGTTATTTCTTTTTTCAAAAATAAATATGAAATTTTCAGGACTTGAATTTATTTTCAAAGCTCTACTATTATTGCTTGTTAGAAGGGCACACAGAGGGCACATTAAGCTAATCTGTATTTTAATGTTTGCTAAATAGTGGCACAAATAGGTTTTTTTCAGATGATGAAAATTGTTCCAGGACGTTGAACCTGCCTGTGCACCCACCAAGAATGCAGTGGAGTCTGCTTGTTGACTGTCTACCATTTGTTTATTTTTAATGTTTTTTCTTTTATTGTTGAAAATAGATTATTTTCATACAGTATTACCTGATATGATTTCCTGTTTCCCAACTCCTCCCATATCTTTTCCCATCCACCTAAGTACACACTCTTCCTTGCTTTCTCTCATTAGAAAACAGACTACTACTACTACTACTACTACTAATAATAATAATAATAATAATAATAATAGAACTACTACTAATAATAATTACATGAACAAATAAATAGGTAAATAAATGAAGTCATGGAAGCCTGAATAGGACAAAACAAATACTGCACAGTATTTGTTTTTCTTTAATTGGATATTTTATTTATTTACATTTCAAATGTTATCCCCTTTCCCAGTTTTCCCTCTGCAAACCCCATATCCCATTCCCCCTTACCCTGCGTCTATGAGGGTGCTCCTCACCCACCTATCCACTCCCACCTCATACCCTAGCATTCCTGTACACTAGGGCATCAAGCCTTCACAGGACCAAGGGCTCCCCTCCCATTGATGCCAGATAAGACCCCTTCAGTTCCTTCAGTCCTTTGCCTCTCCCATTGGGGTCCCTGTTCTCAGTCAGATGTTTAGCTGCAAGGATTCACATCTGTATTTGTCAGACACTGGCAGAGCCTCTCAGGAGACAGTTGTATCAGGCTCCTGTCGGCAAGCACTTCTTGGCATCAGCCATAGTGTCTGGGTTTGGTGTCAGCATGTGGAATGGATCACCAGGTGGGGCAGTCTCTGGATGGCCTTTCCTTCAGTCTCTGCTCTACTCTTTGTGCCTGTATTTCCTTTACACAGGAGAATTCTGGATTAAAATTTTGGAGATGGATGGGTCGGAGTCACACCTAACCTCTGGACGTGTTCTCAACAGGTTCTCCCTCCCCTTTATGGGGTATTTCAGCTAATATCATCTCTGTGGAGCCCTGGCAGGATCTTGCTTTCCTGGCATCTGGGACTTTCTGGTTACTACCCCCAGTCTCCCATCCCCCACTGCTACTGTTCAATTTCCTGAACCTCCACACATCTCTTCCATCTACACCCATACCTGATTCTTCTTTTTTCCCTCCCCATCTTCTCTTCATCGCTAGTCCTTCCCACCAATTACTTTCCTTGATTATTTTGTTCTAAACCACCTTCAGTCTGGTGGTTCCTCAGAAAATTGGACACAGTACTACCTGAGGACCCAGCTATACCACTCCTGGGCATATACCCAGAAGATTTTCCAACATGTAATAAGGACACATGCTTCACTATGTTCATAGCAGCCATATTAATAATAGCCAGAAGCAGGAAACAACCCAAATGTCCCTCAACAGAAGAATGGATACAGAAAATGTGGCATATTTACAGTGGGGTACTTCTCAGCTATTAAAAACAATGCCTTCATAAAATTCACAGGCAAATGAATGGATCTAGAAAATATAAACCTGAGTCACAAAAGAACACATGATATGCACTCACTGATAAGTGGATATTAGGCAAAGATCATGGAATAGCCATGATACAAATCAGGGACCACATGAAGCTCAGGAGTAAGAAAGATACAAGAGTGGATCTAACTTTAATCTACCAATATCACTGCTCTGGCAAAGAGTCACATTCAAAGATTTGACCCAGTGGGAATGCAGACACAGCATGCACCTTTAATCCTTCTGGCTGAAATACACATCTTTAATATCTCTGGTTAGAATAAAGACATACTTTTGGTTCACACGTTTAATCCCAATCAATCCTATCTAATTGAGAGAGAAAGTGATGAATCAGAGAAAGATTTGAGACTGATTCATGAATGAATTCTGATTAAATGATCCAGAGATAGGATATGTTTAGGTCTCATAGGAACAGCTCAGAAAAGAGAGGCTACTTTTAGAGGACTGAGGGAACCAGGCAGTGGTGGCACATGCCTTTGATCCCAGCACTTGGGAGGCAGAGACAGGTAGACTTCTGAGTTCAAGGCCAGCCTGAGCTTCAGAACAGCTAGGGCTATATGGAGAAACCCTGTTTCAGAAAACCAAAGGTAGGGGTGGGGAAGGGGAAGAATGTGCAGTTAGGTGCAGTGCAGTGCAGAGCCATGCTCTTCAGTGCCGTTGTGCTCAGTTCAGTTGGGAGCAGTTCAGTTCAAGAAGTTCAGAGCAATCTGTCCAAGCAGAACACTTCATTTAGAAGATATGAGAAACCAATTTGAATCAGTCAGCTTGGAGAGGACTTTGAGCCAGAGTAGCTGCATTGAAACAGCCAGTCATAGTTCAGAACAAGCTAGAAAGAGTGAGTTTATTCTTCAGTAAATCTCAGAGGCTGGAGCATTATCATCCTGGGTTGGTGGCTGAAAACTGAAGCCTTCAAGGTCCAGCGTTACAGAGGCACAGATTGCATGGAGGCTAGAAGCTTTCAGGCCTAGGTTTAGGTGTAGTTTAATAGAAATGCTCTGGGCTCAGCCCAAGCCATGTATTCATAAAGCTTAGGTACAGCTCTCATCTCATCCCTTCACCTGAGGAAACAAAAGTGACATTTACATTTACAAATAAACAAAAAGATAAAAACGCAACTAAAGAAAAAGGTGCAAGTATCAGATATAAACAAAGAGACATATATGCATTTGTACACATACAAATCTCATAAAGACACAAAACTGAAAGCCATAATCTATAAACAAAAGGCCTGTAAGGTAAAAATAAAGTAAAATATGAAATATGAAAGCTGAGGTAAAACAATATGAGACAAGAACCTCCAACAATGCCGTTGAGTTTGTTCTGAGCTAGCCTCTACTGCTGGGCATGAGGCCTGCCCTTATGTGTTGTTGTTTGTATACACATTAAGACAGCCTTGGAGAAAATTAATTTTTTCTTTATGAGAGGCTATCTATTAATAGCTCCTGGGTTAGGAATGAGGACTCTTGCCCACTTGTCTTCAGAAGTAGAGCCTTACCATTAGTTTATGGAATGTAACCAACCGCTTTGGCAATAGCCTTTGTTGTTTAGGGATTTCCACTGGGCCCCTTTGATCATCAACTCATTTAGCTGTAACCCATTTTTTATACATAATGTTTTGTGTAGCGGCAGGAGATGTCATTTCTGATGTCACTTTTGTTCTATGGCTTATAATTAAATAATGGAACATTTCTGAATGAAAATAATCTTTGGACAGTCACTGAGGCAGATAGGAAGCTAAGTATACTACTTCCGCTGTTGGCTCTGGTTGTGGCAATGACTCCATGATTTAGATCCCATGATGACATAACTTTGAACACAGTTGTAAGAGCCCGGTGTCCAGGTGCCATTGTCTTCCCATACTGCACCAAATATTCTTAGGTAAATTTCATTTTTAGCATTAATAAGTGGCGAGTTTACATCTATAACTTACTACTTATTAATTTTGCTATGTACCTCTTGCTGCCTGCAGCTACTGCGAACTGGGTTCCTGGAAACAGAAGTCAAGGGATGGATCGGGTAGGGTGAAAAAGAACAAGGGCCAGGACGATAGGTTACTGATCAAGGTCAAAGTTTAATGGAGGTCAGACAATTTAACAGTTTTGGGGGGAGCCCCTCCTCCCAGACTCCTGCGTGGCTTCTTTGGGTGTTGGTTCCACTGCTCAGGCAGCTGGGCAAGTCACCTGCTTAATTCAGGAATTCATAGGTCTGGAGGAACTTCACCTTCATATTGAGCACTCCACCCTAGATGGGGCAGGATTGTGAATAACACAGGAATCCCTGCTCAAAGGCTGGGAGAGGAAGTTCACCTTGACCAATGTCAAGTTCCTGCCATGTGCCAAGACACCCAAATATGGCTCTGTACATGTACCTGCTTTAAAATAAATTTATTGATGATTTATTATCACTAAGAGATGTATATTTGTATTTTACGTACAAGTATTCCCGAGGTCACATGAATATCAGGCAGAAAGGGTCTACAAATAGAAAATATTGAAGAAGTTCCACCTCAAAGACCCAAAATGATCACTTTATCCTTCCCAGAATCTACTTTATCCATTTCTATCCACTGGCAAATCTGTTGCTTCAATTTCTTATCTAAATTCTCTATCATGTGCTAAGCACTCTTACTCTAGATGGGCGAGGGAGGAAACCACCTGAGAAGATTCTTTTTAGTTACCCCTGCCCCATTTCCATGCATCACAACTCATGCCGTAAGCTGCCTCTACACTGTAGGAGACCATGGGGAACATAATTGGTTCATCAGTGTCTATGAGTAAGCACTTAAGTATGCAGTTTATGCAACACTTCATTGAGTGACCTGTGTCCAGCTCTCCAATTGGGCAAGATAATAGATTAGGGTGATAGACAGATTAGAAAAGCACTTGAGGCACAAAGATGAAGACCCAAGTTCTACCTCAAAATTCCTGTAAAATAGCCAGACAGCACATATGTCCAACTTGAGGCTGGGAAGGTGTAGACAGAAGGATTTCTGTGGTTTATTGGCCTTGTGGAATATTCAAATCAGATATTCCCAAGCCTGCTAAAGATTCATGAAATTCTTAGGCAAATGGATGGACCTATAATATATCCTTAGTGAGGTAGGGGCTTGCAGCCAACCATTGGACTGAGCACTGGGTCCCCAATGGAGGAGCTAGAGAAAGGAATGAAGGAGCTGAAGGAGTTTGCATGTATATATTATTTATAGATAATAAATTAATATAAATAAATATATGCACTCAAAATATATGGCATATAACCTAGTTTTCAGTTTAAAGACTTTTTTATTTATTCTCCAGAACAGTCATTCTATAGAGATCAAAACATTAAAGTTTTAAATAAATTTTCCACTAATAGCATTGATTAATATCAATATAAGAAATTCATGCTTTCCCTGTTCCCTTCTTTGACTTAAATTTAAAATTAATTTTAAACTAAAAATTGTTTCATCATACTTTATTTGTGTTAAGTTTTGATCATCATCCATATGATACATCCCATGGGTTCTCTTTCAGTCACATCACTGGTGTTCCTCAGAAGTAGTGAATTGGTTAGCAGTTTTCAGACACCCTGTGAGCTCCCATATGACTACACTCAACTTAAAATGAAATAAAATGTGGTGTGTGTGTGTGTGTGTGTGTGTGTGTGTGTGTCTAAAATCTATAAAGGAAAAGATGACTTTAGTATTTTTAGATGTTAAAGTAGATATGTGTCCTCAAATATGCATTGTTCACAGATATTAAAATTACAACTTCAATCTGTGAAACACAGATCATAGGACAGCAATGCTTTACAAGACAAAATGATACGGCCTATTATAGTATTTATAGTCATTTGGACAATAATGGTAACCATGGACTCTTATACTACATCCCTAGTTGGTGAAACTAGTTGGGAAGAATTAAAAGGTATGTGTAGTGGTAGATCTGTCCAATCTAGGTATGCAACTTGTATTCATATTAATTGAGTTGTGTTTTCTTTGCCCAGGCTTATTTGGGTTGGAGATTTACAGCAACAAAATGGTGCCCAACATATTGATTAGAACTCAACTAACCTGAGATAAAAGTTCACTGCCCTCAACCCCTGAATGCTGCTCAGGCAGTAATCTAGGCTGCAACAGTGTGTATTGAAGACTGACTAGGTTTGAGGAGCCTACAGAGAACAGCAGAGGTGCTCCCTCCCCCAACTCCCAGACAGAGAGCTATGGCCAGAGACAGCACCCTAGCCTGGAGCTGGACTTGAGCGGCACCCATGTAAGAATTGCAGGGAAGGACAGGTAACCCTGGAACACAACTGCCTGAGAGGTAGTTTTCAGGCAGACACAGTGAACTGATCTGGGCATCTCTCCTCCCCACCCCAAAGTCTTTTTGTGTTTGTTTACCACCCCACCCCCACCCCATCCCTATATCTAGGACAGCCAGACTGGATCTCTGGACTGCTTGCTTGCACTTTGGGTTGCTTGAGATCAGCACACAAGCTCACGCTGCCAGCTGCAACCTAAACAGGGACACAGAAGACAAGGGCTTTTCTACACTCAGCCCCTTCCTGTGAATAAAAATAATTGGGAGACAAAGGTATAAAGGGCTCTGAATCACACTTCTCCCTTTCTGTCCAATAAAAAGACTCCTATCTCAAATATAAATTGAACACAACTATTATCATTTTGTAATTTATAAGGTACAAGGTAGACCAAAATGTCCAAATCAGAAGAAACCAGAAAAAGAGATAGAAAGAGGAAAATGAAGGTGGGAGACAAAGGAGCTAGAAAAGATGCTAGAACAAAGGATGCAGCAGCTCAAAGATCAGACTGAGCAGCAGAGTGAAAATAATGAGGATTGGAAGCAAGACTTGGAGAATAACCTTTTAAAACTAATCAGTCAAAATAAAATGAACAGCAGACTAACAGAACTGCAATATAAAGAAAAATCAAAATGTGGAGGCCAAACCTTGAACAGAGAATACATACAGGAACTCAAGGATCAGGAGGAGTGACAAAAAGAGATATGAAGTGTGGACACAGACCTTAAGGGAGGAATTTAAATTTTCAATTAAGGAAAATACTCAGGTAGAGACAGAAGATAAAATTAGAGAAAGCCAACCAAAGGTTATTAGAAAGAAAACTTTAGTCTATCTGGTTAATATATAACAAAGACCTCCAGGTGATGATTATCCACAGAGTTATCAGGAATTTGAATGGCAATCTGTGGATGTGTTAGACCTGACAAAATTTAAGGAAAGTATCACCAATTTTGGAATGCATTTGCCATTTGAAAAACAAATCTTGACTTCTTGGGCTATTAAAAATAGAATAATTCCCCCAAACTAGAAAGATATGGCAAGAGCTATAGTAGAGCCTGCTGCAAATTTTCAGTGGGTCACATGATAGAGAGATGAGGTGAGGGAGATAACACAACAAAATAGAGCCAGAGATAGAGAGATTTCCACACATCAGCTGCTTGGTGAGGGTTGCTTTGCTGAGGTAGAGATGTAGGCTGTATATGATGAAGAAACTCTGGCATTGTATTGATTGTCAGCCTTAAAGGCCTGGGACAAACTTACAGAATCAGGCAAAAGACTTGAACCATTTATTCTAGTCATACAAGGTCCAACAGAAACTTTCCCTGACTTTTTCCAAAGGCTAACCACAGCTATGGAAAGAAATATATCAAATTCAGCAGCAAGAAAGGCAATAATTGAGTCTTTAGCCTTTGAAAATGCAAATGTTGCATTCAAGGAAGTAATCAGACCACTGAGGGCAAGGTCAGTGACAATAGATGAGTGGCTTGGATATACAGCTGAAGTTGGATCTTATTCACCTGATATGACTGTAACAGAAGCTGCCGCTAGACACCTAGAGATGACCTAATATTTCAAATGTTTTTATTGTGGTAAGCTGTGTCATCTCAGAAATGACTACAGGAAAAACCAAAGTAATAGCAAAAATGGGCCTATACCTTCTGGAATATGTCAAAGGTGTGGTGAAGGCTGACATTTGACTAGGGAATGTAGAGCAACAACAGACAAATGGGGCAACACCCTGCCAAAAAAATCATAGACCCCCAATGTCAGGCAGGGAGAGTTCTCTTCCTCAGGACAACTAAACATCACTGGGATCCCATTGCCTTCCTTATTGCCTAAGGAATAGCCTATCATAATGACTGATCTGAAAGACTGTTTGTTCACAATTCCTCTACATGAATGTGATAAGGAAAGGTTTGCTTTCTTAGTACCTAACTTCAATAGAGTTTTCCCAATAAAGATATATAATTGGAAAGTCCTTCCACAAGGAATGTTAAATAGCCCTATCTTATGTCAATATTTTGTACAACAGCCATTGGAGATGATTCACAGTTTAACCAATCTACTATTTATCATTATATGGATGACATCTTTTATTGGCTGATCCAGATATAAATATCGTGGAAAAAAATGCTTGAGGAAGTTAAAAACAAAGAAAAAAAAAACCTTGCCTTTCTGGGATTTCAAATCACCCCTGGAAAAGTACAAAGAAAGGATTCTATTAATTATCTAGGGTATAAAATAAGTCTGCAAAGGTAACAGTTTTGCCACAAAAGGTGCAAATTAGAAGAAACCAGTTAAGAACCCTTAATGATTTTTCAGAAGATACTGGAAGATTTCAACTGGCTGCAGCCTGCAAATGGCTTGGTGACTCAAGGGCTATGCAATTTATTTCAAACCTTATAAGGTGGTAAAGATTTAAATAGTCCAAGGAAATTTATCAGCTGATACTAAGAAGGAGTTAGCTTTGGTAGAAAGGAAATTGCAGGATACACATCTAGATCATATTGACCCAAAGATAGCCTGCATCTTAGTTATCTTACCTTCTACTCATTCCCTTATAGGCATTATTATGAAGAAGGAAGATTATATCTTAGAATGGATATTTTTAGCACATAAACAGAGTAAGAAATTAAAAACCTACATTGAGAAAGTCTCTGAATTGATACTAAAAGGAAAAATGGGATCCAGCTGAAATTGTAGTAACTTTTACTAATGCAGAAATTGCCTCATCATGAGCACAAGATGAACACTGGCAAAGAGCATGCAGTAACTTCTTGGGAGAGATTAACAATAGGTACCATAAAAGCAAGCAGCTTCAGTTCATAAAAAAACCTAATTGTATTCTCCCTTATAAAATAAAGGGAACTCCAATAACTGGAACCTCTACATTTTACACTGATGGCAGTAAATCAGGAAAGGCAGAATATAAATCAGAATATGTAAGTAAGGTGATTGAGAGTGCCTATAAGTCAAGTCAAAAACCTGAATTATATGCAATAGTCATCATGTTGTCAGATTTTCAAGAGTCTCAATATAGTAACTGACTCTCAATATGCAGAAAGGATTGTTTTACACACAGAGACTCCTGAACTTATTCAGGATGATTCTGAATTACCTTCACTATTTATTCAGCTAAAACAAATGATCAGAAATAGGAGTCATCCACTATATATAATGCACATAAGATCCCATACAACTCTTTCAGGCCTTCTGGAGCAAGGTAATATTGAAATTGACCAGTTATTGATAGGAAGTGTATTAGAGGCTTCATAATTCCATAAAAAAAACACTGTGTTAACAGCAAAGGTTTAAAGAAAGAAGTTTTTCTATCATTTGGCAACAAGCCGAGGAAATTTTGAGGTAATCCTACTTGCTCATTATATAACCAAACACCATTACCTATAGGAATTAACCCTAAGGGTACCCAAAAAATGACATTTGGCAAATGGATGTCTCTCACTTTACAGAGTTTGGTAAACTGAAACATGTGCACAATACTATGAACATATATTCAGGATTTCAATGGGCAACTGCATTAGCATCAATAAAGGTTGATTCTGTAACTATACTTTTGTTAGAAGTTATGGCCATTATGGGAATACCCACACAAATTGAAACAGACAATGGTCATGTGTATATCTAATAAAATGAAGCAGTTTTGTTTTGTTTTGTTTTGTTTTGTTTTGTTTTGTTTTGTTTTTTGGTTTTCTGAGACAGGGTTTCTCTGTATAGCCCCGGCTATCCTGGAACTCACTCTGTAGACCAGGCTGGCCTCGAACTCAGAAATCCTCCTGCCTCTGCCTCCTAAGTGCTGGGATTACAGGTGTGCGCCAACATGCCTGGCTAGTTTTTTTTTTTAATATTATAAAATAAAACATGTTACAGGCATATCACACGATCCTACTGAATAAGCAATTGTAGAAAGATCTAATAAAACTCTAAAAGAGATGGTTAATCATGAACAAGAAGCAAGTTGAGGAGGAAAGGGTTTATTCAGCTTACACTTCCATGTTGTCATTCATCACCAAAGGAAGTCAGGACTGGAACTCAAGCAAGTCAGGAAGCAGGAGCTGATGCAGAGTCCATGGAAGCATGTTACTTACTGGATTGCTTCCCCTGGCTTCCTCAGCTTCTTATTCCCTGGGACATCAGTGAGAGGAATGGCCCTTGGACTTAAGGGGGTTCAATGCCCCAGTGTAGGGGAATGCCAGGGCTTGAAGGCAGGAGTGAGTGGATGGGTAGAGGAGCACCATCATAGAAGTAGTGAGAGGAGGGATGGGATATGGAGTTTCTGGAGGGGAGACCTGGAAAGGGGAGAACAAGAATAAGAAGACTAGGGAATAAGACTACTAGCCCAGGGATGGCGTCACCCACAAGGGGCCCTCTCCTCTTGATCACTAATTGAGAAAATGCCTTATATCTGGATCTCATGGAGGCATTTCCTCAACCGAAGCTCCTTTCTCTGTGATAAGTCCAGCTTGTGTCAAGTTGACACAAAACCAGCTGGTACCATTAACCCCTTGTCAACTTGACACACAAACGCATTACTATTAAGCCTCAACCCTTGTCTTTATTTATCTCTAAGATCTAAATAACTTTAAAAGTTCCACAGTCTTGTATGTTAAAAGTTTAATCTCTTTAAAAATACCTAATATCTTTTAAAAATTAAAGTCTTATTATACTTAAAAGTCTCTTAACTGTGGCCTTTTTTTGAAGGAGTTGGAGAAGGGACTGAATGAGCTCAGGGGGTTTGCAGCCCCATGGAGGGAGCAACAGTGTCAAATGGCTCCCTCAAATCTGATCCCCCCAAATCTCCTGGGGACTGGACCACCAACTAAATAGTACACATGGAAGGGATATATGGCTCTGGCTGCATATGTGGCAGAGGATGGCCTTGTTGGACATCAGTGAGAGGAATGGCCCTTGGACCTAAGGGGGTTCAATGCCCCAGTGTAGGGGAATGCCAAGGCTTGAAGGCAGGAGTGAGTGGATGGATAGAGGAGCACCATCATAGAAGTAGGGGGAGGAGGGATGGGATATGGGGTTTCTGGAGAGGAGACCTGGAAAGGGGAGAACATTTGGGTAAATAAAGAAAATATCCACTAAAAGGAAAAATAAAAAAAGAGAGAGGAGATTCTGTCTGCTAAAGATGTAGGCATTGCGAGGCCAGACCAGAGCAGTGCTGGAGAGCTTGCCCTGGTGATGTGTAGTTAGGGGAGAGCCAGTGTACTGACAAACTCAGCAACCACCCAGACTGAGATCCAGGGCTCTCAGTTAGGGCACCCACAAATCCATATCATCTGAGAATATTTGGAAGACATGAAAGGACCAATCCTGCTGATCCAAAGCTGCATGACCTTTGTGACACAAGGCAACAACAGGATAGCTGGGAGTAGTCCTGATGTAGATCCAATGTTGATGATGTCATGGAAACCAGAGAACTCGAACCAGACCAATTACTCATTGCAATGAACATTTGCAAGTGAAGATATGTGAACAGTGGGATATAGTGTGGGACACACTGTGATATACTACAGCTTCCATGATGAGATATTTTCTATGTGTGGTTTTGTATTTGGTTTTGGTGGTGGTGGTTGTGGTTGTGGTGGTGATGGTGGTAGTGGTGGTGTGTGTGAGTGTGTGTGTGTGTGTGTGTGTGTGTGTGTGTGTGTTTCTGTGTGTCTGTGTGTGTGTGTTCAGAAGTTTCTAAGGGCAAAGGGCAGATATGAGGGGATGGGTGATGAGCAGGACTGAGGTGCATAATTTGAAACTCATAAAGTATCAATAAATATTTACAAAAAACCACTATTGCCCCAATGCCATTCCTGCTTGCCCGCTCCCATGATTTTTACCATGATGGTCATAAACTCTAACCCTATGAAACATGAATCCTCAAATAGTTTGTGTCTTCTGTAATTTTCCTTGTTCAAAGTGTCTTACCACAGGGACAGAAGATAACAAAACCATTATTGTTGCTCATGAACCTGAAGATGAAGCAATGTTGATGATAATAATGAGGAAGGTTTGCAGATTTTGTAGTTGTCCATTACAAAACTGTCTTGTTGGGAGAAAAGAACAAAATATAAATAGAGTACAGACACTCGCAGATATTTACTTCAACACAAACTCTGTTCACGCTTAGTTATTATATAAATCAGAGGATGACCACTCAATACGTGGGAAACATGATTAAATAGATCATTGGCACTACATGCTTTCTGAATTTCAACTGCAGGCTTTGATTCCAGAGGAGACAAAGTGTTTCTGTCTCCTCACATCGTTAAGTTATGTGAACTCAGAATGAGGCACAGAGTCCAGAGCATGTCAACAATGACATTTTTACTTTTTTCTTCTTCTTTATCACTAATGACATGAGGTAATATTATACCACATCATTAATCAGAAGCTACTTGGTTTTAATAAAATGTAGTGTTGATTAGTGGAGGAATTGTTTTAAAGCTGTCAGAATATTTAAATAAAATAGATATTTGCTGGTGGGATTGCAAATTTACAACTACTCTGGAAATCAGTCTGTTTGTTTCTCTCAAAATTGCAAATAGCTCTACCTGAAGACCCTGTTATACTGCTCCTGGCATATACCCCAAAGATCTTCTACAAGGACACATGCTCTACTATGTGCATAGCAGTTTTATTTGTAATAACCAGAAACTGGAAACAACCTAGATGTTCCTCAACCAAAGAATGGATATGGAAAATGTGATTTATTTACATAACAGAATACTATTCATCTATTAAAAACAAGGACATCATGCATGAATTTTGCAGCAAATGGATGGAAGTAGAAAATATCATCCTGAGAGAGATAATCCAGGATGCAAGGTATGTACTCACTGATAAGTGGATGTTAGCCATAAAGTACAGTATACTCATGATACAACCCACAGACTCTGACACTACTAATGTTACTAATGCTACTGTCTGTTATGCTTGCACACAGTAACCTAGAATAAAAGTCCTCTGGGAAGCTATACCCAGCAGTTGACTGAAACATGCATATACCCACAGCCAAACATTGGTCAGAGGTCAGGGACTCTTATGGAAGAATTTGGGAACAAATGAAGGTCCTGAAGGGGATAGAAAATCCACAGGAAGACCAACAGAATCAACTACTCCTGACCCTTGGAAGCCCTCAGAGACTGAACCGCCAGCCAAAGAATATTCAGGGGCTGGACTGAGGTCCTGACACATAGGGCTTCCATGTATGGCCCCAGTGGGAGAAGATGCACCTAGTGCAGTAGAGACTTGATGCCCTATGGTGAGGTATACACAGGGGGTACCCCACTCTCTCAGGAGAGAAGGGGAGAGGGAATGAGTGAATGGACTCTAAGGGGACACTGTAAGAGAGGACGGTATTGGGATAGAAATAAATAAGCTAATTTAAAAAATAAACTTTTTTTAATTTAGGCACTGTTTAGTGAAGAACTAAACATAAAAATTAATACATATTTGCACTAACATCTCTTTAACCCTTTCCTTATTTCAAAATTATAACTTTGGCCAAATGCTGTGGACATGCCTGCATGGTCGTATCTACTTAGGAGACTTAGGCAGTACAGTTATTTGAGGAGGAACATTGTAAAGCAGCCTGAACAACATAACACAGTCTTGACATATGTGACAAAATAGGGGTTGTGTTTGTAGGTCAGTGGCTAGGTGTTTGAGGGTAAATTCCAGGCTCTCTGCTTAATACACAGTGCCAAGGAAAAAATATATGACAGATGATAACAGCATTTTCATGTTTAATAATGCTCATAATTTATGTATACATATAATTAGTTCCCTCTATAAGAAAGTGTGTGACATTTTTTAAATTAGTCATGTAATTATATTTCCACATTCGTTATTCACTGTCAAATATCCTTTTCAGTCTGACAAACATGATACAAGGGATATGACCATAGTTAATATTTGAAGGCTAATAGTATAAATAACAACTATAATTAAGAGTCTTTAGCAATTTTTTAGACACTGTTCCTACTTTTTTAATTGGAAAAGCTATTTTGGAGAAATCTAGGGTCAGTATTAATACCTACCTGAAGCATCAAATTCCTTATAAACCAATCATCTTGCCGATAGGTCTGCCTACACACTACCCACAAATTCTATTGCCGTGTATGTGTGTGTGTGTGTGTGTGTGTGTGTGTGTGTGTGTGTGTGTGTATGCCTGCCCTTAAATTTCTGGATTTAGAAATCCTTTTGTCCGGGCCTCCTAACTCTTTGGAGATACAGATGCATGTCACCATGGCTGATTAGACATATATTATTTGAGTTTAATGATATCTCACTTTATTCTGAAAATCCCTAGAATAAGAATAGAAATATCTCTACCCAGGTATCATATGTTCCTCATCAGATGATATTAAGCCAAACAGAATATTAAATGTTATCTTTTGTGGGGAGCCGACGGCGCAAACATCCTGCTGGCGTGAAGTAATCAAGTCAGTGCGCAGGTGCTGGGTAGTTTACCATCCCTTGGTCTCCGCCTCTCCCGAGCTGCAGCCAATCAGGGGATGACACATCCGAGGGGTTGCAGCCTATATAAGGGATGGGCTTCTGGGTGTTTGGGTCTCTGCTCTGTAGGCTTATGCTCTCCCTCTCAAGAGCATTAAAGCTTTGCTGCAGAAGGATCTTGAGTGTGCTGCGTCGTTCTTGCTGGCGAGACGGTAGCGCGGGACAATCTTTAAAATGCTTGATAAAATTTCCACCAAATATAATAACTGCAAAGAACTCCTTCCAGAATCCAGGCAAATTAGAAATATCCTTAAATAAACAACAATTCAGAGAATTCATTTCCCAAGATAGACTTTGTAAGCAATGTCAAAGGAAACTTCTCAAGTAGAATGAAAATGATTCCAGACAGAGATTTGCATCAACACAGAAGATGAACAGTTTCAAGAAGATAAGTATATTAAATAATACAAATACCCATTCTAAGTGTATAGTTACCTAAGGAAAAGAAATCCTTTGCCTTAAATAAAAAATCTTTCACTATGATCTCATTGCACTTTTGCCTTGTAGAAGTAGTCACAGCCTGTAGCTGGCATCTGGCTTATGGATGGATCTAACCAAGGACCTGGTTATAGCTAGAATATAGCTATATACTTCTTCAATCTGTTCGTTTAGGACAGAGGACCTGGTAAAAGCTGGGTAGATGGATATCTGTAACCTTCTAGACCAGTCTGCAATGGGAGGTAATCTTTGACTTAATCAGTAAAGCTGTCCAACCTTCTAGTACAAGATCTGGGTTAGGTATATATTTAGTCTCCATCAACCTCATGAAAATGTCATTCTGCTTCCATGTATTGATAATGTTTCCAGAAGGTCACCAAAGTCTTGTGACTAAAAATATTGTCTTTATTGAGGAGTATTATACTAAAGATAAGAATGATGGGAGATTTCGTGTGTGTGTGTGTGTGTGTGTGTGTGTGTGTGTGTGTGTGTGGTCCTGGGACATCAGGTGACCAAGCAGTCAGAACTTCTCATTAGGAGCTGTCCTGTATTTAACTCACCAAATACAGCAGCTTGCATGAGCTTTTCATTGTAACTCTGAATGTCCTACATATGATGAAAATCTAAGTAGGAAAAAAAATCACCTAAAAAATTACTTGTCTCTCCAAGAATTGGGATGAGGGGCATTCTTTATGTCTTGTGAGCATGAAGCAAGAAAACATTATCATTGTTGCAATAGCAGATTATGACCATCTGGAGGACATATTGCCACTATAATGTGATAGGAACAGAGAAGCATGGGTGTAATGAGAACTAGCCTCTTGGGTCCCTGTTACTGTCTCACCCTATTGATTGTAAACAGGCAGAAGCAACACCTGTGGCTGAGTTGCTATGATGATTAATCCTGACTGTCAACTAAATTGGATCAGGCGTCAACTGAAACACAAACATCTGGACACATCTGTGAGGGCAATTCCTAGAAGGGCTGAACCAGTAGAAAGCCTGTCCCCAGAATGTGCAAAACTTTCTCTCAGCAGTAGAGTCAGCAAGGGGTCTTGGGGAGAGCACTAATCTTTACCTGCCAAACTTGATTCTTGTTGGTTAATGCATCTGTATATTTATTCTTGGTACTATCCTTTGCTTTTATCAGAGCCCAGACTATGTGGTCCTTGAATATGAACTGAAGATCAGCAGCTCTGCAGAAACCCCCCAGGCCTTCAGAGCAGCCTGAGACTCTGGCACCATCCAGAGCTACAGAGCTTCCAGGCTCTCAGCTTCCCTCGTGTGAAGACAGCACTGTTGAACTATCTGGGTGTAAATTTGTAAGCCAGTTTTCAACAAATCTCCTTTCTGTAACACAGAAATGTTTCCTTCGGCTCTGTCTCAACAAAGAACTCTGAATAAAACAGTGGGGGACCAGAGAGTTGACCTTTTCAGACATGCAGGTCTGTTTGAGCTACTGGATAATTGTGTGGGGTCAAGAGACACCTAGCTGAGACTGAGGTGTGTACATAAACAATGAGAGACTACCAGATGGTTCAACACCCAGGATGACCTCCAGGGGCATCCTCCAACAGAGTTCACAGAGGCCCATGCTATAACTTCTTAAAATCCATAACTTTCCCTATCCAATGGTAACTTTTAACCATTTGAAACAACAAATGGTGTCACTCATCTTGGACGTATTAGCTTAAGAGACTATGGAAAGACTTCTCCAGAGCTACAAAGGAAGGGGGACCTGCAGAGTTCAGCAGGCAGCTTGAAAGGAACAAAGTGTTGCAACATGCTAGATCTCTTTCATTACGAGGGGTTATTTCTCAGCTGCTGTGGGAGCCACTAACAAGTATCAATCAAATGGTTTTCTTGTTTCTTGAATTTTTTTTGTTCCTTTTTGAAATTACCTTGACTGGAGAAGGCAGTTTTATTCAAGGTCACACCTATTTGTAAGAAAAAATCCATGGCTATGGCTGATGGATGGTTGGGTTATAAAAGCCTGAACATTTTGTCAAATGGAATAAATGCTGTCCCTGTTTCAGGGCTCCTCATAAAGTAAGCCAATGGCTCCAGGAAACCCTGCTTCCAAACTCAAATGGTCCTTTGTCCTCTGTGGCTACCTTCCACAAATGCTGCCCCGAATTATTTTTAAATGGGACTGGAAACACGGGTCTCCAACTCAGCATTATTCCCTGGGAACCTGCATGAAACACAGATCATGTTTCTGGCCATTGTTTTCATTCTCTCTGCTTCTGTTCACAACAATGCTCTGCATGACTCAAATCTGAAGCCTTTCTTCTGGCAGCAGTAACTACCTATTGCCCTTCCTGTTCTTTTGGGTGATGCCTATCCACAGCCTACATTGTATCACTTGAATGAAATTTTTTAAACATCCTTGAAAAATACGTACATTTATACTAAGCAACTTGATCATATCCATCCACCACCTCCTCCTTCCAACTAGTCACCTCAACCCCTTCTCCCTCCTAGATTCCTAGCTTCGTTTTTAAGTTGATAACCCATGAATTCAGTCAGGGCTGTCTTTATATACATGTGGTAACCCATTAGGGAAATTGTTTTCCACCTTCCTAATGCTGCAATCCTTTAAAACAGTTCCTCTTCTTGTGGTGACCGCCAACCATAAAATTATTTGTGTTGCTACATCATAACTCATTTTGCTACATAATGTAAATAATTATGAACCATAATGTAAATGTCTGATATGCAGGATATCTAATATGAGACATCTCCAGGGATCCTGACTCACAGGTTGAAAACCACTGAGCTGGAAGATACTGGAAGATACCAGTGGACCACATCACCAAAGATGAATGACTCTCCATCTCTTGGCAACTATAAACTGCCAATATCTCCTCCAACACGGATGGAGCCTCTGAGCACCCTACCACCATTCATGCTAAAATTTGTCTGGCTTTATCGTTGCAGATCTTGATCAGATAGCCACATCTGGCAAGAGCTGATTTGTGAAACAGCTTGCTATGTCCAGAACTTAAGACTTTACAGCTCTACTCTCTATCTGGCCCTCTTTCTCAACGTCCCTGAGCCTTAGGTGTTGGAGACTGATATGGATGGCCTATCCACAGCTGAGTAGTCTGTTATTATTACTCATCACACTGAACAGTTGTAAGTCTCTGTGTAAATCACCACCACTGCATGTTAAACCAAAGCTGAAAGCAACACAATTCTATGAACATAAACATAAATATTAAGAATATGCATTGACAGTTTATCCTGTCTACAGGAAATCCAGGGACAGGGGATAGAGCAGAGACTAAGGGAATGGCCAACCAGTCACTGTCTCAACTTGAGAGCCATCCCACAGGAAAGCACCAATCCCTGACACTATCATTGATACTATATTATGCTTGCAAACGGGAGCATGTTGTTCTCTGATAGGCTCCACCCTGAGCTGACTCAGGCAGATACAGATACCCACAGCCAAACAGAGAATGATATTGGGGATTCTTATGGAAGAATAGGAGCGAAGATTGCAGGCCCAGTAGGGGATAGAAACTCCACAGAAAGAGCAACAGAGTCAACTAACCTAGACCCTTGGGGCTCCCAGAGTCTGAATTACCAAATAAAAGAGCATACATGGCCTGGACCTAGTCCTTCCTGCACCTAAGTAGCAGATGTGCAATTTGATCTTCATGTGGGTTCTGAACAACTGAAGCAGGGGTTGGGATATCCCAAAAGCTGTTGCCTGTCCATGGGATACGTTTCTCTAGCAGGACTGCCTTTTCTGGCCTCACAGAGACTGGATGTGCCAGAGAAGAAAGCTAATTAAAAGTTGATTTTTTTCCTATAGACTCTATCCAAAGTGAATTTATTACAAAAGAGAGTTTCATCGTTTGGTAATGATGGAAAACAAAGAGGAAAGGAAATGGCCTGTGTGGTTTCAGGCGCCTCTGGGGCCTCATTTGCCAATAACTTGTTGGGAGGCAATCTGTGGCTGGCACTAAAATTTTCATT
Organism: Apodemus agrarius; assembly: GCA_964023405.1. Lineage (NCBI taxonomy): Eukaryota > Metazoa > Chordata > Mammalia > Rodentia > Muridae > Apodemus > Apodemus agrarius. Next base: position 10,127,543 of record OZ030020.1, on the reverse strand, counting down.
TAATAAACCATGTCTCTTAGGAATAACACTATCTTCCTATGCAGGAAACTATTCCTCAAATTCATATATAAATAAACATAAATACATATAAAATTCATACATATTACATATTATACAAATATATAAAATTCATATGTAATATATTATATATTTATTTATATGTGTATTTATAGTATACATTACATATAAACACACATATATGAAATATAGAAGTGGATTAACAAGGTTTTTCATGTGTTGTAAATTTAGGCAAATTTATTCTGTATCCTTTGGGCTCTTCATTTCCTATTACTATTAAAACTTTAATGCCAAGTATATACATTCCACTCCTTTTATATCATCTGTAGTCTGATGTATTCTTGTGCTTAATCTTCTCCCTGGATTGGAAGATTGTAAGTTCCCACAAAATTTCACAAGTACCCACTTACAGTGCTACAATAACCACTTTTAAGAATGGCTGGTGGAAGCCAACAGCAGCACAGGAAGCAGAAGGCAAACCGGTTCCCTCATATTGCAGTTTGGTTGTGAGGATTAAATGGGTGTTTGCAGAAATATTACATTTTCCTTTCATGTATTGAGAGCTATGGAACTGTAGCAATAATGACTCTGCATTGCGGGCTGTAGTCTTGTATAATAATTAGTATTTTTTGACTTGACGTCACACAGTTAAGAGAAGTGGGAACCTCAACTGAGAAAATGTCTCCATCAAAGTTGGCCTGTAGTTACGTCTGTAGGGCTTTTTGTCCTGTGTGATTAGCTATTAATGTGGGAGGGCCCAGCACACTATGGGTAATGTTATTCTTGAGGTGGTCCTCTGTTGTATAAGAAAGCAAGCTTAGACAGATATGGGGACCAAAACTGCAAACAACATTACATGGTCTCTATTTCAATTCCTGCCTCCAGATTCCTACCTTGAGTTTCTGCCCTGACTTTACTTCATGATGGACTACAAGTTGTACCAAGTTGTAAAGCCTCTTCCTTCAAAGTTGCTTTAAGTCTTGGTGTCAACCATATGATAGAAAGCAAACCAGATCATATTGTGTAGTAGAGATTCCAGAGTAAAGAGGAAGCATTCAAACCATGGTTCTGCCAGTCTCATAATGACCAGGGACAAGTAAGTAAGTAAGTGCTTTCTATGATGTTTTCTGGTTTCTATAAAGTGACCACTGTAGTCTGCCTTTCTTAAGGCTTATTGGGATTAAGTAGTCAAGGTAAGGGCACTTCAAACCACACAAGGCAAAGGATAACCAAAACAAATAAAAAAGAAAAGCTCTCCATGATTTCTGTTCTAGTTGAAATATATTTTCATTATTAAGTCTAGTGTTATAGTAGCTAGGCAAATATTCTTGAAAACTGGCCAGTGAATGTGGAATGGAAGATTCTAGTGTGGTTTCCCGATAATTACTTAAGTAAAAATAAGTTAGTTTCTCATTCATGAAGAACTATGACAAACACACTGAAAAACATTAAGGATTACCAGATTATTCCATGACTTATAGAACAACAACAAATTAGAAATTGTTGCCAAATTATTAGAAAATGTTAAACTAAGTAAGTTAGGAATATGTTTTAGGGTATTACTGCTGTGAATAGACACCATGACCCTTATAAAACAACATTTAATTGGGGCTGACTTATAGGTTCAGAGGTTCAGTCTATTATCATCAAGACAGGAGCATGGCAGCATCCAAGTAGGCATGGTACAGGAGGAGCTGAGAGTTCTACATCTTCATACAGGCTGCTAGCAAAATACTGACTTCCAGGGAGCTAGAATGAAGGCCTTCAATCCCACAACCACAGTGACACACCTACTCCAGACAAAGCCAGACCTACTCCAACAGAACCATACCTTCTAATAGTGTCACAAGCTGGACTAAGCATATATAAACTGTAACACAAAATGCACACATAAAGGCCAAGTCATATTTATAAAGAATTACAGTTACCTGATAGAAAATGTTAAGCAATTTAAAGGAAATAGCTTGTCCCAAATTCCTAATTTGAAATATATTTTAAACTTTCAATTCTATGTTCACAAACACAGATGACTCTATTGGTCCTATGTAACATGATAACAGTGAATATAAGGGTTTTCTAATATCACACTTTAATATTCTTCAAAACTTACACAAGAGGGAGTAGTCATGTTTCCATTTCCATTGTAAATCATGGTGAGGAGATGAAAATATCTGACACATTTTCTGCTAATCATTCTAACATGGTCTGAGAAAATAGAAAGTATGCTGTTGATATCACTGTCGTATGATAATTCTCAAAATAGGGTTGGGGATGTGTAAATACTAGCATTATTGGCTTATCTGTTTAGAAGACTGAGAAGTATTTGGGGAGACTTAGAAAAGAAAAATGGAGTTACTGCACTACAAATGTTTATTAGTGACATGATAATTTACTATACACACAAAACCTTGACATGACCTGTAACACTCATGCCAATACAACCAGCTCACCCTTGATTTAAATATCTCTCTACAGCAACCCTGTTTACATTGAATGATTTCTTCAGGAAGTTTATATTTCCATAGGAACCAAGAGCCTTCGCAAATCCACACTGGTCTTTCACTAAAGGAAAATAATTTAAGTCAAAGTAACGACAATAGAAGATCCTGTAAACAACACATTTTAGGAACAGATTAGTTAAGTCATAAAATCCAGGCACGAAGCCTATCATTTCAGATTGAAATAGATTATTATAAAATGTAATAGAGTTTAACTTTACTTTTGTCTGAAGAGCAAGTCAAGCAAGACATAAGGGTGAAAAAAATGTTTGAATTATTAAGAGAAATCGTTAGAACAGTAAAAGGAGCATTAATCTCACTTAAGTCTCATTTGTACATCTTCCCACTTAAGACTGGCCATCCATTTAAGAAGTAAAGTTGGTGTAATTTAGGATGCAGAAGACCAGTGAGATAGCTTTGGGAAGGAGGAGTGTTGCCAAGCTTGAACACATGAGTTTGATCCCAGAAAGCACAAGGTGAAAGGAGAAAACTGACTCCCATAAGTTGTGCACACACAAGCACACATTTACACAACCTACAAAACATTTAAAGGTGTGCAGAAATGGCTCAAAATAGTACATGTTTCATTATGATATGCACAATAATGTTTAAAACAATAAAAATAAGCCAGGAATATGCTAGTTGACAAAATCAAAATTACAGCAATTCTAGCAACTACTTTATAAATTAATGATTTGCATTTACAAATCCATTCGCTAAAAAGCATGGACATCCCCTGCCTGAACTGAGTTTGAGATGTATCTTACATCTTGGTAACAATAGTAGAGATGTCTGATGGGTAGAATATCAGATATCCTGATATTAATTGAAGATAATACTTCTTTTTATTTGGGGAAAAATGTTATTCCACGAGGAGTAAAAGGTTTTCTTTTTATCATATTCAAATTATGATTCTGAGTTTAGTGATAAGGAAAATACCCTTTGATATGGCTTGCATATGCACTATATGGTTAATATGATATTAATCTTCCAAGGTACAATGTCAAGGAAATTTACCTTCAAGATAATTCTAGTTTGCTTTCTATTGCGCTGATAAATACCAGAACACAGAGCAAGTTGGGGAAGGAAAGATTTATTTGGCTCTCACTTCCAGTGTATAATACTTCATTGGGAGAAGTCAGGACAGGAAACTGGAGGCAGGAATTTAAGCAGAGACCATGTAGGAGTACTGTTTAATGGCTTGCTTACTTGGGTTTGCTTCGCTACATTTTACTCACCCCAGTTTACCTATCTAGGGATGTATGGCTGTAGGTTGGACTCTCCTACATAAATCAGTAATAAGAAAATGCCCCTTTACTTCAGCCCCTGCTCCACATGTTGTCTCCCTTATTGCTCCTATGAGTATTTTGTTCCCTTTCTTAGAGGAACCAAAGCAACCTTACTTAAGTTCTTCTTCTTGAGCTTCCTGTGTTGGGTCAATTGCAACTTGTTTATTTTGAGCTTTTGCACTAACTTCCACTTATTAGTGGGGATTCATCCTATAAACAGTCAACAAACCCAAACACTACTAAGGACAACAAGAAGTGTATACCAAAAGGAGCAATGGTTGTCTCCAGAAGGGCCCTGCCAGAGCCTACAAATACAGAGGCAGATGCTAGCAACCAACTATTGGACTGGGCATGGGGTCCCCAATGGAGGAGCTGGAGGGACGTTCAGAAGAGCTGAAGGGGCTTACAGCCCCATGGGAAGAACAATGATTTTGGCCACCCTGATGCCCCAAGACTCCCAGGGACTGAACTATCAACTAAGGGGCACACATGGTTCCAGCCAAAAATGTGGCAGAGGAAGGCCTTGTTGGGCATCAGTGGGAGGAATGGTCCTTGGTCAGGTAAAGGCTCAACAGAGGCCCCAACAAAGGGAAACGGAGGTGGGGAGGAGGGAGTGTGTTGGGTAGAGGGGCTTATACGTGGAGGCAGAGGGAGGGAGGAGGGGTTGGGGGTCTTGGCGGAGGGGGGAAATTGGGAAAGGTTTTACCTGGCAATGTAAATGAAGATGATATTCAATAAAAATAAAGAAAAAAAAATGCCCCCATAGACTTGCCCCTAGGCAAACCTTATGGGAACAGTTATTCAATTAAAGTTCCCTGTCCCAGGTGTGTCAACATGACATTCAGTTAGATGTCACAAAAGATAATTAATTGGGTTGTGAGCTTCTTGCCATCATTGAGTTAATGTCACTATCATGATGCAAGTTAGCTATGGCAAGAGTAGGTTTGTAGTTAAACCAAATCCCTCTCCTTCTCTCTTTCTCTCTCTTTACCCCTGTCCCTCTTCCTCTCCCATGGGGTAGAAATGACTGTTGTTTGTAAACAGACACAGGGCCCTTGACACTGGACTTCTACTCTGCAAAACAGTGAGAGAGAGAGAGAGAGAGAGAGAGAGAGAGAGAGAGAGAGATATGCATCCTTTGTTTTGTTTCAACAGACTTCTCTTTCTGGTATTCTGTTACTATATTGTAGCACTGCGTGGGTTAACAACATCTGCCTGACATTCTAAGCATTTGAATATTTAATTCACAGAGAGTAGAAAATGCTATTGCTATTCTGTGATCCTCATGGAAGGAGGCCTGTGGCCTAGAAAAATTTACACCAATAAAGATGAAACAAAACCATCAAGCGATGCCAGTGATCTAAGCGTGATGGTTCTTGTGTGATTCTTTAGAAATTTGTCTTTAAAATTGTCAAGAAAGTTGTGATTTAAATGCACAAAAGGTTTTCTGATAATCTCATTTAGAAGTTTATTGCCCAGCTCCATTTTGGTGAATAGGTTAACAAGAAATTCAAGGTCCCCAAATGATTATAATAATTTTGTATTTTAAAAAAATTAATTTGAAAGTATGAAAATGCACACAGACACAAATAATCAAATAAACAACCAAACGGGATTGATTGTACCAGAATATTAGAATAGACTTTGAGTACTCAATGGCTTTTCCTGCCTAACATTCCAAACACTTCAACAAATCTCCCCCAAAAAACATGGTCCTGTTTGTCCCCACAGTCTTAGTATTAATTTCTAGCCTATGCTTTTTCTCTGTTACTTCAATAAATGCCATGGTCAAGGCAACTTGTAAAGGAAAGAGTTTATTTTAGCTTATCTTCCATCATGGAGGGAAGTGAGGGCAGGAACACAGTGGGAGACTAGAGGCAAGAGGTGAAGCAGGACCTGTGGAGAAATGCTGCTTTTTGGCTTGCTTACTCTGCTTTCTTGTAAAACCCAGGACCACCTGTTTAAGGGCAACATCATGTCCAGCAGGTTGGCACCCCTGTACTAAATATTTATTGAGAAAATTACCCCACAGATTGCACACAGGCTAATCTGATAGAGACACATTTCTCACTTGGGTTTCTGTTCTTCCCAGATACTTCTAGCCATTTCCAGTTAGCAGAATTAGCACACACTCCCTGAAGTTGTGGTAAAAATTATTTACCAGAGACCTTGGCCTGTGTACACACTAAATTGCCTATCACATTCTAACGTGACACCATATGTTCTCGTAAAGGATGAAGAGTACAGACTTTGTACACAGTGCTGTATATATTTCAGCTGAATAAATAGATTTAAATTATGTCTCTTGCCCTCAACTCATGTACTTTCAAATAAATGGTTGGGAATTTATTCATTCCCCTCTGTTCTGCCCTCAAAACCCATAATTAAAACCCATGACCTTGAGTATCCTCAATAAATATTTATTAAATGAATCAAAGCCAAAAGCACTCCAATTCTGTAACTCAAATCACACGTTGGACATAATTTTAATTCCCAGAAGGGTTTACAATAGAAATTCATCATCAACCCATATTATAAAGCACCCGCATGTGTAACACAGTGTCAGACGCTACGTGGAACATAATGAAATCAGTTCATGGCTGCCCTATGATGAAACTACTAATTTTGCTATATTTCCAAATATAAAAGTCTTATAGTTTACTGGAAATATTCCTTACAAAAGCAGCACATGTATTATCTGGAATGTAGTAACTAACTGGTCAGCTGTTGAGACTGGAGAATTTGGTTTATCACTGATGACTGGGTTACATACACAAACATAGACTGCTTTTGGAAACTGCAGTCTTAGTTTATTTAATCAAAGCTCTTTCAGATTTGCAGCAGCGTTCCCTTACATTGTGCTGTACACACATTCTATCCTACCAAGAAAATCACCCTCACTAGTGAAGGAAAAACAGCCCTGTCACTGAAGAAAACTTTAAAAATCTGGGAAATGTTTTCTGAGTATAGTCACACCCTGTCATTATGACTTTGACAGTTATCCAATTGAAAAGTGGAGTCTACATTCCTTTGAATGTGGGTAGTCATATAAGTATAGTGTAATACCAAACTTTGAGATTCTGAGGCTGTCCATAAAGGTTAGTGTAGCTTTTTTTGTAACATTAATGAGATGGTTACACTAAAACCTTATCTCCAGATTATAGGATGTCTAGACAGCCTATGGTAAGCATCATCAGGAATATCCCATTGTTAACAACAACAAAATCTGAATTTCCCAGCCCAGGCAGAATGTATCTGGTTAGTGTTCAACACCAGACTTCCCATCGTCTTACATTTGGAAGCTGTATTCTTGTTAAGGCCATGTGTAGATCATGGCCAGGGCTTTTCCACTGAGTTGTGGCAAAATGAAAGATCCATAAACAAAATTGATCATTCTTGCTGTTTAAGAAGAAGCTGGTATCTTTAACCATCCATTATTTCTAGTCCCAGTTTTGAAGTAGCAAACCACACCAGGTCATAGAGTGCTCACGTGCTCACTCTGTCTCTGTCTGTCTCTGTCTCTCTATCTCTCTCTCACTCTGTTTGTGTGTACAGTGTGTGTGTGTGTGTGTGTGTGTGTGTGTGTGTGTTCAATTTTTTCATACCTTTAATTGTATTAGGTTTGGATGACCTATCAGGGGTTACTCTCCCTCTCACAGAAGTTATTGATTGCCTACAACACTTTGTAAAAATTTCCCCAGCTATATTTGGCACGTGGACTGGTGATTTCATCGTACAGGTTTGACTTAAGGAACCATTTTGTCTTGATTTTATGGGCTTTCCTGTTACATCAGGAAGACACTCTGATAACAGGCATCCTGGTCTTCTAGTCTAGGGTGGTATTTATTATTATGTAATAAAATTAAAAGTCAGCATTTGTCATGAAATTTGAAAAACACAAAACTTTCAAATAATGAGAAGCCTTTCTGTAATTGTTACTAATTTAAATATTTTACTTCCTAATTTTTCTAAAATTTCATTACTACTGTTGAAATGTTTTATAGTTTAAGATTATTATGCTGTTGAAAACTTTAATTTGGTTTAAAACTCAAATAATTTTTATAATAGTGTTTGAACAGACTCAAAAAACCAGTATAATCTGAAACAACTTTTTTCTTCTTCAAACTGCACTAAATTAGACAGAAATTAATGTTACTAGATCTCATTTTTTTCTCATCTGAAATGGACCAAAAGCTTCAGTGGGTTACATACCAGGCACTTAGGCTTACTAAATGGTGACCATGATTATGTAGGAAGAATTATCCACTATTCTCCTCGGTGGTTGCAGGATCGGGTTGACAGAGTAAGCCTGAGGACAGTGGATCTCTGTAGTGCTCTGTAGAGCTGTCTAAACAGCCGCCATTAAACTCCAGACAGAATCCTCAAGAAGCTTCATGTCTCCTATCTAGATGCTAACATTTTTGCCTCTAAAATCCTCTCCATGAGTACAATTAAATAATACAAATACTTGCATGAACACAAAATTAGACAGATAACCATCATATACCCTTCTTAAAACAGTCCACATACATCAGAAACGTGTCCATGTTTCTTGAACTAATTTACTTTTTGTCCAAAAGAAAATAACATAGTGTCACTATAAAATGCAATGGATTAGTATGATGTCCTATAGAAATGGTGATATCATTCTAAACTTGGTGATAAGAACTAGATGAGTTTAATTAAAACAAAGCTAATGCATTAACTCTCATTTAATATCTATGCCACAGAATATCTCATTGGTTTTATTCCGCTTGGACTTGGTTTCTTATTTCACTTGCACGAAAATATGAAAATTATAGTAAAAACAAAAAGAAGTACAGGCTCAGTGAGATGCTCACTTGGGTAAAGGCACTTGCCACCCAGGTTAATAATCTGAGTTCAGTACCTGGACTCCACAGGGTGGAAAAAGAGACTCAACTCTCCTGATGTCCTATGACCTACACACACACACACACACACACACACACACACACACACACTTTCCCCACACCAAATAAATAACTGTAAAACAATAAATTCTATGCATTTAAAAATATATGACCACATGTATTACTATTAAAATATTAGGATCTTGCTGAGTATTCTAGCACCCGCTCAAAACTACACTTGTCTGTTTTGTCATTGGTGCATGATGAAGGCATCATCAACCACCAATGTAAATTAACTTAAAAGTTTTGTCATCTTACTGCTATTCCAAGTGCATCTGTATCCATGGATTCTGATTGAGGAGTCTGTCTCATAGAGGGTGTTGTCTATGATTGCATGTTGTATGAGGAGGTAGAGCAGTCAGGACCCCAGAGCAGTGCCAGACTTATGGGGTCCTATTAAGAAGAAATAGGTGATAAAAAGGCTTCTAGTCCCTGCCTTCATTGTGATAGCTGCATGGGGGTTTGGCTGACTGCTGACAGAGGTAGGCGGGTAGATTCCTTCCTTTGAGAAACACTAAGCATGAAGAGGAAAGCATGAGAGGAAGGTTTGTTTGTTGCAATTTTTCTCAGATCTCTGTAAGACCTGGTCATTGTGTAAGTTCAATATGAAACATATAAACAAAGCTGAAGTAATGAGCAGGTGATCCTCTTATTGAAAAAACATAGTTGCTACATGTGAAGATCCCACATGTTCTGAATAAAAACATCTACAGTGAGTATAGGACAAGATTTCATCTACTCTTCATTCAAGCTCCATCCTTTTAAATAACTGATCAACAACATTGACATTACTAATTGCCCTGTAATATTTCTTTGAATAAAATTACCTTAAAAGTGACATCATGCTCTGATGCTTTTACTGCCAACTTGATAGAATTAAGACTGATTTGAGACTCCCATAAAAAGAGTCAAGGAAATTTTAGGACTGTATACTGAATGAACCGGCTGAGTGTAATGGCTATTCCTGGGTGTCCACTTGACTATATATCTGGAATGAACTACAATCCAGAATTGGAGGGTTCACCTATGATCCAGATCTTGAGGCTGGGAGACACAAGTTTCTGACCTGGAACTTGGCATGGAGATCTTGAGACATAGTGGCTATGAATCCCAGGAGACTAAGGCAAGGAGATCTCTGAGTTCAAGGACAGCCTGGGACAAAAGGAATCCCAGATACAGGTGTGGAGGAACTCACCTTTAACCTGGGTCACACCTTCTGCTGGAGACCTACATAGGGGCACTGGAAGAAGGAAGATTCATTCTTCGTAGCCGGCTTGCACTTATTTGCCAGCACATCTGTTGGAATCTAGTAGCCTTGAAGGACTGAGCAACTACTAGGTTCTTGGACTTCCCATTCACAGTTGAACATTGTTGGGAAGTTGGACTACAGACTAAGTAGTAACCATAACAAATTCCCTTACTATATAGAGACCATCCATAAGTTCTCTGACTCTAGAGAACCCTGACTAATATACTGAGTAAAAAATAAATACCCCTAGCATATACTATAGTCTATGGTCATGGTAACACCTATCTGAAAAATGCACAAGATACATTCACAACCTACAATCTAATTGCATGCATTTTTCTTTGTCTGTAATACCCATAGTTCCTTGGTGGGTCACTTGATTGGCAAGTAGGTTTCTGTCACTACCTGTTAGCATTTCCATCATGCCACAGGTGCTTCTTTTACCATCTCATGAGGTAAATGTTATGTTGAGGTTATTTTAGAAATGTTGCTACAATGAGCTCTTCTATGAAACATTCACCAGATAATGAAGTGGATATGATAGTTTGACCCAAATTCATGAGAAACTAGAATCATGACCCTTTCTCTAAACAGACATAGTTTTATTAGTGTAATATCATGAGGCATTGCTTATATAAAAAAAACCATTTATGATATGAATCCTTTAGAATCACTTAGGTCTCAAGGCCGATTCTGTGAATGTAAAGAATTCATTTTGACTGTGGTAGGTTTTATAGAGTGCACTTTGTTTTGTATTTGACACTGAAAGCATGGTCTATTCTTACAGTTTAAGTATGACATAAATATATTCACTGAATTGGTTTTATGATCCCACAACTAAGTTTAAAGGCAATTCACCCACATTCCACTATGTTATTTTTCTATTAAAAAACCAAGTATATTTTTAGAATGTCATTTTGGATATATATACCCTGTGAAGTCATTATGGTGGTGAAGCTAATGAATGGGTTTTACTCTCATGGTGAACATCTCTGAATCAGGTAAAACCAAGATTTTTTTTCTGTTAATTTAAATGATACAATGCATGATTACCAACTCTACTTACCAAGCTTTATTTTATATGTCTACAACTAAAGCTATCTATGTAATTGTCACTAAACTTTGACCAAGACCTCTCTACTGTGTCCCCTTTTCCTTGACTGATCACTATTTTACCATTCTCTTTCCTACCTCTATGATTTATGTTTTCTACGTTTTTCATGTAAGTAATACCATGAGAGAGGTTTTTCTATGACATACTTTAATAGTTTAAAGTTATTATATTTGTGCTTTTTTTCATGCTAAGAAACCATGCAGTTTGTGTGTACTGATTTCTTTATCTCTTTATCTGTCAACAAACATAAGGTATTTCTATAATTCTATTAATGTCCAGTTACTTTGAGGGGACATATGCTTTCAGGATTGTTATTTCACAGCCTTCGGATACAAAACACACAATGGAATCACTAGTTCCTAGGCTTTGAGTTTAGAGTTTTCAAGGATCTTCCTTCTATACACTTTCCATGGTGACTATAACAATTTTTAGTCACATTGAATGCACTGTTTTCCCTTTATGCACATTCATGTTGGTATTTACTGCAGCTCATCTTTCTATAATTGTCAATTGAACAGGTGTCGAATGGTTTTTGCCTTCTGGTTCTAATGTACATTTCCTTTGGAGGAGTGACGCTAAGCACTTCCTGTGTATGTGTTGACCATCTGTCTTCTTAGGGGCAGTGACTATTCTGTTACTTTATCCATTTAAAAATACTCACTTAGATTTTGTCTGCTGTTTATCACAAGTGTAGTTTCCACATAATTTCTCCAAATACATAGGTTGCTGTTTCCATGTTTTCCCTGCTGAGTTGAAACTTTTTAAGTCAGTGCGTTCCCATTGATTTTGCTGCTGCTTTTCCCTGTGAATTATGGGTTATACCAAAAATGACCTAGCAAAAAAAAAATACTTGACAATGAATTTTTCACCTTTGTGTATGTGTTTCAGACCTTGGGTCTTTAATACACTTTGAGATGAATTTACAACTAGTATAAAGTGAGAGGCTCATCTCATTCTCAAGCCTTGTATGCCAGTTTTCTACCTCATCATTTGTTGTGTCTATTTTACCATTATTTTACCTTGACACCTCTGTCAGAAAATCATTGACTGTGCGTGGGAAGAAGGCAAAGCAAAGCAAATAAAAGGTGTTTGAGAAAAACATGGAAACCTACTACTTCATAAGCCAATTAGATAAAAAAGAAATCAATAAGAGAAATGCTGTTTGTGGCTGGATAGTGTTCTTCCTAAGAATCATATATTTTTAGATAGAAATCCAAATTCCAGATATGGGATAAGTTTTGGTCAAGGATGTCCTCCAGCTCTACAAGTTCTTTCCTTTTCCATTGGTTGTTCACCAAAACTAGATTAAACACAAATGTGACAATACTATATATCTTGGTTACAAGATACAGGTAAACAATGATGGAAATTCTTCCAGTGTTAGGTAATTTCGATAGTGCTGATAGTTTCTGTATAGGTTTCTGGTAGAGAATAGTTATCAATGCTCCTACCCAGCTCTAAACCTGAAAACCTACAAATCAAACTTGTCAGGCAAAACACACCCAGGTGTGGCAACCATTCACTCTCTGACAGTAACAAAGCTATGTCTGATACTATAACTATAGTTATAAACCTAATACTGAAGAAGTATTAGGTTCTAGGAGGGAAATCAGCATTGTAAAGTTGGCACATTGCCCAAACAGCTTCTAAAATTTCATGGTTATGTATGCTGTCATAGACACATGCTATGTTCAGCTTTAAACACACAAGCTTCTCTTTACAGTGGATTGTAAGGAATGCAAAGACTTGTGGCTGCATAAGGTGATAAGAATAACTTACAAGTGAGTGCTCAGCTATTAACAGGTTTGTGTCATCCCTTATAAGGGTCTGGAAATATAGAAAAGGAGAAAGCAGAAACAATGTAAGGGAATGGAAAAAATAGAAGGCAGGGAGGATAGTAATAGGAAACAGTCATTACATACACACACACACACACATACATACATACACACATACATACATACAAGCATGCATACATACACCCATGCATACAAGTATGCATGCATAATACGTACATATATATAAGGATGCATATATACACACATACTCATAAACATATGTACAAGCATGCATACATACATACTTCAAACATGCATGAATACATACATACATAAGTACATACCTATGTTCAGCATATGTTAGTTGAATTGGCCCTGCAAAAGACTGGCTCTATACTCTTGTCTATTATAAATTGGGAAAACTTCAATGGGCCATACCACAACTTGTTCATCTTTTGGCTCCTGGTAGATTCTGGGATAGTACTGACACAGGTTAGACTACCAAGCTCCAATGGAAATCTCCCAAATGAATATCCACAAAGTTGATCCATATTTAACTTGACTGATCACAAAACAAAAGTCACAAATGCAGGAAAGAGATTTAAGGGAGGAAGAAGGTTTGACACTGGTGAGAGAGATTGAAGAAAGAGGGAGTAAGAATAATGAGAATTTTATATATCTGTCTGAAATTGTCAATGAACACATTTAATAAAATACTTTTGTCTGGCCTTGTTGGGCACGAATGGGAGGTGAGGCCCTTGGTCCAGTGAAGGCTCAATGCCCCAGTGTAGGGGAATGCCAGGGTGGGGAAGCAGGAGGGATGGGAAGGTAGAGGAACAACCTCATAGAAGCAGGGGGAGACAGATGAGATAGGAGGCTTCCAAGGGGGAAACCGGGAAAGTGAATAACACTTGAAATGTAAATAAAAATATCCAATAAAAAATAAAATAAAATAAAATACTTTTGTAAAATCTATATGTTTGTGGGTTTATTTCCAGGTTTTCTTTGGGTTTCATTCTCTCTCTCTCTCTCTCTCTCTCTCTCTCTCTCTCTCTCTCTCTGTGTGTGTGTGTGTGTGTGTGTGTGTGTGTGTGTGTGTGTGTTGGCTTTATGGTTGTACTAAATGATTTTGGAAATAAACATACAGTTAAATAGAGGTGATTATGATTTATATAAAATAAATAAAAATTATTTCTTTCATCTTGGTTTAGATAACACTTTACTTTGGCAATCTATCTATTTTGAGCTTTAAAAGTTTTCTTTTGATTTCTTATGATTTTCCACATTCTCAGTACACATACTAGTAACAAGCAAAACAGTACTGTGAGAACTTAAGAGATGGTTCTATGGTTAAATGCCTTTCTGCATTTTCTAGAGGACCAGAATTTCATTCCAGCACCCACATCTGACTGTTTACAACCACCTATATCTCCAGCTCAAGGACATCTAAACCCTCTTCTGTCCTCTGAAGACACGACACTCACTTGTACACACCTCAACACACACATATATACACATGATTGAAAATAACTTAAAAATATATATTCAAAAGAAAAACAATTCCGTGGCTCTGTGAGCCAAAAGTTCAGTTAAATCAAATGAGTTATGGCATTCCTTACCTCTAAAGTGATTCGTGCAAAATATCCTAAGAGAATAAACAATATGGTGATATAATAGTTATTTCAATTAATAGTTATCTCTGTTTTAATATTACATTTATTTGTTACCTATTGATTAATGGGATAAGTCACCATGACCAAAGCAATGAGCAGAAGGAAGGGCTTATTTAACTATAGCTCCCGATGGATAAAAATCACTCACAGCAAAGAGGCCTGGCCACAGACAGTCATAGCACTGTGGAAAGAGAGCTAAGTGCTCACCACCACTCCCTCCCACCACGACTCCCTCTCCCCATCTACAAGCACAGAAGAAAGAGCAAAATACATGTGGGATGGGAGTAAAACATCCAGAGCCCATCTTCATCATGATATATTTCTACCAGCAGAGCCATCCCTTCTAAGCCTCCCTCAAAAGCTTAACCAACTCAATACCAATTGATCAAATATCTGAGCTTATTAGGAACATTTTCACATTAGAAATATCAAACAGTAGATGATTCAGACTCGAATTATTAATATTGAAGTTACATGAATAGAACAAAGAAAGGTCATTGAACACAGCCTTATTTTATTTTGCTCAAGTGTGCAGTATCCTGTTTTATAGTTGGTACTTTGTTTATTTAAAGTGTTGTATATTTTTTATGTTGGTGGTGGTTTCAGGAATGCCTCACCCATAACTTTTATGTAAATGATAGAACTTTACAGTTTGACACCCAAATTTATGATGTCTAAGGAAGAAAACATATACATCAATTCATTGATACACCTCCAAAATAATTTAAAATAGTTAGCCAAACATATCAACCACAACATAAACAGAATTTTGTCAAGGATATTGGAATATGTTACAGACTTGCATCCATACAGCAAATATGAAGATTTCTCTTTCATCAACAGCTAAGAGTAGAGCACTCAGTATTGTTAGAATTACCAAGAGTTTTCCCAGAATTTTCCAGTGCAGCCTGAAAGGCAGAATTGACTCACTTGGAACCACTATAAATGAGTGAAATCAAATTGTGCAAAAAGAAAAGAAATAGAGCTTGCTCTGTTTCCCTATATTCCTCAGTACTAGTGAATTAACCTTGAATGTAGATCATCCATGGTTGCTTTTATTTTCCCATGATTATTTTTCTTCTCATTCTTTTTCTTTTAAGGTGTAATAAACAAAGAATCCATTGGCACTTCTCATCTGCATGTGGGTACCTAAGTTACACCATTAACCCTTCACTCTAAAAGTCACTCATTAGGATGTGAGCTCTGCATTGGCTGAGGTATTTGGATATGTGCTGGCTGAATGAACTGCAGGAGCAGGGTGGGAAATGTGTCCTTAATATACTGGAAAGAAGCAGTTAAGATTCAATTAATTCCTTAGGGACTGCTTGGCCCTTACCTCATCAGTTGTGTTATTCCTGCACCAGGTATAATTGTGAAAGGAAATTGCATCCAGGAAACACTGACTTACTAAGTATATATTATATGTTTAGCTGCTTCTTAATCAGTGCTTCTGATTGTTACAGAAGTTGCTCATGTGTGAAGGGCTTAGCCAATCAATGAAGGTTAAATATAATTAAGGCTCTGCAGTATTTTATTGTCTCAGGAAGTAGGACCATAATGGTGGAGGTGTTTCTTTGTGATATTTGGCACTATTATAGACAGGACATGTCAGGTCACTTAAATAGATCTAGCAACTTAAAAGAAAAACGTTGACCAAGGTGAAAAAAGGCAAAAAAGAGATTGTCTTGTCTTAAGATTAGACATTAGAGTCTTTTCCCAAAAGACAAATTCAAAAGGGATTATCACGGGGAAGGACAAAAATTATTTCCTAGTTAACTGAGTGATATTTTTTTCAACTAAGCCAAAAATAAAATCCTTTGAAATTCTGAAGTCTATGTCAAAGCAAGGTGTAAATTACATTTATGTATCTCAGTAGAGAAAGAATAAATCAAGAAGCTTAGAGAATATTACACATAGGACACAGATGGAAAATAAGCTTATAACAGAAGAGACACTGGCAGAGAAATCTATGACCAAAGGAAATGAAGTCTGTTGAGGAAGTTTATTAAGGCAAGGCTGAATTATAAATATTAGCTGTTGTAGGAGATTTTAATGAGTAGCATAGAACCCAGACCCCCAGGGACCTTTGATGTAAATAGCACCTGGCTCTTCGAGAGAAGCAGTAGGATTATGGTTATATGATGGAAAATCAAAATATCCCTTGCCCTAAACAAGAGAGAAGTATACAACCTAAAGGGAAAATGTTCACACATCTGTCAATTATATGTTGATCCATGGTAGAAAACAGAAGGTAACAAAAGCCCTATGGTCTCATTGGGAGTTTAAATCCCAGTGTGAACAGATAGGTATTTAGCAAATAATTAATTTCAGCTGTAATAGACATCAGTATTGTAACTTCTATTTTCAAAGGTGAGTTTGGGGATTGCTATTTCAGAGATTGGTTGAGGTTATTTGGGCAGAAACTTAAATAATGTCTATAGGATCCACAGGCTCCTAAAGGTCTGATGGCTCTGGAGCAGTTGGAAGAAGGACAGCTATGATTGTACTTCTTACCTTGTTGTACAGAGACTGCCATGACTGCTCAGCCAAAACACTGGATGTACCTCCCAGGGTATTTATAAAGGCTGCAATGGTTTAAACTGTAGGGCAATTCAGCAAGACCGACCTTGCTAATTTGAGTGGCATCACTTACCTGAGGAAATGGGCAAGAGCCAAATTATAAGAAATCTCTCTCTCTCTCTCTCTCTCTCTCTCTCTCTCTCTCTCTCTCTCTCTCTCTCTCTCTCACACACACACACACACACACACACACACACACACACATCTGTGTTTTGAATTGGGCTCACCATCTTTTACCTTTGCATTACAATTTACTACTCGTGTGTGTGTGTGTGTGTGTGTGTGTGTGTGTGTGTGTGTGTTCAGTCAATTGAATCACAGCCGTAGGTCTCTCAGATTCCCCAACTTGGTGTTTTCCTATCTTAAAAAGAAATCAGTGTCTTATTCCTTAAAACAGCAAACTGACAAAGACATAACAGTTGTACTGACTGCTTAGAACTGCTTTGTTTTTTCTTGAATAGTACAGTCAATAAGCATGAAGGTGGATTAGTTACCTTTCTGGTTATGGACAAAAAAAATGACAGAGGTGATCAAACAGAAGTGTTATGTATTCTGGTTCATGGTAGGCTGAGTGTTAGAGAGCATGTCCCAGCCAAGTAGAAAAGAAGAAAGGCAAAAGTGGAGAGAGAAAAAGTCCTTTGATCCTTACCCTCAGTGACCTATTTTCTGATCGTAGGTTCCCTACCTCATTAAAGTTTTCATAGCTTCTCAAAATAATACCACAAGCTAGAGATCATAATTCAAAACATGAGCTTGTCACAGATACATCACATTCAAACCATAATAAAGAGTAAAGAAAAATTATTTTAAATTTGTAGAAAAATATTAAATACTCTAATTTCCATAAGACTTGAATGTTGAATGTTTTTTCCTAATTTTAAATTGCATCTATCCATTTACACGTGTGTGTATGTGTGCATATGTATGTGTATGTGTGGGTATGTTTAAATATCATAGCACATATGCAAAAGTTGGATAATAATATGCAAGAATAGTTTCTCTCCTAGTGTGTGAGTCTGGGTATTGAACTCCATCTTCAGTTTGGGCATCAAGTAACTTCCCTGACTGAGTCATCTTGATATCTCATATCTGAAATTATGCTTGATTCCTATTTAAGCTATGCTTTCCAATATACTGAGTACAATCTACTACTTAAAGTTTTTTTCTCTGGACACTGTATTTCCTATGCAGATATTAATCTGAATCTCATCCTGAATTCAGGCTTCCTTTTTAACACTTGGCAGTTAGATTCAGGGCTTGTAAAAATACTTTTATTAATGAGAATGAGTATAAATAATATGCCCATAGACATAATTAACTGGTTTCTTACATTATATTAAGAGTTTAAAGATAAATTTTCCTTATATTTTTATGATCTTTTATTTATCATTATCTTTTATCTCCTAGAGTCAAGTTATATATTATCAGTGAGATATCTACGTACATCTGGTATTCATCATTTATATCATTTCAAAATAATGTAAGATCTGCATAGAGTGAAATGAAACTTAGAAATCCATATATTTGTACACAGCATGCTTTATCTCAGTGATAGAACCATACAAAATCCATGGCATCACTAAAAGTCATTTCAGAGAAAAAGGTGATTGTTTTCAATGCATTCAATATTCTGCCAAAATGTGACCTTAATTTAATGAGTGCGGCAATCTCTTTTTCACATATAACATCTACATTCCTATCACTATAAGCACGTCTATTTTATAGTTATTACATTATTATGATCATCTGAACTCATTGTATACACTGGCTCATATAATTTGTCACTTTGTAAACATGAAATGGGCAGAATAAATATATTGCTTTACCTTTATGAAAAAGAAGAGAGTGTGTAATATAAGCTTTCAAATGCATACAAGTTCCTGCTTGTGGGAGATGAGTATATGTTTTGTAAAGTTGAAAATTTGTAGCAAAACAGAGAAGACAACACTACAAACATGTCATAAATACTTTAATTTTGTGAAGGGAAGTAAAGGCAGTTTCCTCTTTGCCCCTTCACAGATTCTTCCTGTTCTTCCCAGAGACCTTCTTGTAAAGAAAAATCACTGACTGAGGGGTAGGAAGAAGAGACAGTGACCCTGAACAAAACATGTATATAGAGACATATGTGTATATGTATGTATGTATGTGTATATATATATATATATATATATATATATATACTGCTTTTCCTTAAAATCATACACATTTATGTTAGGTTCCTGTCTGCAAGCAGCAGAGGATCATTAATAATGTCAAATGTTGGCTCTCTCTCATGGGATGGGTCTCACGTTGGACCAGTCATTGGCTGGCCATTCCTTCAGTCTCAAATCCACCTTTATCCCTGTGCATCTTGTAGGTGGGACAAATTCTGAGTTGAAGGTTTTGTGGGTGGGTTGACGCTTGCCTCATTCCACTGAAAGTCCTGCCTGGCTACAGAAGGTGACCATTTCAATCTCTGTATCTTCAGCTGGTAGAGTTTCATGATGCATTTTTTTTAAATCCATGCTGACCCTCACTGCTGTTACTTCTCAACTTTGTGGGCTATTTGTTAAGTCACTCACTTGCATCGGTGTAAGAGACTCTACTTGAGTATGGGTATCCTGCTCAGGGCCATGTTGGAAGAAAACTGATTCCTGACTCACCTTTCCAAACAAGCCTTCACTTGCCAATAATCACTCAATTAAGTCTAGGACCAGATGAACCTCTCCCCTATATGGTAATTGGCTTTGTCTTATGCAGGTCTAGTACATGCAGCTCCAATTGTTTGTTCTTGTATGTGTAACAGTGCCCTCATATCTGACAGCTATTCTTTTCGTACAAACATACACTACATGTGGAACTAAGAATCATTTTACTCTTCCACAAGCCTTCCTCAAGCCTGGGATGGAGCTGTTCCATGTAGAGCTAAGTTCTACAAAGTCTCTTATTATTTGCACATTGATCAGCTGTGGGTCTCTATATTAACCATCTTTCTCTATTAAAATAAAGCATCTATAATAAGGATTAAAAGACACACTAGTCTGGGAGAAAACACAAGAACTCAGGCAAAGTGTATTACTATTTCTATTTAGCAGACAGCATTATGTTCTCCTCTAGGACCTAGGAGCTAACCAGCTATGTTTTGGGAACACTTAACAACACCAGGCATAACTCATTCCTCCGGAGTGTGCCTTAGACTTAGTGCCAAGTGGTTGGTTACTCCAGTAACACTTGTGCACCTATTACAGAGGTGGATATATCCTAACAGTCTTGTTATTATTGTACTTCTCAGGATCACAGTTGAATAAGACTTGGTTATTTTTCTTCCCTGGTGGCATGCAAGGCATTTTTCAGCAACTACAAACTCTAGAAATAAAGTTTACAAGGAGTCACAAACAAATTTTCCATGCTCTCTCACTTTAGCATGTACTGTGTATAGAGCAATAGTGTCTTACCATCAAACCCTGGAGGGTAATTAAGAATAATAGTGATATCCTTTAACTGAATCAACTCTGCTCCAGTCATTATTGATATTTATTTGGTTAGGGGCTATTTGGGAGATATTTTATTGCATGTTATTTGCAATAAATAAATGGGGTTTCAGGGTTTTCTTGAGACTACAGTTATGTCACTAATCAGGATGCTTAATGTATTTACAGAGATAGTGTGTCTATCCTCAATTGCTAAATTAATATCAACTATATTTTTTTCAAACAATAAGGAACTAAAAAAATTTCCCAATTGCAATTTCAGTTTGAATATAGTTTATTGAAGATAAAGCAACCTTGATTTTGAAAGGAAACATTGATAGACACTGAAGGTCAGGTTGTCTTCTGTGAAGAGACTGCCTCAAACTTGGAGAATTTGACATGCAAATTAGTGGCCCATATTTATTAAATATTCGACTATAGTATTTCTTGAATGCTAAGCCAAAGGGTTGAACAATTTTAAACCTTCATTTCTGTATTACATTGTCCAAGGTAGCTTCAAATTTAGCTAACATTCAATAATCCTTTATTTTATTTTCTTATATTGTGACTAATAAGATAGTCAATTGCTTTCCCAAAGGATGTATCCATTAAACCATCTCTGTGATAAATGACATTTTGAATTTTTACATGCTTTTCTTCAAAACAATCCTTATATTTTAAAAAATGCATTTACACATACATTTATAAAACCAATAACCAAATCATCATTTTAAAATTAAGCTCACAATGGACAATATACTATGAAGCTTGGTAGTGACTCCATGAGCAGAAAGAGACAAACTTCAGGCCTTTTCCTCCATTTCTACAGTTTTCTAAATGTAATTTTCTTAATAGTAGTAACAATCATTTGATTCATTTAATGAGAGGTAAGTTCCTCAGTAACAAGTTCATACTGTATTATCACTAGCCTGTTACTCTTTCAGCTGCACATGACGTGTAGAATGGCAAAATAAAACAGTTACTATTACAGAATATCACGTTTTTGCTGCAGTGGCCATATTTTCAAGATATTAAAACCATTTCACATGCAGTGAAGGTAGTCTATTATGGACCTTGAACTGAGAGAACATGTAGTTCCTCATTGGCCAAGAGTACCTGCTATAAAGAATAACTATAAGTACCAGGGCTTGGTCCTTCAAACTGAGGCCTTGCAAGACTATATTACCTGTGCTAAAGTCTGTAGGTACAAAAGCTGGGTCGATAACAGCTGGGTTAGGCATAGTGATCATGTCCCTGATGGTCTTCAGGAAGACTTTTTAACTATCCTCAGTTGCTATGTCAACATCTGTATCTCTGATGATTCATCCATTCTTCATGTTTTAAAAGGTATAAAATCGGGAAAAAGAATATCACTTGGGAGGATATATTTTCTAACATCTATAGAAAAATTATGTTTAAAACTAAGTTTAATAAGTATAGTTTTTCTGTTGTTAAAAATGAGTAATATTATCTCGAAAATATGCTTCATTTCCATACATGTTTAACTTTGGAATAAAATACAATAATTTTATATATATATATAAAATACATGTATATATATATATAAAACTCTTCAGCCATAGTTACCCAATTAGCTTCCCAGTTTTACTTTCTTACTCCCAAGGGGCTGAACTGTATAACAACAGAACCCCAAATTTAAGACAGTCAACAATAATCCGGTGCTCCTCAAAGCCAGTGTCAGGGTAAGTAACACCCTCCTCTTCAGAAGTCTGATCATCCTACTATACAACCATCATATGGCTCACTACTTCTCTATATTGGAAATTTCACTGTTAAGGAATATGCAAATAATTCCTAAACTCTAATTTTATCTATAAAGTTGTTCAACTACAGGCTTCCAACCTCCTGTCTGCTAGACAAAAACAAGATAACACCTGTGTTTTCCACAAGTCAATGGTATTCATATGAAACCCCTTTATGAATATATTTTATTTTTAATATTTTACCCATCATTATCATTAGCTTAAGTATGTTTCTTGGATCATGAACATCTCTGGCAAACAGACAGAACATCTTGTAGGAGCCAAAATCATTCTCTTCATTTACATTGTTGATGATCTATTAATTCAAATAGTTAATTGTTGGTTTTATAATCTCCTGTGCTAGATTATGAAATGTTTGAATTTATATGTGAATTCCTTATAGGACCTAAAACTCTGGTAAACAGCAGAACAACTTGCATATACTCAAATATTTATTTGTTGAGCAAATGAATAATGCAAGAGTACATGAAGAGGGAAGAAGCCGGCATCAAGAGATTCACAAATGCATTAACCATCAAAGAACGGGATGCTTGCAAACTCACACATTCTTGAACGTATTTGTCAGCTATAGGATTTTGAAAACATTTATGAAATCTATTTCTAGTACATGCTATTAAAATAATTCATTAGGCTTAGACACTGGGCACACCTCACTACCAGGTAGGACTATCCCCTTTCTCTTTTCTTTTAACTCCTCAACATCCAACCTGCCTTCATTAGAGACCTGCATCAACCATGCTGTTGGGTAAGTCATCGGGTCCTGCAGTCTCTTCTCTAGGTTTCCCAAAATCAACTTGCCTTGACCACTGTCATGCACTACCCAGAGTGCAGGTTCTCCAGTAGCACACAACACATGAAAGCAATTCTTGATCAAATAACCAAAATTTTAACTCTTGTTCCATGCCCTCGAACCTGACACCCTCTCTAGTACCCAGTACATGTGGCTAAACACAGAAAGGGAATTGTTTCCCCCAGATACACTCCATTGTACTTCCTCTGAGACTCTTTCCAGATGTCTATTTATACAGGTAAGAAACCTGCTCCCTTAAGTCTACTCCTTTACCACCCACTAAGGCTTCCCAGACTTGGGACTTTCTTTAGCTATTCAAGTACCCCTGGCAAGAGATTAGTTCTCCTGAGTTCTGTCCTCTTAGGATTCTCCTAAATCACTTGGCCTGTCATCCTGCCTCAGAATGCCATCATGGCTAAAACTTTATGTGAAAAGGTAAAACCCACTTAATCTCAGAGACACAGATCCCATAGCAAGAACTTATGCAATATGAAAAACAGAAAATGTGTGTGGTCTTGATGATTAATATGGCTACATCTGGAGTTGATTGCAAGGCCTGTGGAGGAATTTATTGACCAGATTATTCAAAACAGGAATACACACCCTAAATGTGGGCAGCATCTAGAACAGATCAAAGGATATAGAAGATGGAAATGTTTGCTTTTTTTTGCATGCTTGCCTTCTCTCTTACTGATAAGTTCATCTATGCTGGTGTTGCTGTGTTCCTATAGATGTTTTCTAATTTAAACTGAAGAACAGCATCTCACCATGAATTCAGACCATTTAAGTCAGATTGCAATAATCACCAAGAAAAGAAATTACAGAAAGAAAGAAAGAAAGAAAGAAAGAAAGAAAGAAAGGAAGGAAGGAAGGAAGGAAGGAAGGAAGGAAGGAAGGAAGGAAGGAAGGAAGGGTGGAAGGAAAGAAAGAAAGAAAGAAAGAAAGAAAGAAAGTAAGAAAGAAAGAAAGAAAGAGTAAAGAAAAGTAAGGAAAAAGTACTAGAAAGAATGGAACTGTATTTACCACTAGAGAGAATGCAAACAGGTGCAGTCAATCTAGAAGTCATTGCAGTGACTTCTCAAAAAGCTAGCAACACAACTCCAAAAGGCTATTTTGCATTTCATTTCTAGGAATACAACCAAAGGACTTTATATCCTACTACAGAGATACCTGTTCTATGCTTATTGCTCTTCTATTCATAATAGCTGAGAAATGAAATAAGCCTAAATGTTCAGCACCTGATGAATGTACAAAGAAAATGTGGTACATACAGACAATGGTATTTTATTTGGGTGTAAGAAAAACTGAAATTATGAAATATGCAGGTAAAAGAATGAAACAAGAATGTTTGATTGAGTGTGATAACAGGCAAAGAAAAATAAATGCCTTCTCATCTCTCCTACGAGTGCCCCAGCATCAAATCTAATTGTGTTTGTTTACTGTAGAGTATCTGTAGAAACCAAGAAAGCAGTCAGCTTTCAGGGAAAAGGGAATGCTTGGGGGAGAGAGATATAATAGAACATGGGTAAGATGAAAGTAGAGAGCAGGAATACTGTGGGGGGGAACATTTAAATGCAGAAGGGTGGGGTGGGGCAAGGAGGAGAAGGGAAAGCAAGCTAACAAAATGAAAGGAACATGAAAATTTGTATGGAAACATAATACATAAAAACATTCTTAAAATATACGGTTGGTAGGGGAAAGATGCTCTTTAGGACAGGAGTGATGATGGCTCAGAGATCAAGAACACTGGCTGCTTTACAAAAGGACACAAATTCAATTCCTGCACCAACATGGAGGCTTAGAACTCCCTAAAATGGGAATTCCAGGGGATCCGGTGGTCATTTCTGGCTTCTGTGGGCACTATATGTGGAAAAGATATCTATACATATAAAATAAAAACAAAGATCAAAAAAATTTAAGATGATCCCAGAAGCCATATGTCATTAAGCATTAAACAAAAACAAATCAGAGAAACCTTTAGGAATTGTTGGTTTGATAATCCTTAAAGCAACAGAGGCTTTTGCCATTCTCCTTGGTTGCTCACTAGTACTAGATGGTACGATCCTACTGTGTAAACAATACACCTAGATTAAATAATATAAAAAATGAACATGGAATTTATCTGGACTTTTCTTGATGAGAGAATGCTGGGGAAAATATTTCAAGGTCTTTCAAGCTGTGATACATCTATAAGTAAGATATGTCTACTTATAGAATGGTGACACTACTGTTATGAGGGTAATCAATTTTCCTTTGATTGCCTGTCCCACAGAAAGCAATCTCTTTGAAGTATTGTACTGTAAACCTGGTTAAAAATTCCCAGGGACTAGACCACCAACCAAAAAGTACACATTGAGGGACCAATGGCTCCAGCTGCATATGTAGTAGATGATGGCCTTGTTGGGCATCAATGGGAGGAGAGGCCCTTGGTCTTGGAGAAAGCTAGATGCCCCAGTATAGGGAAATGCCAGGACAGGGAAGTGGGAGTTGGTAGGTTGGTGAGCAGGTGGAGTGGGGATGGGATTGGGGGTTTTCAGAGGGCAAACCAGGAAAGAGGATAACATTTGAAATGTAAATAAAGAAAATATCTGATAAAAAAGAAAATAAAAAATTCATGCCAGAGGAATATTGAATACTGTTATTAAATTAAACAGCACTAACCTGCCTTCTAAATATTTATTTTTATACTCATATAGAACTGCTCACCTTGGCCTTAATTGGAGAAATTTGCTTTCCCACTGAATGGTAATGAAAGCAGACAGTTGCAGTCATGCACAATACTGAGAACAAGCTCTGGACAAATGCTGAACCATTAACAAGAGGTATATAACCATCCTCTCCTCTAAGGCTCAGTGAACATTTCAGAGCAATGGAAATAGAATTCAAGAGCCAGGAGATGGAGAGTTGAGCTGCAAAATGCTATCTTTGGAGCAATCAAAGACATTGTAAATATGAAGTCATGGCAACTCCAGATAACTACACTGAATCTGCACAAGAATGGGGAAAACAAGAATAGTCAAGACATTCATGGAACTGGAGCTTGAAAATGGGCCTGCTGGACTATTTAGTGATAACAGTTTTAGGAAAAGATGCAATTGTTTCTTTCAGTTTTGTACCTAGTGATGACCCCCACTAGTCCACCACTGATAAGTTCAATTTAGTGCTCAAACTATGGCCCTTGTTAAGTGGAATGAGTCACATAAACAAAACCAAAAGGCAAGAATTTGGGAAATGAACTCGTAGTTGCTGGGAAAGGAGTGTAATAGGGATGGGAGGAAGATAAGAGAGAGTGGAAAGGAAAATCATAACTTATTTTTAACATGAACAAATCCAAAGGATAGAAAGTAATGTAAAATTCTATATTATTTCTTATAATAAACACATGTGGAAGCTCAGACTTCTGCCTAAATTTGTCTTTGTTCACCTATTAAGTTTTTAAACACAGTATTCTGTACACTATTTTTCTTCTTTTAGTATAATAACTACCCTCTGAGTTTATCACATCCTTAATAATTGCATCTAATTATTATTATCCATCTATAAATGACCAGCACATCAATGGACATAGAAATTTTATTTTCTGTTTTGAAGTTATATAATATTACTGCAATGAATGATTTATGTACACAAATCTTTGCACATGCACATAAGGAAATGGAACATTAACTCTTTACATAGGAATTACTACATAAATTTTTGTTAGTGTTTGTCTTTATGACAATCATTAGTTCCTCCTTTGTAGGTACTATGTTAGATTTTTTATTACTTTATCTTGAAATATCACCACTTGCAAGCTAAAGTCAATGTAATCTATTTTCTTACAGGAGTTTGGGTATGAATTATCTAAGTGATCATAAGATCACTCAGAGTGTTGGAACAATTTTTGTGTCTAAGCAGTGAAGTCCCAATGTTTTACAGATTGTTGTCTGAAAGCCACTTCTCCCAAGACGCAAATGTTAAGTCTTTGCATGGTAGGCTTAGGACATGAAGACCTGTGTCACAAAATTCTGCCAGGAACAGAATCCCTCAGCAAAAGAGGAGGGATCATTTATATAGCATGGCCATTCTTATCTCTCAAATACATGCTGTGCTCACATTTGTTGTATTCTCCCTGTTAGAAGAAAGCTGCAGGTTGCACTATAGAATGATTCTGGATCTTGGCTGCCTGGAAGAACAGACCATTAGACTACTGCAGAGTTATCAGCCAGAGATGACATAGGCTGGTATCCTACGAAGTATGTGCAAAGCCTGGCATTGCAATCCTTGCCAAGACTGTGTTAGAGGTGAACGCTTCCCATCAAAAACCAAAGGATAGACACACATTTAGCACACATTTAGCTTAAGAAATTAACATCTAGATTTTGAAAATGTAGATAGAGTCCAAGATGGAGCTATTACTCAGCTGCAAGAATGCTAGCTTCTCTTCTAGGGAAAGAGTTAGGTTACCAACTCACTGCAGCGTGTAACTACAGCTCCAAGGGATCTGATTCCCATTTCTGGCCTCTGTACGCATACATGCAATGCAAACACACAAATACAATTTTAACAAAATTTATATATGGCCCTCTTTCTGGACTCTGGAAGCCTGCTTTAGTCTGTGTGCATCACTGTGATTCCCATGTCACACATACAACTTTGTGGGCAATGCCCTTAGTTTCATGTCACTTGTATTAATTTGAAAAAAAACTTTTTTATTTTACTTTATTTCTTTTATTGGATTTTTTCATTTTTATTAGATATTTGCTTTATTTACATTTCAAATGATATCCCTTTCCTCATTACCCCTCCCAAAAAAACCATCACACACACCCCCTGCTCAACACCACCCCCTTTCCTGACTGGCATTCCCCTACTCTGGGGCATTGGGCCTTCACAGGACCAGTGGCTTCTCATCTCATTGATGTATAACAAGGCCATCCTCTGCTATATATGTAAATGGAGCCATGGGTCCCTCCATGTGTACTCTTTGGTTGGTGGTTTAGTCCCTGGGAGCTCTGGGGATAGTGGTTGGTACATATTATCGTTCCTCCTGTGGGGCTGCAAACCTCTTCAGCTCCTTGGGTCCTTTCTCTAGCTGCTCCACTGGGGACCCTATGTTCATTCTATTGGTTGGCCATGAACCATGGGTATTTTGACCCACCTTCCAAGAAGGATCATTGTATCCACACTTCCACACTTTGTTCTTCAAAAAAAGAAAGAAAGAAAGAAAGAAAGAAAGAAAGAAAGAAAGAAAGAAAGAAAGGAAGGAAGGAAGGAAGGAAGGAAGAAAGAAAGAAAGAAAGAAAGAAAAGAAAAAGAAAAAGAAAGAAAGAAAGAAAGAAAGAAAGAAAGAAAGAAAGAAAGAAAGATTTTCAAAATGTTCTTTTCCATTCAGGGTTTTATTTTTTAATAATTTGCCTTCATCTTTGTATAGCTGAGAAAATTTCATAGTTTGAGTTCTAGGTCTCTTACATGAAACTAAATTCTGGATAAACATTTAAAACTAAAGAGGGGAAATTAATGAGAAGACAACATAAGGTGAAAATCATAACTCACATTGGACAAGGAAGAGTCTCCTAGTATGAGTAGCACAAAGTGGGCAGTAGTCACTCACCGCTGCCAAGAGAGAAAGTTTACTCAGATCTATCAATACTAGAGATTAATTTTCCTGCATAGGGCAAATTCAATTAAGCTGAACTTTCTCAGCACAAATAGAATACTGTTTGCTATTTCCAGACTCCCTAGCCCAAGCAGAGATGAAGGAGTCTAAATTCAGTTACATATCGAATAACATTTGTCCTTGGTACTGTTTCTCAATATTCTAATACATCCATACAGTCTTTATATCATATATTTATTCCCTTTTCTCCCTTGGTATTTTCGCTCTCTAATAATGCATTCTGTATCTATTTTCTTTCTAGTCTCTTCCTTCCCAGTAACAGTGAGGTTCCCTGCCAGCCAGGATCTTGTGTGCTGGACTCCACACTGATTTCCTGCCCTCACTACACTGAATGAAGTGCTGTGCACACAGTGTGTGTATGACCAATTTAGTGTAACAAAATACACACATTTTCCACTGTGGAACACAGAATATAAGCATCTGTTTAGAAAGCCAGAGTTAAGGAATCAGAATAAATATTCGTTAAAGAGAAATCCTTGTCTATGGAGAATTAGATCAATAAATTAAGGGCATAAATATGTAGTGAAGCAAAGGACTGTGAGTGAAAGAAAGCTGTTTGCCAAAAGAAGGAAAGTTAATTTACATTAAAAATATATAGCCGGGCAGTGGTGGCTCATGCCTTTAATCCCAGCACTTGGGAGGCAGAGGCAGGTGGATTTCTGAGTTCGAGGCCAGCCTGGTCTACAGAGTGAGTTCCAGGACAGCCAGGGCTATACAGAGAAACCCTGTATCAAAAAAACCCAATATATATATATATATATATATATATATATATATATATATGTGTATATGTTGTATATATACGTGTATATATAGTTATATATATATAGTTTTATATATATAGTTTTATATATATATATATAGTTTTTATATATAGTTTTTATATATATAGTTTATATATATAGTATATATATACTATATATATACAGGAGCTGCTAAAAAGAGAAGATTCCAGTTTGAAAGGTACTTGAGTTGACATAATATAAAAATTACTTTGAATTCATTTGACAGATCTCCAGTGTGCTGTAGGCAACCAGAGGTCTTTCTGCTTGGAAGTGACAGACATTAGAAAATGATGTGCTGAGTTGTCCTGCCTGCTGCCATTTGCACCGGGGAGCCTGGAAACTCCACAGTCTTCTGTGATCACTGGAGCAGCTGGGAAGGAAGTCTTCTTGCCACCCTTTGCACCAGGGAGCCAGGAGACTCCACAGCCTTCTGTGCATAGCCCTCTAGGAGGGCGTGATCTCAGAGCAGGCTTTCACTTTTGAGCACAGAGGTGAGATCTCCACCTTTTCTCTGGAGGGGACCAGCTAGGAGTACACAGGGCCTAAGATCAGTGGAGCTGCTGGGACAGAAGTCTTCCTGCAGTGATTTCACTTTTGAGCTCAGGCCCACAGGAGGAACAAACTCCCGCCAGAGACAAGAATACCAACTAACACCAGATGGCAAAAGGCAAGCACAAGAACCCTACCAACAGAAACCAAGACTATATAGCAACATCAGAACCCAGTTCTCCCACCACAGCAAGAAAGAAGAGCAAGAAGTTGGATTTAAAATCATATCTCATGATGCTGATGGAGGGCTTCAAGAAAGACTTAAATAACTCCCTTAAAAAATTCAGGAGAATATCAGTCAACAGGTAAAAGCCCTTAAAGAGGAAACACAAAAATCACTTAAAGAAATACAGGAGATTATGGGTCAACAGGCAGAAGCCCTTAAAGAAGAAACACAAAAATCCCTTAAATAATTACAGGAAAACACAAACAATCAAGTGAAGGAACTGAACAAAACCATCCAGGATCTAAAAGTGGAAGTAGAAACAATAAAGAAATCACAAAGTGAGGCATCTCTGGAGATAGAAAACTTTGGAATGAATTCAGGAGTCATAGATGCAAGCATCAACAACAGAATACAAGAGATAGAAGGAAAAAACTCAGGTGCTGAAGATACCATAGAAAACATTGACTCAACAGTCAAAGAAAAGGTGAAATGCATAAAACTGGTAACTCAAAACATCCAGGAACTCCAGGACACAATGAGAAGACCAAACCTAAGGATTATAGGTATAGATGAGAGCAAGGATTTACATCTTAAAGGCCCAGTAAATATCTTCAACAAAACTGTAGAAGAAAACTTCCCTAACCTAGAGAAAGAGATGCCCATGAACATAAAAGAAGCCTTCAGAACTCCAAATAGACTGGACCAGAACAGAAAATCCCCCCCGGCACATAATAATCAAAACACCAAATTCACTAAACAAAGAAAGAATATTACAAGCCATAAGGGAAAAGGGGCAAGTAACTTATAAAGGCAGACCTATCAGAATCACACCAGACATCTCACCAGAGATGATGAAAGCTAAAAAATACTGGGCAGACCTCATACAGACCCTAAAAGAACACAATTGCCAGCCCAGGCTACCATACCCAGCAAAACTCTCAATGATCATAGATAGAGAAACCAAGATAGTCCATGATATAAACCAAATTTGCATAATATCTGTCCACAAATTCAGCCCTACAAAGGATAATTGATGGAAAATGCCAACACAAGGAGGGTAACTACACCCTAGAAAAAGCAACCAAGTAATCTTCTTCCAACAAACCCAAAAGAAGATACCCACACAAACATAAAAATAACATAAAAAATAACTAGAAGCAACAATCATTATTCCTTAACATGTCATAACAATAATGGACTCAACTCCCCAATAAAAAGACATAGACTAACAAAATATTTCTCCTGTAAAATTTAAATTTTATCAGAAAATGTTTGTAATTCCCCTTTTAATTAATTTAGTAACTTCCTTTATGTCTACCATTTTCTCTGCATTACTTTTCAGGATAATCTTCAATTTTAGTGTCTTTCTATATACTTCCTCCATTTTATCAGAAATGTTTTCAATGTAAATCTTTGAGTTTTATCACAAATGTTTCTAATTCCACATTCAATTAATTTAGAAAGAGGTTTTACATCAACCATTTTTATGTAAATTTTTCCATGAAATAGTCAATTTTAACGTGTTTGTCTATTTTTCTTCAATTTTACCAGAAATATTTTCCATGTAAATCTTCAATTTTATCTGAAAATGTTTATAATTCCACCTTCAATCAACTTAGAATTATCTTTATGCCTACCATTTTATCTATATAATTTCCATAATAATCTTTAATTTTAACATGTTTTTCCAAATATTTCTGCAATTTTTTCAGAAATAGTTTCCATGTAAATTATCAGGTTTATCAGAAAATATTCATAATTCCACTTTTCATCAACTTAGGAATACTTTTATGCCTACAATTATTATAAAATTTTCCATGATAATCTTCAATTCTAACATGTTTTTCTACATTTTTCTACAAATTTATCAGAAATAATTTCCATGTAAATCTTTGATTTTACCATAAAATATCTTTATCCCATATTTCAATTAATTTAGCAATGTTTTACATGTCTACCACTTTATTCCTTAATCTTCCATGAAAATTGTCAATTTTAACATGTTTATCTGAGATATTTTCCATGTAAATATTTAATTTTATTATAAAGTGTTTTACTTCCCTTTTCAATAATTAAAAAATTAAAAATAATGATGTGCTTACTAGAAAATTCCTCCATGATTGAAAAAATAGATATGCAATGTGAATTCAGGTCTCCTCTCCTTCACCTAGACCCTATTGTCACAGAGAAGTCTCATTTGGAATATCCAAGCGGCCCAGTTATACACAACTAAGTGAAAGCTGTTTTGGAAATTCAATATTATTTTTAATCAGACTCTTGAACTTCATCTTGAAGAAATCAGAAGCCTTGTGGTACAATGTGTAAAAATGTCTTCTACTAAATATTCCTTTGCTAATATCTGGGTACTTTTAAACATATTTTAAGCCAATATTATCATTCTATTACTTATAACATAAAGGCAATCATTAGAAAGAACAGAAAAGCATTAATTTATTTTGACATTTTTAAAAGTTTTATTTTTATTTTTAACTTATCCATATCTATGTTGCCACGGAATCCCCAAAAGCTGGAGTTACAGTTGCTTCTGAGCTGAACTCATGGATGCTAACAGCTGGAGTTCTTTGGTAGAGCAACAAGGAATCTTAGGTTCTGCATTGTCTCAGTAGTCCCTCAAAGGTTTTGGGTGGGGCAACAGGACTGAAGCCCTGAGGGCCTACAGAAAGAATGGAAACAGGCAACCTCAGGAGGTAGGAGGTTTGTGGGACCCTCCAGAATGTACCAGAGACCTGGGAGGTAAGAGACCATCAGGACTCAAATAGAGGGACCTTAGATGAAATACCCTATGGTGGGGAGAGGGAACTTGTAGAGCCCACCTCCAGCAGAGTATCAAGTGAGGGATGGGGCTGCCATCCCACAGTCAAAATCTCTGACCAATAATTGTTACTGTCTGAATTACAGGGATGTAAATGGAAAGAAGCCTGAGGAAAAGAAAGTCCAGCAACAGACCCAAAGTGGGATCCAGCTCAAGGGGAGGTCCCAAGGCCTGACACTGTTACTGAGGCTATGGAGTGTTCACAAAAAGTGCCCTAGCATGACTGCCCTCTGAAAGACCCAACAAGTAACTGAAAGACTCAGATGTAGACATTTGTACCCAACCAGTGGACAGAAGCTGATGAGCCCTGTGATTGAATAGGGGAAAACTGGAAGAAGATGAGGAGGGAGACCATGTAGGAGGATCAGCAGGCTCAAATAACCCGGACCCCTGAGATCTCTCAAACACTGGACCACCAAACAGGCAGCATACAACAGCTGGTATGAGCCAGGCCCCTAACACATATACAGCAGAAGATTGCCGAGTGTGGGTTCAGTCAGAGATGATGCACCTAACCCTCAAGAGACTGGAGGTCCCAGGGAGTTAGAGGTCAGTTGGGGTTGGGGGTGGAGGTGGGGATATCTTCATGGAGTTAGGGGCTCGGGAGGAGGTATGGGACATAGACCAGTCAGAGGGTGGACCTGGAGGGGAATAAAATCTGGAGTGTAACTAAATACTTACAAAAAGGAAGGAAGGAAGGAAGGAAGGAAGGAAGGAAGGAAGGAAGGAAGGAAGGAAGGAAGGAAGGAAGGAAGGAACAAAGAAACAAAGAAAGAAACAAAGAAAGAAAGAAACAAAGGAAGAAAGAAACAAAGGAAGAAACAAAGAAAGAAACAAAGATAAGAGAAAAAGATGTTTAAAACAAACATGAAACTACAGCAAAGCAAGACTCCAGGTGCAGGAAGAGCTAGGGGGATGGCGTCTCAGAAAATGTCGCTCTGTAAGGGAGGATTGGCTTGGTTCAAGCAGTCTCAGTGTCAGAAACTACTAAATAGAAAAATGTTTGTTAAACACATAGTACTTTGCTGCTGCCAACTCAAAATGTTTAACCTCAGTTACACAGTTAATCAGGAAGATATTTTTTATTAATCATTTTATTCATTTACATTTCAAATGATATCCTGATTTCCCCTCCACAACCCCCCTGATCCCATCTCATCCCCCTCTCCCCCTTTCTTCCTCTCCCGCTGCCCTTCGCCTCTATGAGGGAGCTCCTCCACCACCTTACCCACTCCCACCTCACCAAAGATTTCTTGATAAGTCTACTGGAACAAATCTAGGAATTTTTAATTAACCCCAACATTTGGACAAAGAGTAGTATTTCTTAGGTCAGTTATTGAATGGACATATGTTGATATATTTTTACCTTTGCTATCAAAGCCTGCAAGGCAGTTCTTCTAAAATAAATGGTGATTCTGTCTGGTGGTGGGATGAAGGGAACTGGGTTGTTTGGATGACAGATGGGGATTTTTATAGCACCATTTTAATCTCGCAAAACATAACTTTTTATAATTTAATTTTCAACTTGATCTCCATTCTACATGATAACAAAAAATAAATGATCTTTTCAGTTCCAGGAAAATTTGGTAAATTGAATTTTCCTCCAATTCATGCAAAGACTGTTGACACTCATGATGTTGGGAATGAGAACTGAATACCACCAGCACTGCATCTCTCCGTGTCTTTTTTGTGTCCCTGCCAATATTTAAGTGCCTGTGTCCTGACTGCTGGCTGAACCTGTCCCCTCATGCCTCACGTGGGTCTTCTGAGACTCTGTACCATAGCATGGTGCAAGGCGAGAAATTTTGCTTCTATACGATGTTCACGTTTGCCCCTAGATCACAGCGGTGGAAGAGAGGCTTAGAGCTTGCTGCTCCAACTTCTTCCAGAATTCCAAATGAGCTCTTTCAGTGCCACACCCTGTTAGCGTTTGTTTTGTGGGAATGGTCACTTTCCAGAAATTTGTGATTGAGTCCGCTTCTGCGTTTCTCTTTTTATGAGGCATTGTAAATGGCCTTATTTGGAACTCTCAGCCTATGCCCTTCCATTTGGCATAGCTGTACAAAGAATAAACTTAAAGCAAGTTTCCAAAGCACCAGGCACTCGGGTCCATCAAAATGGTCTGCATTATTATTTCTTCTCCCCTTCTCTTAATTGTATTGTGAAAAGTGTTTAAGGTATGTGTGTATTAAATCATATGTGTTATATACTTATATATTCTCATATAGAATTTACATATATATTCATACTTACAGAGAAACACAAAATATACTTTTGCAAACTTCAAACCTATCTCAGGTAAAGAAATACTCCTCATTTAAGGCCACTGTTTATCTTGTAAATAGTCTATTTTGCAACCTCAAAGACTGTAATTATTTCTTTATTTCTATATTTTGTCACGTGGCATTTTAGTTTTTGTATAAACTGTTTTATCATTTACATTACTTAAGATGCTTTAGAGGATAATTATTTCAGCAGTGTTCTCTATGATACTGAAATTGGGAAGAAAAATTTTAATACACTTGCAATTTTAGAAAATGTCATCATACTGAGGAGTTTACAGAATACTACAAGAAGCATTTAGTTAAGCTTCAAATGGTTAGTAGATAAGACTGTCATGGACAGTTCTGACAACCTCATGGTCCAATTCCTAATAGAATGATTAAACCCAGTAGGTCGCAGAAGGAAACCAAATGAAAGTGAAGGAAATAAAATGAAACTCTAAGCTTACCGGGGGCTCAAAAGATTGAAAGAGTTGGAGGCAGAGGCGGAGGCAGAGACATTGGACATGTGCCGGGAAATACTGTTTACCAGAAATGAGAGGGCCGTGGCACACATGAATTAGCAGTGGCTGTGACTGCGTGCACAGGACCTTCAGAAGATCAAGCCAGCCAAACTCCTAGTAAGGAAGAGGGAGGGTCTCTATATTAATACCCTAATAGAGGCTCTATTGGTTTCTGATGGTTTCTGGGGAGAATCAGTTTTCTTCCAGCCACTGACAGGTTACTCATGTTCAGCAGTCCTGCACCTTTATGCTCACAGGCAGCACCAAGTAGATTCAGTAGTTTAAAGAAGATCTAAGTAAATTGTTAGAGAAAAGTTGTCAGGGGAATAGGAGAGGAATTGAAGGTAAATTTTTATCAAAGCCCATAATGCACACGGATATAATTCTCAAAGAATATAACTTTTAAATGAAGTGATATTAAGGATTTTTGTTTCATTAATATAGCACAGTGATGGCTCTCCATATTTATATTTCCATTATAAAAACTTGAAAAACAGTTAAAAGATAAAGGCAAAACAGTGTTAGATTACTTGTGTTGAACACGTGCATAGTGAAAGTTCCTTTATATATTTGCTCAATGCAATCTGTTAGAAGGTATAAAATCCAATAAAATATAATGTATACTTCAGCACAGTTAATTTATGTGTTTTCTTACCCTCAGATAAAAGATATGAAACTAGAAAATGAGCTGGTTGGAAGGAGGAAGAGGTTAAACAGAAGCCAGAGGGAGAGAAGACCCATTGGGAGGTGTGTATGTCCAAAACACATTATACATACATGTATGCATAGGAAGATCAAAGAGCAACATTGTATAAAGGACAAAAGAGAGAATTAAGCCATTCTATCTGTCTCTGTGTCCTTCATGAATTCTGTATCTTGGAGAATTCTGGGTGAATTTTATGTAGAGCTAAGGTGGTGAACACCTGCACATTCCCCTCCACATCAGGGAGGTTTCTTCTGCCTCTGGGCACTACTTCCCCTTTCCTAAGCATTTGATTTGGCAAATTTTTTTCTTGTCAATTATTTCTACATACCTTTGAAATGTAAATCACTTTTAAACCTCCTGCCATTTATAACCCACACTGTCTTTTTTCAGAACCTAGAGGCCTGCATTTTCAATGCAACCATCAAGGTATGAACAGCCTCTTCTCAAGGCTCTGTCCAAGGGCAGGCTAACTTTAGTTTGCTCTGTGCTGTAAAGTTTCCCTCACCAAGAAAGACCTGGAGATTTTCTCAACCCCTCAGGCAAGCCACTGTGTCAACATGATCTAAGACCTTCCAAATCCAGCCCTGATGCAGCTGGGTATCACAAGTTGATCTGAAGGTTCTTCACGTATCTGGAGACAATATAGGCATAAAATCATTTTTTCTCCCCTTTTCTTTTTGGATTTTTTCATATAAAAATGGCAGTAGAACTTGATAAAAACTTATAAAACAAAAATTTTATTTCCATTTCCACTTTTTTTCCCATTCTATTTTGTTTGCCTTTGTTTGGGTCATGGGTGTGTTGAGGGGATTTTCATTGGGGAGACTTTAGAAGACGTATTTGTTCTTTTTTTTCCCTAGGGAGTTGGTTTTGTTATTACAATAAGGAATTAACTTGATCACAGCTCCAAATAATCATGCAATATTATCTGTTTGCTTCAGATATATGTTAAATTTCTTCTAATAGTTTCAATATATTGAACATTTTTATCATTGGCTATATTTTAATTCCCAGGTCCTACTTTCTTCTTATACTGAACAGAAATTGCTTGCTATTGCCTTGAAAGAACATTGTCTTGGTCGGATTTTCTCTACAGATATAGTGAACATTGGAGGAGCTGACAAGCTGTATCATCCCAGACAAGCCACAGAAAACACACGTTCTTGTTTTGAATTGTGAAAAGCTTTCTGTAACATTAATCCATCTTATATAGTACAATACCATCCGGGTTTCCAATTATTTATCTATGAGCACTAGAGAGTAAATCAGAGGACACATATCCAAATGCAGTTGCTCCACAAAGCCTTGCAAATCCCCAATTCTACATCTTGAGTTTCATCCCCTACTACTACCAGGAGAATACCAGGAGAATACCCTCTTTTAAGTTCTTTCTTAGAGCTATTTATTTTTCTCCTAAATTAAAATATATGCGCAATGAAAATAATTTTCAATTGTCTTACTTAAACTTTTATAACCATGTTGTAGTTATCACTGTAATTTTAGCTCAGCCATATTGAGTTACAAGTAATTTGAACACATTCTTCTATGAAAAGAATAATTTAATGAATATGTTTGAGAAGTGAAAACTTCTTCCCAAGATATTGAGTATACCAGTTTGTGTCAGTAATCTTTCTGTGCCATAGATATAGTATGACATCAAAAGGCATTATTCTGTAGCACAGCTGACATCTCAATATCCAGGGTACTATGGTGCAAGTGCTGGGGGCATGCATTGGTAATTAGAATATAAAGCTTTTATGGCAATTAAACCTGACTGTCTTATTTGTGGGGATAGAGAACCATGTTGATTATTAAGCCACACCTGTAAGGATGTCTGTAAGAGTGTTTGTACGGAGGATTAATGAAAGGGAAAGAAAGACCGTGGCAAAGGTAGCACTACCCATGGTGCCTTCTCTAACATCATGAATAATAATAGTTCAGAAATTGAACAGAATAATATTTCCAGCCTGGATGTGGTCACAGTGGGTCTTTTCTCAGAGAGTTCTGAAGTAAGACCAAGACAGCACTGGACAGCACTCCATCCTATTATTGAGCAATACCTATGGGCCCCATTTTAATGAAACTTAAAACTGGGAACACATATGACTAATAACTTATTGTTATATAGAATGACATTACTGGCAAATCTCTTGCATACATAAGTCATAACGTTTTTTCCTATTTTCTATATTATTAAATGCTTGTTAGGATATTATTATAATCTCTCTACAAAATGTTAGTCAAATAATTTCTTAACCTGTAATCAAAGAAAGGCTATCCAGAGTATCTACCACAATATCTATATATCTAGAAAAGTCAACTCTTTGAAGACAGGGTTTTCGCATCACATCTCTAATGATAAATTGTAACCTCACAGAAATGTCAAAGAGGCATAGACACAACACACCATTGATGTTTAGAAAGTTAGTGGATGTTTTGAAGTAATCACAAGCTATATATTAGTGATTTCTTTTGTTTAACATTTCAATGGACTGTTTTGGCATACTCTACAGCTGTATGTAATATGTGCATTGAATCCATAACTGCTTTGGCCTTATAGTGTTCAGCACCCTGATTCAAAGGGTCTTTGACTTCATAACTGCACATGCAATGAGGCAGAAACTGAAAAAGAATAAACTAGATTTGGTAACAACCATGAAAGTCATTAGTCATCATTTGTGAAAGGCAGCCACACATCTGAAAGTTAAATAAATAGAAAACGAATGTGGTCATAGAATAGCAGGCTATAAAAATCACATGAGAGATGCGCAATAGAAAGTGCACCACAGATTATAAAACATCCTCCTCAAGAATATATGACAATGATGTAATCTAAGGTATCATTTATGAGAATGTTTCAGATGTGGCCTCAGAAATCTCCCAGCTATAACGTACACAGAAATCAAAATGCAATTCTCTGTTGGCAGTCAGAACATCTGGGGCTGGCATTAGGGTACAGGTGGAAATGGCATAGGAGCAAAGCCCCCTTTTTCTCCCTTTGTCTCAAGGAGAAAAATAACATCTCCAGTCAAATACACCATGTACCGAGATCTTTGTTATAAGCGTGGATGGCTTACACGTGGTGGCACAAATCAGATCTCTCAAATGCCAAGAAAACTGATAGTTCCTGAGAAAGATGATTTCAGCCAAGAAATGCATTCTCCCTTCACAGCAAGTCAGAACGCTCTCACACACAGGATCTCCATGTCGGAATGCCCTTTTGTGAATTATCACATTTAAGAGAATGACTTTTGTCACACTGAACATGTGTGACATGAAGAAAGAGGCTGTGAAAAGATCTTCCTAAGCTGAACGTTGGGAAATTTAATAATAACCCGAATATTGTGTCATAGTATTTATTCCTTGATACTATCAAGTGTTAAGATGTTTTTAATCTTCAACTACAAAGTATCAGTTCACTGGGCAGGTTCCCAAGCTCTTTAAATGAGGAAGTAAACTTCACAGTATATGTCTGACTTAAGTTTTGGTGCTGTGCCACTTGCCTTTCTTCGAATATCTTTGTCATCATGAAACTTTCAAGACATATAAACTCACTTTTAAATGTCTCTGTAACAAAGAGGATGTAATTCAGTTGCAAAAGTACTGGTTTAGCATGCACAATGCCCCACAAGGGCAAGTATCTAAATCCATGTCTTAAGCTTGTTAAGTGGGCTTATGAGGAAATCGTATGGGTTACACGTGACTTGGAATGCCCAACCATAACTTCTCTCTGCAGCACAGGTGGTCTCTTTATCTATGACTCCATTCCATGTGTGCAGATTTCCTTGGTAGATTTCTCATGGCCCTTCCCATCATCCTTCATGATTCAAGGGATTGACATAACACATGCACACAAGGGCTGAAGAATTGCCAGACACACAAATAAATGGAGAGAAAAACTGGCATCTGATTCTAGGCTCTCAGATGGAGAACTGAGGCACCTGTGAACTAGGCATATTTTATGCGATTCATCTGGGAGGCAGGGTTATTGCATAGTGCAGAACAAGGAAGCAGGCTTGTATATTATTGGTAGAGAAGACTCTGTAAGGAAGCAGTCTTCTGGCTGAAAACATAAGGAGAAGAAATCTATAGTGGACTTTTTCTGGACACATTGTCAACATCTACATATGGACTAGAAGGCTTTGCCATCTGCCAGCTCCAATCATAGGTCTGTGACATAGGAATCCTTGATGCAGCTGTGCCCATGTCAAATAATACACAACCATTCAGGAATGACTCACTCCCAATAGACCTGGTATCTTCAATACCCTCAGGTCTCTATTACAACTGCAGCTTGTCTTTACAGATTCCTGGTCTCAGCAGCTCTCTGAATCAATGCAGTAAATGTCTGTGTACCCATCAATCGTGTATCTTTTCTGTTTAGAAAGCCAATACCATGTGGACTGTGCTGCCAAGTCATGCTACCAACTGAAAATTTAGCCTACTTGGTCAACCGCCATAGTGACTTCTTTACACATCCATGGCTGAACCTGCAAATTCACTTCATTCAGCAGCTGGTTTTGTGTAGATAAGCCCTTATCCATCAACCTCAGTTCAAGACTTTGCCTTTAAAAATCCATTTATATTTTCATAAATCAGAGCAGTTGATAGGCAGGGTGTTCCCTTTGGAATATCGTTTCATTTGTCCTGATGAGGAGGATATGTTTTTCCCGATGAAGAAAGTAAAGTTTCTCTTTATTAGCTGCATATGCTTTGGCCCCTTCATTCCCCTTGTCCACAAATTTAAGCTCATTCACACAATTATCCTTACTGAACTACATCCTTTAAATGCTTTATGCCACAAACTTTGCATGGCTCCAGGGACAGATCAAACTGAGCTCTGAGCATTAGCTGTGCTACAAGCTGAGTGCTATGCTGCCTTGAAAAATCTGTAGTAGTTAAGTCAATCTACCCATTACATTCCTCATTGCAAGGCGAGTGTTCAATAACAAATAACTCAGTCAGGTTCTTTACCAGAGTATACTATGAATGACAACCTGGAGATCAATCTTTGAAAAGCAGTCCTTGCTTCCCTATGGAATCTCATGATCTGGGAATCTTCCATATTAGTGATTTTTCTATAATTCTGATAAAACTCCACCATAAAGCCAAATTAATGAAGAAATAATAGCTTTTGGCCTCTGGTTTTAAATAGAGAATCCTTAACAGAGGTTGAGGCATGGCAACAGGTAGCTGGAACGGGAATCTGAGTGATCATGTCTTCAACCACAAGTACAAAGCACAGAGAGCAAACTACATGTGGGGCAAGCTTTGAATTCTCCTATTCAGTCCCTGGTGACTTCTCTCTTCACTAAAGTCTGCATGCACAGCATGTCCCACTGAGACGAGGCATTCAAACATTCCAAATTATGGAGGACATTTCTCATTCACACCACCACATCTACTCCTTTTGTTTCTCTTAACTATCTTATCCTCTAACTCCTATCAGAAAGGCCCCACAATATTTGTCTAAAGTATTCAAGCAGTTTTCTTTTCTTTTAATTACCCCCATATTCTTTATTTACATTTCAAATGTTGTCCCCTTTCCTGGTCCCTCCCCCCCCCCAAAAAATCCCATAAATCATCTTCCCTCCCTCTGTTCCCCAATCAACCCTCTCCCACTCCCTAATCCTGATATTCCCCTACACTGCAGCATTGAGCCTATCCAGGATCAGGGGCCATCCTCTGCTGCCTATGTGTCTGAAGCCATCTGTAACTCCATGTATACTCTTTGGTTGATGATTTTGTCCCTGACAGCTCTGGAAGTACTGTGTGACTCATAACTTTGTTCCTTCTATGGCACTGCAAACCCCTTCAGCTACTTGGGCCCTTTCTCTAGCTCCTCCATTGGGGAATCTGTTCTCAGTTCAATGGCTGACTGAGAGTGTCCCCCTCTGTATTTGTCATGTACTAGCCAAGGAATATTAAATGGCTGAGTAGCCCCTAAAGAAATGTTCAACATCCTTAGTCATCAGGGAATGCAAAACAACCCTGAGATTTTACCTCACACTAGTCAGAATGGCTATGATCAAAAACTCAGGAGACAGCAGGTATTGGCAAGTATGTGGAGAAAGAGGAACACTCCCCCACTGCTGGTGGGAATGCAAGCTGGTACAACCACTCTGGAAAACAGTTTGGCAGTTCCTCAGAAAACTGGGCATAATATTACTGGAGGACCCTGTTATACTATTCCTGGGCATATACCCAAAGGATTCTCCAGCATGTAATAAGAACACATGCTCCACTATGTTCATAGCAGCCCTATTTATAATAGCCAGAAGCAATCTTGCCTCCGGTCACCACAGACAGCTGGCAGCTGGGGCCAGGTGCACGGACAGAGTCCTAGTCTAACATTGACTACCCCATCAGGCTCTTGCCTGCACCCAGAGCCAGAGCAGCTCAGTGGGAGGTCTGTGCACGGACAGCTCAGAGGCTGTTGCAGACTGCTAGGGGCCAGCTTGCTCAGATTGCAGTGGAGGCTGCCATCTTGCCTCGGGTCACTGCAGACAGCTGGCAGCTGCGGCTAGGGGCGTGGACAGAGTCATAGTCTAACATCTACTACCCCGTCAAGCTCTTGCCTGCACCCAGAGCCAGAGCAACTCGGTGGGAGGTCTGTGCACGGACAGCTCAGTGGTGCACCCAGAGCCAGATTAGCTCACAGGTGGTCTCTGCACCGACCCACGCGGGCACCAACATGCTGGGGGGTCTGTGCCTGGAGTACAGTGGAGGCTGACATCTTGCCTTGGGCACCACAGACAGCTAACCAGACAGAGCCCTGTGGACTGAGAGCACCACTATCTAGGCTCTAGCAGTCCAACCAGGGAAGTTCTGGTCCAGCAGGGAATCTGGTGTTTAGACAGAGCCCCGAGACCCACCACCATCTTGGAGCTGGTAGCCTGACCAGGTCACCATAGAGAACCAACAGAGGAGCCCAGGTCACCATAAAGATATAACACATGGGCCCAGATCAGTGGAAAAAAAGATCTGATTCTTAAGAGCTGGCAACTAGGCAGGCCAGGAGGAGATGGCAGGAGGTCAATTGTATGTGCAGCAGCAAGCCAAGGGGGAGACTTGGGTCCAGCCCAGCAGAGCTGATGAGGTAATTCAGAGCCCAGTAGCAGAAACCTTCAGATCTCCACCTTGGGAGAAAGTATGCCCTCTACAACTGCAGCACAAAGGCCAGGCTCACAGGAGCTTCAAACACCAACCAGTAACAACAAGAC
Source organism: Apodemus agrarius (assembly GCA_964023405.1). Lineage (NCBI taxonomy): Eukaryota > Metazoa > Chordata > Mammalia > Rodentia > Muridae > Apodemus > Apodemus agrarius. The sequence continues at coordinate 10,083,684 of OZ030020.1, read as the reverse complement.
CAACCAACTAACTCCAGAGATAAACAGATGGCAAAAGGCAAATGTAGGAATGTTACTAACAGAAATCAAGGCAATATGGCAGCATCTGAACCCAATTCGCCAACCACAGCAAGATACCCCAACACACCAGACAAACAAGAGTTGGTTTTAAAAGCACTGATCATGATGCTGCTAGAGGAACACAAAAAAGACATAAACAAATCTCTTAAAGAAATGCAGGAAAACATGAATAGTGTAGAAGCCCTTACAATGCAAACACAAAAATCACTTAAAGAATTCTAGAAGAATATGGAACAACAGGCAGAAGCCAATAAAGAGGAAATGAAAAAATCACTTAAAAAAATGCAGGAGAAATTGAGTCAACAGGCAGAAGTCATGAAAGAGGAAACACAAAAATCTCTTAAAGAATTGTAAGAAATACAAACAAGTGAAGGAACTGAGCAAAACCATACAGGATCTAAACACAGAGGTAGAAACAACTAAGAAATCACAAAGGGAGACAATGTTGGAGATAGAAAACCTTGAGAAGAAACCAGGGGTCATAGATCAAATATCAACAACAGAATACAAGAGATAGAAGTAAGATTCTCAGATGCTAAAGATACCATAGAAACCATTGACTCCACAGTCAAAGAAAATGCAAAATGCAAAAGGTTTGTAACCCAAAACATCCAGGAAATCCAGGACACAATGAGAAGACCAAACCTAAGGATTATAGTGATAGATGAGAGTGAAGATCTACAACTTAAAGGGCCAGCAAATATCTTCTACAAAATTATGGAAGAAAACTTCCCTAACCTAAAGAGAGAGATGCCCATGAATATACAAGAAGCCTACAGAACTCCAAACAGACTGGACCAGAACAGAAATACCTCCTGTCATATAATAATCAAAACCCCAAATGAACTAAACAAGAAAGTATATTAAAGGTAGTAAGAGAAAAGGCCAAATAACATATGAAGGAAGACCTATCAGAATCACACCAGACTTCTATCCAGAGACCATGAAAGCTAGAAGATCCTGGGCAGATATCATGCAGACTCTAAGAGAACACAAATGTCAGTGAAGACTACTATACCCAGCAAAACTCTCAATCGATGAAGATGGAGAAATCAAAATATTCCATGACAAGATCAAAGTTACACAATATCTTTCCACTAACCCAGCCCTAAAAGTATAATAGGAGAAAAACTCCAATACAAGGAGGGAAACTACACCCTAGAAAAAGCAAGATTGTAACCTTCTTCCATCAAACTCAAAAGAAGATAACCACTCAAAAACAAAAATACCATCAAAATTGTCAGGAAGAAATAATCACTATTCCTTAATATCTATTAACATCAATGGACTCAATTCTCCAATAAAAAGACATAGACACACTGGATACGGAAACAGCACCCTACATTTTGCTGCATACAGGAAACACACCTCAGGGTCAAAGACAAACACGTAGAGTAAGGACACATGCTCCACTATGTTTACAGCAGCCTTGTTTATAATAGCCAGAAATTGGAAGGAGCCCAAATATCCCTCAAAGGAGAAATGGATACAGAAAATGTGGTATATTTATACAATGGAATACTACTCAGCAATTAAAAATAATGAATTCATGCAATTTGTAGGTAAATGGTTAGACCTGGAAAATATCATCCTGAGTGAATTAACCCAATCACAAAAGAATGCACATGAAATGCAATCACTAATAAGTGGATATTAATGAGCCCAGAAGCCCTAAATACTCAAGACACAAATAGCAAGTCAAATGATTCCCAAGAAGAAGAAAGGAGAGGACCCTGGGCCTGTAAAGATTGCATCCAGTTTAGTAAAGAAACTGAGGGGGGAGGGGGAATTATTGGGGAACAGATGGGGGGAGAGGAACTATGGGAACTATGGTGGGTGGAAACTGGGAAAGGGGAAAGCCTTTGGAATGTAAACATAGAATATAGAAAATAAAAAAAAAATAACAAATTAAAAAAAAAAGATCAAAATACTGATCTGCAAACCATCAGAAATGTTCCACACCCTGCGGCAGCAAATATTTACTCAAGATTGAATTCATTATGTAAAAATAAACAAGCACACCTCTCTCATTAGCGGAAAAAAAAAGGCGGCAGACAATTTTACAAGAAAATGGTCTCAGGAAGCAAGCTGGAATAGCCATTCTAATATCAGATAAAATTGACTTTCAACCTAAAGTCATCAAAAGAGACACAGAAGGTGACTTCTTGCCGGTCAAAGGAAAAATCCACCAAGAAGAACTCACAATTTTAAACATCTATGCTCCAAATGTAAGGGCAACCTCATTAATAAAAGAAACTTTAATAAAGCTCAGAGCACATATTGCACCTAACACAATAATTGAGGGGGACTATCACTATTCGCAAATGACATGATAGTATACTTAAGTGACCCAAAAAGCACCAGAGAACTCCTACAGCTGATAAACAACTTCAGCAAAGTGACTGGTTATAAAATCAACTCAAGCAAATCAGTAGCCTTCCTAGACTCAAAGGATAAGCAGGCTGAGAAAGAAATTAGGGAAATGACACCCTTCACAATAGCCACAAATAATATAAAGTATCTTGGTGTGACTCTAACCAAACAAGTGAAAGATTTGTATGACAAAAACTTCAGGTCTCTGAAGAAGGAAATGGAAGAAGACCTCAGAAAATGGAAAAATCTTCCATGCTCATGGGTTGGCAGGATTAATATAGTTAAAATGGCAATCTTGCCAAAAGCAATATACAGATTCAACGCAATCCCCATCAAAATCCCAACTCAGTTCTTCATAGAGTTAGAAAGAGCAATTCTCAGATTCATCTGGAATAGCAAAAAACCCAGGATAGCTAAAACTATCATCAACAGTAGAGGAACTTCTGGGGGAATCAGTATCCCGGACCTCAAGCAATACTACAGAGCAATTGTGTTAAAAACTGCATAGTATTGGTACAGTGACAGGGAGGTGGATCAATGGAATAGGATTGAAGACCCAGAATTGAACCCACACATCTATGGCAAATTGATCTTCGACAAAGGAGCTGAAAACATCCAGTGGAAAAAAGATAACCTTTTCAACAAATGGTGCTGGCTCAACTGGCGGTCAACATACAGAAGAATGAGAATTGATCCGCTCTTATCTCCTTGTACTAAGCTCAACTCCAAGTGGGTCAAGGACCTCCACATAAAACCAGACATTAAAACTAATAGAAGAGAAAATGGGGAAGACCCTTGAGGACATTGGCTCAGGGGGAAAGTTCCTGAACAGAACACCAATAGCTTATGCTCTAAGATCAAAAATAGACAAATGGGACCTCATAAAATTACTGTAAGGCAAAAGACACTGTCAAAAGGACAAATCAGCAACCAACAAATTTGGAAAAGATCTTCACCAACCCCACATCTGACAGAGGGCTAATATCCAATGTATACAAAGAACTCAAGAAGTTAGACCCCAGAAAACCACATAATCCTATCAAAAAATGGGGTACAGAGCTAAACAAAGACTTTTCACCTGAAGAAATTCGGATGGCTGAGAAACACCTTAAAAATGTTCAACCTCATCAGTCATTAGAGAAATGCAAATCAAAACAACCCTGAGATTTCACCTCACCCCAGTCAGAATGACTAAGATTAAAAACTCAGAAAACAGCAGGTGTTGGCGAGGATGTGGAGAAAGAGGAACACTCCTCCAGTTCTGGTGGGACTGCAAGCTGGAACAACCACTCTGGAAATCAGTCTGGCGATTCCTCAGAAAACTGGACATAATACTTCCAGAAGACCCAGCCATACCACTATTGGGCATATACCCAGAAGATTCTCCAGCATACAATAAGGATGCATGCTCCACTATGTTCATAGCAGCCTTATTTATAATATCCAGAAGCTAGAAAGAACCCAGATGTCCCTCAACAGAGGAATGGATACAAAAATTGTGGTATATACACAATGGAGTACTATTCAGCCATTAGAAACAATGAATTCATGAAATTCTTAGAGAAATGGATGGAGCTGGAGAACATCATACTAAGTGAGGTAACCCAGTCTCAAAAGAATACCCATAGTATGCACTCACTGATAAGTGGATATTAGCCTAGAATCTTGGGACACCAAAGACACAACCCACATACCAAATGATGTCCGACAAGAAGGAACGAGTAGATCCTGGTGCTGGAAAGGCTCAAAGCATCAATGTAGGGGAATACCAGAACAGAGAAGTGGGAAGGGTTGGATGGAGGAACAGGGAGAGGGAAAAGGGCATGTGGGACCTTTGGGGGGCAGGGAACCAGAAAAAGGGAAATGAAATGTAAATATAGAATATATCCAATAAAAAAATTTAAAAAGTAAACAAAAAATAAAAAAATATATCCAGAAGCTTGAAAGAACCCAGATGTCCCTCAATGGAGGAATGGATACAGAAAATGTGGGTGCATTTACACTATGGAATACTATGCAGCTATTAAAACAATGAATTCATGAAATTCTTAGACAAGTGGTTGGAACTGGCAAATATCATCCTGAGTGAGATAACCCAATCACAAAAGAATACACATGGTGTGCACTCACTGATAAGTGGATATTCGCCCAGAAGCTTGGAATACCCAAGACACATTTCACATATCAAATGATGCTGAAGAAGGAGGAAGAACAAAGTATAGAAAATCTGGTCCTTCTTAGAAGGGGGAACAAAATACCCACATACAGAGATTCAAGCAGTTTTCTATGACAGAGTTCCAAATTCACAGAGGTGATGGAGCCTGGAGGAGACAGCAGCAGATCAGTTTGCATTCCCACCAAGGAAACAGAAATAAATGCTAACATTCAGGTTATTTTTTTCCTCTGGTTTTTTTTTAAGTGCAGTATCCTAGCCAAGGGAATGACACCACCCACAATGATGATGACTATTTCTACTACAATTAACATAATCTAGGTAAAGGTTCAGAGACAAGCTGAAAGGCTTATCTCTTAGGTGATCCTGTCAAACTGATTATCAAGAAGCCACTTTACAGCATAGAATGTTTTTCATCATTTTATTGCAAATATTCCAGAAAGTTAAATAAATTCTCCAATGATATATGTGTCATGCTCAAATCCAATATAATTACTTGGCCATATGCAAATACTTCTTTATGTTAACATTGCTCTTAACACACTTTGAAAGGAAACAAAACCATCCTGTGACACCCACAGAAGCCAGCAAATACTCACTTTCCAATCCTCTGCCATAATAATCTAAGCACTGATTCATCTATTCTTGTATTATATACTTTTATGAAATTCAATACTCCTTGTTTTATAATAAAGTGAAATAGCCATTTGTAGTCCCTTTTAACAAAACAAAGAAAATATATAATTCATACTAACGTCATATTAAATTATATTGATATTTTAAGATTGGACATCTTAGCATAAATATAACCTATATAGAACTTAATAGGAGGATATATGATATACAATAAACAATTTCTCTTCATTTATTCTATTTTTGTCTCCTACATGCTTTCAGACTTTGTATATGTATCAAATTGAGTGGGAAAACACATTCCTCAAAATATATTGTTAAAGGCCACAATGCACCTATTGCAAAATAGTCTCCAAATGACAAAAAAAATAAGTACATCCCAAACTAATTTACCTTACTTACAGTGAAAAATATCCTTTAGTTTTCTAGGACATTTCTTGAATTGTCATTTCTGGACTGATGTGTCAATTTCTTCAAAGAAAAAGAATCAGGTAATAAAACAGAAAGTGCCTTCTCAGTAGTTTTGTGAGGAGTTCAGCAAGCTGGGACTATTTTTACAACTTTGTGAAAAACTCAACAAAAAGAGTTAGTATGCTGCAAAAGACTATACAACAATCCCACTAAGTCTGGATGCAGGGAAGCCAGAGAAAGAAATGTGTCTGGGTGAATTGTGGCCGGCTCTGCTGACCACACAGAAAGTGAAAAATTCATCAGCCTGTTTCTAGGGAAAAAATGATATGTGATTTCAATATGAATTTGGAAAATGTAGCAGTTAAAATATGGAATTGCCATCCCTTTCATTTGTAGGACATACTTAAGTACAGGCATACAGTTGGAGATGCCCAAAGATTAGGTTGCTACATTAACCAAACAAATTAGCAAGCACAAATCTAGAAGCATCTAATACAAATAGATGTTTTTAGGTCCTCTGTTTCTCCCTGTTGTGTCCCATTCCATTGGTGCTGAGTGTGGAGTCTTAAGTTTGTTGGCTGGTTCATGTCTAGAAACAGACAGGTTCTCTCACATAAGGTAAAGCTAGGCTTCAATGTCAAAACTCAAGTCCAAATGGGTACCACAGAGCAGGAAGAAGGAAGAAAGCATCAGAGGATGGAACTCACAAATAAGTGAGATAAAAATTTATCAGGGGTTAGAGAGATGGATGGCTCAATGTTTAAGAGTATGTACTGCTCTTGCAGAGGACCGCAGCTGGGTTCCCAGTACCCACCCACAGTGGGTATCTCACAACCGTTTGTGACTGAAGTCTGAGAGTGACAAAATCCCTGACCAATGTGGGCATCTGCATCCATATGCTCCCTCTCCCTCCCTCCACAAATACACAAATTAAAAGTAGATTGTGGCCTGTCAAGCAAAACTCAGGTCAGTCTAGGATCAGTGAAGATTATTTCTCTGGTCTGATCATTCTACAGGACTCTGGTACTTGGTTCAGCCCACTGCACAATTGCACTTCGCCTTACTAAATGAGACCTACATTGACCATAATGTCAAGGACATTTCCTTATTAATTGTGTTTCTTTATATTTGTTTGTCTGTCATGAGGTTGTAATAGAGGAAACTCTGATCTAGCTGGCTTCTGATATAGCCTGTTCAGTTAAAGCATCTTGGGCACTTGAGATAAACTGTGGGTTCCCCCACTGTGTATATCTTACAGTAGGCAACAATAGCAGGAGAATCGTCCATTCTGTTAATGCTTGTGACAAAGCTTGTCAAGGGTTCTTTGGGTAATTTTCATGCCTGTTCTCTTCCAGGCCCAACTGTTTTCCTTGCTGTGTCTTGGGTAGGAATTATAGCACTATGAAAAGTCTTGCTCTTTGTATGTTACAGAAGCTACTCATTCTCATAGCAAGATCCAAAGATACATGCTGACTGTCATCACAGGGATGTTGTATGTTCTGGACATTTGCCTATGTTAAGTTTTATCATGAGCCCTTAGATAATCTCTCCTTTGAGGCCTTCTGACTACTGCCACCCACTTATCTCATCTTAAGGCAGTTAGATGCCTGTGCCTTAAACACCTGAGAAGCGAGGGCCACCTTTGACAGGGAGCAATGATGGGCAGGGCGTTAGGCCGACAGGGGAAGGGCAATGACTAGGTAATAAAGCTGCTAAATCTCAATATGGCTGGCTTCCTCCTCCCCTTTTGACATGGGGCAAAAGCCTAGAAACTTAGAAAAGAGGAACAGGGGCTTTTCTCAGGCCAGTGGGAAACCAGTCAGACAACTTCAAGACCAGATCAGGACAGGAATAGCCCATATTTGTGGAAATATCAGCCTCCCTTTGTTCAAACTGACAAACCCTAAAATGGAGAAGAAAGAACCCCTCAAAGACCTTTAAAATCCCCAGCTGTCAGTGAGAGATCAGGCTTCTGAATCTTAGGTCCTCCTCGACTTTGTTGTGATGGTCTGTCTGTCTGTGCTCTCTCTCTCTCTCTCTCTCTCTCTCTCTCTCTCTCTCTCTCTCTCTCTCTGTGTGTGTGTGTGTGTGTGTGTGTGTGTGTGTGTGTGTGTGTTTGTGTGCGTGCATGGATGTGTATGTGTGTGTGTGTGAGTGTGTGTGTGTTTACTTATTTCTAATAGAAAACTTTATTAACTGAAAAAACATAAAAATAAAATAATAATAATGATAATAAGAATGCCACCTCTTTAAAAAGCAAAACACCAATATTCTAATTCAGCAAATACAAGATTCCATATGCTTTTAAACCCAATGTTTTAGTAGCATTGATATAAAATAAATGATGTATGATAATATTTTTCACACAGATTATTTTTTCTCACCTTGAGAGCTTTGTAGAATTTTTCAAATAGGAGATGGTCAAAAATGCGTGTCTCCTACAGATAGAAAAGATGAAACACAAAATATGCATCATGTGACAAATATATGAGGTAACTGGGTGTTTTTTTCCAAAATGCATATTTTTCCTTAAGGCATATTTCCTCACTATTCCAATGTATACTAATTTCTAGCTGTAGAAACAGTTATCTAACACCAAGTCTTTGTGGAATATTTTTTTAAATGTGTGTATGGCTGTGCCTGTGTGTGTTTCAAGGGTGGTTGTGCATGTCATTATGAGTGTGCATGCATGTGTAGGAACTAGATTTCAGCATTGAGGATTCCCCACTATTGCTCTTCACCTTAGCTTTTGGTTGACTCACTGTTCAGGCTACAGTGGTGAGGCACCAAGCCCCTTCAATCTTCCCGTTGTACTCTCAGCCCTGAGGTTAGAGGCACAATGCACCACACCTAGCATGTATGTATATATGGATTCTAGAGCTCCGAATCCAGGCACTCCTAAATGAGCAGCAAGCACTTGACCCACCAGATGAGCTCCTCAATCCATCTTACTGAAGTGTATTTTGATACGTTTCAAAAGGAAATGATGCACATTGTGTGATACTTGAAAAACTGAAACCAAGTTTATTAATGAGCAATCGTAAGACAAAACTGCCAGTCACAGCCATAAGAACCCATGAGCACTGATACTGAAAAGTTTCCTAAGATAGTTGGAAAACTGCATTATGCATAACCTCATATATATGTGCAGGGAAGAGCCTTATGTAGTTTAGAATGCCTAAGAGACCTAGTTCGTCGCCATGCTTATCTGAAAGCAGTGTTCTTCAATCACCACTGCCAAGTAGGATGGTAGTGCACCAAAGTTACTAAAATGACTAACAGTACCAAGCAGTGTTGAGTGTGTAAATCAATGAAAACTGCCTTATGGATCTAAGAGAGTAGATTAATAGTCTCTTTGTAAAATGTGCTACTATATGGCTTCACAAATCTCCCAATAAAGAAATGAGTGCACACACCTACATGAGAACTCATTTTGCATGAACTCAACACTGGCAACGCTATTGCAGCCTAACTCTACTCATTGTGAATGGAATAGGGCGGGACAATAATGAACAAGAATGAATTACCAACACAAAGACAAAATTAGCAACGCCAACATTAAATAGATTTCCCGAATGAATTCAGACATGAGTAAGTATAAAATATATGTGTCAAATAACAGTCAACACAAGACACATAAAAATCTATGACTTGGTAACATTTCAACTTATTTTGACTGCATTTGAATATGTGCTCGTTTCTTTTGTGTCACCTTGACACAAGCAAGAGTCATTTATGGAGAGGCCTTAATTGAAAAATGCCTCCATATTTGCCTGTGGGCAATCTGTAGTGCACTTTTAAAATTATTGACTGAATTAGAAGGGCCTGGCCTATTTTAGATGGTCCTAGGATAAATAAGAAAATGTCTCTGAAAGGCATGGTAAGTGAGCCAGTAGCCAGTGTCCTCCCACTGCCTCTGCTTCAGTTCCTGCCTCCGTGTGGTTGCCTTGAGCTCTTTTCTGATCTCTCCCAGTTACCTGAAAATGAAAGCAAAATGAACTTTTACTTCCCCAAGTTGCTTTTGACTAAGGTTTTTCTCTTTTTTTTAAATCACAGCAATAGAAAGCCTAATTAAGAATTTAGGAAAACATATTAGACATATACATATTTACTTAATTCTATGATTCAATTAAAATATTTAAGTAATTTATTAAACTTGTTACAAATGTGATTTATGTTCTATCTATATTTCAAGGCTCTCTTGAAAGCTACTAGTAGTTTACATGCTGGCTTAATTAGGTATATCATTTCCTGTTTATTTGATTAGTTACATTGGAGGGCTTTTTTCACACTGCTTGCTGAGGTAAACAAAGTTGCTATTATTTTGTGGTTGATAGAAGGAAAAACACTTGAGAACTGATCCAAATGGATCTTTTGAATATTGCTTGTGTAAAATCATTAAACCAGAAAGGAGTAGACAAATAAATCTCAGAGAGTGTCTCTTTCAAAGTTACTACAACTCCAACAGAAAAGGGGAGATGCCAAATTCAGTCTAGGAATATGAACACAGTGGTTTACATATATTTACTAGTAAAGTATTTTTATAGGTTGTTATGGAAACAAGAGCAGCATGCATAACACTGCCGATAGAGTTAACTAGATCCTATGGGAAAATCAGACATGATTTTGCCCTTTGCCCAGACTTAGTGGTAGCTGAAGCATGCACATTCAGGAATGACTGTACTATACTTCAGTGATTTCCAACTCCACATGAATGAGGAAACCATGTACATAGTCTCAGGTTTCTTTTCAGTTTGATATAAGGTACGGCATTTGCTTCTTTTCATTATAGTTTCTGGGTAGAAACAGGACTTTCTTTTCTCTCAGACTGACCTATATAGAGTGCAGACTGTGGAATGAGAAAAATTCAGAAATTTGAAGGTCTATTATTCTTATATTAGTTTTAAAATATCTTCCTAGGGGAAAGCACGTTCACAGATATGTGCTACAAAGCAATTGACATCAATGAAAAAGTGAAAATAAACATTTAAGAGCTGGTATCTGATAGGAAATTGCAGGATTTCTGTTCAATCAAAAGATGGACATATTCATATTGACAGTAAATTTACCTTTAGGAAAATGTTTGAATGATGAAATATATTTAAAAATAAAACTTGTATATACACACATATATATATTACTGAGAAGACAAATAATAAAGTGCTAATATATACAGATAGATAAATAACAGATAGATAGATAGATAGATAGATAGATAGATAGATATTTACACTTACATGTACAATTGTCAAAGTCTGAAGGCTCTAAAACCCCCAAAAGAAAACGTCGGAGAAAATAATAAGGAATCTCTAAGTTTTTAAAGCAAAAATTGTAAAACTCATTAATAAAGTGGCTCATTATTCCGTTATCAAAACAGCAATTGCCATATTAAAACTTTAAAGCTAGGAAGGTAAATCTGGGAGCATTTAATTCAAACACTCGAGAGGCATAGGCAGGAGGCATTGTATACATTTGAGCCAAAATTGATCCTTCTAGTAAGTTCCAGGACATCCTGGGCTTCATGGTAAGATCATGTCTCAAATAAATAAACAAGTCTTAGAAATTGTTTGGCCTCCTTATATATAAAATATAACTTGTCAAAAATTCTCACTTTCTTCGTTTTTTAATCTTTTTATACTCATCTCTTTACTTTTTATATTAGATATATTCTTTATTTACATTTCAAATGTTGTCCCCTTTCCTAGTTTCCCCCTCCCCTGAAAGTCCCATAAGTCACCTCCCCTTCCCCAATCAACCCCCTCTGCTTCCCTGTCCTGATAATCCTCTACACTACAGAATCAAGTCTTTCCAGGACCAAGGGCCTCTCCTCCATTGAGTGTCTAAGAAGGCCATCCTCTGCTGCCTATGGGGCTGGAGCTGTGGGTAACTCCATGTGTACTCTTTGGTTGATGGTTTTGTTCCTGGCAGCTCTGGGATTAATGGGTGACTCATATTGTTGTTCCTCCTGTGGCACTGCAAACCCCTTCAGCTCCTTGGGTCCTTTCTCTAGCTACCCCACTGGACATTCTGTGCTCAGTTCAATGATAGGGTGAGAGTGTCCCCCCTGTATTTGTCATACACTAGGAGAGCCTCTCAGATGAAAGCTATATCCAGCTCTGGTTAGTCAGCACTTGGGGATATCCACAATAGTGTCTGGGTTTTGTAATTGTATATAGGATGGATCCCTGGGTGGGGTAGTCTCTGGATGGTCTTTCCCTCAGATTCTGCTTCATCTTTTGTCTTGATATTTTTCCCCTTTCTACAAAGGACCCAAGGATCCATATTTTGTTCTTCTTCCTTCTTGGGCATCATTTGATATGTGAAATGTGTCTCGAATTCTTCTTAGCAAAATGCCCCTACATTGGCAATTTCCCAAGTATTTAACACTAAAGCAAGAATCTAATTTCCTTGTAATATGAGTTAGCGTATCTTTATACAAAACAATCATTGAAGATATGACAGTTTACACAACTCTGTTTCTCAAATCATTCTATACTCAATAAAAAAATCACAAGAACAGACCAATGAAGAAAAATTATTAATCTATACATAGCCACATTAGTGGTAATTAATAGTTTTATAAAAGATTCTTCTTTCCTCTTAAGAATGTTTGTGCTCAGCTCACTTGCTTTTAGTCAAGTAGAGACTCCTATTCATAAATGTCTACACTTAGGGTGGGTCTTCCTAAGTCAATTAACCTAATGTAGAGAGGCCCTCACAAATATGTTCAAGGATGTTTCCTTTGTGACTCTACATCCCATCATATTGATTGTCAAGATTAACCATGGAGAAAACATGTTGAATTCTAGGCAGATACACAATTGTTCCAGCTTGTCTAACCTTCTGTTTGGGGTTTTATTTATCTCTGATTTAGACCGTCTTTACTCATTTATAGTAAAAAATCAAAAAGAAAGAAAAAAAAGAAGTCCTCCCTAGGCTCACATTATCCCATTAGTTTCTCAACTTCACAGAATATTTTTATTTAAATTGAAAACAGAATAGAACCAGAGGTCAGGCTTTAATAAGCACTAGTTCTCCTACAAGTAGTTGAGTTGCTTTCCTTACTTCTGAAAGCTGCTTGGACATGTCATTGATAAAGTTGATCCCTTTGGAGGTTCCTCCAAGGCCAAGTCCACCTGAGGTTGTAGACTGTGCTATCTAAGCCTGAATAGTCTTGCCAATAGGTAGAGTCCAAAAGGTGCTGAAATATGAGCAATTAATCACACCAACCAAATACTCCCTGTCCTTCTTTCCATGGGCACTTTTAACAATACTAGGCAGTTAGCTAAGTAGAGCCATTTTTACTCTATTTAAGCCACAAAAATTGATCAAAAAATAACATAACAGAACGGTATTCCAGGCTGTGGTAACTCATATTTTTTATTACTTTTACTTTTTTACAATCCAGAATTTGACCCTCTTCCAGTCCTCCCCCCACCCCACCCCCTAGTTCATCTCACGAACATCCTCATGGAGACAGGGAGGAGAAAAATGAAGATGTGTTTGTTTTTGCACTGAAACTAAATTGCTAACACTGTTTCTTAAGTACGTGTACTTTCTTAATTCAACAGGCTCCTTCCAATATTCAGTCATCTGAAAAATCAACAATCTGAAGAGCTTTTCCACTTCTTTGCTTTGTACCCGAAGTCTGGGAAGAATGAAGTGATTGGAAACCATGCCTTCTGACCTATCATTTAAAGTCTTGTTGAGTCTTGAAGAGACAATAATGAAAAGCCAGTCCTGAGTGTACTGGGATATACATATGTACATGCATGCATGCATACATACATACATACATACATACATATATACAGACACAAATTGTGTGTGTGTGTGTGTGTTGTAATTAGCAATCGACAGAAAGAGAGAGACAGAGATAGAGACAGAGACACAGAGAGAGAAATGTTGAAATAAGGTCCAGGTTTCATTCTACTTATATCTATGTATAGATAACTCTCTAGTTAGCCCAGTATCATTTGTTGATGAAAATATCTTTTCCCCAATATATGTCATTAGTCACTCTGTCAATCACCATGTGAATACAGGAGCATCCTCTTATCTTCATAACCTCAGTCTATCCCACATCAGAGTGTCTTTCTTAGTTTGAGGTGGTTTTGCTGCTATAGTGTAACTTGAAATCTGGGGTGCTGATGCCTCTGGTAGCATAGTTACATTGCATGTGTTACTGATGTGCATGCTCGTGTCAGTAACTTGACCTTTCCCCATTTTAATATCCTTTCTATTACTCTATGTTTTTAAATTAGGTCTTCTGTTAATTTGACTAAAATTTATGAAGTCCATTAACCTTTTCAATGAAAGGAACCAAATCTTTTGTTTCTGTGTAATACTTTTTTTTCTACTTTGTAATATTTGGTGTTCTTGCTTTTGGGGTTTTTGTTTGTTTTTGTTTTACCCTTTGATTTCAACACTGACTTTTACTATCTGTTCTGGGGAGGTTTGTTCACTTTTGTTTTTCCAAGAAAGGTCTTTAATTCAGTGATCCAGTTATCAATTTCAGATCTCTTCGTTTATTTTTATGCAGGCTCTTTATTTTTAGAACTGTCTTCATGTGTACCATAGACTTTGGAGTGGTTTTTCTTTCTTTCTTTAGGCATTTTATCATTAGAATTGTTTTTATTGTGCCCCATAGAATTTAATGTGGCATGCGTGTGTGTGTGTGTGTGTGTGTGTGTGTGTGTGTGTGTAAGATGTTTAGATCCTACTTTGTTGGAGTTGAGCCCATGAATCTCCTGACACTGCCAGTGGGGACCCCTGTCACTTGCTATCATCACTGACCCCAATCTGTAATTTCACACCAGCTGGGTCTTCCTAGTTCCCTGTGCTGTCGAAGATGGACGTTTACAATTCTGCAATAATATTAGTCCCCATGACTTTGTGGACTCCTCTAGACTCAGACATTTAAGTATTTCTTCCACAGTTAGTGGTGGTATTAGGAGAGGTTTAGGGGGTGTGGCCTTGCAGAAAGAAAAGCATGTCACTGGGAGCTGACCTTGGAAGCTTAAAGACTAATTCTGTTTCTATTTCACTCACGCTCTGCTTTGTGCTTACAGTTCAGGACATGAGCCATCGGCTTCTGCTCTAGCTCTCATGCCTTCCCGCTGCCTTGTCCCACCATTGTGGATGTTAAGCCTCTGGAAACATCAGCCCAAATACATTCTTTCTTTGCTGACTTGCATTGGCAATTATGCTTTATTACAGTCATAGAAAAGTTATTAATATGGTTTGGAGTAGTGGACATCAGGTAAAACACAGATTTAGTGCTAAACACTCTATAGAGTGTTATAATTATATATAATATAATTATATAATTATATATAATTAATATAATGCTAACATGCCTTGATTCATAAACACTAACTAGAAGAAAGTGAGCCATTTCTCTTTACATCATGACCAAAGAGGATTGAAAACTGTATTTTCTCAATATTTGATTGTTTTTCATGTTGTAAAATTCGTTTTTCAAAGGATAAAGTGATATTTCAGTGAAAAAGCATTTGCCACTGGAATAGGAAAACCAGGGTCTCCAGAACCCACTCAAAGCACATGTAATCACATAAATCTACAACCCTAGCATGCCTACAGTAGCATAAAAGAGGATACAGGAGAATCCCCTGAGATTCATGGGCCAGATATCCTGCCACATATATACTATACTATGCATACGCACACACACACACACACACACACACACACACACTCACACACACATATGCGTACACACATACTCATGCACGAATACACACAGCTGCACTTGCACACATACACATACACACACAAACACGGACACACACATACACTCACACACTCTGTATGTATGTTTATGAAACATTGTTATCAATCTTTAAAGTTAAAACCAGAAATTAAAGTGAGTAAAAACTACAATTACAAAGATTCCTTTTTCCCTTTAATATATCAAAGACATTAAAATTAACAAATGATTACTGAAAACAAATTGTCCCACATTTCCAAGAACAAAATTCTCCTTTTTCTCTCTTACTGGACTTTTATTCATAAATGAATAAAGAGAAATCTTTCAGCTCTACAATATCAGAGGAAATGTTTCTAGAATGCCTGGCTTTAACTCAGTATAAATACCACAAGATTATAATACATTTGTAGAACTCACTCACACACTAGTGCATTCATTAGCTAATCAATTCAGTTAATTGTCTAATAAATGGAACATGCAAAATAATCACAATGAACCTGGCAATCTAATTAAAGAAATCATGAACAGTCTAGATATTTGCAAGAATTTCAGACACAGTGACACAGTGTGATATTCATTACAAACCTATGGAGCTAGACAATTATAGACTACATAATAATTCTGTTAAAGCTACAAAGCATACTAAACTAACAATATTTAAAAAATAATTAAGGTGCTAGTATTCTAGTTTTATATACCTTTTGAATTAAGTTAATTACTCAAGATTACCCAAACATCACTACTATCTTAAATCTTTCTTTTCAAAGCTTAGTAATTATAATTAATACAGGTTGCAAAGCAAAAATAATTTTGAAAAATCAGTGCATATTACAAGATCAATTATTTAAATGGGACTAAGAAACTATAATTTGACCACTGCTCAGTAATTAAGTATTGAAATAAAGTATGCCCTGATGAGAGAACATGACAAAAATAAAATGTTAATGAATACTAATTGTTCTAATTATTACAGGAAATGCTGGCTCTAAAGTGTGTAGGCACAAAAAGGTTAGGCATAGTCTGTATAGCTATATTTCCCGAACTCCAAAAGCTAAGGCAGGAGGATCACCCATCAGTTCAAGGGCAGCATTGGACAGCAGAGTAAGACTTTATTTCAAGAAAGAAAGAAAGAATGAAACAAAGAAAGAAGGAAAGAAAGGAAGGAAGGAAGGAAAGAAGGAAGGAAGGAAGGAAGGAAGGAAGGAAGAAAGAAAGAAAGAAAGAAAGAAAGAAAGAAAGAAAGAAAGAAAGAAAAGAGACAGGGAGAGGGAGAGGAAGGAAGGATAAACACTGAACTTCTAATCATATAGCAGCAACAGTGTTGAACAATATTTTTTCATGTTTGAAATTGTATTAGTTGAGTGATATATAAATTAATAAACATTTTAATTAAAGTAACATATGACTTTCCCTTTTTCTCTCTAATGCCCTTCCCATATGCCCTCTCCCCACCTCCTCTATGTCCCCCACCTTTAAACTGATAGTCTTTTTTACTTTGATTATTATTGTTACATATGGACATAATTATAATTCAAAAATATAAATACAACATGCTAAGTTCAATTTTTTAAGTGTATATGGTTTCAGTGATAGCCATTTTGTAATGGATAATCAGTCTGGGACACCCACCAGTTGTCTGTTCTCTTTGTGTTTTGATGCTAACATTTCCATTAATATTGCCATGTTCTCAGTCTTATTTATGAAGCCATTGTTTCCTCCTGGCTGACCTTCTCGTGTTCTTACACTGTTCCCTCAACTATAGATGGAGCAGCTGTGGTATAGATTTATCTACTTGGGCTTGACTCTCACAATTTGATGACCTCTGCATTGTGCCAGTAAAGAGAGACTTCATTGAAGAAGGGCAGTAGCCACATCCATCCATGGTATACAGATAAGATTTAGAATGAAGTAAAGAATCATACTGGCCTCACAAAGTGATGGAAGTAGATTCATTTCTAAGGTCTACAACCTCCTTAGCCCCAGAAATATGGCTATGTTTCCAGTAATGGGCATGATCTCCATTATGGTAAATAGGGCTTAAGTATGACTAGACAGCCATTGGTTGCCACTGACATTCAGTGTAACTTCTCAAAACTTTATGCATATCTTATCATTTTAATAATCTGCTGCTCCAGTGGTGCTGCAGCTTGGTAGGGCTATTTAATTGCTTCCCTCCCCTGAAGGTTCACAGTACTTACTTTTTTGAAACATAGAAACAAGTTCACTGAGAAGAGGCTTTCAAGCCAAATCCAACTTGATTCATGTGACCTACATCTGTGATATCTTCAGCAAAAGAGGCCCATCCTCAAGTCCTAAGAAGCAACCAAGGCCTATATCAATAATCTTTGTTGATTTGGGAGTCACTTGAACTATTTTAGTGAATAATTTAAAAGATTGATTTTGCCTAAGACTAGAGGTCTTGTTTATCTACAGTCCTTATGGGAGCATCATTAGTACAATTAGCTTAACTTTCTTTAAGCTATAAATATATTATATGATATATATGTAATTGTATATGTATATAGGTCTGTCTCTGTGTGTTTAGAAACACTCTTGGCTCTTTTCAATAGGATGCCTGTAAACATTTCAGAGTATGTATCTATATAAAGTAGTATATTGAGACTTAGGGCATAGGGCTATGAGACTATTGGGCATAGACTGAGCCATTATATAGCTGAATAATATGGCGATATATTTTAGCTTTATGAAAAATGTTCATAGTGATTTCCAGAGTCAGTGCTACAAGTCAGTTTTCCACAAACAGTGAATGTGAGGGGGTACAATTTCTCCACAATTTCACTAACATTTGTTGTCAGGGTTTTTGCCATGCGACACCATGAATTTTTAATAAAATTCAACATGATTTTATGATAAAAGTCCTAGAAATTATATGGCTAGAGCAAATATACTAAGCTATCTATGACAAACCTACATCCATTATTCTAAAGCGGGAAAAACTCAAATAGGTCTCATTAAATTCAGGAATGACCAAAACATCATTGGGGGAGAGTACAAGAACAGTAAAGTGGGAGGGGGTGGATGCGGGAGCAGGGGGAGGGAAAAGGACATGTGGGACCTTTGGGGGTGGGGAACCAGAAAAAGGGAAATGAATTGTAAATATAGAATATATACAATAAAAAAAATCAAAAAAAAAGAATATAGAAAATAAAAATTAAAAAAAAAATTTAAAAAAAAAATTCAGGAATGAAACAGAACTCCCAGCATTCCCAATCCTTTTTTTGTATCATTCTGGAAAAACTAGTTGTAGTAAGAAAGAAAGAGAATGAAGATAAAGTGATACAGATAGGAAACTAAATCCAATTTGCAGAGAATATAAAATTATACACAGAAATAAACAATTTCCACCAAAAACTTCTGAAAACATTTTTTTTAATGTCAGCAAAGTTATAGGGCACAAAATCAACTTACAGAACTGAAAAGGAGATTCCATACACACTTCCATTGATAACAAAATATTCTAAAGTAAACATAATGAAGGTGGTAATAGACCTCTAGAAAAGAATTCTCAAATCTCTGGAGAAAGACTGGAAAAGACACTAGAAAATGAAAAGACTACCTATGTTTGGCAAAAATAATATTGTAGAAATGATTATCTTAAAATTGGTTTTTTTGTTGTTTTTTTTTGTTTGTTTTTGTTTTTGTTTTTTCGAGACAGGGTTTCTCTGTGTAGCCCTGGCTGTCCTGTCCTGGAACTCACTCTGTAGACCAGACTGGCCTCGAACTCAGAAATCCACCTGCCTCTGCCTCCCTAGTGCTGGGATTAAAGGCGTGTGCCACCACTGCCCAAGAAATGATTATCTTACCAAAAGCAATTTAGATTCAGTAAAAACCCAAATCAAAATACTCACCAAATTCTTCACAGAAATAGGACTAAATATTAAAATTCACATGGAACCAAAAGAGATCCAAAGACACAAGGCACTCACTCTTTAGGGGGAAAAAAGGAACAATACTGGACAGATTGCCATTCCAGACTTCAAGATATATTATAGAATTATAGTTAAAAAATATGGTACATGCACAATATCAGACATGTAAACCAATGTAATAAGGTAGAAAACCTAAGACGAATACTTAAAACTACAGCCATCTGATATTTGGCAAAGAGGTAAAAAAAAAAAATCAAACACTGGGGAAAAGGCAGCATCTTGAGTGAATTATTTTGGGGATACTGGATGCTCACATGCAGAAGTGTGAAATTAGAGCTATATAAATCACTCAGCACAAAAATATTAGCACAAAGTTTATCAAAGACCTTATCTTGAAATCTGAAACACCAAAACTGCTAGAAAAAAATTAGTTCTTACCTGACAAGCTGTAGTTATATGGAAGGACTTTCTGAATAAGATCAAATGGTGGAGTATCATAAAGGCAAAAGGCTTCCACACAGCCCCATAACCAATACATGTGAGTGAAGAGGAAACACACAGAATAGGAATCATCACTGTCAGCTGCACAACTGACAGAGGATTTACTTTCAGAATACACAAATGAACTAAAAATAACAGTCACAGATTTTAAAAAAAAAAAAGATCTAATTAAAAATGGGCTGTGGATCTAAACAGAAAGACTTCGATAGAAGAAATAAAAATTGCTAAGAAACACCTGAAAAGGTATTCATCACTCTTAGCAATTAGGAAGAGGCAAATCAAAACAGCACTGCGATTTCATCTCACCCCAGTCAGAATGGCTAAGAGCAACAACCTACTCATTCCTGAAACCAGAATGATATGACTTGTGGAGCCCTAATTAAGTTTTGCCGTCTCAATGAAATTTCTCAGGAACAGACAGTAACAGCATGAAAAGCATAAATGAAACTTATAAATAACCCTCTTTGTCACATCTTAATTGGGATTTTTTTTTCTTCAGTTTCAAAAGGTAAGGCTGTGATTGTGGTGTTGGGGGAAAGGTGGCAAGCAGGCAAGTGTGTCCCCAGAACAGTAGCTGGGAGCCTATTGCCCATCCACAAGTTGGACAAAAAGAGGCAGAGACAGAGACAGACAGACAGATTGTCACTTAGACAGACAGACAGACTATGCTTGGCATGGGTTTTGAAACCTCAAAGCCCACTCCCACTGACACACTTTCTCTAACAAGGACACATATTCCATCAATTGGTGACAAGACATTCCTATATATGAGCCTATGAGACCCATTCTCAGGCAGTTTTTTTTGGTTATGGTGTTTTATTTCAGCAATAGTAAAGTTACTAAGGCAGAAGTTAGCTCAAGAGAGGAGGGTATTCTGTAGCTGACCAGATCACATTGATTTTTGAAGGGAGTTGGAGGATTTTGAAAGTTTGAGCTAGGAAATGTAGAGTGCTATAATCAGAGATTAACAGGCCTTCCTAGTAGGAGACTGGAAGACAGCAGTCCTGACATCAGTATGTACTGTGGAGACCCAGCTTAAGAGGTTTCATGGGGGAGCATAAATAGCAATTGAGATAAATATCATTTCTGTGATAATTTGGCAAACTTTGCAGTTGCTTTCTGCTATTGTCCTAAGAACTTGCCTGAAGCTAAATATAAAAGTAATGGACAAATTGCATTGGTGGAGGAGATTTCAAGACATGATATTGACTTATTATTGACTTCATCACATCATTATAAACAATCACTTACTAATTGTAGGTAACAGGTCTGCAAGGAAAACAGAACAAAAACAGAGCAAACAAGGCAGAATGCCAGGACAGGGAAGAGGGAGGGAGTGGGTGATGACCAAGGTGGGGGTGGGGGCCGGATGGGATAGGCGGGTTTTCTGAAAAACGGGGAACCAGGGAAGGTGATAACATTTGAAATGTAAATAAAGAAAATATCTAACAAAAAACCCTTCAGTTTATAGAGGAAAAGAGTACCAGTTAATAAATGCAGCAAAGGCTTGTGCTTACAGGGTAAAGAGATTAGCTCTGCTGAGAAACCTCTTACTCAACGCTGGAATGAAAAAAAGGATGGCCATATATACACCCTTATCTACAGCAGTATACATAAAAATTTTGTATCTTCTAAATGTCTTCAATACTTTGTTTTACTCACATGTAGAATAGATTTATTAGTTTGGTATATGGCTCCATGTGCCCTTTTTTTAAAGAGCCTGCATAAATAATGCAGAGACCATGAAAACCACCATTTGGCTATAAAAAACAAAAAACAAAACAAAACAAACAACAACAACAAAACAAGTAATCTGATGTTATAATATCCAAAGCAGCCATAAATCCACAGACCTGCCTACTTAGGTATTCTGTGTAAAACTAAACAATGCAAATGGAAGTAACAATATTATGGCCCAGTGTAAACAATTCCTGAGCTAACTTCTGCACATTGTGTAATCCCACGCATTGAAGTCAAAATGCTTTGACCATGCTGAAGTCATCCTGTCTACTGGCATCTTGTTCTAAAGTACTGCCCTATACTGAGTGTTTGTCTCGTTATTGGCTAACCTAACAGTTCTTATGACCTCCTGAGTTGAACTTATTTTCCAACTCCCCAATTGTGCTTATTTGCAAAATCTATAGGCTATCTTAGGGTCAGTCCAAAGAGTAGGGGCTGAACAGAGGAAGGCAGTTGAGACCTAGTTCCTGCCCTGGAACTCACCACTTTTTCTTTCCATTAGAGGAAGATGAATGAAGAGGAGATTCTGCAGAGTTATAAGAGAGAACCCTCCTAGACTATGCCTAAGCCACCAAGAGGCAGACCCTCCCCTCCTAACACAGAGGACACTTTGGAGTCTTTAGTCTCTCTCAGAAGTTTCACCCTGTGAAGACAGGCACTTATCCATCTTTTATTTAGAACAGTTGAAGTACTACTTATTGTATCTGGTATGAGAGACATATTTCTAAATGTGGATAATAACATAGATAATATGTATATATTCAGATATATGTATATCCAGTCACATAGAAATTATCAATTTTCAAATAATTGATAGAATAATATGGCAAACATTGGATAGTTTGAATTAAGAAGTAATCACAATTTTGAAATTACTTAAGGAAAACAGGATAATCAAAAAAGTACAGTATTGGGTGCATGGATGTCTTATGAATGCATTCATGTACTCAAGCTGAAAAATGCTGTAAAAACTTCAGATATAATCATCTGAGTTTGAATTATTTACAATATTATGAAAACAGAATACCATATTAGTCCGTCAGCTATTGCATAAATGAGACAAGGAACATTTTGCAGGAACTTTCAATGTGATGGGGAAAATATGAAGTGCTATTCACACCATTAAATTATGTATTTATGAAGACGAGGCACAGAATTCAGTCTGGGTTCTATCTTTGCTTTCCATAATTTTAACCTTTGGAATCTTCAGAGAAAAATAATATTGCATGGCTGATATAGAATTTGTGATCATCAGAAAATACAGTACTTCCTTTTATCTGGAAATCTGTATATCATTATATGGCCCTTTAATGCAATATATATAATATATGTATATCTAATACATATTTATATGTTATATATATTAAAGTTAATATTATATATTAAAGTTAATAATTATAGCAAAGATAGGATCCAGACTAAATTCTATGCCTTGTCTCTATGTGTGCATATAAATATGATTTTTCTTAAATATTACAACAAATATTCATTGGCCATAACTGTCTATCTTCTACATGATAGGCATTGTGCTGTCTCTGAGATGAACAATTAAACATGTTTCTCACCTCAAGTTCTTCACAGTCCAGTTGATGTGGATATGCACAGCTAGCATTAAAGGAGGAGCCTCTTTATTGCTTTTCAGCACAAGATAGAGGAGTGCAGGAAATACTAGAATGTAAAAAATGGAGGTATATGCTTTCACTGAGCAGCTAGTTTTGACAAATAAGAACTT
This sequence comes from Apodemus agrarius, assembly GCA_964023405.1. NCBI lineage: Eukaryota > Metazoa > Chordata > Mammalia > Rodentia > Muridae > Apodemus > Apodemus agrarius. The sequence continues at coordinate 10,060,441 of OZ030020.1, read as the reverse complement.
TGAAAAATCCCAGGTAGAAAATTTAAATTTGAGCCGAAATTTATAGTGGGGAAATGGTCTAAAGCTGGGACAAACAGGCTTAGGATGGAACATATAATTTATATGAAAACTAAATACTGATAAGATGGGAAACTATAAGGAATATACCTGTGTGCACAATACAATGTAATACATAATGCACACTTTAATATTAAACAACCCTTCATCTATCTGTATCTTTGTATGTGTACATGTGTTTCACTCAATAACTTGGAGCTTTAAAAAGCAGTAACTGAAATTCTTCCAGCAGGTCGAGCTCTGGAATCCAGAGAGTATTTCCAGTGTTTGGATTCAGCAACTGATCTAGAACCTGCCAGATCATACAAAGGCATGCAACTACAGGTGATTTATAAGGAGACCCATGAGTACTCGTAGCATAGCTTCTATGGACAAACCTGACTGACATGTTTGGTAGTGTTATTTTTAAATAATCGACCATAATAACTGATGATAATTGAAATAATTATAAAAAACTTGTCTGATGCGTTTCTTAAGGAGCCTACTTTTGGTGTGTGTCTAAATAGGCAATGAGTCAAACTAATCATTATTTCAATTTGTGGGGTTGCTCATTCATCTAAATCAATTCATGACTCCCCAAAAGACTATTCCTGGCTACTGTAATGTAAAGTGGCCCTGGCTTTTTTCTTTTGTTAGATTTTGATTCATTTGTTTTCCCAGGATTTGTATTAGTTTAGTACTTCTTTGATACTAAGATTTTTCTACCTACTTTTCTGTCAGACAAGAGTGTGTCCTCATGGACACATTAAAAGAGTGAAAGTGTATCAAATTATGAGGTAATAAACTTTTAAACTCACAAATAAAATTTTACTCTCTATATTGAGGAATCCATGTTCCATTTCCTTCAATGAACTAGTAAAATGACTTTTTAATGTAAGTTCTTATTTCTATTTCACTCTGCATGCTGCATTAAATTAATCATTGTAATTTATATTTGATGAAGCTATTTTAAAGTGTTTGCCAATAAAATGCACAAGAAATATAATGCAAAAATCAAATAGTTCTTTATATTAGATATATATTATTATGGAAAGGACTCTATTAAATGAAAATGTAGTAAAATAATATATTCTTGGTAAGAAAAATGCTATAAAATTGAGCAAATATTGATATGACAAAGATAAAACATTTTGCTAGAAAGATACACAGTGAGTGTGTATGTGAAGATACACAGTGTGTGTGTGTGTGTGTGTGTGTGTGTGTGTGTCTGTGTGTGTGTGACTACAGAGTTTAAAGAACTTTACTTAGTAGTCTAGTAAAAAGAATATTGAAAATCTTACAGAGATTCCAAATACTTTCTCCTTTCCAGAATGACTTCTGTCTGAAAGTATTAACTGCACATATTGAACTAATAGCCCAAAGCAATAAACAGTCCTAGATTTAAAGGTTTGTGACTACTATCATTTAACATTTAAGAAAAAGCATTGTTATGAAAAATTTTATTTTCTGAAGGATGCACATAGAAGTGCATAGAAGCAAGTATTTTAAAAAGGCATAATATCCAGTTTCCATTTACTTTTAATATTTTACAATTTAGAGTATGTGTTTATTAACTAAGTACATCATTAGAATGTTAAGTATCATAAATAGCCTAAAGTGCTTATGAACATACAAAGTCTGCAATTTACCCTTAAATGAGAAGATTGAAAGGGATCGGTGTGTGAGAATAAATGAGGGGTGCATAGACATATAGCTATCACAATTTGACAATAAATCAACAATCGAATACATACAAAACTTGTTTTATATTGAGTAAATACCTACATGTGGAAGCATGTCTACATACATTTAATGACAGAACTCAGGAAATTGAAACATGCAAGATTAGCCTGTCTCCTCAGGGAGACAACTATTGTGTGTAACTTTCAAAACATGCTAATGCCTTTCCAGAGAGAGAGCTCAGGCGCTCTGCTGGTTCCCTTTGCTCCACCTGGCCTAGCCCATCCCCCAACCTGGGAAAGCCAAGAATGGCTGTCTGCACTCTACTGGCTCCCTCTCCACTTCTCTTTTGTTCCTCCTGGCTAGCTTCACCAAGCCACAGCTACCACCCAGCTTCTCTCTCCCCGCCCACCTTTTCTCCACAGATGCAAAAAACACTCAGACAACTTTATTATTTTAGAACTTGCCAGTTGAACCAGAACCATTTGTTGAAAAGGCTATCTTTTTTTTCCACTGTATGGTTTTAGCTCCTTTGTTGAAGATCAAGTGACCATAGGCGTGTGGGTTCATTGATGTCCCTCAATGGAGGAATGGATACAGAAAATGTGGTATATTTACACATTGGAATAATACTCAGCAATCATAAACAATTATTTCATGAAATTCTTAAGCAAATGGTTGGAACTGGAAAATATCATCCAAAGTGAGGTAACCTAATCACAAAAGAATACACATGGAATGTAGTCACTGATAAGTAGATATTAGCCCAGAAGCTCTGAATACCCAAGACACAATTCACATATCAAATGATTCCCAAGAAGGAAGGAAGGAGAGGGCCCTGGTCCTGGAAAGGCTTGATGCAGCATTGTAGAGGATTACCAGGTCAGAGAAGTGGGAGGGGGTTGATTGGTGAACTGGCAGAGGGAAGAGGGCTTATGGGACTTATGGGGAGGGGTGAACCAGGAAAGGGGAAATCATTAAATCATTTGGAATGTAAGCAAAGAATATAGAAAATAAAAAAAATAAAAAAGAACTTGCCAGATAGCACAATCACTGAGTGTAAAATCTCCTGCCGTAACCTTATCAGCTAGCCTATATCAGCGAGCCTCTGCAATTCCCCTGTGACTATCCAGTGGTGCAAGCCAGTGGTTCTAGCTTCCCCCAAGATATTACAAGGTTGTTTCGTGCTTCTTCCAAAACCTGGCCAAAATCCTCCTGCTCTTTCCTTGTGTCTCTTAGTGCTCCTTGGACCCAGAAGTCCCACCTGTGCCCTTGGACCAGAAATTGGCTTCTGCCTTCTTTATTGACCAAATCAAGAACCAATTCGGAACCAGACTTTAGTATCAGCACTTCCCCCCTATAGACAACTCATCTTAAAAATAAATGAACATTTAAATAAGGGCAAAGCACTTAGGCTAAGCATCTATAGCACTTAGATCATGGTTAATATCTTGTGCACTTACACAAAGTCTGACAAATTACAGAATTAGTCCCATGGTTGTGTCCTTAAAATGCTTTATAATACATCTTGCCCTGTTATGCATGTTCTGGGGGATAGACTATTGCAGGAAGTAACAATTTGGTGGGCCAGGCCTGATTTCTTATCTAAGTCACCACATTGAAAGTGTCCTGAGGCCTCTCAAAACCTGTAGTATATTTTATACAGATATGAAAGAATATAAACAAAAATCACACTCTAGTTTTGAATGGGAAATGCATGGTAGATAGTTATTTTCTCTTTTGAAATATAGAAGGGTCTGGGAATTTGCTCCATACTCTCACATATAACCCAACCCTTCCTAGTATCAGGCAAGTCACGTTTCCAAGCACAAGCACATTACTCCTGGATATTGGTTTTCTAAATCCCTCACGCAGGAAGTCCTGCGAATTATTTGATGTGGGATATATAAGTACTTATTTATTTCTGTTATCAAACCTTTCAATAACTTTCTTGTCTCTACCATCCATGTATTTTGCTTTGACATGGTTTATTAAGCATAAATCTCCAGCTTTGAATTATATCCAAGTTATTCAAAGATTACTTTACAGGTTTCTCCAGATGATGTAATATACCTCACCTTCTGTAGATTTGGGGTTGTATTTTGTCTTCTCATATTTGTATCAATCACATTTTTACATGCTTTTTTCCTATGTTCTATATAAGGTGGGACTATAATTTCCACCAGATTTTTAAGATGATAACTACAAAGATAATAGCCTACCTTAACCTTTACATATTTCTATCAAATAATACGACCTATAACCATTTCTGTAGGCCCCGATATATCAATTCCTATTTATTTTCAATTGCCAAGTCAGTATGACATTCCTTTCAGACATCTGGCTTTGTGCAATGCCTTATTGTCTGGCATAACAGTGTCCTCTCCCATGGGAGTCTCAGTAGCTATAAAGTATTACATGTCTGCAATTACTGTAATTAATATATGTATTATCTGAAGTCTAAGTTTTAAGTACTTTTTGTTGGTTCTTTCGACTTTTGCTTTCTCCCTTCCTCTCTGTAGAACAGCCATAACTTTTGTCTGTATTCCTCAACTTTCCTAGACTCTGGGATGGTGTCTGCATTCATACTGTAAGGAAGTCCTGAACACCTTCTTTTAAACTGTGACTCCAAATTAAAAGTAGATGCTGTAGCTGCCTTGTTTACCAGATTCTGAGGGAAACAGCTGACATTTGCCCTCATGTGTTTCATAATTTATTGCCTACTCATTTCTCTTTTGTGTCATCTTACTCTGTATTTTATCAGCTCAGTTTAGCTTAGCAAGTGCATTTGAAAATTTGTACTTTTTCAAGTCTTCTAATGTTCTCCATACTTATGATTTAAATTCATCCCTCCAGGGCACCTATCTAAAACCTTATTCCAGATATCCAGTCCCAGCTACTATGTCTAACTACCCCACCATAAAGTTATCAGGCCACTGATTCATCAGTAGATTAGTCCACGTGTGTTATGAGAGCATGGGGCCCAACCACCTCATAAAACATTACCAGCTGAAGTCAAGGTTTTAAGTCATGAGCCTTTAGAGGTAATATTTCATGTCTTACTGTCCTACTGATCTGATGAGACTTGACTAAGGAAATTTATGGAAGGGATGGTTTATTGGGGTTCACAGTTTCAGGTAGGAAAAAAAGAGTGGGAGCATAGCAGCAGGAAACCTGACTTACATGGGACCAGAGCAGCCACTGCATGAGAAGAAGCAGAGTGTGGAGTGGTAACTGGAAATAGCACAGGATTTTGAAACTTCAAAACCTGTCCCCAGTGACACACATTCTCCAACAAGACCATACAATCCCATTGACTGGGCACCAACTGTGCAAATATTTGAGCCTACAAAAAGGCATTATCATCCAAGCCATTAAACTTCCTACCTATACCATAATAGTTTATTTTTGTTAATAAAACATTAAGAATGATATTTTCCACTGAACATCACTTTCAGTGTAGTTTTGGGGATAGAATACAGATTTATTTTCTTTGATAAGTGTTAAAAATTGATGCTAATATTGTCGATACAAAAATGCAAATCTCATCTTAAATGCTCACAAAATAGTTTATTCTTATCCAAAATATGAGCGACCATGGCCTGGTAACATGTATTCAGGTTATTTCAAATAACATGTTCCCAAATAGTCACTGTTTCCTGCAGATTTAGTTACATTATAAAGGTAGTGGGTAGTGAACAGAATAGAGAAGCAGCTGCAGATTGATAGTAGCAATAAACTATAGGATGAAATTGGTGAAACTTTTTAGTGTTCTGGGAAAGTAGCAAAGTATTGAGAAGACTGCTCAAAATATTAGAACGAGACAAGATAATGTTTCCAATGGCCCCCAATTTAACTGCAGAAGACAATAGAATACACATGGCATGGGAAAGAATGGAACAGTTCAAAGGTTAAAGGCTGAAATAAGCAGAAAGGGCACTATGAAGAGGAAGGATAAGGGATAGGCTAGCCCAAACTAAGAATGCAAGAAGAAACCCAAGCAAGTCAACAACTTAGCATACTAGCTAACTGAGAAATAAAATAAGGGAAGGGTAAAAGTAAATTCAAACAGAAGTCTGCCCAGGAGGATAAGGCTACCCCAGAATACATGGATTTTGAAAATTTCAGTGTCAGGCAGTTTCCTTTTAGTTAAGGAGTGCTGAGAGCTCAGTAGTACCCGGGTAGTCTCTATCAATCTCTCAATGACCCATAGTGGATGAACTTCACAGAAGAAAAAGAACATTAAAAGTCAGTGGATCTGAAGAAAGAGAACTGGGTGAGAGAGGGGGTAGAAAAAATAAAGGGGATGGGGGCAAAAGATCTGGGGAGAGAAGGGAAATTGTTGGGGAGACATCTCTAGAGACCTTAGATTGGGGAGTCACCTGGGATTATATGGGGGTTATCCTAGCTGAGACTTTTCCTATAACCAGGCAAGAGACAACAGAGGAGGGAGGGGAGACACCAATCTATCAACAAAACCTTCAATCCAAACTTTGTTCTGCCTACATATACAGGGATGAAAATGGAGCAGAGACTGAGGAAATGGTTAACCAAAAGCTGGCCCAATCCAAGACTCATCCCTTGGGGAGAGTTAACCCCTGACACTATTAACTATACTCCGTTCTCTCCTAACAGCCTTCTGAGATGCTTCATCCAGAAGCTGGTGGAAACAGATGCAGAGACCCACAGCCAAACAATAGGCAGAGCTCCAGGTATCTCATGGGAGAGTGGGGCTGGGGATTGAGGAAGCTGGAGGGGTCATGGGCACCATAAGAACTACAAACTAAACTAACCTGGGTGCATGGGGGCTCAGACAAACTGAATCACCAACCAAAGAGCATGCATGGGAGAGACCTAGGCCTGCTACACATATGTAGCAGATGTGTAAAAGCAGAAGGAACAGCTGGCTGTGGGTAGTCTTGGGTGCATATGAAGGCCATCATCTGCAATACCCCAGCATGGTGGCAAGGCATCATGGGAAAATTTCTTCCTGTATATAAAGATCATAAAGTGCTTGCAGGTTGGTCTTCATGTGGTTCCTTTAACAACTGGAGCAGGGGCTATCTCTGACTCTATTGTGGTTCTTTGGATCCCTTTCCCATATCCGGGAAAACTTCCCTAACCTAAAGAAAGAGATGCTCATGAACATACAAGAAGCCTACAGAACTCCAAACAGACTGGACCAGAAGAGAAATTCCTCCTGGCACATAGTTATCAAAACAACAAATGCACTAAACAAAGAAAAAATATTAAAAGCAGTAAGGGGGAAATGTTAAGTAACTTATAAAGGCAGATCTATCAGAATTACTTCTCACCAGAGACAATGAAAGCTAGAAGATCTCATAGGTCTAAAGGAACACAAATGCCAGCCCAGACTACTATACCCAACAAAACTCTCAATCATCATAGATGGTGAAACCAAGATATCCCATGATAAAAACAAATTTACACAATATCTTCCCACAAATCCCTCCCTACAAAGGATAATAGATGGAAAATGCCAACACAAAGTGGGAAACTACACCCTAGAAAAAGCAAGAAAGTAATCTTCCAGCAAACCTAAAAGTAATTAACCACACAAACAGAAAAATAACATCAAAAATAACAGGAAGCAAGAATCACTATTCCTTAATATCTCTTAGCATCAATGGATTCAATTCCCCTATAAAAACACCTAGACTAATAGAAGTATTTTTCATGTAAATCTTCAATTTTATCAAAAAATGTTTGTAATTCCTCTTCCAATTAATTTAGTAATATTTTATGTCTACCGTTTTATCTGTATTATTTTCCATGATAATCTTTAATTTTAACATGTCTTTCTATATATTTCTTCAATTTTATCAGAACTATTTTACATGTAAATCTTCAATTTTATCAGAAAATGTTTATAATTCTACTTTCAATCAACTTAGAACTATTTTATGCCTACCATTTTATCTGTGTAACTTTCCAGGATAATCTTCAATTTTAACATGTTATTCTATATTTTTCTATAATTTTCTCAGAAATATTTTTCATGTAAATCTTCAATTCTATCTTAAAATGTTTCTACTTCCTTTTTCAATTAATTTAGCAATGTTCTTTATGTCTACCATTTTACTCTTTAATTTTTCCATGAAAATTGTCAATTTTAAAGTGTTTCTCTTTGTATTTTTTTGATTTTGTCAGAAATATTTTCCATGTAAATCTTCAATTTTATCATAAAATAATTTTACTTCCTTTTTCAATAAAAAAGGTACTGTGACTTAGACATACAAAAGAAGAGAAATCCATGTAGTGACTCTACCCATGGACATACTACCATATCTAGCTTCACAAGGGCTTTAGGTTGGATGTTCATCTATCTATGAAAAAAGTTTCCCCAGTGACTTCTGCTAGGCACCCACTCTTTAGAACAGTATTCTTGGAGCATGAGTTCTATACTCTCTTGTGTCTGTTGTACTCCAATTGTGAATTAGAATCCTGTGTTTGTGGCAGAAGAGCCTGTGAATTGCTCTCTTAAGTTTGTATGTGTCTCATATTAGATTCAATCCCTCTATAGGACTTTAAGGAATATTATTGATGTTGTCTTAGAAACAGTAAATGAATATCATGCACTGTATGCTGTTTAAAACATACAATACATAAAAAATAGTGGAAATAGTAAGAATTTATTAATATAATCAGAAGTCATGATTTTAACCAGATATAGTTCTGTATTTAAGTTAATTAAATTATAACAGATTTATTGGAATAATTATAGTGGTACTCAAAATATTTTTCATCTATACAATGATTGAGATTAAAAAATGATCATATTTATAGACTCATGTCAATAAACTTATACTGATCATCTTATATTGTAATAAGAGAGATGGCATAATGTTGATGAAAAATATGTGTCAATTTAAGAAACTTTTTATGAATGTTTTATTTAACACTCATATTTCACTTTTGCTGAAGCAAATCCATTACTAAATGTATACATAAGGGCCATGAACTGTGCCTTGCAAACACAGCTGCTCTCTATTGTAGCATTACATACAATAGCCAAGCAATAGAAACAACCTAAGTGTCCATCAGTTGACTAATGATTTAGAATTGATGACATTCACATACCATAATGACAATGTATTCCACCACAAAAATGTCACAGGGATTGAACTGGAAATCATGTGCAATGAAGATAAGAAGAGTCCCATGACTTCACTCAGATCTACAAGTAGAAGAGCTGAGCTCACAGAAGTTCAAAGTAGAATTGTGGCGGGCATGTGTTGACCAATGGACAACAAGCTGATCATATGGGAGCAGCTAGAATTGGGGACTTGATTGCTGAAACAGGAATAAACAATGTGTTTCCAGAAGCTACAGAGAAAGAATCTGTCATCAGGATAAAGAGGTGGTATATGCTTGAAGATATATTTAACCTGATTTAAAAAACATACAATGCACACATGCATCAAAATATCACATATTACCTGACTTACATGCAAGATTTTACATTTCTATGCATCGTTCAGAAATAGCTACTTTAACATTGCAAATATCTAAAGAGTATATTCACTTCAGACTGTACATTAGGCTGAGTAAAAGAGCTAAATACAGATGTCAAGCCATCTGGCGTATGTAACTGAAAAAAAAAGAAGTTCTTTAAGAACTGTGATTGAAAAGATCATTAATAAATGAATAAAATGGAAGTGGGTTCATTATTATTAATTTATGTTTAACTTCACATGAAAAATTGGCAGATTTCAGATTTCATTAACATGATTGAGATTGCTGTAAAAAGAAAAGGAAAAAAATACTGAGAGACAGGACTCACTGCAGAAGCAGACTAGATTAATAAGTTCATTTATTCAATAAATTGATCACACCACCCAACCTGCTCCTCTGACACTGGACTTGTCCCTGTGCACTTCACATGTGGATATTCTTGATATTACAGAGTGCAGTAGAATTCTCCTTTACATCTTATGGACGTTACAAAAGCCCCACTCCTTTGGAATCTTTGTCAGTGAAATGTATAAATTTGGAGAGTTGATATTATCAGTCATTAATGTTTCCATGTATTTTTTTAAATGGAAAAAAGTCAAAGAAATATGTCAAAGGAATTCTAATATTATTAAAGTAAGCCTGAAAGAAGTAAACATTTACAGTAAAATTGAAGCTCTATAACACAAATCCTGTACTTACTGATCAGGATTCATTGTAAAATGTTGTAAAAGCCAGAGTAATAGGTTGGATTTTGCTGTGAGGTTTTCATCTTTTTTTTTATTATTGGATATATTCTATATTTACAATTCATTTCCCTTTTTCTGGTTCCCCACCCCCAAAGGTCCCACATGCCCTTTTCCCTCCCCCTGCTCCCCCATCCACCCCCTCCCACCTCACTGTTCTTGTACTCCCCCACAATGATGGTTTAGTCCATTCTGGCACCAGTGTCCACTCCTTTCTTCTTGTGAGACATCACTTGATATGTGATTTATGTCTTTGGTGTTCCAAGCTTCTAGGCTAATATCCACTTATCATTGACTGTATACCATGGGTATTCTTTTGAGACTGGGTTACCTCACTTAGTATGACGTTCTCCAGCTCCATCCATTTCTCTAAGAATTTCATGAATTCATTGTTTCTAATGGCTGAATAGTACTCCATTGTGTATATATACCACATTTTTTGTATCCATTCCTCTGTTGAGGGACATCTGGGTTCTTTCCAGCTTCTGGCTATTATATATAAGTCTGCTATGAACATAGTGGAGCATGTATCCTTATTGCATGCTGGTGAATCTTCTGGGTATATTCCCAGGAGTGGTATGGCTGGGTCCTCCGGAAGTATCACGTCCAGTTTTCTGAGGAACCGCCATACTGATTTCCAGAGTGGTTGTACCAGCTTGCATTCCCACCAGCAGTGGAGGAGTGTTCCTCTTTCTCCACTACCAGATATATTATCATGAAGGGAGAATTTTCACAGGGTTCCAGCCTTTTACAAAGACTACAAACAACTAAAGAAGGCTAAGCATCTAAGAAAATAGTATTCCCAAATGGTTATCCAATACCAAGTCAGCACCGAAACTTTATCTATACAAATAACATTATAAAGATTGAGTAGATTATATTTATATATTTAGCAATATATACTTGTGAAGGTATGTGAGAGGTTGGAAGATGGGAAGGGAAATAGGAAAAAATGTTAATTTTAAAAGGTTAAAAATAATGTGGAAATACTATAAACAACTAGAAAATATGAAAATGGAATTTAATCCTCAATAAAAGTCAAGTAAGTTCTATTAATGTAGTCAATATTTTGATGTTCCCAACCAATGGAATATTTTCAACTCTATTGCTTACCTGGAGGCATAATTAGAATCTCAGACTCTAGATGAATGACTTATAAAAACAATCACCATTTGTCCACTAGTAACCCACCCAAAATTATTGAATGGTGCTCATGCTTCCTAAGATAGGCAAGATCTATAAGCTTTTCAATCTATAGGTGCTATTTGTTTTTAAAAAGTAAAATTAATAAAAATATTAAAGGCTTTTATGGATACTGCAGGCAATGGTGACTTAAGTATTTGTAGGTTGTACAAAGAATTTAATATGTATATATATGAATGCAATTATTGTAAATATAGATAATGAACATGATTTCTGATTCTTCTTAGAATACTGTTAACAGACTAAAATTAATCATTTGTCTCAATCTCTGGGAAATAGTACAGCTATACCTAAAGTAGACTCCTGCTCACCAAAAACAACTAAACAAATAACAGTTTTAGTGATGTTCAGAAACACAATGAGGAAATAGAAAATACTGTGATCTTGAAGCAATGTATAAATAGGAAATAAATGTGCAAACCCAGGAGATTTGGTTCAGGAACACTAACCCTCAGGAAAGCTAATCTTTTGCTATAGTTTGAATGCTTTTCAGAATTCATGTGTTAGATATTTAGTCCCCAAAGCAACAGCCTTGGGAAGTAGCTGGTCTTTCTTAGAGATCAATGTGTTTACTTCAATGGGTCTGTTCTCTCTGCATGGGGTAGTCATAAGAGTGAACCTGTTCTGGGCTCTCACTTGCAAATCAATCTTCTGTTTCTCTCTGTCTTTCTTTTCCTCTCATCATCATCATGATCCTCTCTCTCTCTCTCTCTCTCTCTCTCTCTCTCTCTCTCTCTCTCTCTCTCTGTGTGTGTGTGTATGTGTGTGTGTGTATGTGTGTGTGTGTGTTTTCTGTCTCTGTATGTCTTGCTGTGTGTTACTCTCTGTGTCTCTCTGTGTCTCTGTCTCTGTGTCTGTTTGTGTTTCTCTCTATATATATATATATATATATATATATATATCTGTCTCTGTCTATCTGTGTCTGTCATATCTGTCTCTGTGTCTCTGTCTCTGTCTCTGTCTCTGTCTCTCTGTCTCTGTCTCTCTGTCTCTGTCTCTGTCTCTGTCTCTCTCTCTCTCTCTCTCTCTCTCTCTCTCTCTCTCTCTCTGTGTGTGTGTGTGTGTGTGTGTGTGTGTGTGTGAATGTCTCTGTATCTCCAGCTCATCTCTTGGCCCCTCTCATCCTCTGACCTCCCCATAATGACCAATGATGCAGAAGATCCTATCAGATATTAGCACTTTACTTTAACTTCCTGAATTTCAGAATATGAGAATCACATTTATTCTCTCAGTAAGAGTAACACACACACATACACAAACACACACATTCACACACACACACACACACACACACACACACACACATATACACACTATAAAAAAATAAGTAGCCTGTGGAAAGTACAAAGATAGAATCTAGGCCTAGGAATGATGAAGCACAGATACAATCACTTCTGGAAGCAAGACATCCCATGGTACCTGTGGACATGTGAAAACATTCCTGAGATCTGGCAGAGTGAAGATGTAGATAGAACAAGGCTGCAATCTGTCTAGGTCCTCAGGGTCTCTTTTGTTGGTATTTATAACACTTGTACCTCCACATCATAACATTTACAAGGCAACATCAGCTCTGCTGTTGTAATGGACTTTTCTTAGACATCCCAGAATCATTTTGCTTGCAAGCAAGGAGAATTTATAGTGCCCCTTAAGGGTTGTGAGTGTGGGTTGTGTTGGCCAATCTGTCTGTGAGGACCAGGCTGTGGTCTCCTTACTGGGTTCCTTTGGCTTTTAGTTTTTTCTCAGTGGAATTTGAGCCCAAACAAGCATGTTTGAAAACTAACTAAAAGAAACTATGTTTCATATTTGCAAAGCAGAAAAGTGTGAGTGATGTGCTGTTTGGAACCATGATGCAGGAGGGGCAGGCAGATGAAGGCAAAAATCCTAGAAACAGAAGAGTAAAGAGCCCCATCCCAGGTTTCCAGAAACACTCCCCATTTCTAAAAACTATTCTTAACTCAATTAATATCCACAGAATGTATAATTGTGAGCATTTCAAGGGTTGCCCAGTGCAAATATCTACTTACTCAAAGACTATTCCTTTTCAGTGTCACACAATAAGATTTGCTAAATCAAGTGTGCCAAGATCTAGTCGTACCAACTTCTAACAAATGAAAAAGATTACTGTTGTTCGAAATTTCCTTATGTGAGCAATCAAAGATGGTGTGGAGCCCAGGTCACTGCTATGTGCTATCTTTTACCCCCTACCACTTCATTCCACTCTTCCCAACACAGGATGTTTTCAGGAACATTCCTAACCAGCACCCTGAAAATTCAGTTACACTCTCGTAGACTGCTTTGAGATGCCTACCCTGTGACATAAATAAATACTAACTTCTATTTATCTACTGTGCACTCCTATTGTTTCTAATAGTCAAAATGGATTATTTTCTTATAAACACATAATGAAATTTAGAAAATGATAATACCCAATATCAACTGGTAAATAATCTTTCTTATAAAGCATGCATGAAACAGAACAAAATTATAAACCAAAATTCTTATGTAATCAATTGTATGTGTTGACATTCCCATGCAAGGTTATTAAAATTAAAAAAAATGATATTGGAAACTCCACAATCAAAATTTAGTTAATAATTAAATTTTAAGAGCCTATAAAGGGAGACATGTTGGTAACCAAAATAATAGAGATAGAATGAGAAACTAACAATAATGCTGAAAGGAAAGAAAGAAGTTAAACTTTTTAGTATATGAAATATGAATGAAATTGGGTAAATTTTAGAAAGTTGTAAAACAAGAATCAAGAGCTATGTGCTTGTAAACTATATTTGCAATATTAACACTGTGGAAAAAATAAGCTGAAATATGACCTCACTTCTATCTACCATTTTTCCTACACAAGTGTCAATGGAGTAAACATTGATAAATGAAAGGAACGGCATCAATGGATCTGTATATTTAAGAGAAAGAGACTCAAAGAAGCATAGGCAACATGGAAGAATTGATAAATTATTGGATGCTTAACCCCCCAAAAAAATAAAGTAGGATAATCTCTTTAACTGCAACATAGTTAACAATAGCAGCTAAAATGAAAAAAAAAGAATTTACCAATAACATATCTAACTAGGAAGGATTGAGAACTGAGGAACTATTCCAGATCATACTAAAATATAATTACATATTAGGCAAAAAAATTTACATTCTCATTTTCACCACATCTGTAGGTACTTAAACTTATTAAAACCAAATGGAAATTAGAATAAAATATATACATTTTCAAATTTTCTAGAATAACATTTGTATAATTCTAGATGTTTTTAAAAAGGAAGAAATATCTTACTACAGAGGATGGAGGAGTATATGAATTGAAAATATACTGCTCAATCCTGCAAAGTCATGGTGGGCATGGTGTGACATCAGCAGGGTCTGGACCTCCATCATGGTTGTTGGGCAGGAGGTTTGTGTGTGTGTCTGTACACACACACACACACACACACACACACGCACACACATATACATATATATGTATATATGCATATTCATATAAAGAAAACTTTAGACCAATCTCATTTATGAATACAATGCAAAAATACTCAATAAAATTCTTGCAAACCAAATCCAAGAATACATCAAAACCATCATTCACTACAATCAGGTAGACTTCATCCCAGGGATGCAAGGTTGGCTTAATACATGTTTTTCTTAATATTAGAAATGAACTCAGAGTTCTGCCTGCCAATTTGGTACAGACAATTCGGTAGCTGGGTGGGATCTGGCAATGAGATCACCACTCCTGCCACACATGCACCTAAATTTACTCTATCCCAGGCTGATCTTGAACTCGGGTGTGTGTGTGTGTGTGTGTCTGTGTGTCTGTGTGTGTGTGTGTGTCTGTGTGTATACATTTGCTTTATGTTCCTCCTTTGGGAAATATCCTCTCTGCCTAGATTAATGCCTCCTTGGCAATTAGAAACAGCACAAGTCCAGGGGGAGGGGGACGGGAGGGTGTGGCTAATGTTTCATCAAAAATGGCAAATGCTGTGACCTTCAGTACAACTCTTTTAAGACTGTGGGAAAGAACTCTGAAACAATGAGTTCAAAAATATACAACTCTTTTAAGACTGTGGGAAAGAACTCTGAAACAATGAGTTCAAAAATATGTAATCTCAACTATGCAAAATATAAAGATCCAATATGTATCATAGGAGGGGCTTCATGGATTTAAAATAACAGAGGCAGCTGTAGTATAAGCTAGCTTGTCAGAAAGATACAAAGGTAAGCAGATAGAGAAGCAAATTCCTGAGTTCAAGGTCAGCCTGGGATAGAGTAAATTTAGGTGCATGTGTGGCAGGAGTGGTGATCTCATTGCCAGATCCCACCCAGCTACCGAATTGTCTGTACCGAATTGGCAGGCAGAACTCTGAGTTCATTTCTAATATTAAGAAAAACATGTATTAAACCAACTTTGCATCCCTGGGATGAAGTCTACTTGATTGTAGTGAATGATGGTTTTGATGTATTTTTGGATTCGGTTTGCAAGAATTTTATTGAGTATTTTTGCATTGTATTCATAAGTGAGATTGGTGTAAAGTTTACTTTTTTTTTTGGTTGGGCCTTCTGTGGTTTAGGTATCAGAGTAATTGTGGCTTCATAGAACGAGATAGGTAGTGTTACTTCTCTTTCTATTTTATGGGATAGTTTGAGAAAAATTGGTATCAGGTCTTCTTTGAGCTTTGCAGGAAAATGGGTGGGACTAGAAAATATCATCCTGAGTGAGGTAATTCAGACCCAAAAGGACATGCATGGCATGTACTCACTAATAAGTGGATGTTATCCAAGAAAAAAAAAGTACAGAGTACCAAAGATACAGTCCACACAAAAATCTGAAGTGCCCAAGTGAGAATGGCTCATTCCCATTTGGGAGGGAGAAGAAAGCAATCACAAGTGGGGAGGGAGGGAAGGAGAGAGGGAGGGACCTGGAAGGGAAAGTGGACATGGAGGGGTGGAAGGGACTGGGGAACCTGATCTTGCATTGGATGAGAGAAAAGGATTAGAACCCTAAGGGCAAGCAGAAAGAATGGAAAGAGGCAACCTCGGGAGATAGGAGATTGGGGGGACCCTCCAGAATGCACCAGAGACCAGGGAGGTAAGAGACTCCCAGGATCTAAAGGGAGGGACCTTAGATGAAATGCCTGACATTAGGAAGAGGGAACTTATAGAGCCCACCTCCAGCAAGAAGACAGGGCATCAAATGAGGCCATCCCACAGTCAAAACACTTACCTATAATTGTTCCTGTCTAAAATAATTATAGGAATGGAAATGGAGAGGAGCCCAAGGAAAAGAAGGTCCAGCTACAGGCTCAAAGCAGGATCCAGAGCAAGGGAAGGTTCCAAGGCCTAACACTACTACCAAGGTCAGAGAGTGCTCACAAAAAGGGATCCAGCATGACTGACCTTCAGAAGACCCATGAAGCAGCTAAAAGTCAGATGCACATATTTGTACCCAACCAGTGGAAAGAAGCAGCTGACCCCCACTGTTGAATTAGAAAAGACTGAAAGAAGCTGAGGAGAAGGACAATCCTGTAGGAGGACTAGAAGTCTCAATTAAACTGAACCCCTGAGATCTCTCAAACACTGGACCACCAAACAGGTAGCATACACCAGCTGATATGAGGCCCCCAACACACATGCAGTAGAGGACTGCCAGGTCTGTGTTCATTAAGAGATGATCCACCTAACCCTCAAGAGACTGGAGGCCCCAGGGAGTTTAGAGGTGAGATAGAGTGGATGGTAGGAACAGGCTTGTGAAGACTGGGGAGGCAGCTTGCTCAGCCTGCTCTCTTATACAACCCAAGACTACCAGCCCAGAGAAGGCACCACCCACAACGGGCCCTCCCCCTTGATCACTAATTGAGAAAATGCCCTACAGCTGGATCTCCTGGAGGCACTTCCCCAACTGAAGCTCCTTTCTCTGTGATAACTCCAGCCTGTGTAAAGTTGACACACAAAGCCAGACAGTTCAGTCTCCACACACAGGCTTATGTACATACTTACATACACATGTGCACACACAGAACAATGAAAACCTATAAACTATTTCTATACTCTGTAACAGTCTCAAAATTAATCAAAAATAAGAAGGAAAAGAACTCTTTTAGTTCCTTTTGTCCTTTCTTTTTCTTCATTGGCCCAGCTCCTGGACCAGACAGCCTGGGAATAGTTTTATCTCCAGACTTTTCATTATGAGATATTTTCTTTGTGATTTAAATCTTTAGATTGAGGTCAGTGATATATCTCACTGTAACCTTAAAATATTTTCTTTAACAAAAAAAAAAAGGAAAAAAGAAAAGAAAAGGCTAAAGTAAATAATTTCAAATCTCATTTAAATGACCAGAAAATAGAATGAGTTTATTCCTGAACTCACTTAAGAAATCACAAAATATTTTAAGACACAAAATTATCAATACATTGTATGAAGGTGGCTGAAAGCACAGAATTATACAAAAATTGTATGCCTGGGAAAAATCATATGATTGGACACGAAAAGCTGTGTACTTGGGGCTTTCTCTTAACTGAAATGCTTTTGGAGGTGGCAATGGCCCTCCTGTAGGACTTTGTTTTCTGGTCCTGCCTGTACCATCACCATGGCAACCCTGATTACAGGCACTTGTCGGCTAATTGATATTCCATTGGGCTTTAACATATTCTTCCTTGTTCTACCAGCACATCACAGGCTTCTTTTCCTCTTCTGTGAGCCTGGGAGGCCTGGACTTTGGATACTGCTCCCATTCATGCCGAAAAGCTTGCTTATAAAGCACAGTTGGTTCTGCCATAAAATAAAAAGTATACACCATTTTAAATAGTGCTAAATAGCTGTTATGCATAATTATTTGTGTGATAGAAAGAGATCCATGGCCTTCCTTTAACTAGGAAAAAAATTTCAAAACCTTCTACAGGAATAGCATGCTCTTTACACTGGGTCATTACTTATTCAATTCATTCTGACAGAAACATTTTCCCAATTTATTTCAACTTCTTTACTTTTTTACTATGATTTAATGTGGACTACGCAAGAAAACTTGTACTTAGTACATTTCTTTTGTTTTTAGTAGAGTTTTGTTATCATCATCTTCTATATATTAGTTTTTTGCTTTTATTAATCTTGCTTTAAAATTCTCTCCAGAATGGTATCTTGAATAGATTCTAGCCTTGTTTCTGACAGAATCCTTGTCTATTTTCAAAACCTTACAGATGAGGCCTCTGGTATCCACATTTCACAAAGCATTCTTAACTTCCAAGATCCCTCTAAAATGGCCTGTTAAGCTCTCTACTCAAACACCATTTACCAAGCCAGGGTTCCAAACTCTTCCGTGAACTAGTCCAAAGACATAAAAGCCACATAGTCTGTATATGGCATAAAGGCCTCAGTCCACGTACCAAATGTGCATTAGTTACTGTCTCTAAGAGAACATGAAAAACAAAAACAAAATAACAGCTTACCTCTGTGTGAAAACAATAGACAGGAACACGGCTCTAAGTTCCCTGTTCCCGTGTGGAAGCCGTTTCATGAAGTTTTATGATTGGAGAAAGCAAAGAACAAACCAAATGAAGACAAGTTTAAAAATCTATTGACTAGCAGCTAATCTAAGGTCTATGATGATATCTGAAGATATTCCTAGCCTTCGGATTGGAAGAAGCTAGTATTCTGTTAACATCCTCTAAATGGTGCTTTCAATACAGAATGGGGAATGGGTTTGTTTCAGAAGGATAAAACTAACCTAAATTATGGCTATTAGCCTCTGGACCTGTCAAGTTCCAGTTTCTCAACAGTACTGAGTTTCTAACCAGTCCAGAAGTCTCTGCAGACAGACTCCTTCCAGAAGCTTTTCATTCACAGCTAGATAATGCTTCTTTTCAGGAACTTTCTTTCACAAAGTAAATCAGAGATTTGTGCAAGAGTGCTACTTCCTGGCCCTCTTTCCGTGGATCCTTTATTAGTTTTATACCACCCACAACGGTCTGTCCACTGGGGTCTGGATCCTCCTATATCAATTATTAATCAAGAAAATGTCCCACAAGTTTGCTTACGGGAAATCTGACGGAGGCATTTTCTCAATTGCGGATCCCTTATCCCAGATGACCCTAGCATTTGTCTATTTGACAAAAATTTCGCCAGCATGGTTAATAAATATTTTCTGATCTCATGTAAGATGGAGACTAGCAGGTGAATTTTAGTATGTTAAAATAATAAAGCTTTAAAAGTGTCCAGAAAAGGGGCCGGGCGGTGGTGGCACACGCCTGTAATCCCAGCACTCTGGGAGGCAGAGGAAGGCAGATTTCTGAGTTCAAGGCCAGCCTGGTCTACAGAGTGAGTTCCAGGACAGCCGAAGGTACACAGAGAAACCCTGTCTCGAAAACCAAAAAAACAAAAAAAAAGTGTCCAGAAAACAGTTTTGATTTAATCATTTCCCAATGGTACAATGGGATGTTACAGTGTAACATGTAGAGCTCACATTTTAGCTTCTTACCAATAAACTCAAAATATTTTACTTCAAAAAAACCATCAGTATACTGACTAAATGTCTGTGAAAATCAAGTTATATATCAAATACTCTTATATAAACAACATGTATGGAATCCTACAACATCCAGTGTAAACTCAGTAAGTGACTCAAGATAATTCACAATATAGTACATCAATATATACATTTAATTGTTTTAATATAAACAACAAAATGTACAGTATTAAAGCATAGTCTACATTTAAAAATTAGCAAAATTTTGAAGAATGGTTTTTGATAAATCTTAAAAATTATTGCTTATATACAATATCATATTAAAAATTAAAAAAATACCTTTATATCCTTAAAAGGTTCTTCTATACTATTTTAAACTAAGTATTATCATAACCCCAATGTTTGGTAACCATTTGCTTACTGTGGACAAAATCTAATTTTCATAGTGTTTTACTTAAGTCATATCATATGACACACAGTCTTCTGTGATTAGTTTTTTTAAGACAAATATGTTTAGATTCATCTATGTCACTGTGTATATCATTAGTTCAATTTTATTGTGGAGGTCATTTCCCATTGCATGGACAAGGTTTTCTAATATCTCACTAGCCAAGAAACATTTAGATTCCCTACTGTTTTAAATTACTCTAAGGAAAACTATTATGGAAATGTATATACTTCTTATATACTAATGAAGTGTTTAATTCCTCTTTAGTAAAGAGGTAGAAGAGGAATCATTACATTATATGTAATGTTAGTTTACTTTCCCAGAAGTATTCTCCATTTATTCCTGTACATTTCCTTCTCTATGAAAGTTTTATAAACCTGAAAATTGTTCTAAAATTAGATGCAGGGTTGCAATCATTTGAAGAAAATCTCCAATTCTAAAGTTTTTGAGTTATTCGGTCTATGAACACATTCTGCCAAATTTACTTTCCTTTAATTTTCTTCTCAAAAAAATTGTAATTTTTAATGCATAGTAGTTCAATATTTTACTGATGTTTTTATGCCATTATAATTTTGGTAAGATCTCCTGCTTCAGTTGTTTACTGCTAGTAGTTAAGAATAAGCTTGATTTAGATATTTAATTTCTTTTGGCTTGTTACCATATTAATTACAATTTTTGTTGAGCCTCTAAAACTTTACATATGTGTTCATTTCATGACAGTGAGAATTATCTGTCCTCTTTCCCATTTGTCATACTTTATTTACTTGACAAATCAGTAATAAAGTACCTCTTCTACTTACTCACCCAGCAATTTGCATCACATGAACATTAACAATGAACCAGTCAAAACCTCAATTTTTTTCAAAGATGTCTGTTATAAATGTCTGTTTTAAAAGCCAACAGGAGTCATTTGGCATTTGGCATTCATTTATGTTATAATTTTCATCATCTCTGATGGTAAGAATGTGACTAACTCCTGCATTTTGTTCGTTGTTGATGTTTACCTTGTTATTTTAATCTCTGTTTAATTGTAAGTGACATCCTACCTGCTGTCAGTAATCTGGTAATGCAACCCATGCATGCTCCTTCCTCCATACTGAGCCTCGTCACTCTCTTGCTGGGTAGTTTTTATCCTTTACATTTTGTATCACATAAATGCTTTCACTATTCAATCAGAAGTTTTGTATTTCAGTGTTTCATTCTATTATTTCCTTAATTCTATTTCTTTGAAAATTAAATATTTCCTCTTTCTAGATTCTCAGAGTGATTCTTAACAGGACCCAGGCTCTCAGCAAGTGCTCTTAAGTACTGAACCATCTCTCCATCCTCTGGAGTGTTATTCAAGATATGCAGGAGTGTTGGGAAACAGAGCAAGTTGTTTATATAAATAATACTTCAGATATATTCATATATGAGTATATATCTATAAAATATATAAAATATATAAATATTTATAAATATAAATAAGTTATAAATCTGTTTCAAAGTCCAATTTAATAATATTGCTTTTTACTTTACATAATATGATTAATAAGATAAAAAACTCGAAAATCTTTTATTTTCTATTTAAACATGTTTATTTGGGTTTAGAAAGCAATTAACCAAGTAGATCATACCATGAAAATTAGGTTTTGTATGGTTGCTTCAATGTGGAGTGTTAGAAGTGATGCTAAAGTGTTGTTTTTGTCAACCATGTAAGCTCCAGAATTAGATAATTGTATGGCCAGATTGAACTCTGTGATCCTTTCTTTGGCCTATCAAAGAAAATAAAAGTTATAATACATGTGTTTGCCTCAGTGTATGTATATGTGCCTCATGCATATGCAGTGCCCATATAGGCCAAAGAGGGTGTCAGAGCAAGCACTGGACCTTCAGTTAGGCATGCTTGTGAGGCTCCGTGAGGGGTGATATGAACCAGCCCCCAGTTCCCAGAAAATGCTCTTAAGCGCTGACCCATCTCTCTATACCCTGGAAATGTAATTCAAAATACACAAAAGCATTAGGAAACAAACTGAATAATTCTTCAACACAAAACAATCTGATGCAAGTACATATGTTCACACATATTCAATATGTATTGCATTTGTCCTGAGCATAGATGTAATCTATGTTGATAAAAATATAACTACTACACAAGGAAGTGAAATGTCTACCTACTTGTGTCCTACAATTGACCTCGTTAATTATACAGTCAGTCAAGGAACAAAACGTAAAATTTTAAGCTACTTCTCAAAAGTGCTGGTGAGTGTGTCTTATTAATAAAATAAAGGGTGAATGTCAGCAATGCTTTTAAGACTGGTCTCAAATGGTGATCGTCTGGGACTGTCACTGCGAGGTCATTCATGTACACATGCTTTCCATGTCATCCTCCTCAAATACTCACCTTCACCTGTGGCGACACACTACATTCTCCCTCCCTGAAACAGACTAGCCTCCTCAGAGGAATGGTGCACATATCACATACACATCCAGATTTCTGTGATGCAACAAAGCACAGTCTGTTGCTATGGCAATGACCAACATCCTGTAGCATCTGCTACTGAGACTGTAGGTCTCTCCTGCTAGTCTCTCTCATTTCAATCATTTCTCAGAGATCGTTTTCTGTTCACTCCTGCTCACTCTGAAGTCCAGCATTTAAAAAGCATGGATGAATGTTTCCGACACAGTTTACTCATGGGTTAAGTGGAGGTGCTTTAATCTGCATGCCTTCTCCTTTAAAGGATCAGCCTATTTAAGAAGTAAGTTGGGGTATGCTAAGCACAGCTACCAATTTTAAAAATATGCTCAAAACTTAGTCTTGTCCCATGAACTGAATTACAATGCAAAAGCTTTATTTTAATAGGGTTTTATTAATTGACTTACATAACTTGAACTAGAATATGCCTGAGTTTTTCCCTACCATACTGCACAGTCAAAGTATCAACTTGTAACCATGAGAGAAGTTTCCTTATGACAATGAATACATGCATTCCACTGGCTCACATGTTCATAATCATGTATACCCCCCAAGTCATCTATAAAATGTACATTGTTTTAATTTAAATATAAGTATCACTGTGTTGTATCTGGAGGTCCAATATACAATACAGATTATAGCTTAGATAACATAGGCCACAGATTTCATAAGCAAAATGAGACAAATACCTATTTTGATGGAAATTGAGTCATAATATTGCCAAACTACCATTAATTTTTAATTGGACCATTTAGGTTTTTTCATATTATTTAGATTACTATTTTTGTGACAATCAGTCAGTGCAAATTTATTAGCCTGTTCCATATACATAAGAGGTCTTATTAGCCAGAGGTGAAGCATAAATTAACAGCCAGGAATGCAGAACATCACTGCTTGCCCATGCCTCCTCTGCTTCTGACTTAATCTTGGATTCAATTAAATATCACCTGGCAATTTTGGTTTCTATTTAGAGTTCTGACTTCATTGCACTGAATAGAATTATTTTCTTCCTTCAACATAACAGAAAAAAAATAAAGATGCTATCTAAAATTCAGTAGATAAGAAAACCCATTCTGCAGATGAGCTCTAGCACTGTTACATCTAAAGGCTCATTCTGACAACTGTTACTGTACAAAATAGAAAGCTCCTATGGTTTCATAAATCACAGATGTCATAAATTAATTCAAATGTATCAGTCTCCAGTCTTGTTCACAATCCAGGCAATCTAAAAGACTGGAAACTGATTAGAAAAGCAGAGTTGATCTTATAGAGAGGGAAGTTGTCTTTAATAATAGCAGTATGCTATCAAGAGAAAGGGTAATGTGTATTTATTGGTTTAATATTTACAGGCAAATATGTATCCTACAAAGTCCTATGTGCTTTAGGCCATCCTATAGTGAGCCACATAGACATCTATGCTATAGGTTCACTGCAACTCTCTCTCCCTCCCCCTGCTCCCTCCCCCTGTTCTCTCTCTCTCTCTCTCTCTCTCTCTCTCTCTCTCTCTCTCTCATTTTCCCTCTCTTCAACTCTGACATCCAAAAGCAGTTTTCAAATTGTTTAACCACTCAGATAAAAAAAAACATAGGTTCTAATGTCTTGTCTCTCAGACATCCAGAAATCTAGAAAGTTTTTAGTTTTCCCACTACTGTAAATGGAGAAAGTTTCTTGTAAGTACTCCATATTTGGTCAGAGGTAGCACAGAGTAGATGCCACTGCTGTCACTCATATGTGTACCTGACAAGAATCAGAGAGACTCATGATGGTACTAACCTGAAATAATAGTTTATTGAATCCAAGAGCTGAGGGTGTGGCTTAGTTAGGGTTTTATTGCTGTGAACAGACACCATGGCCAATGCAAGTCTTATAAAAGACAACATCTCACTGAGGCTGGCTTATAGATTCAGAGGCTCAGTCTATTATCATCAAAGCAGGAGCATGGCAGCATCTAGGTGGGCATGGTGCCGGAGGAGCTGAGAGTTCTACATCTTCATCAAAAGGAAGCCAGATAGGAGCAGACTGTTTTAGGCAGCTAGGAGGAGGTTATCAAAGCCCACCCCCACAGTGACACACTTCCTCCAGCAAGGCCACACCTCAGAATAGTGCTACAGGGTGTGGTAAAGAAGAAAAGGAGAGTACAATGATGAGGAATTAAAGAAGAGGTGAATGGGAAGAAAAGTGTGCAGACAGTAGACATTCATGGTAATGGGAAATACTGAAGACAAAAAAGAAACCAAAAAACAAAAGCAAAAAAACAAAAACAAAAACTCCCAAAATGCCAAATGTCCACCACAAACCTGAACATACAGAAATTATTAAGAATAAACTATCTTCATGTTCATTACTACTCTTTTTCATATATCCAGAAATTGGAAACAACCTAGATGTCCCTCAATAGAAGAATGGATAACGAAAATATAATAAATTAACACAATGGAGTATTAAACAAATAAAATGGAGCCATTAAACAAATAAAATCATGGAATTTTTCTGGAAAATGAAAGAAACTAAAAAATAAATAAATAAATCATTCTGAGTGAGGTAACTGAAACTAAGAAAGAGAAATATAGTATATATTTGCTAATATGTGGATATTAGCTGTGAAGGAAATGATAGCCAAGTTATGATTTCTAGAACCACAGAGGTTAAATATAGAGTAATGGACTAGGCAGGCTTAGGGTCTCATTAAGGAAAGGAAATAGTATAGATGATTATGGAAGGATAAGGGCACTTGAAATGTAGAATGCAATGGGAAGAGAAAGGGTGTGCAAGAAGGAAAATATGCAGAGATAGCTTAAATCAATGGGCAGTTTAAGGGGTAGCCCATACAGGAAACAATACAGAAACATTCTAAAATGTATACATATATGAAGGTGATCCAAACGAAATCATCAAAGAATGGGAAACACAAAGTCCCAACTGGCCATCTCTTGCCATCAAATGAAGTATCCAATACTAGGATCGGGTTACTTCTAATTGATTTGTTGGCCAAACGGTTCCCAAGAAAATCCTCAAACAACCCAGGCTGTTGCCAAGAAAAATAGGTTGATCTCCACAATTGGATGACAAGACCTCATTGCTGAAGATGGCATCTACATAGCTCGTTGAATATGAAGAAGTTAAGTTGGTGCCTATATAGAGCCTCCACCCTTACTTTCTAGCACTTGTGGTACAGGGAGGTACTCTGAGTAGTACCAAAAGACAAACATAAACACCAACGCAAGTACACACCTGTGGATCTACAATCTGTTTGCATTGAAGATCAGGACATGGTGGCACAAAGCTTGTAGAGTAACCAACCAACAACTGGTTTGACTGAAGGCTCACTTCACAAGCTGGAACCCATTCTAGACACTGCTCTGGTGGACAAGAACTAGAGCCTAGACAGCCAGAGACCCAAGGCAACATCTAATGCTACTGTTCTAAACAGCCAACAAAACATAGGAATAAAATGACTCATAATGATATTCTGCTGTTCTCATAGATCAGTCCCTTGCTATGCCTTGATCTGAGAAGCTTCCTCTTGTAGCAGATGGGAGCAAATATAGAAATACACACCCAACAATATGCTGAGAGAGCGGGGAGACAGGAAAGCAGAGAGAGAAAGAGACAGAAACAGAGACAGAGACACAGAAAGACAGAAAGACAGAGCACTTAGAACACATGGGTCTAAATGTGATGTCTTCATCAAATTCTTCTAGTAGTTCAGGGAACCATGTGGAAGATGAAACAGAAAGAATGTAAAAGGCAGAAGGATGGACACCAGGAGAAAAAGGCCCTCTGAATCAGCGTGAACAAAGAGCATATGAATTCACAGAGACTTGAGCCTCTTGTGTAGGACATGCCCAGGTCTGCACCAGGTCCTCTGCGTATATTATGGATAATATTTCAGTCTTTTTATAGGATTCCTGGGCATGCTAAAAATTAGGTCTCTGCTTCTGCCTTCTCTTGGACTCTTCCTCTTTTTTGAATTGTATAAATCCAGTATGTCAGTTTTGTTTCATCTCATTATATTTTATTTATTATGTCTTAGGTGCCTGTTTGTTTTCTAATCAGAGACAGAAAGGCAGAGAATCAGGGTGGGAGGGCAGGTATTGAGTCACTGGCATGGAACTAGAAGGATGGGAAATTATAATCACGATAAAGTATGTGAGGAAAAAAGTATTTTCTATAAGAGGAAAAACTAGTAATTGGATGCAATAGAATATCTTAACATATATTTGACAAATTACTGATATTATATATTTATACTAATATAGTATATTAACTTATATCATACTATATCATATCATACTAATATTAACTTTAAACATTTATTAACTTTTGCACATAGGGAATATAACAGCATTGAACACAAAAAGAAACCTAGCAACGGTCCTAGATAGAATGCTAGGAAAAAAAGTGCCTGTAATTCAACCTTCACTTACCTTTATTATTTATTGATTAATTAATATTGATTCATTCATTCATTCATTTACATTCCAAATACTACCCACTTCTTGGTCCCCCCCTCATGGAATTCCTTCTCCCATTCCCCTTTCACTTCTTCTCTGAGTGGGTGGGCCTCCCCTGGTTATCCCTCCAACCCTGGCCCCGTCAAGTTTCTGCAGGATTAGGAGCATCCTCTCCCACTGAGGCCAGATGAGACCCCTGTTGGGAAACAGATACCACAATCCGGCTACATCTTTATGGAGAACTCCTGCTCCAGTTGATGGTGGACCCACATGGAAACTTTAAAAGGATATTAAAATCCAAATAAATGAGTATCCATAGCATAAAATATGAGTCTAGGTGATTAGATCTATTTATGTTCCTTTGAATAAAATAATTAAGTAGGTACATAGATTATAGTCTTAAAATCCAGTTCCATGAGATAATATTTCTGCTGGAGGGACCTTTGAAAGTAAGTTCCAGATGGTTGGCAGAGATTATTATTTTAAAAGAATTTTTTCATTAATATGAAAATGTTTTTCATGCAAACCTAATCCAATAACATCAAAAAAAGAATAGCATCCTGTTTTTAGAAGGGATTATTTTATTAGGATTTGTGATTACTTTGGATTTTAGCTTGTAGCTACTGTATTGATACCATATAGCATGCCAACCAAAGGAAACAGATTTAAATTCTTATCCTTCCACTATAACTGATTTGGCTTTCGATTGATTTCAATAGAAAAACATTTCCCTTCGGGAAGGAGAAACACTATGTTTATTTGATTATTGATTAATATTTTGAGTTGAGCCCACACTATGTAGCTTTGGATGGCCTGAAGCCCAGTATGTAGGTCAGGATGGCCTTGAACTAAAAAATCTGTCTGCCTCTGCCCCCAACCCCCAAGCGCTGGCATCAATGTGGTGTGCTGCTATGAGTGGCTAAGAAATACTGCTTTAAATCTCCTGTTTGATACCTTATTGTTGAAGGCATAGTGGAAGGCATCACTATATACAAAGCTTGGTGGGTTTTTTTTTTACATTTTTATTTGTTCTTTTATGTTTTCATGTATATGTATATTTTTAATCGAAGTTCCACCTGCCCATTATCATATCGTATTTTATCACCCTCCTATCAGATGATGTGTTCTTCCTAGTTCTTATCCTGCTCTCCCATTCAGTTCTCAATTGTTGTGTGTGTGGCCCACTGTAATCAGAGTTGTCTGATTGAGCAGGCTTCTGAGTTTCTTACTTGAATCAGGAAGATGCACCAGGGGCCTTCTCTTCCCCTATCAATAATTGGTGGCATATAGCTCCTTCTAGAAGGGAAAGTTCATATGAGTCTCTCTCGTCTTAAAGGAATGTTGACAGACCCACTCTTTTGTGGGTCTTACGAAGGTAGGTACTGCTGTTTGACTTATATGGGCATACTATAGTATTTCAGGGTAAGCCACATGTGGACCTAGACACAAAGTTGTATATAGTGACATTATGGAATAAAAGATGGATGTCTGAGAACATTAGAAATCTCTCTGGGATTCCAATTATTAAATTAACTTGTGACTTCTGTAGAATGATATAGGCTCATTCTAACTCATTAACATAATAGTAGTTCTTTTTTATTTTAATTTTTATCTCTGTGGGTGTAATTGCTTATGTTTCTCAACTAGTGTATGCCACAGTATAGTCATATAGGACAGAAGAGGACATGATATCCTATGGATCTCAGGTTACAAGTGGCTGTTAACTTTGGAACTGGATGTGGGACATAAACTTGGATCTTCAGCAAGAGCTCTTAATTCCTAAGCTATCTTCCTAGATTCTGTTGAAAGTAGTTAATAAACAGATAGAAGCAGTTAATAAACAGATAGAATCAAAATCAACACTACTTTAAGACCTTAGCATGTTTAGACTATTCTTATGTTTATCAAACTAGGATTTTTTGTTTTAATTCTTATTATATTTTTATGATATAATATATTTTGATCTTATTTCTCTCTTCCTGCAACTTCTGAATTTTCATTTCCCTGTTTGCCCATTGTTGTTCTGTCTCTGTCTCTGTCTCTGTCTCTGTCTCTGTCTCTGTCTCTGTCTCTCTCTCTCTCTCTCTCTCTCTCTCTCTCTGTCTGAAAGATACAAAACTGAACTAAATTATCAATAGAACCAAGAAAAAAAACACAACAAAACCAAGAAGGCCATTTTATACTGGCCAGCTTCTCCTGGGAAAGATGCTGGAGAGACGGCTCAGCCGTTAAACGTTAGGCTCACAACCAAAAAGATAACGAAGTTTCTAATTATACTAGTTGCTAATCTGAGTACTATTACCCCTACTTAAAGTGGGAACGATTTACTGGGACTCCTGCATACCTAGATTTCACTCCCTGATTGCTTGGATTCCTTGTCCTGTGACCCATATGGAAGCAGAGCATTGTGGCTTATACAAACATGATGTTGCTTACACGAAGGCACTCGTAAAGGAGAAAGGAAGAATATGAGAGCAGGGTCCCTAATTCTATTCAAAGTCACAATCACAGTGGCCTCACTTCTGCAATTGCCAGTTTCTTAAAGGTCCCATGACTTCACAGAGGAGCGGTGAGCAGGAAATGGAGCCAAAATTTAAAGCAAAACCCTGCCTGTTCCTAAATGTAAGAATATGGCTATGGTTGTGTGACACCCCCTCCCTTATTTCTAGTTGCTGTAGAAATCATAATACTTCATGGGTTCCACATATTGCTATAATCTCAGATCTATGCTGAGATATAGAAGGAACTACCCTGAGGATAAAATCCTGCCAAGTATGCTATGCTGTCAAATGGAAATTATAGTCATTTCAGTGAAAGGGATGATTTCAGTGATAGGCTTCTTTCTACAACCTAACATTATAAATATGCTAGACAATAGCATCATGCCAATTCCTTTTTTGTTTCTGCTCAATTAGGTCCTTGAAGATGCCATAATACAAAGTGCATTGATAGTATTCACTACCCTCTCCAAACCCCTCCCAGATCCACCTCTTCCTTCTGCAACCATCAAACTTATTTAATTCTCCAAATATAACATGTGCCTCCCATACAGTCTTCCTGAATATGTACCATTCTGCTTGGGCTTGGTGTGCAAACAAGGGACCAAACTCTTAAGGATAACAAAGCCTCTCTTTTCTAAGAGCTATCAGTAGCCAAGAGCTCTTCAGCTAGGGAAGGGACTTTGTGCCCAGCCCTGACTCTCTTTGTTTAGCTTGAGATTGCACAGCTCCTGTGCATTCTGTAGCAAGTGTTGTGCATTCCTATTGCAACTGGCCCACTGTGCACAGAAAACGCTGATCCCTGGAGTCACTCACCAACTCTGACCCTCACTCTCTCGCTTACTCACTCAGTCTCAGTCTCTCACTCACTCTCTCACCTCCTCACTCATTCTCTCACTCACTTACTCTTCTGCAAGGAGAAGCTTTTAGAAGGCAATGTGAGCTATCGATGTCCCATTTAGTGCTGAACATGCTATAGTCTATAATATTTTTATACTGTGACCACTTTCTGGTCTCTCTGTTAATTACATCTACAGAACAGGTGTTTAGAGACTGAAAGTTGTGCTGACCTATGACCTATGACCTTAGCAGGTCAACAACAAGAGATAAAATTTTCAATAGTTTCATGAATTGTCATTTTTCTTGGGAATAGAAATATACAGTTTATTGTTCCACCCTACAAAGAAAAATGCCTTTTGTGACTATATTTCAACTTGCTATAAATAAATAAATAAATAAATAAATAAATAAATAAAATAACAAAAAATATCTACTTTGCTGATTCAAATGACACCAAGTTAAAACAAACCTAAAGATAAAAACCAATATTTGTGGTTTTAAAATAAAAAGCCAAGCGAGCAGAAAACAAGTGAAGGATTTTTTTATTAAGAATAAATACACATTCAATGGCACTGGGCAGTGCAGATGAAGATGTAATCAATTCTCTAGTGAATTAATAGGTGCCATCGGCCTCACAGGTTCCTTTGTCCAAAGCAACTAATGAGCAGGAGAGAAGTTCCTAAACATAGACAGTCAGCACATTCCAGAGACTCGCTTCCTGTGGAAAAGGCAAGATAAACAGCACGTGGCTGTCCATTGATATTGGGCATGTTCCCCTTCTTGTACTCCTTAGAAAAAAATTGTGAGTTGGTTTTCTATCTAGGGGAAACAAAAGTAACATGCAAAAATTCTAAGTATTTGTTGTTGTTTTTTTTTACACATTGCTATATTTTCATTTTCATTTTTATTCTCTATATAATGTTCACAGCTAATTTTATTAGTAAGCTTTTCAATATATCCCAGGATTCCAGAAGAATAGTTTCGTCTGTGTGTGTGTGTGTGTGTGTGTGTGTGTGTGTGTGTTCATGTCAAGGGCCTCTCATAGACATGCCAGTGTAGATGTCAGAGATCTACCTTAAATATTGTTCCCCAAAAGTTATTCATTTTTAAAGATTTATTCATTTATCTTATGTGAATTAATGTTTTACCTAGTGTATGTGTCTACAAAGCCAGACAGCCGGGTACCTATGGAGGTCCAAAAGGGCCATTTACCACCCAGAACTGGAACTAAGAACAGCGGTGAGCTGCCATGCCGGAGATGGGAACTGAAGCTCTGTCCTCTGGAAAGAAGCTAGTGGTTTGTTTGTTTTTTTTATTAGTTTGCTTATTTATTCACTTTACATCCCTTATCACAGCTCCCCCTTCACGTTTACAAACCCATCCTCCCACCAACACCCTCCCCTCTTCCTCAGAAGGGGAAAGAAAATAGACATTGGAAGTGGATGAAGATAGGGAACTGGGTGGGAGAGGAGGTGAGAGGGGAATGGGGGTGAGTCTATCGGGGTGACCCTAGCTGATACTCTTAGCAGCTAAGGACATGGAGACTGAAGTAACCACCTCACCAAGGTCAACAGGACTTGATTTATAAGAGATTCTCACACATACAGATACTCAGACATGTGGAGAAGGAACCTTTTTGGGGGGAAGGGGGTTATTCTATTTATTTACATTTCAAATGTTATCCCCTGTCCCAGCTTCCCCTCCACAAACTCCCTACCTATCCTCTCCCCACTGCTTCTGTGAGGGGGCTCCCCCACTCACCCACCCACCCACCTACTCACTCCTGCCTCAGCACCATAGCATTCCCCCCACACTGTGGCATCAGCCTTCTCATGACCAAAGGGCTCCCTCTTATTGATGCCAGACAAGGCCATCCTCTGCTGCAAATGGGACTAGAGCCATGGGTCCCTCCATGTGTACTCCTTGGTTGGTGATTTAGTCCCTGGGAGCTCGGGGGGGGGGGGGGGGGGGGGGCCGGAGGGGTCTGGTTGGTTGATATTGTGGTTCTTCCTCTGGGGCTGCAAACTCCTTCAGCTACTTCAGACATCCCCTAACTTTTCTATTGGAGATCCTAATGCTCAGTCTGATGGTTGGCTTCAAGCACCCCATCTGTATTGGTCAGGCTGTGGCGGAGCCTCTCGGAGGACAGCTATACCAGGCTCCTCTAGCAACAGTGTCTGGGTTTGGTGTCTGCAGGCAGCAGAAATTGCAATTTCTTTGGAAGGTGCCAGGGAACTGACTTTTAATCACCTCCAATTTTTGGGTAACTCTCTTAAAAGTTTTCATCATATTTCTCACAATTCTTCGACGAACTTCATTGTCTATATGTAAATTGAACAGAGCAAACGTACTCTAATGAGAAAGCCTGGTTTGGTGGAGCCTCAAGTCCTTTGGTTACCTCGAACTCTGTCTTGGCTGACATAGGTGTGTCCAAGGACACAGCTGAGGCTTCTAAAGGCTGACTGAGGTAAAACTATGTTCGGTAGCATATAATGGCTATAGAAAAGACGGGCGCCACTGGACCATGGTGTTTTGGGGGATGGGGCTTAGAAAAGCTTTATGCACAGTGAGGGGCTCAGTATTAGCCACCCTCTGAAAGAGCCAAATAGAGAGCCACCGAAATCCTTCCATCCTTTAAAAACCCAAGGGTCAGTTTAAGGTGAGGTCCACGGCTTGGTCAGTGGACTCAGCGGTACAACGATGCTGCTCCAGTCAGCTCTTAAAGCACTGCATCCCTCTCCTCCTTCTTTCTCATTCTTTTCCTTTGAGTTTTCACTTGTTTTTGACTATCCACTTTATACATAGAAGAAGGTGAATTAAATGGCTTGGGCTTTTCTTCACATTTCTTTTTTTCTTTTTAAGAAATGGTGTGCACTCACTGATAAGTAGATATTAGTCCAAAAGCTCAGAATACCCAAGATACAATCCACAGACCACATGAAGCTCAAAAATAAGGAACACCAAAGTATGGGTGCTACAGTGCTTCTTAGAAGGGGGAATAAAACACTCAAAGGAACAAACACGGAGACAAAGCGTGGAACAGAGTCTGAAGAAAAGCCCATCCAGAGACGGCCCCACCTGGGGATCCATCCCTTATACAGACAGGAATGGGGGGGGGGACAGAGAAGGGAGGCTGGAATAAGGGTTATCCAGAGGGGTAACTGGGAAAAGGGATACCATTTAAAATGTAAATAAATAAAATATCCAATAAAAGGAAAAAAGAGAAATGAAAGAAAGTGCAACCTACTCTGGAGATGCTTAAATCCAGATACTTCCCTTTGTTTATCGCCTGTTTTCCTGCCAGCTTGTATTGACTCAAATCTTACATTTCTGTCGATTCTTTTGTTGTCTCTTGAGGAAAACCTGGAGACTTATTCACTTCTTATTATTTATTTTTCTAATTTCTACCTAAAAAGAAACTTTTCTAAAAGATCTCTACTTGTCATTAAGGTATTCTTTACCACAGCACCAGTTCAAATTCATTAGAAGCTCAAATTCATTCGGGACAATGCTTAGCATATCTATGCTAACCATAGCAAAAGTATGACAATCTCTCTCTCTCTCTCTCTCTCTCTCTCTCTCTCTCTCTCTCTCTCTCTCTCTCTCTGTCACACACACACACACACACACACACACACACACACACACCATATACTCACACTGTTTTGGATGACAACTCCTGAGAAACCTAGAGGGTTTTCCAGGTTTAGAGAAGTCAGCTTGAGGTGTTTGATAGCTTGCATCGTATAGATGTACCTGATGGTAATACTGAGACAAGCAACGCTTGGTTTTCTTGTTTCAACTCTTTCGACCATCTATTATTAAAACAAAGCCTGTTTTCCTCAGATCCACCAGACTCCTCTGAGACAGTCCTTTGTTATCTGTAGTGAGTTCCGTGAACATATATTTGAAGTTCACCATTATGTGCCAAACCACTTCTAAATTACAAGGAATAATAATCGATCGCCAATGCAAGCATGACAGCAAGCTAGCCACAAAAGCACTGATGAGCGAGTGTGTCTGTGGAGGGAAGGAAGGGGTGATGGCTACATCAGGGATCCATATTCTGTAGTTCTGTCTGCTTTCCGCATCCCTTGTTACAGTCTTATGATAAATACTCCTTCATCTCCTGGGCCTCTAACCATACTATGATGTAGCCAGACCAGTAAGTTTGTATCTGCTTTGTCTCTTCCTATCTAAGTGACTTGCTTAGCTTCTAGGAGATACGATCAGCACACCCAGGTGGACGTGAAAGTGCAACTGTGCAACCTTGCCTCAGTCAGGCTGTTTTTGGATTTGCTGCCTTTTCAAGATTTTCCACTAAGCATGGGCCACTGAGGAGGCTGACTCTGCATAGGAACTCTTTCTCTATAAATGAAATTCAAATTGTCCTATCAGTGTGTGCTATTTGATTAAATAATGAGAATTATGTCCTCAGATTGTCCCTAAGTGTGACTCAAAATCACAACTCCCACCTCAAAGACATCATCATGGCCCCAGAAAACAGATTCAGTGTACCACAAGGTCCACGGCCCAAAGTAGAAACAGTTTCATGGAGTTTTTACAGTAACAAAACAAAGAAAGTCATAAATCAAGAAATGCTTTATGTACATTTGTGGAAACATCAGAATTATCAAGAATAGCACAGCTGAGATTTCTTGCCAATGTTATCGGATGACATTGCTTAGCTTTTAGGTGGTAGAAACTAGTCATATGATAATTCAGTACATCCCCAAAGGTTTGTAACTGGTAGTCTCAGGATATTAGGTTCAACACAGGTTAGGGAACTAAATATGGCTCAAGGTAAATTGTAATTAGGCTTTTGTACTAGTCTGCCTTCCATTGCTGCTACTAGAAGCAATTTAGAAGGAAAAGGATTACTTTAGTTTACAAATTAGAGTCTATCATGGGAAAAAGTCAGGACAGAAACTGATATAAAGGCCAAGGCTCTCATTCAAGAAATGCCCCCAAAGCCTTGCCTTAATGCAAATCTCAACTGAGATTATATCTTCCCAGATGAGCTAGTCTGTGTAAAATTGACATAAATAACCCTTGATCCTCTGGACCTGTGATGCTCTAACTCCTCCATTACACTGTTGCTATAATGTCAATCAGCTACTGTAAGCACTAGTTCACTCCAGAAGGTCTCATTCACAAAAGGAACATCCCTTCAAGTAGCAATAGAGAGACTCTGATCTAGGCACCTATGAATGGGTGGATGGGAACTCAGTTATTTTGGTTTGCTTGTATTATGTTCCATGTTTGAAAATTTTGAAACTTAGAGTGATTTCTAAGTATTACAATTCTTTAAAGGAGTTAGACCTCTGCTCTTTCCTCACCAGATCCTTTCAAATATCTGGAAATTATCTGTAATATTTTCATCATATGGTATAAAATAAGAACCTATTTTCTTTTTTATCAAAATCCAGTTAGAAATTATGAGTGTTTTATCAAAGCTTGACTCGAAGCCATGCTTTTAGACTTGATTATGAAACTTTAAAGAACTGAATTTAACTTCACAGTGTCAATTAAAATTCTTTGGAAAGCATTTGCCTTTTAGCCTTATATACATAGTTCACATGGCTGCCTTATAGACAGATAAAAAAATAATCACCTCCTGACAAGCGTTAAGAGTTTCAATATACCTTAAGGTTGTCAAGAAAAGAATAATTCAGCAGGTATTTCATGTTGAATATGACTGAGACTTTTTGGCTTAGTTTTCTCCTTTTTCAAAGTGAAAGTTAAATATGAAGTTTCATTTGGAAGAATCTGGAAAAGCACACTGAACTGTCTATACTAGTTTTCTGGGTAAATTGATGTGAATTTTTAGGTCATATTTGATGAGAAAAACTTAACTTTCAAATAATCATCTTTATATGAGTATCTTTAATGAAATGGGGACAATGATTGAGTCCATTTGGAACACAGAAGTGCTTTTGCTTCCTGACTTTCAGCCCTTTCTGTCATATTTGACACTAGCTGTGGAAACTCAACTCTTAAAGACATCATGAGTTCCTACTGAAGACCATGTGAAATTAAAGCCATTCTAACAGTTTGAAATCATGCCACCAATCCACAGATTGTGAAAGCAGAGATCATTGAAAGCTGTCTCATACACGGGCTCTGGTAGGGACTAAAAAAAAACCATAGGGACAGTAGAACCTGACAGACCTCAGCTGTTTTTCAGTTTCCTAAATTTACTACTTACAAATTTCGAAGATCTCCGTACTATAGATCTCCAGTTTACTTATTTTTAAGTATGAAGATAATTGTAGTCATATTGAGTTATTTTCCCTGAGGAAGACTAATAAGGGGATTTTGCCTAGGATCCCATACACAAATGCAGCTGAAACTCATTAATCACTTCCTTTCATTGATACCCATGTAGTTTCTATTTAACTAAATCTTATATACTTTTTTTTAATTCAAAGATGATCTATTATGGAGCACTCTGATAGGAATTGGGAGAGATATAAAGATGAGCTGAATAATATTCAGGACTTCTAGGTTCTCAAAAATTTAGTCTGGAGAATCAGAAAATATCCATGACAAAGATAAAAGGCATATCCTGATGAGGACAGTGTCAAAGTTCAAATAGACAGTATAGGGAATGAGATGTGAGATGAGGGTAATTTGAACTAATAGAATATTTAAAGGTTTACTTGGCAAATTTTTTGAGTTTTTCTGCATAAATATTTTTATTGTTTATTAAATATTTCCCTAACCATGATTTTTTTGCTTTATTATTTCATGTGTGTGTGATATAATTCACTTGCTGTGTTTAAATATAAATACACTCCTCCACTGTTGGTGGGATTGCAAAATGGTAAAATTGCTCTGGAAATCAGTGTGGCGGTTCCTCAGAAAATTGGGCATGTTCCTTCCAGAGGACCCTGGCATTCCACTCCTGGGCATATACCCAGAGGATTCCCCTGCATACAATAAAGACACATGCTCCACTATGTTTATAGCAGTCTTGTTTATAATAGCCAGAAATTGGAAGGAGCCCAAATATCCCTCAAAGGAGGAATGGGTACAGAAAATGTGGTATATTTATACAATGGAATACTACTCAGCAATTAAAAATAATGAATTCATGCAATTTGTAGGTAAATGGTTAGACCTGGAAAATATCATCCTGAGTGAGCTAACCCAATCACAAAAGAATACACATGAAATGCAATCACTGATGAGTGGATATTAATGAGCCCAGAAGCCCTAAATACTCAAGGCACAATTAGCAAGTCAAATGATTCCCAAAAAGAAAGGAGAGGACCCTGAGCCTGGAAAGATTGGATCCAGTTTTGTAGAGAAACTGTGGGGGGAGGGGGAATGATTGGGGAATAGTTGGGGGGAGAGGAACTATGGGACATAGGGAGGGGGGGAACTGGGAAAGGGGAAAGCCTTTGGAATGTAAACATAGAATATAGAAAATTAAAAAAAAAGCTACTTCCAGGATGCTACCTGGCTAGTGTACTCATGAATTCATAGGAGCTGTGGTTACCTGCATAAGAACTACACTAGATGAAGCCAGTCAAAATTTTAACCTAGATGCATTTGATGATCTCCAGGCCACATATCTATAGGCAGAGGATGGGTGCTGGGGAAAGAGGATCATTCTTCTTTAAGAATGAAGTCATTCTTAGGTTTTTCCATGCTCCTGTGGAAGGCCTCACATCCATGTATATATGTGGGAATTACTAACTGGATTTAGTAGATCAATGTTTACAAAGACATGATGTTAGGAGGGGTCCTATTGATGGAAAATGAGTTAAGTGCCGTCATATTTAATTGTCTATATGCACACAGTTTTCATAAAAATAGTATTGAATTTTATTACAGGACAAAGATAGTAGCTGACTATCTCAGTCAGAGTTTGTATTCTTGCACAAAACATGAAGCAAAAAGCAAGTTGGGGAAGAAAGGGTTTATTCACTTCCACATTGCTATTTATCACCAAAGGAAGTCAGGACAGGAACACACACAAGGCAGTAACTTGGAACTTATGCAGAGATCATGGAGGGGTACTGTTTACTTGCTTGATTTCCATGGCTTGCTCAGCTTACTTTTTTATAGAACCCAAGACTACCAGCCCAGGGATGGCACTGCCCACAATGGGCTGGGCCCACTCTCCTTTGATCACTAATTGAGAAAATGCCCCACAGCTGGGTCTCATGAAGGTATTTCCTCAAGAGAGGCTCCTTTCTCTGTGGTAATTCTAGCTTGTGTCAAGTTAACACACAAAGCCAGCCAGCACACTAACATATATCACAGTTTAAAAAGCAGGTATGGTGGTTTGAATGAGAATGGCCCCATAGCTTCATTTTTTTTATTTTCTATATTCTTTGTTTATATTCCAAAGACTTTCCCCTTTCCCAGTTTCCCCTTCACCATATGTCCCATAAGTCCTCTTCCCTCCGCCTATTCCCCAATCACCCACCACCACCACCATTTCTCTGTTCTGATACTCGCCTATAAAACTGGATCCAGTCTTTTCAGGACCAGGATGTTTGATTCCCTGGGTGGTAGAACTGTTTAGGAAGGATTAGGAGATGTGGCCTTGTTGGAGGAGGTGTTACTTATAGGTAGACTTATAGGTTTCAAAAGCCCATACTCTACCAGTTTCTCTCTCTGACTCATGCATGGAGATAAGATGTAAGTTCTCAACTACTCAAGAGCCATACCTGCCTGTCTGCCTGACTGCTGCTGGACTACCCAGCATGGTGGCCATGAACTCTTCACTGAAAATGTAAGTTCCCAGTACACTATTTCTTCTATAAGTTTCCCTGGTCATTAGATATTAGCACAATGAATTTCAATACACATTATAACAGTGTTTAATCAGGTCTACTCCCCATTCTCTCCCTTCCAATTTTTTTTTATACTTCCTTCTTTTTCCTCCTGACTTAATGCACTATTTTGGTTTGTTGGTTTGGGGTTTTGTTTGTTTTTGTTTTGTTTGTTACTGAGGTAAATTGAGGGGTTGGGTTTTGAGATGTGTGTTTTTTTGTGTTTGGAGTTGAGATAGGGTTTCTCTGTCTAGTCTTGGCTGTCCTGGAACACATTCTGTAGACCAGGTTGGCTTTGAATTTACATAGTTTCCTGCCTCTGCCTCCTTAGTGTTGGGATTAAAGGTGTATACCACCACTACTCAACATGATTTTAATGATTTTGTTTCTTTCATATTTTTTGAGATTATAATTGTATCCCTCTTCCTCTATTTTTGATGTATACTATTTCTTCTATAAGTTTCCCTAGTCATTAGATATTAGCACAATGAATTTCAATACACATTATAACAGTTTTTAATCAAGTCTACTCCCCATTCTCTCCCTTCCAAATCTTTTCATACTTCCTTCTTTTTCCTCCTGACTTAATGCACCATTTTGGTTTGTTGGTTTTGAAACAGGGACTCACAGTGTATCTTTAACTGTCTGGGAACTTGCTATGTAAACCAAATTTGTTTGCCTTTAACTCATAGAGACAGATATGCTTCAGCCTCTCTGGTGTTGAGATTAATGACATTTACTACCATATCCAGCCCTTACATATTCTTTTCTAAATCCCACTGAGTCCACTTAACGATTCCAGGGTGTGTTGTAAGGCCATTCACTTGAACATGAGTAGCCTATCAAGTACCTAATCCTTGAAGAAAACTGACCTTCTTCTTCCTCCAGCATCTATCAGTTGCCAATATTCCCTCTAAATGAGTCACTGAGCTGTTTCATGGAGGGCATCTAAAAGAATGTTCAGATCCTATCTAAAATCAATGATAACTTCACGTCTGTTAATTTTCCAGAATACATTAAAAACAACGAAGTTTCTTTTAACATCAGTAATGTCCCAATTTTGTTGTTGACGTAATGATGCTGAGCCTTATGACTAACTGTCCGT
Organism: Apodemus agrarius; assembly: GCA_964023405.1. Taxonomy (NCBI): domain Eukaryota; kingdom Metazoa; phylum Chordata; class Mammalia; order Rodentia; family Muridae; genus Apodemus; species Apodemus agrarius. The sequence continues at coordinate 10,020,240 of OZ030020.1, read as the reverse complement.
AAAGTATGGGAGGGTATCTTCTTCAATAATGTGAACTGTGAGCACCGTTCATGTACACAAACTCAACCAACTTCTCTCACTATCCCCATTGGCTCTCTAAAGACGTGTCATGTCTTCTAATTTCTTCATTTGGAAATTCGATTATTTACCACTTTAAAAACGTTGAGCAACTAATTTTTCATGGATTTAAAGAAACCCTCATGGGGACAATATTTACTGAAAGTCACAACCTGGACTTAGGATCCAGTTTCTCAGGATAATAGTACATTATCTTTATTGCTTTACATGATTACTCTGTTCTCAATTGCTTTATCTTTTAAATGAAGCTTAATAATACTTATTTTGTAAGAAAACTTCAAAGGTCATGAAGTCTCTGTATCTTAAATATTTACTGAAAGGCATTGCCAGCAGGACAGCACATTTTCAAGCTCCTTAAAAATCATCACTTCTCTACAATTTCATATTAACATTGTCCAAAAATAAAATCCTCCTTCAGCTTATATTTAAATGTTGCAATTCCAGAATATATCTTCATTAAAACAAGACCAGCCATGATTCCACAATGCTGTACAATGCTGTGAATTTCATGGTATCAATTTGAATGTTAATCAAGCACCAAATATAAACCTCTACTAATGTATAACTAGAAATTAAAAGCAATTCATATTTTGTACTACTGCAGATAGATGACTTTTATAGCCATATTCAAGATCTAAACTCTTTGAAGAAGTAATGCATGTCTAAACAAATGAAGTAATGACTGAAAAAGAAATATATATGTATGCTCTTGGTGGAAATCAAGAGCTCCCATCTATCTTGTTGGGTCTAGTCTCCACTCTGAATAAATCTACAGAGACTTTAAGTTAAGCTTCTTGCTCTATCTAGACAAAACCTCAATATGTGGAGATTTTTTAAAAGTTATTTCTTTAGTTAGAAGAGAAATAATGGTGATATCAAAATGAACCTTTACCCATAAAGCAGTAATTCAATAGTAACAAGTCCAAAAGAATTTAAAATAAATTACTATAAAATAGATAGTTAATTATATTAGATCTTGGATTAAATGGGTTGTAACATGCTTAATATGAATACTGGAAAGAATAGAATGGGATCATAGCATTTGAATTTGAAGTGAATTTTCCTTCTATTTAGAATGCTTTAGGCCAGATCTGCACTAAAATATTGGAGTTCAATTGATATCTGGCTATATAAATTGTGACTATTGTTTAAAACATGACAATCCTTTTTTTCTACCATGAAGCCAATAGTTTTTGCTTAAAATTCTACCATACTTAATATTTAAATGTTCACAGAATGTTTTCTTGTGCCTTTCTAACAGCTTCCTTTAAAGACTAATAATAATAGTATATACTACAGAAACAGTAAAGAAGTTAAAGCTTTAGTTGCCTGCATTGTTTCTGAATGAAAGAAAATAAGAGCTTACACTTAGTCCAGAGCCTGTGAAGACAATTTACATCTCTTCTTCCCTATAAGATTCTTTTTTATTGGTTATTTTATTTATTTACATTTCAAATGTTATCCCCCTTCCCAGTTTCCCCTCCACAAGCACTCTATCCCAGTACCTCTCTCCCCTGCCTCTATGAGGGTGCTCCCTCACCCATTCACCCACCCACTTCTGCCTCACTGTCCTAGCATTCCCCTACATTGGAGCACCGAGTCCTCACATGACCAAGGGCCTCCCCTCTCATTGATGCCAGATAGGGTCATCCTCTGTTGCATATGCATCTAGAGCCATGGATCCCTCCATGTGTATTCCTTGTTTGGTGGTTTCATCCCTGGAAGCTTTGGGGGTCTGGTTGATTGATATTGTTGTTCTTCCTATGGAGTTGCAAATCCCTTTAGTTCCTCAGTCTTTCCCCTAACTCTTCCATCAATTCTATTTGTTTAGAGAACTCTACTATTACAATGATCTAATTCTTTTTTCTTCCAGGTAATCCCTTTTTTACTTTCAACTCAGGAACACACACACACACACACACACACACACACAGACACACTACTCTCTCACAAATACAAATCTGAATTTAACATGCATATAAAATTAGAAAACACATCATTCTTTTCTTCCTTTACAGCCCTTTTTAATTCTTCTAATTTCTTCTTCCATTCATCCTTAAAAGTTTTATTTCTTTTCCCATTCATATACCTGATTTGGATCACAATTGAAAGACATAAAACATCACTTGAATAATATTTGACCATTTGGACAATATTTGTAAGGTTATGTCACAATTTAAAAGAATAAATTTTAGTTTCATGTCTTACCAACTATTTTTATTAATTATTGTCACTTTAAAAATGATTACCAATGCATATGGAGTTATTCAAATTGCATTTTAATATTGCTCAAATAGTATTTTCATGAATTCTGTTAAATCATTAACCTAAGACTGTTAATGTATCCTTTATTTACCAGATATGATGGTTATCTCAGAAGATTACTGATGAATAAGCTCACCCTTTCTAGCTCTTTCTGAACTCTGGATAGCTGGTTCAACTCACCTGTTCTGCCTCAAAACTCCTCTCCAAGATTACTGATTTAAACTGGCTTCTCTCAGCTTCTCACTGAATTGCTCTGCTTGGTCTCAAAATAACTCTGGTAATCTGGCTCCTTCTCATTCTCTGGCTTCTTTGGTCTTCACCTGTGTCTAGTTTGATCTTTCTGCGACCTGTCTCTGTAAAACTGCCCTGATAAATCCCTCTCTCTCTCTCTCTCTCTCTCTCTCTCTCTCTCTCTCTCTCTCTCACACACACACACACACACACACACACACACACACACACACCAACATCTGCATCTGTATCCAGCCAGAGTGTTAAGGGTGTGCACTAAGGCCATGCCTGTATTCCTGCCAGGTCACATAGACATAATGTGTCTTTTGATGTGATCCCTTGCCAGAACAACCATGTTACTGAATTATAATTCCTCTATATAAAACACCACCCAAAAATTACACCAAGAAGTAACCTAATTAACATATAGCAAACAAAGTTCTTTGAGATGTTTAATACTATCATCAGCTGGATAAAATCTACAACTACCAAGGAAACAGGCCTCTGAACACAACTGTGAGGGATTACCTAAATTAGATTAATAGAGAATAAGAAAGATCATCATTGCATGGGTGTCACTAGTCCAAGGACTGGGACTCTTGACTGCATTATATAAAGAAAGACATATGAGCACTACTCTCCACTCTCTGACTATGTGTGCTGTCAGGATCCTGCCACCGTGACTTCTATACTCTGAAACTTCGAACCAAAATCAACCTTCGAGGTTGTTCCTTGTCATAGCAACGAGATAGGTAACTAAGAGAGGTTTCCTCATTGGTCTACCAGGACATGAACCATTTAAACACTATCAACAATGCTTAGAGCCCAGTAAACCAGTTAAGGCTCCTTGTTGTTTTGATTAGGAGCCCACTGTTCACTTCATAAAGTCCTCCATATCACTGGGAATCCTTACTCAGGCTCACGCTACAGCTATTTTGTTCCCGTAGCCATGTCACCTGGGAGTCTGGACCCTTGACTCTTTACTTTGTCAGTCACAAAGAAAACCTGGTATAGCATTTTCAACAAGAACTCTGAAAAACAGCTCTATTTCTTGTGGCTCCCTGGAGATCCAACCTTTGGTTTAGAACATGTAACAGCAGTTTGGGGCCCTAAGAAAATAATGTTGACTACCTACTTGGGGTCAGAAGGAAAAATAGCACTTTTCCTCATGGTATAAAAATAGTCCTTCACATGAAGTCTGAGGATAAAAGATGGGGTGACCATAGAGGGTGTTTTTCAATTTCCTACACCTTCTTAATCTATTTTATGAAGAATGTGTTAGCTTTTGAATACTGGCAAATGCATTTTATCCCTATAAACAACATTTTTTTAAAACTTAATCTACTGAGAAATGTTTTTAAGAGGTTAATTATGATGAATAGAGTATAATTATATTAATTATAAAAATATAACTGAACTGTATTTGAATTACATTTATGGTAGGGTTAAAAATGCTTTTCAATGCCTGGTTGAGCTAATTAAAAATATACACTTGCATGACTTTGATCAGGCTTCTGTAAATGAATACTAAAGATTGGTTGGATTAAAGACTGGCATTTGTTTTTCACATTCCTTGGTAATAGGAAATATGAAATCAAGATCTACTTGATGTTTGTTCAACTCTTCTGTTGAAGAGGTATTCCTGCTTCCTGAATTGTAGATATCTTCCTTCTTCCACTATCTCTCTATGGTTTTCTTCATATGCTCTATCTATTCTGCTTCTTACCAGTGTTACTATTTAAATCAGGAGAGCCTTATGGTCACCACCATATCTAACTACAACTACCTTACAAAATATGCACATCCAAAGTGGCTCCCAATCTCTGTTGGCTGTGCACTTTTTCTCAGAATGCTCTGGGTGGTCCCATCCCAAAGTTTAGATCAGAAGCCTTCTGGCTTGTTGAAAATGAGTCATTTGTGCTAATATGTCATGAATTCCCTTAAAGATATGTTTTCTTATTGCATGCTGAGGAATCTTCTGGGTATATGCCCAGGAGTGGTATGGCTGGGTCCTCTGGAAGTATCATGTCCAGTTTTCTGAGGAACTGCCAGACTGATTTCCAGAGTGGTTGTACCAGCTTGGAGTCCCACTAGCAGTGGAGGAGTGTTCCTCTTTCTCCACATCCTCACCAACACCTGCTGTTTCCTGAGTTTTTAAACTTAGCCATTCTGACTAGTGTGAGGAGAAAGCTCAGGGTTGTTTTGTTTTGCATTTCTCTAATGACTAATGATGTTGAACATTTTTTAAGGTGTTTCTCAGCCATCCAAATTTATGTTCATAGCAGCCCTGTTTATAATAGCCAGAAGCTGGAAAGAAACCAGATGTCCCTCAACAGAAGAATAGATACAAAAAATGTGGTATATATACACAATGGAGTACTATTCAGCCATTAGAAACAATGAATTCATGAAATTCTTAGAGAAATGGATGGAGCTTGAGAACCTCATTCTAAGTGAGGTAACACAGTCTTAAAAGAACACCCATGGTATGCACTCACTGATAAGTGGATATTAGCCTAGAATCCTGGGACACCCAAGACACAATCCACATACCAAATGATGTCCGACAAGAAGGAAGGAGTGGACCCTGGTTGGGGAAAGGCTCAAAGCATCAGTGCAAGGGAATAAATACCAGAACAGGGAAGTGGGAAAGGGTGGATGGGGTAACACGGGGAGGGAAAAGGGCATGTGGGACCTTTGGGGGGCAGGGAACCAGAAAGGGGGAAATGAAATGTAAATATAGAATATATCCAATAAAAAAGTGGAAAAATATTTTTTCTTTTTCTTGAAGACAGTCTACATTTCCCTCCAATCGGCCTGATAGTGCAGGCATGTAATACCTAGCAACTCTATGTCTATAAACCCTTAAGTTAAACTGGCAGTATCTGTGAGCATAATCCTCTCCCTATTCAGGTCTTCCACTGAAGTAAGCATCACATGAGTCCTCAGGAGCATCCTTACAATTTCTTCAGAAAACATTTTCTCTTTTGTTGTAAGATATCTCTGGTCTTCTATTCCTGTGGAAAAACGTTATGACAATGAGAAACGTGGAAATTAGAAGAGTTTGTTTGGCTTATTGAAGTCCATGATAAAAGGAAGTCAGACCAGGAACTTGAGACAGGAATCTGAAGGCAGGAACTAAAGCAGAGGATATGGAGGAGCACTGATTACTGGCTTACTCTTCACTGCTTGCTCACCCTTCTGTGTAATACAACTCAGGACCACCTGCCTAGGGATGTTACCATTCATAGGAAATTGGACCTCCCCAGAGCAATTATTTATCAAGATAGACACACACTTACCTGCAGGTCAGTCTTCTAGAGGCATTCCCTTAGTTAAGATTTCCTATTTCCTGATTCGTGTAGGTTTGTGTCAAGTTGACAAAACCAAGCAAAACAGCTGGATATTTTAAGGGTTTTAGAATTTTATGTTTGTGTCTCTTTCTGTTTAATACTTCGCCTTCCAGGCCTTTATCTCCTTTTGCCACTTAACATGAGCAGTCAGATGAGGCAGAGCACTCAGTCAACAATCAACCAACCAGACTCCTCAGAGCTTCCAGCTAAACCACCAACCAAAGAGTACATATGGAGGGACCCATGGCTCCAGGCACGTATGTAGCGCAGAATGGCCTTGTCAGGCATCGATGGAAAGAGAGTCCCTTCGTCCTGTGAAGGCTCTATGCTCCAATGTAGGGGAATGCCAGGGCAGGGAGGCAGGAGTAGGTCAATAGGTAAAGGAAATCCCTCATAAAAGCAGGGGGAGAGGGGATGGGATAGGAGGTCTCTGAAGGGAAAACCAGGAAAGGGGATAACATTTGAAATGTAAATAAAGAAAATATCCAATAAGACAATTTGCTCCACAATCATCTATATATCTCAGTACCACAAATAAGTTCTACTGTCTACAATACTCACAGAAAATACTGTCACCATTTTTTTGCTACTTAATAACAAGTAGCTCTTCTCCAGTTTTCCTTCTAAAATCTAGTGACAATAACTCTTCACATTTGTTTTTTTGGATTACACTGAATTTCTCAAGTTTTTCTGGATTACACTGAATTTCTCAAACCTTATCACCGAGTCCCCAAGCACTTCAACATGAATAGGTATTAGTTCCACAGGCAGTCCACTACTCAGGGTAAAGATAAAGGTCTGCCTTGACTCCTATACTTAATTGACAGTGGTTGAAACAACACATCTTTATTATTGACTGCTTTATGAGATGACAAAGCTAATATCAGGGTTTGCCTATTCGATTCCCAGAACAGATTCATTCTAAGTTGTAAACATACTCTGGATAGCAATCTGCTCACAAGGTTGGGACCAATGTAATTTCATCTATCCAGCCCTAATGTAACAGCTCCTAACAACATAGTGTGAGAAGTTGAGACTCCAGATATTAATAGAGGCTAGATGGAATTCTATTCTTCACTGTGAGGCTGATATTTTCTAAACACACCCATCCTTCTGTTTCTGAGGGCCAAGCCTCATGGTTCCACATTATCAGAGTGAGCTTCCTGTGTTGCTTAGAAACATTAAGTTGTTGAAAGTAAATATCAAAGGTTTTAGAAGAAAATTTGCTGTATCAATGAATAGCATATCATGCCGATATGAAGCACAAGAACTGATTGTGGACTTCTTCACAGAATTTATTTGTCAGAGGAAGAAAGCCAATAACGTTGAACAATTGTGGTCATCTTTTGCACAAAAGAGAAAATTTTATTAAAACAATTTAATAATGACAAAGTTCTTATTAAAACAGTGTAGCCGGGCGGTGGTGGTGCACGCCTTTAATCCCAGCACTTGGGAGGCAGAGGCAGGTGGATTTCTGAGTTCGAGGCCAGCCTGGTCTACAAAGTGAGTTCCAGGACAGCCCAAACTACACAGAGAAACCCTGTCTCGAAAACACCAAAAAAAAAAAAAAAAAACAGTGTAAATAAAATGTTCTCAGGAAATTAGAGCATACTAATGAGATGCAGGTTTTCTTTTCAAGGAAGAGCACACTGACACATACTTCTTTCCTGTAGCTACCTTCTCTAATTTTTATCTCTTAAATATTTATGTTTGCATTGATGAGTAATGATAGACATGTATATACTTTCAGTGTCCTAAAATACATAAGGAAATATATAGTTATAAGCCTAAGAAATTCATATGGTATTGAACTTACCTCTTGGCTTATGATCTCCTATTTCCATATAGACCAAAGGAAGTAAGCAAGTGTTGTTTAGTAATTAAGTGGTTTAGTTTTTTTCTCTGTGTGATTTGCAAATGGCTCCTAAATTTCCTGAATGTTCAGCTTCTTTATAAGTCAATTAAAAAAAAACACCCAACACTGTAAATTCAAATGTTATTTTGAAAAGTATATTTTGGCTTGGTATCTCAGCTACACAAATGATTAAAGAAATTATTGTCAAAAATACTTGTCAGAAAGACATGCACTGGTTACAGGATGGCTTAGTTCTAGCATACATAGGTGTCCTAGATTATTTGGAAGTGAAGGAAAAAGAGGGAATCGGAGCATGATGCATACAAGAAAGGTCAGATCATTAATAAACTTTGCATTGACAGGTCGGATATCAGTGTGGGCTACTCTAGCTTAATCCTGTGTCCTGACGTCTGAGAGGGAGTGATAAGTGTGAGCCATGGTGTCACAACACTCAAGATTCAAAGGAGCAGAATTACTTTGTAATTCCCCATCAGAAATTGGTTGAGGAGAGTTCCCATGCACAGCTTCATAATCTTTCCAATCTGCTACATGGTTGTGAAAATCTGTCACATGGCAAGAGAAAACTAGGCAGAGAGGCACAATTGTTGGCATTTGTGATGACTTTAACTAAGATGTTAAATGTCTGGCACCCCCAAGGTAGATCAGGGGATGAAGCGATTCTATATGGTCTTCCAATTTAGTTGGTGTTACAAAATACAGCAGATTAAGAGCACAGTACTAAATCCAAATGTTTTTATCCTCGTAACTAAAAAGATTTTTATAAAAATAACTTTATTATTCTTCAGTAAAAATATATTAGAAAGTACGATTGTTAGTGTCATCTTGGAGACAAGCCTACTCATTATACCCTGCAAAGGATTATTTAGGCTCTGGAATTGCCTGAGAAGAATTGTTTAGATTCAATTTGAGGCAGGAAGACCCACAGGAAAAATGTACAGCATCATTGTAGTGGGTAATAATTACAAAAGAGTACCACCCCACCAGGCCTCTGCACTGCTCCTTCCAAGTATCCAGTAAAGGATGCCTCTTAAACTTGAATAGTTAACAAAATATCTTTATGTATATAAAACTCCCAATTACATAATGCCAATTTACAATGATAAAGTCTTATCGCCATTACCTCCAAAACACCAGAAATATTTCTGAAGCCATCAGGATATCCACACCTGTTTCTCTGCTCCACTCTTCTGGTCCACTGAGCCTTTCTCCTCCCCTCACTTCTCATAGCTCCTCCTCCCTTCTCCCCTCCAATCACCGGCCTCTCACTGACTCAATGTGAGTGGCTAGTAAATATCTTGCAACACATCATCCCCTGGGTTTGGGTCTTAGGTGGTATAAAAAAGAGAATTCTAGCTGAAAGTAAGCAGCTTCAATCTCTACTTCTTGACTGTGGGTACCATGTTACCATCAATCTCTACATCTTGACTGTGGACATCATGTGACGTGTTTCCTCATGTCTCTTACACTGTGGCTTTCCATCATGATAATGACACCTGAAACTAGGAGTCAAAATGAATTCTTTTTTTTTTAAAGATTTATTTATTTATTATATGTAAGTTCACCATAGACACCAGAAGAGGGTCTCATTACGGATGGTTGAGTCATCATGTGGTTACTGGGATTTGAACTCAGGACCTTCGGAAGAGCAGTCAGTGCTCTTAACTGCTGAGCTCTCTCTCCAGTCCCGAATTCTTTTTTCTTAATTTGCTTTGGTCAGAGTGTTTTACTGCAGCAAGGGGGAAAAAAAACAAAAACAAAACAAAACAAAAAATACCTAATGAATTTAAGATGTCCAAACTATTGGAATTCTAATGAAAAAAAATCATCAAGTACTTCAAAAGTTGCTCTGCTATATCTGTATAATATTATTATTATTATTAATGTAGCTTTGTCTATGAAGTCCTCTGGAGTAGAAGCATTTAGAACATATTTTTAGATTACTTTAGGCATACGAAAGTATCCCAGGTAAAACATTAGTACTATCCCTTGATAATTATTTCCAGCCTAAGACTCTTTCTCAGGATTTTCATTCTTATCCAGGACTAGCATCCCTATAGAACATATGGGAAGTTTCTACCAAAAACATCATCATCACAGGGCTTTCACATCTAGATTATATGATATTAATGTTTTCCTCTCTAATAATTATGGAATTCTTACTCTAGGTTCAATCAAGGTGTATGTGTTTTTACTCAACCAATAAGGATCAAAGCTCTCAGATTTTATAATGTAAATTTTAATTTCCCATTACAGTCAGAAGAAAAATCTATTTCATCACAAAGGAGTTTACTTCCAATAAAGTGAAACTCAACAAATCCCAGGACAGTGAGGAAAGTCAGAGTGAAGGGAAATTGCCTGGATTTCTTTCACCGCCCCCCCCCGACACACACACCCCTTAGATGGTCTTCTGTGTAGGGTTTTTTTAACCTCAGGAGAGTTTAGTGTTAACTCTCTGCTTTAAATTCCTGAAATGTCCCTCATGTCTTGACATATGATTTGTATATTTAGTTTAGAGTTATGTCTTTTTTCCAACAAACTAAAAAAGAGCAATTAAAACCCACACACTCTGATCCTTAGCCCCATTCCCCTCTTTACCCCTCTCCCACTAAGTTCCCTCTCTTCATTTATCTCCAAAGATTATCTTGCTTCTGCTTCTGTGTGATATTCATGTGTTCCCCCTTCAGCTCTCCTTATTACCCAGTTTCTTTTGTTTAGTGGATTGTAGTATGGTTTGCCTTCACTTTATGCCCACGTATAATTAAGTACATACCATATGTGTCTTTCTGGCTCTGGTCCTCTCAGATCCACTCAGGATGATACTCTCTGGTTCCACTCATTTACCCACAAATTTCGGGATGCCTTTATTTTTAATAGCTAATAGGGTGGGGATCAGATGTGGGGTTGGGGGAGAAGGCAGGGAGTGAGGACAGATATCAGTGTGTGGGGACAGGGGGAATTTCTGGGACTAGCTAAAGACTTGAGATAGGAGAGGCTTCTGGGAGCCTATTGGGGTGATCCTAGCTGAGATTCTCACCAGCAGGGGATATGGAAACTCAAGAGGCAGATTTCCAGTGTGGGAGGAAAGAGACAACAACACTCCCTTAAAACTTTCAACCCACAATTTGTCTGGCTTAAAAGGTGTGGAGGAATAAAGATGAATCAGAGAGAGAGAGAGAGAGAGAGAGAGAGAGAGAGAGAGAGAGAGAGAGAGAGAGAGAGAGAAGAGATTGAGGGGAATGGCAACCAATGACTGGCCCAACTTGAGACCCATTCCATGGGATAGAGCTAAGCCCTGACACTATTAATAATACTCTGTGACACCTTCAGACAGGTGCCTAGCATAGCAGCCTACTGAGAGGCTCCATCAGCAGCATTCCATTTCCAGCAGCATATGGAAACAGATACATAAAACTACCATTAAGCCTCAGGTGGAGCTTGGGAAGTCTTGTTGAAGGGTGAGGGATAGAACTTAGCAAACCTGAGAGGCCAAGGACACCACATGAAGACCTAAAGAGTCAATTAACCTGGACCCATACCGTACCTCTGCCTGTATTTCCTTTCCTCTACTTTGACCCATTTCCATAATGGGCACAAATCACAATCCCCAAAAGGGAAGTTTTAGAGCAGCAAAAAGCTGTATTTTAAAACAGAGCTTTGTGCAAGGCCAGCTAGCCTTCTATTTTAAGTAAGAGGGGTTGATCAGGAGAAACACATGGAGAAATGTTCTTTTTACATCTGTAGTTATAGTCTGGATTAAAAAAATACCAGCATACACTATATAGAGGAACTCAATGCAGTCAAATAAACAAGCTAGTGAAACCACTATTCAAACAGACAAAAAGAAAGTAATTTAAGAATTGCAGACAAATGAGGTTCCTCACACATCAGAATCCGGCACTGGCAGATTCTCTCTCCTTCTGTTCTGATACCAAGCTAGTTTTCTGCCAACTAGTTTTCTGACCAGTCTTATCTGGTAACATCAATATTGTTTTCAACATTCCAGAAAAACAATACTAAACAAAGCAGATTCCAAAGCCTCAGCATTTGTAATTTGTACAGAGAATCATTTGGCCTCCAGCCTGGTTTGAAAGCAGATATAAATCATGTAACTGCTCAGCAATGTTCCTAAAGCAAACAGAAACAGACTCAGCGGGAGAAAAGCTGCAGGCATACACGTCAGATTCCCAAGGGAGACAAAGCAGGAGTCCTTGTGGTGGACTTCTCAGACATGACATTTAAAATAGATCACCTGGGTGTATTTCATAAGGGTGAGCTTGGTAGAACTTCCAAGTTTTCTCTCAGGGGAAAAGGTGAGCTTTTCACTAGTGAGTGACATTTCTACTTGGAGCAATGATTATGAGGAGACCAATTTAAAGAGATTGTGGATTCCTGAATAAAAGAAGTCATTATCTATAATTTAAGTCGTTGCATGGCCATAGAAAATTATGATTGGATAATGTGTTTTATTCAAAGCCAAAACTCTCACCATTTATCCTGGGATAGTTCACTATCTAGTTTTTAAGACTCCCTAATTATTCAGACCCATCGAAGCCTCTGTTGATTTGGGCATTGTATCTTGATGCAAGAAAAGTTCGCCATTCTCTGGATTTTTCAATGGACTTTACAGCTTGAAAAGCTGAACCAACAGAAGACACATTATTCCTCTATCAGTTTCTTAATTGTGAATATCTTTGACCTGTAACATTTGACTTAAGATATAAATATTTAGTGAATCACAAGACATTGTTTTTAATTATTTTAGATACTTTGAAAGACTAACACTTAGGGCAATATTTAATGCAGAAGTGTCATTATCCCTTGCAAAAAGCACATTGAGTAATATTGGATGAACAAATAATGTTTATCAAAGATCAGGTTTGCTCATGTCTAAATTATCATGGAGAACATGGATAAGTCTTGGCAAATAACTATTTTTTTATCACTGGTTAACAAATGTATTTTACAGCCCTGACAATAAATTAACATAAGTTAAAACATTGCTGACACAGAGCAAAACATCGAAACAACACTTTCTCAGGGAAAGTTTAGGAAGCATTTATCCTGAGAATAATTATATTTGTATGTTTACCCACAGCCTTTCCTTGGTCTTTCCTTACTGCATTCATAAGACATTATTTCAAATTGTCTCAAAAATTTCACCTCACATATACATGTTGCCTATATACAAGATGGAGAAGAGATAACTCCTGTGCAGGATGTCACATTGCTAAAACACATGCTTGTTTTGAAAATTAATTTGTCGTTGGTTGCATCTATATCCATATATCTGTTTATGCTGTGGTGACTTTGGGCTACAATGTGGGGATTAAGTTATGACAAAGACCATACAACCTAAAAGCCCCAAATATATACTACCTGTCTCATACAAGAAAATGAATCAAAACAAAATACTGTTCCTGCCTGACTCCTTAGGCCAACAACTCAATGGACTGTAACCCAGTCCCACTACTGGAAGCTTTGGAAGGTGACAGATACAGCTTCTTGGTACTCTTTATCTCCTGCTATTTGGCAATTCCATTTGGATTACCATCATTTTAAAAACAGTCCATACTATACCTCAAGTGCCTCTTAATTTTTGCTGTCTATCCCTGTATTCTTTCCCACAATCCCTTTTCCCCAACCCATTGCAAATTAATCCTCCCATTCCAGCCCCCACCAGTTATCCATAACTATTTATTGTATTTCCCTTTCCCGGCAAGACCTATCTGTTCCCTATAGTCCCTTACTGTATAGCTAACCTCTGTGGTTCTATGGATTGGAGCATTGTTATTGTTGACTTTGAAGCTAATATGCACATATAAGTGAATACATGCTTTATTTGTTTCTCTAAATCTAGGGTACCTAAATCTGGATGATATTTTCTAGTTCCATCCATGTTCCTGCAAATTTCATATCATTTTTAAAAGATTTATTTTATGTATGTGAGTACACTGTTGCTGTTTTCAGACACACCAAAAGAGGGCATCTGATCCCATTAGAGATGGTTATGAGCCACCATATGGTTGCTGGGAATTGAACTCAGAACCTCTGGAAGAACAGTCAATGCTCTCCAGCCATCTCTCCAACCCTATAACATCATTTTTTTGAATAGTTGAATAATAGTCCATCGTAGCAATGTGCCACGTTTCCCCCACTCAGCTCTAAGTGGTAGGATCCCATTAAGTCCCTCCACTCAGACTTTAGGAACACTGTTGAAGGGGAAAGGGAAAGGCTGTAAGAGCCAGAGGGAATGGTGGACACCAAGAAAATCAGGCCTTCTCTATCAACTTGAATGAAGCTCATAGAAACTTACAGCAATTGAGGTAGTATGCACAGGGTCTGTACAAGTCTGCACCAGGTCTTCTGAACATACTTATGACTTCAAGTTTAGTAATTTTATGGGATTCCTGAATGTGTTCGTAAGAGTGTCTCTGATTCTTGTGCCTTCTTTTGGGCTCCTTTCTGTCAGTAGTCATAATGGGACAAGCTAATTAATATACTAGCAGGTGATCATCCTGAAATGGCCTACTTCAGATTATTACATAATCTGCAGCAAGTGAGCCCTCACTAGGGAAAGCTGCGAGGGACTGATTTTAGGAAAGATTCCTTCTATTAATATGCTTTTCCTGCTATTACATATATAATAATCAATAAGTAATAGCACACCCCTTTGGTACAGATCCACAACATGTATTGTCTTATAGTAATGTTAAGTAGACAAATAAATGACTTAAGTTTAATAATGATCCTATAAGAATTCCTAAAATTATACCTGTGATTATTAAACTCTTTTATAACAGGACTATTATTTCTGATAGTCAAAACTGAAATGAGAACTCTGCCAGTCTCCCAAGTGTCACCAATTCATTGCTCATAGATGGCAACCAGACTTTCTTCTTCTCAGAGCACATTCCAAGTGGTTGTAAAACAATTAATGAAAGGTCATAAAAAGGGAACTAAAGATTTATTATAGGTGTTAGGACAAAAGATAAAATATTGACTGGGTTTATCTAAACAAAACTTCACTTAAAACTTGGTTATGGTTTTAAACCTTATATGAACTTGCATAGCTCAGACAGGTGATAAATGTTTAGCTAGATAATTACTCTTAATGGATATGCATGTAAATATTCTCTGTTGTAAACTTCTATTTCAATTTGTGATTTGAATTTTTGTGTGAACTTGTGATGAACTTTGTAACATGTGATCATGTATACTGAAAGATCTTTAAGGGCTGAGGACAAAGAAAGAAGAGATCAGAAGAATTTAGGTGAGAGGAACAGAACTGAGAGAAGAACTGAACTGAGGAGAAGTTTGTAGTCTGAAGAGAAGAAGATTAGGAGGAGAATGCAGAGTAGAATAACTCAGAAACTACAGGTAACATAAAAAAAAAAAAACTAAGAGAGCAATGTGCAGAACACAGAGGGAAAAAGGGAAAAAGAAGACTTTGCAGAGAGCACAAGTAGCAGGCAGGCTTCTCCTTACCATGAGACAGGTCACATGATAAGGAAAAGGCAGGCTTAATCTTATTAAAAGAAACAAAGCTTTTTTTCTTACAAACCTGGATTTAATTCATTTAGCATTAGAAGTGTGGAAGCTTTTTCTTTCTCTATGCAATAAATATTGGAGTTCATTTTTCATCCAGAATGAGTGGGTTCTCTCTGCACTGGTGCTTGGTCTTTTGCTCCATATGCATATGTAAATATGGATGTGTAAGGCCATTTCATAAGTATGTAACTGTGAGAATGTATGCATGTGTGTGTGTAAGTATGTAATTGTGAGAATGCATGCAAGCTGGGCCCAACAGAATTTTTGTGGAAATGAGAATTCTGCATGCATGAAGCTGTGTATGGACTTATGTGAGATTATGCATATTCACTTATGTAAAAGTTTTTCTTTCTTCGAGTGTTATTCTCTTCTCCTCATTCAATAGAAGTTTATTGCTCCAAACTTTCCCCTAACCCAACAAAGCAAGATGCATCTGGACAATAGGGAAAAGACTCTAGCAAATAATCCTTTACTTAATTTCCTGTAGTCTTAGGATGAGGTGCTAAGTGCCTGTTACTGCAGTCTCTGGCTTCAGAGGAACACAGAAAGCAGGTCAGCTACAATAGAATACTTAGACTTAGATAAGTAAACTTTTTATTATACAGCAATCCTAAATATCTTGTAAGACAAAACCTTACCCCAGAATTTTGTAAGACCAAGTCTTACCCCCTGCTGATGCTCTTCCCTCAAGAAGAACTAAGAAGAAAGAAGAACACATCCTGCTGGGGCTGGACCCCCAGCGCCTTTCCTCCTATGGTTTGTCTTGTCCAACTTCAATGTGATAGTTTTTGTTTTTTCTTATTACATTTTATTTTATTATATTTTAAAGTGAATGAATGAATGAATGAATGAGTACCTAACTACTATGTTTAAGGTTAATGACTGAAGTGTCATTTATAACTGGTGGAAGAGAAAAATCTGTTTTCTTCAGTTGAGTGACACTGGATATATCAACCATTCCAGAATAGGTTTCATGCCCAACATATGATTAAATTTCTCAGATTTTCGTGTATTTTTATTTGGTTAGCATTTAGTGGGGGCTTTTTAGTGTTTTCCTTTTCAGTGTGGTTTTGTTGTTGTATTCTTAGTGTTGGGAGATTTGTTATTAAATTGGTTTTTGTTTGTCTGATTGTTTGGAGAAAAAAATTAAGTTAGGGGGGTAGGGATTAGGAGTAGAAGGAGCTGGAAGGTCATGAGTGAGAGAAAGAATATGGTTAGGGTATATTTAAATTTAAAAATTGTTTTAAATAATAATTTAAAAAACCTATCTTTCCCTATTTGTGTTAGATAGCTTTATGTCAGCTTGATGCAGGCTAGAAGTAACTGAAGGAAGGAATATCAACTGAGAAAATACCCCCCCATCAGTTCCCACAGTAAGGATTTTTTTTTTTAATTAGTGGCAAATGTGTCATAGACCTGAGTGTCTCCAAAAAGAAACAAGAGAGAGCATACACTAGCAGTTTAACTGCACACCTGAAAGCCTTGGAACAAAAAGAAGCTAATTCACCCAGGAGGAGTAGAAGACAGAAAATCATCAAACTCAGGGCTGAAATCAATCAAGTAGAAACAAAGCGAATCATACAAAGAATCAACAAAACCAGGAGCTGGTTCTTTGAGAAAATCAACAAGATAGATAAACCCTTAGCCAGACTAAACAAAGGGCACAGAGGCAGTATCCACATTAACAAAATTAGAAATGAATGGGGAATAGTTGGGGGGGAGAGGAGTTATGGGATGTATGGTGTGGGGGGAACTGGGAAAGGGGAAAGCCTTTGGAATGTAAACATAGAATATAGAAAATAAAAATTAAAAAAAAAAGAACTGGAAATAAATCTTTCCCAGATCGTCTAGCTTTAAAAGTTTCCACTAAATTGTCAGCTTTTATTCTGATGAGTGTGTTGATGTAACTTGTCCCTTGTCCCCTGGACAAGGACCCTTTCCGGAGTCTGTATTTTTAGTATTTGTGTTAGTATTTAGCATTAGTATTTGTAGGAGATTTGTTTGCTGGTCCTGTCAATTTGGGCCTTTTTTTTTAATTAAATGGGTATATCTTTCTGCAGGTTAAAAAAATTAGAAATGAAAACGGAAATATAACAACAGAAACTGAGGAAATTCAAAAAAGTCATCAGATCCTACTACAAAAGCCTATACTCAACCCAACTGGAAAATCTGGAGGAAATGGACAATTTGCTAGACAGATAACAAATACAAAAATTAAATCAGGATCAAAGAGATCATCTAAACAGTCCCATAACTCCTAAAGAAATAGAAGGGGTCATAGAAAGTCTTCCAACCAAAAGGCACAGGTCCAGATAGTTTTAGTGCAGAATTCTATCAGACCTTCAAAGAAGACCTAACACCAATACTCTTTATTCCACAAAATAGAAACAGAGGGAACACTACCCAACTCATTCTACAAAGCCACAATTAAACTGATACCAAAACCACACAAAGATCCAACAAAGAAAGAGAACTACAGGCCAATTTCCCTTATGAATATTGATGCAAAAATACTCAATAAAATTCTTGCCAATAGAATCCAAGAACACATCAAAATGATCATTCACCATGATCATCCCTGGATTCATCCCAGGGATGCAGGTATGGTTCAATATACGGATATCCATCAATGCAATCCACTACATAAACAAACTCAGAGAAAAAAACCACATGGTTATTTCATTAGATACTGAAAAAGCATTTGACAAAACTCAGCATCCTTTCATGCTAAAAGTCTTGGAGAGAACAGGAATTCAAGGCCCATACCTAAACAGAGTAAAAGCAATATGCAGCAAACCTGTAGCCAACATCAAAGTAAATGAAGAGAAACTTGAAGCAATCCCACTAAAATCGGGGACAAGACAAGGCTGTCCCCCATCTCCATATCTTTTTAATATGGTCCTTGAAGTTCTAGCTAGAGCAATTAGACAACATAAGGAGGTCAAAGGGATACAAATTGGAAAGAAAGAAGTCAAACTGTCACTATTTGCAGATGATATGATAGTATACTTAAGTGACCCAAAAAACTCCACCAGAGAACTCCTACAGCTGATAAACAACTTCAGCAAAGTGGCTGGTTATAAAATCAACTCAAGCAAATCAGTAGCCTTCCTAGACTCAAAGGATAAGGAGGCTGGGAAAGAAATTAGAGAAATGACACCCTTCACAATAGCCACGAACAATATTAAGTATCTTGATATGACTCTAACCAAACAAGTGAAAGATCTGTATGAGAAGAACTTCAGGTCTCTGAAGAAAGAAATCTAAGAAGACCTCAGAAAAAGGAAAAATCTTCAATGCATGGCAGGATAAATATAGTAAAAATTGCCATCTGGCCAAAAGCAATATACAGATTCAATGCAATCTCCATCAAAATCTCAACTCAGTTCTTCATAGAGTTAGAAAGAGCAATTCTCAAATTCATCTGAAATAACAAAACACCCAGGTTAGCCAAAACTATTCTCAACAGTAAAAGAACTTCTGGGGTAATCAGTATCCTGGACCTCAAGCAGTACTACAGAACAATACTGTTAAAAAATGCATGGTATTGGTACAGTGACAGGCATGTAGATCAATGGAATAGGATCAAAGACCCAGAAATGAACCCACACACCTATGGTCACTTGATCTTCGACAAAGAAGCTGAAACCATCCAGTGGAAAAAAGATAGCCTTTTCAACAAATGGTGCTGGCTCAACTGGAGGTCAGCATGCAGAGGAATGAGAATTGATCCATTCTTATCTCCTCATACTAAGCTCAACTCGAAGTGGATCAAGGACCTCCACATAAAACCAGACACACTGAAACTAATAGAAAAGAAACTGGGGATGACCCTTGAGGACATGGACAGAGGGGAAACGTTCCTGAACAGAACACCAATAGTTTATGCTCTAAGATCAAGAATTGACAAATGGGACCTCAAAAATTACAAAGTTTCTGTAAGGCAAAGGACACTGTGAAAAGGACAAAATGGCAACCAACAAATTGGGAAAAAATCTTCACCAACCCTACATCATACAGAGGGCTAATATCCAATATATACAAAGAAGTCAAGAAGTTAGACTCCAGAGAGCCAAATAACCCTATTAAAAATGGGGTACAGAGCTAAACAAAGAATTTTCACCTGAAGAACTTTAAATGACTGAGAAGCACCTTAAGAAATGTTCAGCATCATTAGTCATTAGGGAAATGCAAATCAAAACAACCCTGAGATTTCACCTCACACCAGTCAGAATGGCTAAGATGAAAAACTCAGGAGACAGCAGTTGTTGGCAAGGATGTGGAGAAAGAGGAACACTCCTCCACTGCTGATGGGATTAGAAGCTGGTACAACCACTCTGGAAATCAGTCTGATGGTTCCTCAGAAAACAGGGCATG
The DNA here is from genome assembly GCA_964023405.1 of Apodemus agrarius. Lineage (NCBI taxonomy): Eukaryota > Metazoa > Chordata > Mammalia > Rodentia > Muridae > Apodemus > Apodemus agrarius. The sequence goes on along the minus strand of OZ030020.1, from coordinate 10,000,512 downwards.
ATACTTCTGGAGGACCCTGCTATACCACTCCTGGGCAACATAGATGCATGCTCCACTATGTTCATAGTAGCCTTATTTATAATAGCCAGAAGCTGGAAAGAACCCAGAGGTTCCTCAATGGTAGAATGTATACAGAAAATATGGTATATTTACATAATGGAATTCTACTCAGCAATTAAAAACAATGAATTCATGAAATTCTTAGGCAAATGGTTGTATCTGGAAAATCTCATCCTAAGTGTGGTAACCCAATCACAAAAGAACATACATGGATGCAGTCACTGATAAGTGGATATTAGCCCAGAAGCTCTGAATATTCAAGATACAATTCACTTATCAAATCATTCCCAAGAAGAAGGAAGGAGTGAACCCTGGTCCTAGAAAGGCTTGATGCAGCATTGTAGGGGATTACCAGGACAAAGAATTAGGAGGGGGTTGATTGGAGAAAGGGTGGAGGGAAGAGGGCTTGTGGGACTTATGGGGAGAGGGAACTGGAAAAGGGAAAATCATTTGAAATGTAAACAAAAAAATAGAAAAGAAAAAAAAATATTCCTGAAGCCATAGTCAATTCATCAGGCAATATAAAAGAAAAAAATCCAAAGAGAGCCTCACACTTTAACAGCACATATTAATAGTTGGTCAATACTAATTTACCTTGATGATTTTTTAACATAGTCTTATAAAACTAAAACAAAAAAAGTATATTAGATGCTGAAAACAAAAAGTGACATTTAAAAAAAATAAACCTAGCATATTCACAGTAGGAATGGTCGATGATATAGAAATGACCTTTACCCTTGTTAATTTATGTGTCTTTGTTCACTTCTCTTTCTTCTCTAAGGCCAGAAAATATTGTATACATATTAAGATTTACTACATAAAGACATTCACTTCTTAATTTCAATACCAATTATGGTTCCAGTAAATCAAGATGGCTCATTTTGAAATTTCATCCACATCTTAAAATGGATGTATAAATTAGTTTCTGCTAGGTAGTAAACATCTGAAAAGCAGCAATATAAAACAATGCCATCACTGTTTGTTGATCTATGGGATGTCTCACCAGGTCTGTTTGGCTGGGTCTGGGATCTCTTATGAACTTACTTGCAGTCTGGAGGCAATCAATTCATGTATGATTCATAGCCAAAGATGATGTGACTGGGTAAACTACATAGGAACTGGACTGGAGTCCACAAATACAAGCTCTGTTGACCTGTCTGTGTGTCTCTTGACAAGAAATAAAGAGAAAGCAGTGTGAAGTGCTTCCTAAATCTGTTTAAACTTAATACAGCTGAACAGATTCTTTGGAATACTTTTGTTTTAGGAAAGCAATGATAATAAAAATGAAAACTTGAATGGTTCCAAAGAGCACTGAAGCACTCAGGCATTTGTGTGATTGATTGATTGATTGATTGATTGATTGATTGATTGATTGACTTTTGAAAAAGGGTTTCCCTCTGTGGCCTGGGTTGTCCTCAAACTAGCTCTTAGACCAGGCAGGCTTTGAACTAACAGACATATGCCTGCCTCTACCTCCTATTTGCTGAAAATAAAGATGTGTACCACCACAGCGTGGATAATTTTTTGGTTTCTAATCAACCTACTACTGGGATTATAATCAAAATTGAATATGCATGTCATCTTTCAAAATATGAAATAGTCTTAATTTGCTTTTTATTATATTCTTGAACTCTTCTAGGGAAAGAATAAAAATTTAAAAAGAAAAGGTTTGGGTTATTTGTTAATGGTTTGAATTAGCCACTATTTTTTTCTGCTTTGGCTTAAAAAGTAAACTTTTATGGCACAAATGAAACTTGTTTGGTTGTTATTTTTTGTTTGCAATGCATAATTAGCACAGGTAGCATAGACTGCAGTTCAAAATCCACTCCTTGGGACCCAAGGTATCTTGAAAGCATTTAAATTATTGCTCTATCCTACTTGATATTTGATTAAGTACATCAGAAATGCAAGTTTGTGTTTGTTAAGAATCATATCATAAAATATGGTATATTGATTACTTCATTTATTTTAAAATAAAGCAATATTCAGGAAGCAGCATCTGTTATTTAAGAACTGATATACTACATTTTTCTTCATAAACCACATAACAGAGATGGTGGTTCAACTAAATAAAAACATCATCAAAAATCTTGGGAATATATAGAAAAATGGTAATAATTTAGGTTGGAAGATGACCAGTCAATAAAGTGTTTGTATCACACACTTGAAGTTTTTAGATGGGATATCCATCATTTATGAAAAAGCATCTGGCAAAATAGCATGAGGGCATACATAAAATCCCAGGTCTGAAGAGGTAGAGACTGGCATATCCTTGCACTCCCTTGCCTGCTAGCCTGAATGAATTGGTAAGCTTTGACATAAATACCAGAGCATACCTTTCAAGACATAACGTGAAGAAGAGGTCTAGGGTAAAAGTGTGTCTCCTGGAAGTAGCTGGATTGCTACAACAATGAACTCACAACAACTGCATTTACCTGCACAAAATCATGCCAGTCAATGCATCAATTTGGAGTGGAGAAAGATTCATGAGTGGCCACCTTCCTGTATATAATTAATTACTGGGTATTGTTAGCTGCTATGGAAGGAAGAGTTTCTTTTCTTTCAGAGTGTGGGCCTTGGTGGATCAACAACCTTCAGTGGATGACCTCACATCCATGCATATATGAAGAGCACAGGTTAGGCTGTGATATATATATTTTGTGTATATATATATATATATATATATATATATAATATATATATATATATATATATATATATATATATATATACAAAATTGCAATTCAATGAATCCAGAAAGAGTTGTGGGGAAGAATGCGGTGTGAATGTAATCAAAATTCATTGTATACATTCTTTAAATTCTCCAAGAATTGATAAAAATCTTATAATTTAAAAATAAATTGGACCTCATGTACTTAAGAATTGAGTACACACACACATACACCATAGCCATGAAATCACAATAACTGATTTCAATCATGGTCTTAAAGAATAAGTTTTAATTGTGAACTTGGCACAACCTAGAATCACTTGGAAGTGAGTTTCCATGAGGCACTTCCTTGATTAGGTTGGACCATGGGCATGCCTAGAGGTGAGTGGTAGCTGATTGTGTTAATCTAATCAATTGAGGAAACCCGATTTAAAGGTGAGCAGAATAATTTCTTGGGCTTCGGTCCAGGGATGTATAAAAGCAAGAAAGTAACCTGAATAAGGATGCATGCTTTCATTCTGTCTGCTGTTGACTAGAGATATGACAATTTATGTCAAGTCCCTGCTCCATTAACTTCCCCTACTTTGATGATTGTAATATAGAATTACGAACAAAATAAGCACCTCTCTCCTCTTCGTGGGGTCTTTTATCACAGAAACAGAAAGCAAACTAAGACATTTTAAAATTAATGAAAAATTGACTGCAGTGGTTTTCAACCTGGGGGTCATGACCCTTTGGGGGCTTGAGGGACCCTTGCAAAGGGGTTGTCTAAGACCATCAGAAAGCACAGATATTTACATTAAGACACATGAAAGTAGCAAAATTACATTTATGAAGTAGCAACAAAAATAATTTTATAGTTGGGGTCACTACCACAAGAGCCGCTACTATGAAAGTTGCATTAGCAGAGTGGAGAACCACTGTGCTAAGTGATCCAACATTACAGGTGGCAGTACACAAGGCAGAAATTTTTACTTGTGAAGTGAATTCAAAGGCCTGAACTCCATGGGCAAGACGGGAATAGAGGGGAATTTTAACTAATGAGCAGAAAAATGAAGCACAATATTATCAACTGAAATTTGTACAGCACTTTATAATTCATAAATAATGACTGCCTTCTAGATTGAAGCTCAAAATCACAGAATCATATGATGATTTTTGTCAACCTCATATGGCTGAAAAGGACTGTAGGATAAAGTTACTTCAAGACTTCCTGCTTCCTTTCCCAGGAGTAAAGTTTTTACTGACTGTTTTTTGTTTGTTTGTTTGCTTGTTTGTTTGTTTTGCTTTGTCTGTCAACGTACTACAATCTAGTATCATCAGAGAGAAGAGGGCCTCAGCTGAGAGGATTCCTCTATAAGATCCAGCTATATCCAAGCCTATAGTATATTTTCTTAATTAATCATTCATAAGGGAGTCCCCAATCCATTGTGGATGGTGTTATCCATAAGGTGGTGGTCTTGATTCTATAATAAGGAAGAGAGAGAGAGGAAGCCAGTAAACAGCATTCTTTTGTGACCCTGCATCAGCTCCTGCGTCCGGGTTCCTGCCTGATTTGATTCCTGTCCTGATTTCCTTCACTGATGGACTATTGATGTAGATGCATAAGCCAAATAAACCCTTTCCTCCCCAACTTGTTTCTGGTCATTTTATTTCATCATAGCAATGGTAACCCTAACTAAGACAGCATCCATCTTCTGATGCACCAATTAGATGATGTTAATGTCTGCTGTTAAACCTGAAAATTAATGCATGAAGTCATGTGTGTTGCTTTGGTAAGTCAAACGTTAGCTCACTTGGAGCAAGTAGGTCGCCACCTGGGTAAGAAGAGCTTCTCTAATCTTCTTTAGATTTTGAGCTTAAATTGAGTATACTGAAGAATCAAAAACTACTCAGATTAAATTCCATCTTCCTTAGGCCATTCTGTGTTTCTTGGAAAAAATTCTGAGCCTGGATAATTCATGAGAAAAAATGTACTTATGTGGCTCACATAGATAGTTCCTGTCAATGTCTGTTCAACTTATGAGGAGCCTGGATGGCATTGGATCTCAGAACAGGGCAAAGTGGCAAGGAGAGTTTTGTAAGAAAGGGCAAACACCATGGTAACCCAGCTTTACCAGCACCTGATTTTCAGCCTAATCAAGCCCCAGGAGATCTAATTAACTCCCAAGAGACTTAATCCATTCTCTCCTAAATGACAATTGTTTAATGGAACAGCCTAAGTATTCTTAAAGATTCTGTCACATCTCAACACTGTTAGGTTTGAAATAAAATTTTAGTATGAATTTTATTGGATAGCATCTATATCCAAAGCATAGTGCCAGATAGAAAAAAAACACAATAATAGTGATGATTGCAAAGATGATAATCATGAATTATTTCTTGCATTGTATAATTAATGATCTCATATTAATAGGTATATATTCCATATAGATATATGATACAAATAAACACAAATAATCATATGCAAAAATATGAATCTATGCCACTCTATGTTAGCAAATTTATATTGTAAAGACAATGTACATTCTGAATATTTAACAATATATTATAATCAACATAATACAGTAAGTGTATTACATATAATTATCAATGCTATGGAATTGGAGAAAGAAGAGTTGTTCATCAAATAACGTTAATGACAGAGACGAACATGTGTGGTCCTTTGTGTGGTTCTGATGTGGCTTGATAGCCATGTTGGTGCACACAGGCTCCTGCTCAGTGTCTGGCATTCTGTGCATATGCTCAATTGATGAAAGTCATGGTTGATTTCCCCTAGGAAAGCTACATGGTCTTCTTAGAGCCTCCACATTAACAAGCAGTAAGGTATTTCATAATGTAGTAAACTAATGTAAAGTAAAGCCATCTTTACTTGACTATGCACTAGTTATTATGATTGTAAGAAAGAAAATTATTCTTTGGAGAAGGCCGTGTACTATCTTTAAATAAAGAAGAAAACATTGTGCTTTTGTAATGATTTTTAATTGTAACAAAGCGGTAAAAGTTTTGTTCATTTTCAATGAATTCATTGTTCCATTTTTATTCCTACCAAAAGTCACAGTCAAAGATAAAATAATATTTAAGGCATGAGAATTTGGAATAAATGAGTATTTTATTCACTGAACTGACTCAATGGTAATTGGAGTTAAGTTGTGGATTCAAAGGGTTTGCAAAGGAATTTTCTATCACCCATTGCATGATCAAAGCCAACGCGTCAATTATCACCATGAACAGAAGCAGTGGCCCAAGGGAGACAGAATGAGATTGTAGAGAATGTGGGGTAAGTTCCTACTGGCATAATAGAATATTATTCTTGTGTGTGTCTTATCCTACTGTAAGTAATCACATATGGTTCTTATTTCAAGTTTTCCTATAAGGAAAAAAAAAACACTTCAGAGTGAACTTCATAATAAACAATTGCTAAGGCTTGTAAGCTGGATCAATAAAAATGTCAGATTCTAATTAAATTAAGTGTAAAAGGAGTGATTACATTTATTTTATAAAATGTCAAGCAACCAATTAAATTTTATTTTTTAATTATATGCAATTTGGTATTAAATGCTTAAGAATTTGGATAAGCTGGTAAGAGATTCCTCAAAACATACCATGTACCAAGATCACATTATGAAACACTAGAAAATACTTTTATCCCATTAATTAATTCATTCATACACTATCACTTTGCATCAAAGCTTCCCCTCTTCCCAGTCCTGCCCTCACAAACCCCAGTACCCCCACCTCTTCTCCTAAGAGAAGGGGAAGCTCCTCAGTGTTACCAGCCTGCCCTGGCACCTCAGATGCAGCAGGACTGAGAGCATCCTCTCCCAGACAGTGCAGCCTAACTAGGGAAAGTGGATCCAAAGGCAGGCAACAGAGTCAGAGACAGTCCCAGCTCCGATTGTTATGGGACCCACATGTGAACAAAGCTCACATCTGTTACAAATGGGTAAGGGGCCTAGGTTCAGCCCATGCATATTCTTTGGTTGTTGGTTTAGTCTCTGGGAGCCCCCATGGGCCCAGGTTAGTTGAGTCTATAAGTCTTTTATAGAGTCCTTACCCCCACTCTTTTAAAAGACTGTCCAACCTCCACCTAATGTTTGCCTCTGGGAGACTGCATCTGTTTCTATTAGCTACAGGATGAAGCCTCTCAGAGGAAAGTGATGCTAGACTCCTGTCTGTAGGCATAACAGAGTATCATTAAGAGTGTCAGGGGTTGTCTCTCTCTCATAGGATGGGTCTCAAGTTGGTCCAGTTATTGGTTGGCCATTCCATCAAGCTCTGTTCCATCTTTATCCTTGCACGTATTGTAGGCAGGACAAATTTTGAGTGGAAGGCTTTGTGGGGAGATTGGTGTCCCCCTCCTCTATAGGAAGTCCAACCTGACTACAGGACGTGGCCACTTCAGTCTCCATATCCGCAGCTGCTAGGAATCTCAGCTAGGGTCACCCTCATACACTTCCCGGACCCTACCCAATCCCAGGTCTCAGGCTCATCCCATAGATGGCCCCCCACACACTGATTTTTGTTCTCTCTCCAAACCCTTTTCTGCTCCCTACACACACCTGATCCCCATCCCTTTCCTCCCTCTCCCATCTAGTTCCCTCCCTCCTTCCACCTACTATGTCTATTTTATTTCCCCTTCTGAGTGAAATTTGAGCAATCTCCCTTGGGCGCTCCTTGTTAATTAGCGTCTTTGTGGTGTGTAGATTTTCTCATGGTTATCCTATACTCTATGGCTAGTTAGGAAATCCTAATTGACAAATAATGACTGGAGAAAGTAAATTAGTGCTGTGGCTGATCATGTTCCAGAAGTTTCTTTTGAAAGGAGAGGGGTGGAATGTGTTAGACTGCATTCTTATTAATGCTGCTATCACCAAAATCCTAACAAGAACCACATAGTCCCGCTCTTATAGATTGCAAGTGTACAGTTGAAACATTAAGTAAATACATCAGTGTCTACATTTTTAAAAGAAGGAATACATGAAAGTTGACACTAAAGTTTCCTTGTTTGGTGATTCAGCTCTTCATGAGTTTCACCTATATATTTATTACTTCCTAAACTCCCTAAAGAAATCTATTCCCAAGGTAAACTCTAACCATTCCAATTAATTTGGAGAATGATAGTGTAAAATATTTTTTTTGAAATTTTAGCAATCAGTAACAGCTGAGTTACAAGGTGTTATATGGCTGAAATTATATTTCCATCAGACCAGCCAGGGTCCCTGGAAATTCTCTAGTGAGGTCACGACACCGTCACTTCAGCAACACCAATGCTAAAGAATAGATACGCTGTTTCCACCCTCCTCATCTCTCTCCTCTCTGCTTCAATAATTTTAAGTTTTCAAATATTGCTTCTTTGTCTTCTACTTATTGAGATGTTGCATGCTATATTTCCTTGATGCCTGCTCTCCCCATTTTAAAATACAAGTACCTTTTAATTTTATTCTACAATGGAAACTGAAAAGATGGTTCAGGTCAAGAGTACTGGCTTCTCTTACAGGTGACCTAAGTTTGGTTTCCAACATCCACATAGTGGCTCACAACCATTTGTAGTCCTAGTTCTAGGGAATCTGATGTCCTCGTCTGGCCACTGCAGTCACCCAGTATGCACATGTTACACATATATGCAGGCAAAACATTCACACATGTAAAACAATTAAATATTTGATACATCTTGATACAGAGCATGTGTTGAAAATACCTGCTCTAGATCATTCTGACCCATCTATGTGCATGTCCAAGAATGCCAATCTCCATAAACATTTCCAGATCTGTGTGCCCCAGAGTTACACATGATATAATCTCCTCATACTAGTGTATTCATTTCCAAATTATTTCTTAAACTCAGAAGGTATGCTGCTTATACCTTTATATATTTGAGGTTTAATAATTATGTTTCAATGAATGTAAACTTATGTTAATAATTAGATGAGTTTTCCCCTTCACTTCTGTGAATTTACTTTTTCCTCCTTTAATTTTTCTTTTCTCAGAATTTCCTTGAATATCTAAATATACTTAAGTGACATGATATATCAGATGATTTCATAATCTGGAATCCTTACATGTCTAATAAAGTAGCCTTGGGGGCTCATTCACACCTCAGTCATCTCACTGTACTCTTAGCTTCAATTTGAAGGGTTTCCTGGAACTTTGTTAGTGAGAAAATACCTCTCATTCTGATGTCTGTATTTACCTCCAGCAGTGTCCGTGACCATTGTTGGACATTTAAATTGTTCTTTTTTATTGGATATATTCTTTATTTACATTTCATTTCCCTTTTCCTGGTTCCCCCCCAAAGGTCCCATATGCCCTTTTCCCTCCCCCTGTTCCCCCATCCTCCCCTTCCCACTTCCCTGTTCTGGTATTCTCCTACACTGATACATTGGCCTTTTCAGATCCAGGGTCCACTCCTTCCTTCCTTCTTGTACAACAATTGGTATGTGGATTGTGTCTTCAGTGTTCCAAGATTCTATGCTAATATCCACTTATCAGTGAGTGCATATCATGGGTATTCTTTTGAGACTGGGTTACCTCACTTAGTATGATGTTCTAAGTAGTGGGTTTGTTTGATTTTGTTTGTTTGATTTTCATTCATTCAGGGGGTTGGTTGTGATTTGGTCAACGAACAAACAAAAGGAAACAGAAACAGATTCAGTTACTTTTCTAATTCCTTTCTCACCTCTATCCTTGTTTCTCTCCTATCTAGTGTTAGGGGGTGAAACTGGGGTGCATAAAAGTGTGGGGAAACAAGAACACACAAAGTAGCAGACAGGCAACAAGCTTCAGTAGTTACCCAGGCACTGGAGACTGAAGGAGTTGCAGACTGATGCTGAGGTTTGGCACCAAGTCGCAGGGTCTGAGTTCCATAGGCCACTGGTGAAGAAAAAAACCTCAGCAGAATGGGGATGCCAGGACAACTGAACAACCACTAAAATCAGAAGCAGGCGTGGACCAGAGACAACTGTGCTTGGGAGAGAGGCCGCATGTGCTATGGTAATAGAGACAAAGAGTACAACTGTTCAGCCTCTTGAAGCCAAGAAAACTATGAGTTATTTTCAAACATGAAACACTGAGTTATTTACATTTGGGGGTATTTAGTTTGGCTTTGATTTGGTTGTGCTTTTTCTTGGTTCTTACCTTTTGAAATAAGAAAATATTTAATATTTTAAAAAACTTGTATGAAGCTCACAGTGAAGAGACTTTAGATTTTTTTGATTGTACTTTTTTCATTTTTATTTTCTATATTCTATGTTTACATTCCAAAGGCTTTCCCCTTTCCCAGTTCCCCCCACCATACGTCCCATAATTCCTCCCCCCCCAACTATTCTCCAATCATTCCTCCCCCACGATTTCTCTGTTCTGGGTCTACAAAAGTGGATCCAATCTTTACAGGCCCAGGGTCCTCTCCTTTCTTCTTCTTGGGAATCATTTGACTTGCTAATTGTGCCTTGAGTATTTAGGGCTTCTGGGCTCATTAATATCCATTTATCAGTGATTGCATTTCATGTGTATTCTTTTCTGATTGGGTTAACTCACTTAGGATGATATTTTCCAGATCTAACCATTTACCTACAAATTGCATGAATTCATTATTTTAATTGCTGAGTAGTATTCCATTGTATAAATATACCACATTTTCTGTATCCATTCCTCCTTTGAGGGATATTTGGGCTCCTTCCAATTTCTGGCTATTATAAACAAGGCTGCTATAAACATAGTGGAGCATGTGTCTTTATTGTATGTAGGGGAATCCTCTGGGTATATGCCCAGGAGTGGTATGCCAGGGTCCTCTGGAAGGGACATGCCCAATTTTCTGAGGAACCACCAAACTGATTTCCAGAGCGGTTTTACCATTTTGCAATCCCACCAACAGTGGAGGAGTGTTCCTCTTTCTCCACATCCTCCCTAGCACTTGTTGTCTCTTGAGTTTTTAATCTTAGCCATTCTGACTGCTGTGAGGTGGAATCTCAGGGTTGTTTTGATTTGCATTTCCCTGATGACTAATGATGTTGAACATCTCTTAAGGTGTTTCTCAGCCATCCAAATTTCTTCTGGTGAAAATTTTTTGTTTAGCTCTGTACCCCATTTTTTGACAGGGTTATTTGGTTCTTTGTTGTCTAACTTTTTGAGTTCTTTGTGTATATTGGATATTAGCCCTCTATCCACATAAACCGGCACACTGAAACTAATAGAAAAGAAACTTGGGAAGACCCTGGAGGACATGGGCACAGGGGGAAAGTTCCTGAACAGAACACCAATAGCTTATGCTCTAAGATCAAGAATTGACAAATGGGACCTCATAAAATTACAAAGTTTCTGTAAGGCAAAAGACACTGTCAGAAGGACAAAATGGCAACCAACAAAGTGGGAAAAGATCTTCACCAACCCCACATCTGACTTTAGATATTTTTAAAGTGAACTTGGACTTTTTAAGTTGTTGAAATCTTTTTCTTCTTTTACTGAAAGAAGAGATTATTTTTTTTCACACAAGTATCCTGATCACAGTTTTCCCTCCCTTTATTCCTACTAATTCCTCCCCACCTCCCCTCCACTCTAGGTCTGCTCCATTTTTGCCTCTCATGAGAAAAGAGCAGGCTTCCAAGAGATAACAACCAAACAAACTATAATACAATAAGATGAAGCAAAACAGTCATAACAAAGTCGAAGATGGCAAGCCAACATAGGGAAAAGAGTCCCAAGAGCTGGCACAAGAGTCAAAGGCACACTCATTCACACAGTCATGAATCCCATAGAAACACTAAGTTCATAGTTATAATGAATGCACAGAGGACCTGGTGCAGGCCCATGTAGACCCTGTTCCTGCTGCATCAGTCTCAAGCACCTTGCTTAGTTGATACAGAGGACCTTGCTCTCCTGGTGTCCTCCATCACCTCTGGCTCTTAGACTCTTTCTGCTTCCTTTGTCATGGGATTCTCTGAGCACTGAGGATAGGGGTATGATGGAGATCTCCAATGTAGACTCTCCCCACATGTCTGGCTGTGGGTCTCTACATCTATTCCCCTCTACAGATGGAGGAAGCCTCTTTGATTTTGACTGGATAAGACACTCACCTATGAATAGAGTACACTATAATTAGGAATAATTTCATTGATTTCTTTAGACCAATTGTTTTTTGATTTACCCTAGGTCTCTGGGTTGCCTAGCCTCTGGTTCTAGGTTACCCAAGCAGTGTTTGGGGTGGATCCCTTCTCACGGAGCAGGCCTTATGTCGAATCACACATTGTTTGGCTACTCCCCAAGTTTTGTGCCACCATTGTCCTAGCACATGTTTGCAGGCAGAGTAAATTGTAAGTCAAATGTTTTGTGTCTGGGTTGGTGTCTACATTTCTCTTTCCGTAGCCTGAAGAGTACCTCCCTGCACCAAGGAGACAAGGACATGAACGTGAAGGCTCCATGCAGGTGCCAACTCAACTTTTCCATGTTCAGTGAGTTGCATGGATGTTGTCCTTGGCAACAAAGCCCCACTGTCCATTTGTGGAGAGCAACCTTTTGTCCTAGCAATAGCCTGGGTGGTTTGGAGATTTCAGTGTGGAAAACAACCTAGATGTCCCTCAACAGAAGACTGTAAAAGAAAATGTAGTACATTTTCTCAAAGTTGTATTACTCGGCTATTAAAATAAGGACATGATAAATGAGCAGGCAAATGGATGGAAAGGCTGGGATTGGAGGAGCATTAGGAGAGTGACATGGAAATCAAATGCAGTGGAATTTCCTGGACTAAATGAAAGTGATCTTAATGAGGGCTCTTAGTAAAGTGGATACAGAGTTTCAAAGAACCATTTTTTGTCACCAAATGAGGCTTCCAGTGTCAGAACTTGGTTGCATTTAGTTATTGGATTTTGTTTTTTTAAAAAGTGGTCATAAAAAAGATGATCTGTGTTTTAGACTATAGTGCTAATTCTTTTTGTGATAAAGATTTTTTCTTTTTATTACTTATTACTCCTCCCCCTGACTCCAAGAGGGAGTTCTGCCCCTTCCTGGGCTCCCTACTCCCAGGGGCCTCAAATATCTGGAGTCTGTGATGCTAATGTGATGCATATATATATATATGCATCTTGAAAAACCAAACTATATATATATATATATATATATATATATATATATATATATATATATATATAGTTTGGTTTTTCAAGACAGGGTTTCTCTGTGTAGTCCTGGCTGTCCTGGAACTCACTCTGTAGACAAGGCTGGCCTCGAACTCAGAAATCCGCCTGCCTCTGCCTCCCAAGTGCTGGGATTACAGGTGTGTGCCACAACGCCCAGCCTGTGATGCTAATATTAATGTGACAACTTGGTACCAATTAAGAAACAAAAGGTTACGGTTTAATAGTGATGTGTTATATGTTAAGTTGACAGAGTCAATTGTTCTTATTATTTTTTGTCAGTCACAAGGCTATTGGAGAAGAGGTAAACACAACATAGGAAATGCTCCCAACACACTGGCCTTCTGGCAAATCTGTAGGACATTGTCTTGATTAATTGCTGATATTGGAGAGCCTATCACACTGTGAATCATGCTATCTCTGATTAGATGGTCCTGAGATGTATAAAATAGCTTAATATCAGCCTGGAGAATAAATAATTGTGCAATATTCTTCTATGATCTTTCCTTAACTTCCTGCCTCCACGTTCCTTTACTGAGTTCCTTTAATGATTGATGGAGTATGTATGTCGTATTGTTGTAAAGTGAAATAAACTCTTCTGTCCCCAGTTGCTATTTATTATAGAAATAAAAATCTAAGATAGTCAGATGAGTTTTTCAGCTGAAAAAAAAATCAAACCATTTTATGAATGAGAACAAATACTGTGTTTTAATTATGATTACATTTGGTTTTATTTTCCTCAAAAAAACATGTTTTGTGATGCTAATAAGCCAAATGCTATGTTTAGAGATCAATGTATTTCTTGTAATAAATATCTAAGCACAGATGATTTTGACAAACAAAGTTCACAATGTCTAGGCTATTATACACCTCTTGATAATGAATATATAAGTTGATTTATGCTTGGGTTAAGTTTTTTAAATATACTTCAGGAAATACATAAAATTTGTACTTCAAAATGAGGCACTGGTAAACAATAACTATATAGATGAGAATCACAGCCTCATTGTCTTATTTAATTTTTTTTAACATGAATTAATTGAAAGGTCTTTTCCAGTGCCAACCCATATGGAGAGTTTTACCTGGCTGCTGAAGGGAAGGTAATATCTCATGATGCAATGACTCAATTTCCTTTAAAGCCCTGGCTCTCCAGCTTTGGAATGAGCATGATTCATAGCTGAGAAATCAGGATAATGCAATCACAGGTCCCTGCAGTGCCATTCCTGACCTTTAAAGCCAAAGCACATTTGCAGAGTGGAAACCTAAGCAGGCTGTCTGTTTGCAAACACTGGCCTAGAAATGCTCATTGTTCACTGAGACAGTGCCCCTTATCAATATTTCAGAGTCTAATGGAACAGGTGCCCTTTGTAATCAAAGGTCAGGTTAGAATCTAGGAAAGATAACACTGGAAGCGAGTCACCTTCAGAGTACTAATCCTAACCACTGAAGAGCACAAAGGATTTTTCACAATAATTTAGAAAGGATTTTCTAGTATCAGATCTAACTCAGAAGCTTAAGAAAGGTATAATGTCTTGCGTTTCAATTTTAAGGGAGGAATGGCGTCCACGTGTACATGAATTTGCTATTGTGAGGTTATATAGGTGATCTTATGCATATTTGTCAAACTGGGGCACTACATTTCCAAAGCATGTGGATACAGAATTGGAAAGTTAGAAACCAAGGTCATCTCTCCAGGCCATTCCTGCCTCTCTCTCTTCACATCTCAAGATAGTCTCTTTTTCTCCTCATCATTCCTGCTGACCAACAGCATTAGCATGTTATGATGATGTGAATTGTGGAGTTATATCCAAATGTACACTCCAGTTATTTACTTACCAGAATCTCACCTAGACTTTAAGGTTTATAGTTGAATTTCCTATATTATGAGACCCTATTTGTATCAAAATTTTTTAATCTTTCTTGTTTTGGTGTTTCGAAACACCAGGTGTAGATGTAGAAAATATATGACTTCAACTTTAGTTTACTGTAATCTGTTAGAATTAGTCAAGTAGATGTAGGATCAAAATAAATTACTCATCTGTCATTTGCAGCTAACTTAATGCATTTGTTGCTCTGCTCAATAGGGGATTGATATTGATCTGGAATTTGGGTAAGTTAATTGTGAAACCATTCATAAATAGCTATGCTACATACCTTTGTAAAAAATGCACCTAAGGCTTTGGGGGATGACATATAAATGACATAAATGAACAAAATTAGCACATCAAATTATTAATGGTAGTTAATTAAAGAGGTTGAACCTTATAAAAACATTGAGCAGACAAGTTCAGGAAAAGATTAATTCAACCACAAATCAACAAGTGACCTTTCATGGTAATATTTTAACCTTGATATGGATATTTTTTCTTTTTTTTTAAAGATATGATATTGCTACATAGTTCAGATTTGCCTGAAACTAGACTGTGTAGCCCAGGCTGCTAGACATCTTGCCTCATACCCACAAGTGCTTGTGCCATAGTATGTGTCACTGTGGTTAGCTTTTTCTATCTGATTCAAATGTGGAACTAAACTCATGTAATAGCAAATTATTGAGCAGTTTACTAAATATAAGATGGGTAAGAAGTCTAAGAATATCATGATGATGTTGTTGATGATGATGATGATAATGATGATGACTGTAGCAGCAATAATAGTAAAAGGGGAAGTCATTCTATGTAGATTCATAATATAGTGATAAGGTATAATCTACCTCTAGACTTAGTCTAAATCTTAGACAGAGAACAGTGACAGTAACAAAGAACATATCCACTTTTAACTCACAGTGCGCTCAAATTTGCAGCCTACAGACAGTCTTCCACTCTCCAGTTCTGAGCTTTCCTTATGAATACATTTAAATTTGGGAACAATTTGTCACTTCCATCCATGTGACATCACATCTCTTCTCAGAAACACTTGAGTTCTTTTTGGAACATTTCAAATTTCTTAGCATAAGTATTCAACTTGCGTTATTTTTTTAAATGAAAAAGCAGTAAAAAAAAATCATGTTCTGGTAGAGCACCATGTGATAATAGAAAAGACTCATGGTAGAGAACTCCAGTCATGTTAAAATATTTTTTTGTTGATGCCTCTAGAAATCTGTTGATTCACGAAATATTTTGGCCTCAGACATATGTGTTTTCACAGAATTTGTCAGTTCTTATCAGTCCAAATTATAGGTTAATAAGGATCTTTACATGTAATCTCCCTTTTCTTTCTCTCTTCTCAGTCTCTTGACATGGGTTACACTGGCTTCCCAACATAGATATAATATGTTCCCTGTGCTGTGCCCTTACCCTTCTACACGGATGGAAATCTACTAATCTCTTCAAGAATAAATCTCCAATCTATAGAAAGGTTCTCCAACCCACAGAAGAGGCTTGGGGTTCCCTCATCCATGAATTCCATAGTGAATCCTTAGTCAGATTATAATGTATCTTCCTGATAACTAACCTCATCCAGAAGTAGATGGTACGTCCCCTTTATTCCTATAAAGTCTGCCATTTTACATTTTTTCAAATTAAACATGATAACAATATATGAAAGAAGTATAAATACTTAATTCATTTTCTAATGTTCAACTGCCAATGTGAACAAATCAGAAAACAATAAAGCATTAAGCATGGGGCCTACATGAGTCTCCAGTAAGTCTTTTGTTTGTATGTAACTATTAGCTTAGTGGTTTTTTTTTAATTGCTAAAATTGAATATTTATTTGGAAAAATACTCAGATACAATGATCTGCATACAAACACAATTAGAATGTAATGGAAAGTGGAAGTGGAGACATTTCGTTTTTTGGTGTTTTTTTTTTTCCATTTTTTTTAATTTTTATTTTCTATATTCTATGTTTATATTCCAAAGGCTTTCCCCTTTCCCAGTTCCCCCCACCATATGTCCCATAATTCCTCCCCCCCCAACTATTCCCCAATCATTCCCCCTCCCCCCACGGTTTGATGGGGCTTCTCACAGTGAGAACAAGTGGGTCTGCTTTTTGGACTCTTTTACTCCTGTTGGAGAAGAGGAAAAGGATCTACAACCATAATAAATTGTGTGAGAAAAGAGTCTACTTTCAATAAAAGGGGGAAAGTAGAAAAAACAGAATATAAACAATGTTGTCTTCTACAATAGCAATGGCTACTGCCTTTCAAAATAACCCTTGCTCGATTCTATGAAATATTTATAATTGATTATTTAAAAATTGAAAAATATGAAATTGATCAAAGAAAAGAAGCATTGCTCTCCTCCAACTAGCCCCGTGTCGTTCATCTTAGTTTTTGCTATAGCCTTGGATGTGTTCCCTTTGATTGTCTGACTAACTCTGGTTGTGCACGGCCCTTAGCTTGCTAGTTTCTCCTTCCTCCCAAACCCTTCGTGATGATAAGCAGTAACTTGGAACGTCTTCTGGTGCAGGTGGGGCTGTGGGACACTAAACTGGATCACTTCAACCAATCTTCCCATTTAAGCAGAATCAGTAAAAACAACTTAATTAACATAGACATGATAAAACAACAAGATTTTACTGTCTGACTTGACTAAATTGGAGTAAGTTATTCTAATAAAGCTAATGGACATAAACATATGCAGACATTTTAAAATAAGAGTGAAAACATTCCCTTGCCTCTTAGACCAGAAAAGTGGCTGTTACCTTAAAATTAGAAATACTAGACGTAGAAGAGTAAGTCCAAAAATCAACAAAAATCCAGTTAAAATCAGTCCAAAATAAGTTAAAGGCAAAGGTAAAATAACTGTGTACTATTTTAATGAGAGTGTTTTTGTTTAAAAAATTCTTATTAAAATGGCTAGCATTATCCAACTCATAATTTTTACATTGCTGTCTTGTATTTGCATGAAATATGAACTACATTAACAAAAATTTGAATAAGAACATAAACCTTTGCTGTGCATATTTTACTTTTATAATGGCATCATCTAAATCAGTAGTTCTCAAACTTCCTAATGAGGCAACAATTTATAAAACTTTATTCCTATGTTATAGTGACCCCAACCATAAAATTATTCTAAGCTACTTCATAGCTGTAATTTTACTATAGTTATGAATTGTAATGTAAATTTGGATGTGGTGGATGGCTAACCTCTCTAAAAGGGTCATTTCACCCTCTCAAATGAGACAGGACCAACAGGTTGACCAATTCCACTCATCTCTCCTTCCCCTTGTATCTCCCCTACATCTTTCCAACACTCCTCAGCAGTTATAGCAGCCCTATTTATAATAGCCAGAACCTGGAAAGAACCCAGATGTCCTTCAACGGAGGAATAGATACAAAAAAAAATGTGATACACACACACACACACACACACACACACACACACACACACACAATGGAGTACTATTCAGCCATTAGAAATAATGAATTTATGAAATTCTTAGACAAATGGATGGAGCTGGAGAACATCATCCTAAGTGAGGTAACCCAGTCTCAAAAGAACACACATGCTATGCACTCACTGATAAGTAGAAATTAGCCTAGAAGCTTGGAATACCCAAGACATAATCCACATATCAAATTATGTCCAAGAAGAAGGAAGGAATGGCCCCTGGTTCTGGAAAGGCTCAGTGCAGCAGTGTAGAGGAATACCAGAACAGGGAAGTGGGAAGGGGTGGATGGGGGAACAAGGGGAGGGAAGAGGGCTTTTGGGACTTTCGGGGAGGGGGAGCAAGGAAAGGGGAAATCATTTGAAATGTAAATAAAGAATATATCGAATTAAAATCTTGTGGAAGTTGTAGGGTGTCACAGGGTGTCTCACAGTCTATACCCTTTTGTCAACACATCATTGCTTACAAATGTTCATTGCAATGACTCATTGGTCTGATAAAGGTCTCTGGCTTCTGCTACTCTATCAACACTGGAACCTCATTGGGACTCCTCAGATATGCTGTTAAGGTCCTATGTCATGGCGATCCTGTAGTATTGGTCATGTAGAACTGGCCTCTTCATGTACTCTAGCAGTTAATCGATGGCGTAGATGTTGGAGAATGCCTATTCTGCTTGAGAGGTTTCTGAGCTAATCAGTCCTCCAGCTCTCCCACTCTCATGGCTGTGGTGCCAGCTTACCTAATCACCACAACCAGAGCCAGTTCTACCCTGATGCTGAAGCAGAGTGTGGGACCTGCTCTCCTAAGTGCCCCACCCAGTAAGGGATAGGGACAGCACTTCCACTCTCAGGACCATGAGCCTATTTCCCCCACCTGCCATATAGGTGGAAAGGGCAGAGAAAGGAAGGGATACCATCTCTCTTCATCTGTGCCAATACACAGTGAACAAGGGGCATGATCAGCTCTCTAGTGTGCATGCTCTTGGGGTTAGCTCAACCATAGTCCCCACATCCAGGGGTAGCTCTCCTATGCTGTCTAGGGAAAGTGCAGGGCCAATTCTCCTGAGTCCTGCATTAGGCAAGGGGCAGGTCCAGCTCTCCTGCTTTGATGATCATGGGGCCAGGTTGGCTGCCTGCTGTAGGCAGCAAGGGGTAGGGGAATCATCTTTCCACAGCCTATATTCATGGCAAACTTCACTCACACCCCCATAGTCAGTTTGCTATCTGGTACTCTCTCTCTCTCTCTCTCTCTCTCTCTCTCTCTCTCTCTCTCTCTCACACACACACACACACACACACACACACACACACACACTCATTCACTCTTTCCCTACCTTACTCCCTCCCTCTAGCCCTCCAGTTCTGCACAGCCCTTAGACATCAACTGTTCCTGGGCAGTAGGCCAGAACAGGGATATGTGCCTGTCCTTTGGAGGTAATAGACCCTTGCCAATGTAAGGCCACAGACTCAGGCATGGTCTCTGATGGCAGCTCAGGCCAAGATGCTGCCATGGTCCCAGGTATCGCTGACTACTCACATCAGGTTGTTTCTCAATAGCCTACAGTCTGCTTCTCTCCACTGTGCCCACATCCTTCTGTTTCTCTTTCTCTTCCATTTCTCCAACACTTACTTCTCTTTTTAGTGATGCCCAGGGTCTCTGGGTGTCTTGGGTTCTCTCAGGAATGTTACGCCACACGTGTGCATTATGGCACCAAGCACGAGTCATCTCAGGCATTGCCTGCCCTCCCCTACTCAAGGGCTATGTGACACAGGACTGGTACTCTCTCAGGCTATCTTCCTGTCTGGTGGTCACCTTGGGCTTGCTCCTTGCCTAGGCAACACAAGTGGCCCCATGAGAGGGTCCTCCATCTTAGGCTCACTCCTACCTAGGGCTTGCAGTCCCAGGTGGGGTTCTAGTCTCCAGCTTGCTCACCACCCCGGCAGCCCGTCTGGTCTTGTGTGGCACCAAACCGGTGGTTGTTTCAGGCCAGCTCTCTGTCTAGGCCCTCTGGTGCCTGTAGATATAAATATTTTGTAACCTACTTTCCATGAGGGTTCCACCTTTCCTCTAGCCCACCACCCAGCAGAGGTAGCGGAAGATAAAAGTTATTAGGATATGAGGGAAGTGGACCTGTTCAGCAATAGTTCTTTGGGGGCAAGTTTGATCTTCTTAGGCAACAGTTCAGTTCTGTAACGAACAGCAAATACAATTCAGCAGCTGCAGATCAGTCCTCTAGGCAGGAAGACACTGGCGTGAACCAGCAGCTGTAGTCTAGACCTTCAGCAAGCAAAGACTGGGCCACTGTAGTTCGATCATGAAGAAACTACCAGGCTGGCCAACTGGCTTGAGGCAAGGTCAAGGATGCAGCAACTGCCACAGGAACCTCAGGAACAGTTCTTGGGTGAGTTTCTCTCAGTGTCAGAGTTATCACAAGTTGATATCAACAACGCTATTTATGTAAGGTTGAACCAGTACATGCATGTCTTTAGCAAAGACTAGAGAGGCAGAGCAAAATAAGTCAAGCTCAATGCTTGTCTCCCACTGTCTGTGGGATCAATTTATACTCCTTCATCACAGATCCTTTCACGTGTTTGCTATATCCAAACATCCTTTCACCTGTGTCTGCTTCAGGAAAACAGTCTTTCACATGTTTGCTTTAGCAAGACATCCTTTCACCAATGTTCTCCATCAAAACATCATTTGGCATAACTAACTTTCTAAAGAACTAGACGTTTCCACTTGAAGTGCCAGTCTGATAGTCTTCTCAGGTTTGCTTTTTTTTTTTCAAAGTGTGAGGCTACTAATTATTCAGATGCTCGTAGGTCAGAACACTGAGCATAGACATAACCTTTCTCCCATCTGTCACCTACTAACATGCACGTGACACAGCAGACATACCTGCAACACATCTAGAGTCAAGGCAAATATCCTTATAAAGGTCTATGTAGAATGTGAACTATCAATGTACTGGAATTTTTATCTAGCCAGATGGCTGCTTTGTGAAGGGATCACAATCAAAGGCATCCTAGGTCTGTGAGATCCTTCTGGAATGCAGACATATCTTTAATACACACCTTTTAAGCCCTAACTATGGAGGAGGAAAAAAATAAAAATACACACACACACACACACACACACACACACTCACACTCACACATGCACATTTCTTCCTCAGTCCAACACATTTCCACCCTGGCCAGACTTCTCAGTCTGCAGAGTAAAGAAATCACACTTACCTTGCACCATATGCTATTTCCAATATTAATCTCTCAAGTTTCCAGCACGAGACATTTACTTTCTAAAATGAATCATGATGTATAATTAATTATTCTCCCTATGGATGCAAGATAAAAATTCAGGGGCTTTGCAAAGATTTTCTTCACGTATCATAAATTTTTTCTCATATAAGGATGTTCTGTGATAATATGAATGCATCTGGCCAATGATGTCTTGAAATGGAAACATAATAAACTTATTTTACATTATAGAACATACTACTGTTTCTTACTTTTTGGTTAAATACTAAGAATTGATGATGAAAGTAACAATTAGAAAATGTAACAGGTATCCAACTATACAGTAAGTTTTTACAATTTCTATATCAAAAATAATTACATTTCAAGTTGTTTGCCTTGTTTGGTTTGTAATGTGTTTGTTCTGTTGAGTATAAGAAGGTTTTATATCTTATATTTGCATGATCCTTGAAAGACAATAAAGCATTTTTAATTTTTCATTCAGAGTTTATAAAACTCTGAAAGGATGTTTATTTGAAGTATTTTTCTCTATTATACAAGACTAACAATGATTTGATATCTATAAAAAAAAGCAAACAATAGCAGACAGGAATAATGCTATCATAGCTATTATCCTCACAGGGAGTAATTTTGTGAGCTGAATGTGTCTCAAGCTTCATCGCAGAGAGGAGTAGAAGAAAGAATTGATAAGACCGAGAGAGGACAAAGGCTTCCTTCCCGTCACTTCATCTCCTTATCTTTAACTTGTCATTTGTCATCTTGACTTTCTTTGTCTCCTGCTCCTCATCCCAAATAGGATGCTGAGATTGAGTCTGTACACAATTCAGGAAGTATATAAACCCTATTATGATAGATCGTTCCAGGGAGCACTCTTAAGACAGGTATCGAAAGCCATGGAAAAGACTCTTAACAACAAATATCCCCAGAATGTAAGATATTTATGCCATCTCCTTAATTGGTAGGAAAAGTCACACTGTGAGAAAGAGTATTTTCACCATGTAGATCCACAGAAACTTCTTAAAACATACTTTACTTGTAGTTTTAACAGGGGGAAGGAAGGGGGCTTATGCAACTTTTGGGGAGAGGGGAGCCTGGAAAGGGGGAAATCATATGAAATGTAAATTAAGAATATATAAAATAAAATAAAATAAAATAAAATAATAAAAGAAAAGAAATCAGAATATCTCAGGGACAAGGAATCCCCATAGTCGGAGGCCAGGGGAAAGACATTAAAAAACAAATCAGATTTCCATAATGGTGTGTGTGTGTGTGTGTGTGTGTGTGTGTGTGTGTGTGAGAGTGAAAAGTGTTCTCAAAGACTCCACTCAGACCATCATCCCAGAAGGTGTGAGTGTAAGTGAATACCATGCATCATTAGTAATAAGCATCATGGAGCTTTCCATAGTCCAATGAAGTCTGAGCAGGAAACTTAGAGTCTCAATAGCAAAGCAAGATAATCTTTTCATATAACTGAGCACAAGTCACCCAATCAGGGCCATTGCTGGACACAAAACAAGGACACAGTAAAATGATAAGTTCAATTTTCATCAGATTTCAATTTATGTAATTCAACTCTTAGCTTGAGGTTCTTGCTATCTACATGCCTTGGGACAGAATAGACTTCAAGTCTTCAGGACTGATGAATCAAGGATTGAGAACTCAGCACCCGCAGCATGTAAGAGACTCAAGCCTGACAGTCCGTCCTTTCTTCACCCACCTCTTTATAAAAATGGAGAGTTGCATAAGATCATCTCTAAGGTGTCTTCCAGTCCTGGAACTCTCAGCTTTTTTCTATGTTTCAATCATTTTTTGTCATACTATCTTTTAGAGGTCAGTACTTCTTAAGGTTATCCCAACCACACAGTTCTGAAAATAGGGGCTCGTCAAAACCACAGAATTAATCTAGCCATAAAAATAGACAGAGGTCAACATAGTATTGAGCCTAAAAGGAAAAAGTGAGGGAGGCTGTGATGAGAAAATTATACCTGACCTCACCTCGCTATTTCCTTTGGCTTTGGTTTTTATAGGATGCTATATTTCTGGAGGAACCATTCACATTTGCTGCAGGTAAATGCCTGCGTTCTGAATTTATTGAGACAGGCAGCGGAAGGTCAAGGTACAGGCCAAGGGTAACTAAAGCAGAGAAACACGGCATTTGAGAGTGATGGAGACAAATGCCAACTGTGGGCTCGGCGTGCACGGTGGGTGCAGAGGAGAGAAACACCTGCAGAAAAATAATGATGCGGAGAGAAAAGTTCTCAGTACCCCAGCTTTTAAAGTGGACCCTGCTTGCTTGAAATGTTTCTGAACTAAATGAGTCCTTAAATTTATAAGGCACTGTACATGGAAACTTAAAATCACTTAATTAATTTAAAGGGGAAAACATAGTTTTCTGTGATTTAAAAAAAAAAAAAAAAACAATCTCTTAACAGGAAATAAGAGGCTAGTTGATCTCTCCAGGGACATGTTTTCATTCCCCTAATATAATTCATCATTCTAACTTCCACTGGAATTCTTCCTCACATCCTTTTAAAAGTAGGCAAAAATAAACAAAAAAAAGTAGGCATACAAACAAAGCATTCACTTATAAAGCCTCTTTGCAATAGAGGTACACAACACAGATTAAAGAATTTGAGTATGTTTTCTTTCTATATAAGCACTGGAAGTGTAGATGACATTTAATCTGTAATAGAATATAAAATTATTTCTCCTGGTTTGTAAAGTTTTCAAAGCACATGGAAATAAGACACAGCTTTGACATGAAAGCTAAGTTAACCTTTGCATATGAGTTCATAATTCCAGTGTGGTGGTCTCAAAGATATCGGATACTTGGATATTAACTTGCTCAAGGAATGCAATGTAAAATGCATGCATGAATTTGGAGCCACCATCATAGAAAACACTAGCATCATTTTCTTTAAAGGTTTTCTTTTGAAAGAGTCACAGATTGGTATGCAATTACAAGAAACAGCAGAAAGAGCAGACATGTCATTTGTCCTAGTTTTTTCCAGTGGCTATGTGATTAATATTACAATATGAATATCCTTGATGCAATGGGTGGGACGTCTATAAACTAATTTTATGTGTTCCCGTGGGGTTTTTTTTTCTGTTTACATTTTTGTAGGCACAATTTTTTTGCAGCCTACTTTGAATAGGGGTTCAACTTCTCCTCTAGCCCACCACCAAACAGAGGTAGTAGAAGAGAAAAGTTATTAGGATATGGGGAAAGTGGATCTATTCAGCAGTAGTTCTTTGAGGGTGAGCTCCATCTATCCATCTTCTTGGGCAGCAATTCAGTCCTGTAGCACACACCAAATACAACTCAGCAGCTGCAGATCAGTCTTCAAGGCAGGAAGATCCTGGTGTGAGCCAGCAGCTACACAGTCCAGTTCATTCAGCAAACAGACACCAGGCAGCTGTAGTTCAACCCTGAAGAAGCTGCCAGGCTCACCAACCAGCCTAAGATGAGGCTGCAGAAATAGCAAGCTGCATCCGGAACCTCACAAGCAGTTCTTGGGCAAGTTTCTCTCAGTGTAGGTATTATCATAATTTGTGCTCAATAACACTATAAGGCAAACCAAAGTGTGCATGTCTTTAGCGAAGAATAGCAAGATAGAGCAAACCAAACCTAAGCTCAGTGCCAACTCCCACTGTCTGTGGGGTCATATTTATGCACCTGCATCAAGAGTCCTTTTATGTGTTCGCTATATCCAAACATCCTTTCACCTGTGTCTGCTTCAGGATAACAGTCCTTCATGTGTTTGCTTTAGCAAGACATCCGTTCACCTCTGTGCTCCAGCAGAACATCATCCGGCATAAGTACCTTTCCAAAAGAACTAGAAGTTTCCACTTCACATTTTTTAATTATCAAGAGTTTCATGTATAAATGAAGTGCGAACCAAACCCACTCCTACTTCCTCCATGATAACTTCTTAAATCTACCCACCACGTCCCTCCTGTCTGCATGTACTCTTCTTTAGACCTACAGAGTTCACATGTGTTACCAGGAACTATATAGTAGAAGGCCTGCCCATTGACTATGGATAACTGATCATGGAATGCAGCCAGAGGAAATTGACTTTTTTGTTGAAAATCTTTTTTGGGGATGACTAAGTCACTACATATGAACTCACAGTTGGTGTGACTGCATGCACTAGACATGCATGAGAGCAAGTGAACCAGAGTTTTTCCGAGGGTGGGAGAAGGGCTCATGAAGTTGTATCCCTTGCTGAGGAGTCATTGGCAATGGATGGCTAATAAAGGCGGGAGAGTGAATGTTTTAACTTTACATTCATGACATGAGTAATGTCAGCAGCATTTGATATTATATTGTCCCTGATAAGATTTATCACTTTCATAGACACAACACACATTATCAAAGCAAGAGTAAGAAGATATTAATAAAGGCTAAAAACCTATAAAAAGATAAATAAGACATAGAAACAACAAGAAAAGGAGATCTTGGATACCTTAGCCTTGTTTTCTTCCAAATATCACAGCTTAAAACAGTGATGTAGAAATTACTAATGTGTTTGAGGAATAATTTCAGTTAATAACAGTAGGAAAATGGAAAGAGAAAGATGCAGAAGGTGCGGAAAATAATACAATATTGTGTCGTCCTATTGTCACCACAAAGGACAACTGAGAAGATCCTGATGGAGATCAAGGAGGAGTTACAGAAAATACATTGCACTTTCCCAGCAATACAGCATAAAGAAGAGCATTGTCCTCTGGTCTCAGTACCTCCTTTCAGTGAGTTTAGCCACTAATGGTCCATGGGGCATATTTCTTACTCCTCCATATATGGTCAGAGAAAATGCCTGTCAGTTGCTCTACACAGCCTAGAATGCATCAGGGGAGGATTCTCAGGATCAAGAACTGTGGTCACCAATGCATGAGACACAAATCCGTCAAATCATTTTTAGGAAATTAAGTCACATGACAGAGACTGAGCCAAAAGTTGACAAAGCAGAAGTGAAAAGACATACAACACATTTCTTATGATCTGAGCTTTGCAAGTGAGACAGGTAAACTACTTCAGAGAATTAGAAAGCTCCCTTGGATAGGGATGCAGCAAAATTCTGTTTTTCACACTCAATAATTTAGGTCCCCTCTGATAATGACTTTTTTTACTGTTCCAAGTATTGAAGAACAGTTCAGAATTCTGGACTTGGTGTCCATGATTCTCCAGAGAAACAGAACAAAAGAGATGGAGACAAATAGATGAAAAGGAGAGACAGCTGAACAGATGCACAGATACACAAGTGTATAAGGAGATATGGAGCTAGAGTAATAAAATGACAAATGATTGAGAGAGAGAGAGAGAGAGAGAGAGAGAGAGAGAGAGAGAGAGAGAGAAAGATAGATCGATCGATCGATAGATAGATAGATACATACATACATACATACATACATACATAGATACATAGATACATAGATAATAGATAGATAGATGATAGATATTTAAATGGATAATAGATATTTAGATAGATAATAGATGATAGATAGATAAAAATTTAGATAGATAATAAGTGATAGAGAGATGATAGATGAAAGATATGATAGCAATAGATAGATATGATAGCTATAGAGATGATAGTAAATATATAGAGATAGATGATAGAAATAGATCACAGATAGATGACATATACATACATACATACATATGTACATATGTTCATTCCCAAAATTGTGGAAGTTAAATTGAAACTCTATTGATTCAACTTTGCAATCCATGATAGGTTAGACAACCAACTGAGGGAAACTTAGCCTTTTGTTTCCTTCATCACTTTTATTAAATGAGACTCGCCAACATTTCAGGTGGGTATCTGCTTTACTCAGTCCATCAATTTAAACAATAGTCTCACTCAAAAACCTCTTCACAGAGGCATCTGCAGTAACTTTAGGCAAAATATCTGTGAGTCCCACAAATGCCGATGGGTTGACATATAAAATTAATCATCAAGCTTATAAAATTTACTTCTGGAAGAGATTGGATAAACGAAACAAGGGAACACTGTATCCAGGATTAAATGGCGATGATAAGCACTCAAATTCTGAACCAAGAGGTCTGCCATGAATTCAAACCAGAATTGTATAGTTAGTGAGTTTCAGGCCAGGATGAGCCATATCATAAATAAATATATAAATAAATGATCAAACCAACAAATAGAAGTGAACCTGAACCTATTTACTTGAATGGAATCACATTAAAAAAAAGCTGATTTAAATAGCCAATGTACTAAAGAGAAACACACTAAGGGAATATCAAACTGTCTAAAAAAATTCATCTGTCATTGAAAATTTAAACAATGTAATTTCATGTTTTTACTTAGTAAACATTTTTTTTGATTTTTTTTATTGTATATATTCTATATTTACAATTCATTTCCCTTTTTCTGGTTCCCCACCCCCAAAGGTCCCACATGTCCTTTTCCCTCCCCCTGCTCCCGCATCCACCTCCTCCCACTTTACTGTTCTTGTACTCTCCCACAATGATGTTTTGGTCCATTCTAGCACCAGTGTCCACTCCTTTCTTCTTGTGAGACATCACTTGATATGTGATTTGTGTCTTTGGTGTTCCAAGCTTCTAGGCTAATATCCACTTATCAGTGACTGTATACCATGGGTATTCTTTTGAGACTGGGTCACCTCACTTAGTATGACATTCTCCAGCTCCATCCATTTCTCTAAGAATTTCATGAATTCATTGTTTCTAATAGCTGAATAGTACTCCATTGTGTATATATACCACATTTTTTGTATCCATTCCTCTGTTGAGGGACATCTGGGTTCTTTCCAGCTTCTGGCTATTATATATAAGGCTGCTATGAACATAGTGGAGCATGTATCCTTATTGCATGCTGGGGAATCTTCTGGGTATATTCCCAGGAGTGGTATGGCTGGGTCCGCCGGAAGTATCAAGCCCAGTTTTCTGAGGAACCGCCATACTGATTTCCAGAGTGGTTGTACCAGCTTGCATTCCCACCAGCAGTGGAGGAGTGTTCCTCTTTCTCCACATCCTCACCAACACCTGATGTCTTCTGAGTTTTTAATCTTAGCCATTCTGACTGGTGTGAGGTGAAATCTCAGGGTTGTTTTAATTTGCATTTCCCTAATGACTAGTGATGTTGAACATTTTTTAAGGTGTTTCTCAGCCATCTGAATTTCTTCAGGTGAAAAGTCTCTGTTTAGCTCTGTACCCCTTTTTTGGATAGGGTTATTTGGTTTTCTGGGGTCTAACCTCTTGAGTTCTTTGTATACATTGGAGATTAGCCCTCTGTCGGATGTGGGGTTGGTGAAGATTTTTTCCCAATTTGTTGGTTGCCGATTTATCCTTTTGACAGTGTCTTTTGCCTTACAGAAACTTTGTAGTTTTATGAGGTCCCATTTGTCTATTCTTGCTCTTAGAGCATAAGCAATTGGTGTTCTGTTCAGGAATTTTTCCCCTGAGCCAATGTCCTCAAGGGTCTTCCCCAGTTTCTTTTCTATTAGTTTTAGTGTGTCTGGTTTTATGTGGAGGTCTTTGATCCACTTGGAGTTGAGCTTAGTGCAAGGAGATAAGAGTGGATCAATTCTCATTCTTCTGCATGTTGACCTCCAGTTGAGCCAGCACCATCTGTTGAAAAGGCTATCTTTTTTCCACTGGATGTTTTCAGCTCCTTTGTCGAAGATCAATTGGCCATAGATGTGTGGGTTCAATTCTGGGTCTTCGATCCTATTCCATTGATCCGCTTCCCTGTCACTGAACCAATACCATGCAGTTTTTAATACCACTGCTCTGTAATATTGCTTGAGGTCCGGGATATTGATTCCCCCAGAAGTTCTTTTGCTGTTGATGATAGTTTTAGCTATCCTGGGTTTTTTGTTATTCCAGATGAATTTGAGAATTGCTCTTTCTAGCTCTATGAAGAACTGAGTTGGGATTTTGATGGGAATTGCATTGAATCTGTATATTGCTTTGGGCAAGATTGCCATTTTGACTATATTAGTCCTGCCAACCCACGAGCATGGAAGATTTTCCCATTTTCTGATGTCTTCTTCAATTTCCCTCTTCAGAGACCTGAAGTTTTGTCGTATAAATCTTTCACATGTTTGGTTAGTGTCACTCCAAGATACTTTATATCATTTGTGGCTATTGTGAAGGGTGTCATTTCCCTAATTTCTTTCTCGGCCTGCTTATCCTTCACGTATAGGAAGGCTACTGATTTACTTGAGTTGATTTTATAGCCAGCCACTTTGCTGAAGTTGTTTATCAGTTGCAGGAGTTCTCTGGTGGAGGTTTTTGGGTCACTTAAGTAAACTATCATATCATCTGCAAATAGTGATAGTTTGACTTCTTCCTTTCCGATTTGTATCCCTTTGACTTCCCTGTGTTGTCAAATTGCTCTAGCTAGTACCTCAAGTACTATATTGAAGAGATATGGCGAGAGGGGACAGCCTTGTCTAGTCCCTGATTTTAGAGGGATTGCTTTGAGTTTTTCTCCGTTTACCTTGATGTTGGCTACTGGTCTGCTGTATATTGCTTTTACTATGTTTAGATATGGGCCTTGAATTCCTGTTCTTTCTAGGACCTTTAGCATGAAAGGATGCTGAATTTTGTCAAATGCTTTTTCAGCATCCAATTGGATGACCATGTGGTTTTTTTCTTTGAGTTTGTTTACGTAGTGGATTACGTTGATGGATTTCCGTATATTGAACCATCCCTGCATCCCTGGGATGAAGCCAACTTGATCATGGTGAATGATCGTTTTGATGTGTTCTTGGATTCGGTTGGCAAGTATTTTGTTTAGTATTTTTGCATCGATATTCATAAGAGAAATTGGCCTGTAGTTCTCTTTCTTAGTTGGATCTTTGTGTGGTTTTGGTATCAGGGTAATTGTGGCTTCATAGAATGAGTTGGGTAGTGTTCCTTCTGTTTCTATTTTGTGGAATAATTTGAAGAGTATCGGTATCAGGACTTCTTTGAAGGTCTGATAGAATTCTGCACTAAAACCGTCTGGTCCTGTGCTCTTTTTGGTTGGAAGACTGTCTATGACCCCTTCTATTTCTTTGGGGGTTATGGGTCTGTTTAGACGATCTATTTGATCCTGGTTTAATTTTGGTATTTGGTAACTGTCGAGGAAATTGTCCATTTCCTCCAGATTCTCCAGTTGTGTTGAGTATAGGTTTTTGTAGTAGGATCTGATGATTTTTTGAATTTCCTCAGTTTCTGTTGTTATATCTCCCTTTTCATTTCTAATTTTGTTAATTTGAATACTGTCTCTGTGCCCTTTAGTAAGTCTGGCTAGGGGTTTATCTATCTTGTTGATCTTCTCAAAGAACCAGCTCCTGGTTTTGTTGATTCTTTGTATGTTTCTCTTTGTTTCAACTTGATTGATTTCAGCCCTGAGTTTGATGATTTCCTGTCTTCTACTCCTCCTGGGTGAAATTGCTTCTTTTTGTTCCAGAGCTTTCAAGTGCGCCATTAAGTTGCTAGTATATGCTCTCTCCTGTTTCTTTTTGGAGACACTCAGGGCTATGAGTTTTCCTCTAAGCACTGCTTTCATTGTGTCCCATAGATTTGGGTATGTTGTGCCTTCATTTTCATTAAGTTCTAAGAATTCTTTGATTTCTTTCTTTATTTCTTCCTGGACTAAGGTATCATTGAGTAGAATATTGTTCAGCCTCCAAGCGTATGGGGATTTTCTGTTGTTTTTGTTGCTATTGAAGAACACTCTTACTCCATGGTGATCTGATAAGAGGCATGGGATTGTTCGATCTTTTTATATTTGTTGAGATCTGTCTTGTGTCCAATTATATGGTCGATTTTGGAGAAGGTACCATGAGGGGCTGAGAAAAAGGTATAGTCTTTTGCTTTAGGGTGAAATGTTCTATATATATCTGTTAAATCCAATTGCTCCAAAGTTTCGATGAGTTTCTCCGTGTCTCTGTTTAGTTTCTGTTTTCCTAGTCGGTCCACCGTAGATAGTGGAGTATTGAGGTCCCCTACAATCATTGTGTTAGGTGCAATGTGTGCTTTGAGCTTTAGTAAGGTTTCTTTTACAAATGAGGGTGCCCTTACATTTGGAGCGTAGATGTTTAGAATTGTGAGTTCCTCTTGGTGGATTCTTCCTTTGACTAGCAGGAAGTGACCTTCTGTGTCTCTTTTGATGACTTTGGGTTGAAAGTCAATTTTATCTGATATTAAAATGGCTACTCCAGCTTGCTTCCTGTGACCATTTGCTTGCAAGATTGTCTTCCATCCTTTTACTCTAAGGTAGTGTTTGTCTTTGACTCTGAGGTGTGTTTCCTGTAAGCAGCAAAATGTAGGGTCCTGTTTCCGTATCCAGTCTGTTAGTCTATGTCTTTTTATTGGGGAGTTGAGTCCATTGATGTTAAGAGATATTAAGGAATAGAGATTATTACTTCCTGACATTTTTTATGTTATTTTTGTTTTTGAGTAGTTATCTTCCTTTGAGTTTGATGGAAGAAGTTTACTGTCTTGCTTTTTCTTGGGTGCCATTTCCTTCCTTGTGTTGGAGTTTTCCTCCTATTATCCTTTGTAGAGCTGGGTTAGTGGAAAGATATTGTGTAAATTTGGTCCTGTCATGGAATATTTTGATTTCTCCATCTATGTTGATTGAGAGTTTTGCTGGGTATAGTAGTCTTGGCTGACATTTGTTTTCTCTTAGGGTCTGCATGAGGTCTGCCCAGGATCTTCTAGCTTTCATGGTTTCTGGAGAGAAGTCCGGTGTGATTCTGATAGGTCTTCCTTTATATGTTACTTGGCCCTTTTCTCTTACTGCCTTTAATATTCTTTCTTTGTTTAGTACATTTGGGGTTTTGATTATTATGTGACGGGAGGTGTTTCTGTTCTGGTCCAGTCTGTTTGGAGTTCTGTAGGCTTCTTGTACATTCATGGGCATCTCTCTCTTTAAGTTAGGAAAGTTTTCTTCCATAATTTTGTTAAAGATATTTGCTGGCCCTTTAAGTTGTAGATCTTCACTCTCATCTATCCCTATAATCCTTAGGTTTGGTCTTCTCATTGTGTCCTGGATTTCCTGGATGTTTTGGGTTACAAGCCTTTTGGATTTTGCGTTTTCTTTGACTGTGGAGTCAATGGTTACTATGTTATCTTCAGCATCAGAGATTCTTATTTCTATCTCTTGTATTCTGTTGTTTATGTTTGCATCTACGACCCCTGATTTCTTCCCAAGGTTTTCTATCTCCAAGGTTGCCTCCTTTTGTGATTTCTTAGTTGTTTCTACCTCTGTGTTCAGATCTTGGATGGTTTTGCTCAGTTCCATCATTTGTTTGTTTGTTTTTTCATGTAATTCTGTAATATATTTTTGTGCTCCCTCTTTCATGACTTCTGCCTGTTGTTTCAAGTTCTCCTGCATTTCTTTAACTGATTTTCTCACTTCCTCTTTATTGGTTTCTGTCTGATGGCCCATATTCTCCTGGAGTTCTTTAAGTGTTTTTTGTGTTTGGATTGTAAGAGCTTCTACTCTATTGATGTTCCCATGCATTTCTTTAAGAGATTTGTTTATGTCTTTTTTGTGTTCCTCTAGGAGCATCATGACCTGTGCTTTTATATCTAACTCTTGTTTTTCTGGTGTGCTGGGGTATCCTGGACTTGCTGTGGTTGGCGAATTGGGTTCAGATGGTGCCATATTGCCTTGATTTCTGTTAATAACGTTCCTACGTTTGCCTTTTGCCATCTCTTTATCTCTGGCGTTAGTTGATCTTATTGTAGATGGCGCCCTGCTGAAAGCACAGCACGCCTGTCCCCAGGAGACAGATCCCTTCTGGCAGCTTGTCTGTGCTGGACTATGCTCGCTCTGAGTCCAGGTCCCTGACTCCAGCTGCTAGAGTTCCGAGCTGTGCCACGAGGCGGCCCGGTGGCCCCTCGCTGCTAGTCCGCTCAGAGAGCTGGTCCCGGCCGGTAGTCTGCACCCGCAGCTGAGCTTTCTGTGCCTGGATCTCCTGCAGAGCTAAGCTAAGCTATAACTCTGGCCACGCACCTGATTCCAGCCGCTCACTGCGTCCAGTGTGCCCGCTGTTTGCGCGTGGGGGTCTGGGGCAAGATGGCTGCCCCTGCTGAAAGCACCGAGTGGCCACTTAGTAAACATTTATTGAGATATGAAACATAATAGCTATTCAACTAAAGAAAATAAAATTTAAAACAATTTATTGTGGATAAAATATTTTAAGTCTTCCTATAAAATTTACCAGAAAATATAATCTAATAATGGCCTGAATTAAGTACTATGACATCACATGAGGGAATGGCTGTCTGTATATAAGTTACTGAAACCAATTCAATAGGGGATTTACACTAAAATGGCTTCTTAAAATACCTGGGTATTTGTGTCCCTGATATGCAGACTATAAATAGGATTGTTCACAGATGTTCTATCAATGATTTAAAGACTTTGGAATAAAGTGAATCATTGTGGAGTATTTTTTTAATTATTTCCCAGATGACTTAGCTTACTTCCTGTTGCCATGGTAAAATTGAGCAGACACAAGTCAGGGAGTAAAGGGCTGGTTTGGCTTACAGGATACAATCTATCATTCATTTCAACCAAGCAAAGAACTCCCAGGAGCTTAAACCAGGAACTGAGGCAGACCACTCCAGAAGAACACTGCTTACTGGCTTGTGTCTTACGTCTTGCTCAAGGTGCTTATAGGACCACATCCCCAAGAGTGGCATTGTCCACAGTGGGCAAGGCCTTTCCACATCAATGGCCTACAGACCAATCTGATAGTAATTCCTGAATGGATTTCCCAATCACCGGTGCTTCTTATTCATGTCAAATTGGACTTCTTTTGTTTTTGAATTGATTAAGTTTACTCATGGACAATTTCCATCTTATTGATGGTGTTTTCTGTTTATTTTCATTAGCCCCCTTGCTCATATACTCCTGCCTTGTCCATCCCTTTCCCTCCTTCCTACAGGACTCTTTCCTCATGAGTGTCTTTCCCTTTGTCTTGTGGCCCACTGATTTTAACTGGGTCCATCTGCCACAGGCTTTGAACTACCTATAGGAAGGTGGTAGACAAATCATTGAGCACACAACCAAAGACAATGATCAGCCTTGCTTCAGAGTCCTTTTAGCAGGTAACAGCACAGCAGTGCAGGGGAGGGCCTCATGATCCCCTCTCTGACTCATGATTGGCTATATTCACAGGCTGGTCTTATGTAGCTCCAGTGTAGACACATACAGCTGATGAGACTTTGTTTGCAAACAGACAGTTCAAGTGTGGGAGAAAGCTTTCCTCCTCCACCCCCTCTTCCATATGTTCCTTGTGTTTTACAGTGTGTCATACAAATTTCCTGGTTAGGGCTCAGACTGTAACAGACACTTATCTTAAAGATATCAAGCAGCCATCAACCACTGCATTCACTGTCACTCACTGCAAAGAAAATCTGACCTCATTGAGGATGGGCCTTTTTTTTCATATGGGTATAAACATAGATATTTAAAATACAGTTCAATGCCATGTCGTTTTAGCTAGACAAGAGTAGTGCGCATCTCCACCCGGCTACACCTCACACACATGGAAGGCCCTATGACCACCTTGTCCACTAGCCACGTGTCTTTTAACCAGCTATTTAGGCATGGTTTCTGGACTGTAGGATCCCACTCAAATCTAATCAGAGAACAGTTGGTTACCTCTTTGCCAGTCATGTAATTATTGCACCAGTGGGCATGTCTTGCCTGGATATTTAACACTGCAGTTTGTAGGGTTCACAATTTAGAAAACCATTGGTTGATTCCTTTTTTTTAATTTAAATTTTTATTTTCTATAGTCTATGTTTACATTCCAAAGGTTTTCCCCTTTCCCAGTTCCCCACCACCAAATGTCCCATAATTCCTCTCCCCCCCAACTATTTCCCAATCATCCCCCCCCACAATTTCTCTGTTCTGGGTCTACAAAACTGGATCCCATCTTTTCAGGCCCAGGGTCCTCTCCTTTCTTCTTCTTAGGAATCATTTAACTTGCTAATTGTGCCTTGAGTATTTAGGGCTTCTGGGCTCATTAATATCCACTTATCAGTGATTGCATTTCATGTGTATTCTTTTCTGATTGGGTTAACTCACTTAGGATGATATTTTCCAGATCTAACCATTTACCTACAAATTGCATGAATTCATTATTTTTAATTGCTGAGTAGTATTCCATTGTATAAATATACCACATTTTCTGTATCCATTCCTCCTTTGAGAGATATTTGGGCTCCTTCCAATTTCTGGCTATTATAAACAAGGCTGCTATAAACATAGTAGAGCATGTGTCTTTATTGTATGCAGGGGAATCCTCTGGGTATATGCCCAGGAGTGGTATGACAGGGTCCTCTGGAAGTGACATGCCCAATTTTCTGAGGAACCACCAAACTGATTTCCAGAGCGGTTTTACCATTTTGCAATCCCACCAACACTGGAGGAGTGTTCCTCTTTCTCCACATCCTCGCCAGCACTTGTTGTTTCTTGAGTTTTTAATCTTAGCCATTCTGACTGGTGTGAGGTGGAATCTCAGGGTTGTTTTGATTTGCATTTCCCTGATGACTAATGATGTTGAACATCTCTTAAGGTGTTTCTTGGCCATCCGAATTTCTTCTGTTGAAAATTCTTTGTTTAGCTCTGTACCCCATTTTTTGATAGGGTTATGGGCAGGATGCCTTTAGTTCAGGTCTTCCTCGAGTTTCTCAGTACCTTGAAGCAATGTGTGTGAGATATTCAGGACTGGGTCTTACAATCCCATTCTCATGAACAACTTAGATGAATGCTTACAGATGTTTAGGCTGCATTGTTTAGCGAGTTTACAGGGCACACCTCACCAACAAGTCATATGGAAGTACCATGCTTAGCACAGGGATTTTTTTAAACAATGGCGTTTAAGGGGGAAAAGATTGCAAACTTTGGACGTTTGACTTCCAGCACAGGAAAATAAAATGTTTGCATTGTTCTACGTCATCAAGTTTGTGGATATTTGTAAGGAGATCAGTAGCAAACTACTACAACCCCTTACAAATTCCATTTTGGACCAAAACTTAAAACATCATGTAGCAAAAACAAATAAGTGTAGTTTCCTATCTGTTTGTCATTAAAAGGTTGAATATCATTCTTCATTGTTAAGTGAGACTTGGTGAGCCTTCTGATTTCTAGGATTATAAAAATCAGAACACATGAACCAGTCATCCCCCCACAAAAGGCTTGATGTACAAACATTGTTTTCTGTTCAGTGATATTTTAGAACCCTACTTAAGTTTTTCTGTCTGGGAAGCTAAAGGTGTGCTACATTGGCCTATGTCTTGATCTAGAGTGTTTGCAGAGGACGTTCATGTATTGTCAGGAATTTTGTTGGGTTTCATTGTTGGTTTGCCCTTTGTGACATATTAAGAAAAGGCCATTTCCTCAAGCGTCAGGGATGGATGGTTTGCATTTATTATTACATGTCCTCTCCTAACTGTACCAGGATCTATAGAGGTCGACAAGACCACAACAACCAGAAGAGGCGTGAACACGGTCCTGTCAATGAAGCTCACCATATGCATCCTACGTTTAAATTACAGCTTCCACGTGCTGGGCCTAGACTGGTTTTCAGTTTCCCTTAGTGGGCACCAAAGAGACAGTTTCATTGGGTAAGAAAAATAAAACAAAACAAACAAATAAACATCACTTGCTGCAAAATACTAAACAAAGTACTTGCCAACCGAATCCAAGAACACATCAAAACGATCATTCACCATGATCAAGTTGGCTTCATCCCATGGATGCAGGGATGGTTCAATATACGGAAATCCATCAACATAATCCACTACGTAAACAAACTCAAAGAAAAAAACCACATGGTCATCTCATTGGATGCTGAAAAAGCATTCGACAAAATTCAGCATCCTTTCATGCTAAAGGTCTTAGAAAGAGCAGGAATTCAAGACCCATATCTAAACATAGTAAAAGCAATATACAGCAGACCAGTAGCCAACATCAAGGTAAACGGAAAAAAAAACTCGAAGCAATCCCACTAAAATCAGGGACTAGACAAGGCTGCCCCCTCTCACCATATCTCTTCAATATAGTACTTGAGGTACTAGCTAGAGCAATTCGACAACAGAGAGAAGTCAAAGGGATACAAATCGGAAAGGAAGAAGTCAAACTATCACTATTTGCAGATGATATGATAGTATACTTAAGTGACCCAAAAACCTCCACCAGAGAACTCCTGCAACTGATAAACAACTTCAGCAAAGTGGCTGGCTATAAAATCAACTCAAGCAAATCAGTAGCCTTCCTATACGCAAAGGATAAGCAGGCCGAGAAAGAAATTAGGGAAATGACACTCTTCACAATAGCCACAAATGATATAAAGTTATCTTAGAGTGACGCTAACCAAACATGTGAAAGATTTATATGACAAAAACTTCAGGTCTCTGAAGAGGGAAATTGAAGAAGACATCAGAAAATGGGAAAATCTTCCATGCTTGTGGGTTGGCAGGACTAATATAGTCAAAATGGCAATCTTGCCCAAAGCAATATACAGATTCAACTCAACGCAATCCCCATCAAAATCCCAACTCAGTTCTTCATAGAGTTAGAAAGAGCAATTCTCAAATTCATCTGGAATAACAAAAAACCCAGGATAGCTAAAACTATCATCAACAGCAAAAGAACTTCTGGGGGAATCAATATCCCGGAATTCAAGCAATATTACAGAGCAGTAGTATTAAAAACTGCATGGTATTGGTTCAGTGGCAGGGAGGCAGATCAATGGAATAGGATCAAAGACCCAGAATTGAACCCACACATCTATGGCCAATTGATCTTCGACAAAGGAGCTGAAAACATCCAGTGGAAAAAAGATAGCCTTTTCAACAGATGGTGCTGGCTCAACTGGAGGTCAACATGCAGAAGAATGAGAATTGATCCACTCTTATCTCCTTGCACTAAGCTCAACTCCAAGTGGATCAAGGACCTCCACATAAAACCAAACACACTAAAACTAATAGAAAAGAAACTGGGGAAGATCCTTGAGGACGTTGCCTCAGGGGAAAAATTCCTGAACAGAACACCAATTGCTTATGCTCTAAGAGTAAGAATAGACAAATGGGACCTCATAAAATTACAAAGTTTCTATAAGGCAAAAGACACTGTCAAAAGGACAAATCGGCAACCAACAAATTGGGAAAAAATCTTCACCAACCCCACATCCGACAGAGGGCTAATTTCCAATGTATACAAAGAACTCAAGAGGATAGACCCCAGAAAACCAAATAACCCTATCCAAAAATGGGGTACAGAGCTAAACAGAGATTTTCACCTGAAGAAATTCGGATGGCTGAGAAACACCTTAAAAAATATTCAACATCATTAGTCATTAGGGAAATGCAAATTTAAACAACCCTGAGATTTCACCTCACACCAGTCAGAATGGCTAAGATTAAAAACTCAGAAGGCATCAGGTGTTGGCGAGGATGTGGAGAAAGAGGAACACTCCTCCACTGCTGGTGGGAATGCAAGCTGGTACAACCACTCTGGAAATCAGTATGGCGGTTCCTCAGAAAACTGCACCTGATACTTCTGGAGGACCCAGCCATACCACTCCTAGGAATATACCCAGAAGATTCCCCAGCATGCAATAAGGATACATGCTCCACTATGTTCATAGCAGCCTTATATATAATAGCCAAAAGCTGGAAAGAACCCAGATGTCCCTCAACAGAGGAATGGATACAAAAAAATGTGGTATATATACACAATGGAGTACTATTCAGCCATTAGAAACAATGAATTCATGAAATTCTTAGAGAAATGGATGGAGCTGGAGAACGTCATACTAAGTGAGGTGACCCAGTCTCAAAAGAATACCCATGGTATACAGTCACTGATAAGTGGATATTAGCCTAGAAGCTTGGAACACCAAAGACATAAATCACATATCAAGTGATGTCTCACAAGAAGAAAGGAGTGGACACTGGTGCTAGAATGGACCAAAACATCATTGTGGAGGAGTACAAGAACAGTGAGGTGGGAGGGGGTGGATGAGGGAGCAGGGGGAGGGAAAAGGGCATGTGGGACCTTTAGGGGTGGGGAATCAGAAAAAGGGAAATGAATTGTAAATATAGAATATATCCAATAAAAAAAATCACTTGCTGTCTGAGTTTAAATTCCTAGCACTCATGTACAAAAGCTGTATGTGGCTGAGTACATACCTGCAAACCCAACCCTGTACTAGGTGAATACAGGAGAATGAATAGGGCTTGCTGGCTCCAGGCTCAGTGAGAAATACGTCTCACAGAAATAAAGACAAAGGGTAGAGAAAAGAGACAGCAAGATATTCCATTAATCTGGCCTTTATTCATGGAAGGCTCCAGGTTCAGGCACACACATGTGTATACACATTCATGTACACCAACACACACACATACACACACACACACAGACATGCACTCATACACAGGCACACACATACACACACATGTACTCACACACAGGCACACACACATGGACTCACACATAGGTACATACACATACACACACACACTCACACACACACCAATACACACAAAGCAGACATACACCACTTCCCCCTAGCATATTTTGACTTTACCTTATGTCTGTTACTTCTACCCATGCTAGAAAGTAGCGTACCACATGTTTATATCGGACACTGATATACCCATGGATAGTAAGAGCAGAATTAGTGAATGGATTTATTAATATGATGCAGGTATCATGGCTGCACACGATGCCTGCAAACCCAGCACTGTACTGGTAAACACAGGAGAATGACTAGGGCTTGCTGGCTCCAGGTTCAGAGAGAGATACATTTTCTCACTGAATGGGTCCAGATCAGGTCCAGGACAAGTAGTTCATATGATGCTCCTGCATTATGCCTCAGTTTACGATGTGTAAATGTGAGTTGTTAGTCTTTTGAATTTAGAAGAGCAAGATGGTGGTGAATAAACATTCTCTAATCTTGTTTCTTTACTGTACAGAAACGATGATCCCTGCTTCCTCTCAGAGGTAGAATATACACACTGTCCCTAACAGCTGCCTGAGAGAGTCTCTCTGTATGTGCTGGCTCACATACCTGCTATGGAATTCTGTGCACTAAAGACCTTTTCTATTATATAGTCAGGTGAGGGAAACTTGCCTCAGAGTACCCTAAAGGGAATGCTCTAACCAATACAGAAATTGTTCAGGACTATGTCAGGCTAACCCAATTTCTGAAAAATCTGAAACATCATATATAACTTTAATTTTTTTCAAACTTTATTTTTAATAGTGGTTCTTAAATGCTTTAACCCCCCTTTTAGCCCACTGCCCACCAGAGGTAGTGTGAAAGAGAGGATACAGGGGAAGTGGACCTATTTAGAAAGGTACCCCGGAGCAACTCCCATCTGTGTCACCTGGAAATCATCAGTTCTATTCACAGGTCAGTAGCAGCAGGTAGATCTACCTCAAACACTCTATGGATACACCAGCAGTCTAGTTCGATAGAACTGGGATAGCAAACACAAATCAGCAACTGTAGTAGCACTACCTAGCAAAGACATTCAGGTCTCAGCCTCAGCTCCAGTCAGCAGGAGGAACCAGCAGGAACACCAGGAGAAGTTCTTGACTGTGCTTATCTCAGAGAATCAAAGATCAGGGAAAACTTGAGACCCACAATCATTGCACAGATAGCTCAATAAGCAAGCCTAGCTCTATCTCAGTCACTCTGTCGAGCCCTATTTATACCCTCAAACATCCTGTGTCCTCCATGTGTCTTGCCATAGCACAAGTCTTGCCTTAGCATGTGTATGATTGGATAATCAGTCTGAGTCCTCAGAATCCCAACTAATGGGACTCAACCACACAATGTAAGGCAGAACAATTTATGTATGTTATTAGCAAAGAATATTTTATCATGTGTATGTGTACTTTCACATGTTCACCTTAGCAGAACATCCCATTGCCAGTGTCTGTTTCAGTAAAATGTTCCTTCAGGAGTCTTCCTTAGTCTTTCATCTGTGTCCACCTCAGAAAAACACTCCTTCATGCGTTTGCCCCACCAAAACACCGTCCAACAAAGGATGCTCCAAAGAACCCTTAAAGTTTCCACTTCAATCATCCAAAGGGAGAAAATGATGCAGACATGTAAATACAGAGATAATTAAAAAAATATTCCTGGCAAGGCAATGCATAAAATGCTGAAGCCAAGATGAATTGTTTAGTTATTGGCAAGAGCTTAAGTTGTGGAATTAAAGCTGAGTCACCATGAGGTTGCAACACTAGAGAAGAAGAAGCTTCAGCAGTGTCTTCTGAAGCTACCTTGAGTTACAGGTCTCTGCTGTAACAATGCCTCTCTGTTCTATATGCCAGCCAAGTTGATCTTCTTCACACCCTATTGAGCCACTGATACAATCCCTGCCCCCAATCATTTTTATTAACACATTGGAATCATAGAGCATAAGCTTAATAGTGTATTTTGTTATCTTATAATAATTGAAACTGACTGCTATCTCGCTACTATTTTTCTAGGTAGTTGAAATATTCTGCCTCACATTATCCCATACTCCACACATGAGATGTTTTTGGGTTCCACACACTGAAGACAGAATGACTTTTG
The DNA here is from genome assembly GCA_964023405.1 of Apodemus agrarius. Lineage (NCBI taxonomy): Eukaryota > Metazoa > Chordata > Mammalia > Rodentia > Muridae > Apodemus > Apodemus agrarius. Next base: position 9,958,465 of record OZ030020.1, on the reverse strand, counting down.
ACAGTATATATGTATAGGGAGGACGATAGAATAGAAACACCTTCACTGCCTTCTACATACATGTATACATGTATAAATGCACATATGAATATGCATGTGTGTCTACACATTTACATACATGTCCATCCAAACAATAGCATCAAGTTGAATCACAAGACCTGTTCTTCTTCCTTGGCACCTTCTAAGTCTCAGGCTGATTGGCATCATATATTCTTAGATCTCTGGGAGTCATTCTGTCATTATGGAATTTCTACCTCATTGAGGCTGTACGTTGGAGAGGGAAGGAAACATTATTTATGTGTTTTTCACTGAAAAAACATATCAACACATTAGGCTGATCCTTTGCCTTTATCCTGAATTTCATGTCCTTTCTGGGATGGGGAGTTCTTAGGCAGAATTCAGCATCTCTCCATATTTCCACCTTGGTCTACTGAAACTTTTACCCTACCAGTTTAGGCTTATTTCTTCAATTTAGCACCAAAAAGACACTAAGAAAATATATTAACCCCATAAAGTCATCCCTGAGTCTTCTTCCTCTTATTGAAAACTAATTGCAGATAAAAAATAAGCTGTGTATTCCCTCCTATGTTACTCTAAAGATACAATGTTGCTTTCGTGGAAGAAACAGACATGGGTCACAGGGCAATACAGTAAAGAAAACTTTATGAATAATTCAAGATAACGGATTGAAACAGCCACATTAATTATGGAAGCTACAGAACCAGAACAATATGAACTTTTCAGTACAAAATGTTCCCCATCAACCTCACTGGGAAGGAGTTTCTCCTGTGAAACTTAATAAAATTTTCAGCACCCCGTGGATACATGGATAGAAATGTGGATCTCCTTGTAAGGCTTCTAGACTTGAATCATTAAATAAACATACTTAACTCAGAAAACGTTAAACGATAATCATTTTTCCATCCAAAATGAGGTTTTTCATGAGAATAGAAAACAACCACAATGTTGTTCTCTTCTTTGTTTGTAAGCCATTCCAATATTTTCTTGGGTAGTAGAAATCTCATGACCTAAACTCTGAGAAATAATAACAACAACTACACATAAAAATGCATTGTTATATTCTGTTTTTACGGAAAATTTACTAGAAACTTTGAGTCTTTTATTTTTATTTATTTTTTAATATTTTATTGGATATTTTATTTACTTATGTTTCAAATGTTATCCCCTTTGCCAATTCCCACACACACAAAGAAACCCCTATCCATTCCCCCTCCCCCTGCTTCTATGTTGAATAGATGTGGAGAGAGTGGGAAGCCTTGTCTAGTCCCTGATTTTAGTGGGATTGCTTCGAGTTTCTCTCCAGTTAGTGTGATATTGGCTACTGGTCTGCTGTATATTGCTTTTAGTATGTTTAGGTATGAGCCTTGAACTCCTGATCTTTCCAAGACTTTTAACATAAAGGGATGCTGAATTTGTCAAATGCTTTTTCAGCATTGAACGAAATGATCATGTGTTTTTTTTCCTTTGAGTCTGTTTATGCAATGGATTACATTGATGGAATTTTGTATATTGAATCATCCCTGCATCCCTGGAATGAAGACTACTTGATCACAGTGAATGATCATTTTGATGTGTTCTTGGATTTGGTTGGCAAGAATTTTATTATTTTTGCATCAATGTTCATAAGGGAAATTGGTCTGAAGTTCTCTTTCTTTTTGGTCTTTGTGTGCTTTAGGTAAAAGTGTAATTGTGGCTTCATAGAATGAATTGGTTACTGTTCCTTCTGTTTCCATTTTGTGGAAGAATTTGAAGAGTATTGGTATTAGGTCTTCTTTGAGGGTCTGATAGAACTCTCCACTAAATCTATCTGGTCCTGGACTTTTTTTGGTTGGGAGACTATTAATGACTGCTTCTATTTCTTTAGGGTTTATGGGACTGTTTAGATGGTTTATATGATCCTGTTTTAACACCAGCACCTGGTATGTGCCTAGAAAATTGTCCATTTCATCCAGATTTTCCAATTTTGTTGAATATAAGTTTTTGTAGTAAGATCTGATGATTTTTTGAATTTGTTATGTCTCCCTTTTCATTTCTGATTTTATTAATTTGGGTGCTGTCTCTGTGCCCTCTGGTTAGTGTGGCTAAGGGTTCATCTATCTTGATTTTCTCAAAGAATCAGCTCCAATTTTGTTGATTCTTTGTATAGTTCTTTTTGTTTCTATTTGGTTGATTTCAGCCCTGAATTTGATTATTTCCTGCCATCCACTCCTCTTGGGGTATATTTGCTTCTTTTGTTATAGATTTTTCAGATGTGCTGTCAAACTGCTAGTGTAAGCTCTCTCCAGTTTCTTTTAGGAGGCACTCAGAGCTGTGAGTTTCCTCTTAGCACTGATTTCATTGTGTCCCATAAGTTTTGGTATGATGTGTCTTTATTTTCTTTAAATTCTATAAAGTCTTTCATTTCTGTCTTCATTTCTTCCTTGACCAAGTTATCATTGAGTATAGAATTGTTCAGCTTCCATGTGTATGTGGATTTTCCATTGTTTTTATTGGTATTTAATATCAGCCTTAGTCTGAGGTGAACTGATAGGGTGCCTGAGATTATTTCAATCTCCTTGTATCTGTTGAGGCCTGTTTTGTGACCAATTATATGTTCAATTTTGGAGAAGGTACCATGAGGTGAGTCCTTTTTAAAGTACTGAATAATTTCTATAATTGTTATAAAGAGAAGATTGTACCAAGGAGTACAAAAATAATGCACAGGATTCATGCTGTAGTTACTGAGTAGCTGCTAAAGTCACAATAACTTCCAAAGATGAACGATTAGTCTTCTGCTGGTAGGTACACTGTATGGAAACTTGTCTCAACATGTCTGAATTTCTGTGAACCGTTTCAGGGGACTTTGGTTGACTGAATGCATAATCTGCAGTGAGGGGCTGATTACTGCTTAAGAAGCATTTATTTTGATAGACTCTTTTATGCTTGGCTTTTCAAGTAATAGCTTTTTATTAAAAGCAAATGTTTCATATCATCTTTTCTTATATCTATCAGTAACATAACTTTAGCACTGCTTACTTTATATTCTAAGGAGACATTCGGTTTCTCAAAGGTCCTTGTGATTCCTCCTGCTCACCTTGCAACCATAATGAGAACTTAAACAATTCATCAAACTCTGACATGCAACCTAAGTCCAGAAAGGAAGCCATGTTTTAAACAACAAAGTTTAAGAGGAAGAAAGCAGCAAAGTTTACTCCTCTGTGGATTTGCTGTAGGGCATCATTTCAGCAATTTTTCTATCAATTACATAAAAATATTTTTAAGTCCAATAACTACAATGATAATATGTTTAGATGTAGTTATAATTTGCACTTTTCATATTACCTATGCTGACATTAATGAAAGAACTAATTTTTTATTACAATTATATATTATACTATAAATTATTTTATAAGTATAAAATGTGGTTATTTAAAATATATAATGTGTGATTATGGTATAACTGTTTCTTTAAACTCAAAATGTTATCTAGTTCTTGGAAACAAGTAACTCAATGTAATAGGTGTTGGTGAATATAATTACAACAAAAGGAGAAAGGTACGGAAGAGGAAGTGAGTAAAAACAAGAATAAGGAAGAGATTTTCCTTTTTTTTTTCTTTTTTTTTATTGTATATATTCTATATTTACAATTCATTTCCCTTTTTCTGGTTCCCCACCCCCAAAGGTCCCACATGTCCTTTTCCCTCCCCCTGCTCCTGCATCCACCCCCTCCCACTTTACTGTTCTTGTACTCTCCCACAATGATGTTTTGGTCCATTCTAGCACCAGTGTCCACTCCTTTCTTCTTGTGAGACATCACTTGATATGTGATTTGTGTCTTTGGTGTTCCAAGCTTCTAGGCTAATATCCACTTATCAGTGACTGTATACCATGGGTATTCTTTTGAGACTGGGTCACTTCACTTAGTATGACGTTCTCCAGCTCCATCCATTTCTCTAAGAATTTCATGAATTCATTGTTTCTAATGGCTGAATAGTACTCCATTGTGTATATATACCACATTTTTTGTATCCATTCCTCTGTTGAGGGACATCTGGGTTCTTTCCAGCTTCTGGCTATTATATATAAGGCTGCTATGAACATAGTGGAGCATGTATCCTTATTGCATGCTGGGGAATCTTCTGGGTATATTCCCAGGAGTGGTATGGCTGGGTCCTCCGGAGATTTTCCTTTTGTTCCTTAATACATATACTTTTTTTCTTTTAGTATATTTCCTTCTTAATAGTGGTTAGCATAATACTACATTTTTCCTCTTGCATTCTCTATCTTTCTCTCTATGTGTTTGTGTGTGTGTGTGTGTGTGTGTGTGCGTGCGTGCGTGTGTGTGTGTGTGTGTGTGTGTGTGTGCGCGCGCGCGCGCGCGCATTTGGGCATGTGTGTATGATATTTCTGTGTATTATTGTGTTAGATACAAAAATGAAAGGAAAAACTAGGGGGAGAACAAAATTAAGGAGAGAAAAGTTTAACCTCCACATTGGATGTTCCAAGACTGGGAACATTTTTTTTTTTTTTTTTTTTTAATTTTATTTTCTATATTCTATGTTTACATTCCAAAGGCTTTCCCCTTTCCCAGTTCCCACCCACCATAGTTCCCATAGTTCCTCTCCCCCCCATCTGTTCCCCAATAATTCCCCCTCCCCCCTCGGTTTCTTTACTAAACTGGAAGCAATCTTTACAGGCCCAGGGTCCTCTCCTTTCTTCTTCTTGGGAATCATTTGACTTGCTATTTGTGTCTTGAGTATTTAGGGCTTCTGGGCTCATTAATATCCACTTATCAGTGATTGCATTTCAGGTGCATTCTTTTGTGATTGGGTTAATTCACTCAGGATGATATTTTCCAGGTCTAACCATTTACCTACAAATTGCATGAATTCATTATTTTTAATTGCTGTGTAGTATTCCATTGTATAAATATACCACATTTTCTGTATCCATTCCTCCTTTGAGGGATATTTGGGCTGCTTCCAATTTCTGGCTATTATAAACAAGGCTGCTATAAACATAGTGGAGCATGTGTCCTTATTGCATGCAGGGGAATCCTCTGGGTATATGCCCAGGAGTGGTATGCCAGGGTCCTCTGGAAGTAACATGCCCAATTTTCTGAGGAACCGCCAAACTGATTTCCAGAGCGGTTTTACCATTTTGCAATCCCACCAACAGTGGAGGAGTGTTCCTCTTTCTCCACATCCTCGCCAGCACTTGTTGTCTCTTGAGTTTTTAATCTTAGCCATTCTGACTGGTGTGAGGTGGAATCTCAGGGTTGTTTTGATTTGCATTTCCCTGATGACTAATGATGTTGAACATCTTTTAAGGTGTTTCTCGGCCATCCGAATTTCTTCTGGTGAGAATTCTTTGTTTAGCTCTGTGCCCCATTTTTTGATAGGGTTATTTGGTTCTTTGCGGTCTAACTTCTTGAGTTCTTTGTATATATTGGATATTAGCCCTCTGTCGGATGTGGGGTTGGTGAAGATCTTTTCCCACTTTGTTGGTTGCCGTTTTGTCCTTCTGACAGTGTCCTTTGCTTTGCAGAAACTTTGTAATTTTATGAGGTCCCATTTGTCGATTCTTGATCTTAGAGCATAAGCTATTGGTGTTCTGTTCAGGAACTTTTCCCCTGTGCCCAAGTCCTCCAGGGTCTTCCCAAGTTTCTTTTCTAATAGTTTCAGTGTGTCTGGTTTTATGTGGAGGTCCTTGATCCACTTGGAGTTGATCTTAGTACAAGGAGATAAGAGTGGGTCAATTCGCATTCTTCTGCATGTTGACCTCCAGTTGAACCAGCACCATTTGTTGAAAAGGCTATCTTTTTTCCACCGGATGGTTGTGGCTCCTTTATCAAAGATCAAGTGACCATAAGTCTGTGGGTTAATTTCTGGGTCTTCAATCCTATTCCATTGATCTACCTGCCTGTTGCTGTACCAATACCATGCAGTTTTTAACACAATTGCTCTGTAGTACTGCTTGAGGTCAGGGATATTGATTCCCCCAGAAGTCCTTTTATTGTTGAGAATAGTTTTAGCTATCCTGGGTTTTTTGTTGCTCCAGATGAATTTGAGAATTGCTCTTTCTAGATCTATGAAGAATTGATTTGGAACATTTAAAGGACTTTTTTCATGTTTTATCTCCTCAGGTGTTATGATCTGGCATCAGATCTTCAGATGGCCCCAGTGCATGGAGGCTCTATGGTGCACAAGAAAGAGCACTTTTATTTATTGTTTGAAAGCTCACTAATGTGTATTATAATTTTATCTAATCTACTTTGTTACCTTCTCATATATCACACATGTTTCAGTGTGGATCCTACACAATTCACAGACTTCGAATTTGAGGCACTTAGCACAGAGGCACAAGATCAGCAGATAACCCAGGAAACAACTTGCACTTTCCATGAGAATGAAGGGAAATATGTATATGCTGTATTCACGGTGCAGGCCATGGGGGTGGCAAAGGCAATCACATCCAAAAGCCAAAGCAAGCAAAACTGATCGTTGTGTGATGGCTGAAACAAATTTTTATACAATTATATCTTAACATGGAGAAGTTTGTTGTAAATACTTTCATAGTCTCTATATCAATATCTGTATGCAGTCAGCAAGGTTACACTTTGATCAGAGAGTTTGTTCAGTTAGTAGTTAATTGAAACATTATTTTACATTTGCCTATTTGACTTTTCTGGTAGCACAATAGATTCATCAGAACATTCTTGTATGTACATGTTAATGATTACTCTCCCCTTTTCTGTGCTTGGGGAGTAGGTTTTCTGTGGTTCTTTTGAAAAACTGTGTCATTTTGCTTTAGTTTATAGTGAATTTCTTAACATGTTAATATCCTTCAGATATTGGGAAAATTTTTCTAGTTAATGGTTAATTTAGGGGAGAGAAAATAGAAAGAAGAGAACTTTGGGGCAGTAATCATAACACTTGTCTTTAAGTTACCGTAGTATAGAGTATTTTGATTGCCCTATCAGCCAATGACATTTAAATGACTGGAATTCTTTTATCTTCTCTGCAGCTTATACCCAGTACCTGTTATGCCATTTAATTCTCTATTTTCAACCCCCCAAGTCACGGTGCACATTTTTTTATAGACAAATAGATTCCTATTTGTTACTCACCATTTCCAATTCTCTGTGTTTTCAATCAGTATTCTGCTTCTTTTCCTGAAAAGGAGATGCAGGTCTCAAATGTTGTCCAAAAGAGCATTTTCTTTCAAATGTCTTCTTCTGAAAACACCTTGAGAATAATATCATAATTTGCTTAGAATTCCAAGTTGACAGAAATCAGTACTCCACCCTTCGAAGGTGATATTTGGCCATTCTGTCTTCTCCTCTTTTCTGTGCATGGGGAGTAGGTTTTCTGTGATTCTTTTGAAAAACTGTGTCATTTTGCTTTAGTTTACAGGGGACTTCTTAACATGTTAATGTTCTTCAAATATTGGGAAATTATTTCCTAGTTAATGATCGATTTAGGGAAGAGAAAATAGAAAGAAGAGAGCTTTGGGGTAGTCACCTGGGTCTCTGGCCTGATATTTATGCATTAGAAAGATAACCATCTCTGTGCTGTGCTAACAAGTAAATGAGAGGGATGTTGGCCAACAAAGTTAACTGCAGCAGCATTTTAACTCACAGCTCTTTCTCTCATTTTATATACTCAGGGAAGTACACTAAAAATCTTGTATAACAATGTTGAAAATTGATTAACTCATTCAAGCTTTCTCAGATGAAGAATGTTAAAATTTCCCTCAAAATAACCCAGTAAGAGAGCTGGCTCTTACAATTGGTCATTTGTCCTCCATGGTACACTGTGGTACACATGCATATAGACACAGACAGAAAAATAGATGATAGATGATAGATAGATAGATAGATAGATAGATAAATAGATACATAGATGTAATAAAAATCACCTAATATATAAAATTTATATTTTTATGTTTATTAAATATTTGCTGTTTTGACAAATTTTAAAGTTAATTTAAACCATCTCAGTAATCCAAAATGGAGTCTCTGATCACAAAATAAATCTGCAATTTTCAGGAGCCTAATTGTTACCAGTGTTTAAGACTGAAATGTCAATTGGAATGTAGTAGAAACCTGGCTCCAGTCTGGGTATTCAGTAAGTCTCAGTGTGTGCACCCTTATATGAGTGTGGGGGATGAGGGGTGGTGGGAGGTATGAACAGGCTTTAAACCTTTTTTTGGGGGGGGTGTCTGAGACAGGGTTTCTCTGTATAGCCCTGGCTCTCCTGGAACTCACTCTGTAGACCAGGCAGGCTTTAAACCTTTAAAGCACTCTCCTACAAACTCTCTCTTGCAGTAGCAGGCTTGTAAAACTCAGGTTTGCTGGTTGTTTCGACCCTTTTAAGTTAAACATATAGACTTAGAAGCACAAAACTAGAAGTAATCTCACACTTAGTTTACAATAGTATATCATTTTCTACACCAAAGTCCAATACTATGTTTTTTCTACAATAAATTATACTTGCAGTATAACAAAATTTGCTTTGTCATAATAAGAATACTATCATATATCTGATACCTAAATCTAAAAATTTCTTCCTTCTAAATTTGCCTTTCCTCATGATTCTTACTCTCTTGCTCCTGCTTAATTTGTTGCAAACTTCATGAAAATGCCTAGAATTTCCTCTGTGAAATATTCTCTAGACATTGACTTAACTATAATAACCAAAAGTATTTTGTTTGGTATTCATTTTCTCCAGCTCAGAACCTCCACACACAGGTTTTCTTACAGGCTGTAATTTGAATGACTATTTCTCCCATCAATTTTGCCTCCTTAAGGAAACATCCTTAACTAATGTGAGCTTTTTCAGTATATTCTTCCTATTTCACATAACATAGTACCGATTTTTCATAGTTCTGCCAAAATTTTGTAATAGTATGGTCAAGTAAAAGAATTAGGCTTTCATGATAACATGAGGATCACCCATCAATTAAAGGCATAGTTCTCATCCATGGCAAAATTTAGAGGTTGTAGAGCCTGTAGAAGCTGAAGTTCTGTTGAAAGTCTATTTGCCACAAAGCACACTCCTGAGGGGAATATCAGTACCTAGTACCTCTTCTTTCTAGTTGCTGTCAGGCTTATAAACAAAGAAGTTTGATTTGATGTGTATTTCCCTCACAGTGAGCTGCCGCACATAGTGCATAATCATTGAAGTTAGGTAGCCATGGACTAAAGTTACCAATCAGCATATCTTTCCATTCAGAAGTTGACACCCACAGGTTCTGACTGCAGTACAAGAAAAGTGACTCACACGGCCTCAGAAAATGGCTAGACCGTTATAAGATCTACAGATCCTGTTCTACAAAATTACATGTAAGCTAATATAAAATGTTAACTTTTGATTATTTAAATATCATGAATTTATTATTTATCCAAAATAACCTGTGCAATATTTTTAGTGAAAATTTTACTCTATTTAGAGACCAAAGTTCTCTGTATATCCTTTAAGTTAGTATTTAGATCTTTGTGTCTTCTTGAGTTAAATAATTTAATGCTTAGGGGTGAGGGTATCAGATTTAGAAGTATGCATAATCTCCCATATTTGGACTTCCTATGAGTTTCCAGAAATATTCAAATTTCAGAGGAGATCGCTGATGCGCACATCCTTCAAAGGCTGGAGCAGTACCGTTAATTAACATAAAAACTCACAGAAGTGTCGGTACTTGAATCAAGTAAAAACCATTGATCAGGAAATGAATCAGAGTCAGAAACATAAGTATGATAGCAGTTACCATGAAGCAATTGTCAAAAGTCTTATGCAAATGTTAAGGACTCCTTTGTATAATGATTACAAATCTGGAAAGGTCACTGTGAATTGGGGGACATAAAGATCAGTTCCATTAAAGGGAACAAAGAGAAGCTCAAAGACAAGTCTGACTAAGACTTTGTTAACTTAAGAACATGGTCTGCCCAATACATGTCAGTTCTATTGTGACAAGCAGAAGGTCTCCAGATTTTGCCAGATGACCCCTAGAAGGCAGCATTGACCTGGAATTAGAAGCTTGCATTTGGATAAAGTTCATGAAAAGTTTCCCCAATTCCTAACATGGTTGAAAGTTTTGTTGCTAACTTATCAGATAAAATACTTGATCTATTGTGTGTTTATTTAGATGCTAAGTCTACACTTACTTTTCTATTCTATAAGGAGTATCTACCGAGGTATCTCAGTTTTTCCTGCTTGAAAAGTTCTTTCTCTAAATGTTATTGCACATTGGGTGTACCATGCAGTCAAAGAAAGCCTCTGTTTGCCACCTGTAAGGACTAATCTCAGGTATCAGCTGTATTGTGCTCAGGAATGCTCAGATTTCTTGATTCTGTGTTTTGAGGGCATTTCAGCAAGAGATTAGGATTATAATCAACAGATTGAGTAGAGCACACTTCTCTTCCCATTGCAGGGAAGACTGTTTGCTATCTTCTTGAAATGTTAGATTCCTTCCTACAAAGACATGAGAGCTCTTGGGACTTTGGTTTTAGGACATAAATCATCATTCAACTGATATTAAATCTGTGGTAGTGGATCATATGTAGCCATAGATGAATGGGAAAATACTATAATACACACACACACACACACACACACACACACACATACACATGGAGAACCTTGAATAACACACAAGCACCATTATATCCAATAATTACTTACCACATTAAAATTTTCCCTTGTCTCTCATCAACCCAATCTTATATCATACTGGGCATTTCTGCAACATGCTGAGCTCTTTCTCCAAACAACGAGATTGTTTTTTTCCATACCACAGTCTTCCAAACCTAAAATTATACTGGTCAGTCAAGAGTAATAAAACTGAGCAAATATGTTCTTACTTTTGCTAGATTGCCGCACACATAAAGGCAGACATCATTCTATATTTAATTATCTTCATTCACTATGTATCACATATTTAGGGAAGTGTTTTCTTAATTAACAAATGATATATTCTGTGTATGGGAAATAGATTTATTTAGCTCAGGATTCTGATAGCCAAGGACATGGCAGGGACTTCTGCTCAGCTCTGCTGAAGGCCTACAGGCTGATGGCATAGCAGGGTGGCACAAACTTTCAAACTTCCACATAATAAAGAAAGGAGTTTAAGTCAAGAGAAAGGTTACTTGGTCAGTTCATAGTGACTCCCTCTAGTAGGAACTAATCAGGTAGAATGATCGATCTGTTAGTGTTCTCGAGACATAACCACTTCTACCACCTCGCCTCATCAAATGATTGACAAGCATGCTTCTAATGAAGGAGTCACTAAAATTAGCATTCTAGCACATTCAAACAGTGGCAGTGCACAAGCACCAACCAGAGAACTCTAGTCCAAAAAAATCACCTTGTATTCATATCTGCTGCTACCTGTGCAGTCATGCGGTTTGAATGGGAACACAGAAGGTGTATAGTCTTCTAAATAGTCCACTTTGGTCATGTGAAAGGCCCTAGCTGTAAGGAATTCACAGGTAGATCGATTAAAAAGAAATGACATGTCTGCATTAAATAACATGGACCCTCTGTTTACACTCTGTGCTCTGAGTTATCAAGACATTTTGTAAACCATACCTTATGGCATGGAACTCCGTAGCTCAAACTATGAGAAGGGAGTAGATTTGAAAGAAAAAGAAATCCAGGTTTGACCATTACATTCTTGGGTTTGAGAAGAATGAAACATTTTGATGCATTACATTTCAGAAATTCTATGAAATTCACAAAGAGGAAATGAATAATGTATGTCCTTGTCTAGAACAATCTAGTCATGAGGACTTACAATATGGATTTAAAGTAAATTTAAAAATATGTTTTGAACAAACCTGACACGTCTTTTTACTTAAGCCTCTGTAATTAACTTTTATGATATTAAATCTACAATATTCAGTAAAATTATAATAGAGTCAGTTTTAAGAGATGAAAATGTTATCTGGAAATGAAATTTGTAAAGTGACTGCAATGAGCAGAGCTAAAATCTACCATTATTCAACTCTAGGAAACAATACTCTCTGGGAGGCCACCATGACTCCGCAGTCTCTTTGATTTGAAGGTTATATTTGCTTGAAATGTGTAATTTCTCTTGAAGTTGGAGGCTTGCAAGTGGTTTCTCTTAGGACATGCAAGTCTTGACAAGTATCCACTCAAGTTGACATAAAGACCCTTAATAGTCCTTAAATATATTAATGTCTCTTCTAGGAAAAAGAGAAATATTTGGATCAGTTTCTAAGTTGAGAACTTGCAGTTTTCTACACTTGGCTAATTTAATGATTTAAACTTCTCCTTTAACTTACCATAGTTTGTCAAGTAAATACCTCTCTGCATGAAACAATCCAAGGCCTCGGTAGAATTATTGTAAGTCAGTAGCTCTGATGAAAAAGTCTTAGATAAACATAAGTCCTCCAGGATATTAGAAAATGAGCACACCGAGTCACTCCCTTTAGTTTGCTAGCTTAAGACCTGGGTGAACATCCAATACTTCTCCCCTTTCTAAAAGTAAGGCACAGAGGTTGTTTGTGACATCTGAGGAGCTTTATAACACTCACACACTTATTAATACTTTCTGTGGCTGATATCACTAAGTGGAATAGAAGGTAAAAGTATTTGTGTCTATCCAAAAACCATGCTGAAGTCCTAATGAAGAGTACCTTAGAATGTGAGCATCTTCAGAAAAGAAATCATTGCAGTTCTTTTTTATTTTATTTTTTTATTCGATATATTCCTTATTTACATTTCAAAGGATTTCCCCTTTCCTGGCTCTCCACCCCCCAAAAGTCACATATGCCCTTTTCCCTTCTCCTGTTCCCCCATCCACCCCTTCCCACTTCCCTGTTCTGATATTCCCCTACACTGATGCACTGAGCCTTTCCAGAACCAGGGGCCACTCCCTCCTTCTTCTCAGACATCATTTGGTATGTGAATTGGGTCTTTGGTGTTCCAAGATTCTAGGCTAATATCCACTTATAAGTGACTGCATACCATGCGTATTCTTTTGAGACTGGGTTACCTCACTTAGTATGACGTTCTCCAGCTCCATCCATTTCTCTAAGAATTTCATGAATTCATTGTTTCTAATGGCTGAATAGTATTCCATTGTGTATATATACCACATTTTTTGTATCCATGCCTCCGTTGGGGGACATCTGGGTTCTTTCCAGCTTCTGGCTATTATAAATAGGATTGCTATAAACATAGTGGAGCATGTATCCTTATTACATGCTAGGGAATTCTCTGGATATATGTCCAGGAGTGGTATGGCAGGGTCCTCCGGAAGTGTCATGCCCAGTTTCCTGTGGAACTGCCAGACTGATTTCCAGAGTGGTTGTACCAGCTTGCAATCCCGCCAGCAGTGGCAGAGTGTTCCTCTTTCTCCACATCCTCACCAACACCTGCTGTCTCCTGAGTTTTTAATCTTAGCCATTGGTGAAATCTCAGGGTTGTTTTGATTTGCATTTCCCTAATGACTAATGATGTTGAACATTTCTTAAGGTGCTTCTCAGCCATCCGAAGTTCTTCAGGTGAAGTCTGTTTAGCTCTGTACCCCATTTTTTGATAGGGTTATTTTGGTTTCCTGGGGTCTAACTTCTTGAGTTCTTTGTATAGCTCAGTTTAGTTTACTTCCTCTTAGACTAACAGAAGCCTCTCATTCATTGAGCAATGTGTCCTTCTGGGAGGGAAATCAGTACGTGTGTGTGTGTGTGTGTGTGTGTGTGTGTATGTGGGTGTGTAGGTGTGTGGGTGTGTGGGTGTGTGGGTGTGTGGGTGTGTGTGAAAGAGTACCAAATGAACTCCCAATGGAAGACACCAAGATTAAGATAGAATGAAACTTGTTATAGATGTTGCCTGAAGCTTCTAGAACCTTAGATCTTTTGACCCAAGGAAAGATCCTTATCACGAGAACAGAGAAGAACTGTTCAGAACCCACACCATGCTTGCAGACATCTATTTTCTAAAACAGTGAGAATTTTTGTTGATTTAAGTCACTAATTCATAGCATGGAACAGAAAACTAATAGACTACCCAAATAATCCAATACTAGACTGGTATTTAAAATAATTATTTTTATTTCACTTCTTTTGCTTAAGCAAATTTTAGCCTAGATATAAAAGATTACATATTTATGAGTTCCAAGCAATGTTGTTCTATATAAATACAGTGTTGTGTTTAAATAATGTTAAATCCATTTACTTCCCCAAACATTTCTCAATTTTTTTTTACCACAAGCTAAGTTTCCTTTCTTCTGGGTTTTTAGAGCAGAAATGCACATCTTTATAGTCTGTAGATTGCACATCCATCTATATAGAATGGAGAGCTCAATCATCAGACTTTCTCCAGTAAAGTTTCCAATACTTTGGCTGCTGTGAATATCACTCCCTTTTCTTCAAATCACCTTGATCACTTCATGTCTTGTCTTTCTCTCTCTCTCTCTCTCTCTCTCTCTCTCTCTCTCTCTCTCTCTCTCTCCCCCCGTGTGTGTGTGTGTGTGTGTGTGTGTGTGTGTGTGTGTGTGTAAGCATGTGTTTAGGACCCTCAGAATCTCAGATTATAGCAGTTCTGAGTAGCCATGCAGTGCTGGAAAACAAGCTCACGTCTTCTACAATGGCAGATATCAATAACTACTGATCTACCTCTCCTCCCAATGCTTTTATCTTTTTTATGTTTCATTTCCCTAGAATAAGGGGATATTATTCATGTTTTTCTCTTTATTTCCATGATTACTAATAATGCTGATATTTTTGTTATAATTTTGGCAACATGTGATTTTTTTGAAAAGTTATGTATTTAGGCACAATGTCTGGTTTTTACAGCATTTTATTTAGATGCTGCTGAGTATTTGGTGTTTCTTTTCGTGTATTACATATTATGTATTTTTAGGATTATAGGTTTAACCTTTTGTCAAATGTTTAGATTGCAAATACTTTGTCCAGTTCTACAGATTGTCTCTTCAGTCTGCTGAAGGTTTTTGTTACTGGGTGGAAGGTTTTAATTTTCCTGGGGTTCTCATTTGTTGCCTTTGCTTATTTGTTTTAATCTTTATTACATTTTTTTATTATTTTATTTATTTATATTCCAGTTGTTGCCCTGCCAGCTCACCAGCCCATAGTTCTATCCCACTCCTCCTCCCCACCAGACCTCTCCTTCCCTGGGAAGGATTCTCTCAAGGATTAAGCACTGGTACTCATCCTACCAGCCCAGTTTTGACTTGATTCTACATTGGTACCTTAGTTTTGCACAGGAATAATTCTTGTCTGCAATAAAATAACCTGAGCATACCTTAGGCTTTAAAAAATATGTCTAAACCATATTATAAATTTTACCCACAAAAATATGGACATTATACTTCGTTGTTAAAGAAACTATACAAATAATCTCGTTTGGTCATTTTAAAGTTTCTATCTGGCCTTTGGACTATACAGATTACACTGTCTCATGATCAGAAATTTATAATAGAAAGGACAGTGTGGTTTGATCAAATAATTGACTTGCTATAATAAAGAGAAAGGACAAACTACACATTATAACTTTAGATAATGGTGATTTGAGAAAAACTAAAATCAATGAAAATTTTAAATGAATGAACATTACAATATTTTATAACAATCACTTAAGGATTTGTTTGGTTATTTAATTTATTTGTTAGAGAAATTAAATTTTAAGTTATTGGATATCAATGACTGGAGGATCATGTGAGGATAAAAGAAATATTTACAAACATTATGTGACTGTGTTTATCAAAAGAAGCTCATGTTATTTAAAGAACTATGTCAAAAGCATTGATCCTTTTGTTAATATCTCACTGATACTCAGAAATACAATAGAGCTTTGAACAAGAAAATTAATTAAATTGAAGATCAGAAAATCAAACTCTTATTTTAGGTATGCTGGCATATGCCTGCCCCTGTGTGTGCATAAATGTGTATGTGTAAATGAGAAACATTGTTTCACCTGATTACTTCAATCATGAAACTTAAAATTTCCTGAGTAAAATTTCCCCTAAAACTAATTATTCTGTTTGCTGTTTGGATGGATGGTACATTATAATGAGGCAGTGTGTGGCCTGGAGAGACCAACTAAGAGTCTTCTATAGTTGAAGACACAATGGAACATTATGCTGATGTCCTTTAATAAAAAAAAGTCAACTGTGTATGATTAAAAATCAAATAAGACTGTTGGTCAGTGAAGAATCAACAATGACCTATCAATTTCTGCCTAGTACAGATCAAGGATCTTCCATGGATATAAAGCATTTGGGACACTTGAGTCAACTCACAATGGTCTTGTCTTTCGGTCATGATAAGAAAACATGACATAATAGATTATACAGCATTCCAGAGTTGCCGGGACTGTAGCCACTAGACAGCAGTGACAAATAAACACTAAACTATGAGCAGAGTGGGTAAAACATTCTCAAGAAGCAATCAACTCAGTTACTGAAGTCAAAGCTTCAAATTGCTCTTCTGTAGAATGTTCAAAGGCTGAATCCTATGGAACTGCTCCTCAGTTGCCCAGAGATACTCAGGCAAGAACTTCTCCTGCAGTGATGAGAGCAAAGCAGAGGAAATGCTGGTTTCCTTCTCAGCAATAATTATTCAAGCCACCACCATTGTCATTGTTTCAAGGTAAAATACTCCATAGTAGGAATTAAATAAATACATAAATAAATACTGATGTAACAAGAATAAGTAAATGCAATTTTTTTTATAAAATTTAAATCCTGTAACAAGATGTGGGTCTTATGCTGATTAGAAAGCTACATACATGAAACCATACTGTGCACAATGAATTATACTACAGGTTACAGAATGCTGTCTGGGAACTTATTGTTATCTATAGTGCACAGTGATTTTCACAGCAACTAAAGACAAAAAGGTGAGGGAGCTGTTTATGTTTGATAGAAAGCATACCAAAAATTCAGAATTATAATTTTGAGTA
Source organism: Apodemus agrarius (assembly GCA_964023405.1). Taxonomy (NCBI): domain Eukaryota; kingdom Metazoa; phylum Chordata; class Mammalia; order Rodentia; family Muridae; genus Apodemus; species Apodemus agrarius. Next base: position 9,941,525 of record OZ030020.1, on the reverse strand, counting down.
GGTAACCTGTTTTCAATACATCCCTTTCCTTCTTTTAATGTTAAGTAATATAGTTAGTAATAAAACGGTCATTTAAATATGTCAACATTTTCTTTTGTAGATCACGACCATCACTATTATCTAGAATGAAGCAGTTTCAGTAACTATTTGTTATTTCAGGAAACTTGAATATTCCTAGCACCATGGGTACTTGTGAGTTGGCATGACGCTTGCAGGATAACTAAGGGTCCAGCAGAAAACAGAGAACAGTGGTATCTCCTTTCACTGCAACCAGCTTCTAGCAATGGCCTTAAAGAGTGATTGTCTTGAATTTCACAGAATCACAGTTACACCTCTGCCATGTACTTTCTGATATAGTGTTTGTAAAGCCTAAGTCTTTCCATGCTCAAGTTCAAAATAAAAAAAAAAAGCAGACTAGTTAATATCTAAAAATGTGGTAATGAATGAGCTAATGTGATTATTCAACTTGTCTATAAACATCATCTACTGTGAGATTTTGTAAAAGTCACCAATGCCTGTAGGGCAAACTTTCCCAAAAGAGGACCTAGTGATATCTCTGCACTGTCTCTATGTCATCCCCAGAAGAACTCAGAGGAGAGATACCATGGTCACAGTTTGATATGTAATTAAATTGCATTCACCAGCCCAATATCACCCGGGACATACGAGTAAATGTTCATTTGCGAGCCGTGCTTGTTAGCCTTGATCAGATCAAGGAGTTGAGCAGATCAGGAGTGAACATATGAGGAAGCCTGATGCACATGTGTGAGTAGGTGAACTGGCATGGTACATAAATGTGGGAATGTGGGGGCCACCATTCCTTTGACTAAAGTCAGGAATGAGAGTGCATAAAAGCGAGAAAACTAAGCATTAATCTCTCTCTCTCTCTCTCTCTCTCTCTCTCTCTGACTTTTGATGCAATGTGACCAGCTGCCTCAAGTTCTTACCTCCATGCTTTGCCACCATGAAGGCCTGAGCCAGAATGAACCTGCCCTTAACTAAGCTATACTTGTCAGATGTGTTATCCCAGAATCTTACTAAGTAACTAACAATCCACTGTTACCAAATACTTAAGGAGGCTAGCAACCATTTCATTCTCAATTCATTTTCTAACCTGCCTTCCACTCTTTCAAGCATGACAAAGAGCTTAATTTATAAAACACATTTTAATGTGTCAAGATTGGGTAAATAAAAAAAATAATAGGTTTCAAAAATGAAAACTTGCAAGCACACTACAGGTATTAGCTTATCGCTGTTATGAAGTTGTTGAGTCGGGTATAATATACTGAAAGCCAGAGAAAATTAGTCACATCTCAGCAAAGCAGTCTTCATTCAGACAGGCAAATGTCTTCACCTTACCTAGAGGTGCTTGGAATACTGGAATAAAAACTGTTTCTCTGTCATGATTATTCATCACTCTCTTCCTTGTCTCCATCACTTCCTCCTCCTCTCTCCTTTTTAGACCTCTCCTTTCCCTGTGTGTCATCAACATTTTCCTGGAAATATGGATGATGATGAGGTTACACCTCAGAGAAAAGGCTTTCTAGCTGAATCATTTTGCCCTATAATGATCTCTGAATCATAAAGGTGCTGGGGTCATCCTTGCAAATAAGAGTGACAGACAGTCATGCGTCAATGCAGAGGCTTGGGCCCTGAGGTTAAATCAAGGTCACTAGGTATGGAGCTTTGCTGAATAACAAACACCCAGGAAGCAGAGTCACTGAGAATGTATTCATACTGAGTGAATGTCATTTCAGCATCACCTTTGTACAGATATTATAACCACAACATTTGCAGAGCTATCCAAAAATTACTGTAGCTCATACAAGGTCTGTATTTTTGAGAAGGTTCTTCTCTTGAGTATTTATGTCCCAAAACTTCTCAGGCCTTCAAAATGAGATCAATATCCATCACTGTGAAATGGTTCTTTATAATTTATGTTTTGATAATTTCAGAGCAAGCAGATTCAGCTGTCCTGTAGTGAGTGATTACCTCCGAGGTCCCAGAGAGCACTGTTCATTGAGGTTGTCTCCTCGCTGAAGTTCCATATTGGTTCTTCTTAATCTCCAGGACCCAATTTAAAATGAAATCTTCACTTCTAAGAGGGGCATGAGGGAAAGGGAGCGTTGCACAATGACCACAGCATGCACAGCATGCACAGCATGCACAGCAGTCTAATTTCATTTTCCATTTTCTTAATACAGGGCCATTGACTTGTCCTATTTTTCAGACTGAATCCTTCACTTGGGTAGATGGCTCAGTGGGCCAGGGGGTGGCAAAGCACCCACTGGCCTAGGGACCTGAGTAAGGATCCCAAGCATTTATATAAGAGTCATGTATGATGGTGTCTTCCTGTTACCCCGGCACTGCAGAGCTACAGGAAGACGGAGACTGGAGGATCCCAGAAATTCATTAGCCCATCCCTCTAGCAGAAATGGCAAGCTGCTGGTTCTCTATTACAAATGCGATAAAAATTAACGTAGATCCCACTACAAACATGCTAAGCCAGGCACAGTGGTATATGCTTTTATTCCTAGTACTTGAGAGGCAGGGGCAGACATAACTCTGAGTTCAAGGCCAGTCTAGTCTACATAGATAAGTTCTTTGACAGGCAGGGATACATGATATAGTGGCTCCATCTCAAGACAAAACCAAAAATGTTCTCATTGTATTTTCAACTAAGTGCCTAGCAAATACCAAGGCTTTAGAATATCAGATCTGGCAAGTGTTCTAATTACTGTGGCCTGCAGTATTGAAAATAGTTGTTTCTGTTTCTAGACCTCTCTCCCATGGAGAGACAGAAGCCCATTGCTTTATCGTCCATGAGGCTGGGCAGTCCTCTCTTTCTCCTAGATGACTTCTCTGTCCACTAAGACTGGCCCTTTCCACCCCCGAAGCACTGTCTTCCTGTAAGGAAGCCTGCATCACCCTTCAAAATGACTGAGCCCCTGCGGCCATTCAGCAAGCTCACAGTCTTTCTCATAACACTTGTTGTCCCATTTGCATCTTCTACTTCTAGGCAACCGGCGTGAGCAATGGAAGCCAATGATGGCTGTGGCCGCCAGATGCAGATGCAGGTGTTGCTCGGGCCTCTTCAGAGAACTAGGACAGCTACTGCCCCTACACACGCCCTAGCTTAGTTATCACTGAAATGAAGAGTACTGGCTGGTTTTGTGTCAACTTGACACAGGCTGGAGTTATCACAGAGAAAGGAGCTTCAGTTGGGGAAGGGCCTCCATGAGATCCAGCTGTGGGGCATTTTCTCAATTAGGGATCGAGGAGGAGGGCCCCTTGTGGATGGTACGATCTCTGGGCTGGTAGTCTTGGGTTCTATAAGAAAGCAAGCTGAGCAATGCAGGGGAAGCAAGCCAGTAAGTAGCAACTCTCCTCGGCCTCTTCATCAGCTCCTGCTTCCTGACCTGCTTGAGTTCCAGTCCTGACTTCCTTTGGTGATGAACAGCAAAGTGGAAGTGTAAGCTGAAAAAAAAAAAAAACCCTTTCCTCCCCAATTTGCTTCTTTTTTTTTTAATTTTTATTTTCTATGTTCTATGTTTACATTCAAAAGGCTTTCCCCTTTCCCATTTCCCACCCACCATAGTTCCCATAGTTCCTCTCCCCCCCAACGGTTCCCCAATTATTCCCCCTCCCCCCTAGGTTTCTTTACTAAACGGGATGCAATCTTTACAGGCCCAGGGTCCTCTCCTTTCTTCTTCTTGGGAATCATTTGTCTTGCTATTTGTGCCTTGAGTATTTAGGGCTTCTGGGCTCATTAATATCCACTTATCAGTGATTGCATTTCATGTGCATTCTTTTGTGATTGGGTTAATTCACTCAGGATGATATTTTCCAGGTCTAACCATTTACCTACAAATTGCATGAATTCATTATTTTTAATTGCTGAGTAGTATTCCATTGTATAAATATACCACATTTTCTGTATCCATTCCTCCTTTGAGGGATATTTGGGCTCCTTCCAATTTCTGGCTATTATAAACAAGGCTGCTATAAACATAGTGGAGCATGTGTCCTTATTGCATGCAGGGGAATCCTCTGGGTATATGCCCAGGAGTGGTATGCCAGGGTCCTCTGGAAGTGATATGCCCAATTTTCTGAGGAACCGCCAAACTGATTTCCAGAGTGGTTTTACCATTTTGCAATCCCACCAACAGTGGAGGAGTGTTCCTCTTTCTCCACATCCTCGCCAGCACTTGTTGTCTCTTGAGTTTTTAATCTTAGCCATTCTGACTGGTGTGAGGTGGAATCTCAGGGTTGTTTTGATTTGCATTTCCCTGATGACTAATGATGTTGAACATCTTTTAAGGTGTTTCTCGGCCATCCGAATTTCTTCTGGTGAAAATTCTTTGTTTAGCTCTGTGCCCCATTTTTTGATAGGGTTATTTGGTTCTTTGAGGTCTAACTTCTTGAGTTCTTTGTATATATTGGATATTAGCCCTCTGTCGGATGTGGAGTTGGTGAAGATCTTTTCCCACTTTGTTGGTTGCCGTTTTGTCCTTCTGACAGTGTCCTTTGCTTTGCAGAAACTTTGTAATTTTATGAGGTCCCATTTGTCGATTCTTGATCTTAGAGCATAAGCTATTGGTGTTCTGTTCAGGAACTTTTCCCCTGTGCCCAAGTCCTCCAGGGTCTTCCCAAGTTTCTTTTCTAATAGTTTCAGTGTGTCTGGTTTTATGTGGAGGTCCTTGATCCACTTGGAGTTGATCTTAGAGCAAAGAGATAAGAGTGGGTCAATTCGCATTCTTCTGCATGTTGACCTCCAGTTGAACCAGCACCATTTGTTGAAAAGGCTATCTTTATTCCACCGGATGGTTGTGGCTCCTTTATCAAAGATCAAGTGACCATAAGTCTGTGGGTTAATTTCTGGGTCTTCAATCCTGTTCCATTGATCTGCTTGCCTGTTGCTATACCAATACCATGCATTTTTTAACACAATTGCTCTGTAGTACTGCTTGAGGTCAGGGATATTGATTCCCCCAGAAGTCCTTTTATTGTTGAGAATAGTTTTAGCTATCCTGGGTTTTTTGTTGCTCCAGATGAATTTGAGAATTGCTCTTTCTAGATCTATGAAGAATTGAGTTGGGACTTTGATGGGGATCGCATTGAATCTATATATTGCTTTTGGCAAGATGGCCATTTTTACTATATTGATCCTGCCAATCCAGGAGCAATAAATATTTTTCCATCTTCTGAGGTCTTCTTCGATTTCTTTCTTCAAGGACTTGAAGTTCCTGTTGTACAGATCTTTCACTTGTTTGGTTAGAGTTATGCCAAGATACTTTATGTTGTTTGTGGCTATTGTGAAGGGTGTTATTTCCCTAATTTCTTTCTCTGCCTGCTTGTCCTCCAAAATTAAATCAGCATCAAGTAGATCAGCTAAATAGTCCCATAACCCCTAAAGAAATAGAAGGGGTTATAGAAAGCCTCCCAACCAAAAAAAGTACGGGACCAGATGGTTTTAGTGCAGAATTCTACCAGACCTTCAAAGAAGACTTAACACCAATACTCTTCAAACTATTCCACAAAATAGAGACAGAAGGGACACTGCCCAACTCATTCTTCGAAGCCACAATTATGCTAATACCTAAACCACAAAAAGATCCAACAAAGAAAGAGAACTACAGACCAATTTCTCTTATGAATATAGATGCAAAAATACTAAATAAAATTCTTGCTAACCGAATCCAAGAGCACATCAAAACGATCATCCACCATGATCAAGTAGGCTTCATCCCAGGGATGCAGGGATGGTTCAATATACGGAAATCCATCAATGTAATCCACTACATAAACAAACTGAAAGAAAAAAACCACACGGTCATCTCATTAGATGCTGAAAAAGCATTCGACAAAATTCAGCATCCTTTCATGCTAAAAGTCTTGGAAAGAGCAGGAATTCAAGGCCCATACCTAAACATAGTAAAAGCAATCTACAGCAAACCAGTAGCCAACATCAAAATAAATGGAGAGAAACTTGAAGCATTCCCACTAAAATCAGGGACTAGACAAGGCTGCCCTCTCTCTCCATATCTTTTCAATATAGTACTTGAAGTTCTAGCAAGAGCAATTAGACAACATAAGGAAGTCAAAGGGATACAAATTGGAAAGGAAGAATTGAAACTATCATTATTTGCAGACGATATGATAGTTTACCTAAGCGACCCAAAAAACTCCACCAGAGAACTTCTACAGCTGATAAACAACTTCAGCAAAGTGGCAGGTTATAAAATTAACTCAAGCAAGTCAGTGGCCTTCTTGTACCCAATTTGCTTCTTGGTGGTGATGTTTTGTGCAGGAATAGAAACCCTGACTAAGACATGCAGGTAACAAAGAGTCTCCCACCAGCAAACATGCTGGAAATGTTTGGTGCAATTATGTGCTTGGTGTAAGATTCCTCTCTCTTGCTAGAGCCCGCTGATTTCTCTTCTGAGTTATTGGCTTCCAAAGGACTTAGCTGCTGCTGGACTGGAGCAGACAGGATTCCTCACATAATCCTTCTTGTGTATCAATTAGGCAATAACACAGGATTTACTCAATCAAACAGATAAAACTTAGTGAGATGTCAGATATCGAAACAGGGACATTTGTAAATACTTTCTCTGTAAGCAGATGGGGCTTCTTCGCTGAGTGACCACATATCTTAGTTATGAGTATATTAGTAAAAGTCATTTTACCTTCTAAAACTACAGTCCATTTGAAGGTGAATTGTGCGCTAACACAGGCGGTTTGATTACAGTGCTGGCAGACAGAGCAGTGACACAATCTACCATAATCCCTTCCCTCTACCACCACATTCTCCTCTCGAGTTAATATTCTCTTTAAATCCATTCAGCCATTTTGCACTGTCTGAACATGTACTGGTGTTAGCCATCTGAAGGAACATGAGTAACCCCCCAGGAACCACATCCTGAAGTAAAACAATCTCCCCCTCCCCAATGGCCATCAGTTGCCAATAGCTTCTCAGAGAGAAACCTTGATTCACTCTCCCATCCATACCTGGGTTTCCTATGGCTTGCTCCCATGCAGGCCACATGCAGGCAGTGGCAGCCGCTGTGATTTCCAGTCAGAAAACACAGTCTTCACTACTTTTGGTTCCAACAGTCCCTCAATACCCTCTCCCACATTGACCTCTCTGAAACAGTGTGGTACTGTCGTACTATACCTGCTGCAACAAATCTCCACAGATGCAGTGGCTCAAAACACTTTGGATGTAATGTCACCCAAGTCTAGAGATGGATCACTGGGTGGATACCTCTGTATGTAATAGCAATCCAAGGACCCAGTACTTCAGTGATCTGCCCACCTTCACTCATGAATGCATGAGAATCACATCTATAAAGGCTGTTTGGTCACAGAAGGCAACACTTTTTCACACTTCAGAGAAAGGGATGTAGACAACATGAGGCCATTATTTAGGCTTATAACAGAAATTCCACAACTTGCCCAACAGGCAAGGATTCAGTTGGAAATTCTTAAATCATCCAATCAGATAGTAACTCACATGTGTCTGCCTTCATCAGTAAACGGTATTGGCAATTTTCAAAGAAAAAAAAATCTTACTTAAGATTCTGTCAATAATTTATTGAACCTGCACCATCACTAGAAACAACTTTTGTTCAGAAACACTAGAACACAGGTCTATAAATCCCTTCTAGGCAAGCCCCTGGGGAGTGTGTTTAAACAACATTAAGAGAATGCTTATATTGATCTTTGGAAACTATTAATTAGTAAACTCATTATTAGCCTGTTAGCTGTCTTTGTATTATAACTGTAGGCTGAAATTGTTGTCCAAAAGAGATGAGTAATAAAAAGGATGGAGAAATAGGCTGAGGTGTTGAGATAATAGTTTGAGGGCAGAAAGTCAAGATTGCTTTATATGTCTATGAGATAGAGTTTTACTCTGTAACCCTGAATGACCTTGATCATTACATAGAATATGCTGGACTTGAACTAAAAGATATATCTGCCTCTTCCTCCCAAGTCAGAACAAAATGTGAGCCTTTTAAGCCACCATGCTTGGCTTCATAACTTTTTTTTTTAAAAAGTCAACTAGTTAAAATGTTTGTGTACATGCCAGAAAATTTATTCCATAATTATAAAGTGAAGTGATTATTTAAATAATTAATAAGTTATGTCACCAGTTACTATATCATATGTATGCAATGTGTCCTATATATAATTCTGTACTGGCCAGTATGAATGCACACACGTGTGTACATGTCTATATATGGGCAACAGACAAACATCAGATGTCTTCTTCAATTGTTCTCTATATTTATTTTGGAGACAGGATCTCTCACTCAACGTGAACTCCACAGGTTTGGCTATTTTGGCTGGTCAATGAGTGTTAGAACACCATGTAACCTTACTCAGGGTTCTACTCCAAACAGTGCCCCCTTTTTATAATGCCTTCATGTATCTGTGACAGGCACTTTACCAACCTAACCATGTTCCCACCCCAGGTCTTTTGATAACTATAAATGAGTATTCAAAGAGAGAAAAAAATGGCATTCTTCATAAGAAGAGAGATTCTGCCTCACACCAGTTAGAATGGCTAAGATAAAAAACTTAGGTGACAGCAGATTCTGACAAGAATGTAAAGAAAGAGGAGCACACCTTCATTGCTGATGAGATTGCAAGCTGGTTCAACCACTCTGGAAATCAGTCTGGCAGTTCCTCAGAAAATTGGACATAGTACTATCTGAGGACCCAGCTATACCACTCCTGGACATATACCCAGAAGATCCTCCTACATGTAATAAGGACACATGCTTCACTATGTTCATAGCCTTATTTATAATAGCCGGAAGCTTGAAAGAACCCAGATGTCCTTCAATAGAGGAATGGATACAGAAATTGTGCTATGCATACACAATGGAGTACTACTCAGCTATTAAAAGCAATGAATTCATGAAATTCTTAGGCCAGTGGATGGAACTAGAAAATATCATCCTGAGTGAAGTAACCCAGTCACAAAAGAACACATGGTATGCACCCATTGATAAGTGGATATTAGCCCAAAAGTTCAGACTACCCAAGATATAATTCACAAACCACATGAAGCTCAAGAAGAAGGAAGACCAAAGTGTGGGTACTTCGGTCTTTCTTTAAAAGGGGAACAAAATATTCACGGGACCAAATATGGAGACAACATATAGCACAGAGACTGAAGGAAAGGCCATCCAGAGACTGCCCTACTCGGGAATCCATCCCATATACAGACACCAAACCCAGACAGTATTGTAGATGCCAAGAAGTACATGCTGACAAGAGCCTGATATAGCTGTCTCCTGAGAGGCTCTGCCAGAATCTGACAAATACAGAGGAGAATGCTCACAGCCAACCATTGGAGTGAGCACAGGGTCCCCAGTGGAGGAGCTAGAGAAAGGACCCAAGGAGCTGCAGAGGATTGCAACCTCATAGGATGAACAACAATATCAACCAACCAGATCCCTCAGAGCTCCCAGAGACTAAACCACCAACCAAGGAGTACACTTGGAGGGAGAGGCCCTTGGTCCTGTGAAGACTCAATGTCCCAGTGTAAGGGAATTTGAGGGCAGGGAGGTGGGAGTAGATGGCTGGTGATGAGGGAATACCCTCACAGAAGCAGGGGTAGACCTTCCCTGGGCAGTACCAGGAAAGGGGATAACATTTGAAATGTAAGTAAAGAAAAAAATCCAATAAATAAATCAATTTTTAAAAAAGTTATTCTGCCTGAATGAGCTGTAACTTCTCATTTTTCCTATAAGTACCACTTGAGAAGGTCATATCAAATATTTCTTAATGTAAATAAGAGTCTCAGACTTTACGGATATAAATTCAAGGTGAAATGTATCTTAGAAATCAGGGCCCCGTGTTAATGCTGGCAGAAACAACCCCATGCAGGCAAAACTAAATGCTTCTGGATTAAGGGCTCCTGTTACCTATTAAGAAAAGAAAATGGTAGAAGAGACAATAGTTGACAAAGGAAATGAGCAAAGCAGACAAAGACACAGAGAGGCAAGATGGGAGCAAAAGAAAAGCCTTCCTCCTCTAATTAGTGGCAATACAACTTGCTGAATTAAAATTCAGGGAGACTATTACCAGCCTTCAAAGAGATGACATCATCATCAATGGTTTTCCCTGGCCAAGGGTCCATAGAAAGTGACTTTCAGTGTGAGTGGGGTGGACAATGCCCTGCTGATTGAGTAGAGATGTGTGACCTCACTACATCCAAATATCCAGGTGAATCATTTCTGCAGATTTACGTACAAAATATGACCCCAACAATGCAGACAGAGCAGAAATACGTTTCAATTATATATTCAAAGGCAGAAACATGTCTAGCTTTAGACTTGTTTATAATAATATGTCACTATTCATGTCAATAATAAATGTTTTTACTAATCATGTACAGCAATGTATCGAATTCTGTAGGCATGATATTAATTCGAAAGCAAGCCATGGTGAGTCACTCTACTGAAATCTGTACTGTGAAATGTTATCCTTTAGCTCACACACATGTCTAGTGTGTTCCCTTTTCAACACAATAGTAGGAAACTTACTTGAGAGCAAATGAAGTTGGTTCAGTGTTATCAGCATCCAAGACAACTGTCTTGAAGACATCACCAAAATGACTTTGTGTGCTTCAAAACAACTGCATTTTCTTGTTTACAAAGTGAAATCTGAAATAAAATACTCTACAATAAAAATGTGTTTAATGATAACACATAAGAGCAACTAGATGAACTAAATTTCGTTGTGAGAAGATAATGATGTAATTTTTCTAGACTTGAGTAACTTCACAATAAAGGTAAGCTGAATTTTACATGTCTTCACAGTTGTTTATATTCCTTATGAAATAATAATGAATTTCATAATTGTATGTCAGACATATTGACCTAACTTTCTTTACAATGAGCCTAGTACTGAGTTTCTCTGTCTTGCAGAAATTAAGGCTCATAGAACTGAATTCATGAGGGAATTCAGTTAGTTATTTTTTTAATGTTCTTAGAAAATTAAAAGTCTAAACGTGCTAATAAGTATTAATTAGTATGTCTATTGTAAGTATGACCTTGAAAAATAAAAATTACAGCTCACCCAATTAAATGTTGGTTATACTTAGCAGGTTTAAGAACAGTGTAAAGTCAGATGTTAGACTGAAGATAGAAATACACTTTATATCTACACTAAGAAAAAACAAACTATTCTTTATCTAAGAAAAGTACATGGTATCATATAGAGCAAACATATGTAAACTTCAAAGACCAGAGTGAACAGTTTCTTAAGTATATGCAGTGTTGTAAACAAAATTAATTACTGCCATAGGCGTGTGGATGTAGGTACAAACCACAAAAATAGAGCAGCCATGAAAGGATCAGAAGAATGTAAGCTGTGGAGGACCATAGAGAGGACAGGAGACAGGGAAAGAGAAGGGGACAGAGTGGGAAAGAACATGAAAATGTCATAACCAAGCCATTAACCTGTATTCTAATTCAAAAAAAATGAATAAAACTTGAAGTTTGAAGTTGAAACAGTTTAATGCATGTATATTATGTATATATAATTTACATTTATGTTATATATGTGATATGCATTATGTATAAACATATATATATATATGTCCACCATCTCCACCAAAATAAAATTTTAATTAATTAATTAACTAATTAATTAAATTTCCTCTTTTTCTGACATGGAACTAATTTCTGCTTTGGTTTCTGCTTCTTTGGCCATGTAGCTTTGGTCGATTCTGTTACCCACCTTCCTGTCAAAACTACGATGACCTAGGAAATAAGCTCAAGGTGCTGCCATGTGTCGGGTGCACTCTCCTGCGTCTCGTCCATCAATATTGGTGCATTTTTCTGTCAGCTCAGGTATAATGGCTTCTTCGATGTCTCCCTGCTACAGGATATTTCTTACCTTTGACAGAGCACATCTTCCTGCCCTCAGATTCACCCACAGCTCCCGCTCCATCTCTCATTTCTAACAGCCACGGGAGACTTTCTTTGAACATCCTATCACACACACACACACACACACACACACACACACACATAAATATGTATTTATCTAATTTACATCTGGTCAATTTTGTATGATTACATTTTTAAGAAAAATATTTGAAGGCCTTTAATAGAAACATTATAGGTAAATTTGGGGGATCACTTTCTTCATACCCTAAACCCCAGTATTTTTCTGATTCCCATTGTTCAGATACAAACCTCCTCGTCCAAATTAATGTGCTCACATTGGAGAAATGTCAGATGAGACAGTTTTTCTTTTCGACTTGCATAAATGCTATCCTGCTCCTTGCATTTTTCTGAAACATAACTACTTTGGTTACTATTATGCTTATGTGATCTGCCCCCAAATTGCATACAGATTACATCTCTATTTTTAGTTTCCATAAACATGGTGCAGTCTTCTCTGTTTGTTGCAAACTCCTTAGCTTATCAACTGCAAGCAACATCTGAGCTGTTGTCCTCGACATCACCATGGTGTTTCTGGGTTCTTATTGCTCTCAAACTTAATTTTTCCAACCACCTTGTATATAAAAATTTCTATTTTAGTCAAATATTATCAACATTTTCTTTTAAAGTTTATGCTATATTTAGAAAATTTGTTTTTCAGGCTTAATTAAAAGAATGTATATGCCCATGTTTTATCAGGGCACTTTAATTTATACATAGTTATACATACTTATGGGGTGATGTGAATCTTTGATACCTGACTATATTTTATAACATTCGAATCACAGTAATCCAATCTAGCTTCTCGCACCTTATCATTCCATTCTGAAAGATGGGTTCCAACCCTTGCTCCTCATTTCTAAAAACTATTCACAATATCCTTGTTCCCCAGACTCACCTCAGGGTTAAGAGGAAAACAAAATATGCGTTTCTAAAAATACTTTTCTACCTAATTATTATTTATTCTCCACCAAAGCATTAGGTAGCTCTTCCATTTCAATGTTGTGTGTTTGAGTGAGACGGGATTCATGTCTAACCTTTGCCACGAACACCGTAAATGATCCTGTGGCATGGCTCATGGTCCCCACGGTTCTTCACGCTGCGATGCCATTGGCGAATTACGCACAGAGACCGTGCTTGCTCTAACTTCCCGGCTGACCCACACTCTGTCTGTACCTTCCCTTGGCCAAGCCTGGATCCTGGCATGGAGGCCTAAGCACCATTCACGTCTGCGTGCATCACTGACCACACTTTCCACTTTAAGTCAGTTTTGAACTCCAACTGGATTGTTTTATTTTACAGTTTTTTAACATTTTAATTTAAAATTATTTTCCCATATGTTATTTTTTAAATTAATTATCTTATTTATTACATTCCAAATGTTGTTCTCTCCCAGTCTAACTGAATATTTTATTGAGACTGGGATGGACCTTTTATTTATTCCATGGATGTAATTTGTAAAGAGTTATTTAAAGTATAGTACACTCCCCTTCTCTGATTGAAGCTCTCATTGAAATTATACATTTTCTTTATCATTTTTATTCATCACCAATATTCATTTGTGTACATGTGTGTATATGTTAACATGTGTGTGCTAGTGTGTGTGTATCTGTATGTGTTAGTGTGTGCATATATGTTAGTGTGTGTGTTAGTGAATGTGTATGTGCTAGTGTGTATGTCTTAGTGTATTTGTTAGTGTGTGTATGTGTTAGTGTATGTATGTGTTTGTGTGTATATGTGTTAGTGTGTGTATGTGTTAGTGTGTGTGTTAGTGTACATGTATGTTACTGTGCATATGCGTGTGTATGTGTGTACATGTGCATGTATGTGTATGTGTGTCCATGTATGTATGTATATGTGTGTATATGTATGTGTGTATGTGTGTATACGTGTGTATGTATGTATGTGTGTATATATGTATATGTGTATGTGTGTACACATGTGTATATGTATGAGCATTGTGTGCATGTGCATGTGTGTATATGTGTGCATGTATGTGTATATGTGTGTATGTGCATGTGCATGTGCATGTGTGTATATGTGTGTGCGCATATATGTGTGTGTATGGGTGTATGTGTGCATGTGTGTATGTGTATGTATGTATGTATGTATGTGTGTATATGTGTGTATGTGTGTGTGTGCGTGTGCTTGTGTGTGTGTGTGTGTTTTCACCAGTCCTTGGACTCAGGCTCAGGTCTTCAGCTTGCACAGAAGATCTTTTAACCACATGATATTTTTTCCAATTCTTTTATGATTTTATTTTTTGTCAGCCATATTTGATTTTGACATTCACTACTCATATCTACCCTGACTTCCTTTTATCACTTAATGTACCCAAAATATGTTTAAATAATAGCCATGATATCAGGCATAACTTCCTATTTCCTAATAGAAATATTTGCATTTTTCATTAGAACTGTTAAAACGAGCCTATTTTAACTTGTGTGGCTGCAACAGAGCACCCTGGTAAACAGCAACTTAGGGAGATCACAATTCTAGTCTACCATTGTATGGAAGTCAGATCAGAAATCTAAGCAGTGACATTCAAAGTGAAGAACAGAGAAAGAATAAAGGTGTACATGCTTGTGTGTGCTCAGCCCCGTTTCTATATTTATATAGCCCAGGATCCCCTAACTAGCGAATGAGGCCACCTGTTGTTAGGCTGACTAGTCACACATCAATTAACAGTAATAATGAAGACAGTCTCCCACAGGCAGGCCCACAACCCAGTCTGATCCAGGCAATTTCCCATTGAGATTCTATTCTTAGATGATTCGAGACAATGTCAAGTTGACAAGACTAAACATCACTATTTCTTTATTAGTTACATTAATTTAATGATGATTAAACAGAACTATATCATCTTGCCAATATTTGTTTTAAAATTATCAGAGTGTACTTTTTGACTTTATACTTTTGCAGTCACATATGACTTCAAATAACAGTTTGACTTATAGACCTCTAGTAATGCTACTTAGTCAGAGTCCAAGAACTTTTGCATGTTTATTGGTGTTATCTGAAATTAAATATTAATGCTATAAAAATGCATGTATGTCAATATCTGTTTATCAGGATTCACAAATGACGTTTACATTTTCATGAAAGTGTTGTGTCTTTCTCTGTTCCAGATTCATGTCATATTTAATGTACAAACACAGGGACTGCCTGCTTCTAGTTTGTAATAAAATGATATTAGTCTAGTTATAGTGCTACAGTAATAATCACCAGATGAAAAGGCCTTTAAAATCTTAAAATCTCCTGCTATCAAGACCCTTGATTCAGTGCTGTCTGAATGGGAGTGTAACCGCTGAATTCTGATTATTCTTTCCATAAACATGTCAGCCTCTTATTAAAATACATTCAGACAGAATTGTATTTTAGAGCATAATGCATAAGAAGTTTATGAAAGTGACATGCATTTCAATGCTAAACAATGAATAAATAGCTAAAACGTATTTTATTTTGTGTTGAAAACATCAGTTGTTTAAATATACTAAATTGCTTTTGGGATGCCTCAGTGGTCTTGAGAATATTATTTACCATGCTAAACTGATGAGTCTCTCAGGAGTGAAACTCAATTCATAATTCTCGTTTGACTATAAGTGTGATAATATTATACAAAATAAGAATATCTTATGTGAAAATTTAGATTTTTAATCCACTTCCAAGATATTTAAATAGCAGAAATCAAATCAAATAGTGACCAAACACGGCTTCTACTCCTACATGTGAAATAATAACTAAATTAGTTATCAAGGAAACTTATCTAATCATGTGAATTTATGTTACAAAAAGCTTTATTGTTTAATTAATATTTCAATACCAAAATTTAATTTCCCATGTTTTTTCTGTCAGTATTTTGTTTGTTCTATTAGCATATGTTTTTATCTCAGTTTTTATTTTCTTCTTGGTTATGTACTCAAGAAAACCTACAATCAAAGTATTCATCACTAGAGAGGGGTTTTCTATAACTTCCTGCTAGTGCTTGCTTCTGTCTCTCCAGAAATACTTTCCTCTTTCCCAGTGTTTGCCAGACAAACTCTTTCCAAATGTCAAATCATCCTGTGAAAATCCATTGCACTTATGAATGCGTGCACGCCAACCTACCAGAGTTATTTCCTTTCAGCTACTGGAGATTGATTTTAGTCAGGTGTGGATGTGTTAAGTTTTACCTGAGAAAGAATTAGCATTACTTCTGAGCTTTTAAGTCTTCCCAAGGTATTGAGAGTCTCTCTGTTCCATTACTGCCATTCTTTCTTTGCCCTGCCCCCCAGACTCCTCGACATTCGGGATCCTTCCTACTTCCTAGTTATCGTCTCCATATCCTCTCTGATAGCTCCTAGGAGGCATGAATCACATTTGTCTGCATGTGCCAAAACTGCCCAATAAATGTCGAACTGGGAACACAAACCCAACCTATATGAGTTTGAGTCCACTAGTGTTTTCACAATTAAATACTATTACTGGTAGTGTCAAGTATCACTGATTTTAGTAACCAAAGATAAATCTAGAAGCCAATCTATGCATATTCTACCATTCTCCTTTTACACATAATGACTGAGATAGTCTGATCATTTGTATTCTATTTTATAATAGTGAATGTAAAAACTGTGTCACATATGGCAATTTTTCCCCAACCCAAGTGAAGAACATGCTAGGCTAGAGAGGGGAGCCCGTGGTAAGATCGGGGTCTTTCGAAGTCTCCTAAGACCTCCTTTCTGTGTGACTTTGTCTCCCCTCCTTCTGTAATTAGCTCACAATTCCTCTACTTGATGGTTCACTGAGACCACCCCTGCTTGCATCAGGACCACAGTTATATTTCCCAGGAGACCTTCATTTGCATCTCACTCCTATTTGTTCCAAAGCCTCCTACAAAGGTGTTGTGCTGCATTCCAGTTTTAAGGAGCCATTCAATGAACTGAATGACCAGCTGCAAACTCTCCATTAAAATTTAATTACGAGAAAATATTCCACCACTACATTTATTCATGGATTATATCAATCTGAGGTGTGTGTGTGTGTGTGTGTGTGTGTGTGCTCATCACATTCTAAAATTCACAGAGAAACATCAAGTTTCTTGACTGTTTAGAAAAAATTATCTGTAGGTGCCACAGAAAAATAGAAAGTGCTTAGTCTTTAAAATTATGGTATGTTATAATCTAGAGTATTAGGTTAAAAATGCTTTTCAATGAGTTTGCTATGATGATTTTTATGATGCTGACAAAGGACAATTTTTGTCACAAATGAGGATGGTCAATAAGTTTGCAATAAATTCACCAACAATTCAAGATTCAATTGTGTTCTTCACACTCCTCTATCATCTTCATGACCCCTCACCTTTCCCAAGCCGAGAAACACCATGGATGAGTTTTGTGGGCCACACAAAGTACATCATTAAAATCCCAGCAGTTTGGGGTTTGACATCCCAACCTACTACATTTGGGCATGGAATATTCTTAGGCAACTGTTACATGTCAAGAGACCCGCTACTAGAAAAAAAATCATATTAATGAGGTAGCTCATCTAGCCTCTGATTATGTTCACTGTTATCTCCAAGAATAAGTCACCAGGGGAATTCAATTGCTAACTTTAACTGCATGTAGAAAACCTAGAAAGTTAGAAACCTCAAGCAGCTATACTGCTATCCTGCTGTTTTCGGGCTTGTTAATTTTAAATAATTTGTGCTGGAAATATTTAGAAAAAAATCATTTATTTTATTGAGATTTGTCACATTATTCAGCATATAAAATGCCATTTATCTTCCTAATTGCTTTTTTAAAAACTGGAGCATAAAACCACATGACCACAAGCTATTTCCTAATTATAAAGATACAGACCTAGAAGTCTATACAAAAGAAAAGATATACCATTGTCTGTGAGATAATGAGCAATGCATTGAGATGTGAAATGTAACTCTGGAAGAGCACTTACCTGGTCTGTCCAGACTGTAGTGGTGGTGGTGGAGGGGCAGAGGAAAAGGGAGGGGAGGAGAGGAGAGTTTAAAAATAATAAATAATTGTATTCTTTGTCTGCTGGCTTAAAAACTGAAAATTATGGAAGAAATTAAAAAGGAAAGGATAACGCAAATGCTTGGTCTGCATAAAAGAGCCAGGGAAGACAGGGAGGCGGATCTCAGCTTACAGATCTCCCATAGAATCTCAGGAACAGCGCTTTTCACACAGTAGGCTAAAGAAGTGAACCTTTAGAAGACCTGTAAGAAGCAATAAATTGATACATTGAATTGACAGAGACAGACTAATTTCTGTTCAAATGTAGTACATGGAGGATAGGATACATCGAGATTATTAAACTTTCAATCCTGCTACCTTTGCATGACATACAACAGGGTCTGTCCTGTAATACATTTTCTAGATCTCTTCTTTTTCTAGATAAATAAGGATCAGCAGAGGTTTTATTTCAATCCCTGTATTTCCTCTTCATCGACCCAAAATTGAATTCACAGACCATATGAAGCCTAAGAAGAAGGAAGACCAAAATGTGGATGCTTCAGTGCTTTTTAGAAGGGGGAACAAATCACTCACAGGAGGAAATATGGAGACAAAGCATAGAGCAGAGACTGAAGGAAAGGCCATCCAGAGACTGCTCCACCTGGGGATCCATCCCATATACAGTTACCAAACCTGGATGCTATTGTGGATGCCAGGAAGTGCTTGCTGATGGAAGCCTAATATGGCTCTCTCCTGAGAGGCTCTGCCAGAGCCTGACAAATATAGAGGTGAATGCTCACAGCCATCCATTGGACTTAGCTATGGGGTCCCTGATGAAGGAGTTGTAGAAGGGACTGAAGGAGCTGAGGGGGTTTGCAGCCCCATGGAGGGAGCAACAGTGTCAACATGCCAGAATCCTAAAGCTCCCGGTGACTAGACCACCAAAGAATACACATAGAATACACATGGAGTGACCAATGGTGGTGGTCCAAGGATGGCCTTGTTGGACATCAGTGGGAGAAGAGGCCCTTTGGCCTGAGAGGGTTCAATGTCCCAGTATAGGGGAATGCCAGTGAGGAAGGATAGGAGTGAGTGGGTGGGTGGGGGAGCACCCTCATAGAGGCAGAGGGAGGGGGAATAGGATAGGGGGTTTCCAAAGGGGAGACATGGAAAGGGGAAAATATTTGAAAACTAAATTTAAAAAATCCAATCAACAGCCGGGCGTGGTGGCACACGCCTGTAATCCCAGCACTTGGGAGGCAGAAGCAGGCAGATTTCTGAGTTCGAGGCCAGCCTGGTCTACAGAGTGTGTTCCAGGACAGCCAGGGCTATACAGAGAAACCCTGTCTCGAAAAACCACAAAAAAAAAAATCCAATCAATCAATTATTAAAACTTTCAATCCTGCTGCCTTTGCATGACACACAGCAGGGTGTGTCCTGTAATACATTTTCTTCTCTTCTTTTTCTGGATAAATAAGGATCAGAATAGATTTGCTTTCAATCCCTATGTTTCTGCTTCATCTGCCTTCCAGAATACTCCAGGGGGTCTTGTTTGAGATACTGCCTAAAGGAACTTCTCACTCAGGATGGTTTTTAAATTATTCTTTCTGCTTACCTGTCACTCCTCCTGAATGGTCTTCACTCAAGTCTGTCCTTCCGTCCCAATGTGCAGTTAGGGTTGGGGTGTCATCCTAGCAACGGTAGCATTTTTAACTTTTGAAAATTTCTTCACTGCTGACAATATGTAGGAAAAATAAGACCTGTTTTAAGAGGAACACAGCTAACAGTGGAGTTCAAAAAAGTAAATTGGTTTTTGATTTAGTGGACAAATAAAATAAATAAATAAATGGATTCTGAGAGCAGAACTTACAACATAAATGTAAAAGTTCAAGATGTGAATTATAAAACAATTCTAAGGGCTTCTATAAGGTTTGAACTTACAAGAAAAAGGAATTCCAGTGTCCGTCACGAAATTGTTACAATTTGTCCACACTAAATCATCTCAACATATTCTCTCAAGTTCAATAATTTAAATAAAGTAATAATGAATATGAAGGCAAAAGTCAAAAGAAAAAATGTAGAAAAATTGAAAAGGGGAAACTAAATTAGGCTGTGTCCAGAATTCTACATATCACCATGAAACACTGTAAAAAAAAAATAAGAAAAAAAGTATGTACTTCATAGAGTTTTAAGTTGGAGTTAAAAATGAAAACATTTGGGAAGATTCAGCTATTTCTATGGTTACCAACAGTTACTTTCTACAAACAATTAGGGGCAATATTCTCCAACAAAGCAATAGCAATAAAACCATATTTTCAAAGACCTAGCAGTAAATTCAATTCTACTTTCATGTAATACCCAGGTGAGAATCATGGAGAGGCTCATGCAATCCAGTATTCAAATGTTATAAAGTACAATAATGAAAGAAGAGTAGCAATAAAATTGCTAAAAAAGAATCAGAAAGACAAAACAAAAAAGTGTGAGATAGTGGGTGTTCAGAACTGTTGCTGTCTACCACATATGACAAAACCATCTAGCAAGAGGAGACAGAAAAAAATTCTGAGAGCTAGGAATTGAGGACAGGGACTGTGAAATACACTAACAGACATTATATGGCAGTTGTACTCTTGAACTCACAGCACCTGTGGACACCTGTACATGCCCTGCAAATGACCAAACCAGCTAATATCTCAACCTAAAGAGAAAAGAAATCCTCCAGGCCCCACTCTGTACTTAGCAGCTGTTTGCAGTAAAGAGAAATGGGATTCCAATGCTCCTTTGGGTGGATGTATACACATGCACATATAGGCAGCACTAATTGTACTTAAAGGGGTATCAAAACTCAAAAACAAATCAAAACATGAAGATATTTGGGTAGGTATATATTATAGAGGTAGTGGTCAAAATAGAAAACAAGCACAAACATTAGATAGATAGATAGATAGATAGATAGATAGATAGATAGATAGATGATACAGATAGATTAGACGAGAGAGAGATGAGAGAGATGAAAGTTTCAAAAATAAACAATCTAAAATGTGACCTCTATCTCTTAACTAACAAGACAATTCTCCACTTTTTCCTTATATTCTGAAAATTATCATATTATTTTTGTAATTGATGAAAGATTACCACATAGATTATTTAATATTTCTTCTTAAGTAAGTTGTCTGAGAATTCCATACTAAGTATGGAATCATATTATTGCCATCATATTCACCTCTCCCCAGTCTGTCCATATCTATCTCACCTTCCCTACCTATCCAACGTTATAGTTGGATAGTGCTGAACACATGTAACCAAGTCCTAATGACTTATTGTTACACTTGTACATTAATGCATCTCTCACCCTATCAGGGGAATTTATATTTATATAAAATATATTTATGTAAATATATCATCTACATTATGTATTATTTATTTATATGTAGGATATCTATTATATATATTGCTTTATACACATATATGTATATATGTATGCATATTGTGCTGAACACATATTTTTGGATACAATCTTCCACTGAAGCATTATGGACTTACCAGAGGCAAAACTCTTAATTGAAAGAGGATCTCCATCTCCCAGTATCTATCAGTAATCCATAGCTCCTCTGCTAGGGATGAGACTCCATGACTGGCTTTCCTCAGGATATTTAGATTTGATCTGACCAGGAGAAATTAAGCTTATAGATAATTCTCGTTCTGTGATTCAGCCATGTGATATTTTTAGGAATAGGGCCTTATTATTAAGCCCTGGGTGGTATCCAAGAGCTTTGGCAATAGACCTTGTCCATGCTGTCACAATTGCTGTGAGTTCCTATGTGCAGCTGTCCTGCTGTGTCCAGGAGATATGGTTTCCTTGCAGTCACCTACTTCCTGTGGCTCTTCAACTATTTCTGATCCCTCTTGTGTAATGATCACAAGACTTGGGAGGAGGGGTTGTGATAGAGATGTCTCATTTTAGACTAAGAATTCTATAGCCTCTTCTTATATTCTGCACTTTGATTGGATCTGGTTCTCCATTTACTTACCTATAACAAAAATAGAAACTTCTCTGATAAGGGTGAGAGATGATTAATCTAGAGGTATATCAATAAATCATTAGGACTTTATTTAGTACAGTGTCAGTTTAGCAGCATACTTGTAGTAGATTCGTCTTGAGGGTGTTTCTTGCTCCAGGTTCTTGGGCTATAATGGTACCCCTGGTGTGGAACTCATCTTGTAAATTGAAACTTCTGTACAAACATAAAGCAGTTGGTTACTCCCACAATATTCCCACCATTATTGGGCGGGTACAGTAGGTGTGTCTGGGCTGCTCGAAAGGTCCTCACTGGGGGAAAAATGTTCTCATTGCCAGGTTCAAATCTGATCATTATTTTTCCTCTTCTACAGCTTGCATAGCACCTCCAGCACTTGAAAAGCTGGCCAGGAAAACTAAGCTTCTACGTAATTCTTGTTCTGTGATTCAAGCATGTGGTATCTTTAACAACAGGGACTTTTCATCAGTCTTGAATGGTAATCAAGAGTATTGTTTGCAATGATTGGTGTCTACAGTACCTGACCATCTAGAAACCCCAAAAGAAGCAATGCATTACTCACTGGAGTTCTTCTTTGAGAGACTATAGTGTCTATTGGAGGTATTAACCCCCCTTCTAGCATAGCTCTATGTTAAGTTTTATCTATGTATACATGTGGGTGTTCTACATCACTTTTTCTAAAAGCCATTACTGTAATTTATTCCTCCATATGTTTTCACTGCTACCTGCCCTTCATTTCCCACTCCAATTAACCCTTCTTGTTTTACCAGCCCCTTTAATCTTTCATATAACTTTGTTCCAGCTTTCATCTCTTAAATACCACCCTCTGTGGCTGCTTACTAATCTCCTCACATCTATGTGTAGTCCAAATGAAACACACATCTCTGGAAACTGAAAGTTAATACCACAAATAAGAGTATCAGACTTGCAAAGTTTGTATTTCTCTATCTGCGTTACTCACTCAGCATAATTGTTCCCACCTACCTTCATTTCCTTGAGAATTACACAATTTTGTTTTTTTATTAACAGCTAAATTATATTGCATTGTATATTTTCATTACCTAGCCATTAGTTGGTGGACATCTAGCTTGTTTTAATTTACTGATTATTGTGAATAGAACAGCAATGAACCTGGATAAGCAAATAACTCTCTATTAGGATATAGAATCCTATGGGTACATGCAAAAGATATAGGTGGATCATGAGCCGTGTGTGTGTGTGTGTGTGTGTGTGTGTGTGTGTGTGTGCTGGGAACCTCCCTTTGATTTCCACAGTGGCTATAGCAGTTGGTATGCACAGTAGCAGTTAATAAATTCTTGCTTTGCCTTCCCTATAACCCTGCCTGTATTTGTCCTCTTTTGTGGTTTTCATCTTAGACATTCTGAGTGGGTTACAATGAAATCTCAAAGCTTTGTTCATTTCCATTTCCCTGCTAGCTGAGGACACTGAACACTTTTTAAAATGTTACCCAGCCATTTGTTCATTATTCTTGATATATCCCCTTTTCATTCTACACCCATTTTTAAATTGGGTTCCTTGTTGTGTAGTCAGAGCAATAAGACAAGGTAAAGGGATAAAGGAGAAGCAAATTGTAGAGAATAAGTCAAAGATATCCTTATTTTTACTTACAATCACATAAAATACCATTTGACTTCTGTCAGAAAAAGTATACAACAGATAAACACATTAAGCAATGTAGCAAGATACTTTCTATGTCTTCACTGTGGTGTCCTTCTACTATGCCCATAATTCATGATGCCTTTTCTTGATGCCCTAAAATTCTCTCACATGCAATTTAAATTTGATTTGAAGCTCTCATTGACCCTGTCTTCATGTCCTAAGCCCTCTGCTTTGTCTTCCACCCATGATTCTCTGCTTTTAACATGATCTGCTCTGATGGTGAAGCAGGTTTTCTGCAGAAGTTTTAGATTGACTTTCCGAGTTTTTTATTTCTTGCACTGTTTAGTTGAACTTGCCCCTTCATATCTTTCATTCTTCTCCTTTGAGCAATTGTTGAGTTTTACACATTGCCTACTCTGCACTTTTTCTTTTAAAATCTAAAAAATGTGTTCTTGTACTGCCAAAAACAAAATCAAACTATATGTTCATGTCTAGTGTCAACTTCTTTCATCTCTTTGTCTTTGCCTTATTTGAGGTCAGTGATCATAGTTATCATTATTTAAATTTCTTTGCCTAGTTCTTCCAGGTCATTTTCAATAGGGCCAAAACTATGGGATTTTTATTTTTTGGAGGGGATATGTTAGTTGGTTTTATGTTTATTTGTTTGGTTGTTTTTTTTTTCCTATCATGGGTTTTTGTTGTTATTGCTGTTATTTTCTATGTAGGAATTTGTACATCTGGAGTTATATATTTATTGCATTCTTTTTTGTTCAAATCAATTTTCTTCTTTCAGGGGTGGGGGCATTTATAATGTTGAGGAAGAGGCTAATTCATTTACTGATTGAGATGTTGATTTTTCTCTCTTTAGCATTTAGTGCTATAACCTCTTTTTGGGGTCTTCTGTTTGTCAGCTACATGGTGCATCCCACAATTCAGTCAAGGAACACGGGACAAGTTTACCCTTGTAGTACAGACTGGCACTAAGTCTAAAGACTGGATATGTAATCAGTAGCTGTAAATGCTCTGATAAGACCTGAAAAAAGGAGTATTCTTGGTCTCTGCTTCACATATTCTGACTGAAGGAGCATCACTGTGTCTGCATGCCTTATGGGCAAGCTGGAATGTCCTGGTTGGGGGGAATCTGAGATCTGTGAGTCCTAAAGGGAGAAAGAGGGGCTAGGAGGATATCATGGTCTCTGGCAATCAGTGACCAGGAAAAGAAGCTCTGAATGGAAAAAAGGTAATCTACTTGTCTCATTTAATAATTCTGTAACTTTACATACATGTGCAATGTTTTGGAGTGAAGATTCAACACTTATTGTTCCAAATATTATTATTCCTTTCCTAATGCATCACACTTTGTAGATTTCTGTTTCTTCTGACTTTCGTTAAAGATAGAATGAGACATTTCTTCCTCCATAATGTATCTTATTATACCATATTTTAAATTAGATTTATATACTTTCATCATATTAGGTGAGCTCATTTCTTTCATACAAGACATTCAACAAGTTTTGGTGAGAAAATACTGAAGAGTCAAGGTCTGTACTATCCTAAAACTAACATGCTCTTGGCTGTCAGTCCTTGGGGGAAAATATGATTCCACTATTGGCACTTGGAACACTCAGTATCTCCTGTTGGGAGAAATAGTAAAAGATTTGAAAGGAATCTTATCACTTGCTAACACAAAATGTCAATTCATGCACATCAAATATTCCCTTGTTTATGAAACGAAATGATAGTCACTTAAGATACATTATCCATTCATCAGTTTTGCATTTTGTTTAATTTTACATATTATAGGTAAAATTCTGTATGCTATTAAAAAGTGAAAGTATTTTTATTCGCTCTCCACAAAGTACAGCAAATTAACAGGTTGGAAAAGAGCAAAATGCATAAGGACACTGAAGGATAGAGTCTTGTGCTCCACGGCAGGCTGGTGTGACTGCAGTGTATTTGAAAACAGGCTTAGAACTTGAGTTTTTCATTCAGCTGCATCTTTAATTATTTAGGGATTTTCTGTGGATCAGTAATGCCCTTAGTTGTTGCCTCCTGCTCCTAGTTGCCATTTGGATATTTCACACTTTTTAATTCCTCCAGGACTGTGGAAGCTAGAGATGCAGATATACTCTCCATCCCAAAAAGGCCGCTGTTAAAGGTTAGGAGGTAGAAGAAGTTTAATCTACTGGACAATATGCGTGGAGGGAATTCATTGTGGATTCCAATTTGCTCTCACACATCTCATTATTATCTTGCATAATTAGAGTTAGCTGTATGTTCCCATGATTGATAAAAAAAAGATTTGGATTGTATTGTTGAAAGGTTAAGATATGACAGAGAACAGATATTAATAGAATTCGATATTTACTACACATATGCACATTCATTATGTATGTACATTACTGTAATTTCCATATTATTTTAAAATTCTCAAAGTCATCATATATTATTTTTAAAAAAATTCACAAAAGGGGAGTTAGAATAACAAATTGTTTACTGAAAAGTAAGCCATAGGAAATAGATCTACCATTTACTCAACACTCATATAAAAATTTCTGTAACTTCTTCAAGGAACTTTGGTTACAGGCATGGACAGGAGGTCAAGACCATTCAGTTCCATAAGTGATACTGTCATCAGTTCTCATTGTACTATGGCTATTCCCAATAGTGCAATTTGACTGAACTGAAGGATCCAAAACAAGGAGAAAGACAAACAGGTACAACAATTTCAATGATGACCATATTTTCTGCAATGAAAAATGCCCTAGCTACCTAACATGCTAGTAAATACTGAGCACACACTCAGTGATGGTAATGATTAACCTGATATGCTTCATAATTAGTTATCTGTACCTTGTTTTTTCACAACTGTATAAAAACATTGAAACAACCCAAAATATAGTCATGAGATAGTTTTATTAAAGTGTCATTTAGTCAATGTAGCATAAATGTAATCAGACTATAAAGGTATCATGGAGTTTCCGTGTTAAGGATAAGGGAATCATAAAACACCAGAAGAACAGATAAGCTTATAAGATTACAGTGTGTATTTCCTCTTTGTTAGAAAATAGATTCCTCTGGATACTTATTTCTTATAACTAAAAAGATAATTTCTATTTAGACAACCATAGTTAATGATCATGAAATTGACTAAGTGTCACAGGAGTTTACACATATCATCCCCTCCAGTCTTCACAAAGCTAAGAATTGAGCTTGTATTTTTTTCTAAGTTTACATTATATAAATGTGGATCAATTACAATTTGTAACTTGTTCCTGACTATTACTAATCTAGAAATGTTATCACAGGCAGTCTGCCTAAAGACTCAATACCCATAATGGAATATTTCCTAGAGGTAATAGAATTTTACATACCAATAAATCTTAAGGATGACATATTATTAATAGAGTCCCACTTAACACTCCAAAGTGTATCAATTTGAAATATGATGCATTGTTGTTAACTGTGCTTATTCTACTGTGAAATAGAATGTGAAGCTATATATACAAACTCTAAACCTTTCCCATTGACCAGCCTCTCCACAATTCCCTCAGTCCATCTTCTCCACCCCAAAGTAATCTATAGCCATAGTTATTTTATATTTCACACACAAGTAATATCTAGAGTTGTTATTTTGCCTCTGCTTGCCTTCTTTCGCATAATATAGTTTGGACCAGGTTTACATATGTTGTTATGACTAACAGGACTTCATTCTTTTTTGTAATAAGCTTGGGATACATTCATTACAAAATGTACATCTGGTATCCTGTATTTACCTGAGATTAGAGGGTGTGGATTCCTAGGATCCTAGTGTTATGCTGCTGGAAGAAAATCTCTGTTTCTTTTCCAGATCAAAATGTGATCCCAGAGGTACAGCGCCACTTGATGAGGAGAAGGAAGGCAGGAAGGAAGGAAAGAAGGAAGGAAGGAAGGAAGGAAGGAAGGAAGGAAGGAAGGAAGGAAAGAAAAGAAGGTTGACAGGAATGGGGTCATTTTTACCCTTTCAATTCTGGCTTAATTCAGTTAGAAAGAACAACCTATGTCTCTGGCTTTTTTTCAAGGATAAGAACCTTTAGTATGTGTTCTGATTAGAGAGTGGCTGGTGGCTGAGCATTTGGGATAGCAATGGAGGCTGTTTTTCTTTTTTCTCTCTTCCTGGAATCTTCTGGTATTCATTCTGGGTCAATGTTATTCACGCTGAAGAAGCCTTCTCTTCCTGACTTACTGGCAGCCTGATTACAATTACATGTCAATGAGTCTTTCAAATGCTATAATTCATTTGTGGAAATTATTTATTTTTATTCCTTCCTTATGTTATATTAAATGTGTATCTAATACTAAATCAAGCTCACACCCTGTGAGAAAATCTCTTTACTTGGTTGTGATGAATTAAATTTTCTTACACACTGTTGGATTCAATTTGCTAATATAATGCCAATTTATTTTTAATGCCTCATTTATTTCCTCCTTTAATCCCATCAGTTTTGCCACTGGAGTTTTTGAAAGCCTTGTTACCAAAGTACAAATCAATTAGTATGTATGAATTTATGATTTCTATTGACAAATTGACCTTTTCCAGCATTATCTCATTTTCCCTGGGAAATGAATAACTTTTGCCTCGAACTCTTCACCTTATAGTGCTAACTCAGAGGATTGTAATATATGTCCTTAACTCTCCAACTCCTTAAAAAGTGAGTGCCACAGAGTAGGTGAACATATAGACACAGATAAATGACTGCCTAACACAGAGAGGTCAATATAAGGATGGGAGGCTTGCTGGAGATGGGCAAGGAAGAGCCCTTTGCTGTGGTATTGATGACTGCAGACTCATGCCTGAAAATGAAAGACATTGAAGGCTTCTGAGCCAAGCACCGTCCCCACACCCCCAAAGAGAAACCGTCACACAGGAGGCCATTTGAAGAGAGTTCTTTAAAACTCTGATAAGGATGCTCAAGTGTAGCTCTTCACAGTAGATGGCTTCTGTCAGGGGGTGGGGTAGAGTGGGCAGCTCAGTTTTCTTTAAGGGGCTGGCCCCTGGGTATTTGACCATACTGTATGTGTATATGGGCAATACACATTGGGCATGGTGGGGTTTTTGAGGCAGGGGGATATAAGGGTGGGAGATTGGACCTGGGAGGAATGGAAAAAGAATGTGATGGGTGCATTGTATCAAATTCCTAAATAACTAATAAAAATATTATGTTGAGAGGGAAAAGAACAAATCCAAATGCATCATTCTTGAAATGAGCATACTACATGCCTCAATAAACCTCTTTATTTTTCTAAAGGTACTATATTACTTCACATTATTGCTAGAACCTTTATTGGTGTTTATGTCTTTTTCTCTCCTGGTTCTTGACTTACAATTCTCACGTTGCCATCATTATAGCTTTCTTTGTATATCCACTGCAAATGAGCCATGACATGGTTCATGCTACTTTGGGCAGAATGGTGTTTCTTACAGCAATGGACTAGGAACCCACACACACACCACGTGGTTTGGTGTTTCCGAATTTTTTTTTCATTCTTTCTCCAAATTAGTTTTCTCAGGATTTTTCTTGGATCTTGGAGAATTCCTCTTTGGTCTTTTTGCATTTTTAAACATCCAACTTTTGTTAATATGAACAATAATTAATCCAAAAGTATCTTTACTTGCTCTTTATTTCTGACAAGTTTTATCTTGGTGCCTTTGTGGGTTTTTCAGTGTGTCACCATATCTGATTAAAGAATATGCATAGATTTTTTTTAAATATCTTAACCCCGTTTTCTTGTGTTTAAAGGATTGCTATATTGTCTACACCCTAAAAATGTGTTTGGACAGAAACACATTTATCATTCTGATATCTATAACTGCCACTCTTGAAAGAAATTATATTACTTTAGTTGCTGTGGAGTCACAAACTTGACAATTCGTGAACAGCCTCTGGGGCTGCTACCTTTAGTGGGTGATGAAGACAATACCCTCTGAGTCCCATTCTGAGTATCCAAGAGAGAGTCTGTCCGCCTACACGTACTGGCTTCATTATATGTTTCTGACCAAATCCTAAAGTATGTTTCAAGAGTCATTCCCTCAACTGAAAAAATGAAATGAAATGAATTAAAATGAAATAAAATAAAATAAAATAAAATAAAATAAAATAAAATAAAATAAAATAAAATAAAATAAAATAAAATAAAATAAAATAAAATAAAATAAAATAAAATAAAATAAAATAAAATAAAATAAAATAAAATAAAATCTGTTGAGAATGTGTGCCTGTCTACAGGTGGCAAGAAACTTCACAGAAATATAAAAATGTTGTCACTGACATCATCCATCAGCAGTCTCGTCATTGAGATTGCTTAATTTCTGTACTAATTGTATTGCATGATCCTTTCTTTGTCCGTGATTATTAAATAGAGCTAAGCATAGCCTGGGCAGAATTTGGTTCATTAGTTCTAGCCATTTCAGTGCCTCAAAGATGAGGTCAGTGCTGGTGTCAGACAGATGCCAGTGTGCTTCCAGACAGAATTAAGAAACTGAGTGGAAAACATGATATCTGTGTATTACAGATTACATGGTTTTCTGTAAGCTCCAAATTGGTGCCTTTTGGTTATTTTACACATCATTTCCTCTCTGAACCATTAAATCCACTGAACTGCAAATTCCTGGGAATCTGTGGCTTTCACCTGGGTTAAAAAAATATGTAAACTTATGCTTCATAAGTTACAAGCAATAAATCATGGAACCTGTATGTGTTTAAATTTTTAATTGTCTTACAAATGTGAGTAATAAAATATATATGCATCGAGATGCTTACAATTCCTGTGGTCTCATAAAGTAAATTATTTGCTTAAGTGAAATATCTTATTGTGTTTTATCATGGGATCACAGATGTTCATGAAACTGAAAATCTGGCATTTTGACATCATGTCTTACAGGCGTCACCTGGCAGGACACCACCAGGTTTTGACATTTATATCCAAACCTGCCATCCCTTTTAGATCTATTCTCTCTGACTAGTATATATAACCATAACTTTGAATTTTTTATCTTCTTTCAAATATCCACAGACAAAAATGGATGATGAGCTAGTTTTTAGATGAATGACTGTATTCTAAGTCTCACACACAAACTGTGCTCTGGAGTTTCCTAGATGGTACTTTGAAATAAAATACTTGTGTTTTACCCTAATGATGAAAAAAGTACTATACATTAGAAATGCATGGGACAGATGATATGAGAATAGATTTGACACACAAGTCAAATAATTGTTGTAAAATGCAAGAATCCTTACTCTTGGATGAAGCTTCCTTCAGATGGTAGATGACATGGGAATGCAGCAACTTTAAGCAAACACACAAAGGATCTTTTCTTGAACCACAGTATACCAGTAAATTCCCGCAGTAAATTTACATGCCAGCAAGATGAAAATTTCCCCACTAACAAGTCCCATCTGTACCCTTCAGTCCTAAACCTGAGTATAGGTGTAGGTGGTCAGCTGTTTTGCTTCTCTTCTAAAAGGTTAACATTCAATTCACTCCTCAATTGTAAATATGCAAAGGGCACATTTTCATGCAAGTTTCATTGTGTAGCTTAAATGGAGGGATTGGGACATCAATCCATCCACAAAACTTTAAACCCACAATCT
The DNA here is from genome assembly GCA_964023405.1 of Apodemus agrarius. NCBI lineage: Eukaryota > Metazoa > Chordata > Mammalia > Rodentia > Muridae > Apodemus > Apodemus agrarius. The sequence goes on along the minus strand of OZ030020.1, from coordinate 9,910,326 downwards.
GTCCTGCCTACAAGAGGTGCAGGGGTAAAGATGGAGCAGAAATTGAGGGAGGGCTAATCAAGACTGGCCCAGTCTTAAACTCAGACCATGAGAGCCCACCGCTGACATAACTAATGATATTCTCCTATACATGCAGACAGGTGGCTAGCACCACCGTCATCTGATGTCATCTGAAAGGCTTCACCCAGGAACCAATGGAAACAGGCATAGAGGCAAACATGACAGGGAGCTTCGGGGACTGTGTGGAAGAAGGGGAGTCAGAAAGGCCAAAGATACCACAAAAAAACCACACACATAAAATCAACCAACCTGGGCTCATAGAGTCCCACAAAGACAGAACAGCCAAACAGAGAGCATGCATGGAGCAGGCCTAGGCCGTGTGCATGTTTGTAACCATTGTATGTGTTGATCATGATGTGGAACTCCTAAGAGAAGGAGCCATCTCTGACTCTTGACTTCTTTTGGATCCTTTTCCCCTAACTGGGCTGCCTTGTCTAGCCTCAGTAGGAGAAGATGTGCCTAGTCTTACTGTAGTATAATATGACAAGGTGTGTTGATATCCCTGTGAGGCCTCCCCTTTTCTAAGGAGGGTGGGTGGTTAAGGGGGGAAACTTGGAGGAGAAGACAGAGTAGAAGCTGAGATCAGGATGTGTAGTAACTAATTAATTCATTTATTAAATTTTATTTTTTAAAACTTTTATGTATGATTACTATATTCTCACCATTTTTACTTTTCTCTACCCCCTTCAACTGTTCTTATACCCCTCTCCCTCTCAAATATATGATTTAGTTTTACCCACACACATATATATGATGTGTATGTCACATATATACACATACACATAAACATATATTGATTACTTCATTTAGCATTTAATGCATGTTTTAATGCATATTTAGGGATAACCACCTTTTCCAAGTAGTTGTAACTTGGGAAATGATATACATTGCATGTATTTGTGCATTGTTTGCCAGTAGTTATTTTTGTAATTTAATCTTATTTATTTTTACTTATTCACTTTCCTATAGTTCATTATCTAGAAGTGAGACCTTGTGAAATATCCTATACCTAAGTTGTCATGTCAAGTGGTGTCATCACTGTGTGGGTCATATCTACACAGCCATGTTGCTGATAGGTCATGGTTACCGCTTCCCAGTGTAGAAGAAGCTATCTCCCAAAGAAGGACCTGGTCCTCTGGCTCTCACAATATTTCCGCCCCTCTTCTGAGCCATCATGAGCCTTAGGTGTAGACCCTGTATTATAGATTACTAACTGAAGCTAGGCTCCCCACAGTTGTTCTCTACATTTGGACCAGTTCCATTCTGCTGTGGTAGTCTCCCTTTGCTGCAAATGAGGTGAGAGCTACATTTACCTGTAGAAATAAGAATAAATGCTGGAATGCAGTCAGAAATATACTATTTTGTTATTTTTAAGATTTTATTTAAATGTTTCTCCATTTCCTTTGTTTCCTATATGCCCCTCTGTGTATGACCTCTATTTTCAATTCTTATTGCATGCATATATATATATATGTATATATACATACATACATATATATACACATACACACACATATATAAATATATACATACACACACACACACACACACACACACACACACACGTAGAATCCCTTCTCCCATTCCCAGTTTTACTCTGTTATCTATAGTGTTTTGTGGCTTTGTGTAGGGCTGAGGCCTCATGAACATGTCCTGATTCAGCTTAGCATGTTTGATGATGTCCTCTTCATTCCACTCATGTTTGGACAGTCGTGTTGTTGAAACTTTACATGGTGCAACTTCAGATATTACCAGGAAACAGAATCTCACCAAACTCCCTACCCTCTCGTTCTTACAATTTTCCTGCCCACCCCCTGTTGATCAATGGTGATCAACAGCCTTAGGTGCAGCAGTGATTTGTAGATGTTTGCATCAGGATTTGGGAAAACTACAACCAACCAATAGGCAGAATTGTAAAGCCCAGTCCCAGAAATTAGAAATTATATTTTTTTCAGAAAGTAGTAATAGTATGTTCTCCTCCTGAGTCATATAAGCTTTAAATTATTTTAATTGAAACAATTTTTTTTCTTGTTGCAATGCTAGAGTTTGAGTTCAAGAGTTTTCCTCTACCAATCTAGCACCTTATTTTATGAGATGAGGTCTCTAATGAATTCTGAAACTCACTGTTTCAGTTAGGCTGGTGTGCTACTGATGTATTCTCTGTATACATTTGTCTATCCCTTTCCCAATACTGTAATTACAGTAATGTAACTTGAGAGTTGAGCTTTTACTTACATGTGGACGGTGTGAACTCATTTTGGTTTTTTGGTACAGAAAACTCTACATACTTTCCATCTCTCTGGCCCCATTCAATTTATTTTGACAAAAAGTCTATTCTCATTAGCTGCTCTCCTATTAAGATAAGAGATTCTGTGTTTCAAACCACATGAAGCTCAAGAAGAAGGAAGACCAAAGTGTGGATGCTTTTGTCCTTTGTAGAAGGGGGATCAAAATACCCATGGGAGGAAATATAGAGACAAAGTGTGGAGCAGAGACTGAAGGAAAGACCATCAGAGACTGCCCTGCCTGAGGATCTATCCTATATACATACACCAAACCCAGTCACTATTGTGGATGCCAACAAGTGCTTACTGACAGGAGCCTTATATGGCTGTCTTCTGAGAGTCTCTGCCAGTCCCTTACAAATACAGAGGGGGGTGCTCTCAACCAAGCATTGAAATGATCACAGGGTCCCCAATGGAGGAGCTAGAGAAAGGACCCAAGGAGTTGAAGGGGTTTGCAGCCCCATAGGAGGAACAACAATATGAATCAACCAGTTCCCCCAGAGCTCCCAGGGACTAAACCACCAACCAAAGAGTAGACATGGAGGGACCCAGGGCTCCAGCCGCATGGGTAGCTGAGGACGGCCTGGTTGGATGTTAGTGAGAGGAGAGATCCTTGGACCTGTCAGGGAAGCAGGAGTGGGTGGGTTAGAGAGCATGAGGAGGGGGGATGGTATAGGGGGCTTTCCTAGGGAAAACATGGAAAGGGGATAACATTTGAAATATAAATAAAGAAAATATCTAGTAAAAAACAGAGATTCTGTGTTCCATAAAAAAGAGTTGCTCAAACTAGACTAGAGGCTGAGATTTGCTGGAAGGAAAGGCACCATAACTTTGCTCACAGTCTTGTGCCAAAGATTCATTTATTTTAAAATGTTACAAAGCATTATCAGCAAAACCCAAGGTGCAGATAGTGATGTGTAGAAGACGTACAAGCTTCTAATAGTCTTGTCCCATTGGAGACAAACAAGATGAGCCTAACTCCTGCAACAACTCTGAAATGCCCAGGAGACTCAAACTCCCTGGTTCATGGTAGGGTTTGTCACAGAGACATATTCTTTCTTGTGTGTATAAAGTTTCAGACTCCAGGAAAGGAAACAAGAATTAATAATTCAACTTAAACAATCATTTGCAAAAGTTTAAGCTGATAAGCAATACAGGTAACGCTATCTAAGGAGTAGATCTCACAGTAGATACCTGAACAGTTCCTCATCTTGCCAATATAAATCAATCTTAAAAGTAATCAGAGATGTACTTTCTACTGAAGTATATCTTCTTCATCTGGTAATTTGTGTATAGGAAATCATAATCGTATAGTTCAATTTAATGATTTAATTTTCAGAAATATTTGATGCTTTCTAAAATGTATGAGTTTCGGTATATTCTTCTCTCCATCCTACATGACAGGCAACACCGTGTATAGCAGGCACTCTGGCCACAGCTAATGTGAGATAAGCATCATAGATTTGGCCACTGGGAAGAACAATGAAGTCTGCGGAAAGCAGACAATGACCACGCCAGGGGTAAATTCAGACTGTCTTGAATTGAGTTCTGGTACATTCTGAACATGGCATGAAGCAAGGAAGGCAGATTTGGAGTGATTTGAAGCCAGGGGAGAGCGTAGTAGAAAGAGAAGTTTCATTTCTGCAAAATAGTTTTATGGTTCCTGAGTCACGTGAGCAGGACCTTCCCTCTCCTCTTCCTCATTAAAAACTGCTGACCATCTTCCAGAGTCTGACTCACATCTATGGTCACCCTTGTTGAAGTGAAAATATACCTTTCCTGGGTCTTGTGTGTTTGTTATTAGTTTGTGTTTTTTTTTTTTGAGTTTTTTTGTTGTTGTTGTTGATTGCTTTGTTTTGTTTTGTTTGTTTTGGATGAGAACTTACACATTTTTTTTAAATTTCATTTTTTTTTTAGTTTGTTTCTTTTCACCTATCCTGACCACAATGTCCCCTCCCTCCACTTCTGCTAGCTCTTCCTACCCTAGATCCACTCCTCCTTGGTTCCCCTACAGAAAAACGTCTCCAGGGATATCAGCCAAACAGGACATAACAAAATAGAATAAGAGTACGCATGAACCCTCATATCAAGGCTGGGTGGGACAAGCCAGTAGGAAGGAAAACGTCCCCAGAGAAGGCTAAAAAGTCAAAAACCTGCACACATTATACCCTCTCTGTTACAGATCCCATAAGAAAACCAAGCTAAACAACAGTAACGGGTGTGCAGGGAAGCTACTACAGATCCATACAGGCTTCATGGTTGTCTCTCCAGTCTCTGTGAGACTCTGTAAGCCCTGCTTAGTTGATTCTGTGTGCCATGTTCTCCTGGTGCTTCCTCCTCCCCTTCCACAGAGTTCTCCAACCTCCATGGAGAAAAGATTCTATGGAGATCTTCAATTTGGCCTCTCTCACTACTTAATGTTTGGCTGTGGGTCTCCCATAAGCTGCCAGCACAGATCTCTAATGACATCTGGGCTAGGCACCAATCTATGAGTACAGCAGAATATCATTAGGCATAATTTTTTTATTTCTCTATCCTATGTCTTCTTTTTTATCCCTTTGTGCTGTGAGACTTTCTTTTCATCAAGTACCATTTTGCCTTTAAATGTAGTAGTGTCTTCTACACTCTGCAATATACATGAGGAATGCTAAAACTCTTGAAAGTAAGAAAATGGTTTTTAAAACTACATTTCCTACATCTTAAAGCATTCAAGTTTGTAACTAAAAAGAAAGCAACTTTTATCAATATTTTATGAATATTCAATACAACTTTATAGTCATTAAGATAACTTTCTCCCACATTAACACACTCTCAGTAAATTAGCTCATTCACATCACATGAAGACTGCTACTGATTAAGTTGAGTTTTTCTAATTTTAAATTTTAATTAAAAAATCCCTCCTTTCCAGTTCTGATAGTCATAACAGATGCAAATGTCCATGCCATATTAAGACAACCCTTTGAAGCATTTTAAGTAAATATTTATTATTCATAAGTTTATACTAAGGTTTCTGTACATATACAGAACTAGTCTCCCAAAGTCTTCTGCTTTAATAAAATAGGACTCAGTGGCCATCTCAGACTTAGAAATAAGTCCATCCAATTATATAAGATTTAATTTTCTAGTTTATTCTCAAAATTCTAGCTATGCTGGTAAACTCTATATGTTGAAGATCCCAATTAAATTTCATCAGTGCCTCTACAGTCTATCCTTTTACCAGTTGCCTTGCTTAAAGTATTAGTAATTTTGTCCAGGAAGAAGACAAACACTCTGCATAATACTGCGTAATATACAATAAAGCTTACGCAACTGTAAGAGCAAAAGGCTGTTATGGAATCAGTCTCTTTTCTTCCATAGTATTTTTCCAAAGCATTTTTCCTGCTTTCATCTACTTCCCATATCTCGAATCCTGTTTTATATCTGTTGAAAGGAAGGATAAATCAGAATATATTAGTGTTCTGGCTGGTTTTGTGTGTCAACTTGACACAGGCTGGAGTTATCACAGAGAAAGGAGCTTCAGTTGAGGAAATGCCTCCAAGAGATCCAGTTGTGGGGCATTTTCTCAATTAGTGATCAAGGGGGAGTTCCCTTTGTGGGTGGTGCCATCCCCGGGATGGCATTTGGGTTCTATAAGAAAGCAAGCTGAGCAAGCCAGGGGAAGCAAGCCAATAAGTAACATCCCTCCATGGCCTCTGCAGCCACTCCTGCTTACTGACTTGGTTGAGTTCCAGTCCTGACTTCCTTGGGTGATGAACAGCAGTGTGGAATGAGTAAGCTGAATAAACCCTTTCTTCCCCAACTTGCTTCTTGGTCATGATGTTTGTGCAGGAAGAGAAACCTGACAGACAATTAGTAAAAGCTAAGCATCCACAATGTATACTAATAATCATAATTCTGTCTGCTATGTATTTTCATTATGGTTTTCCAGCCAACACTGTTGTTTGGAGTCACAATTATTTTTATTAGACATATTCAAGCACAAGCAATAATGTATATTTTAATGCATATCTCTGAAATTTATTTCAAGCCACAAGACCTTGGAATATATTTAAATTCATATAAATATCAACAAATCTGCCATTATTTAGTTTTATTCAAATATGACAACTGTTGCTTCAGTTTGCTTCTCTAATATTGTGATGAAATAATGAACAAAATCAACTTGGGGTAGGAAAGGGTCTGTTTGGATTACAGGTAATATCTTATCATTTGAAGAAAGCCAATGCAAGAGTTCAAGGCAAAAGCCTTGAGGCAGGAAGGGAAGCAGAAACCGTGGGGGAATGTTCCTCACTGGCTTTCTTCCATGCATGTGTCACCTTTCTTATCTCTGCCTAAGGATGGTGACGCCCACAGTGGACCAGGACCTCCTACATCAATCTGAAACCAATAAAATGTCTCGTAGAGGTGCTTACAGGGCAATCTATAGGAGGCAACATCTGATTTGAAATTGTTGGAGGCTTCTTCTTCACAGATATTACAAGATGATACAAAATAATAGCCACCACACTCCTCTAAAATATGGAACTTTAAAAAAATACAACTGTGTATAGACAAATGAAAAGTACTATGCATGTATTTAAATGTTAGTGATGATTTAGGAAATACTAAAATTCCCTTAGGATTTCTCCTGTTCATAACTATTTGTGACCTTCTGAAGTTTGCATCTATATTTCTGGAAATCTCTTTCTACTTTTAAAAACAGACAGCTTTTGCAGCATTTTTCACTTGATTTTTTTGTTGAATTAGGTGATTCTTCCTCCCATCTCCATGCTCCCAGAAATAAGACTCAGACTCAAAAAAAAAATCTACAAATACTTTGGTCATATAACTAGGTTCTGACTAGATCATAATTTAAAATATCCAATTATTTTAACCTACATTCTGCCACAGGGCTTGTTCCCTGTGCTCAGGGACCGTGCGTCTGCCTTGTCACATTTTTGGGTGAATCTACTGCATCAGGAACTACTCCTGAATCCTTTCTGTCTATCAGATATCCCACCTCCTACTTCCTGAATAAGATGTAGGCCAAAGATATGTTATTGAGAAGTGCCACATCCCTACAGATACATGCTATTTTCTCTACATCTTTCTGATATGCAGAAAAGCACAATTGGACACAATAAACTTCTCCAAAATCAATGAGGAGGAATAAAAGTAGAATTTTGAACCAGCTAATCTCATTTTAGAGTTCCGTTCTTTTTATACATCTATTTTATTAATTTAGAGAATTCCATACATAAGCACTGTAGTGACATCATTTCCACCCCCTCCTTCTTCCAATGCATCCCTTGTCTTCACTCATTCCTTGTCAGCTCCATGACCTCTTTTTAATCATTTCAACACACACACATACACACATACATACCTTGCTGAAGTCATTTAGTGCTATTCATTGATGTGTGAATTTAGGCTGAGAACTTGAGATTAGATAACCTATCAGGATACATGTCCCTGGATTAAATAGATTCTCTCTTTCTCAGAAGCAATTGACTGTGAATTCACCTAGGGATGAGCCCCAGTAAGATGCCCCTTTCATGTTGACATGTTCACTCATGTCATTGTTTCACAAGTATTGTTTAGGCAAGTATTTTTTTAATTATTATTGAATATATTCTTCATTTACATTTCAAATGTTATGCCCTTTGCCGGTTTCCTCCCTCCCAGAAAACCCCAACCAATCCTCCCACCCCTGCCTCCAAGAAGACACCTCTCTGCCCAATCCACTTCCACCTCCCCCACCTCAATTTTCCTTTGTTGGAGCATCTATTGAGCCTTCATAGGACCAAGGACCTCTCTTCCCACTGATGCCTGACAAGGCATTCCTCTGCCACATTTTTGGCCGGAACCATGTGTACCCATTGGTTGATAGTTTAGTCCCTGGGAGCGCTGAGGGTCTGTGTGGCCAACCTCGTTGTTCTTCCCATGGGGCTGCAAACCCCTTCAGCTCCTCCAGTCCTCCCTCCAACTCCTCCATTGGGGACCCCATGCTCAGTCCAATGGTTGGCTGCTAGCATCTGCCTCTGTATCTGTAGGGCTCTAGCAGGGCCCCTCAGGAGACAACTATAACAGGCTCCTTTCAGTAAGCACTTCTTAATATCCATAATAGTGTCAGGGTTTGGTGACTATTTATAGGATGAATCCACAGGTAGGACAGTCTCTGGGTGGCCTTTCCTTCAGTCTCTGCCCCACACTTTGTCTCCATAATTGCTCCTGTGAGTATGTAGGCAAGCATGTTTAAGAGGTGGGTTGCACTCCTGTCATATATAAAAGACTCTATTTCACACATATGCCTTGGTCCTCAGGCTCTTAAAAACATTTCTATTCCTCTTCAGAGGTGTCCCCTAAGCTTTAGGTGTAGTGATTATTTTATAAGTGAATCGTCCAGAGGTGGGCACAACATGCTCAGTTGTCCTCTTTGTCACTGGAAAATGAAGACTCTGATGAGAGGTAAAAGCCGCCTTTACCTGTGCATATAAAAATGAGCATTTAGAATACAATTGGGAATTATACTGGGTCAGTGAAAATACAAAATCAGGTTCTCCTCTAAAGTCCGTGCCCTCATGAATCACAGATAGTTGGCTAGATTTACAATGTCAGGTATGAGTTCCCCTCTATTGAGAAGGCCTTCAGTTCAGGAAGGTGACTATAGTTTTCAGGACATAAGTGCCACTATTCTGCTTTTACATATACTTTGCCACGATGGTAATTAATGTGATTTGTAGACTTTGTAGCCAGGAGAAACTCTTCATTGCTCTTTCTTTCTTGGTATCCTGGATAGCAGTTTTGGCACTGAGAAAGCCAGTCCTCAGGGGACAGGCTTCCAAATAAGCTAAGGTTTATATTCTCCAAGTCATGTGTCCAAGGTGTGTGGTGTCTCCGGCCACAAGGTCTTACCTTCAAGTTATGGAAGGCAGCTAGAAATGACAGCAATAACCAAGGTAATTTTAGGAGTCTTTTGTACAACCCTTGCAGCTCCAACTGCAAGGTTCAGGTCCTGAGATGGGGAATGGTCATTGGTGCAAATGAAGACATTGACCACCTGTTGATGGTCAGGCAAGTAGTCCAGAATAGCTTGAGCCATCTATATTTATACAATCACAATCTTTCTCAAATGAGCAGTGATAGTATTGGTTATTTTATTTAAAGAAATCATAATATCAGCATTATAAAAGCCCCATTATTAAAAAAAAAAGAAACCATAATTTTTCTTCCTTTTTCTCCCTCTTGCTAGATCAATTACTCCCAGACCTTATTTTGCACTACAAAGCAGAATTTCAGCAAGCCAAAAATAAATGTCTGGCCAGGCATCTCCTGAGGACATGAGCATATATCCTCAGCAAATGAAGTTACACAGTTATAGAAGGTGAGAGACAGATTAAACATTTTTGGGTATAAGCCCAGTCATCAAATAGCACCCTTCCGTCATAATACTTTTTAAATTGCACATGTAGACATGCTCATTGTACCAAGCAACTTTTCCTAATATACACCTATCAATTTCTGATACCATTTTTCTAAGAACCAATTTTAATTCTCTATGGATCAGACTCAATTTCTCTATTTTTTTGAAGTTTCAATTGATCAGACATAGCTTGCCTGTTTTAAGTCTCTGTTGGTCAGATGTGGTTTCCTCAGAACCCACTGCTCTACTCTGCCACAGGCTTACTCAGTGTGACCATTGCTGTTTCTCTAAGAACATGATTACATGTCCCAAAGGCCCAGGATTAATGGTCACATCTGGAGTATTGATAGAAGCAAAGAAGAAGAGGAGGGTTTTACCCTTTGAAAGAGGATTAAGCAAAACATAGAATCATTCAGGGATTGCAGGTTACATGATCCCAGCCTTGCCCATGACCAACAAAGTGAAACTGAACTTTGCAATTATTATAGCAGATGGACTGACTGGTTTTGTGTCAACTTGACACAGGCTGGAGTTCTCACAGAGAAAGAAGCTTCGGGTGAGGAAGCGCCTCCAGGAGATCCAGCTGTGGGGCATTTTCTCAATTAGGGATCAAGGGCAAGAGGGCCCCTTGTGGGTGGTGCCTTCTCTGGGCTGGTTGTCTTGGGTTCTATAAGAGAGCAAGGTGAGCAAGCAAGCCAGTAAGAAACATCCCCCCATGGCCTCTGCATCAGTTCCTGCTTCCTGACCTGCTTGAGTGTCAGTCTTGACTTTCTTTGATGATAAACAGCAATGTGAAAGTTTAAGCTCAATAAACCCTTTCCTCCTCAACTTGCGTCTTGGTCATGTTTGTGCAGGAATAGAAACCCTGACTAAAACAAATTAGTACCATCATAGTGGGGTATTCCTGTGACAACCTGATCATGTTTTGGGGAGGACTTTGGAACTTTGAGCTAGAAGAGCCACTGGGATGTTAAGAGCTCTGTGGGGATGCTGTGTAGGAACTTGGAAGATAATGTTGAGAACAGTGCAGAAGATGGAAATTTCAGAAAGAAAATTAAAGACTCTTATCAGGGCTGTTTGCTATTTTGATTGTGAATATTCTGTGGCTTTGTTTAGCTGGGGCTGAAGAATCAGCTGTGATTAACAAGATACCAGAACTACTAAAGTGAAACCTTTGCATTATTGGGACTATTGATGCTGGTTTGCTAGAGCGAAGAAATTAGTGGTGATTAAGAAGAGACCAGCATCATTGAGGCGAAATCTTCTGGGAAGTGTTTTCTCAGAGCACAAAGAGGCTGTATTCCAGAGATATCCAAAGTTGTCCCTCATGCTGCAGCGGGACATGCTAATACATGTCACCAGGTGCTTCTGGTTTTGAAGGCATGAAGGGGTCACAAAGAGCAGCTGAGGCTTGGCACTGTGAAAGGCTGCAGAAGGACATTGGTAAAGGTGCAGCTTCAGTTGCAATTGATAGCCCAGGACACAAGGGATCATGCAAAGGAGTTGAGGCTTGTCACCATGAAGAGAGCCTATGAGAGGCTATTGGTGAAGCCTAGTTGCAGTGGAGGGCAGCAGTGTTTTGGAGAAGCCAGTACCATGAGATGACCACCAAGAACAACAGCAGCAGCAGTGGCGTACAGGCAGCTGGAGCATAAAAGACAAGGTGTGTGCTACCAAGGGCAGGGCTGGAGAAGCAACCCAAGCCCAGAAGACTGTGGGTTGGATCCCAGACATTGGACAGTTGAAGTCTGATTTTGCTTTTGATTGTGACTGTGTCCTAATATTTTTCCCTCTTGAAGGATTGTATTTTAGTGGAGCCCACAGTTAAGAGACTTTGAATTTTTAAAGGACCTTAAATTTTAAAAGATATTGTATATATTAAAGGGACTGAACTTTTAATATACAAGACCATCTGTGAGACTTTTAACGTTATTTATATCTTAGGGATGAATAAGAAAGTAAGGGTTAAGGCTTTGTGTTTGTGTGTCAAGTTGACAAGGGATCAATTGTACTGACTAATTTTGTGTCAACTTGTCACAGGCTGGAGTTATCACAGAGAAAGGAGCTTCAGTTGGGGAAATGCCTCCATGAGATCCAGCTGTAAAGCATTTTCTCAATTAGTGATCAAGAGGGAGGGGCCCATTGTGGGTGGTACCATCCCTGGGTTGGTGGTCTTGGGTTCTATAAAAAAGCAAGCTGAGCAAACCAGGGGAAGCAAGTCAGTACATAACATCCCTCCATGGCTTCTGCATCAGTTCCTGCTTCCTGACCTGCTTGAGTTCCAGTCCTGACTTCCTGTAGTGATGAACAGCAATGTGGAAATGTAAGCTGACCAACTTGCTTCTTGGTCATGATGTTTTGTCCAGAAACAGAAACCCTGACTAAGACAAATACTTACAAATATTCTCATGTGACATTTCAAAACTTTAGGAAAAAAATGGTGATCCAAGAATTCATTTGGAACCACAGAAGACTATGACTAGACAAAGGAGTTCTATGGGGTAAGAATACAATATCCAACCTCAAATTATACTATAAACTTACAGTGGTAAAGTCAACCTGCTGCTTATATAAAAGTAGATCAATAGACTAAAAATGGAGGACTTATAAATTAAAGACAAAGCTAATTCCCCATAAGTTTTGACAGAAGAGGAAAATATATATATTGGCAAATTAAATATAACCTGTTCAACAAATGGCATTATTAAATTGGATATCCATTTTCAGAAGAATAAAATTATATTCATATATTTCACCTTATAAGAGATTCAATTCAAAAATAGTAAGAATTTAGTTTAAAACCTGAACTGCTGAAAACTTAGAGAATGCCCCTTAAGAGGGAAGAGTAGATAAGAGTATTCTGAATCAATAACATGGAAACTAGGCCCAAGTATAAATAGTTAAAACACATGAAATTAAAGTTTCTACACAGCAAAGGACACTCTCACTGGAGTCTACCAACAGGTTACAGAGTGGAATCATTACCTGATATACTTCAGACAAATGACTAATATCTAGAATTTTTAAATAATTGCAGAATTTAAATATCAGGAGAATAAGACTGCCAATCAACAGACAGGTTAGGGAATTGAATAGATGGTTTTCAAAAAGAAGCACTGAGCCAATAACTATTTTTGGAAGTATTCAACATCATTCTATATCAGGAAAATGCAAATTAATACTACCTTGAGATTCCTTCTCACCCCATTCAGACTAGGTATCATCAAGAAATCTGGCGAAAATATCAGATACATAGAAAGGAACACTTATTCAGTTGGTGTGGATAAAAATTAATATTTCCATTACAGAAATCAGTTTGAAAAGTTTTCCATTTTTTTAAATGAACTATTATATGGCCTGGCCATTTCACTCTTGGGTATATACCCCAAGACCTCCATACACAGCCGCAGAAATATCTGACAGCCATAGTTATTGCTGTTCTCGTTATTATTTCAAGAAAATCGAACCATTCCAGTTGTCTATCAACAGATGAATAGATAATAAAAATAGGGCACATATGAAAACTGAAATACTGTTGACCTCTAAAGAAAAATAAAATCATAAAATTTCAGAACAATGGATGGATTTAGAATATATAGCATTAAACAAGGTCACCTGATGATGTCAGAAACAAAGAAAATAAGATGTTTTCCCTTATTGATAAATCCAGCCCTATAATATATCCATGCATAGATGTGAGTGAATGCAGGTGTGAGTGAGTGCCTCGTGACATATAGAGAGGAGAACAGGAAGGGTATTATTAGCTAATGAGGACAGATGGAATGCACATAAGAGACACTTGAGTTATGGAAGAGGACACAAAGCACATAGTTTTCTCTAGTTTTAGCACTGTCATGGATTTAACCTATCTGTTGATTGGCAGTCTTATTCTCCTGACATTTAATTTCTGCAAGTTCTAGATATAAGGCCCTTGTCTGAAGTATATCAGTTAATGACTCCATTCTGTAACCTGTTTGTGGTCTCTGATGATAGTGTCCTTTGCTGTGCTAAAACTTTAATTTCATTGTGTCATTGTGTGGGGGGTGGATAAATTTGCATTGGTGGATATATTGTGTCATTGTGTGTGTGGTGGATACATTTGCAGAATGTAGTGGATAGTGAAAGTAGAAAATCCAAAGCACAGCTCCACAGTTTCATAATGGCTATTGTGACTACATAGACATGTACAAGGATGTATGTACTTGTGGCCTGGGCAACACCTTGTAAGAGGGATTGTGTTAGGCTAGGTGTGTGATGCTTTCTATTTGAAAGTTTAAAAAAAATTAAGTGTGTTTTATTTAACAAAAATAATTAAATAAAATGAAGGATAATGATTATGAAAATTAATCAAGAATAATGATTTACTTTTTTAAAGTTTAAATTATGATAGCATTTGTAGGTACAGGTGAATAAATAAGTAGGGTGTCTTACTATGATAAACAAAAGTGATTAAAAATAAGACTTAAAATAATCTTCAGTGTATTTTATACGATTATAATTTCAAGTAGTGTCTGCTAAACTGGATCATTATAAATGATGTATTGTATGAAACATGTAAGTTTTGTTTCCAAATGATTAAAATGGAAAGTATGAAGAAGAGAAAGATGAAAACACACCAGTACATAAGAAGTTTCTGATCATAATTTGGAAGGGGAAAGTATAAAACTTTATAATCTGAGGACTCCTAAGAGAAGATTTGGGAACATTATCTTCTTTCAAGTTTCTGACTTTGCAACAAATTACTTCTGGGCAGAAGGCAAATTGAACTAAATGTTACAAGCTCTCCAATCTATGCAGTAGAAAAAAAAGCTTTAAGTGAAGAAAGTCGAAAATTCATTGTTGAATTGTTTGGGGAACTTGGCTTCATTTGGTATATATGATTCATTAATATAGACTTTGTAACAACACAAAGCACATGTATATTTCTGACCTTAAAATAAAGCATCTCTTTTTTCTTTATGGGGCAAATTTTTACTTTAAATATGAAAGATAGATTGATATCATGGAAATAGTGAGGCAGTACTTTATCAAATTTAGAATGTTAGTCTCTGGAATAATGAAAAGAGTAATTTCTTAACTTAAAGCACATATTCTACTGCACGCTGAACCCATAACTTACAAAGAGTCTCTAAGCAAAAGAGAGAATCAGTGTGCTTGATGAAGCAACTTAAAGGGTAGATTTGATTCAGACTTTAGTATCAGAATGAGCTTCAAATAAATATATATTTTAAAATCAAGAATCAGGACAAATGTGAAAATACTAATGCAAAATAAATCCCAGGTAGCAATGTGTTGTCTCCTTTGATCTGCAAATGCAGAGAATAGTAGAGAGACAGACAGTATAGAAGAAAACAAAACAACAACAAAAAGGCATTTTCTTCTGCGGCTATAACAAAAGCAACTTAAAGGAGAAAAGTTTTATGTTTTTTTTTCTTTTATGGGATATTTTATTTACATTTCAAATGTTATCCCCTTTCCAAGTCTCCCCTATCCCTTCCCCCCTCCTCCTGCCTCTATGAGGGTGCTCCCCCACCCACCTACCCACTCCTGCCTCCCACCCTGGCATTCCCCTACACTGGGGCATCGAATCCCCACAGGACCAAGGGCTTTTCCTCGCACTAATGTCCAACAAGGCCATCCTCTGCTACATATGCAGCCTGAGCCATGGGTCCCTCCATGGTTGGTGGTCCAGTCCCAGGAGCTCCGGGGCTCTGGCCTGTTGCTCCACCCCCACCCCGACCCCCACGGGGCTGCTGCAAACCCCTCAGTGCCTTCATTCCCTTCTCCAGTTCCTCCACTGGGGAAAAGGTTTAATTTGACTTAGAGTTCCAGGGCACAATCTCATGCAGGTAAACTCAGGGCAGCAGGAGTGGAAGGAGCTTGTTCCAATCATGTGAATGTTAAGAAGGAAGAAAGTAAATAACTATGCCCTGTCTTATATAACTGTTCTGCTTCGATGAGTGCAAAGAGATGTTTTCATAAGACAATCTTTGTGACCTCAACTTACAAGCAGGATGCAGTGTCATCAAAGTGAGTGACAGTCTCCTGTTAATGAGCTGAGTCAGCCAGCTTCTGCATTATACAGTCCCCAGCTTCTGCTGGCTAAAGGAATGTCATCTTATGGAATTTTACATGATCAATAAAAAAAGGAGCTTAAAGAAAGGCAACTACAAAGATAGCTGCTTTTATTCACTTAAAATAAAAATATAAAAATTAACAAAGGCAAGAAATGGAAAATACATGAGTGTGAAGAGATGGTAAGGAGGAGGAGAGAAAGAAAGTTGAAGAGAAAAGCTATGTCTTCCATCCAAATTATTGGAAATAAGATTTGCCTGGGGAGGCTCCCCTAAGGATCTGGGCTACAGACAAACAGAGGGAGATTGGCCAGATCAAGAAGACATGTGACCATAAGTCTGTGGGTTCATTTCTGGGTCTTCAATCCTATTCCTATCAAAAAATGGGGTACAGAGCTAAACAAAGAATTTTCACCAGCCGAAATTCGGATGGCCGAGAAACACCTTAAGAGATGTTCAACATCATTAGTCATCAGGGAAATGCAAATCAAAACAACCCTGAGATTCCACCTCACACCAGTCAGAATGGCTAAGATTAAAAACTCAAGAGACAACAAGTGCTGGCAAGGATGTGGAGAAAGAGGAACACTCCTCTACTGTTGGTGGGATTGCAAAATGGTAAAACCGCTCTGGAAATCAGTGTGGTGGTTCCTCAGAAAATTGGGCATGTCACTTCCAGAGGACCCTGGCATACCACTCCTGGGCATATACCCAGAGGATTCCCCTGCATACAATAAAGACACATGCTCCACTATGTTTATAGCAGCCTTGTTTATAATAGCCAGAAATTGGAAGGAGCCCAGATATCCCTCAAAGAGAAATGGATACAGAAAATGTGGTATATTTATACAATGGAGTACTACTCAGCAACTAAAAATAATGAACTCATGCAATTTGTAGGTAAATGGTTAGATCTGGAAAATATCATCCTAAGTGAGCTAACCCAATCACAAAAGAATACACATGAAATGCAATCACTGATAAGTGGATATTAATGAGCCCAGAAGCCCTAAATGCTCAAGGCACAATTAGCAAGTCAAATGACTCCCAAAAAGAAGAAAGGAGAGGACCCTGGGCCTGTAAAGATTGGATCCAGTTTTGTAGACCCAGAACAGAGAAATCGTGTGTGTGGGGGGGGATGATTGGGGAATAGCTGCAGGGGAGAGGAATTATGGGACATATGGTGGGGGGGGAACTGGGAAAGGGGAAAGCCTTTGGAATGTAAACATAGAATATAGAAAATAAAAATTAAATAAAAAAAGAAGACATGTAATACATATGCTGATCCCTCTATATGAGAACAGCGCCAAGACCAGCTAAGACACGAATATTTATATATAATCAACACATCTAATTGGCTACAAAATCTTCAAGACTTATCATGACATTTTCTTACATGGCATGGATAAAATATATATATATATTACAGTTTGGTTACAATCCAAACTAACTTATAAGAAAGGCAGATGTCTTTCACCTGCTCAAACAAACAAAAAAAAATCTTCATTCACTGAGCTGGGCACCCTGCACATTCCATACATTGTTAGGGTACATATTACTCATGAGAGTGAGGATGTGGAAAAAGAGGAACACTCCTCCATTGCTGGTGGGATTGCAAACTGGTACAACCAGTCTGGAAACCAATCTTGAGGTTCCTCAAAAAATTAGAAAAAAGACCTACCTGAAGACCCATATATACTACTCTTGGGCATATACCCAAAGGATTCCCCACTATATCATAGGGATATATGCTCTACTATGTTTATAGCAGCCTTATCTGTGAGAACTAGAAGCTGAAAACAACCCGGATATACCACAAGGAAGAATAGATACAGAAAATGTGGTTCATTTACACAATGGAAAACTATTCAGCTATAAAGAATGAGGACATCATGAGTTTTTCAGGAAAATAGATGGAGCTAGAAAATATTAGCCTGAGTAAGGTAACTCAAACCCAAAAGGACATGCATGGTATATACTCACTAATAAGTGGCTATTAGCCAAAAAACAGTACAGGATACCTAGGATACCATCCACAGAACTCAAGCTTAACAAGCAGAAGGGTCTGAGTAAGGATGCTCCAATACCACTTGGAAGGGAGAAGAAAACAATCAAGGGAGGCAGAGGGAAGGAGGGACCTGGGTGGAAGATGGGGGGAGGCGAAAAGGGGAACAGCAGAATGAATGGAACTATGTAACCTTGGGGTTAGAATATGGGGGACCCTCTAGAATCTACCAGGGACCTGGGAGGTGAGAGATGCTCAGGACTCAAAGGGAGGGACCTTAGATGAAATGCCCAACAGTGGGGAGAGGGAACTTGTAGAATCCACCCCCAGTTGAAAGACAGGGCATCAAGTGGAGAGATGGGATTGCCATCCCATAGTCAAAACTTCTGGCCCAGAGTGATTCCTGTCTAAAAAAACTGCAAGGACAAAAATAGAGAAGAAACTAAGGGAAGGCAGTCCAGTGACAGGCCCAACTTGGGATCCATCTCAAGAAAAGTCTCCAAGACCTGACAGTATTGCTGATGACATGGTGTGCTTACAGACAGGAGTCTAGCATGGTTGTCCTCTGAAAGGCCCAACAAGCAGCTGAAAGAGTCAGATGCAGATACTTACAACCAACCAATGAATAGATGCTAAAGACCCCTGTGGTTGAATTAGGAAAAGGCTGGAAGACGCTGAGAAGGGCAACCCCAATGGAAGATCAACAATCTCAACTAACCTGGACCTTTGAGTTCTCTCAGATACTGAGCCACCAACCAGGCTGCATACACTGGCTGATACAAGGCCCCTGACATATATACAGCAGAGAACTGCCTGGTCTGGCCTGGTGGGGTGGGGTGGGAGAATGGTATCTGTCCCCTGTCTGCCCCACTATAAAGTAGAGAAGGGGCAAGGCGGGCTCTCCTGTGCCCGTGCCCTCAAGGTCAGGCCACCTTATACTCTCACATCTAGGGCCAGCTCTCTAATTTGCTGTCTAAACAAGGTGCAGGGCCCTCTCTCCCATGTGCTTCAGCCTGTGAGGGGCAGGGACAGCTCTCCTGCTCTCATGACACCACAGCCAGCTCTCCTGCCTGCAGGGTTGGGGAGGACACCTCTCCCTTGCCCAGGCTGCTATATGGAAAACAAGTTGCCAGACCAGAACTCCCATGCTCACATGCCCAGGGCCAGCTCTTCCAAGATAACCTGGCAAAAGGTTGGGGCCAATTCTCCACAGTCTTCAGACATCACTATGTCCCTAAGTGGCAGCCTGACCAGGGACATTTGTACCCTTCCCCCAGTCTCGATCAGGCTATTCAGACCTGTTTGCCACAGTTGCCTAGCCCACCTGGGATGGAGTCTTCCAAACAGATGGAAGTCTCCTGTTTACCACACCCACAGTATTCCTGCAAAATCGAGACTGCCTGCTGAAGCTTGTTTTGAAACAAGAACCCAGCTGAAACTAAGGATGGGTCTTTACCTCTATAAAGGCAGAACTGAAAATTAAACTTTGAGCCTTGATCAGAGCTTTTGACTTGACTCTAGTATTCTCTCACCACCACCCCTTCCCTAATTCCAGCCTCCCTTTCAGGTAAACCCAGTTTGCCATGACTGCTGGATAGTTACAGACCTTTGCCTGGCCATTGTAGGTAACAGACCCCTGTAGCTGTAGAGCAAGGTCAGGCAGTTTCTAGGGGCAGCACAGGCCAGGACTCCATCATGGTCCTAGATGGCATTACCAGCTACTCACATTAGGCTGTGCCTCACCAACCTCAAGTCTCCAGTTCTTCCTCTCTTCATTGTGCCCACATTCTTTAGGTTCTCTTTTTCTTCAATTTCTCTACCATGTGGTTGTTCTTCTTAGTGGTACCCATGGTCTCGAGTGTCTGGGGGCATCTCAGGAGTGGTCTCAGGAGTGCTATGTCCCAGCCATGTGTTGTGGAGCCAGGCAGGGGTCATCTCAGTTGTAGTCTTCCCCTGCCCAGCGTCATACTGGTGCTCATCACAGGATAGTCCCCTGCCTGGGCCCCATGGCACCTGTCTGTGGATCCTCTGGGGCTTGCTTGCTCCTCACCATGTCTGCCTGAGTGCCCCCTTGCAAAGGTTGTCTGTCTTGGGCTTACTCCCTCCTGGGCCCGAGGTCCCAGGTGAGTTTCTTCTAGTCTCCAGCTTGTTCCTTGTCCTGGGAGCCCGTCTGGGCCTGCCTGGGGTCAGACTGGTGGTAGCCTCAGCCTCACATTTTTCAGAGGTTGTTAGGCTACTAATCATTCCAGTGTTCACAGATCAGAAAACTGAGTGTAGACATAACCCCCCCTCTATATCCCTCCCTCCAACCTCCCTCCCACCTACTGATGCACATGTGACACAGCAGCCATACATGCAAAGTCTCTAGGGGCAGAGCAGACATTCTAGTAATAGTAGTAGTAGTAGTAGTAGTAGTAGTAGTAGTAGTAGTAGCAGCAGCAGCAGCAGTAGTATACTGTTTTATTTATTCCAAATGTTACCCCTTCCTTGTCCCATCTCCCAGTGCCAGAGTTCTTAACCCCATCCTTTGCTTCTCCCTCACCAACACACCAACAACCCCCATTTCACCACTTCCAGCATTGCCCTTCCCTGGAATACCAAGTCTCTTCAGTATTAGACACATCCTCTCCCACTGAGGCCAGACAAGGCAGTCCTCCTTTAGATATTTGCCAGGGGTCACAGACCAGCCCCTGTTTGCTATTTGGTTGGTAGCTTAGACTCTGGGAGCTTGCAAGGGTTCAGGTTTTTGATACTGTTGTTCTTCCAAGGGGTTGCAATCCCCTTTCTTTCCTTCAGTCCTTCCCTTAAGTCTTGCATTGGGGGTCCCAGACCACAGTCCAATGGTTGGCTGTAAATATCTAAATCTGCCTCATTAAGCTACTGGCAGAGCCTCTCAGAGGACAGCCCTGCTAGGCTCCTGTTTGCAAGCACAACATGGCTTCAATAAAAGTGTCAGGGTTTGGTGCCCAGAGCAGACATTCTTAACAGAAGTCTCTCCCTGTGCTTTTGTACCTTGACTAGAAGTTAGCTTGCTACTGCCACCTGATAGACGGATATTGCCAAACTGGTAATACAGACTGTCACCAGGGCAGGCCTTATGATGGTCCCAGTGTGAAGCATTCTCATGTACATTCTGGCATCTAAAGTTTCCCTTATATCAGAGAGAGGACAGCTGGGAGGAACTCCTCCTCTGGCATCAGGTCTTCATTCTGCTTGACTCCAGGGTCTTCTGACAAGCTGTCCTCCTGGCCTTTCTCCACTCCAGGTAACTTTTGCTTCTTCTGACGCTTTGTCAGGAGTTTTTCTGGGACAGAGGGCCAACCGATACCCAGGCCTCCCTCCTGTGTACATGACTTCTGTTAGAAGAGAACATCTTGAGAAGTGGTGAGTTTAGCGCCCCTACTTAAAAAGCAGCAGGTGCTGTCTTTCAGGCCTCTTTCTCTACATTTTCCTGATAAACCTTAGTGGGGAAAAGGTGAAGGCTGTGTCTCAGGCTGATTTTTGTGCATTTCCCTGATAAGCACTCAGCTGAAACCTCTGTAATAAGCTCAGTGGTATCTAAAAACCTCAGGCTTCTACCAATATTATTATGACGGCAAAGTCAGATAAATTTACAAGAAACAACCCAAAAAAAATCTGCTTCTCTAATGAGCACAGATGCCAATGTTATAAACAAAATATCTTCAAACAAATTTAAGAACATATTAAGAAGATCATGATCACAACTACCTTTCTTATACCTGTGACACAAGAGCATACAGGTATAAACCAAGCGGTAAGATAAATACACTATAAATAAACTGAGGGGCAGAAATCGCATGACCATCTTCATATGGAAAAGAGATTTGCTAGTATCGAACATATCTTCATGATAGACGTCTGGCAGAAATTAGAAATAGATGAAACGTAGCTCAACATAATAAAGACTATATTTGACAAACCTGTAGCTTAGTTCATACTAAATGGGGGAAAAAAATCATGAGACCATGAAGACTGGAATACGGCAAAGGTAGCCACTGCCAATACTCATTAAATTAGAAATTTGGATGACATAGAGTGAAATTTCAGATGCATTATTCATAACTCATTTTTGGAGTAACAAATCCCACGGAAGTTTCAGACTTACCTGGCACAGAAGGAGCTGCTCTCACAGTCCCTGTATTTAATTGTCAGTCCCTGTGTTGGCAAGTCAGGTAAGGAGTGCAGATGTCATCATTACCAACAGATACCACATGTCCTCTGTTAGGCTCTATGCTGCTCACTTATCATTCACATCCTCCAAATGATGTAACTAATAGTATTCCTTTGTTTCCTATGTAAAGGATGTGTCTCAGAATGATTATTGTGCATTTCCATGATAAACGCTCAGCTGAAGTTTGTATAACAAGCTCTTTAAAAACTTTAAAGGAATTGAAGTTTGAGAAGCCTTATCTTCTTTCTGTTATCACATAATCCATATATTGGGTATAACTGGATTTTGGACTCTTGCTCCTAGGTTCAAGCTACAACCAAATACTCCACTTAGAAAGGCTCAGACCTATCATAGGTTTTTCCTACACTATTTCTTTTGCAGTTCTAAATAATTTTATGAAGTTGACTGTTCTTTATCCAAAGAACACATGTATGCTAAAAATTCTGGCAGATAATATTTCTTTTTTTAGGATCTCTATAATGTATTTTTATTTGACTTTCTAATTTCTTCATTCATTTGAGATTATATTATTATTATTTCTTTGCTCTTTACAACCATACAACTGCTTATGAAGACTTTATTGCATGCCAAAACTTAGGTAAGGCTTTTGTTTTACCATGTTGGAATTCTACAGATCATATTAAACAAATGGCTCAGTTATTAAATCCACTGCACAAGCACAGGGTTGTTTAGCAGCAGCACTCAGATGGTGGTTCACCACCATTCACGACTCTACTTCCAGGGCGTCTAAAACACGCCTTTCACCTACCCAGACACTGGGTGTACATGTAGTATGGCAGATAACATTTCAAAAGTGTCTTTCAAGAATAGTGACATTTTTCTTCTGAAAGGAATTGATACGGTTAATTTTTAATGTTTCAGATGAAAATTATTCACATAGATATAATTTAAATTTAGATGGCTAAATCTTCTAGATTACAAGCTTATTCATGAGATTTCTTATTAGACTTGATCAGTATTCCTTTCCTCATTCTATTATAATGGCAATTACACAGACTCATTAATCCCAGAATATTACTAAACATTTCAAATTTACTATGATAGAATCTACAAATATCAACTGGATATTTAAATTGATCATTTAAGTTCATAAATGGAAAGTGAAGCGTTGGTTGGAATTTTGGGAAGAATATCAATGCACTAACATATTTCTATTTGTGTATCAATTGCCATGAAAATCACACACATATATTGAAGCTTAAATTGAACTTCATGTTTCACGGTCAACTGAAAACAATTCAGGGATGACGTAAAGTGCACTGGGAGGCTGAGAACTTCTCTCACCTGTATTGGCCTTTCCTTGCAGTATTTATCTTATACACCTAAGTCACTTTCACTGAAATAATTCACATTCTTCTAAATCAAGCACTGAAAAGTCGATATTTCCTCTTAGTTCTCTGAAGTCTATGATAGAACTACAACAGATGCTTTGGGGGGGGGGGATGCTAAGGCCATGTTGCTCTGAACTGAAAAAATGCAGCTGCAGTTTGATTGTGTTAACACAGACCGGAGATCTCTCTACAAGCATTGGATAGTCATGAGCTATTATACCCAGAGTCAGACAAAATAACTAAATGATCGACCCAATGAATAAAAAATGTAGCGTGTTGTTGTAACCATTGGGAAGGAAATGTGTCTAGGTCATAATTGTTCGCAAATGGTCTGCATGGTTATTCTAGAGTGTCCGTAGCAATTTCCCTACAAACGGCCATTATATGAGAGAGTGTCAGGGTGAGCAAAACAGTTTTGCTCTGTGACTGAAAATGACACTAAGAACATTCTGTGCAATTGTTCGCTCCATGAAGCCATGGGCCTGATGCTAATATACTGAAGTCTAAAATGATGTATGATTTCAAATTCACTGGATTTCGACAAATCATATACCACAGGATGTATTCTAATTTGCATTTCCTCCATCATTGTATAGGTCCACTCATATTCAAAGGCTTCACACTATACTTTTAATTATAAGCTTTTAACTGTCTGGCAATGTGTAGAGTCAAATTTCCTTACAAGCTTTACATCTCACTAAATACATATTCATCTTTATAGGTTCTCTGTCCATTTAAACTCTCTCTACAAATTGTGTGCTCATTTACATTTCATGTTTATTTAATTGGTTATATGTCTTGACTGGTATTTATGTCTTTTTATCTTACAACTATTATTTCTTATTTATTTGGTATCTTTGACACAAATGTTCTCTGTCTTTTTCCATTATGATGCTATTGGGTATTTGCCCCTTAATGAGCAGGGAGGGATTGTATCAGTCAGATTCAGCTGCCATAGAAAAATAACATAAGACAACCAAAACTCATATTTTCAATGTGAGGCCTAGAAAGTTCAAGGTCAAACTTACAGTAAAATTGTGTTGTCTGTTGAGGATCCTCCTCATATTCCACAGTCTCTATGTCTTCACCTGACTAAAGTGTCAAGGTTTGCTGTGGTCCCCCTGTGAATTCCATCCCAGTTATGAAACTTCATGTTCCTGACCTCATTCAGCGGTTATTAAACTTCCTAATGACACAACCATTTAATACAGCTCCTCATGTTGTGGCAACCCAAACCATAAAATTACTTTTGTTTCTACTTCATAACTGTAATGTTCCTACTGTTCTGAATCATAATGCAGATACCTGATATCTGACTCCAGTGAAAGAATCATTAGACCCCCAAAGAAGCCACGACCCACAAGTTAAGAACCGCTGACTTAGTTACTCCCAAAGGCTTTACTTTCAAAGAACCTTACATTAAGGTATGGCTTCAATAAATCACTTTTGTGTAGATATATTCAGACCATAGTCTTCATTCTTTTAGATGTTTTCATTTTAAAGAATATAACTTCCTTTGTTGCTAGATTTTGTGACTAGCTCTTAAGATTATCCCATAGGCTCATCATGATTCCTCAGCTGTATAAAAAGGACTATACCTGACTTTTAATACTTTGTACTTTTCAATTTCTTTAAAAGTATTTTTATGTACTAGGATTTTTTTTTAATTTCATACTTTCCCATGTGGGTTATCAGTTGTCCCAGAACTTTCTGTTGCCTGCTCTGTCTTTTCCTACTAATCTGCATGGCCGAATCTCTCACATCTTCAACTTCAGTGTCACTTCTTGCCTCTCAGTTATATCCTATCCATCAGCTCCATCAGTTCTATGCCAATACAACCCTCAAAGCTAAAGAAACTTTTGGATACACTGTTATTTCTGTGGACACTTTCCCACAAGTTTTCTTTTCCTCTTAAAGAAAAGTTGTGAGGAATTACAATTTTAAAGTGTCACTAACTGCCAAGGGGTCCTCGTGTGAATATGAAGAAGGGCATCCTGAAGCCAGCCAAATTGCCAAGGGGTAGTTGGAACTAGGAGACAGTGGCGGAGGCTTGAAAACAGCATAACAATTGCAAGCTAGGAGAGAGGGTAGAAGTGGTGGTAGGTTAGATAAGTATGGTAACAGAAAGAGCAAACTGTATGAGTTCAGTGTGGTTGCTTGAAAAAATACACAAATTATAGTGCCATGATTAAAGAAAGAACATACTGAAGCAGGGTAAAAAAGATATTGCTTATTGAGAACTTAAAAACCAACCATACAAGAACAAGGCAAAACAAAACAAAAACATATATGTCAAGTAACATTAGACTAAAGTGTAATCACTAAATAAAGAACTGATGTGCTGTCTTACGACTCATTTTATTTCATAATTATCCTTGCATTCAATACGCTTTCTATTTATAAAGGGAGACTTGGAAAATTGGAGTTGACACCATGACCTCTCTTTCTCTGTCTTAATTAAACGGGTTGCATCTTGAGAATGTGCTATCACTGCAAGATATTTATTTCAGGTGTGTTCTGCCCAGGCTCCCTGCTATTTTAAGTGCTTGAGTCTCTAAGAATCCACTCTCCACATTTGTCCTACTTGCTGACACTTACGGAAAGTAAGACTCACACTGTGTCAAAATAGGAAGAAAAGACTCAGAAGCTATCTGCCTACACTATGAATTGCACAAAAGCAATGAGAAAGAGCTTTGGAGTCCAGACTTGCAGCTTGCCTAGCTGCCTCAGTCCTCCCTATGTGCTGTTTGACTGGAACACTATTTGCCTCTCTTTGCTCTGGTATTTCAAACTAAGAGAGTTCTCTAGAGTAACAAAACTTATTAAAATCTCTCTGTGTGTCTCTGTCTCCCCCCACTGTCTTCCTGTTTCTGACCCTCTCTCTTTGTCTCTCCATCTCTGTCTCCGTCTCTCACCCTCTCCCTCCCTTCCCCTCTCTCTCTCTCTCTCTCTCTCTCTCTCTCTCTCTCTCTCTCTCTGTGTGTGTGTGTGTGTGTGTGTGTGTGTGTGTGTGTGTGTGTATTTATTATGAATGCTATCTTAGCAAGGGTTGTCATTGCTATGAAGGGACACCATGACCAAGGCAACTCTTACAAGGACATTTAATTGGGGCTGGCTTCCAGGTTCAGAGCTTCAGTCCATAATCATCAAGAAATGAAGTATGGCATCATCTAGGCATGTATAGAGATGGAGGAGCTGAGAGTTCTGCATCTTGTTCCAAAGGCAAACAGGAGTAGATAGGCTTCTAGGCAGCTAGGAGGGAGTTCTCTCAAAGCCCACCCTCATACTTAAACACTTCCTCCAAAAAGGTCACACCTCTTAATAGTGACACTCCATAGACCAGGCATCTTTAAACCAACACAGTATGTATGTATGCATGTATGTATGTATGTATGTATGTATGTATGCATGCATGCATTATGTATGCATGCATGTATTATGTATGCATGCACATATGTATGTATAAAGGGAATGTATTAGAATGACTTACATGCTGAGATCTAGCTAGCTTAACAATGGCAGGCTATGAACAGAAAGTCCAAGAATCCAGTAGTTGCTCAGTCCAGAAGGCTGGATGTCTCAGCTCTTCTTCATTAAACTCTGGAATCCAGAAGATATGGGCTCTAATGTCATTGAATAAATGGACTTGCTAGCAAGGTGAGAGCAAGCAGGCTTTGAACAAAAGTTTCCTTCTTCCATGTCCTTATATATATGTCCAGCCGAAAATGTGAACTGGATTAGATGTGGGTTTTTCCATCTCAAACAATCTGGATTAAAGGAGTGTCTACCTCCCTAAAGATCCAGATTAGACATGGATCTTCCCACTTCAAATTAAGCAAAAATCCCTTGCAGGAGTGCTCTTTACCTTTTTGGGTTTTAGTTAACTCCACATGTCCAGATGATGTCAAGTTAACAACCAGGAATAGTTGAGCCACTGTTACCTCTAACAGTTGCAAGTATGACTGTGTCATGCAATCTGAAATGTACTCAGCACATCCAATAGCACTATTTTGTATTAGCCATCATAGTAAATGTAGCTTCCCTCCCCCCCAGCATGGTCCAGTCTAAAGGTCTGCATGGAGCTGTGGTTGCAAGTTTTTGTTCTGCAGGATGAGGTTTTATGAAAGATACTGAGTGAGATTTAGAAGGCTGATGCCTATGCCTGGAAATAATTGGTAATCCAGGATAAAAATAAAAACAACACACCCAAATATGGAATGATAATTCATGTAACTAACAGATATCATTTACCAGACTGCATATGCCCATATAGAAGAGAATATGATATTCTCAGCATATGCATATAAACTTCCAAAATATCATGTGAAAGTTGGTCTGACAAATTATTCTGAAGCCTATTGCACTGACCTATAGCTGTCCCGCAGGCTTCTCAGTAGGTTCAGCATGGACAAGATCTATGAAGGCCAAGTGGAGGTGACTGGCGGTGAATACAATGTGAAAGGCACTGACAGTCAGCCTGGTGCCTTCACTTACTATTTGAATGCAGGTCTTGCCCAAACTACAACTGGCAATAAAGTGTTTGTGGCCCTGAAGGGAGCTGTGTATGGAGGCTTGTCTGCTTCTCATAGTACAAAACGATTTCCTAGTTATGACTCTGCATCTTAGTTGGGGTTTTTATTCCTGTACAAACATCATGACCAAGAAGCAAGCTGGGTAGGACAGGGTTTATTCAGCTTACACTTTTCCACATTGTTGTTGATCACCAAAGGAAGTCAGGACTGGAACTCAAGCAGGTCAGGAAGCAGGAGCTGATGCAGAGGACATGGAGGAATGTTACTTACTGGCTTGCTTCCCCTGGCTTGCTCAGCCTGCTCTCTTATAGAACCTAAGACTAAAAGCCCAGAGATTGCACCACCCACAAGAGCCCCTCCCCCTTGATCGCTAATTGAGAAAATGTCTTACAGCTGAATCTCATGGGGGCATTTTCTCACCTGAAGCTCCTGTCTCTGTGATAACTCCAACCCATGTCAAGTTGATTCACAGAACCAGCCAGTACACGCTTTCAGTACACTCTGAAAGTGAGGAGTTCAATGCAGAAGGGCATCATGGGTCAGAATGTTGGCAGACTACATGCACTAACTAATAGAGGAAGATGCAGATGCGTGTAAGAAACAGTTCTCCTGGTCCATGGAGAACAACGTGACTCCCGACATGGAGAAGATATATAAGAAAACTCAGGCTGCATCTGAGAGACTCCAGCCTATGAGAAGAGGAACCAAGAGAAGTAAAGAAGAGCTGGAACCATCCCAATGTCTCTTGCCCAGAAGAAAGATCAGTTGCTCAAAAGAAGACAAGCTTCTTCAGAGCTCAGGAACGGGGTCTAAAGCTAAAGCAATTTTCTGTGAAGATTTTTTCATAAAGACAGCAAACTTATTGACCAAGCCAAAAGAAATAGTAAATGTAGATATTTTAATCATCTTTCTCCCATGCCTCTTGGGGTTTGGATGAAAATGGCCCCCATAGCCTCATAGGGAGTTACACTGTTTGAAAGGATTAGGAGGTATGGTCTTGCTGGAGTAGGTATGGCCTGTTGGAGAAAGTGTGTCACTGGGGGTCGCTTTGGGGTTTCAGAAACCTAGACCAGAACCAGTGGCTCTCACTCTTTCTTCTGCCTTCGGATCCAGATGTAGAACTCTCAGCTACCATGTCTGCCTGCATGCCGCCATGCTTCCCTGCATGAGAATACTGGACTAAACAACTGTAAGACAGTCCCAATTAAATGCTTTCTTTTATAAAAGTTGCCATGATATTTGTGTCTCTTCTTCATTGCAACAAAAGAATAACTGAGGTATCCCTTTCAGCCTTTATTTTATTTACTTTGGTATACTTTCTGTTATCACTTCATATTTTTATAAATGTAAAGTTGTTCAATGCAAATCAGTCCCATAACATGAGACATTACTATGAATCAATTCATAAGTACACATACATAATATACACACAAATAGATATATAATGTTTAGATATGAAGCAAGAACATACATGCCAGCTTTGAAACAATGTGAATTAACTGTTCCTATGCAAGTTCCTAAATGTGAGGCAGGGAGAGACAAGGTGGTGATATTACATCTCAAGTGACATGAGAATCTGTGTGTCACTACATGGACATAGAATGTTCTCAGGAGTGGCTATGCTTCAAAGGGCTTTCAATCCTCAACAGAGTTGGAAATAAGTTGCTGCAGTATGAAACACCTGTTGAGACTCAGGACCAACTTTACATTTATAAAAAATATGAAGTGATAACAGAAAGTATACCAAATAGGCCAATTCTGATCCATTGTTCAATTTCTCTCTTTAAAAACTGGCTTTACAAAAAGAACACAAAAGGTTTTATGAACTTAATGCAACTTAAGCATTATTATTTATGAAAAGCTCTCACTATGTGAAGATATTTTTAAAACCTTTTATAGGTATGTGCTATTTCCAATTGTTATTTGAAGGGTGGTTCTTTAGATTTCGCTTCATGGGGCAGGTTGAGGTCAGGACATGTTATTGACGATTTTGTGTTTATTTATTATGCAGCATAGAAAAGCAGAATGGGTTGTTTTGTAGTTAGTTGGGGTCATTGCAATTCTACTCTCTGAAACTAGTCAGCTAAATGAATATGGCACTTTCTTGAGTAAATGGATGATTGGAAATGGTGAATTTATTCTTTAAGTCATTACTTGACTTAAGGATGAACCCCAACCCACCATTACCTAGCATGTGTCAATTACTAGATAAAGGTCAAATTGAATGTCAAACCTGAAGCCTCAGAGAAAGGGGTGAAATAATCAGCTCCAAAGAGAGCAGCAACACAAAGCTTCTTCTAGATTCATAATTAAATTAGAAGTATGAAACATTGCATTGACTCCCAAATCCTTCGAATGTACACATGAACAGGATGACAGAAGCTTTTCTTTTACTAATTATTTATTATAGTTTAAAATTATAATGTAATTACATCATTTTTCCAAACTCTCCCACATACCTTGTCTTGCTCTTTAAAATTCATGGCTTCTTTTATTATTGTATATATATATATATATATATATATATATATATATATATATAAACATTGATGGCCTGCTTGCCTACAGGTTGAAGAACCAATTAGAACCAAATCTCTCATTTTATATAAACATGATCTCTAGACAGGACTTAAGTCATTTGTGAAGCTCTTCACGTGACCTGCAAACTAGTGAAATGTGGAATTCACTATGCTTTTAGTTTCAGTACAATAAGGTATGGGATTAGATTGGGTGCAGACTCAATTCTTTTTTCTTGCTACATCAGTCTTGTTGTTGCCTTTGGGAATTCTGCTGTTAGAAGATGGTGAAATAAAGATGTTTCTTGGGCTGAGTCTGAGACAGAGGGACCATAAGGAGAGCAGCTGTTGAGTGCAAAATATTGCCACCTGCCCTTGTGGCATTAGTAGAGTTTGTGCGCTAGAGATATTACTCGCAGGTGGTGCATCAGTAGCTTGGTTGGAATAATTCTTCATGGGTAGGAGTAGTGTAGAAGCAGCAATCCACCCTGAGTCTGACCAGTAGCCTTCTGGCTGCATCCTCTCCATCCTTTGTTTCCTGAATCTTTGGACACAAGCATAAGAACCATCCAGCTGGTAAAGTGCTAATCTCCATTTTACAAAAGAGATCCATAAGCGTCCAAATAGCTGTAAAATGCCAGTCTCACAGTCAGCCAGTCCATGAGGCATAGTCTCAGAATCAGAATCTCCTTTTCTTCCCTATCTGATAGTTTTTCCAGTTTATCCCTCCACCCAAGATACATAAAGTTAAAATGTTCGTCCTATCCCACAATATTTTTATTTACATATAAGTTATTTATTGATCTCCATCCATGAGCTGGTAAAAATTATAGCACATAGCTATAATTTTTTGTCATAGACATGAACTGTAATGAATTAAGTACCCCTAGAAGTAAAAAATCAAACTTGAGAGTGAATAGTGGTCCCTTCAGCCCTCCTGTCTGAAGATCGCATGGACTTACTGTAACCTGTCTAGTGTAGAAACACTAATTCTTTTCCAACATGGAGTTGGTAAGTTCCAATAACACCCATAAGAATAAGGACAAAATTCATCAAGACCAATAAAAATGAAATGTAAGAAATATGGAAAGATCAGAAGAAAGCATAAAGACCTTCTACTTGAATGTGGTCTTTGGTGACCTATAATCTACTTAGGATAGCAGAGTCAATAAACTGAGTATTATAACTAGTTATGGATAAATCAAAAGAGAAACTAGATGTGCCCAGCCTCTGTGCATATAAGAGTAGGGCTACAGACAAATATCATCATTTCATAGCAAGTAGGGATTCATATGTAGAATGAGTTTAATACACTTTGAAACTCTCACTGTTGCCCTTGGTTGCTGGCTCTCTGCGAGCAGGTCCAGGCTGGAGCAGAGAACTGGGTCCAGCCAGGTCTCCTCGGGGATGACAGGGATGGTGAATGTCTCAGCTGGGATCTGCTGCCTTCCAGAGAATAACCACCCTGAGCCTGGAGACTGTTAAGGCAGGAACTTGTTTAATTGTATCAGTCTTTTGTTTATAAAGGGTGGAGAGACTGAGGAAACTTAAATGGCTCTAAAGCACCTAAAGAAATGTTCAGCATCCTTAGTTATCAGGGAAATGCAAATCAAAACAACACTGAGATTCCACCTCACACCAGTCAGAATGGTTAAGATGAAAAACTCAGGGAACAGCAGTTGCTGGAGAGGATGTGGGGGAAAAGGAACACTTGGTAATAATTGCAATCCATTGCTGGTGGGATTGCAAGCCGGTTAAAACCACTCTGGAAATCAGTTTGGTGATTCCTCAGAAAATTAGACATAGTACTACCTGAGGACCCAGATATACCACTCCTGGGCATATACCCAGAAGATGCTCCTACATGTAATAAGGACACATGCTCCACTATGTTATAGCTGCCTTATTTATAATAGCCAGAAGCTGGAAAGAACCCAGATGTCCCTCAACAGAGGAATGGGTACAGAAACTGTGGTATGTATACACAACGGAATACTATTCAGCTATTAAAAACAATGAATTCATGAAAGTCTTAAGTAAATGGATGGAACTAGAAAATGTCATCCTGAGCAAGGTAACCCAATCACAAAAGAACACACATATATGCACTCACTGATAAGTGGATGTTAGCCCAAAAGCTCAAAATAAACAAGTTACAATTCACAGAGCAAAGGAAGCTCAAGAAGGAGGACTTAAGTGAGGGTACTTTGGTTCCTCTGAGAAAGGGAACAAAAAATTCACAGGAACAATAAAGGAGACAAAGTGTGGAGCAGAGACTGAAGTAAAGGCCACCCAG
The DNA here is from genome assembly GCA_964023405.1 of Apodemus agrarius. Taxonomy (NCBI): domain Eukaryota; kingdom Metazoa; phylum Chordata; class Mammalia; order Rodentia; family Muridae; genus Apodemus; species Apodemus agrarius. Next base: position 9,877,612 of record OZ030020.1, on the reverse strand, counting down.
AGACTGCCCTTCCTGGGGATTCATTCTATAAACAGTCATCAAAATCCCACACTACTATGGACCACAAGAAGTGCATACCAAAAGGTATGTCATGGTTTTCTCCAGAGGGGCCCTGCCAGAGCCTTACACATACAGAGGCAGATGCTAGCAGCCAACCATTGGTCTGGGCATGGGGTCTCCATTGGAGGAATTAGAGGGTGGTCCAGAGGAACTGAAAGGCCTCAGTTTCAGCCCCATGGTAAGAACAATGATTTTGGCCACCCAGATGTCCCAGGACTCCCAGGGACTAAACCATCAAATGTGGCAGAGGAATGCCTTGTCGGGCATCAGTGGGAAGAGTGGTCCTTGGTCAGGTGAAGGCTCAATAGATGCCCCAACAAAGGTAAATCAAGGGGGGAGGGGAGGGGGAAGTGGGTCAGGTGGAGGTGCATATGTGGAGGCAGGGGGTGGGAGGAGGGGTTGGGGGTTTTGGGAGAGGGGGGAAACCGGGAAATGTTTTACCATTTGAAATATAAATGAAGATTATACTCAATAAAAAAATAAAGGGCTGAGAGAAGAGGTGGGTTTGGGTTTTTTTTGTTTTTTGTTTTTTGTTTTTGTTTTTTTTTTGCTGAGGTAAGATGGGGGAGGGGAAAGGTGAAGGAGGGTATGGGGTGACTGACAGAGCCAACAAAGTTATTTCAGGTCAGTGTTAGGTAGGCAAAGGCCAGCTCAAGCAGGACATGCTGAGTCACTCCAGGCTCAGGCCCACTCACTAGGCCTCAGTATCTGCCCGAATAAGGCCCAACGCTTGGTAATAATTGCAATCTAGCACAGGAGGAAGTGTGCATAGTGGCTAGTCTGAGCATGTTTTGATCCCTTTTCTTGTCGCTGAGATAAAATGTCTGAGAGAAGCAACTAAAGGAGGAGGTGATTGCCGAGTGCCTCCTAGCCATGATGGAAGAGTACACATGTAGCTGGGAGAGGTAGACAGACACAGGGCTGAGGGACAACTTCAGAGTACTTCCTTTTCACAGTGAAAGACCCCCAAAGGGAGACCCTTACTCAAGTTGCGCGCACCCAATAAGGCACTGAGACCAAATTCGTTGTGATAACACGAAGTTTATTGAAGTTGGGATTAAACGAGATCTCAGGCCAGCATGCTGGGGTGCTGGGGTCGAGACTCATACACCACGCAGGGGTAGAGGAGTTTGAACCCCACCTGAACTTGTGACAAGCTTATAAAGGCAAAAACCATAAAAGAGGGGGGAGGACTGGGGAGGAAATAGGGGAAGTCTAAAGTCACACATTTACTATTTACTATGTGTTACATTAAGTGACATTCCTGGGGCTTTGGGACATTCCATAGGGGTTGTTGGGACTCCTGTGGTTATTCCAGGAGCTGTTTTCCTCAAGAGAGTTGTTTTCCTCGCGAGAGTCCCAGGAGGGGGTGGAGGGTGTTTTTCTCTAGAGTTCTGGAACCGCCACCTGCAGGGGGCAGAGGCCCAAGATGACAAAAGGTGACAAGCCCATGTCTTTACAGATAGCTATTAATTAATTATTTTTTTTTATTCTTCAACAGCAGCTAGCTAATCCAGTCAGACCACAGCCCCAGAGGCTCACTATCTCACTGAAAACACCAGCTCCTGAGCAAGAGTTCAGGCACAGAGACTGTGAAGGAGACTGCACGCTTCAATTATGCCAGGCAAAGCACAACTTCCGAATGTTCTTCTGGAAAATACATCAGCGAGGAGGGGATGTTTGTTGGGTGGTCTCAAAAAGACCGCAGTTTGGGTTGGTCTACAGTATTAAAATTGGAAGGAGCCCAAATATCCCTCAAAGGAGGAATGGATACAGAAAATGTGGTATATTTATACAATGGAATACTACTCAGCAATTAAAAATAATGAATTCATGCAATTTGTAGCTAAATGGTTAGATCTGGAAAATATCATCCTAAGTGAGTTAACCCAATCACAAAAGAATACACATGAAATGCAATCACTGATAAGTGGATATTAATGAGCCCAGAAGCCCTAAATACTCAAGGCCAATTAGCAAGTCAAATGATTCCCAAGAAGAAGAAAGGAGAGGACCCTGGGCCTGGCCTGTAAAGATTGGATCCAGTTTTGTAGACCCAGAACAGAGAAATCGTGGGGGGAGGGAATGATTGGGGAATAGTTGGGGGAGAGGAATTATGGGACGTATGGTGGGGGGGGGACTGGGAAAGGGGAAGCCTTTGGAATGTAAACATAGAATATAGAAAATAAAAATTTTAAAAAATTTTAAAAAGTGTTTGGTGCTCATTGTATATGCATAGAAAAGATGAATAAATCTAAAGGATGGCGAATTTTCTTGTATCAATGAAGTAAAATATGATGTCTTCTGTACTTTTAAAGACAGTTTCATCTAAAATCCATGTTGTTTTACGAGAGCTCTATTATTAGGAAAGGACGGATGGACATTGGAATGGCTGTCACTAGCCTTCGGAGCCTGTGGTACGTCAAGGCAAACAAGTTTCTGTTTGGTTCACAGGCAGCAAGTTCTGGCTAACTTCTTAGAAAGCACTTATGAGATGGACATCAAAAAAAAGACTCTTGTGACATCTTTAAAAGACTGAGGAATAGCCATTAGGATATTAGAAATGGGGGGCAGGGCATCGGTCTTAGGTTTAATGCTGATGTTTCTTAATATTACCTTTGTTAATTCATCTTTCTTGCCTGTCTTATGTGGAAAACTTTGGCCACCTTTTCATACTGCTTTTAAGATTAAGTTATCTAATGATAGAAATCTTCCTTTAAAACATCTTGCCCTTAAAAATCTCTAAATGCATGTTAATGATCACTGCCATTATTAAAATAGTGTGTTCTATAGTGTCCAAACCATATACTTAGGGATGTATTGCTCAGCCAGTGTTTTACCTTCTAACTTGATGTTTTAAAGACCAGTCCACTCCCAGATCTCCCAGAAAACCTATTATCAGTACACGAGCAGCCACAAATCTCTATTCTTCTGATTGTGATATACACTACACTGTAATTTATTTTTAGCTAATGTGGCTTTTCTGCCAGGTAATTTTTAATGTTTCTTTGCCTGAGACATTCATCTTATCACCTCAATTTGTCTAGTTTTATCTAGTTCTTAGTGGGTTTTATCTTACTCAACATTTAAAGTCATCCTTTGATATAGAGAAGCTATTTTCTCTTATTTCAAGTAAACCAGAATTTCATCCCTTGAGTGCTGTATTTCCTGAAAAATTCACATTTTTCCAGATAGCTCCCTTGACTTAAAACAGTCCTGCCTACCATGTGTCTTTTCTATGGTCACAAGTTTCACAAAACCCATTTCTGAGTGTTTGTACACACACACACACACACACACACACACACACACACTTTGGAAATACTATAGTTTGAGGGGCTTCGTTTATTTTTTTTTGTAGAAACTTTTGCCTTACCTGCTATGAAAAGATTTATTTTCTAAAAACCTGCCTTTTGAAAAACCAGTCTTGAAGGTCACTGCCATGTCAGCAGTCAAAGAAATTAGGCATTTGGTGCCTGGGAGAGAGACAAAAGGAAGAAATCCCCAACCAAAACCATCAGGGCAGAACTATGTTGGAAATGAGACCATAGGTAGACATTTTCTACTAAGAATACTGGCCCAAATTTCTCATCAGAAACATGAACAAGACAATGTAACAATTTCTAACTAATTTAGGGGAACAGATTTTTTTTTAGTTTTAAAGACATCTCTTTTTTGTCATTTTATCTACCTTGCTATTAACTGGGGTGTGTGTGTGTGTGTGTGTGTGTGTGTGTGTGTGTGTGTGTTCTGATTTGATTTTGAAAGAGTGCTTCACATAGCCTAGGTAGGACAGACAGGACCTTGAAGTCATTAATCCTCATGTCTACCTTCCAAGTACTGGGATTGCGGGCATCTCTACCAAGTCCAGCTCCTCTGTTAGATTTTGTTTTTAGCCCTTTTCTATTTCTTATATTATATCATACTAATAATTCTAGTGAAAAAAGATTCTTATACAAAATATCCTGACTATAGTTTCCCTTCTCTCCATTTCTCCAGCTCCCCAGGAACCTCTTCTCTCTTCCCTAGATACACTTCTCCTCCATTTCCCTTCATAAAATAGTAGGCCTCAAAGGGACTACAACAACCAAACATGACAAAATAAGGCACAATAAGACAAGCCAAAATCCCTCATATTGAGGCTGGACAGACAACCCAAAGGAAAGATGCCAAAGTAATAAAAAGATTCAGACATACACCTGATCCTGCTGTTAGGAACTCCACAGAACCATTGAGACGTCAGTCATAGCCTGTGCACTGAGGTTCTTATGCAGACTCTTGCAGGCCCTGAGGATACTGTTTCAGTCTCTATGATCATATGATCCCTGATTAGCTGATTCAGCGGGCCATGTTCTCTTGGTGTCCTCTGTTTCCAGCCTGGAGCCTGGCTGGCCTGGAATGGTTTGAAGCAGACACAGTGTTGGACCCAGATGTAGCTTTGAAGACTGATGGTCTCAGAGGTAGCTTTGAAAACTGGTGGTCTCAGAGGTAGCTTTAAAGACTGATGGTCTCTGGCCTTCTAGCTCTCTAACTACACTGAATGCTTGCTGGTAGATTTTTGAAAAATCCTAAAAACTTCCTTGGGCTCTAACTTGGGCAATTGATTAATGCCTGTAGCCTAAAAGCAGGGGATTAAGTAGAGAATTATTTGCTAGAACTTTTTTCTCTCTTACCCAGAAACCTCACCTCTGGCTTGTCAAGCTGGAGGGAGGTTTAGAGCAATAAACTTTTATTGAACAAGGAGAAAAGACAAAAGCTTTTTAAACAAACAAATATGCATAAACTCACATAAATGTACAAATTTACACATACACGTTCATACAACTTCATGCAAACCAGTTGGACTCATCTACATACTTTTCTCATAATTAACTATTCACACACACACACACACACATACACATTCTTACATATTCATATGAAGGAAAAGATCAAGTGCCAATGCAGAAAGAATTCATTCATTCTGGATGAAAAATGAGCTACAATCTTTATTGCATAGAGAAAGATAAAGCTTCTACCCTTTTATTGCTAAATGAATTAGACCCAAGTCTTTAAGAAAAACATGTTTGTGGGCCTGGGTACCTGTGGAGGAGACCCAGCCTGGGGGTGTGAGTCCTTGGTCCAGTCTGGCGGCTGGAAACACTGAGAGGCCTTTTCCATTGCTCCAGCAGGGCGGTTTAAATAAAAGGAGAAAGCCCATTGTTTTTTTCACCTTTATTGTGGAAGATTAGAGTGAGAAAAGGGAGGTAGAGAGGTAAAAGCCAGCCATGGCCACATGGAAAGAGGGGGAAGAAAATGGGGAGAGAGAAAGGTAGGAAAAGAGAGAGGGAGCTCGAGAAAGAAGAGAAGAGAGAAGAGAAGAGGAGAGGAGAAGAGAGAAAAGAGGAGAGGAGAGGAGAAAAGAGAAGAGAAAGAGAGAAGAGAGAAGAGAGAGAGGAGAGAGGAGAGAGAGGAGAGAGAAGAGAAGAGAAGAGAAGAGAAGAGAAGAGAAGAGAAGAGAAGAGAAGAGAAGAGAAGAGAAGAGAAGAGAAGAGAAGAGAAGAGGGGTGGAGAGGAGAGGAGAGGAGAGGGGAGAGGGGAGAGGGGAGGGGGGAGGGGGAGGGGGGAGGGGGAGAGAGGGGAGAGAGGGGAGAAAGGGGAGAGGGGAGAGGGGAGAAAGGGGAGAGGGGAGAGGGGAGAAGGGAGAGGGGAGAGGGGAGAGGGGAGAGGGAGAGGAGAGAGGAGAGAGAGGAGAGGGGAGAGGGGAGAGGGGAGAGGGGAGAGAGGAGGGGGGAGAGAGGAGAGAGGAGAGAGGAGAGAGGAGAGAGGAGAGAGGAGAAGAGAAGAGAGGAGGAGAGAAGAGAGGAGAGAAGAGAAGAGAAGAGAAGAGAAGAGAAGAGAAGAGAAGAGAAGAGAAGAGAAGAGAAGAGAAGAGAAGAGAAGAGAAGAGAGAGGAGAGAGGAGAGAGGAGAGAAGAGAGCCTTACTGTTAGAAAAGAAATGTTCTGTCCCATGGCTAGGGGAAGCCTGTCTGCTCTTTCTGCTCTCTCTGCAGCTCCTCCTCCTCCTCTTCCTCCTCCTCCTCCTCCTTCTTCTTTCTCTTTCTCTCTCTCTCTCTCCATTCTGAATGTTCTTCTCTTAATTTCTAGGTTCCCTCTTCATATCTAAGTTTTTTACTCCTAAGAGTGCTCTCTCCTCCTGCTGTAATGTGATAATGCCCTTTCTCCCCAAGCAATCCATTGTTTCCTAGTCTTTTGTAAGTTTTCTAGGGATATAGATCACATGGTGTTTCCAAGCATCCTTTTTCTATAAAAGTTCACTAAAAGTTATAATATAAATTCAAACCTCAAATTGAATAAGAGGTATACAGCAGAGATGTTTACATATGTATCCTTTAAGACTTAACATTCCTTATGTCACTACCTCTGCAGGTTCACGGAAAGTCAAAGACCACCAAAAAGTTATCATTGAAGTTTTTTATAGATAAACCCAGTCAATATCTCATTTTCTGTCCCTGTACCTACAATAAATCATTAGTTCCCTTTAATGACCATTAGTTAATTGTTTTACAACCTCTTGGAATATGCTCTACGTTATAAATGTCTGCATTGTATCTCAGAAGCAATTAACCATGACTCTTGAAGACTGGAAGATTCTAATTAGAGTTCTGATATTGAAGAGGACTTAGTCGTGTCCTTATTATAAAGGGCTGAATAACTAGTATAAACTAGTATAAACACTAGGAATTTCTATAGACTCATCTATGTATTTATATAACATCAGTGCAAGACAGTACATCATTGCTGTTCTTCAGAAATCTGCTCAAAAGAATGGGCTAATGCCTAGTGATTGTTTTATATATATACACACATATATAATTATTATATATTAATATATCATATATTCTATATTATATTCTATATCACATGTAATATTATTCTATATTCTTTTTTATTATTATTTATTCTATATTCTTTGTTTACATTCCAAAGGCTTTCCCCTTTCCCAGTTCCCCCCCAAACCATATGTCCCATAAGCCCTCCCCCCCCACACACCAATTCCCCAATCACCCCCACCCCACCATTTCTCTGTTCTGGTACTCTCCTACAAAACTAGATCCAATCATTTCAGGCCCAAGGTCCTCTCCTTCTTTCATCTTGGGAATCATTTGACTTGCTAATTGGGCCTTGAGTATTCAAAGTTTCTGGGCTCATTAATATCCACTTATCAGTGATTGCATTTCATCTGTATTCTTTTGTGATTGGGTTAACTCACTTAGGATGATATTTTCCACATCTAACCATTTACTTACAAATTGCATGAATTCATTATTTTTAATTGATGAGTAGTATTACGTTGTATAAATATACCACATTTTCTGTATCCATTCCTCCTTTGAGGGAGATATGGCCTCCTTCCAACTTCTGGCTATTATAAATAAGGCTGCTATGAACATAGTGGAGCATGTGTCTTTACTGTATGCAGCGGATTCCGCTGGGTATATGCCCAGGAGTGGTATGACAGTGTCCTCTGGAAGTGTCATGCCCAATTTTCTGAGGCACTGCCAGACTGATTTCCAGAGCAGTTGTACCATCTTGCAATCCCGCCAACAGTGGAGGACTGTTCCTCTTTCTCCACATCCTTGCCAGCACCTGTTGTCTCCTGAATTTTTAATCTTAGCCATTCTGACTGGTGTGAGGTGGAATCTCAGGGTTGTTTTGATTTGCATTTCCCTGATGACTAATGATGTTGAACATCTCTTAAGGTGCTTCTCAGCCATCCGAATTTCTTCTGGTGAAAATTCTTTGTTTAGCTCTGTACCCCATTTTTGATAGGGTTATTTGGTTCTTTGGGGTCTAACTTCTGGAGTTCTTTGTATATATTGGATATTAGCCCTCTGTTGGATGTGGGGTTGGTGAAGATCTTTTCTCAATTTGTTGGTCGCTGTTTTGTCCTTCAGACAGTGTACTTTGCCTTACAGAAACTTTGTAATTTTATGAGGTCCCATTTGTCAATTCTTGATTTTAGAGCATAAGCTACTGGTGTTCTGTTCAGAAAAATTTCCCCTGTGCCCATGCCCTCCAGGGTCTTCCCCAGTTTCTTTTCTATTGGTTTCAGTGTGTCTGGTTTTATGTGGAGGTCCTTGATCCACTTGGAGTTGGTCTTAGTACAAGGAGATAAGAGTGGGTCAATTCGCATTCTTCTGCATGTTGATGTCCCATTGAACCAGCACCATTTGTTGAAAAGGCTATATTTTTTACACTGGATGGTTGTAGCTCCTTTATCAAAGATCAAGTGACCATAAGTCTGTGGGTTCATTTCTGGGTCTTCAATCCTATTCCATTGATCTACCTGCCTGTTGCTATATGAATACCATGCAGTTTTTAACACAATTGTTCTGTAGTACTGCTTGAGGTCAGGGATATTGATTCCCCCAGAAGTCCTTTTATTGTTGAGAATAGTTTTAGCTATCCTGGGTTTTTTGTTACTCCAGATGAATTTGAGAATTGCTCTTTCTAGATCTATGAAGAATTGATTTGGGATTTTGATGGGGATTGCATTGAATCTGTATATTACTTTTGGTAAGATGGCCATTTTTACTATATTGATCCCACCAATCCAAGAGCATAAAATATTTTTCCATTTTCTGAGGTCTTCTTCGATTTCTTTCTTCAAGGACTTGAAGTTCCTGTCATACAGATCTTTCACTTGTTTGGTTAGAATCACACCAAGGTACTTTATGTTGTTTGTGGCTATTGTGAAGGATGTTATTTCCCTAACTTCTTTCTCAGCCTGCTTGTCCTTTGAGTACAGGAAGGCTACTGATGTGCTTGAGTTGATTTTATAACCAGCCACTTTGCTGAAGTTGTTTATCAGCTGTAGAAGTTCTCTGGTGGAGTTTTTTAGGTCGCTTAAGTATACTATCATATCATCAGCAAATAATGATAGTTTGACTTCTTCCTTTCCAATTTGTATCGCTTTGACTTCCTTATGTTGTCTAATTGCTCTCACTAGAACTTCAAGTACTATATTGAAAAGATATGGAGAGAGAGGGCAGCCTTGTCTAGTCCCTGATTTTAGTGGGATTGCTTCAAGTTTCCCTCCATGTAGTTTGATGTTGGCTACTGGTTTGCTGTAGATTGCTTTTACTATGTTTAGGTATGGGCCTTGAATTCCTGCTCTTTCCAAGGCTTTTAGCATGAAAGGATGCTGAATTTTGTCGAATGCTTTTTCAGCATCTAATGAGATGACCATGTGGTTTTTTTCTTTTAGTTTGTTTATGTAGTGGATTACATTCATGGATTTCATTTTATTGAACCATCCCTGTATCCCTGGGATAAAGCCTTCTTGATCATGGTGAATGATCATTTTGGTGTGCTCTTGGATTCACATGGCAAGAATTTTATTTGCTATTTTTGCATCGATATTCATAAGGAAAATTGGCCTGTAGTTCTCTTTCTTTGTTGGATCTTTGTGTGTTTTTTGTATCAGCGTAATTGTGGCTTCGAAGAAAGACTTGGGCAGTGTTCCTTCTGTTTCTATTTTGTGGAATAGTTTGAAGAGTATTGGTGTTAGGTCTTCTTTGAATGTCTGGTAGAATTATGCACTAAAACCACCTGGTCCTATACTTTTTTTGCTTGGGAGACTTTCTATAACCCCTTCTATTTCTTTAGGGGTTATAGGACTGTTTATCTGATCTAATTGATCCTGATTTGATTTTGGTATTTGGTATCTGTCTAGGAAATTGTCCATTTCCTCCAGATTCTCCAGTTGTGTTGAGTATAGACTTTTGTAGTAGGATCTGATGATCTTTTGAATTTCCTCAGTTTCTGTTGTTATGTCCCACTTTTCATTTTTAATTTTGTTAATTTGTATACTGTCTCTGTGTCCTTTGGTTAGTCTGGCCAAGGATTTATCTATCTTGCTGATTTTCTCAAAGAACCAGCTCCTGGTTTTGTTGATTCTTTGTATGGTAATCTTTGTTTCTACTTGATTGATTTCAGCCCTGAATTTGATGATTTCCTGTCTTCTACTCCTCCTGGGTGAATTAGCTTCTTTTTGTTCCAGGGCTTTAAAGTGTGCCGTTAAGCTGCTAGTGTATGCTCTCTTCAGTTTCTTTTTGGATGCACTTAGAGCTATGAGTTTTCCTCTTAGCACTGCTTTCATTGTGTCCTGTAGATTTGGGTAGGTTGTGCCTTCATTTTCATTGAATCCTAAAAAGTCTTTGATTTCTTTTTGTATTGCCTCCTTGACCAAGGTGTCATTGAGTAGAGTATTGTTCAGTTTCCATGTGTATGTGGGCTTTCTGTTGTTTTTGTTGCTATTGAAGACCACTCTTACTCCATGGTGATCTGATAGGAGGCATGGGATTAGTTCGATCTTCTTGTATTTGTTGACATCTGTCTTGTGACCAATTATATGATCAATTTTGGAAAAGGTACCATGTGATGCTGAGAAAAAGGTATATTCTTTTGCTTTAGGATGAAATGTTATATATATATATATATATATATATATATATATATATATATATGTACACACACACATACATGTTAAATCCAATTGGTCCAAAGTTTCAATTAGTTTCTCTATGTCCCTGTTTAGTTTCTCCTTTCCTGATCGGTCCATTGAAGAGAGTGAAATGTTGAAGTCACCCACAATTATTGTGTTAGGTGCAATGTGTGCTTTAAGCTTTAGTAAGGTTTCTTTTATGAATGAGCGTGCCCTTGCATTTGGAGCATAGATGTTCAGTAATGAGAGTTCCTCTTGGTGGATTTTCCCTTTGACCAGCAAGAAGTGATCTTCCAAGTCTCTTTTGATGACTTTAGGTTGCAAGTCAATTTTATCTGATATTATAATGGCTACTCCAGCTTGTTTCCTGAGATCATTTGCTTGTAAAATTGTCTTCCAGCCTTTTTTTTCCTAAGGCAGTGTTTGTCTTTAACACTGAGATGTGTTTCCTGTATGCAGCAAAATATAGGGTTCTGTTTCCGTACCCAGTCTGTTAGTCTATGTCTTTTTATTGGGGAATTGAGTCCATTGATGTTAAGAGATATTAAGCAATTTTAATTACTACCTCCTGACATTTTTGAAATTATTTTTTTCTATATTTGAGAGGTTATCTTCTTTTGAGTTTGATGAGAGGAGGTTTCTATCTTGCTTCTTCCAGGGTGTAGTTTCCTTCCTTGTGTTGGTGTTTTCCCCCTATTATCCTTTGTATGGCTGGGTCTGTGGAAAGATATTGTGCAAATTTGGTTTTGTCATGGAATACCTTGGTGTCTCCATCTATGGCAATTGAGAGTTTTGCTGGGTAAAGTAGTTTTGGCTGAAATTTGTGTTCTCTTAGAGTCTGTATGATATCTGCCCAGGATCTTCTAGCTTTCATGGTCTCAGGTGAGAAGTCTGGAGTAATTATCATAGGTCTTCCTTTATATGTTACTTTGCCTTTTTCTCTTACTGCCTTTAATATTCTTTCTTTGTTTAGTACATTTAGGGTTTTGATTATTATGTGACGGGATGTATTTCTGTTCTGGTCCAGTCTGTTTGGAGTTCTGTAGGCTTCTTGTATATTCATGGGCATCTCTCTCTTTAGGTTGGGGAAGTTTTCTTCCATAATTTTGTAGAAGATATTTGCTGACCCTTTAACTTGTAAATCTTCACTCTCGTCTATACCTATAATCCTTAGGTTTGGTTTTCTCATTGTGTCCTGGATTTCCTGGATGTTTTGGGTTACAACCTTTTTGCATTTAGTATTTTCTTTGTGTGTTGAATCAATGGTTCCTATGGTATCTGAGATTCTTTCTTCTTTTTCTTGTATTCTATTTTTGATATTTACATCTATGGCCCCTGATTTCTTCCCAAGGTTTTCTAACTCCAATGTTGTCTCCCTTTGCGATTTCTTAGTTGTTTCTATTTCTGTTTTTAGAACCTGGATGGATATGCTCAGATTTTTCACTTGCTTGATTGATTGTATTTTCATGTAATTCTTTAAGAGATTTTTGTGTTTCCTCTTTTATAGCTTCTACTTGTTGACCCACGTTATTCTGTATTTCTTTAAGTGATTTTTGTGTTTCCTCCTTATTGGCTTCTGTTTTTTGATCCATATTGTCCTGAATTTCTTTAAGTGATTTTTGTTTTTGCCTTATAAAGGCTTCTAACTTTTGATCCATTTTCTCCTGTATTTCTTTAAGAGTTTTATCTATGTGTTCCACTACCAGCATCCTGACCAATGATTTTAGATCCAAATCTTGTTTTTCTGGTGTGTTGAGGTATCCAGGGCTTCCTGTTGTCAGCAAACTGGGTTCAGATGCTGTCATGCTGCCTTGATTTCTGTTAGTAATTTTCCTAAGTTTTCCTTTTGCCATCTGGTTATCTCTGGCGTTAGTTGGCCTCATTGTCACTGGCTGGTGTTTGAACCTCCTGTGAGCCTGGGCCCACCTGTTGTTTCTCTACTGATGACCAGGCTGCAAGATAGAGACTGCCTCTGCAAGTGCTGAGGGGACCTCAGGAAAGGCGGTTCCCACCATAGTTGGTGCAAGGCCGGAGGACATGGAGATGTCCCATGAGCCGCTGCCCTTGTCCTGGTTAGTGTGGAGAGCCTGGTGGATCATCCTGAGCAATGGTAGCCCCTGATTGAGTCTGTCTACCTGGGCCTCTCTAGCTGTGTCCTGGTGGCAATATGGAGACCAACCTTGACCACAGCTGTAAGGAACTGCAGGGCAGGCTGCTCCCAGCTGCCTTGGTGCAAGGCCGGAAAGCGTGGAGAAGTCCCACCTAGCTGCTGCCTTGGCCCTGGCTGGTGGTGAGAGCCTGGTGGATCCACAGGAGCAATGGTAGCCCTGGATTGAGTCTGTCTACCTGGCCTCTCTAGTGGTATCCTGGTGGCAATATGGAGACCAACTGTGACTGCCACTGTAAGGGACCGCTGGGCAGGCTGCTCCCACCTGCCTTGGTGCAAGGCCGGAGGGCATGGAGAAGTCCTGCCCCGCCGAGCCTCCGCCCTGGCCCTGGCTGGTGGCGAGAACCTGGTGAATCTACCTGAGAGATGGTAGCCCCGGATTGAGTCTGTCTACCTGGGTCTCTCTAGCAGTGTCCTGGTGGCAATATGGAGACCAACCACGACCACTGCTGTAAGGGACCACCTTATTCTATATTCTATATTCTATATTCTATATTCTATATTCTATATTCTATATTCTATATTCTATATTCTATGTTCTATGTTCTATGTTCTGTGTTCTGTGTTATATGTTATGTTTAATATTATATATTATATGTTTATATTAATATATTATGTATTGTATATTAATTATTATATATCCTGTTATATATATGCATATATATATATATATATATATATATCAGGAAAAGCATATCAATAGCAGGAATGTTTCCTTAAATGGAATCTCCTTGACCTTGACTAGAGGAACTAATCCCTCATAGATTACAATTCATGGCAGAACCATCTCAGGAAGAGCCCCTGCTTGTTTTTTAGCTTCTCCTAGATGGCTCTTGGCAATTTCCCTTGACTCCTACAATCCTTCCTTTCATAGAGTTCCCAAGTTCCAAGAAAAGAGACACAGACATGGAGAGCTCCAGCATAGACTCTCTCTGTGTAGTATGTCTGGCTGGGTCTCTGCACCTGCTCCTATCTGCTGGTGTGGAAAGCCTTTCTGATGGTTACTTAACATGGCAGTAGTGTATGAATAGAACAGATCAACATTAGGAATCATTTTCTTTTTTTCTTTGTTTTGTTTGTTTGATTGTTTGTTTGTTTGTTGTTTGCTTGTTTGCTTGCTTGCTTACTTGCTTGTTTGGCCAGTTGTGTTTGGTTCTACCTTAGATGTTTGTACTATCTACTCTCTGTTTCCTGGACACCCAGACAGTGTAGGGAGGGGCTCTCTCTCAGGAGGTAAGCCTCAGGTTAAACCAAACATTGGTTATCAACTCCCACAAATTCTGCTCCACCATTCCTACTGGATCTTGCAAGTGGGAAAGATTGTAGGCTGAGGGTTTCGTGAGTGGGCTGGTATCAAGGTGCCCCTTTCAATAATCTGCACAATACCTTATAATGCCAAAGAGTAGAATGCAGGGAAGAAGGCTCCAGGAAGACACCAGCTCAGCTTCTCATGTTCAATGCACTACGTGAAGTTAGAAACTCACAAATATGTGTTATTTGAAATTCTTTTTTGGAAGTTGTAAATCTGAATTCAATTCCTTTTGAAACTTGGAGTGAATTCATTTATATTGATGATGCTTGTATTTATTTATTAAGTTCACTTAGGAAGGTTTGCGGGCATCTGTTAAAGCTGTGTGCTTTGTTAGCAACTTTGACAGGCAACAACTCTTACATAGAGCTTTGCAGTCTTCCAAGTTGGTGATTCCCTGCATTTTGTTGAAGGATTTATTTGATGGAAATCCTACAGCTATTTCTGTCCAGCTAGATCACAGATGAGAAGCCAGGCAGGAATGGGATGGGATGACCACAAGGAAGGACTTTATGTCCTTGGCAATGCATGATCTAGCAGGTCCTCTTGTATCTTCCTTGAACAGTAACTTTCAGCTCTGGAGACTCATTGTGGCTCAGACCCGAGATACATCCAAGACGTCTTGGCGCACTTCCAGTCTGTTCTCTTCATTTCTGACAATTTAGAGCTTCAATAATCTGTTTCCAAAGCTTCTTTATTTGTGATGCTCAGATGCGTGACCTCGCTACAATAGAAATGGCCAGACCTCAGCCAGAGATAAGAATTATCTAACTTGAAAGCATCCAACCACGCACCTCTCTCTGGATCTGAGGCCATGCATGTAATCTCCTCTGACCTGAGATGCTAGCTCCCAACTTCAATCCAGACATGCCTAATTCCACTGTTCACATAATCATTATAAAATTGCTTCAGTTGTGTTACTAACGAAAGTATCAAATTTTTTGTTTTTTAATTGTTTTTTGTTTTTTAAAATAACAATTAAGTATGTGTTCACCTTTAGAGTGAAATACACATAATCAACCAGAGTTTGAGCATATATTGGATGTGAAAAATAATCTGCAAAGTTAAATAACCAAGCATTTATTTATAGCATGTAAAATTATTACCTAAATAATACCTGGTAAAGCAAACCATCTTAAAATCTACCATTGAAACTCGAAAATATGAGTGTTACATATGAAACCTAAGGTAGCTCAGAACTCTTTATTTCTCTACTATAAGATTACAGGAATTCTAATGAATAGTGTTTTATTTTAAATTTAGTTAAATTAACCCTTCCTTCTCCTATTCATCCCATGCTCAAACCCACCCCAAATTTATGATCTTATTGCCTTTAACCATTGCTGTTATATGCATATGAACTATGCATATATGTATATATGCAAGCTACTGATTGTCTTTAGTCTTCATATATATGTACCAGAGTTTTTTGGGGGGTTTTTTTGTTTGTTTGATTTTGGTTGGTTGGTTTTTGGCAGTCGAATACTCTGCTGTGTACACACACCACATTTGCTTTATCTACTCTTTATTTGAAGAACATTTCATTTATTTTCATTTCTTAGCTCTTGTGACTAGAGTAGCAATCAACACTGCTGAGCAAGTGTCTGTGATGTCAACTATTAAGTCCTTAAGGCATATGCCAAGGAATTCATTGTTCAAGTTCTGTCTATGCGGCCATGTTCTTGATCATTTTAACCCTCTGGAAACACTTCCCAGACTTTCCATACTTCCTGACACACCCAACCTCAGGTTCTTGCCCATTCTTTTCCCATCTCTTTGTGTCTCTGTCTCTTTCTCTCTTTCTCTCCCTCTAAAAAGGACCACCAAAAAACCCACAACAATCAAAACAAACAAAAAAATCAATAAAACAAAGTATGTCAAAACAAACAAAAGTAACAAAAAGCCCTCAAAAAAAAGACATGAAGTTTGCTCTGTGTTGGTGAATTATCCCTGGTCATGGGGCCTACCCTGGCTTGTGGTTAATATACCCAGTAACACTCCATGGGATAAAACTGATTTTTCCCTTTCTTAATAGGTATCAATTACAAATAGTTTCTTGGTCCATTTCTCATTTTCAGTGCTAGAATTTTGTTTAATGGGAAACTATATTGGCATCTTTGTCTACTATTCTGTTACTATCTTTTTTCGTATGCCAGCAACAGACTTTTAATTACCAGTCATGTGATGTTTTAAGCTCTGATAAGTTTAGTTTACAGTATCCTAATTTTTTTCAATGCTGGAGTGTTTATTTTTACATAAATATTAGTGTCAAATGTTTAATTCCAAAAGGGCCTATTCTTAATTTTGTTTATGATTGTGTTAAATATAAACGGAGAACTGACACCTTTACAATAATATGCAACTCCATCCAGGTAAATATGCTTTGGAAAGAATAATTAATAAGCAAATGGATTAGCCTTTGTCTGATTGGTGTGGGTGAGAGATAAAAGCTATCTGATGATATTCACTGGGTCTCCTTTATTTCTTTACTTACACAAGCAAGTCTATATGAATAGCTGGTATTTAAAACTTGCCAGACTGGAAACTGCACTCCCTGATACCTAAAAAATAAATCTGGCAAAGATGTGTTTTTTCTACAATGACGGTACTCCACAAGACCTGTGGGATTCTTGGTTTACACCTAGTATGCTCAGTGCTTTTGTAGTCTGACATGTTTTAAAGTTCATTTCATCTGCCTTATTTATTAACATTATGGCACAGTTTATAAGTTTTCTCTTCAACCTCACTTTTTGAATCTTGTAACTTCCCTTCATTCCAATGTGCATAAGCTTCATTTTATTTTCCTTATTCTTTAAACATCTTCACTTCTTGTAAGTTTACCCTGCAAAACACTACTGACTTTTAACACAGAATTCCAAAGAAAAAGATTTATGTGTGACAAAGACCAGAAAATTATTCAGATGGCAACACTTTGAAAAATAGAAGTTTTAAATGTGCAAAGATGCTTAGTGCATAATTTATCACAGTGCTTGGTGTCAGGCTTTTCGGGTTTTCAATTTCTTTTTCTGTCAGTTTTGGTAACATTGTCACTCTCAAAAGATTTATGTCATTTCAGTCTTTAGGCTGGGGACATAGCTAGGTGGTAGGCTGTTTGTCTAGCATGCACAAAGCCTTGGGTTCCAGTCTACTCCACAAACCAGACATGATGGCTGAGCGCAGGGTCAGCAATCCAAAATAATCCTCAACTGCATACAAGTTTGATATCAGACATGTTTTTTTGTCCCCCAAAATAATCTTGTTTTAAGTAGTTCATAATATAATCAATTCTCATTCCTCAAATGATCAGTGCAAATGTATTATAATGATTATGGTTTGATTTAAACACACACACACACACACACACACACACACACAGAGAGAGAGAGAGAGAGAGAGAGAGAGAGAGAGAGAGAGAGAGAGAGAGGTCAGTTTTCTAGATATATCATTGCCATGTCTGATTCACCTCTGTCTGTCCTCTGAACTCCTGAGTTTCCCACTGCTCACATGAATCTACTAACCCCCCCCCCCTGTAATGCTTTCATTGCAACATCATCCCTGCTGATGCTGTGCTAGCCCATGTCTCACTGGGGTACCTTCTTACAAGACTAGGTCTATTTCTCCCTAATTGTTTACGGTTACATTCGTCATAAATTCTTGGTACACTTTTCTGTAATCACATTTTTAATTGTATTAATTACATTTAATTGTATTAATCACATTTTATTTTAATTTAATTGTAAAATTAAAATTTTAATTTTAATTTTAATTAAATTTTAATTTTAATTAAAATTTTAATTTTAATGGTTTCCATGGCTACACATAATCACTCTTATTTTAAAGCTCACAAACAGACTCCCTGGAACCTACTAAAATTTGCTTCTGAGGGGATAGAAAGATGGCTAAGCAGCTAAGAGCACTCGCTGCTCTTCCAGAGGACCTGAACGCAGTTCTCAGCTCCTGAGTCGGATGACTGTATCTTCAACTTCAGAAGATATACTGCCCTCTTCTGGCTTCTGTGCGTATCAACACACACATGGAATTTATTTACACCGACATACATAAGCACAAATAAAAATAGCCATCTTTCTCCATCTGTCTCTCCTTTAAAGCTCAACTTTTATCTCAGTTCTCAGCAGTTACATCCACTGACCTTTTCATTGATTTTCAAGAGTAGTCTTTTAAACAAACCTTCTAGTTTTTTTTCAATTGAAATGTTGCATGACTATAATATTCTTAAATAGAAGACTCTAAATGTGATGATGAAGAACTCAGTTGTAAGAACAATCATGCAGTCACTGCAAATATAAATATGAAGACGTATGTCCTGCATTGTGAATTTTACTACCTGATATCAGGTAATTATCTCTAGCACTGTTTCTAGTGGCCACTGCCATTTAAATTAATTGTGGCTTAGCAACAATCTGAATGTCTGCATGTAAAATACGACATAAAATAAAGATCATTTTATATGTGGTAAAGTCTCTCTTATTTGTGCTATTGTATTTGTCAACACAGAAGTGCTGGATTTTAGCTACAGATAGTGAAAAAGACACTTTCATATCCATCCTTCTTACAGATCATGTAAATTATTTCCACGTTCTCATGTTCTCTAAACAGCAACCCCAGTTTCAGTGAAGCAGATACCTACAATGTGACTGTTGTGATACACACAAAGTGCATATCCACCATCATTTTGCACACCTGGAAAGACAACAGGAGCCGGATCTACAGGGTCTCCTGTCAATGATGTGTGCTTTCAGATTTAAAGCATTTTAATGGGAAACCATTTTAGGTGTTGAGTGACTGGTTGTGGCACGTTCTTTACTCCCCAAGCATTCACTGGAGTTTAGTGTGTCACGGTGTTTAAAGTAGGCTCAGGAAAACGGAGTAGACAGACACAATATAAGAAACTTCCAATTTACTGCAGCAGACATCATATTTAAAGAAGCTGAAAATTATGTTCAGTGTCTCTGGAACTCTTAAACTCTGCTCTTGCTTAAGGTATGACTTTCTTGGACAGCCATTATGCCTAAAAATCCTTGGCAGACATCATAAAGAAGATGTTCTTGCTGGATTGAACCAGTTACAGTTCACTCGTAGGTGTCTTTTTTTTTAATTAAGGAGTTTTTTAACAGAAATTATTGTCAATGATTAACCTACGAGATATCAGTAGTACCTGTATACCCTTTGCCCCTCACTGGCATGTAAGCACATTCCTTCTTGTTGTTCCAAGATTTTACAGAAAGATGTAAATCCTACCTTAGTTTACATATTACTTAAAAAGCAATTTGCTATTTAAGTTCTGTGGAGTATTTTCATAGGCGTTATAAGGGAGTATGTTGTAGAACTGCTGGTTTATCGTCTAAGCTTTTTAGACAAATATTGAACTGACATAAAGACTTCATCAGAATGTTTATAATGAAAACAATGAAAAAGACGTTATTCCCCAGCGGGTGTTTTGCCACCTGTGAATGTTCTGACATCTAATGTGGATCATTGTCCAGGATATTGAAATAGTTTAAATATACTTATTTAAATGACCATCATTTTCTATTGTTACTCAATATGACTTAAGTTTGAATTTTGGGAGCACACTGACCTTTTTGTTTTATATAAAGAAGTAATTAGTCTTACTTTAGTTTTTATTTCTATACTCTGCCCTACATTGGAGTGAAAGAAATGAAATCTGTTTAACTCCTACCTCCTAAACAAGAATCAGAGCAACACGACTCCTCCTCAGTATGACTTGGTCCTAAATACTGTGAGTAGACAATGCATTACACTAGTCACCGTCCACATGTTTAAATCTTAACTGATGTGAGTGAAAACCTTGCATCATATACGCACTTCTCACTTTCACATTAAATCGGTTTGTTCAAGACAGCCCACAACATAAACAAATTGAATATTATAATATTCTGTAATAATTTACTCAGTCTCTTCATTGGTAGTTCATGGTGCATCATCTATTCATGAGTTATCAACCAATCTGTCTTTAAGTGATCACCAAGCCATTAACAGCATAAGAATTCTCCTTGCCCAGTAGAGGGCAGTGCTGCACACGGAACCAGAGTATCACAGTAGTAGGTTCTTCAAGAGCTTTGAAGGAATGACCAAGTTGTCTCATGCACCTAGAATAATGAAGTTTGTTTCTGGAATAAATAACTCTAAGGAAACTGTGGGTGAAGAGATGCATGGGCATAGCTAGGCTAAAGGTCTACAGATGAACACAATTAGACTCACCATCCCTGGTTACATGGGATACCTGTCCAGACATGTCCAGACATGCACAGATACATGTGCATTGTCTGCACATGTCAAGTTTCAAGGATGAACACTGTTGGCCTTGACATCTCTGGTTACGTGTGATACATGTACGGACATGCACAGATACATGTGCAAAATTAAGGTTCATAGACAAAACACTGTTGGCCTCAACAGCACTGCTTACAAATTCGGAAGGATTTTCTTATGAGTCAAATAAGGCAATATTAGAGAAATAACCAATCGTTTTATTGTATTTCAGATTACTCCATCTAATTGATGTCTACTGCGGTGAGTAAATTCCTGTAATTGGATGATGTAAGTTCTACTGCTGAAGCTTCTGAACCACTGGAATCTCCACAGCGATGAGTCACTTTTTTGAATCAATGATCTAAAGATCACAACTGAGTTTTACCTCAGTGTATACCTTATGGTGGGATCAATATCTCAGCATTAAAAATTCATTTTAGTAATAGTTCCTAATAAATCTCCCCTTCGAGGCATTGAAATAACACAACCGAAACTTGTCAACATATGTGGTTATGATATGTATTGATTCTTAGAGCAAAGCTCGTCTAATCTGTTCTCCTCCGTGAAGTTTAAGTTTATTCCACTCTACCATTTTATTAAACCAGCACTTACAGTTCATTAGCTTGTCACTTGGCAACCTCCACACATCATCCCAGATATATTTTCTTTCATTCCTTTCCCTGGTACTTCTAAATTTTAAGGGCTTAAAGAAAGAACTACTTAATTTTTAATTTAACTTTTAACTATTTTCTGAGAATATTATATATGTAATGCAATGAAATATTACCACACAGATACCTGGCCCTCTTCACTTCTGCTCATATCTCCCCAACATACATCCCTCCCAGTCTTTTTTTTTTTTTTTTGATAGTCCACTAAGTCCTGCTAGTACCACCCCCATGTGCATGGGGCATTCATTGTAGCAGGGGGGATCATCAGCAGGTACACTTCAATAATGATGCCCTTCTGCCAACAACTATCCACTGCCAATAGCTCCTAAGTAAAGGGTGGGCCTGGATATCATCGAACTCATGTATGCTAGAACTTTGGCTGCCTTGATCTTGTGACACAGTAGCTATGGTCAACTTTGGTGACCATAGCTACTGTGAGTTCCTGATTATGACAGCCAGGTCATGACCACAGCCAGTATTTTACAGCATTATCTCCACCTTCTGGCTTCTATCGTCTTCTCTTTTTCCCTTTACAAACATTTCCCCCTTTGCATTCATCTCCCTGTCCGTTCAGATTCTACCTCCACTCTTGTAGCCTCCCCAGAGTTAAATAAATGAATAGCGCCAACAAACAAAACAAAACACAAAAGCACAGAAAACATCTCACCGTGGAAACTGTAGTGTGTTACAGTGTGTCCCACCATACACCCCTGTGTCTACA
The DNA here is from genome assembly GCA_964023405.1 of Apodemus agrarius. Lineage (NCBI taxonomy): Eukaryota > Metazoa > Chordata > Mammalia > Rodentia > Muridae > Apodemus > Apodemus agrarius. Next base: position 9,855,900 of record OZ030020.1, on the reverse strand, counting down.
CATCCTTACTTGCTAAATGTTAATTGGAATGAGTCCTTGGCTTGGAAGGAGACCTCTGGTTTCTGGGACACCATTAATACTGGCTTCTAACCAGGACTTCTCCCGGTTATGACAGGTCCTGTCACGTGCCTCGACAGTTCACAGATGATGCAGATTTGGGGGTGGGCCAACTGAAAGACCTGGGTCTGGGTCGAGATGGTAACTGAAATGCGGGATCTTCCTTACCTATACCACCAGGACGAGGACTCCAGCCCTGCTCTGACTGGTCACCCAAGGGTGCCATTGGCAGGAGTCAGGGGCACCTCTCCTGCTTTCATGCCCTCATACCCTGGTCTGTATTTATGCCTCCAGAACCAACTCCACTGTGCTGCCCAGTTGACGTGAGGGGCCCCAAAGTGAAGGGCTGAGCCAGCTCTCCCGCTTTCACATACACCCTCAGGTCTCCGTTACTCATGGCTTAGCCCCAGGGCCAGCTCCACCTTGTTTCCCAGGCAAGAGGCGGGGCACACATGAGACAGGAGTGAGTCAGCTCTCCTGCACTCACATCCAGCTGCCCAGGCACCAGTGCAAAGCCTGCTCTCCTGGTACTGCAGCTGGCGAGAGATGAGGCCAGCTTGCCAGCTCTCATGACTCCAGGGCCAGCTCTCCCAATGGCTGTGGCAGATGTCAAAAGGTATGGGCATCACCTCTGCACCTATGTCACCTCCCGGCATAGGAGTGGCAGAGCCAGGTCTCTCTTTCTGCCTTCTCTTCCACAATATCCTCTGAGCTGTGGCAATGGTAGGGTTAGGATATAGTTGTCCACTTTAGGGAAATATGAGAAATACATAGAATTGATTATTTGAAATAAAGAGTTCCTTCCATATGTTTTATCTTTTGACCCTTTGAGTTTTAAGATGTAAGGAAAAGACTTTACAGTTTGTCAAGTGTTTTTAAGTATTTTGAAACGAATAGTTGAGAATGATGGGTCTTCTACAGGTTTTCTTCTTTGCACTATTTTTTAAATTTTGTCCAGGAGAAAAATCTCATAAAAAATTAAATAACAGTGAATGTGTGTTAAATATGTCCAGTTTGTTTATATTGTAGTATTTGAATCAACTCCACCAGGAGCTGTCTCTGCTGTTATAATACACTGCAGGGAGGAGAAACTGGTAATTTGGCAGAAAATTGCTATTCAAAAATGGTTATTTAAAAAAGACACTGTCAACAGAAACCTCCAGGAACCAACTATAAATTATTTTATATTTAATCATTTGACCTGAAAAATATGAACCCACATTCTTCTGACATCATAAAAAATTCATTGATATAGAATATTAAATGAGGAAGGAAAATGCCTAATCTGGATGCAGGAAAATATTTTATAACCTACAGTGAAATGCTGTGGTTTTAATTTAGGTTCAGACGTTTACGTGGACTAATTTCAGTCACTGTATCAGTTAATTGGGGGCATTGTTATCTCCCTGGGAAAATTCACGCAAGCAAGGCAGGTAAGCACGTGTGAAGATCCTGCCTACATGACTATGATGAGATTAGTGAGTAGGAAATGTCACTGATAATCATTTGCTCCGAAAATGAGTTCGTATTTTCATATTGGTTAAATCACTATATCCTTTGACTCTCTTCAGCATCCCTGAAATTGGTCGCCAATGACCTGCCCTTAATTTGAAATGAAATGGAATAAAAGTGAAGTGTAAGGCAACTTTGCAAGCTAAGAAATGATGTATAAATATTAGGATGTTCAGTTAATCAGAAACACATACAGGAATTAAGCATGGCATAATAAACAGACCATGGCATATTTTATCATCTGGGGAGACTGTATAGTAAAACCATCTTTGAATGAACCTTGATCACTGGCGTGAAAAGAGCAAGTCATTTTATCAGCGTCATTATACCTTTTTGTTTGTGTGGGGTAGATTGTGTCTACACTTCAGAATTTTGTCTGAACAGTTATGGATTGATTTCGTGGATCAGATCTAATAATGTTGATGCTTGTCTTAGGATTTCCATTGCTGTGAAGAGATATCATGACCAAGACAACACTTGTAAAGGACTATATTTAATTGGGTCTGGCTTACAGGTCTAGAAGTCTAGTCCATTATCACTATAGTGGGAAACGTAGCAGCATCCAGACACACATGGTTCTGGAGGAGCTGTGTTTCAAGATACTTCCTATCCATTCACATTGAGGCAGTGAGAGGCCAGTGATTGGAGGGGAGAGAGGTGGCAGAGCTAATGGAAGTGAAGGGTGGAGAGAGGCTGGATGGACCAGAGTAGTCGAGCAGAGGAGGAGACATGGATATCCAGATGGCTTCAGATGTATTTCTGGTGTTTTGGAGAGGTTAAATATATTAGGATAGTACTTTATCATTGTAAATTTGCATTATGAAATTGGGAGCTTCTTTTTTCTCTCCAATTTTTTATTAGATATATTCTTTACTTATATTTCAAAAGATTTCCCCTTTCCTGGTTCCCTCTTTCATGAAAGTCCCATAAGCCCAATCAGCCCCCTCCCGCTTCCCTGTTCTGGTATTCCCCTACACTGCTGCATCAAGACTTTCCAGGGCCAGGGAGTTTCTTATATAGAGATATATTTGGTTAACTATTCAAGTATAAGAGTTATACTTGGAAGGAGTGGGTTCTGGGCAGAAGTGTGGGATTCCTGCTGTTTACAGAGGCTTGGCGGGGCAGTACTTTATTAATTAATTCCCACTATAGAGCTGAGAGTTCTAAATTTTGATCCACAGACCAAAGGAGACAGCTTTTGTTTCACATTGGGCATCTCTTGAACATTTAAGACCTCAAAGCCCCTCCTCCACAATAACATACATCCTCTAACATGGCCACACCTCCTAATGGCACCACTCCCTATGGCCAAGCATTCAAACACATGGATCTATGGGGGTTATTTCTATTCAAATCACCACAATGCTGTACTTAGATAAGGTATAGTTCTCTCTCTCTCTCTCTCTCTCTCTCTCTCTCTCTCTCTCTTTCTCATTTTTTCTCTGTGTCTCTCTTCAGAGGTTTTCCTTCATGCAGAGACTCAACTGGGTTCCAGAGAAATAAAAAGAATGAATGAAAGGTACAGTGGCAAAGCGTGGGTTTGCGAGAAGTACACCCCAAAAGGCTGTGGGAATTTGGAAGCATGGGGCTGGAGCAGTACCAGTGGGAACTTAGTGAGCTGGGTGCCTCAGGTGACCCACCTCAGGTGGAGAGATTTTGGGTCAGAGAGTCTCTATAGGAGAACAGAACTGCCTGCCCACTGGTGCATGGCCAGCACAACGTGAATTGCTTTTTAATATTTTACTCAACACTTTCCCATCCACACATAGCTCATGCTGAAATGGAAACCCTACATAGGAATTGGGCTCTTTGATGAGTCTGATCCTGTAGCAGACCCTCTACAACGGTATGTCACATCGCATGTCTATGAATGCACATAAAAGGCAGGACTGGTATCTGTTACCTCATCATTGCGTCTAAAGACCTTAGTACAGTGCAAAGTCCATGGCACAGGAAGTTTTGGTAAATAAGTCTTAATAAACAAATTGGAGTGTGAAATGACATTCAGGATAAAAGAAATAGAGTTTTTCAAAATAGGTAGGTTATTTTGTCTCACTTTTAAAAAGCAGAAAGCACCGAAAGGCCATTTTATAAATGAGGAACAGAAAAGAGGTCCACTGAGAAGCAACAGCATATTTGCTTTAAGGCATCAAATACCACAAGAAAGCACAAGGATAGAGTAACTTAAGGAGAGAAAGAAGAGATTGAGACAAGAAAGAGACCTTTGGGGAAGAACAGTAACCATGGAGAGCCGAGGGATCGTGTGGTTAGTACGCAAGGAGAGTGTGGGAGCAGAGGATGTCAGGGAGGACAGAGTAGAGAAATAAAAATAAAATGAATGAATGAATGAATGAATGAATGAATGAATCAATCAATCAATAGAACACTGAGTAGAAGACCCTCTTCTGTGAATCTTTCTTTTTTATGAAGTTAATATCGGTTCATGTTTAATTATTTTTTATAGCACTTTACCTGTTGAAATACCCAGCTAATAGAATGAAACATGAAAAGTCTTATCCAGAGAAAGTCACCTCCTGAGGAACTCTGGAATGGAAAGTTGTGTGTTTGCCTCCAAGGGGCCAAACTGGAACGGATGGGGAAAAACGCCAGCTCTTAGGTCACTGATCAGAGAAGCAACTACCACAATATCCAGTGCATATGACACATTTCCCAGCAGTTCTTAAAGAATAAACATTGAGATGGCCTCGCTCTACAAATACAGCTTCCACTAATTAAGACATAATTCATTAAAACCATGTAATTCTGTTTAATTATGATAATCCACCTTTTTTTTCTTTAAAATTAGAAAGCCTATTTCTACAGTTATACTTACATTTTGCATTTGGGAGGTATCCAAGTACAGATCTTTGCAAGTTATGTACAATACAGGCTAAAAATACTGTCTGGATATTTGTTTCAGAACAGAAGGAATTCTAGACTAATGCGACAAATGGCATTCCCCCAACTGCACCCATAACTATTCCATTTTGGTTATAAAGATCGTTCCAAGAGAAGACAGAAATTAAAACTTCTATCTTCATTGCATTTTAAGTTTGTGGCATTCAAGAGTTTCAGCTATCTGAATATATTCACTACTCCATGCTATAATATGTAGGTATAATATTGAATTTTAAATCATCTCTTTCATGTGATTTTACTAAGATACGTATGAATGGTTAAATAATTAAAAATAGAAGTAATGGAAAGGAAAACACATATATAATACACAAACTGAGATCCAAAATAAATTATAATTTAATAAGGGATAATAGCGTTGTGATGATGACGTTATCAATTTGACAGTATCAAGAAGATTAAAAACCTCTAGGCATACTCTGAAGGCTTATCTTCAGTGGGTTAATTAAAGTTTGAAGACTCACCATAAAAGGGGACAGCACTCGTAGGTGATAGGAAGGGGGTCGCCATCCGATGGAAACATTCTATCTAATTGAATATCCTTAATCTCAATCTCTGTCTGATTTATAAATGTGAAATCAGGATACCAAAGAAAAGTAAAATGGCACAGGGAAAAGTTTTAAATTTCTATTTAATAAATACTTTAGGCATTTTACTGACATCTATTTCCTACAGTTGTGAAAGAATCTTTCCAGGTTGCTCAGGCCTACTGAACCATCAGCAAAAAAGGAGCAGACCTCTTGGTGCCATTAGCTTTACCAGCCAGTGTGTCAAAGCCACACTCAAGAAGTGACTTATCTCCAAACTCAGGGAGGCAGGAGAGCCACTGGAAATGTAGCAAGCAGGAGGTGGGGTGGTTAACCATGAGGAAATGTGAGGAATTCAAAGTCATTCACATATATCATTCATACACACACACACACACACACACACACACACACACACACACACACGTTTTTTTTGTTTACTTTTTGTTAGAAACAGATTGGCACAGACTCAGCTTTAACCCAGCGGCCCTATAGACATCCCTTGCTTCCAATTGAATGAATTCAATGTCAAGTCTCGATTTACTTTCTCGTGCTCAATTAGTGAAGTACTTAGGCACTGGCAACACTGACTGCAAGGCCTTTAGATCCTTTCAGGAATGTGAAAGATGGGCAGAACGCCTGGAGTTATAAAGATCTCCGTGCAGGAAATTTCGCTGGAAGGGAGAAACATGATTCCATGTGCACTAGAAAATTCAATTATTTATACACCTGTACACAAGAAATTAGGATTAAAATGTCAGCTTTAAAATACTTGGTTAAGAGGAAGTCACAAGGAAAGACATGCCACAGCTTAAGAAAGGCAAAACTATGTCAGGTTTTTTGTACTCCTCACTGTGAATAGAAGCCAAAAATGAGTTTCTTGCCTAGAGATCTTTTCTCTTTTTACGTATTATTGAGTTAGTTGGTGTGCTGGCCAGTGTCCTGTCACTTTGACACGAGCCAGACTTCTCTGAAAGGAGGAGAACTCAATTGAGAAAATGCTTCCATAAGATCCAGCGGCATTGCATCTTCTTAAGTAGTCATTGATAAGGGTGGGGACATCTCTGCACTGCTGGTCCCGGTGTTCTATCAGAAAGCAACTAAGCAAGCCACAAGGAGCAAGTCAGTAAGCAACACCTCTCCGTGGCCTCTGGTTCAGCTCCTGCCTCTAGATTCCTGTCCTAACTTTCTTCAATTATGATTTGGGAGATTAAGTCAAATAAATCCTTTCCTCTCCAACTTGCTTGTCATTATGTTGTTTCATCACAGCAACAGAAACCTTAACCAAGACAGTTGAATATAGTCATGCTTACCCCTTAAACAAGACTTCAATGTTTTCTCATCTGGACAGGTCCATTATTTATGTTTAATCTTCAGTCTCTTGACTAAAGGGATGGAGAGGTTGAGTTCGCTCAGGACAGAATTTATTTAGAAAATAATTCTTACAATGCACAGCAGTCTTACCTGCTGCGCTGTTTAAATGTATGTGTGTGCATGTGTGTGTATGTGTGCACATGTGTACATGTGCACACACAAAACACACACACACACACACACACACACACACACACACACATACACACCAGATTCACTTCTCAAGTTTAATTTTCAAAGTAGTGTTGGCTTTGCTATGTCAATTAAAAAGACACAAAGAGTCTCTGGGCTTTTGTCCTGGGGATAAGTTGATGCTTGGAGAGTCAGGAGAAGAAATGATGAGGAGACACTGAAGCTGCGTGCCAGAAGACACAGTGATAAATTGCTTGAAGTGGGGTTGTCATGCAGAGCAGTGGGTAAAGCCAGGATACCAGAGCACCTGTGGAGGACTGAGAGGAGGATGCCCTTCATCCATGATCAAGACAAGTGGGCGGGAAGAGTAGTGTGGGGAAGAACAGGACAAAGGAGTGGCCATGCCTGCTGGTCATAGTTAGCCACAGAATTTCCCAATGTGTGACAAAGCTGAGGATTTATGAGACTGTGAGTGGGGAGAGAAACAAGATAAAATGAAAATGCCAATTCCTACCTTAAGGGATTAGAGAGTTTGTATATTGCATACCAGACAAAATTTATAATGACACAACATGTATATTTTAGAGACACCAGACAATCAGCCATGTGTATAGTAATGTACTAGGTGTTGATGATTTAAAAAAAACAAAAACAAAAACAAAACAACTACATTTCTAAGGTACACGGTCAAGACTGACTTTATTAGGAGGCAAATACAAAGCAATGCAAGGCAGTGGAACAGACCTCAGATCTCCTGTGGGACTACCATACTCAGCACAGAGTCCATGACAATGAGCAGAAGACTCTGAGGCAAGGAGGCAGCCACAGGGCCAGAAGAGACACACGTACAGTCTGGAATCCTCTCTGCTCTCAGCCCTCCTCTCCTTGTCTTGGCTCAGCTCAGCTCCCTGCATTTAATCTCCTTCTTCACCAGACTTGTTTCACTGCCATATGGAAGATAGAAACAAATTTTCCTTCACTTGCCAAACTTACAGATGTAGACTGAGGGGGGGGGGAGTTGAAGGAAATATTCTCTCGGGTTGAGCCTTGATTCTGTTAACCCTGTAGAAGACCAAGGCACTGGAACAGCACCTAAAACAGTTTCTGCTCTATAGGAAAAGGAAGAATAAATCATACAGTATTTTTTTTAACCAATGCCTTTCCATGGATCTCATATGTGATATGTGATGCTGTTTTGCTCTAACACCTGACATTCCAGCATAATGGGAATACATCACGTACAGGAATGGTGGCAGCAGGTGCTGCTTAAACTTTCTGGTATCTATAGGAAAATTGTCAACAGGAAGGGGTGACAGTTCAGATTGGCAGGAGCCCACTCTAAGCCTAACCAGGAGTCTCTTTTAAAGACAACTTTGTTGTTATTGTTCTTGATGTAGAGATAAATATGTAATCTCTGGGATTTGTGTCAGACCAAGATGAAGCATTGGGCTTCTCCTCCAATTACATCCAAAGCAACCCGGTTTTCTCTTCTCTTTCTGGAACTTTTCAGTCCTGCTTTCACAGACAGCAGAGGACCCATTACTGATGTCAGTTCCACCTTTGACCAATCCCAGGATTTTCAGCCTCATCTCTGTTCCGTTGCCTCAACTCTGCCAGTGATGCCCAAGCACGTACCCCGCCTGGCCCTCCGGTGCTCACACCCCTGTCACAGCTCCCATGTGATTGTCAGCTATGTTTGGAGACTTCCCACGGAGTTGGAGTCTTTTTCCTGTGGCTGTGAGGGTTTTATTTTGCTTTAACCTGGTTTGCTGTGGTTTTGATGTGCCGTGTTTGTTGACTTTTATGTATGTATTTCCCTTTTATGGCTGCATTATTATGCTTCTTTGTGTGCTCAGTTAAAAGTTTCCTTGGAGATACTCAAATGCTCACCTTCTGCCCAATGTCTACTACAAAACACAATGATCATACAAATATCCCAGGAACAGCCAAAACACATTTATCAATTTAAAACCTGTCATGACTGCCAGATTCCTAGATGTCAGCCTAAAGCCAAGCCCATGAGAAAATTTTGTAAAGATCAATCCTATTTGGTTTGATAGACTAGAATATCTGAAAAAAAAATTTTTTTCCAGTATAGGGTAGTTCCATTTAAGCTGTGTGTGTGTCTTTGTGTATGTGTATAGATACTTCCATGTGTCTGCCTGTATATACATGCATGTGTGCATGTGTTTGTGTGTGTGCATGCCTCTGTGTACATGTGTGTGCATGCATGTACATGTGTGTGCATGCATGTGTGTTTGTTCGTGTGTGTGGACATATGTATGTGTGTATATGTGTACAAAACTCAGGAAAATTCTAAATCAATAGCATCCATATGGCTTTTACTGAAATCCATCCCTCCCTACAATGCTCCTCTGTCCTCTTTTCCCATCTCCCTGTCCAGTTAAATTTTCCTTCCAAAATACTGTTTTTCCTTTCATTCTGCCAACATCTGCTTATTTCCCACCCCTTAAATCCCCTCCAGTGCTCCTTTTCTACTTTCCTGATGTCTTCAGTATTACAGTTTAAACACACATATCTAACAATTTCAAGCATAGAATTGAATATGAGAGAAACCTGTGATGCTTCTCTTTCTGAGTCTATGTTACCCAAAGGAGATTAGTTATTTATTATCCATTCATCAGTATATGAACATTTGAGTCATTCTTAAATATTGTGAATAGAAAAATATGCATGAGTGAACACGTGCCAGGATATAGAATCCTTCGAGACTATGTCCAGCAATGGAATACCTGCATCATATTCTAACTATCTGAGGCACCTCTAGACTGATTTCCATAGTGGCTACACTAGTTTGAACTCCCATTAAAATAAATAAATAATCTTCTTTCCTTACATCCATGCCAGCACTTCGCAAAATTTGTTTTCTTTTTTAAAAAGTTTATTTTATGTTTAATTGTGTGCATATGGGTGGGAGGTACCCTTGAGGACTAGAGGTTTTGAAAGCCTTGGAACTGGAGGTGGGGTGTCTGTGAGGTGCCTGACGTGGACTCTAGGAAACAAACTTCAGTCTTCTGGGATACCAACGCATGCTTTTAATAACTAAGCCATCTCTCCAACCCAAAGGAATAGATAATCTCTCTCTCTCTCTCTCTCTCTCTCTCTCTCTCTCTCTCTCTCTCTCTCTCTCTCTCTGGTCTGGGCTACCTCAGTCAATGCAATCTTTTCTGGGTCCATTCATTTACCTGAGATTCTCATGATTTCAATTTTCTTTAGCATTGAAAACTATTCCACTGTGTATATGTACACTACATTGTCATTATCCACTCATCTCTTCAAGGACACTTAAGTCATTTCCATCTCCTGGCTATTGTGAATCCAGTGGCTACAAACATTGTTGAACAAGTATCTCTGGAACAGAATGTCAAGTTCTTTGGGCAAATGTCAAGGAGTATTGTAGCTAAGTCAAATGGTAGATTTCTTTATAGGTTTTATAAATTTTCCATACTGATTTCCGGAGATGCTGAACCAGTTTGCAATCATGGTAACAGTGATTAATCTGTGTGTGTGTGTGTGTGTGTGTGTGTGTGTGTGTGTTTTGTGTGTGTGCACAAGTGTGTGTGTGCATGTGTGTGTATGTGTACAAATGTGTGTGTGTGTGTGTGTGTGTGTGTGTGTGTGTATGTGTGGTGTGTGTGTGTACCTCTTTCCCTTTCCCCAAAAGGTCAGTTGTTTTAGTGATCTTAGCCATTCTGGATGGGGTGAAATGAAACATCAAAGTTGTTCTAATTTGCATTTTTCTAGTAGATAAAGATGATCAACATTTTTTGAGGTATTTCTTAGCCATTTTTTATAATCTTTTATTTCTTCTCTTGAGAACTTGTGCTGTATCATTTGTTTCCTTGACTCTTCCTTTTTGTGGCAATCATTTCTTTATTTTACATCCTAGTCACAGTTTCTCCTCCCTCCTCTCCTCCAAGTCCCTTCCTCTTCCCTCCCCTTCCCGCATGCCCCCTCTCTTTCTTCTCAGAGCAGCAGGGTCTGTCTCTTAGCTGTTACCTGCCTTTAGATCCCTTTCCCCTGAGTGATCTCCCTTGTCTAGCCTTGGTAAATGAAGATACACCTAGTCCTACTGCAACTTGGTTGGTATCCATGGGAGGACTCTTCCTTTCTTGATTTTTAGATATTCTTGGAATTTATCCTCTGTCAGATGTATAACTGACAATGATTCTATCTCATTCTGTGCGTTTCTCAAATGCCAAATGTTCTCTTTCATGTGCAGTTCCTAGTTCCTAATCCTCACTCATAAGTATACACAAGGAGTAACCATAGAAACCAGGAAAGTACAAAAGGGCCCAGAGCTTCCAGAAAAGACTTTATTAACTGTGGAGGGCAGTCCTACCCAGCTTCAGCACCTATGAAACACAGAAATGACCAGCAGGGTGGGTTATCTATAAAGGTGCATGAAGTGACACTCATATGTCAGTGGTAACCCACAGAAGTTTAATTGGTCTTAAAACCAGCTCAACAGGAGGGAAATCATGCCTGGTACTAGAGATCTAGCCAGCTTCCTGGAGCTAGCAAGGTCATAGGCATTAGCAAAGAATCTACTACCACCGTTTGCTAGACCAGCACAGTTCCTTACAACATTCTCTATCTTACTCTTATACTCTCGGGTAAGGGTAACTACCACACCTCCTTAAAGAAACCTCTATGACACATAGAGATAATTATATTAAATCACAACTGGATACAATGCAGAGATGAGTGGGACTGCAGATATATCTGCAACATCATGCCTTAATCTATGGCTCAGAGAACATCACTGAAGAGAGGGCTGAACGAGTACAAAAGTCAGAAACTATGAAGTCTGCTGTGAAACAATCTCACCTCTAGATAACTACACATACAATGGAACAATGGACATATTAATGTAGAAGGGGAGAGTTTCCACAACAGGTAATTAAAGACAGCTAGAAGGAGAATTGGTCTCTCTTGATTAAGTCACCCTTACTGGCTGTTCCAGTGTCCAATGTATAGTGGTCAGCCCTGAAACCATACACATACAAACAACAAAAGCAGACTCAGTATTTCTATATTTGTGCAAACACAAACATACATATATCTCTATATTAATAATAATCAAAGAGAAAGAAGCTATGAACTTGAGAGTGCATGAAGACATGGAAGGGGCTGGAGGGAGGATACATGGAAGGGGCCGTGGACAGAAAAGGAGGGGTGAAAGGGATATAATTCTTTCACAATTAAAATATATTTAAATATTTTTAATTAAATTTAAAATATTCAGTGTGGCTTTTCTTTAATGGCTAAGTTGAACATTTTAAATATGCAAATAATTTAAATATTTAAAAAGTATTTCATAGACATTTATATTTCTTCTTTTCAGTACTCTTCTGTTCCACCACCTATTTTTAGTTAAAAAATTTCAGAATATATTTTGAGATCACATCCCCCCCCCAACGCATGGCACCTCCCTACCCACCCAAAATCATATTCTTTCCCATGATCCATTTTTTTATTTGGGTTATTAAGTTTCTTGGTCACTTTTTAAAAAGTTCTTTCTATGGTCTAGTCACTATTTATTTGTAAGATGTATAGCTGGCAAAGAATTTTTCCCATTCCATATGTTGCTTTGCCATGACCAGTGTCAGATGGAGTTGTAAGCTGTTGGTAAATTCTTTTATTTTTAAGACTGTTTCCTGCATGGTTTGCCTCCTCAGTCATAGTCCATGGGATTCTAAGAAGTCGTAGGAATATGCAAGCGCAGACTTGAAGCCCAGCTTCATCTCTAACATGGTAGAAAGGGACTGTACATCACTGGGTGGAGCCCTGTGCTCCTATAGGCCACTGTTGGAGAATTCTTATTGACCTCAAATTAATATACTCACAAACCCACCACTGGTGAACTGGCTAATTTTATGTCAATCTGACACAAGCTAGAGTCATCTGAAAGGAAGAAACCTCAATTGAGAAAAATGCCTGCATGAGGTCCACCTGTAAGGCATTTTCCTTATTAGTGATTGATGGGGTAGGACCCAGCCTGTTATGGGCAGAGCCATTCATGAGCTGGTGGTCCTGAACTCTTTAAGAAAACAAGCTGGGCAAACCATGGTGAGCAAACCAGTAAGCAGTGTGGCATCAGCCTCTGCCTTACAGATTCTTACTCTGTTTGAATCACGTCCTGAATTCCTTTAGTGGTGGAAGATGGGTGTGGCAACAAGCATGAGCCTAATAAACCCTTTCTTCCCCAGCTTGTTGTTGGCCATGGCGTTTCACACGAGCGATAATAACCTGAAATGAGGCAACTGGTCCACTTTATTTCTTGGAGCGAGATCTATGCCTACAATGTCTCAAAGCCTAGATGAATATTTAATACCATTCTCATGTTTAATATCACAAGTGTACAGAAATTGAAGGCAAAAACCTATTGCTGAAGGTACAAGACTCTCAAGGCCTAGAGGTTGGAGATACAAAGTGGGTACTAACTTTGAAGCTTTATCCCTACTGGTTCGCTTTCATAGTGAGAGACATGCCATGCAGGCTATCGCATTACAAGATCAACCAACAGTGGCACCTCCTGTGAGTATGCTCACTTGATCTATAGTCACATGAATTTGAGTACTGATTTATAAATCAGAACTTACACTGATACTGTTAACCAGGCCAAGAACCCACATTTAGGTAGACCATAGGCCCTAGGGAAGAACCCTCTCCAACTATTTAGCTAAGTGGAAATATGACCAAATTACCCTCTAAATAGTTTTCTTTATCTCTATAAATTACTATAGTTTTCAAACTATATCAGAGATGCTTATTGTTTTACAATAAATCAAAATTAATATACGTACTCACAATACTTATTCCTAAGATTTATTCCTAGACTGCTTATTTCTTAGTAGGACATTCATACCACAAACCTTCCTCCGAAGGAAAGGGGAAAGATTGAAATAGCCAAAGGTTTTAGAGGTAGGCTGTAAGACAGTGTTATCTAGACCTGATATAGCACAGAAATATTCACAACAGCTGTGGGTGTGTTCACAAGACCTGCTCAATGTCGAGTCTGAAGAAATTACAGCACAAAGTCCCACCCCTTCTTGAAGGACTACCAGTGACTGATGGCTACTAAAGGACTGGGAACCATCTTCAGAGAGGTGGCCCCTTGTGAGTAACCCAGGCTCTAGTAGAAGGCTCTGTACTGACCCAGGTCCTTAGTGGCACTGTGTGGACTCAGTGTTTAAAAGGAGCACATGAAGTTGGGAAGGAAAAGTGATGACAGGATAGAAGAAATTATAGGGAAGGAACAGGAGTGGGTAGAAACACGATGGACACAAGAACGGAACTGTTAAAAATAGGATTGGTCCTACTGTGCTGACGAGGAGGAAGAAGCATTTAAGGAATTTTTTAAAACACTCTGAACTATGAAGCCACTCAAACAGGATATTTGTGTTATAAAAATTCCCTTTTAGAAAAAAAAATCTCAGATAGGTCGTAAATATTTTGGGAAGCCACAGAAATAAGTAATGATGGTGACGCTGGTGAGCACGGCTAATGTTCAGATACTTTTCTCCTCGGAGTTGAAGCAGTGAAAGAGAATAAAGGAATTTGAAGGTGAATGGACAGCATAAACTAAAACGCAATGTTCTATGTGTGTTTATACAAGCTAAAATACACAAAGCCACCCCATTATCAGCAGAGTCCCACGAGCAGTTAATTGTGGAGGAGATGGAAATGCAGACAAAATAGGAAATAGTGTTAAAGACAAATCCTAGCATTCTATTGCAAGCAAGAACATGCATGTAGAATTTGTTTTATGGGAGACAGTTCCCATGAGATTGCGATGTAGAGAAGCATGACTGTCTTGGATCCTGCAGTGGTGAGAGAGAGCTGAGTCTCCTGTAAACTTAGGCTAGGACCACAAAAGATGGAAATGTGAGCTACCATTCTAAGAAAAAAAAAACAAGCTAGGGGGAAAAGTATCTACTGGCATAGCAGGCTGTGACTATGATGTCAAGGACTGGAGAAATAAAAGTAAAAACATAAATTTAAAAAAAATTAAGAAAAAAATAAGCAGAGAAGATGGTGTTTGGATTTACTGAGTACAAAAAGTTCAGAAACTGGAATGATTCCTTTGCAGCTCTCACTGTGAGGGAAGAAAAACCATCATCCTAGTAAATCAGAATGTTCCCTGACATTTCCTCTAATGTGACCATCCCTCAGTGGGCTGTGTCTTGGGAGAAGGATGCACCGCTGTGCAGAACATCCCATAAATGGTCCCTTAAAGCCATTTCCTGCTCCAGTATGGCATGAAGCCAGTGGGAAATCTGCCACATGCAACTGCACCCCTCCATTCCCCCATTCAAGCTCCCAGAGTCAGGGAGTAGGCACTACATTGTTGAGCCTCAGAAAACATCTGGGAGAAAATGGAGAAAATGGATCAGGTATGCAAAACAAGCTGGAGAAGTGAACTAGAAAGAGATGACCAGTACTTAAGTGACGAGAGAGCAGCTTGGACCTTAGCCTCCAAGGATCAGTCATGAGACATGTCTTCCAAGGGTCATCCCTGAGACAGACATGTCCTCCAAGGGTCAGCCCTGAGACATGTCCCTGCGTTCTGTACATCCATCCCTCAGGCTTCTCTGTGTCCTTCCATGAACCTCTTGCATGACCTGGCTCAAGAGTCTCTCTTATTCTGCAGAAAATAAAATAGTATTATAGTTTTCTTATATTATTAGTGATATTGTGTATTTACTGATGAAAATATATTATGTAAATAACTGTATTTGTTATAGTATCCTGTCTCCTAAACCAAATGTGATATCTCAGTTAAAATTCCCCAAATTTTTTAGCAACAAAAATGTGAGTTTACATTTGTTTTTATAATTGTAGTTAAAACGTTACCAAAAAAGCCTCTCCTAAAGACATTACAAGATTAATGTATGCTTTGCAGCAAAATATTTGAGTGGTAAAAAGGTACTTCTGCTTTTTATTCAGTTTTCTGTTTCAAAATTTTCATGGATGAAATCAATATTTTCATCTATGATTTTGTTATATATGGTAATATACAATTACAATTTCAATACAAATCTTTTTGTCCTAATTTCAGTATATTTAACTAATTGAGCATTTAAGTTTGACATATATACATATATATTTATTAATGTACTTGGAAATACATGAACTATATTCTAACAAGATATATATGTATATATAATATATTACTTGCACATTTATACAAAGTGGACATATTTGTTTTAATAACAGAAAAATGCTCACTGATTACACAATACATCAGGCTTATTTGCAATGATAGATTTTTTTCACTGCCCATTATATTTGGTGATATTGATTGAAATAAAAAAACAATCTCCCATCCCTCCCCAAAGAGAAAAAAGAATGTATAAATATGTAAATAGTGGCACACGTGTAAACCAGTTTGCAAGACTCATAGACAACATACTTGAAAAAACAAAAGTTTTCCTTTCACTGAAGTACTATCATGGGGGTTACCAAAAATGAATCACATAAATCCCTTGAGGACAGAAGGGCATAGCCATTACCTTATAGCAATAAAATGTTAGGTGAGAGAAAGATTGGTAGGAAGGATTAAAAATAAGCTAAAATCCAAGGTCAGAAGGAAGCTAAAGGAGGTTGGTCCCTGTCTGTGTGAATATATATATATACATATATATACATATATATATGTATATATATATATATGTATATATATATATACATATATATATATATATATATATATATATATATATATACTGAACTTGAGATAGGATATGTTATGATATATGATATATGATGTGTGATATGATGATACATGATATGTGATACATGATATGGTGATATGTGATATATGATATTTGATATATAATGTAATATGTAGCATAATATATAATAAATGCACATATAAGATATAATCTCACAGTTATATCTGGGCTTGGTCAATATCCTTGATCTTTTCTCAGCTTTTTAGAATCTTTGAGACTCAACTGTGTTTTCTGGTAGTCTCAATAGCTGACCCAAAGAGGATTCTTCTAAAGTGATCTCTAAATGTCTGATATTTGATTCCTATATTCAGTTCCTACTTTTGAGTGTGTGTGTGTGTGTGTGTGTGTGTGTGTGTGTGTAACTTCTATAATTCTGAGATTATGGGTAGTCCTGTTGGGCTCATCCATTGGCTTGCACCTCTTGTAGCACTGGCATGCGATCTGAAGTCTTTGTAAAAGTACGCTGTGAAAGAAGAGAGAGAAGAGATCAACAGCCTTTCAGAGTCTTTAAATCTGATAATTAGTCCAAAAATATAATAATTATACTTGTGAAAAGTTAATTAACAAAGTTAAATTGGCAGCAGTAAAATAACAAATGTACATTTGATTATGTGTCACATCTTTAAAATGAATGCCATATTAAACCGGTCACTAGGGACACTTAAATTTCTGAAGCTTGCATGGGTTTCAAGAACTTCTCACTGAAGTTACAAAAGCATAAAGGATATAGCACACCCAGCACATGTAAAAACTAATATTAACAGAAAATAAAAATTATCCCACTGTGTGTCCTCCATCGTAATAGCAAATGTTGCTCAAGTCAGTTATCCTAGTACCATAGAAATAGTTAATATGCAGAAAGGTCCTAAAGACACTCACCCAATGCTGGTGCCCTTGGTTAACTATAAGAACCCTAAGATCCTATTGCTAAGTCCAGGCATAGTTGACTCACAGAAGATGGAAAAATCAAGCTGGTAGTCACCTGGGAGCTTCATCACCTGGACCACTTCTCATGGTGCTAAAAGGAGCTATGCATAATCTTGGAGGTCAAGCAATCACCAGTCATGACCAGCTGTGAACCCTGTGAATCTTTTGGGCAGATGTCTTTTTTTGTTGTTGTTAAATTTTTATTGAATATATTCTTATTTACATGTCAAATGTTATACCCTTTCCCAGTTTCCCCCTCCCAGAAAACCCCCAACCCATCCTCCCACCCCCTGCCTCCAAGAAGATGCCCCTCCACCCAACCCACTCCCACCTACCCCCCCTCCATTTCCCCACGCTGGGGCATCTATCTAGCCTTCATAGAACCAAGGACCTCTCCTCCCACTGATGTTGTGCAGATTTTTTCAGATCAATGAAGATGCACTGTCTTTGTCAATGATGCTATGTTAAGAAATAGATGATTTCTTAATTCTTAATGATAATTCTATCAGAATTCCTAAAATTATACTAGTGATTATTAAGTCCTTTATAGTAGGACTGCTATTAAAGCCTTCTCCGATATGAAAACTGCAATTAGAACTATGCCAGTCTTCATGAATCATGAGTTAATTGCTTCTGAGATAGAAAGCAGGCATTTACAACCTAGAATACATTCCTTAGAGCTGTACAACAATTAACCAAGGGCCATAAAAGGAAAAGAGGGATTTATAATAAGTGCAAGGACAGAAGATAAAATATGGGCTGGGTTCATCTATACAAAACATCAATCCTTAGTCACAAAATGTAGTTTTATACTCCCAATGAACCTGTAGCGTTAGTGACAGATAATAAATGTCTAGCTCAATAAGTAGGATTACTAGAAATACATGTAAACATCTCTATTGTAAACTTCCTGTTCAGTTTATGATCTTTAATTATGTTGTCACTTTTATAAGAAAAAAAAAAGGATGCTGGAAAAAAAAACATGTGACCAGTTCTCCTAGAAAAAGGTGCAAAAAGCTAGGAATGATAACATTACATTACAGTAGAAGGAGACAGCAAGATTAGGAGGAAGAAGAAGAGAGGAGAGTAGAGCAATTTAAGAATTAAGAAAGCCTGTAGTCTGATAGGTTTTCCCCCTTTTACTTTCCCTTAGAAATAAAGATGAGAATTCTCTTTTACAGTATCTCCTTTCCCCACCCCCAACCCCCCACCCTTCCATCCCTTTGAGCAATTTTCCCTAGCAGACAAGGAGTTAAATGACCTCTCAGGCTCGTGGCCTGGCCTCTGGAATTCCTGCAGAGAAAAGAACAAAAGGACCTCTTTACTTAATCCCCTGCTGTTATACAAAAGGTACCAATATATCCAGAGGCCTGTAGCTTCTGGCCTCAGAGTAACTTCAAGTCAAGATAGGCAGACTTTTTTTTTTTTTAAAGCAAAGCTAATCTCTCTCGAGTTTTGCCTGCCAATGTTCTTTCCCCTCAGCTACCTTCAAGAGAACCAGAGCTTTGTAGCTGGTCTCCTCCTGCACACAGTATGGCAGCTACACATGTGTGCAAGCATCTGCTGTGATAGCATGCGCAACATCTCTGCAAGCCTAAAACAGACCAAACCCTCACATGCAGAGGAGAGCTGGGCATGAACGTTCATGCAGAGTCAAAGAGATATTGGCTATTCTACACAGTCAGAGAAGAAAGTCTGCTTTCTCCAAATGTATCACCACTTAGAAGTTGACCACATTCCAGGGCAAGGTCAGACATCCAGGCACGAAATTACATTCATGGGGGGACAGCAAGCACAAATGACCTAGCATTGGATTACATGGGAAGGGAGAGCGAGCCTGGGAAACTTAAGCTAAAGCAAATCCAGCACAGACCAAGGAGGAAGTAGATGTGAAATCCCAACTGTAATTAAGAAGACATCAGCAATTGACAGCTGCTGAAAGAAATAAAGTCATATTCTTTGAGAATGCCGTTTCCCCTGCATTCCTAAAGTCAGCCACATTCCAGTGGATGGCCACACAACTAAGAATGTTTGGGCAGCACAGTCGGACTTGGTCAGTTACTGAAAAGATACAAAGGTGGATGGGTAGGGGAGATAGGAGGGATCTGGGAGTGATACAAAGGTGGATGGGTAGGGGAGATGGGGGAGAGCTGGGAGTGATCCAGGAAAGGGGTGAGACGGTCAACACCTACTGTATGAAACTCTCAAAGAACTAATAAAAATAACACTGAAAAAATAAATGAACAAAAAATAATGAATTGGCATGTGTTAGCATATAATTCTCTGGACAGGCAATCCAATTAAGGTAACGGAGCAGGCAGATCTTTTGTGGCTTCTCCTAAATTACACCTACAGAGCAGTAAGTAAGATGTTTCCCAGGGAATTCTGTTCTCCTATCTGTCAGTCAATCCTGACCAGTTCAGGTTCACTCTCTGAATGCTGTACACATGGACACTTCCATGGGTTTGTTCTACATAGACACAGAAGTTAGGGCTGCATGGGCATAAGGATGGAGGGTCTCTCCTTAGGTCTAGACTTAAAATTCTCCACCCTTGACTAAGTATGGTGAACTGAAGCACTAGTACTAACTAAGTGGACACTGGTCAAGAGGACAGAAATTAAGTTCTGTCTCTTAAGGGAGAAACAGTGATGTTCTTAGAGAAAAGACAAGGTAAAACTGGTGAGAAATCATGGCCCATTTAAAAAATTCTACCACTTAACGGTGAGGCTCACTGAGAGACTAGAACCTCAAGAACCAAGAGACACTGAGAGACTTGGTACCACATAGTCAACTTCAAACACACTTTATATTGTGTATAACATGTGGAGCTTCCTCATGTATACCCACATGTGGGAGAGAGTCCCTGAGGCAGCTAACTCCTCTGAAACTAAGAAATGCGGGAAGCAGACCATCAATTGGCACAAGATCCCAGGCAAATCACATCACGAAAAGCACAAGCAATCTGATTTCTTCCAAAGAGTAAACTGCAAGGAAAAAAATAAAAATTAAATTAAAGAAGCTATAAATGGAGAAGGGAAAGCAAAACTGTCTTATTTGCACAGAAAATAACTCCCTGCGTAGAAAGATCTAATAGAATCTAACTATAAAGTATTATGATGAATAATATGTGCTGGGTAGAATATCGATAGAAAAAGTGGTATTTCTTTACAAAGCAATAAGAAGAAAATCTAATTAACAATGTCCTTTACCATAGCAACATAGATGCAATATCTGAGAAGATAATCAAATAACACTTGGTAAGAACTCAATATAACTTTTAAAAGACCAAAAAGAGAACAAAAAAGTCTTTATGAAAAGACATTAGCTTGACATATTTATTTTATTTTTAACTTTCTATTGTATTTTCTTTATTTGGCGAAATATGCATAGGCTGCACACGCACGCGCACACACACACATACACACACAAGCATATATACATACAAGCACACACACACAAGCACACACACAAGCACACACACAAGCACACATACACACAAGCACACACACATATACCCACAAGCACACACACATACACATACAAGCATACATATGCACAAGCACACATACACACAAGCGCACACACATACACACACAAGCACACACATATACACACAAGCACACACATACACACACAAGCGCACACACACACAAGCACACACACATACACACACAAGAACACACAAGCACACACAAGCGCACACACAAACACACACACATCACACACAAGTGCACACACACACAAGCATACACACATACACACAAGCATAAACAAACACACACACACAAACATAAACACACACACACACACACACACACACACACACACCCAGCCTGCAGTGAAGCATCAAAGGATAACTTACAGGACTTGGCTCTCCCAATCCACCTTGTGGGCTCCTATATTGAGCTCAGGTTGTCAGGTTGGTGGCAAACACCTTTATCCCTGCCACATCTCATCCTCCCATGTTGACATATTTAAAATGAGGTTTAAGCACGTCTGTAATCCTGAGCTGTGTATTAAAGCAACTTCAAATCGAGTGAGAACCAAAATGTGGACAGATATTTCAATGGAGAAAGAATATGAAAGAGACCACGAATGGCCTAGGTACTCCTAGAGATGGTAGGGCAGCTGGACAGGTCAGCCAACCAGTGAGAAACAAGGAAATCAAGGTCAGGGAGAAAAATAGAAGAAAAAATTGGAAGCTCAGTGTGAGACATCCAATCAGCAGAAGGGTACAATTGCCTGGGTTAGGTGGGGAAGGAAGTCAATGGGGGGAAGGGGATGGGGGGACGGGAGGGGCAGGCAGGAGAGGGAATAGAAGGGGGAGAGTAGGGGAGTGGGGGTGATGGGGAAGGGGAAGATGAGGGAATGGGCGGATGGGGGAAGGGCCAATGGGGGAGAGGGTGGCACTCCACCTGGAGAAGTCAACCATCAGCCCTCACTATATCCAGCAAAGTTTGAAGATGTAAATTTTTTATTTATTTATTTATTTATTTATTTATTTATTTAAGAGTACATAGTCACTGTCTTCAGACACACCAGAAGAGGGTGTTAGATATCATTACAAATGGTTGTGAGCCACCATGTGGTTGCTGGGAATTGAACTCAGGACCTCTGGAAGAGCAGTCAGTGCTCTTAACCACTGAGCCATCTCTCCAGCCCCGAAGATTGTAAATTTTAACAAAAAAAGACAAACGAGAGTGTTTTATGTTCATAGGTTAAGGCTGTTTATACGACAGCGAATATGCTTTAACCATAAATTAGGCTTTGATTATAGTAGTAACAAAAAGACATATATTTTCAGCTTGCAGCACTATAAAATAAAATGAACGACAGGATCATTTCTAGATAATTTCAGGTGATGCAACTGATTCATATTAGTATTTAGAAGATATAATATAGTGTAAATCACATGGAGAAGCACAAGTGCAGGTGGAATTAGCGAAAGAGATGAACACGCTGAGAGATGAAATGGAACTCTAACCAACTATGTCCAGAGTTCCTGAAACTAAACAGCAGTGTAAAGGGACAGGTTGAAACACTAGTCTTATAGGAATTTAATAGATAAAACAACAACACAGATTATCATTTTGCTATAGTATAGATAAAAATGAGAATTACTAAAACTACTTTAAGATAATTTGGAATTATCATTAAAATAAAGAGTGTGTGCTTTATGATAGACAGATTTTTACTTCTTATTGTACTTCAATAAAAATAAAAAAATAAAAAAGCATGAAGAATAGAGCAGAGGAAGGAAGACAGGAAGGAGGGAAGGAATACAGATAGCACTTCTGTTAAGTTAAAAATCGTTAAAATTCCAAAATTTCATTAACCTGAAAGACAGCAAATAAATTTTGTTATCATTGTATGAGCAATATAAATTACAACAATGAAATTAAGTTTTATAGCAGATATTATACCATGAATAGATGTGCATGCACACAGACACACACACATGCATATAGACACACACACACACATACACACATATACAGACACACGTACACAGACACACAAGCACACAGATATTCACACATGTACACAGACACACATGTACATAGACACACACATACACACAGAAGGGCACACAGGCACACACACATGCACACAGACAAACCTGTGCACAGACACACACACACACACCTGTACACACACACACACACACACACACACACACACAGACACCCAGACACACATACACAGGAAATACCTGGACTGTTTTACATGACATGGTGTGATGAGAAAGTCAAGGTCCTGCATGAGGACCATGAGGAACTGAACATTTACTTTGCGATACTCCACTGTCATCAGAACCCCCTGTCTTTATCAGCATTTTCACTAAGTTTTTAGGTAACTAAAACTCAGAAGATAATGTGCAAAGAATTTTGTCAAGAGCTAGAAAGAACCCAAGGTAGTCACTACATGTTAGGGAGGAATGCACAGTGCACCATCTTTCACAGAGTGTGAATCTGAAAAACCCTTAGGAATTGTCCTCAAGTGGGCAGAGGTAGTTGAGATAGGTAATATGATTAAAAAAAAACAAAAACAAACAAACAAACAAAAAATCATGGCACATCCCATGACCCAGGGATATAAGCTTATATCATCAAAACTCTATAAGACATATTTGTAGTCACTTAGAAATGAATGTTGACATAATAAATAGGAACTGTGATAGAAATACATTTTTATATTAAGAAGTTACCAAAGGGGCTAGAGAGATGGCTCAGAGGTTAAGAGCACTGACTGCTCTTCAAAATGGTCCTGAGTTCAATTCCCAGCAACCATATGTTGGCTCACGACCATCTGTAATGGGATTCTCTCTTCTGGTGTGTCTGAAGACAGCAATAGTGTACATAAAATATTTTTTTAAATTTGTTAAAAAAAAGTAACTAAAGATGCCATTATAATGATATAAATTGTGTTTAATATTGTAGTGGTTGGTTTTGAATGCCAACTTAACAAATGCTGCAGTTATCACAGAGAAAGGAGCCTCCCTTGAGGAAATGTCTCCATGAGATCCAGCTGTGGGGCATTTTCTCAATTAGTGATCAAGGGAGGAGGGCCCATGGTGGGTGGTACCATCCCTGGGCTGGTGGTCTTGGGTTCTATAAGAAAGGAAGCTGAGCAAGCCAGGGGAAACAAGACAGTAAGAAACATCCATCCATGTCCTCTGCATCAGCTCCTGCCTTCTGATCTGTGTGAGTTCCTGTCCTGACTTCCTTTGGTGATGAACAGCAATATGGAAGTGTAAGCTAAATAAACCCTTGCCTAACCAACTTCTTTGCCATGATGTTTGTGCAGGAATAGAAACCCTGACTGAGACAAATATAAAATACGTAAGGTTTTTTCCTTTTTTTATTGGATATATTCTTTATTTACATTTCATTTCCCTTTTCCTGGTTCCCTGCCCCCCAAAGGTCCCATATGCCCTTTTCCCTCCCCCTATTCCCCCATCCATCCCTTCCCTCTTCCCTGTTCTGGTATTCCCCTACACTGATGCATTGAGCCTTTCCAGAACCAGGGTCCACTCCTTCCTTCTTCTCAGACATCATTTGATATGTGGATTATGTCTTTGGTGTTACAACATTCTAGGCTACTATCCACTTATCAGTAAGTGCATACCATGGGTATTCTTTTGAGACTGGGTTACCTCACTTAGTATGATGCTCTCCAGCTCCATCCATTTCTCTAAGAATTTCATGAATTCATTATTTCTAATGGCTGAATAGTACTGCATTGTGTATATATACCACATTTTTTTGTATCCATTCCTCTGTTGAGGGACATCTGGGGTCTTTCCAGCTTCTGGCTATTATAAATAAGACTGCTATGAACATAGTGGGGCATGTATCCTTATTGCATGCTGAGGAATCTTCTGGCTATATGCCCAGTATCCCGGACCTCAAGCAATACTACAGAACAGTAGTGTTAAAAACTGCATGGTATTGGTACAGTGACAGGGAGGATCAATAGAATAAGATTGAAGACCCAGAATTAGACCCACACATCTATGGCCACTTGATCTTCAACAAAGGAGCTGAAAACATCCAGTGGAAAAAAGATAGCTTTTTCAACAAATGGTGCTGGCTCAACTGGAGGTCAGCATGTAGAAGAATGAGGATTGATCCACTCATCTCCTTGTACTAAACACAACTCCAAGTGGATCAAGGACCTCCACATAAAACCAGACACACTAATAGAACAGAAACTTGGGAAGACCCTTGAGGACATTGACTCAGGGGGAAAGTTCCTGAACAGAACACCAATAGCTTATGAGCTAAGATCAAGAATAGACAAATGGGACCTCATAAAATTACAAAGTTTCTGTAAGGCAAAAGACACTGACAAAAGAACAAATTGGCAGCCAACAAATTGGTAAAAGATCTTCACCAACCCTACATCAGAGAGAGGGCTAATATCCAATGTATACAAAGAACTCAAGAAGTTAGACACCAAAATACCAAATAACCCTATCAAAAAATGGGGTACAGAGATAAACAAAGACTTTTCACCTGAAGAACTTCAGATGGCTGAGAAGCACCTTAAGAAATGTTCAAGATCATTAGTCATTTGGGAAATGCAAATTAAAACAATCCTGAGATTTCACCTCATACCAGTCAGAATGGCTAAGATTAAAAACTCATAAAATATGTAAGTTAAAAGACTGATGAACTTCAAATGAATGGATCATTGGTCAAAAAATAAATTTCTATGAAAATTCTATACGATTATCATATGATGTTGTATAAACATGGTTTTTGTCTTTTAAAATCTCTACATAAAATAAACAAAAAGCTTTTTTGTTGTTGTTAGAGGAGAAAAGCTGGCAGTGTCGATTCCATTCTAATAAGCAATGCATTTCTGGTATATGATATGGCAAAACACCTGAACCAAACTAAGTATTTAATATTAAATCTGCAGAATAAGAGGCATTTTCCATATCTCAAATGACATATAACACTGGAATTTTTTGAACAAATTCATATTGCTTGTATTTCTTTCTATTCTAATTTTTTTCTGTGAGCATTAAGTGTTTATCTTCAAGAGACAAGTCACCTCAGAATGTTGAGTAGCCTTCTTTAGCCACAAGACGGATATGAGAGGCAAGACATAAAAGAGACAATCACTGAAGTTCATTAACCATTCAGTTTTAAAGTTTAAACATATATTCTGACATGATACTAATTAAAAATATCCTTAGATGTAGTAAAACTATCACAAAGTCTTTTCAAAAATCAAAAATGATGCTTTTCTTTGAAATGCAAAGTCCATACACTAGATGATGTAATGTATTCCTTAACAAATTTTGACAGGAGTTTCCCAACAAAAACATTTGCAATAAGATATTTCATAAAATATATGTGTGTGTGATATGTAACATATATCATATATAACATATGGAATGATTAAGCAGATGTTAAACTCAAAATATAAAGCAAGGAAATGTGTTCATGTAATATTTCATAATAAAATCAAATGCACACTGTTTACTTACTTTGATGTCAGAGTGCTGAGCAGCCCATGAAGGCAGGAAAAGTGACATGTACCTCCACTCATTTTACTCTGCTGATTAAGATGTAAAGACTACGTTTAGTCTAATTTTTAATGCTTGTATACATTTTATTTGATGTAGAATTACATCAATTTTTCCATCTCCCTTTCCTCCCTCCAGCCCTTATAAGGTCTCCTGACTACGACCCATTTCATTACCTCCAAAATACTCAAATTGTTCACCTTTTTCCATCATCATTATTGCTACCTAGATAACTATGGCATGCTAAGATATATAAATGCAACCCAGAGTCCATTTTGTTGTCTGTATGTGCACGGTCTCAGAGCTAACCACTTCATACAAGTCCCTAATGAGGGGCTCATCGTTGGGAAAGGCTAATTCTCCCTCTTTCAGCCTTCTATAGTTGTCTATAGTTCTTTATCTAAGGGTGGGATCCCATGAAATTCCCTTCCACGTTAGCATTTCTGTTGATGATTGTTCTGATTTGGGCAACCACTTCTAGGAGAGACTGCTCCCCAGAAGACTCTTTGGTACCCTGACTCTTCACACACACCTACTTACACATACCTACTACCTCTAACGAGCAGACCTAAATTATGATGGCTTTCTACTTCAAACATAGCATTAGAAGTACAATATTTTAAAACCATTTTCTCAGAAAGAACAACTTATTGCATTAGAAAATAAGCCTTATTTGCTTAAAAACAAAACAAAACTGAAAGACAAAAAGAAATAAAACTACAGGAAATAGAGTAGAAGGTATATAGTTAACTTGAATTACTAGAAGAAGAGAGATATAAGTGACCATGGACAATGAGTGAGGTTGACTCTATTTCTTCTCAGAGAGCAAAATTTTAAATTTAGCAACATGGAACTTTTATGTTCATTGAGCACTAGACTCTTGGATACCACACAATGACCTGATAATACCTAGTCTGGACAATAATGGTTTCCTGATTATCTCATGATCTCACAATGGGATCGTGTCATGACACCAGGCTTGAAAAGTCCCCAGTCCTCTACTGTCTCAGATTTCTTTCTTAGTTCTTACAAGGAATGTTCACTTTCTCTTGAGCTTGCTTTTGGTTTTTTTGTTTGTTTGTTTTGGGTTTTTTTGTTTACTTTATTTTATTCAAATCTGAGACTTATTGGATGCAAGAAAAGTAAAGTGGTTCCTATGTGGAGCAAGCGGTTGAGTCATCCAGAAGACACCTGAAGGATGTTTCTGCAGATTTCAGCAGCATCACAGGTTTGGAGAGATCAAGTGAGAATTGCTCAGGGAAGGCCCTCACTATACTGTTCTCCAGGAATGGAGAGTAGTCACATGTTTGTCTGTGATACACCTCTCTCTCTCATTCAGCAAACCTCTGTGAAACAAGAGTGACCAGGGGAATGTCCCTGAGCAGGAGTGAGGTACAATCATGTTCAAACCCTGGAAATATCATCTTGAGACAAGCAGAATAAGGAGCTCTCCCTCCCTGACTGGGCCCTCATGCTCTGGAGAGTGTAGCTTTGCCACTCCTACCTCCAGCACTCTTGAGGCAGTTATGCAGCCTGGCTGCCAAATTACAGGTTTAACTTCTTGTCTCCAAATAAAGGCATGTCCATCACTAAAGCCAAAAAAAGTGAGTTCCTGGACCCACTGTGCCCTGCCTCTTTGCAACAGTGCCTGAATATCCCAAAGACAGAAGCACCAGGCCAACAAATGTACTCACCTTCCCCAATAAGTGATATGAACAAAGTGTCACTTAATATGTCCCCCACCTTCTTTCCCTTACAAATTCCTCTCTCTCTCTCTCTCTCTCTCTCTCTCTCTCTCTCTCTCTCTCTCTCTCTCTCTCTCTCAATGGATAAATAGAAATAGAGATTATCTTCCTTTCTTCCTCATTTTCTTACCTCTCCTCTATTCTAATTTTATCCTGCTTCCTAACAAATTCTCTAAAAGTTACTTTGAAAAAGCATTATTCAGAATTTTCACCAGAAGAAATTCGGATGGCCGAGAAACACCTTAAGAGATGTTCAACATCATTAGTCATCAGGGAAATGCAAATCAAAACAACCCTGAGATTCCACCTCACACCAGTCAGAATGGCTAAGATTAAAAACTCAAGAGACAACAAGTGCTGGCGAGGATGTGGAGAAAGAGGAACACTTCTCCACTGTTGGTGGGATTGCAAAATGGTAAAACCACTCTGGAAATCAGTTTGGCGGTTCCTCAGAAAATTGGGCATGTCACTTCCAGAGGACCCTGCCATACCACTCCTGGGCATATACCCAAAGGATTCCCCTACATGCAATAAAGACACATGCTCCACTATGTTTATAGCAGCCTTGTTTATAATAGCCAGAAATTGGAAGGAGCCCAAATATCCCTCAAAGGAGGAATGGATACAGAAAATGTGGTATATTTATACAATGGAATACTACTCAGCAATTAAAAATAATGAATTCATGCAATTTGTAGGTAAATGGTTAGACCTGGAAAATATCATCCTGAGTGAGCTAACCCAATCACAAAAGAATGCACATGAAATGCAATCACTGATAAGTGGATATTAATGAGCCCAGAAGCACTAAATACTCAAGACACAAATAGCAAGTCAAATGATTCCCAAGAAGAAGAAAGGAGAGGACCCTGGGCATGTAAAGATTGCATCCAGTTTAGTAAAGAAACCGAGGGGGGAGGGGGAATGATTGGGGAATAGTTGGGGGGGAGAAGAACTATGGGAACTATGGTGGGTGGGAACTGGGAAAGGGGAAAGCCTTTGAAATGTAAACATAGAATATAGAAAATAAAAATAACTAAAAAAAAAAAAAAAGAAAAAGCATTATTCTTAACTGTCTATTTAGTTGGTGATTAAACAGTTCCCAAGAGTGCATTTGAATGTGATTTATCAAGCTGATACTGTTTGACAACGCACATGAATAAAGCAATAATGTGGGGAAAGATGTAGAGTTTAATATTTGGGTTCAGACAACTTAGCATAAAGCTTTTGCCATTAAGGAGAAACTGGGATAAATGTCATAAGAGTATACCATAGTAAATCCTGATCTCTAATTTCATAAAATGACATGGAAAGGTTTGAGAAAGGATATACTTGTGAAGAACATTAAGTTAAACACAGAGTTCAAGATCATCTTATTGGGGGGCGGGGAGAGGACATATGGGACATATGGTGAGGGGGGAACCGGAAAGGGGAAAGCCTTCGGAATGTAAACAAAAAATATAGAAAATTTAAAATAAAAACCTGATAAAGATCATCTTATTCCATAAATATTTTTGTCACTTACAATCAGACATTTTCTTATCACTTATTGCTCCTTCATGACACACAGCGATAGAAGTGTCTCAGGCCTCTAGAGCTTGTTTACACTTCACAGAATCTAAAATGGCTGACATACTTTGAACACTCTACTAACACCCTTCACAGAATTCCCAGAGGTGATGACCGAAATCCAGACAAAGTCTTGAATGAAGTACGTTGGCCATATCTTGACAAGTGTCTGCAAACCATATACATATGGTACATACTCTCACCAAAGTTAATCCTTCGAGTGATTTACCTTTCTTTGAGAACCATGTAGGAATTTCTAGTGTGTTTAAATTCCCTTCAGGTCCATGAACACATTAACAGATACACTTAAAATTCAACCAAGGATAAAGCTCAATTTCCCACACAAAGTAAATCTGCTATTCCTACCCGCAGTGTAACTGCTAGCTTGTTCTTTGTTTGCAGTTTGGTTGAATTTTTAACTATACAAATTAAAGTTAGGAATGGAGGAGATGTGACTTCTTACTGTTTGCTAACAATGACTGTTTCTGTTTTGACAAGACTGATCTTTTTTTAACTTGCTCTTTCTCTTTCATCCCGTGACTTCCTGGTGTTTTTGTTTTTCTTTTGTTCTTAGAGTGACAGATGGCAGGGAGTCTGGGGTATAGTAGAGCCATTCATGATCTTTTTACCTTAGTGAAAATTTATTTACATGAGTAGTGGACCCATAAGACCTAGTGGTCTTTGCTACCCTGTCTCAATTAACTACATATCTCATAAATTCTTGATTCAGTTAAACAGTGCACAAGAGGGTCATAAAACAGTCCCAAATGATCCATCTTCTTCAAAGTGACTGTATAAAACCTCCTGAATATTGCTTTTAAGAGAACACATAAAAAAGAAAGAAAGACTTCTAAATGCTCTAAATATATTTCCAGTTTTATGTGTTTAATGTTTTTATCGCATTTGGATTTTTGGATCTTATATATTCAGCCCAAATTGGTTATGAATTCACTATGCAGTAAAGGTTAACCTTGAACCCATAATCCTCCTGCTTCAGCCTCCTGAGGCTTAGGATAATGGGTGTGACCCGCTGCACATGGCTTACTATTGTTTCAATGCAATTAAACAATAATTGAAAACAAAATATCTCCAAGAAGTCCAGCTTAAAATAAATTAGATTACATCTTCAGTTTGTCTTTATTATAAAATTTAAATATGCACAGGAAAAAATTGTGATCAGATAATAACCAAAGTAATTATGTCATTTCTCCCAGAAGTATATTCCATAAAATTCTAGCACAAAAAGAAAACAATATTGTATCTTTTATTTATTGAGAATTCCTGAATAATATTTAGTGATGAATTTAAATATCTAGAGGTGTTCAAATGATGAACTAAATAGCAAAATTATGATATACAACACATTTATGAATATATTCATAAACATTATATAATGCATCTATAAATAATATAGCTTAAGTATAGTTCTTCACTTCACTGCAAACCACCACTAGAATATGAAACCATAAACTTACTATTAAGAATCATAAGTTGGACACGTATAATGCGATTAAAGTGACAAGGACAAGGAGCCAAGTCTTACATGAACAAACGATTATGCAACTTAAAGATGTCTCTCTTCAGCCTCTGGTTTTCCTATTTCCATGAGGCTTAGAGAATCTCCAACAACACAATCTAAAATTCAAAGCTGAACTAAATGAGTCCTCCACTCCCATAATCTCCTCTATAACTATAATTAAGACCTTATACAACTTAAATACATTTCAATGTTATTTTTTATATAATTTTCATTCTTTGATAATTCCAGGCATGAGTATACTATGTTTGAATCATTTCTACCTCTTCTTCTTCTCCCACCTCAAACTCCTCTATTCCTCACTACTCTCCCTCACTCATGACTTCTTTCATTATTGCTATTGCTTACATACATACATATATATATATACATACATTCACATATTACATACATGCACCCATGCATGAATGCACACACACACATGCACATATACACACATGCATGAAAGCACACTTGCAACCTACTGACTCCACTTAGTGTTGCTTACATATATGTGCATGTTTAGGATTGATACCATACATATGTTTGAGACTTGATAACTTTAGCGGCAGTCTGATATTCTTTGTCAAGTAGGTCCTTGTAAAATTTCCCCAGCCCTGTTGTCATGTCAACTTGTTTAGGCGAACACACTGCTGAAATTTAATGGATGCAGCTGTCATGTCTAGAAGATTCTATTTAGCAGCTGGCATATTGGTCTTAATCTAACAAATCTTCCCCTGCCTCTCTTCTGTGATGTTTCCTGAGCCTTAGGTGTAAGGGTTGTTCTATAGATATATTAATCGGAACTGGGTACTCCATGGTCATTTAATCCCTGAATTTTGACAACTTGTGGATTTGTATGGTAGCCTCCATCTGCTGTGAAAATAAGCTTCTTTGATGGGGCAGGGGGACTCCCTACAGTTTATTTTGGTTTTTGAATAAAATATAGCAAATCAATATTCAGCATGTAAATAATATCTGTACATACATATAGTTATTCACAGCAAAATACTATGTTTAAATGAAATTATGCTTTCTCATTGTGGGGTTTTATTTACTTTACTTTTGTGTGTATGCCTAGAATGAGAAAGGAATCCACAACCATCTCATACTTAACCATTTAACCTTTCATTCAGAATTTGTTAAAGCACTGTGCTTTATATAATATGGTTAAACATAAGTCAATAAGTCTTTTCAAAGTCATCTAATATGCTTAGAAAGAGTAAAATAAGTGTCATATATATATATATATCCAACTGAAACTACTTAACTAATCTGATATTGAATATATCATAAATATATTCAATAGATATTTCTAAAGAAAGCTGTTAAGAGTATTTTCAATGCTGTGAACAATGGAAAAAGTGAAGTTTACTGAAGCAATTTACTGAATTAGTCCAAAATAATGTGATTTGTTTTTTACTACAGTGTTAAAATCACACTTGATCTTACAAAAAAAATAAATTTTCTATCATTATTTTGTTTAAGGCTGAAATATCATGCGGTTTGAATGCAATGTGTCCCCAACAGGTTTGTGCATTTAAACACTCTGTCCAGAGCTGCCAGCCAAGTGAATTATTTTATGAAATTGGAGAACTGTTTGGACATAGCATCTAATTAGAAGAGATAGACACCTAGGTATGGGCATTGATAACTAGAGGTACTATAGCTCAGTACTGCTTCTGCGTACTCTCCGTATGATGTCAACTCATGCTTCCCCTGCAGGTGACTATGCCATTCCCAATTCCTTCCCGTGATGAATTCTATCCTTTGCAAGCATGAATAAAAATAAACTATACCTATGTTAAATTGTGTTGGTCAGCCGTTTTGCTATAGCAACAGGAAGAATGGATAATGAAGCAATTAAACAGTGCCAGGCATGAACATGTAGTTGCACAGGAAAGTATGTAATTTAAAAAAATACTGTTCTTAGTGAATTTAGAAAGAGATGTTGAAGTCATTTGATCCTCAAAATAATTTTCGCTATTAATAGAATATGTAACATTAGTGAAGGGAGACTTGGCTGCTCTACAATATTTAAAAGTTTATGAGAATTAATATAAAAAGTATCAAAGATACTTTTGATCTCATACTTTAAGGAGACACAAGTCATCTCAAGACTTACAGGTAAGATGTCAGATTAGAAACAGCATCTAAGGGAGTGGAGGAACATAGTGAAGATAAGGACTGTGCTGCCCAACCGCCACAGCCTGTCTCCACTGAAGCCCTGAATTGCCTACCAGCACTTGCTGCATATCATTGCAAGCTTCTCCAGTGAAGTGATTCAGGCAGCTGACCAGTGCTTCCTCTGATGGGGCAGATGACAAAGGACACATCAACCACCCAACCCTACCCATCAGCCTCCACTGTCACCAAGAGTGAACTGCCCAGTGGAACAGTGTCTGGAAGTTCAGAGAGAAGATGTGAGATTGTGAAAAGCAAACATGAGCATCAGACCAAAGCAGAGTAAGCCACGGCATACAACAAAATGGTGTCCGGGATACCAGAGCCATACACAACCAGAGAAAAAAGCTACAACCTCTCCTTACGGCCAGAAGCAAGACACAACCACAGTAACCACACTACAGAACCTGCCTACTGCTAGGTGGGCAAGCAGAGGTGCTCAAGTGAGCAGTATTCCACATCCTATCAGAGAGGGCTCTGAAAAAAGATACATCCTTAATTCACAAAGGGAAAGGCCATAACTTTGGGGCTTTGGGCTGGGAGTACTGACATTAGCCTGGGCTCACAGAAATCCAGTTAACCTGAAAAACCACAGTGACTTAACCTTCCTGGATTCCTGGAGACAGGCAATCTTTCTTCCACCCCTTCTACCTATTGAGACTGATGCAGACCAAGGGGAAGGACATGCCACATGGTCCCAAAGAGAAAGAAAGAAGGACTATGACATGATATTGTCTATTTTTTATATTTACTTTTCTAGATGCTTAGATTTTTTTCTATACATTTACTTTTTATTGGTATTTAAAATATTGCACTTAATTGTTACGCTGTTGTGTTTCCCCTCATTTTCATTTTTTAACAAAATAAAATATAAGATAAAAGAGAAACCATCACTTTGAAGTTGGCAAGGCAAACCAATAGAAGGAAAAGAGCCCCAAGAGAAGGCACAAGACTGATTCATCACACATTCC
This sequence comes from Apodemus agrarius, assembly GCA_964023405.1. NCBI lineage: Eukaryota > Metazoa > Chordata > Mammalia > Rodentia > Muridae > Apodemus > Apodemus agrarius. The sequence goes on along the minus strand of OZ030020.1, from coordinate 9,821,668 downwards.
AGAATCCTATAAAAGTACTGAACTGAAATCCATTAATATATACCCAGAGAGCTTGGTGCAGATTGTTGCAGGTCCTGTGCATGGTGCCCCAGGCTCTGTGCATTTAAATGTGCTTGGCTCGTGTTGATGAGGACAGCCATGTTCTCCTGGGGTCTTCCATCCCCTCTGGCCCTCAGACTCCTTCTGCCTCCTTTTCCATGACATTCCATGAGCCTCTGAGGGGCATTTGATGGAGACATGCCACTGAGAACTGGGTGTTCCGAGACCTCAAGGGAAAGAGTGCAAATGTAAAGGTGTTACATTTAAAAATGATCCCTGTCCAAATAGAAGATGTATGTAAGCAAACGAAATAGATTTATATAAAAGTAAACAAAATCAATTTAGGACTTTTAAAAAACACTTACCAAAGTGAATGACATGGCCAGTGAGAGGGAGGAAAAATTCAAAGACACAAGGGAAACATTGGTAAAGAAATGAAGGCATAGAAAAAGAACCACAAGAAGTTCTGGAAATGAAAGAATCGATCAAAACACAGTAGAAACTATCATCAACAAACAAAAAAATCATAGCAAGCTTTGGGAATCACTGACATAACTGAGACAATAATGTATTCAGACATATATGAGGGGAAAAAACAAGTAAAAATAAACTAATAAAAGATCCAAAAAACAAGTGTGACCCAAATTTCTAATAAATCTTTGATATTCGCAGACACCAAACCGATGTATCCATGGGGTAGAAGAAAAGGCTGAGATAAAGCCAAAAAGCCTAGACAATAAAGGCATAGGCAATTGGTCATTAAATTGTACTAGAACATTTTCCAAACCTCAGAAAGAGCTGACATTCAAAAGCCAGACACACATAAAATATAGTCTACATAAAGAGAGAAGAATCTCTTCATGGCAAATGATAACCAAAATGTCCGCAAATCCACATAAAGAACCCTAGGGGCTGAGGAACTGCCCCACCTTACCAGCATGGAGATCCTAGTCTAGTCCCCAACACCCCTGTGAAAATGCTGCCATTGCAGCTCAGATGTCCAACCACAGCACAAAGGTGGGGCAGAGAGACAAACACCAGGGTCTTGTTGGTCAGCCAGTGCAGCCAAAATGATAAGTGCAGGATTCTATGAGAGACCCTGTCTCACAAACTACAATGACATCCTAAAACAAGCTCTGGCCTACCAACATGTATGTGTAAACACAGACGCATACACAAGTGGATGCACACATATGACATATACTCATACAATGTGGGGAGGGAGGGGGAAGGAAGAGGGGAGGGGAGGTAGAGAAAGAGAGAGGAGGTTGGAAATAAGCTAACATGAGCACATAAAGAGCAATGCTAGAACTTTTGTCAGTGACCCTTAGAGCCAGGAAAAGTATAACAGTGATAGATCCAGAGAAGTAAAGAACTGTCCACTGAGATTCTGTACCCAGAAGACACATATTGGTTTTCCGTCATTTTGTACTTAGTATGCAAGGTTTCATGTGTCCTTTGTGCATGTTCATACCCCCTCAGCCTTGTTGGAGCCTTGGCTCCCACCCACCTTCCCCCTCTCCCTGTGTTCCTCCTTTGTTTCTGCCTTTTCACCTTTAGGGTGCTGCCAGATACTCCCAGAGGTCTTCTGTCAGCTTCCTCACCTCTCTGCTTTAAGGTTCTTTATTTGTAGCCTCTCACAGACCCATTTCTAGTTTCTGGCCTCTATCCACACTCATAAATATACATCTATAAAAGGTAAAAGCCAAAATCTGCATATTGAAGAAAAATAGGATGTTTGTCTGAGCTGGGGTTGTCCTATTTAATATAATATTCTCCAGTTACATTTGGTTTATCGAAGATTTCATAATTCCATTTTTTATGGCTGAATAAAATTCAAGTCTGCGGGTATATACCATGTCCTTCATATCCATTTATCAGTTGATGGACATCTAGGCTCATTCCGACTCCTTGCTGCTGTGAAAAAAGCAGCCATGGGTGGATGTGCAAATATCTTGGCACCAGGAAGAAGATCTTGGGAGGAATGCTTAGGAGTGGTATAGCTAAGTCATAAGGGAGTTTTAGTTTTAGTCTTAGTTTTTTTTGAGAGCATTCCCTATTGATTTCCACAGTGCCTGTACCTGTATCTTCCTACCATAAACAGTAAGGCTCTTCTTTATCCTCATCCCTTCCCCCCCCCAGCATTTGCTGTCATTTATTTTCTTAATAATTCAATTCAACTGAGGTGAGAGGACATCTCCAAGTTGTCTTAGTTGTTTTTAATTTGAGTTTCATAATATCTACCAACATTAAACAATTTTAAAATATTTATTGGTGATGTTTTATCCTCTTTTGAGAACTATATGTACAGTTCTATTCCACTTATTTATTGGCAGTTCTGAATTGAGAAGGTGTTTAATTTTCCAGTTCTATATTCTAGATATTAACCCTTTGTCAGAATATATCAGGGAAATAGTCTCAAATTTTCTATAGGTTCTCTTTGTGACACAAACCATGACCAAAATCAACTCCAGGCAGGAAGGGTTAATTTCACTTAAAACTTACAGTCCATCCCCCAGGGAACTCAAGGCAGGAGCTCAAGCACAGCAGGAACCTGGAGACAGGGAATGAAGCAGACACCACGGAAGGATGCTTTGTGCTGGCTTTCTCAGCCAACTTTCTTATTCCACCAGAGACTACCTGCCCAAGGATATTGCAGTTCCCAGTGGTTCTATAGGCCATCTTGTGGAGACCTTTTCTTAACTGGAATTTCCCTTTCCCAGATGATTCTAGCTTGTGTCAAGTCAACAACAACAACAAAAGCAAGTAAAACTAACCAGGACCCATTTCTCAGGTGTTTCTAGATAAGTTCAAGTTGACAACTATCATAGCACCTTTAAGAATTTTGGAAAATGCCAATGAAAACTACTTTGTTTTAGATAGATAAATAGATAGATAGATAGATAGATAGATAGATAGATAGAGATACAGATAGATATAGATATATACACATATATATGTATATACATATTTATACATGTATATGTACATATATACATATGTGTGTGTGATGTAGTGTGGTAAAAGAGGAGCTATGTCACTACTATTGGGCACATATTCAAAGTTTATATGCTACCCGAGATAGTCATAAGTGTGTGCTTATTGCTACTCTACTTAACATAGCAAGGACCTGGAATTGGCCAAGCTACCTGTCTGCAAATAGATGGGTAAAGAGGATGTGGTACATTTACACAGTGAGGTTTTATTCAGCTGTAAAATGTAATCAGAAGAACACTTCATTAAGATACTTGGAATTTGAAAATATTTCTGCAAAGGAAATAACTGGTGTTCAGAAATATACACACCACAAGTTCTCTCTCATATTCAGATGCTAGATTGGATCCTGAGGTGTGACTGTAGTTCTAGGTAGATGCCAAGTCCACTCCAAATGTCTCTCATTCATTTGAGGCCAGTGAGGCATCAAGGCTGAAATATTGGCAAAGCTACCACCAGACTGCTAGAGAACAAAATAAAAAATAAAAAAACCTGTAAACTTTTGACTTTTATCTTTTCACTGTAAACTTCTGCTTTCCATCACATAAATGACTAAAGACTGTCTTCAAGGTATTAATAATAACTCTGAAAAAATAATAACTCTGCCTCAAATAGGTGAAACATGTAGAGAAAGAACCGTCAGTATTTTTTTAATCCACAGATTCCATATTTCAACAAATTCCATAAGTCAAACAAACTGTATGTGGAAAATGATACTGTTGACATATCTAGACTTTTTTCCCTTATCATTATATTCTCAACAGTACAGGACTTTGTCCACATAGCATTGGCATTTTCCTGAGTACCCCAAGTCACATGAAGATGATTTAAAATACAAAGAAGGATGCGCCTAGGCCAAACACACACTTCATGTCATTTTATGAAAAAAGACTTAGAGCGTCTAAAATGTTTGCATTCTTGGGGGTGGGGGGAGTACTGTGAGCAGTAATCCCTTCCACTGCACTTGCAGTCTTTCTTTTTTTTTATTTATTTTTTTATTTTCTATATTCTTTGTTTACATTCCAAAGGCGTCTTTCAAAATCGAAAGTCAGATTTCAACTCTGTGTTCAGAATCATTAGAGCCATGCCTTTGGCTGCTATCTTCAGAAACAGGATGAGAGGCAGAGGCCTCTTCTCACTGCTGCCAGTGTAGCTTCTATACACCACCATGAATGAGAATGAGCACATACTCTCCAGAATCTGCCTTGCCGTGTTTCTCTCATGAGTTCCAGTTTTTCCCTTTTTGTTAAATTCTACTCCCACATGGTGGTAGCCTGCTCTGTAGGGTTTTTAATCCTACTTAATAAATTCTTCCATTTATGTTTTACCTAGCAACAAGAAAGCAAAATAGCAATAAGATTTAGGTTTAAATACAATTGCTGAGTGCAGGATGACTTTCTGGCTTCTCACCACAGACTACTATACATTCAAGATCCGTTCACCTCACCTCACACCATTTTGTTTTTCAGGTACTATTTTCACAAACTCTAATTAGAAATAATTTTGAGTCATAGGTTCAATCATGTTACTACAGTGTGCAATTTCAATCATTTCCCTTCAGTTCTGCACCATCCCCTCTTCGCCTAACACTTTATGGGAGTTAGAGATGTGTGTATTGAGGAAATTTTATGTACATGGTGATAGTTCTCTGGTATTTTCTAAAATTCTTTTTTTTTGACAGTGATCAAAAGATGATGGAAATGGGCAATAAACATGAAAAAAGTTTTCAACTTGACTGGCCAGTAAAGAGGTGAGAATTATGACTATAGAGAGTCCACCTCACCCTAGTAAAAATGACTGTATTTAAGAAATCTAGCAATGGCTAAAAAAGATGCTGCTGGTGAGAAGATAAAGCAGTCAGGCCACTGTCAAGATGAGTATGAAACTCCCTAGGGAAATAAAAACTATGTACAGTATGACAAAGCAACACTACTCCCAGATGTTCACTCAAAGGATTCTGACTCATCGTATCCAAAAGGCCTCAAACACCAATGGGTCCCGCCTTACAATTCACAACAGTAAGTGATGGAATGGACATAAGTTTTGTTGATGGAAGAACAGAGAAAATGTGGTACACATACACAATGCAGAATTTTCTGCCACAGTGAAGAAAATTTTGCTGTTTACAAGAAAAATGATGCAGCTGGAAATAGTCATATTAAGTTTATGGTCTTTGAAAGCCAAATATATTTTTCTTGCATGCATTTATCCTAGATTTTATATAGATGCATTGAATTTTAGATAGATGTGTGTGTGTTTGTGTGTGTGTGTGTGTGTGTGTGTGAGAGAGAGAGAGAGAGAGAGAGAGAGAGAGAGAGAGAGAGAGAGAGAATTACATATGTGTATGATATAAAGTTAGAAGTAAGATTGTCTATAGAAACAAATTACAGGATTCTAGAGTACTGGGAAGGGACAGTGGGTGACAATCATGAATGTCTCAATTTTTGTTAGGTCTTTGAAGTCTGATAGAAACCTGTGCTAAATCCACATGGCTCTACAATACTTTTCCTTGAGAGATGTATAAATTACTCTTCTTCCACATCAGATGTTATGGGTCTATTTAAATTATTTACTTCATCTCAATTCAGTTTCCTTAAAACAGGTTTATCTAGAAATGCATCCACTCTCTTTAAATTTTCCTGATTGGTAACATGTAACATTTATAAGTAGATCTCATGAAACAAGAGTGTACAGCAAATGATGCCCCTTATTTGAATGAAGAGGCAGCCTACATAATGGGAATATATCTTTACCAGCTATACATCTGCCAAACAGATAGTATCTGGAATATAAAAAGAACTCATGAAAACTAAAAATTAAGAAAAGAACACAATTTAAAAATTGGACATGGAACTAAACAGATATTTCAATAGATGAAACACAACTAACTAGCTGAAACACACTGGTTAAATGTTTAACATCCTTAGCCTTCGATGAGATGCAAATTAAAAACAATGAGGTTTTATCTCACACCGCTCAGAATGGCCAGATCCCAAACCAAATGACAGCACATGTTAGCACAAATCTCTGTAAAGGTGAACAATTGTTCACTGCCTGTGGGAATGCAAACTAGGGAAGTCATTGTGTCTCAGCTAGGACTCGATCTACCACATTTCCAACTATAGCACTCTCAGGCATATAAAGAAGGGACTCTGGGTCTTCCTGTAGATATAGTTCTCATCCATGTTCATTACAGCTGAGTTCGCAATAGATAAGAAGCAAGAACATCCCAAAGCATTGTAATTGGAGAATAAGAAAAATGTCATATATGTACACAATTGTTCAGCTGTTAAGGAAAAACTATGAAATTCACTGGTAAAACAGATGAACGTGAAAACAATTATTTTGAGTGAGATAACCTAGACCCAGATAAACAAGCATCACATATTTCCTCCCAGTAGTTGTTATTAGCTTTGAATCTTTCATTGTATATGCTTTATTTAGAATACCAATAAGTCTCAGAATTGCAGGAAGAGGATTGCTGGGGGAGGAAGGCAGCCATCAATCTCAAGCAGCTGTGAAACCTGCGAACTTCAGTAACAGCCAGCCTAACAAAACATAGCCATTGCCCACTGGTGAAACAGTGGCATATGTGGCATGGGGTAACCAACTACTTTGTGATGATAGTTAAAGCTACCCAACAAGGGAGACTGTAAGTGCCAGAAGTGATGGAGGATTATCAGAAACAGCATTTTGCAGCCACAGGAGAACTCTTGCCCATATAAACTCAGCATGACTGTAGTCTCATGAACAAGATATACACAAATTTAAGACAGACAAAATCCTAGCTGGATATGGTTAGCCATAATGTTCTACTTGTATCTGGGGATCCACTGGTAATTGATAGCTGCTTTGAGACAGTCAGTTTTCTTAAAGGTATAGTCCCTGGTTGGTTGACCCACTCCGGTGGAAAACACATAAAATAATATATGAGCAACACAGATTAGGATTGTGTTGGTTTGGGTTTTTGTATTTGTTGTTTTGAGAAGAAAACACAAATTGGGTAGATATGGTAAGGATTGAGTGTGAGTATTGTTGAGAAAGGGGATTAGATATGTTCAAACATGTTGTATGAAATTCTCAAGAACAATATACAATTGTAAAAATGTATAGACTTCCCATCACCACATATACATGACAGCACATAAGAGTGATGGAACAGGAAAGGAGCTCTATTATATGATCTTTAGAACATAACTACAATCCTAAGCACAACTCTTTCTCATCATATCCTTTTGAACATTCTTGATGTTAGACTCAGTTGTCTAACATCCTGGAAAATAACTTTATTGTAGACATCCATGTATCCAGATATACACTGGAAGAGATGTAAACTTAGACGGAGGTTGGCTGATATCCATAGTCTCCAGAAATACTAGACCCTCTACTTTCTCTTCAATGTGTTCTTTATTGTTGTTTATTTTTTTAACCTATGCTCCTGTGTCCTTAATTTGCAAGGCTTTCCCTGAGTTATTTTAACATGCATACAATATATTGGCCCCCACACTTTCCACAGAATTTCTGATATCCATTTACCAGCAATCTCTAATTTTGGGGCCTGCAGAACAGAGGACAATGTTAAGTTTGTTTCTGTAGTTATAAACTTTAAAAAACTAATCGTGTAGGGACTGGAGAGATGGCTCAGTGGTTAAGAGCACTGACTGCTCTTCCGAAGGTCCTGAGTTCAAATCCCAGCAACCACATGGTGGCTCACAACCATCTGTAATGAGATCTGATGCCCTCTTCCTGAGTGTCTGAAGACAGATACAGTGTACTTACATATAATAAATAAATCTTTAAAAAAAACTAATTGTGTGATTTGAGCTCATTGATAAATGTGACTAAAATGTAGGAATTCTCTTAACTCCAAAATGTTATTAAAGCATCACTGTATTAAGGGTCCCGGTAGGTTGTAGAGATTGTTCAATGGATAAAACACATGACTGCAGAGAACCCAAGTTCCATTCCCAGCACCTAATTTTTGTGACTCTTAATTGCCTATATCTGATCATTGAATCTAATGATTCTTGCCTCAACAGACACACACACATATGTGTATATGTCCATACATAGATCTGCAATATATACATGATTTAAAACAACAAAATAAATATTTTTAGAAGGATATGCACTGTTATAATTATCATAAAACATATTGCTGTCACTAATATTTGAAAAATAATTTAATTTTTTCTTTTTCATTTTATTGCATTTGTGTGCTTATTTATGATAATGGTGAAAAATGCATGCAACCCTGCATATCCAAGATGCATAGTCAATGAATCCTATAAGTTTGAGTTTATTTACCTCCAAACTCTTCACTGTGTTAGCTTATTTTCTTCCTTCTTTGATCTGAGTTACTAAGAAAATTGTCTCCAGAGAAATTGGCACAGCCTTGGGCAGCATGTAAAATCTGCAGTAGTGATATCCTCCATCATCCCCATATATATATATATATGGGGATACACATATATACATATACATATATATCTTCAATTATGTTTTCTATTTTTTAAATATATATTATGATTCAAAGTATCACAGAATTATGATGAAGCTTTAAAACATACAGACTCTCTGAAATTATGTGTTACAGAGGCAGGAGAGATATTTTTGAGATTTGGGTAGACATTGCACTTTCAGGGGTCTGAACTATCTTGAGATATATATATCTCATACACATTATATATATATATATATATATATATATATATATATACATCATACACATTATATATATACACACATATATAGAATATATATGTAGAATATATATATCATACACATTATATATAAATATACATCATATGTGTATATATACAATGTGTATGATGTATATGTAATATTCTCTTTCTCATTAGAAATTCCTCTCTATTTCTAAGGCTCATCATCAGTTCAGCCATAATGATTTCATTATCAAGCTTGTCATGTTTCATTTTCTAGTTGCCTTCCATAACACAGCCCCATTTTCCATATTAGGAGCCATGAGTCAGGACATGTGTTGCTAAAGCCAGGGTTTTTCATTATAAAACACTTTCTTACAGATTCAAGTTTATCATTGTCAGGTGAGGAGATGAACAATTAAGAATAGGAATAGTGAGCTGGGCGTGGTGGCACACACCTTTAATCCCAGCACTTGGGAGGCAGAGGCAGGAAGACTTCTGAGATTGAGGCCAGCCTGGTCTACAGAGTGAGTTCCAGGACAGCCAGGGCTACACAGAGAAACCATGTCTCAAACAAAAACAAAAACAAAAACAAAAACAAAAGAAAAAAAGAATAGGAATAGTGTCTTAAAAAATTCAAATGTCCTAAACTAAGTCACTGTTTAAATCAGCTATAAGATGCATTGATGTAGTAAAACAAACCAGGTCAAAAGAAAGATACTTTCCATGATGCCTTTTTCACAATCACAGTTGAGTAGTGTTCTAGTTATCTCCAAAACATGATTAGGTCAATGATCTGCCAGCAATTTGAAGATAGTATAAGCATGGTAATTTTGAAACTGTATATAATTAATATACCTCTTAATAATAATTTTTTGAAGTCATAGTATTACCACCTAATTTCTCCTTTTCCCTTTCTTTGATAAAACTCCTTCCATGCATTCTCTCGCTTTCTTTCAATTTCATGTCCTCTTTTAATGAAATTACATACATTTCCTAAATATATCAGTATAACAACCTACTCAATCCATATAATGTTATGTATGCATATGACCTCAGGGCTGAGCACTTACTTAGTCTTGAGTAACCATTTGTGGTGCTACTCTCTGGGGTCCATCTGTTGTCCATAAACTCACTATCCAGGACACCCTATGAGTCTTTCCCCTTCTATGTTACCATGTCTATTAGTATTATCATTGTATAGTTCCTGTTTAGACATCCAAGTTGATAGGAGCCGTGGCTATAGCCCTACTGACATGTCTAGAGTGCAGAATCTCATAGCAACCTCCCCGTTCCTCTGGCTTTTACAACCTATCTGCTCCCTTTTAAATAATTCTGTATTCATCATCAATTTAGCCTTTTTCCAAACTGTAAACCCTCATAGTCTATCATGCTTGGGTGGAAGGAAGTGATTATTTGGAATATTATTACAGAAAACAAGTGTATAAATGAAATCGGCCCTATGATATTTAGTCTTTGACCTGGAAATGTCTCCCAAAATTTCTTGTGATCTCTTTGATTTTAACAACTTGCATTATAAGCATCAAGGTTTTCCTAGAAATAGGTCAACAAATGGGAGCAGCCATCAAACCCAGTGAGTGTTAACACCGTATAAGTCAGATGTAAAATCGTAGCAGAGAGTTCAGTCATTGTGAGGAAATGAGGGTGCATGGGGAACAGAACGTTGCCTACACATCAGACCATGAAATGCAAACCAGTTTTCAACTGAAGTGGTCTAAAATATAACACATTTCCTATTCTATTCTAACTTTAATTACCTAAATCTGAGATGTAGTTAGTCACTTTTCTATGGAGTTTTAAAAGCAATGTTCCAATATGATGGGACTATCCAGTATTGATGATTCCCAGAAAGATCATTAGCCAATGAACTCACTATCTAGGAGACAGACATAGACTGAAAGGCAGTGAGTTGATAAAAATCAGCTTGCAATCCTTGATAGTTTACACTAAAATTCCAACTGTGCCTTCATTAAATAGAAGTCTGAACAGATTCCTTTTTCCCAAAAATAAAAAGTCAGCATAAGTTACAGAAAGAGGAGAAAGTGGCCTCCAGAGATGCATAAAAATATTAGCAGAGAAGCTTGGTGGATGCTTGTAAAAACAGATAGTATTGCAAAAGTAAGCAATAACATGGAAAGACGGTAAATTTTGATGTATCATATCTTGGCCAGCAATGGAGGTTGGCTTACTGAGAGAGAGAGATGAAGGTGGCTCCGGGGAGTATTAGAAGCAAAGAAGCAGAGAAAGAAAATACGCTGTGTGTAGCCTCATGGCTTGCTGACTAACTTTAATTTTTAAAAAAGTTGGGTTTCATAAGACTGAGATGCACAGAAGCAAATAAAATAGATTTTTTTTTACATACAATCAAGTACATCTGGAACTCTGCTATGTTTGCTTTTATTAAATCCAGCCTTAACTTCAGGAAGTTAAATTTTAAATTTCACTATACAACATAAAAATTTTAAAGCAACAGATTCACCTCAGCAGTTCCAAGTAACCTGAAGAAATTTGTATAAAGATGCCATGTATTTCCAATTATTAACTTAATGGTGATGAAACCTAAGAGAAAATCATGACTATCACAGAAACACTTTGGGTCAGAGTCATCAAGAAAGGTCTAAACATTGTTAATAACCATTCTGATATATATTGACCAGCTTAAGTGATTCATATGTGTGTGTGTGTGTGTGTGTGTGTGTGTGTGTGTGTGTGTTGGTGTTGTTATGAATGACTCTTTTTAAGATAGAAAGAAGTTGTTGGAAAGGGAAGTGAGGGGGAAATCTGAAAGGAGCTGGGGGAGGGAAAGGAGTATGATACAAATATACAAAACTGTATGTAGTAATTATTTTAAAAAAATAAAAAATAACCATTCATAATTTCAGGATCTAATAGTTAAAAAAATCAAATGTACCAAGTGTCCCTCATATTTGTACTTACAATTTTTATATTTCTACTCTTTGCTCTACTTCTAAGTTCTGTCTCTATCTCCAAGTAATACTTTAATGTTTTTTCTACTGACAAATACATCTCAACTCCTATCACATTGTTCCTTCGCTATGGGAACATTCAGTCCTTTCTTGATGTTCTGTATTCACGGCTACTGCCAGAGAATTTTATTTCCATCTTAGATAGATTTCTACTGTTGTGATAAAATCATAACCAACCTCAGAAAGAACGGGTTTATTTCACTGTATGGATTACAGTCCTTTATGAAAGGAAGTCAGGGTGAGAACTCATCGCAAGAACCTAAAGGCAGGCTATGGAGCTGAGACTGTGGAATGCTGTTTCCCAGCTTGCTCTACCGGGCATGTCCAGCTTGCATTCTTTTACAACACAAAACTGTCTGGCCAGGGTTGCACCAATTACAGTGGCTGTACCTCCCAACATCAATCCTTACAAGAGAATGCCTTACAGGTGATGGAGGCATTTTCTCAATTGCTAGTTCTCTCCCAGATAACTGTCTTTTGTCTTACCCCTTATCCCATGCAGTAGCTTTTAGGTGTGAGTCTCTAAAAACAAGAAGATTGTAGCATGGTATAAATCAAAGAGTGTAGATTAATAAAGGCTGTTATGAGTTCACGTATATTATTCAACCGATTCTGTAATACAGAGTAGGAGTCAAACACTGAGACTACCTCAGTGCCAATGACCATTGTAAGCTTCACCCTCTTTAATAATAGACAGACTCCTGAAAATCATCAGAATTCAAGTCAAGGATGATATCAAATTATGGGACAGAACTTACTGAAGTGAAAACTTACAGTTCTTTGGAAAGTTAGTTATCACAAGTGATGTGTTTTGCTGGGGCACACAGGTGAAAAGGTGTCTTGCTAAAGCAAACACATGAAAGACTCTTTTCTGAAGCACACACAAGTGAGAGGATGCTTGGATATAGCATAAAAGGATGGTTGAGGAAGGACTATAAATATGACCCCTCTGATAGTGGGAGAGGAGCACAGAGCTTTGGTTTGGTTTTTGGTTTGCTCCATCTTGTTATTCTTTGCTAATGACATGCATGTATTGGTTTGCCTTACATAATGTTGTTGAGCTCAACTTGTGATAACGCCACCATTGAGAGAATCTGGACCACAAACTGTTCATGAGCTTCCTGTGGATTTCTGGTAGGTTTGTTCATCTGCTAGTATAGGATGGCCTCATGTCTGTTAATATATGGGCAACACTAGACTTAGCTAAATTTTAAAAAGAGAAAAAAGACATAATTTTGGGAGAAGACTATATTGAGGATATATAGAAGGAATTGGAGGTGTAAATGAGGAATATATATAATCATAATTCATTTAATACACACTTGAAATTTTGAAAATTTTAGAAAAATGTTAGCGTTATATAGAATTCTTAACATGTAAAATTTAATCCAGCAATTTTAATCCAGATACTGAGTATAAGAATACTAAGGGTGAGAAAAGGAAGGTGTTTAATAGCCATTTTAATAAGGGCAGACTAAGAATTTTTTTATCATTGTAATTAAAAAAAAAAACACTGGTGATTTGTCATACCTTGCCAACACTGTATTTCAATGAGTTGAGGTACTAGGCACCAAGTATTCACCTTTTGGCCAAGACCAAATAACTATTAAGACTATTAGTTTATTTTAAAATATATGAAGTTATTTGTAAAAAAAATAAGTAATTAACACATGTTATCTTCAGACAGTACTTAAGTGTACCACATAAGTAAAATAATAAAAACTGGACTACTCTACATGAATAGAATAAGAAAGAAAAGTATTTGCAGTATGTTTTAATAAGTTTTAATAAGTACGTTGTTTATATTAAAACATAATAATATGTTTTAATAAGTATGTTGGTTAGTTTGTATTGTTAATCTGACACAATCTAGAGTCAACTGGGAAAAAAGAGCTCAATTGAAAAGCTGCCTTCATCAGATTGACTTCTGGACATGTTTATGGTGAATAGTCACCATGGCTGGTTGATTTGAGGGGACATGCCCATTGTGGGTGGCACTATTCCTAGGCAGGTGTGCCTCAGGTTATGCAACTACCTGAACATGCATCTCAGAACAAGCTAGTAATGCTGATTCTATGGTTTCTGCCTGGAGTTCCTGCCTGGAATTCCTGTCCTGACTTCCCTCAATGACAAATTGTGAACACAAGTGTGATATTAAAATAAATACTTTTCTCTCCAAGTTGCTTTTGGTCATATCACAGCAGCATAAAACAGTAAATATAGCAATGAGAGAACCTGAGGTGGACATGTCTACTTTTGCCAATTGGTTACCTTATTATTCCATCAACAGGAATACCACATTTATTTCTCTCTGAATAATATCATGTGAAAGGCACTCATGTTTGTCTTTTATATAAGAAAAAATTTGAGAGAAATGTATTTTAGACAGAGGATTTTGGATAATGTTCAAAAAATAGCACTTTTACAAAGTTGTTCTGACAAATAATAAGATTTCAAATATGTATTTCAGTTTCAGACTGGCAATTGCTGCCTAGAAGAATTGTTTTAAACCCACTAAATTATACAGAAGATGAATTCAGAAGTTCATCACTTTTCTTTAACAGTCTATTGCTGGTACAAGAGAAAGTGGTTGACATATTTTTGAACAGTGATAACATTCTCAGAAAATGAGACATTCAATTATATTTACTTCAGAAATGCTACTCAGAGAAGAAAATAACATGCCAACAGGGATGTTCCTTGTATTTGGTATGTGAATTCAGTGCTCAATTCAGACTCTAACTCAGCCACATATGCATAAACCACAAAAGGATACAATTTACCCAAATAAGTTATACCAAGCTTTTCTTAACTAGTAATATTTACTTAAAAGCTGAGCTTTTGAAATGTCTTTGACGTTCCAAGCCTTTCACACAGATTCATAAATTTGCTTTGATAATTACCTTTCTACGGCTTTGACAAAATACTTGAGATAATCAACTTGCATAAAGTAAAATTTTATTTTGACCCTTGAATTCAGAGATTTCAGTCTGTGGTGAGTTGGGCCCCACTGCTTCAGGTCTGAGACAAAGTATGTCAGGACAGGAACTCAGAAAGAGCAGGAACCTTAAGGCAGGAGCTGCTGCATGGGTCATGGAAGGGTGCTGCTTACAAGCTTGCTCCTCTCCATGTGGCTTGCTCAACCCACTTCTTTTAGAATTCAGTACCACCAGCCCAGGGATGATACCACCCACAATGGGCTGGGCCCTCCCATCAATCACTAATTAAGAAGATGCCTGCAGCCTGATCCTATGGAGGCATTTTTTTTTTAAACTGGGCTCTCTTCTTGCAGATGTCATAAAACTATCCAACATGCATATTGAATATAAAACGCATTCAATCCAACTTTTAAATCCCCTTCATCTTCAGGTTCTTTCTAAAGGGAGTTTGACACTATGCAGCATGAATTTTTCTTTAATGGAGCTAATTTAATTAACAATCGCAGCTGCTGTGTTGGCTCACGTGCCATTTCTCTGTCAATACTACTGCTACTACTACAATCAATGGTGATGACGATGATGATGATGATAATGATGATGAGGAGGAGGAGGAGGAAGAGGGAGGAGGAGAAGGATGGTGGTGATGGTGATGATGATGAGGAGGAGGAGGAGAAGAGGAGGAGGAGGAGAAGGATGGTGGTGATGGTGATGATGATGATGATGTGATGATGATGACATGATGATGATATGATGATGATGATGATGATGATGATGATGATGATGATGATAAACCATTGTTTTTAAAATCAACTTCACTCAAGTTCACACGGCACAAGGTAGCCGGATTCTTGGTTAAACTCTCACAGTCATAGTCCCTATTCTAATTTCTTATAAAGTGGTTGTTCCCTCTGAAGCCTCAAGTGCAAGGTCTCCACTGTCAGTGTTTTCTTAGCTCTCTAAAGTCTTCCAAGCAGAACACATCATCAACTACTATTCCCAGCATTCTATATAAGTTCTAGCCCAAGGTAACAATTTTTTCTACATTCTTGGGGGCAAACTGCTTCAAAGACCTTCATCTTTTCCCCCCTCCTGCTATAAAAAACCCTGACAAAAGCAACTTACAAGAGAAGGATATATTTTGGCTCACAGTACCAAGATACAATATACCATCATGTGGAAATCAGCATTGGGAGCTTGATGAAGCTGGCCAAGCTCCCAATGCTGAACAATGATGAGTGCATGCTTGCTGGCCACTTTCATTCCTCTAACAATGAAATCTAGCATCCCAGTAAGAAAATCGCAGCATAGTAGAAGTGCCCTCCTAACTCAGCTATGGTAACTTATTAAAATATTCTTCTGTAGGAGTACCAAAATGTCCATCTTCCCAATTATTTTAGATCCGACCATGCTGACAGTTCTAACTATAACAACCACTAAGTAATTAAAGTCATTTAGATGTGGATGGCAGCATCATAGACTTCTCGCCACCATGTCATCAAAAAGTGCAATACATGCTTCACGCATTGCACTGAGGTCAAAGTACTATTGTGAATTTAGCCTTAAACAGTCCCCAAGTCTGAATTTAAATACACGTGATAAATTAACCAGTATTACTTCAAAGTGATAAGATATGAATAAATATTTAATATGGTTGGAGATACATGCATGAATGTAAAACAAAAGAATTCTGAATAGGAATTTGGATAAATAACTTATGTAAGTTGTCAAAATGTGAATAAAGTCTATAGATTAATAGCATTATGCAAAGGCTAATGATAAAATTTTATTATTGCAGATACTTTTAAGATTTTTTAAAGGAGGAAAGGTTGAACTATGTATTATCTCTGTACTATATCTAAAAGTATGAATTTATTCCAAATAACCTTTTTTTTTTCCGAGACAGGGTTTCTCTGTGTAGTTCGGGCTGTCCTGGAACTCACTTTGTAGACCAGGCTGGCCTCGAACTCAGAAATCCGCCTGCCTCTGCCTCCCAAGTGCTGGGATTAAAGGCGTGCGCCACCACCGCCCGGCTCCAAATAACCTTTTTAAATGGTCCTGTGTCTTAGGGTTAATATTGCTGCAACAAAACATCATGACAAAGCAACTTGGGAAGGAAAGGGTTTATTTGGCTTACACTTCCACATCATAGTTCCTCATTTCAGGAAGTCAAGACAGGAACTAAAGTAGGGCTTAAACCAGGAGGCAGGAGCTGATACAGAGACCATAAAGGAGTATTACTTACTGGCTTGTTCCTCACAATTTCTTTCTTATAGAACCTATGACCACCATCCCATGATAGCACCACCTACAATAGGCTGGGCCCTCTCCCATCAATCACTACTTAAGAAAATACCCTACAGATTTCCTACAGCCAGATCTTGCTTTGCGGAAGCATTTTCTCAGCTGAGGCTCCCTCCTCTCTGATAACTCGAGCTTGAGTCAAGTTCACATAAAACTAGTCAATTCATCTTGCAAAAAGGACATAGTAATCAGTCTTCTGGCACAGTCCTATAAAAAGTTACCTTGGAGGTTGAAGAGGGAGGTCTTTGGTACACAAGTTCAAGGCTTATAGGGTCCACCTAGTAAGTTCAAAGCCAGCCTATGTGAAACTGTACACAGTGTGCTTTCATATAACAGCTTTCTGGTGAAATGGCTTTCACCAGATATTTATCTGATATATATCTATCCTCAAGAGTATCCTAACATTATGAGTAGAGGGATTGTTACAACTGACCACTCTAGAAGAACCTGGTATCCCACTCAGTGGTCATACATGATGACTGTAAGAAGGAATGAGGGACTCAGTCAATTAATCAACCACACTCTAACACTGGATAGCAAAGGTAAATATGAGTCTGCAATAAAATTTATGGTACCTCATAATATAACAATGTTTTGTTGGCTTTTCCTTTTAATTAATTAATTAATTAATTAACGTTACATCCTGACCACAGTTTCCCTTCCCTCCTCTCCTCTCTGTCTTTCTCCCTCCCTTCCCCCACATCTATTCCTCTCTGATTTCTCTTCAGAAGAGGGAAATCCTCCCACGGATGTCAACCATTCTTATCATATCAAGTTGTGATAGGACTAGGTACATCTCCTATTGAGGCTAGAAGAGGAAGCCCAGATAGGGGAAAGTGTCCAAAAGGCAAGCAACAGAATCAGAGAAAACTCCTTCTCACATTATCAGGAGTCTCACATGAAGATCTAGCTGCACAGCTGTTACAAATATGAAGAAGGCCTAAGTCAGTCCCATGAGTGCTCCCTTGCTGGCAATTATAATGAGAAAGGTCTATGTGTCTGACTTCCTAGTTCTTCAAGTTAAACAGAGAACATTCTAGTAGATATTGAGATTCACTCAAGTAGTGAGAGTTCACCAGTAACTTGCTTTCTTGTAGTCTACACTCAACATCTGTTCATTTTTCCCCTACAGTTTGGAAAAAAAGCTTAAACTGATTTTCCTATCATTTACCATCTCTCAGAGAGAACAAAGAAGCTTAAGATTATTTTCAAACACACAGCATTTTTTGTTCCTGAATTAAAGCTCCAATCCTAAATTGAAGTGGAAGTTCCTGGCTGGGTCAATGATGAAGATTCACATGGTGTTTTGCTGATGCAGATTCATGTGGTTGTGCTGAGGCAAGACCCATGGAAGGACACCTGATGATTGGAGAGAGTATAAATAGGACTCAACAGTGATGGCTCTTGCATTGTTTGCTTTGCAATGCTTTATTGATCTTGTGTCTTCCCTGATCTTTACTTAGTTCACAGAGGCACACAGAGAACTTCTCCTGGAATCACAGTTGGATCGGGTCACTTCCACTGACTTTTACCAATTTGGTGGAGACCTGGCTGTTTCTGCTGGATCCTGCACCACTTCTGATTCATGTTTGGTATCCTGACACTTCTGAAATGGACTGCTGGCATTCTGCCGAACAGAAATTAGAATTTCCCTAAAGAACTACTTTTTTTTAATTTTTATTTTCTATATTCTTTGTTTACATTCCAAAGGCTTTCCCCTTTCCCAGTTCCCCCCACACACACCATACGTCCCATAATTCCTCTCTCCCCCAACTATTCCCCAATCATTCCCTGCCCCCACGATTTCTCTGTTCTGGGTCTACAAAACTGGATCCAATCTTTTCAGGCCCAGACAGGTCCACATCCACTTGTCCTATCTTTTCTTCCCTACCTTTGGCAGAAGGGTGATCAAAACATTTGAGAACCCTTAATAGAAGTAAGATTTTAAAAACCAAAGCCTACAAAAAAACAATCTGTATTGTGTGCTAGTACAATTTATAACATTAATTAAAAAAAACTAGCAGAATTGCATCTTTATTTCCAGGTTTAGTAGGAAGCATAGAGTCATTTGTTCGGGGGCTTTTAAACAATTTTATTGGCACTGATTATCCATTTCTTAAAATACAGTGTAAAATTCTGCATGATGCCAAGTTTATGATATATATTCTATATGAAATAGCACCATTGGCCCTGTTACTTAAGTTCTGAGCTCATGTAATGACAGTTCTGGAAGCCTGGGAAGCACAAGTTCAAAGCACCTGCTGAGCTGACATCTGGGAGATAGTGTTCTGTACTTGCTGTCTAGAAATTCCCATCACTCAGCTCCAAAGCTGTATTCAGATTTTGTTGGTATTTATTACAGTTAAGCTTCACATCCCACATCAATTTTTCTCTCTTAATTTACTGAGTTATAAAAGTATTATGAGTGGCTTATAAATAATAACCACTGATTTCTCACAGCTGTGAAACATGGATAGAGATCACGATGCCCTGAGACTGGCTGGTGAGGCCTCACTTCCTGTTTCACTTTGTAGAAAGGAGTGCTTTAGGGTACCTGTTGAGGGAGCACATCAATCCCAAACATTACCTTTCATGGCCTAATCCCATTCGTAAGACCCTGCCTCTAAATATCAATGATCAGATGTTATCTCTGACGATTGAGAGGAAATAAACTATCTATACCATGGTTTTTAGCTTCAGCAGTTTAAATTCATACTTATGTCACTGTGACAAACATGGGGGAATGACTTTTTAAAATCTGGCCAAGAAGAGAAGCAAATGGACAACAACAACAACAAAACTTCACTTAAAAATCCTTGCACGGTTATAGGAGAAAATAGTAGAAACATCAGCACACTTTTCAAAGGGAGTGGTTGGACACAGAACATAGCACAATGAGGGTTTCACATGTTGAAAGCATAGCCAACTTTGCTCTCATCTCCAGTGGACTATCATTTGATAACTAGCTTGAAATGATTTTCTTTTTGTCTAGAAAAGTCTAACTTTATCATGAGTTAATTTAATAAGTTTTTGAGTTCGTGGCTTTCAGAAAGATTCAATCCTAGACAGAAAATTAATATATAGTCATAGGAAAAGGGTAGGGTAGATTAAAAAGAAAATAAATAGACAGATCAAATTAAAAGTTATATTACATAATCATAACCCACAAATAAGCCCCTTCTTGGAGCTGTTCTTCATCCTAGGGAGCCGTTGTTTCTCCTGCTACGTAGATCAAAATTGTCTCAAAGATAAGCATACCAAAAGTTGCAGCAAATGTGACTTTAGAGTGTTCCAAGAGTTGAAAGAGTAAAACAACTTTATTACAAGTATCATCAAGGATTATTGAATTCATTCTATTCCAGCTCCATGAGAAATAAACAGAATATGGCATGGTTTTCACACTTAAAAAAATAAGGAGGTTTAGACTTTCCTGGAAATAAATGACCTTAAATTAGTGTCTTTTTTTTTGTATGCAATATTATAAAATTGTGTATAGCTTTACGAAAATTGATATTAAGACTGTGTATTACTTAACTATGAATTATAGATTCACTATCTTTGATGCTTAAAGTAATACATTTGAGAAAATACCAAAAGATAATGTTAATCAGATATAGTGTGCAGAGGGAATTACAGGTGGAAGTTTTCTCCATATTCTCCAAACATAAGGAAGTCTTTCCAAAATAAATCAAACAAAAAGGAGTAATTAATATATTCTCAATTCATAATTCTGTAATAATTTAGAATATTATGAAAATTAATTACCCATTTTAATTTTTGAATGTATGTGCCTTTAAATTAGTGGGGAGGGGTCACATCAACTAGCAGTGTGGGTGCCATCAACTCTTACATTTGCTGTTACAATGCATGTTATTATGCTTGGTTCACAAAATTGAAGTCTGACCCTATTTATATAACTTTACTAATAACGCATTTACCATAAAATATTCATGACTCCAGTTTACTCATGCAACCAATGCAATATCTTACTTTTATTATTTGAGAATTTTATACACACATATAATGCTTCTTTTAGTCAAAATCATACCCTCTCCTTTCCAACTCTTTCTATATTTCTACCACAACTAGATGTATTATCATACTTTAATTTTAATAATTATTTTAAAAACTTTGTCCAAATTATATGTTAAATATGTCCTCAATACTAAATATTTTCTTAGAGGTTAAATAGTTTTTACTCGTTGAGGAAAAAAAATCTTGTATAATTTTAGTTGTAGACTGTGTTTATTAAAATTATCTCAGACACACGACTGCAATGACTTGAAGAATTCGTAAGTAGAACATTTGAACTGTTCTCTGTGAGATAAAGGAAAGCAAAGAAGATGTTGCAGAATAGGGAAGGAAACCGCATAGTCAGCATAATTGTGAAAGAAGGTTAATTGTTAACATTGCGATTTTTAATGATAACAATCAGAACAGAGTAATCGAGCATGCCAGAGGTAGGGCTGGCTTCTTCTTTTCCCCCATTGAACAGAGCAAACAATGCTTCCACCTCTGTGTCCTTATAGAAAGGTAAGGAAATTTGAGGGGAAGTCAGACCTCTATAATTCTGCTGGAGATATGGCTCAGTGGCTAAGCGCACGGACTGTTCTAGAAGTCCAGAGTTCAATTCCCAGCAACCACATGATGTCTCACAACCATCTATGATGGAATTGGATGCCCTCTTCTGGAGTGTCTGAAGAGAACAACTGTGTACTAATATTCATAAAAAAGTAAATAAATCTTAGAAAAAGCAAAAGACTATAATTTAAAAAAAAATCTCTGTAATTAATAGCTCACCAGCTCTCAGCAATACCTGGGAAATGTAGAGGTAAACGAAAGAACATAATGATGTTGCAATGTTAGGTGTATGGATGGGGAAGTCAGATTCCGACAATGGAGGATTTAGATTAGCTGAGGATATGAAAAGACCCCGCAGGGAGCAGATAGACAGAAAGATGTGTGCACATGTGTACATGCAGAGGCATGCAGAAAAGGAAGCTTACAGTAGTCCACAGTGAGCTAAAAAGACGTGTCACATATATGCACAGCACTCATATACCAACAAGTATTGTGTACATGACATCTGAAGACAATAAACACATTTGATATGTTGTTTTGGGGGATAACCTTGACTTCTCTTAAGCGTACATGGCAGGGATAGATATCGGCATTTACTGAGTTGTGGTAAAGACAGGATTATTAAACAAAACACAGAAACAGAATTCACAATGACAAATACTGCACATTGGAATTTATCAGCATCATTTATAAAGTGAGACAACATTATTATTCATGAAGGACACAGCTTAGGTGATATATAGAGGTAGTAACACAAAGAGGGAAGAATGTTAGGGTCATTTCTATTACATGAAATATATGGGAAAACATATGACTTGTCTGGCCACATAAAATGAATTAGGCAAATTCTACTGACATATTCTTATTATTAATGTACCTTCATTGATTAATAACTCTTCCTAACAATTACTCATCTGAGTCATTAATTGGGGCTTCTAAAAGAAATTACATATGTTAACATTAAAAATATACCTTCATAAGTGAGATGGTGTATGCTTGTAGTCTGCCGAGACCGGAGAATCACAGTTTTGAGGCCAGGCTTAGCTATTTAGCAAGATCACCTCAAAAACAAAGCTGGAAGGCTGACTCACATCTATAATCCCAAGGCAGGAGGACCACTTCAAGCATGGCCTATACTATATAGAGACCACCCACCCTGTTTCAAACATGGAAATACAGAATCTTATGGATCAATATAACAGAATTTTTAGGAAAAATGTAAAAAAAAAGTTTTACTTAGAATTTTTAGTGTAATCTTTTGTGAATTCTTTAAGAATTGTATGCAATATTGCAATTTATTTTTATCATATTTGTTCTCTTATTCCTCCCAGATCTACCATGCCCCCATCTCCCCACAACTTCGTGTCCTCTTTTGAATTATTTTAATAGTTCACCAAGTCCTGTTTTTGTTGCCCATGTACTTAAAGATGTGACCTCATCCACTGGAGTGTTGTCAGATTACCAGAGGCCACACTGGTAGCAAAAACTGGCTTTTCCTCTCCTCAGTACAGCGGTCCTGTCAATTTAGGGCCTTTAACACCAAGGAGATTAAAGTGTATGTCTTATAAATTTATAGAAAACAATAATATTAAAACATTGCTTAGTATAAATTATAAGGTTAGAAGTTAAGAGTTCAGAGGATTATGCAGACTCAAATATGCGATTTTTTACTTCCCCAAATGGGTTTAAAATGTGTTCATTGGGCACTTCCTTTTATATCTCAGAAACCGACCACAAACACAACCGGATAATAGAAGAATAAACCTTTTTTTAGGAAAAATTGAACTGGGAGATAGTAGAAAAATTTGCAAAGAATAATTTTTAAAAAAATGTTTAATTCTTTAATGTAAGGGGCAGAAAGTTTCATCTACACAACTGGTTATCTAGTATACAGGATGGTGACACCAATCACTAGTAGATATGCTACAAAGGTCTTAAATGGGCTTAAAATATGACACACAATGTTAGCTGTGAGGTGTAGATGATGATTAGTCTGATACTGGCAACATTTCATGCTGTGTACATGCACCAGGGCTTCCTACTGCCTATTTTAATTATGCACAGTTTGTCAATTGTGCCTGTGGACAGGTGTGACAATATTGAGAGAATATTATTTTCTATTTACTTTAACTCTAATAAACAAAACAACTAAATGAGTGGATTTTTTTTATGGAGAAGAAAGAGGAGGAGAAGGAGAAGAAGAAATATAGTCTACTATAATACAAAATATATGCATTTAAGAAGTATAAATTTAAAATTAAGTTCTGTGTTCAATATTTGGTCCTGACATATAATTAAACAAATTAAGTTTTAACTAAGATGGAATATAAAACAAAACCTTAGGGACATGCTAATGAAACACATCCACAAGTAGAAAAATAAGAAGCTTGTGAAACCCAGAGTGTTGAAACCTTCATGATGAGAGATGTGCTTCAGAGACCCTTAACATGCACTCCCGACGAGTTGTGTCAGAAGAAACAGAAGCTCTCTGTTGCAAATGTCTTGGTCAAGTCCAGATTGAAAGCCATCCTCGAAGGAAGAAAATCCTTAAAGTGTTTCTCTCAAAAGTCAAGAATAAGACAACAATAATGGCAACTTCCGCAAATAGTATCAAAATAGTTTCAAAACGTGAAATTAATGGAAAGACAGAGCAAAACTAACCCTTGCCATGAAAACATTCTTTGCTGGGGAGTAATAAAGGAAGAGCAAACTGATCATGAATGCCATCAATATTGCGGGTTGTAATCTAATATACAGAGATAAGTAACCTTTAATGAAGCTGTAACTTAGAAAACCCACTGATGCAGCCAATGCCTCATTCCAATGCGACCTAAAACAGCAAGCCCCTGTGCCTAGATCTTAGCAAGCAACGCATCAAACTTCCATGGAACCAAGTTCTAAAATTCAAATATAAGGATGAATACAATGTCAAATTTTACATCTTATCGTATGGCATTACAACTAAGAAATTCATATTGCAAAACTCCATTGCAAATTCAAGTCTAGATTTCAAGCAGCTGCTGGTGACAACACACAGAGAATTTCCAGAGAATATTTGATGGCTCTGCATACAGAGGGTACTGCAAAACTGAAAGTGCTACCACTTAGAGGTGACACGTTAGACAATGTTTTGTCTAATGAGTCCTTCTAAGACATATTTCTATAGGAAGCAAGCTACTTACTGTGTGGGCTGATTACTGACTGACTAAAAGACTACAACCAATCCAGAGTTCGTACAGAATGCTTTGTGCAGCCAGGGCATTTGGTCTTCTTTCAATTGCTCACAAGGATCTGATAAATTTAAATATTCCTAAATTGAAGTGGCATCTATCAAAGGACTATCTCAGCACAAACTGTAGTGTTCAGTTGGAATTTTTTTTTATTCCCTTTTCTTTTTCACAAAACTCCAAGAACACTTTGAATTCCCTTGGCCCGGAGACCCAGAACAGAGAAATGGTGGGGGGAGGGGGGAGGGGGATGATTGGGGAATAGTTGGGGGGAGAGGAATTATGGGACGTATGGTGGGGGGGAACTGGGAAAGGGGAAAGCCTTTGGAATGTAAACATAGAATATAGAAAATAAAAATTAAAAAAAATAAAGTAAATCTGACACTTAAAAAAAAAAAAGAAAGAAAGACGGGCCTACACTCTGGGCATCCTGACTGCTGGCTACTCTGAAGAGCTGATGGGAAACAGCACCATCCTTAAGAAGTTTGACTCTAGAGGTGATTATAACTTGAGGATTGAAAAGGCAGCCTTCAAATCTTATAAATCTTATAAAGCATGGTGCTTCAGTTAGATACTTTATTTTGTTTACTGACTTTGATTAGGATACAAATGTAACAGCTTTGCCTTTGTTTCATACAGGCTTTGTCTCACTGCCTCTTCCTACCCTCCTTGCTTAAAATCTTATTTATCCCTTCTCACAGGCTCTTGTGTATCATTTGAGTACCTATAGCCATGTATACCTACAAAAATAAATATGCATAACTGTTGCTGTAAATATAAAAGACGGACAGACTTCCCACACTACTGCTGGCGACTCTCTGTCCCTGCTTCTGACCTGCTGCCTCTGCCCTTAGACTAGCCTCAGCAGCTACCATAGCAGTCTTCCCAGCTCTGGTTTGCTTATTTCTGGAGCCTCTAGTTCATTCTTAACCATAAACCCCCTGTGGATGGCAGTCCCACATTCCAGTGACCCAGTAAACCAAAACTCTAGAGGCTTATAATTAAACAGATGTATGTATCAATAAATTCACAATATACTAGACACCCACACAATTTCTGTGCCAATTGATAATGATACAAGCTGCCCACCTAGACTGGAAAAATCAGCCCAATTATACTATCCTTTTATGATATTCATATCTACCTGTGGCTATTTAAAGCCACGCTGAATCTGGATCATCCTGTTCAGCGCCTTCTATCTTGCTTCCTCTCCTCTCCCTGAGTCACTCTCTTTCCCTGCAACTATTAGTCCTGCCTCCCTTTTCCCTGTCCAATCACAGGCTTCCTGATGCACTAATATTTTAATGTAATTGGACAGAGAAAATTCTGCCACATATAACAATTAGTGGGTGCCATCTGAATATGAGAAAGAACATGTGATGTTTGTCCTTTTTTAATTTATGTATTTATTCATTTTACATCCTGATTGCAGCCTCCTCTCTCCTCCTCATCTCCACCTTATACAACCCCTCCTGCACCCCAACACTTTTCCTCTGAGAAAGGGGTGGTCCCACCCTGGTTACCAACCCAATCTGGCACCTCAGGTCACTGCAGGACTAGGCACATCCTCTCCCACTGAGGCCAGACAAAGCAGCCCAGTTATGGGAACAGGATCTTCAGGCAGGCAATAGAGTTGGGATAAATCCCAGCTCCAGTTGTAGGGAACCGTGCAAGAAGACCAAACTGTGCATCTGCTACATATGTGCAGGGAGACCTAGGACCAGCCCTTGTATGTTCTTTGACGATTCCATCTCTGGGAGTCCCCAAGGGTTCACAGAGGTTGACTCCCAATACATTTACTCCCATCAATTTTCTTGAAATTTTTCAATTTTCTTTATGGGTAAATAAAATTCCTTCATGTATGTAGACCACATTTTTGTGATCCATTTATCTATTAATGGGCACCTAGGCTGAATTCATTTCATTGCTTCTGTGAATAGAATAGCAACAAAAAATGGACTTACACATATCTCTGTGAAAAGGTAAAGAAAGAGTCCTTTGAGCATTCTTAGTTAGGTTTTACTGCTATTCAGAGACACCATGACCAAGACAACTCTTATAAGGACAGCATTTAGTTGGGGCTGGTTTATAGGTTCAGAGTATATGTATAGTCTATTACCATCTAGGTATGGCATGCAGCATCCAGAAAGGCATGGTACAGGAGGAGCTGAGAGTTATCTTAAGTCAGCTTGCAGGATACTGACTTCCAGGGAGTAAGCATGAGGGTCTTAAAGCCCACACCCACAATGACACACATCCTCCAACAAGGCCACACCTCCTGATAGTGCCACTTTCTTGGCCAAGCATATTCAAACCATCTCAAGTAGTGGTGTAGCAGGTCACTTTAACGAATAGAATCTTTCAGATCAGTTCCGATCAACAAATGCTTTGCAGTGTTTTCTGTTAGGAGCAAGCAAATAAAGTCACGTCCACATTACTGAATATATTTTTAAATATGCTGTTTTAGAGCCAACAGTTACTTTTAATTGTTTATATAATATTTATATGTTTGCCTGCCATTAAAATTGAAGCTATGCTTCTCAACATGAGCCTACACACCTAACGTAATGCTAGATAGATGCGTGTGGAATAGGTTTTTTGTGTTGGTTTGGTTTTGGTTGTTGAAGTGGGTCCTCACCTTGAAGACAAGACTGGCTTCATGCCTAACAGCAATCTTCCTGAATCAGAGTTACGGATTTGAGCTGCCATGCCCATCTTAGCCACATGATATCCTATGTCACTAACAACTAAAATAACGTGCTACAAAACTTAAAACTACTTTGAATTAGTGTAAAGATTCCCCTAGACAAATATCTTCCCCTGCCTGCTCCATGACAGGGATATGCACAACAATGGAACAAGCCAACACGATGCTAGAAGTGACGACGGGAAGACAAAATCCCAGAGGCTCCTCAGCCAACAAGGGATTCTCAGGTCTACAAATTATATTTACGAATTATATTTAAAAGTACACAGCCAGGGCTGCACAGAGAAACCCTGTCTCGAAAAAGCCACAAAAAAGGCGTACTCCAAAAATCATTTCTTAACCAATTCTCCCAGAAGAAATGGATACCCTGACTAGTTGTCTAATTACCAATAACAAAAACCAAACTAAATGAATTGTAGATAAATGTCAGCAGTAATAAAAGAGATGCCTCTAGCTCTCGTTGACAATTTAAATGTTCTAATATAAATCCAGAAAGTCATCCATTAGAAATAGGAGTTTTAAAGTT
Source organism: Apodemus agrarius (assembly GCA_964023405.1). Lineage (NCBI taxonomy): Eukaryota > Metazoa > Chordata > Mammalia > Rodentia > Muridae > Apodemus > Apodemus agrarius. The sequence goes on along the minus strand of OZ030020.1, from coordinate 9,793,683 downwards.
GGATGTACATTCAATTATATGAAACCAAAGAATTTCTAACTAAAAAAAAAAAAAAAAAAAATCACAACCTAGCAAATAAAACTCGTAAGGGCATGCATATATTCTCAAAAACAAAGACTAATGCAGCTTTTAATGTAAGGGACTGTGAAATTTTAATATTTGGTCAAGTAACTTGTTTTTAAATTATTTCAGTGAATTCTGAATCTCTCAAAATGTTGTCACATATTTTTAAATTAATTTTGTTTCAGAAAGAGAAACAACAAATTCCTTCCTTATCATTATCACACCTAAACTTTCTGAACAGAAGTCTCTCAAGTATCTACTCTTTTCTAAAAGTTTGAAATAGTTGGACCTTCAAGAAGGCATCAGGGTGATTGATTGTATTTACACAAATTATTTTTCAAGAACTCTCATTATGATGCAATAGTTTCTTAGTGGAGTTCTACCTTAAATAACATTGTTTTTACCATAGTTTGTTCATCACAAATATTATTTCTCAAGAATTCAGAAATTATGTAATGATATTACTAATTCTCTATTATCTTCAATTTTCTCAATCAAGTGATTGTAATTTTGAAATGGGAAAAGCAAAAGCTTCCTGTATATTAGGTTTTTTTTCTCTTTCACAATTTAACTGAAATAATAGTGGGGCCTGAATGAGTATAAAACTCTGTTATCTTAAAAAACATCTCTGTCCAGTTCCCCCTCACTGTCTTTGCTTTATAATCCATAGGCTTCATGTTTAATTTATAAACAACTCCAATGTTCTCAAGAAAAGGAAAAGAGAACGTGTTCTCTTCGGGAGGGATGACAGGTCTGCTGCCCTCCATGCTGCTACAAATGGCTTTTTTATACAAAATATGGAAAACGCTTCAGGATTACCTTTGTGTAATAAGTCTATCCTTGAAATATGAACTGCAGTGCCTGCCCCACACTGGGTACAGTTCAGTAGATAGGCCATGACAACAAACCAGTAAAATGAAGTCGGACCCCTTCTAAGAGAAGTTTATAAATTCACAGGATATTCCTTCAAAACAATTCCATTATGCTGGAAGACATATAAGGTCAGTAATGTACAACACTCTACAGGTAATTATCAAAAAGAAAAAACTGTCATACACACTTTAAAAATTGGAGTGTTTCCTCTAAATAATACCTCATGTCATGCATCATTTATATTAAAACCAACCATGGATTCTGGAGGACAAATGTTTAAAAATGAGAATGCCGTAGCATTTTCTGAAAGAACAGAGTCTGATTCTGATGTGATATTCTGAACTTGAAATGATGTATTTGGAGAGAGGAATTATTATTTTAATAAGGAAAGTGCTTATTCATAACCACTGTGCTAAAACCAGTATAAAGAGACATTGGAGGAGGGCAGGGGAGGGGATTGGGAAGTTTTCACGCTTAAAAACGATAAATAAAAAAGAAAAAGGAAAGAAGAAAAGAAACTCTTCAGAAAGGAGGCAATTCACACTTCTAAAACTTGGAGTAAGCCCAGAAGGATGGCTTAGCTTGGAAAGAGAAAGTTTGCTGCCAAGACTATGTACCTGAGTCAAATTCCCAAACCTACATGTTGGAAGAAGAAAATCCAACTCTAATCTACACACACACACACACACACACACACACACACACACACAATAGCACACTTGTGGCTGCTGTATATAAATGATTAAAAATTATAAATGATTAAAAATAATGGCATCATGAATTCATAGAAAACATAACTGTGGTATTTTTATGTCTTCAGAATGCTTCAGATTCACTCTCCTATCATCTCTAGTTGAATATAGTAGTGAAAAGAGAAAAAAGTCATTTAGAAAAGTATGAATATATTGAGTAATAAGTATTATTGCACAATGTCTGTAAAATATGCTAAAATAACTGAGATTCTACTGAGTTTGGCTCTGTTAGACAAACTATCTTATTTTCTAATTTCTTAAAACTTAACAGCATTCATCTTTCTGTGAGGAAGTTTCCAATTCCTTTCAGTGACATTCTGGCGATTTTGTCCATAGAGATCAAAAGTCACTCTGCAGTATGCCTCAAGACTAGTAGTTAATGTTTGTATACAGAAACTAGAGCCAACTGGTGGGCCCTTTCCCCAGCCTAGAGCAGGCTAAATAGACCTTAAGAGTTTGCCACAGTTGGACTTAACAGCCCAGGAGGAGTCAATTCCCTAAAGGGGTAGACTGCTGGCTGAGCTTGCTTTACAACTCAATCCAGCTGAAACAAAGGATGGGGTCTGTGGGCTTCCCCTATATAAATGCAGAGCTGACTATTAAACTTTGACCCTTGATCAGAAAGTTTTATCTTGGCTTCATCCTTCTCTCTTTCCCGCCCCCTCCCCCCCCCATCCTTTCTCCTTTCCAGCCTCCCTTCCAGGTATACTCAGTTCTCCATGGCTACTGGACAGCTACAAACTAGCTTCCTCAACCTTAAACTACTTCAGTGATTACAAGTTAATTGATCTCTCCACTGTGAAATCTCAGCTGAAATCCATGGTTCTCTCTAAGGGCACTGTAATGAGAAATCATCTCTCTGAGGAAGTAGACATTTTAAGCCAATTTTCTGGAAGGGGCAAAAGGGAGATTCCAGTGTAAAAATCTCCATCATTTGCAAATGTACAGTTAATTTTCTCAATAATTCTATTCAGATCCAAGGTGTAGGAGTCTCTCATAAGATGTTGGAAAGTGAAGCTTCAAAGATACAAGGGAGAAAAAAAAAAAACTGGCCACATGTCTAAAGGCAGATATTTAGTGTCTACTGTCAGATTTCTTTTGTAAACAAAAATGGGGTTGATGAAGTTTTGTTTTCTGCTAAAAGCTGGGGTGTGAGTGTTATATATTTTTGTTACTTCATGAGCTCTAACAATAGAAGAAAAGCTTCAAACAAAGCAGTAAAGGAAAGGAAACATATGTGGTTATCTTATGAGTACCTCATAGCGTCAGGACTGTACCCAGCCATGACCTTCTTTCTTGGTTTAGCGAAGGTGTCCAGGTATAAGGACTTTCCCATTAAAAAGTAAGACTAAAGGAACGCCATCTTCCATCTGTTTACGCGCACGGTCAAGATCACCCAAATAAAGCTAACTCTGGCTCCTCTCTAGGAACTATACATTTCCTGTTGTAAATGATATATTATTTCTACTCCCCTGCTTGATGAAATAAATACTGTTCACACAAATCACGCTTAGGACTGCTCACATTCCCACGAACAGATTAAAGTCCTATATTTTCCGTTATAAAAAGATTTGAAAGGCTCCAGCCAGCAGCTTCCTCATACAGATGCAGACACCCACAGCCAAACAGTGGATAGAGCTTAGGGGCTCTTAGGGAAGAACAGGAGGAAGGATTACAGACTCTGAAGGGGATGAGAAATCTACAGGAAGACCAAAAGACAGAATCAACTAACCTGGACCCTTGGGGCTCTCAGAATCTGAGCCACCAACCAAAGAACATACACAGGCCAGACCTAGGCCTCCCTGCACATATGAGGCAGATGTGCAGCCTGGTCTTCATGTGGGTCCCAAACAACTGGAACCCGAGCTGTCTCAAAAGCTGTTGCCAGTCTGTAGAATATATTCTTCTAGCTGCACTGCCTTGCCTGGCCTCAGTGGGAGAGGAAAGGCTGAGCCTCAGAGTCTTGATGTGTCAGGGTTGGGAGATACCATGGGGGCCCCACCTACTCAGAGGAGAAGGGCAGGGGAAAGGATTGTGAGAGGAGAAAAGGATTATGGGAGGGGAAAGGATTGTGGGAGGGGAAAGGATTATGGGAGGGGGTGACTGGGAGGGGAATAGTGAGCAGGATGTAAAGTGAATAAGTAATAAAAAGTAATAAAAAGATTTGAGCTTGAGCACTACTGAAATGTTACATTTAATTATATTTACAGAATTTTGAAAAAAAACCTTATAAATCTCAGTTAAGAAGAAACAGTAAAACGGAAGTAGTGAGCGAATAATAATGGAATCGGATGAGCAGCTCCCAAATGAGCCAATGTCTAGAAGGGCTGGAAGTGTAATCTTCCTGACATTTCCAGTATTCTCCTTAAACAGAAATTTTTTTGTTAGCTTCAAGGACAAACCTTTATAATAGTATAAAAATATTTTTCGTTGTAGAATGGGGAGTCTCAGTTAGTCAAGTGCTTGCCTTATCCACCTAAAGTCCCAAGTTCAATCCCTGGAACTCACATTCCATCGCCATGTATATCTTTTGAGAGTAAGTTCTTGGCAAGGAAGCTTCTAGGCTAATTCTACCTCTGCTCCTCCAAGCGCTATGTCCACAGCTGAAATAATATCTTCATTAAGATTCTGAACCCACAATCAAGACCAGCCTGAGAAGACATGCCCATCGGCACAATAGAGGTACATTTATCTTAGGGGTAACAAACAGCCGTATTGTTGGATTTAAGGTACACTACATAGGAGGAAGCCAGCTTGGGGCAATTACCACAGGCAAGAGTGGTTAGGAGTGCTAGAGAAGAACCTGCGACTCTCATTTTCCTAAGTCAATATGCTTGTAACGCTACTCTAAATACTTAACTTATATCCATAGATGAGGATGCTCCTAGCTCTTATTGAGGAATCTTCTTTTGCTGCAGGGTACTCGGAAGATCTTCAATGGTCAAAATGCAGAGAATAAATGTCCATGTGGCTCTTGGGTACATTTGGTACATCCATGCCGTGATGATTAGCCTTAAAGCTCAGGGCATATCATAGAAGTATGAATAGGAAAGCCAAAGAATCAGGAAATCTTCTGGTACGAAGTGACTCCCTGATATTCCGGTAAAGTGGATCCAAGAAATCTCAGCAGTATTGTTGTCTAAATGAGAGCTGAACAGTGACACCACGCAAAAGTGAGCAAGGGAAATTTCATAAGACCCCCACCCCCAGGACACCTAAGGACAGCCAATAGCTACTGAGAGATGGAGAACCAATTTTCTTCAGGGAGGAGCTCTCTGATCTAAAGCCAAGTGTCCAAACCTAAGTACACGCATGTTACATGCAAAACCACTAAATGGATTTAGCAGAACACATGTGTGTTTGTGTGTCTGTGTGTGTTTGTGTAAATATATCTGTGTGGGTATGCCTGTGGGGGGGTGCCTGTGTGTATGGGGAGGTGTACCGTGTGGGTATGCCTGGGTGTGTGTCTATGTGTGTATGTATCTGTGTGCATCTGTGTGTATCTGGTTGTGTGTGCCTGTGTGTGTGTGTCCGTGTATGTTTGTGTATGTGTCTCTGTGTGTGTGTGTGTGTGTGTGTATATGTGTGTGTATATATATATATATATATATGTATATATATATAATGTGGGGGTGTCTGTGTCTCTGTGTGTGTCTGTGTGTGTGTGTCAGTGTGTATGTATCCGTGTGTGTCTGTGTGTGTGGGTCTATGTGGGTCTATCTATGAGTGTGTGTCTGTGCATCTGTGTGTGTCTGTGTGTGTGTGGGGGGCGTGTGTGTCTCTGCATGTGTCTGTGTAACCACTGTAATCATAAAACAAGTGGTCATGAATTGAATTTGAGAGAGGACATGAAAGGAGCTGTGTAGGAGAGGAATAAAAGTGATGCACATGCCATGGACATGCAAAACTTCTCAAAATGTAGAACAATAACCATAGAAAGTGTGGCTGCAGTGACTCCCCTCCCCATGCCAGCCCTGCACAGGTGGAGACAAGCAGAACTCTGTGGAGTCGCCCAGCCAACAGAGACGGCTGGCTGACTTCCCTTTCAATGAAAGGCTCTGTCTCAGGAAATAAAAGTGTGTAACAGCATCCGAGAAGCTGCAGCAGTAGTGTGCTAGCTTCCAAGCACACGCATGAGTACACATATGAACCTATGCAGACGTGCACCCACATGCATCAGTGAGCGCAAGACTGACTAATTTCCAAAATACATTGATGTTTCCTGAGAAAATTCTTTCAGCCTATGAATAACTTGCTTATCTTCTATCTGTTCTATCTGATCTTTAAAACACGATTATACATTCACTCACAAATGTCTCAATTATAGATTTCTAAAGGAAAAGGTTGCCCTCAAGATAATTGAAAACATTTTTTTGTTGTTGAAAGTAAAACTGAATAATCAAAAAATATTGCAATATGTTTCAGATGCCGACTGACAAGGAATGGAAGGCAATATGCTTCTAGTTTAGCAATCACTGAATTGTTTGATGATTGAGTAAATGCTACCAATGAGATATGTGTGAGTTTCATATCTGTTAATAAGTACTGTGAGCAGTCACAATGATTGTCTCCATGAGATTTACCTTTGTGCCTGCATTGCTTCACAAACACACTTTAAATGAAAGTAAAGATTTTCTTATTGTCAGAGCTGGAAAAAAATTAAGATAGGAAAAAAAATAAGGATTCAAGTAAGAATTACATTTCATCTCTCTTAAAAATGAATCGATTATAGGCTGCAATCAGTTTATGTCAACATCTGTAACAGAAACTCTCTACTGTTATTTGCACTGAGTAAGAACACAAGCTGGCCAACTTGCTGCCAATTGAGTATCCCATTGTTGTGTTGAACTCTTTTGTTTTGTTTTGTTTTAACTGACCAAGCCTACAATGATATATTTACTCATTTTAGTGGTTCACTTGGAACTTTTATGCTTACATGTTTATGATAGAGAAGGTTACAAGAGAATCAGCTAATTTTTTATTGGATATTTTCTTTATTTACATTTCAAATGTTTTCCCCTTTCCAGGTCTCCCCTTCGGATACTCCCGGATCCCATCCCCTCTCCCCCTGCCTCTATGAGGGTGCTCCCCCACCCATCCACTCCCACCTTCCTGCCCTGGCATTCCCCTATACTGGGGCATCAAGTACCATCAGGTCCAAGGGCCTCTCTCAGACTGACGGCCAACAAGACTATCCTTTGCCACATATGTGGCCAGTGCCATGGGTCACTCCATTTGTATTCTTTGGTTGGAGGTCCAGTCCCCAGGAGCTCCCCGGGGGCCTGGTCTGTTGACAATTTTGCTCCCTCCATGGGGCTGCAAACCCCCTCACCTCCTTCAGGCCCTTCCCCAACTCCTTCATCAGGGACCCCTGAGCTCAATCCAATGGTTGGCTGCGAGCCTCCAGCTCTGCATTTGTCAGGCTTTGGCAGAGCCTCTCAGTAGACACCCATATCAGGCTTCTATCAGCAAGCACTTCCTGGCATCCACCATAACATCTGGGGTTGGTACCTGTATATGGGATGGATTCCCCAGGTGGGGAAGTCTCTGGATGATGGCCTTTCCCTCAGTCTCTGCTCCACACTTTGTCTCCATATGTCCTCCTGTGAGTATTTTATTCACCCTTCTAAAAAGCACTGAAGAAGAAAGTCTGTTAAAATAACTATTACTTCATTGTCATTAATGTGGTTTATAAATTATTTTTCTGTACATACCAGATGACACTGGTTTTCTTCACAATAAAATATGAAGTGTGCAATAGACTTCCCTGGACATTAGGATAATAGTAATGGGGCTGTTGTATCATCTTAACAGAGTTTCCACACAGTAACACATGAAAGCAGGAAATTATGAAGACTAAAAATAACAATTTGCAATCAGTTGATTCTGAGTCCCAGGTGTAAGGTTACAGTATCATCTGAATCCAGTTCCCGAAGGATTGGAGCCCATTTACAGCAATTAAATGACGCTATCTTTTATCTCATGCAAGGGTCAACCTCTATTTTTGCAGTCAGCAGCAATTATTGGCCCATTATCCCATATTTACCCCTGAGGATTGTTCACCGTCTTAGTTCTCTACCAACACATGGGCTCCCTGTACATCAGCCTTAAAGGAAGAGACATCAAAATGCAAAGGAGAGAAGGCTCAGCGATGGCCATTTGGGAAATAATAGTGTAATTGGCAAGATGGCCTTCCTCAGAGTATGCATAAAAAATACAAAAAAAAGTAATACAACTGTTTTGAAAATGCGCACCAAAAACATATGAGGAGACACAGATTGTCTTGCCATGGTGTCATTTTAGGGAGGTGTGAAGTAAGTCACAAGAGTTCCTTCTGCTTCATCATTTCATAGAAATACATACTATGAAGTATAAAGCACTGCTGGGTGCTGGCAGTGCCCTCACCTCAGCACTAAAAGCAGAACTCAACCTGCCAAGAGATTTGGTGGGGGCAAGATCAGACAAGTAATGATTTCAAGGTGTGGTGTAATTATAATCTTATAAGCAAGACAGGCTACACTACAGTTATTGTCACTTAAATCACTGTGACTAGAGCAGCCAGGGCTCAGATAATAAAAGAAGAAACACCTCTTCAGAATTGCATTCTTCCTGAGGGGGAATCTCAAAGAAACCAACACAGGGGAACTTTATTTCAGTGTGTTCTCTGATCCAGCTCAGAGTGGAACAACATCGCTATGATCCAGACACCTCTTTGATCCAGGCTATTATGAAAAAATATTAACACATTAATCTTAAGAAGGAAGCACAACTATATTTTCCAGTCTTACAGGTGCTTAGTGTTCAAGAACATCATGTACCTTGTCTGATAAAGGCCAAAAGGTTGTTCTATATCTGATAAGCCAAATAACATTAGGTTTCTTGGGAAAGGGGTGAGAACCAATCTCAGCGATCTCAGTATCACAGATTTACAAGTGATTTTACTTGGAAGAGAGGAACCACGTTTCTCATGCACACAATGAAGTAGTAAGAGCATGCTGGATTCATTTGAGACATTCACCGATTCTGCATTTCCTGGAATGTGACTCCAATGGTTAAAAACTCACCAGATGGAAAAGCAATCCTGGGTACAGGACAGAGGACAGTTTCCAGCACAGCAGCAGAAGTGTCAGGAAGGCTAAGAGCACTTTACCCTCCATGTCAGCATTAAGCATGCTTATTTGTTTTAGAAAGAACTATTCTAGCTAAATCAAGATTAGGAGTCAGGAAAGCCTTCAAAACACTTTGTCTTAGTTATGGTTTTACTACTGTGAACAGACACCATGACCAAGGCAAGTCTTATAAAGGACAACATTTAATTGGGGCTGGCTTACAGATTCAGAGGTTCAGTTAAATATCATCAAGGCCAGAGTAGGGCAGCATCCAGGCAGGCATGGTACAGGAGGATCTGATAGTTCTACACCTTCATCTGAAGGCTTCCAGGAGAATACTGGGGTCCAGGCAGCTAGGATGAGGCTCTTAAAGGCCATGCCCACAGTGACACACCTACCCCAACAGGGCCACACCTCCTAATAGTTCCACTCTCTGGGCTGAGCATGTATAAACCATCACACACTTGCTACTAACTAAAGTTTTAAAAGTAAGATGAAGCTGAGGAGATGGCCCAGAACCTGAGCTAGACATCAGATCCTCAGCGTCTGTATAGAAAAGGTAGATGCCACATACATATTTTTCCCAGAACTACAAAGAAACAAGTCATTCCACAGAGTTTACCAGTTAACCAGTCTAGCTGAATCAATAAATTCCAGGGTCAATGGGAGACTTTGTCTCAAAAAATGAAGTGGAGGGCTGGAGAGATGGCTTAGCGGGTAAGATCACCGACTGCTCTTCTGAAGGTCATGAGTTCAAATCCCAGCACCCACATGGTGGCTCACAACCATCTGTAAAGAGATCTGACACACTCACACTCTTCTGGTGTCTGAAGACAGCTACAGTGTACTTACATATAATAAATAAATAAATCTTTAAAAAATAATGAAGTGGAGATGATTGAAGAAAGGCATGTAATGCTGACCTTGGGCTACATGTGTACATGATGTACCTACGTAAAGATGCACGCACATATACAAATATGAACACACATATATTACAGACACATAAATAATGTAAAATATAATCTTTTGTGTCACTGTTGTTTGTGCTAAAATATTTGTCACCATACCAACTTATTTCAGTAATTCTAGACATTTATTTTCAAAAGCAGACAGGCACTCTTTATTGTTTGACCACTGAAATAAATTATTTTAAACAGAATGGAAGGAACAGGACGAGCCAGACATTCATATACTGTGCATAAATCTTTTACTACAAAGATTTGTTGCTCTTGTAGATTCCTCAGATGTGGAGTTCAGCATGCAAAAGACACATGATCTACTTGGGTTAAAACTTATAAGGACTCGATAATGGGAAAATTAAATATGGAGACATTGGAGGACACATAGCACCACGTGGCTAGGAGGTTAGAGATTGACTTTAAAAGATAAGAAGAATAAAGTTTTTTAACAGGAGAGTGAAATGATCAGATCTAGCCATAAAGAAGATTAATGTGACAGTGATGATTATTCTGAATCAGAATAAGCATGATTGGAGTGTGGACGAGCACTTTTCCAGTTGAATTTAATGAGAATCTGTTGCAGGATTTTCCATGTCCAATCATACTAGGGCAATAGAAGTCTGTGATTGGACAGGAAAAAGGAAGCGGAGCTAGGAGTTGGGGATGGGGCAGAGGTCTCAGGAGGAGAAGAAAAAGGAACCAAGATGGCTTCGGATGTGGACCTGTGTGGCATTCACTAGCCACCAAGTTTTTATAAGGTTAGAAATATTGGGATAAAGCTTTGGTTATTATCAATTTGCTCTAAAATTACTGTATTGGCATCTTGTAAATTGTAATATTATTTATACATAAATCTGATTAATTATTGAGCTTTAAGAGTTTTGAGATACTTTGTTACTGGAGTGTGGGTCCACCGATGACGAAGAGGGAACACAGCTGGGATGCTGTGGGAGTTAGCTGGGAGGGAATAGATCAGTGGCGGTGAGAACACACCAAGCAGGGACCCTGCCAAGACATGTTGTTTTGGCCTGGCGGGGCAGGAGAATTGACAGGATCATTTTTAATATTTCCCACAACAAGAATCTAAGTTAGAGATGTGTCTATGGAATTAAAAAGATGGAAAGAGCTGTGAGTAGTTTTTGAGAGTCAGATCCAGCTGCACGAATGACACAGCAATAGAGATGAGGTAGGTGTGCTCACTGAAGTTGCACAATGCCTAATTGCTCAGTGCCCAATTGATAGGTTAGTGGGAAAGGAGGGAGGCATCAGAAATATGAGAAACTAAAATTCCGAAAATATGACAGTCTCAGATAGAACACAACACAAAACAAAAGTGAAGTAGCACTCAGATTTTAAAAGACATGTAGGGATCACCATCCAAAACTGAAGGTTTTAAAATAGCCACGGAGACAAAAAACAAAAAACAAAAACAAAACAAAACAAAACAAAAAAACGTGATGTGATCTATTTCTAAAAAATGTATAGAGAAAGGCAAAGTGAACCAAAGGCTTACTTCTTTTAGGGAAGTAAAAGAAGAAAGAGAAACTGTAATAATTCTTATCCTAGGCTGAGCTCCTGGATGACAAAGACCAAATTGTCTTGACTTTGGAGAGATTTTGAAGGGAAGACTTTTGAAACTTGTTTATTATGGTCTTTAATTGTCTCAATATGTAAGCCAAGGAATTTATAATGCTGTTATGGAGCAATTAACAGGGGTGGGGGTGATTTTGTTCCAGATGTTTCTGCTCCAATGTTTGTGGCAAGACTGGATCCATTACATCATGCTTAGGAAACTGCTAATGATAATGCCCGTCGGGAGGCTGAGTAGAGAAATGGGCAACATGCAGACCCCTGAAGGGTGGTGGAACAATAAAAGCAACAACCGGCTAAACAAGAAGCTAAACAACAGTCTCTACAGCAAGAGACCCAGAAATGATAATCAGCCCTATTCATTGCTGCTGTAGCTTCCAACCCAGGATCAACTAGAGGAAGAACATGCAACAAACCAAATCTCTTGAGAAGTTCACTTTTATCAACCTGCTCCAAATGGATCTTGCCCAAAATCCTTTGATTGTTGCTTGATGAAGATGCTTGTTTACTCTGTTATGTCATTAAGCCTTCCTGTGTCTCTGGCTGCCTTTGGATCACAGCCAAACACCAGGGACACAGAGGTTTGCCGCCTCCTTTAGGCACTTCTGAGTGATTGGTTTATACATTGGTTTGGTTTTAAAATTTCAGATGATATTCATTTATGTCTAAAGTCTTCCTGGAAGTCCAATCAAGAAATGAAGTCTTCAACTTCCTGACAAGTACAGGACTCATAGGACCTTTTGTGACTGTGGCTTGTCAAATGATTGGTAGTGTGCTAAGTTAGAACAGGTCAAAGTCAGATCCCCTCATGTTGAGTATTGTGAGACTTCTGTGTTCATTCCTAGATGGTGTTAGGTCCCATATTAAACCTTCATGAAATCAGGTTGGCTCCTTTTCATATTTCCATTTTGTCTAAACGCACTGTTTTTCCTGAGGAGAATGCTGTTACCTTGCTGTCAAGCTGGCTCCATAGATTAATGTACTTGAGGCTCTGACCTCTCAGCATCCATCTACACAGTCCCATGAGTCACCACGAAAAATGGACGAAATTGTCTCCACTTCAGAATTTGCTTCCTGAGATTGTAGCTCTATCCTAAAGAAGGTTTCAACCCATAGAAAAGCAGAGTGTTGTCTCATGTCGGAGATTGGTTCTAAACTTTGGTTCAATCAGGAATCTGAGTGTCCAAACACTGAAGGCCCTTGTCCCCAGTTGGTTTTTGATCTATCAATAAAGATGCCAATGCCTAATAGCTAGGGAACATGGCAGGACCCTGGGAGTTCTGGAGTTGGACTATAGAGAGGAGCAGGACAATTGCCATGACTTGGGTAGAAGGATGGGACACAGGTGCAACAGGAGATAAAACCAACCAGCTATGTGGGATTCTGGGTAAGTGTCCACTATCTACTTCTTCGATTGGGCCTGGAGTAGCAGGGGAAGGTTTAGGAGTGACCAGCCTTTGAGGTAACCCAGGAATTTAAAAGATAAGCTAATTTTTTGTATTAATTGTGTGTATTTTTCATCATGAACCCAAAAATAGCTCCTGGGAGCTTAAGCACATGAATTCATTGGGATCACAAAGCTGTGAAAATAGCTATTAAGTTTCCAGACAAATGCGCAAAGAACCCAACGGTCACTTTGACTCACCATTGCTACCAGCCATATTGTTATATTTTTGCTTTAGTATAATCATACTCTACGTTGTAAAAGTTTATATTCTTTGTTCTTATGGAGAAAACTTTGTGTTTTATATCAGTTCTTACTGAAATACTGAGTTTTGTGTCTACCACAGAATTTGCTGAAAGTGGCTTGAAATAAGATTATTACAAGAGCAGAATGAAATTATGGCCTTTCTGGTCAATGACTAAGATGGTTTTCATTGTAGAGGTCCTTTACCTCCTTGTCTAGGTTTATTGATAGATATTTGTTTTGAGGCTAGTGAATGGGAGTGCTCCAGGATTATTTGGTTGTTTTTTGTTTGTTTTTGTTTTTGTTGTTTTCAACATGTTATATTGCTATATTGAAAGGTTTCTGGTTTGTAAGTTGATTTTGTATATTGCCACTTTGCTGAAACTGATCTTTCCTAGAAGTTTTCTGGTAGAAAATTGGGGATCTTTTATGTGTACTATATCATCCTCATGAATAAGGATACTTTGAGTTCTTCTCCTCCTGTAAGTATCCTTTTGCTTTCCTTGGCCTGTCTTATTGTTTCTGCTAAAACCTCAAAAATGATACTGAAGAGTAGAGGGGGTAGTAGGCAGTCCTGTATCTTCATGATTTTGTGATGAATCTATTCAGCTTCTCTTTATTTAGGATGGTGCTGGCTGAGGGTTTGACATACGTAGCCATTACTATGTATATTCTTTTCAGTCCCATTCTCTCTAGAACTTTTACAAGTCATGTTGCATGTATCAAAGACCTTTTATAGATATATTGAATCATAATAATTTTGTCTTTAAGCTCATTTATACACTTCACTGTACTTATAAACTTCTATATGTTGAACCATCTTTACCCATGAGACCAAAAGAAAAAACAAACCGCAGAGGTATTGATTTTTTTAATATATTACTCTTTTGAGGTTGCAAATCATTTATTTTTTTGTCTTTTTATTATTATATATATTCTATATTTACAATTCATTTCCCTTTTTCTGGTTCCCCACCCCATAGGTCCCACATGTCCTTTTCCCTCCCCCTGCTCCCGCATCCACCCCCTCCCACTTTACTGTTCTTGTACTCTCCCACAATGATGTTTTGGTCCATTCTAGCACCAGTGTCCACTCCTTTCTTCTTGTGAGACATCACTTGATATGTGATTTGTGTCTTTGGTGTTCCAAGCCTCTAGGCTAATAACCACTTATCAGTGACTGTATACCATGGGTATTCTTTTGAGACTGGGTCACCTCACTTAGTATGACGTTCTCTACCTCCATCCATTTCTCTAAGAATTTCATGAATTCATTGTTTCTAATGGCTGAATAGTACTCCATTGTGTATATATACCACATTTTTTGTGTTCATTCCTCTGTTGAGGGACATCTGGGTTCTTTCCAGCTTCTGGCTATTATATATAAGGCTGCTATGAACATAGTGGAACATGTATCCTTATTGCATGCTGGTGAATCTTCTGGGTATATTCCCAGGAGTGGTATGGCTGGGTCCTCTGGAAGTATCACGCCCAGTTTTCTGAGGAACCGCCATACTGATTTCCAGAGTGGTTGTACCAGCTTGCATTCCCACCAGCAGTGGAGGAGTGTTCCTCTTTCTCCACATCCTCGCCAACACCTAATGTCTTCTGAATTTTTAATCTTAGCCATTCTGACTGGTGTGAGGTGAAATCTCAGGGTTGTTTTAATTTGCATTTCCCTAATGACTAGTGATGTTGAACATTTTTTAAGGTGTTTCTCAGCCATCTGAATTTCTTCAGGTGAAAAATCTCTGTTTAGCTCTGTACCCCATTTTTTGATAGGGTTATTTGGTTTTCTGGGGTCTAACCTCTTGAGTTCTTTGTAGACATTGGAGATTAGCCCTCTGTCGGATGTGGGGTTGGTGAAGATCTTTTCCCAATTTGTTGATTGCCGATTAATCCTTTTGACAGTGTCTTTTGCCTTACAGAAACTTTGTAGTTTTATGAGGTCCCATTTGTCTATTCTTGTTCTTAGAGTATAAGCAATTGGTGTTCTGTTCAGGAATTTTTCCCCTGAGCCGATGTCTTCAAGGGTCTTCCCCAGTTTCTTTTCTATTAGTTTTACTGTGTCTGGTTTTATGTGGAGATCCTTGATCCACTTAGAGTTGAGTTTAGTACAAGGAGATAAGAGTGGATCAATTCTCATTCTTCTGCATGTTGACCTCCAGTTGAGCCAGCACCATCTGTTGAAAAGGCTATCTTTTTTCCACTGGATGTTTTCAGCTCCTTTGTCGAAGATCAATTGGCCATAGATGTGTGGGTTCAATTCCGGGTCTTCGATCCTATTCCACTGATCCGCTTCCCTGTCACTGAACCAATACCATGCAGTTTTTAATACCACTGCTCTGTAATATTGCTTGAGGTCCGGGATATTGATTCCCCCAGAAGTTCTTTTGCTGTTGATGATAGTTTTAGCTATCCTGGGTTTTTTGTTATTCCAGATGAATTTGAGAATTGCTCTTTCTAGCTCTATGAAGAACTGAGTTGGGATTTTGATGGGGACTGCATTGAATCTGTATATTGCTTTGGGCAAGATTGCCATTTTGACTATATTAGTCCTGCCAACCCACGAGCATGGAAGATTTTCCCATTTTCTGATGTCTTCTTCAATTTCCCTCTTCAGAGACCTGAAGTTTTTGTCATATAAATCTTTCACATGTTTGGTTAGCGTCACTCCAAGATACTTTATATCATTTGTGGCTATTGTGAAGGGTGTCATTTCCCTAATTTCTTTCTCGGCCTGCTTATCCTTCGCGTATAGGAAGGCTACTGATTTACTTGAGTTGATTTTATAGCCAGCCACTTTGCTGAAGCTTTTTATCTGTTGCAGGAGTTCTCTGGTGGAGGTTTTTGGGTCACTTAAGTAAACTATCATATTGTCTGCAAATAGTGATAGTTTGACTTCTTCCTTTCTGATTTGTAACCCTTTGACTTCCCTCTGTTGTCGAATTGCTCTAGCTAGTACCTCAAGTACTATATTGAAGAGATATGGTGAGAGGGGACAGCCTTGTCTAGTCCCTGATTTTAGAGCAATTGCTTCAAGTTTTTCTCCGTTTACCTTGATGTTGGCTACTGGTCTGCTGTATATTGCTTTTACTATGTTTAGATATGGGCCTTGAATTCCTGTTCTTTCTAGGACCTTTAGCATGAAAGGATGCTGAATTTTGTCAAATGCTTTTTCAGCATCCAATGAGATGACCATGTAGTTTTTTTCTTTGAGTTTGTTTATGTAGTGGATTACGTTGATGGATTTCCATATATTGAACCATCCCTGCATCCCTGTGATGAAGCCAACTTGGTCATGGTGAATGATCGTTTTGATGTGTTCTTGGATTCGGTTGGCAAGTATTTTGTTTAGTATTTTTGCATCGATATTCATAAGAGAAATTGGCCTGTAGTTCTCTTTCTTAGTTGGATCTTTGTGTGGTTTTGGTATCAGGGTAATTGTGGCTTCATAGAATGAGTTGGGTAGTGTTCCTTCTGTTTCTATTTTTGTGGAATAATTTGAAGAGTATCGGTATCAGGACTTCTTTGAAGGTCTGATAGAATTCTGCACTAAAACCGTCTGGTCCTGTGCTCTTTTTGGTTGGAAGACTGTCTATGACCCCTTCTATTTCTTTCGGGGTTATGGGTCTGTTTAGACGATCTATTTGATCCTGGTTTAATTTTGGTATTTGGTAACTGTCGAGGAAATTGTCCATTTCCTCCAGATTCTCCAGTTGTGTTGAGTATAGGTTTTTGTAGTAGGATCTGATGATTTTTTGAATTTCCTCAGTTTCTGTTGTTATATCTCCCTTTTCATTTCTAATTTTGTTAATTTGAATACTGTCTCTATGCCCTTTAGTAAGTCTGGCTAGGGGTTTATCTATCTTGTTGATCTTCTCAAAGAACCAGCTCCTGGTTTTGTTGATTCTTTGTATGGTTCTTTTTGTTTCAACTTGATTGATTTCAGCCCTGAGTTTGATGATTTCCTGTCTTCTACTCCTCCTAGGTGAAATTGCTTCTTTTTGTTCCAGAGCTTTCAAGTGCGCCATTAAGTTGCTAGTATATGCTCTCTCCTGTTTCTTTTTGGAGACACTCAGGGCTATGAGTTTTCCTCTAAGCACTGCTTTCATTGTGTCCCATAGATTTGGGTATGTTATGCCTTCATTTTCATTAAGTTCTAAGAATTCTTTGATTTCTTTCTTTATTTCTTCCTGGACTAAGGTATCATTGAGTAGAATATTGTTCAGCCTCCAAGCATATGGGGATTT
The DNA here is from genome assembly GCA_964023405.1 of Apodemus agrarius. Taxonomy (NCBI): domain Eukaryota; kingdom Metazoa; phylum Chordata; class Mammalia; order Rodentia; family Muridae; genus Apodemus; species Apodemus agrarius. The sequence continues at coordinate 9,776,394 of OZ030020.1, read as the reverse complement.
TCTGTTGTTTTTGTTGCTATTGAAGAACACTCTTACTCCATGGTGATCTGATAAGAGGCATGGGATTAGTTCGATCTTTTTATATTTGTTATGATCTGTCTTGTGTCTAATTATATGGTCGATTTTGGAGACGGTACCATGAGGGGCTGAGAAAAAGTTATAGTCTTTTGCTTTAGGGTGAAATGTTCTATATATATATCTGTTAAATCCAATTGCTCCAAAGTTTCAATGAGTTTCTCCGTGTCTCTGTTTAGTTTCTGTTTTCCTGGTCGGTCCACTGTAGATAGTGGAGTATTGAGGTCCCCCACAATCATTGTGTTAGGTGCAATGTGTGCTTTGAGCTTTAGTAAGGTTTCTTTTACAAATGAGGGTGCCCTTACATTTAGAGCGTAGATGTTTAGAATTGTGAGTTCTTCTTGGTGGATTCTTCCTTTGACTAGCAGGAAGTGACCTTCTGTGTCTCTTTTGATGACTTTGGGTTGAAAGTCAATTTTATCTGATATTAAAATGGCTACTCCAGCTTGCTTCCTGTGACCATTTGCTTGTAAAATTGTCTACCATCGTTTTACTCTAAGGTAGTGTTTGTCTTTGACTCTGAGGTGTGTTTCCTGTAAGCAGCAAAATGTAGGGTCCTGTTTCCGTATCCAGTCTGTTAGTCTATGTCTTTTTATTGGGGAGTTGAGTCCATTGATGTTAAGAGATATTAAGGAATAGAGATTATTACTTCCTGACATTTTTGATGTTGTTTTTGTTTTTGAGTAGTTATCTTCCTTTGAGTTTGATGGAAGAAGTTTACTGTCTTGCTTTTTCTTGGGTGCCATTCCCTTCCTTGTGTTGGAGTTTTCCTCCTATTATCCTTTGTAGAGCTGGGTTAGTGGAAAGATATTGTATAAATTTGGTCCTGTCATGGAATATTTTGATTTCTCCATCTATGTTGATTGAGAGTTTTGCTGGGTATAGTAGTCTTGGCTGACATTTGTTTTCTCTTAGGATCTGCATGAGGTCTGCCCAGGATCTTCTAGCTTTCATGGTTTCTGGAGAGAAGTCTGGTGTGATTCTGATAGGTCTTCCTTTATATGTTACTTGGCCCTTTTCTCTTACTACCTTTAATATTCTTTCTTTGTTTAGTACATTTGGGGTTTTGATTATTATGTGACAGGAGGTGTTTCTGTTCTGGTCCAGTCTGTTTGGAGTTCTGTAGGCTTCTTGTATATTCATGGGCATCTCTCTCTTTAAGTTAGGAAAGTTTCTTCCATAATTTTGTTAAAGATATTTGCTGGCCCTTTAAGTTGTAGATCTTCACTCTCATCTATCCCTATAATCCTTAGGTTTGGTCTTCTCATTGTGTCCTGGATTTCCTGGATGTTTTGGGTTACAAGGCTTTTGGATTTTGCGTTTTCTTTGACTGTGGAGTCAATGGTTACTATGTTATCTTCAGCATCAGAGATTCTTATTTCTATCTCTTGTATTCTGTTGTTTATGTTTGCATCTACGACCCCTGATTTCTTCCCAAGGTTTTCTATCTCCAAGGTTGCCTCCTTTTGTGATTTCTTAGTTGTTTCTATCTCTGTGTTCAGATCTTGGATGGTTTTGCTCAGTTCCATCATTTGTTTGTTTGTGTTTTCATGTAATTCTTTCATATATTTTTGTGCTCCCTCTTTTATGACTTCTGCCTGTTGTTTCAAGTTCTCCTGCATTTCTTTAACTGATTTTCTCATTTCCTCTTTATTGGTTTCTGTCTGATGGCCCATATTCTCCTGGAGTTCTTTAAGTGTTTTTTGTGTTTGGATTGTAAGAGCTTCTACCCTATTGATGTTCCCCTGCATTTCTTTAAGAGATTTGTTTATGTCTTTTTTGTGTTCCTCTAGGAGCATCATGACCTGTGCTTTTATATCTAACTCTTGTTTTTCTGGTGTGCTGGGGTATCCTGGACTTGCTGTGGTTGGCGAATTGGGTTCAGATGGTGCCATATTGCCTTGATTTCTGTTAATAACGTTCCTACGTTTGCCTTTTGCCATCTCTTTATCTCTGGCGTTAGTTGGTCTTATTGTAGATGGCGCCCTGCTGAAAGCACAGCAAGCCTGTCCCCAGGAGACATATCCCTTCTGGCAGTTTGTCTGTGCTGGGCTATGCTCGCTCTGAGTCCAGGCCCCTGACTCCAGCTGCTAGAGTTCTGAGTTGTGCCCAGAGGCGGCAAGGTGGCCCCTCGCTGCTAGTCAGCTCAGAGAGCCGGTCCCGGCCGTGGTAGTCTGCACCCGCAGCTGAGCTTTCTGTGCCCGGATCTCCTGCAGAGCTAAGCTAAGCTATAACTCTGGCCACACACCTGATTCCAGCCGCTCACTGCGTCCAGTGTGCCCGCTGTTTGCGCGCCGTGGTCTGGGGAAAGATGGCTGCCCCTGCTGAAGGCCGCAAATCATTTATTGAGACCTTTTTTCCTTCTATTTTCCTCAAGGATACTGACCTCTGGGTCTCTTTTGTTCTTGATGTGTCTCTGCCTGGCTTTCATAGAGCAATGCTAGTGCTGTAGAAGTCTGGGGGCATTCTTCTTTCTTTCCTTGTTTTATCTTAATTTTTCAAATAATTTGAAAAGAATTGTTTTGAGTTCTTTTATTAAGGTATGGTAGAATCATACAGTGACTGCATATGGATCTGAGTTTGTTGTTGTTAGAGGAAGGGTTTTATTAGTTTCAACCTTAATATTTGTTGTGAGTATGTTTATTTTGATGAGAGGTGAATGTCAGAAAGAGGTAAATTGAGCTTCAACCCAAATGATTATCTATAGATAAGGAAACTTGTAGATAGTGTAACAGAAAGATGCACCAATTTTTTTAAGATTTCAGCTTATAGGGGCAAATTCAAGACAAGGAAAAGAACCTCTATATAGATTTAAAGAAAAATTAAACTCTTCCAAAGAAGAAAAATTATTTTAATATCCTGTCTTTTTCTTGAATAATCAAGATAAACTATAAATATAAAAGGTCAATATTATCAATTTGCTATTTATGCTAGTTCTGCTATTTCTATACTAATCTTTGTCTTTTCTGCAGAATAAATATTCCCATAGTTAGGAAGAATTTCAAATAATCCATAGATCTTTCCGAGCCCAAGGCCTTAACTCCAACATTAGGCATTTGTTCTTGATGAAAGTACATTCCTTCAAACTCTCTAATCACTGCCTTGCAAATCTGATAGTAAGAAAGATATTTTAGAAAAGAAATGACCAAGGAATATCCTTCAGAACAACAAGAACTTGTTCCTTTACTCCCCTACCCCATCCCCAACTACACGTATACATGGCTCAGGTACAGTCATGGGAAAGAGAATATAAGCACTGTAAGATCCAGAGGCTAAGGAAGCTAGCAGCCAAACACAGTGTTCTGGACATCACCAAACAACTACACTCATAAAGCCACAGCAGCTGTAGGTGCCTACACACAACAGCCTCTGGATCAAGACAGTCAACATTTCAGCAAGAAGAAAGGCAAGACCAGGCCAACCCCTAACAAGGAGCTAGCTGTTGACAGATAAAGATTTCTAGGGGAAGGTAAATCAATTTTCTTTAAAGCAATGGCACTTTGTAGGTTGACCACACTCCAGCAAAGAGCCTCACAATCATAAGTACATTTGCTTTGTGCTTGAACTTAGTAGGTGTTTTTAATGTGTCTGGGAAGAGTAGTTTTAGAGTTGAAACCATCAAAATATTTTGTATGAAATTCTCAAAGGATTGATAAAAATATTACGCTATAACTTAAAGCATCATGATGTACTTAAAAGGTCCGAGGCTCTTACCATCTCCAATGTTCTGAACGGGGCAAAAGAATGAATGACATCCACACTGAATATGGGCAAACCCTTGAGCTCCCTCCTTCATAGGAAGCCATACTATGTGTCATAGCAATATGACCCATTCCAACGCCATGCTGCTATGTGGTCAATGCTGGCTAGTCATGTTATCCTCCTCACTGGTCTCAATATGAATGCATAATTAGAAGACATAGAGCCTTAGAGGTTTCCTCTCAAATTTCATATGCTTCCCTGTATCATGCAGACAGGAAACATGAAGTGACTTTAACATATTCAAATATGTAGTCTGGCTTATACAGGGCTTCAGTTCAACTTCATGTAACAAGCACATCCATCCTTTTGCCTAATTCTCCAAGCACTCCTGTATGCTAATAGTTTCCTTGTGTATTGTACTGACCTGATTGACTCATATCATATAATGTAGAGTGTAGAATCTTGAGGTTTCTCTATACACAGACACCAGTTTCACAGAGTTAATATTGAAGAATCCATCTCAACTGTGAAGAGCAAAACATAACATTCCTTGATTTTTAAAGCACTTCTATCTCAGAGATATACAACTCACTTGAATAACCGTCAGAGAAGACTTGGCAATGATGAGAGTCTTACCAGTAGGATAGATAGAAGAAACATCACCAACATGGACAGACATTCCTGATGATATACTTTTGCTGTATATTAGTCTTAGTTTATTGGCAAAATTCATAATGAAAAACCTATTGCTTTCAATATGTTGCTGGCTAGTTATAATACCATCTAAAAGATGATGAATACTTTATGATATACTCATATCAATAAAATGGCAAGTAGCAGTGGGGTATATGTTGCCTGTTGGGGAAAAAAGGTCATGTTCTGTAGAGTGGGTCCCTGTGGCCTGTGATTTATGCTTTCTCAGCATGAACATCAGAGATACTATTTTTAAAGCATCTTCTATAGGATTATTGTCTTAGTTTTAGCCTCAGTAGTCAAGATGCTGGTCCACAGCGTTCTGTTTAGAACCTGAAAATGATGTCTACACTGTTCCTCTCTCCAGATGATCATGTGATGAGATGACCATGCGATGGGTTGAGAGTCTTTTACCACAAATTGAATAAGGACACAGATAATTCTAAATCATGAAAATGGTGATTAGAATTTGAATGTAAAAAGGCATTTAAAGATAGTAGTAGACACTAAATAGATCATCATATATCAACACTGGTATTTTCAAAGCTTCTTCAGTTTTAAAAGCCTACTCACACACTGTGAGACAATCACAGTAGAACATTCAGATTGCGTACAGTAACTCTTCATTGCTCTTTTTACTCTTGCTTATAACTTAGGACAAGTCACTTCAAGCTAGATCACGTCTAACGTTGCCAGGTCAGCACCCTCGAACAGCGCATACCTGAAGCTACCCACTCTTTTTTTCCATTATTAAGCATTTCCCCTCTTCTTGGCTCATATGCCTGCCAAATACAGAGTACATACCCTGGAGCGGGGATTATGGTACATATCTTTAGACAACCCTTATTCTTTCAGAATGTAACCCTGCTTAGAGATGAGGTCTTTGAATTGATAATTGAGTTAACAAGAACCCATTAGTTTCTTGTGAGACTCTTCTAACACGACAAGTGTCCTTATAAGGAAAGGAAAATCCTCAAAAAAAAAAAAAAAGATTACAAACAAAAGAAAATCCAGATGAGGACACAGCTAGAAGATGGGTATCTTCAAGCCAATTAGATGCTGGGGGCGGGGGGGGGGGCAGGGAAGCAGACCTACTGGTTTTATTTTGAACTCCTCCAGCTTCTGTAGCTGTAAATGTCTGCATAAGGCACCTGGACAGTCCTACTTTGTTACATCAGCTACTTTGTTACAACACCAGAAAACTACAGTTACATGTTCAGGGTTGCATGGCATTATCTTGGGCGACATTTATTTGTGAAGATTCATTCTAATCCTAGTAACCTCTTGTGAGACAGATGTTCTCTGTTACTCAGACTCTCCATACCACTCCCAGAATATCTTACAGTAACAATTTCAAGCAAAAAGAATCAGTTTTGGCCCACACTTTCACAGGTAGCATCCACCATTAATGGGACAGAGGCTCTGGAGTGGAGCAGTTAACACTACAACAGCCGATGCCCCTCACTGGGCTAGCTCCTTGCTTCCTACTCTCTCTAGGCTGGGAGCCCCTGAGATGAAACTGGCCACGTGCAGGATGGGAGTCACCCCAAAGTTAACCCTTTCTGCAGCTATTCTCACAAAAACTTCCAGAGGTGTGTCCTACCAATCGCCGATATGATTTTAAATCATATCCTATGACAATTAATCACCATGAATCACAATTAATGTAATGAATTAAAAGAACTAAGTTCTTACAAGTTCTTATAAGTTACTTTCCTTATTCTGTGACGCAAATATGGTGAATAACAATTTGCACCTGGATTGTCTGTCCTGTGATCCTAATGTAACAGCACTGGAAATCTAAAGAAAGGTGTCCCCTCTTTTTCAATGTTATAGCCAACTGTAAGCACCTCTCATTTTGCTTCAATGAGTAACAATGTTGTTATTTGATTTGCTGATCCGGTTGGATTTATTTCTATGCTATCTCAATGCATTTGTGTTCAATTCAGTTTACCCCCCATAGATACTAAAAGGCTCTTAAAATTAGAACATGCCTATCTCCCCGTAAAATAATCCAGTTTCATTCATTTAAATTTGAAAGAATTGTTTATAAAATTTCATTTTGTATACTACATGTGAATGGACTTGTACATTTTCTTCTTGTTGCTGTAGATTTGAGACAAGAGTCTCCCTGTGCAGACACAGCTGGCTTATAACTCACTATGTAGATGGACTGGGCTGGCTTTGAACTCAGAGATCTACCTGCCTTTGCCTCTGGAGTGATGAGATTGAAGGTATGTGCTGCCACATCACCTGAATGTCAGGTTTTGTTATGCAGAAAAACTATACTTATTTCATGGGTGACTTTTAGCATTGTTTTGATGGAGTCTTTATACTGCATATAGATTTATGTGATCTAAAACCAGAATTAGGTTTACTTTTTAATTCCATGCCTTTTATTTCCCTCAAACAAGCTTGCTAGTTAGAACTTCCCCTGCTGACTACAAGCTAGGGCAAGCATCTGTTTTATTCATGATTTTATAGGAAAACTTACAAGTTTCCACCATTAAGTATGGATTAGCTGCAGGTTTTATGGACAGGCTCTATTGTGTTGAGATCAATCCTTATGGATCCATTTTGTGATATATTTTTATTTAAAAAAGAATACTGAGTTCTAAAACCTACTTCTATTCAAATACATTAATTGAGTTTACTTCTATCATGTGGTATGTCATATGAACTGATTTCCATATAATAGAAATTATCTTTTCATCTCAGCAGTTAAATCCCACTGGATTGTGGGGTATGTTCTTTTGAGCTTGCTGATGAATTTCATTTCCTGGTATTTTGTTGAGGGTTTATTGTACATAAGCTTATCAAGTTTATATTTTATGGTGGAAATTCTTGTTCTTTTCCTTCACTCAGAAAAGATAACTTTACCAGGCATGTCTCGTTTACTTTTGTTTTGTATCTTTATTGCTTTGGATATGCCATTGTGATTTCTTGCCTTTATCAGCATGTATTTGTTCATTTTTTATGTAGGCTTGTGTGTGCCGGGGAATGGGAGCGGAGGTCAGAAGACAACGTCCAGGAGTCAGTTCTTTGTCTTTGTCATAACGTTTTCGGAATAACTTCAGTTTGTCAAGCATGATGACAGCCTTTCCATGCCGGGCCATCTCTCTGGCCCATCCATGTTCTTATCAAAAAGCACACATTTAGAAGCTGGTATTGGAATTCGTTTCCCTAATCCGTGGGGGTGGTGTTTTTCTCTGATAACTTTCTCATTTTTCCCTTTGTTTTTAATTTTTAAGCAGTTGATGACAGTATTATTATTTCATGATGCATATTTGTTTGAGTTTTCACTTTGGGGACTTCATGAGTTAAAATGTTCACTTTTCTCTCCAATTTTGACAAGTCTGCTGCTTTTGTAGACTCTCTGCCTTTATTTTTTATTATTTACTTTTTGCTTTTACCAAGACTAGTATCGTGTGTGCATAGACCACGTATCCCCTAAGTTCCCTGACTCTGTTCCTCAGCATCTTCCTACTATATCAAGATGTCATCAAAGCACCTGTCCTACTTCCTGAATTGTCTTCTTGATGAAGTCTGCTACCAAAGCTACTTATGAATTTTTGGTTCAATTATTATACTCTTTAGCCCCCAGATTTCTGTTTGATTCTTTTCTAGCAGTTCTGTCTCATTGCGTTAATATTCTGATTTTATTTTCCTCGTGGTCTCTTGGTTTTTGTTTCTCTCTGCCTCTTCTTGCAGCTTACTAAGTAAGACGTGAGGTGACTGGTCTGACGCTTTGTTAGGCAGCTGGAGTCCTGCCGTTCTTGAGAACCATCTACCTTTTGCTGAGCATTTATATTTCATTGCTTTGATGTTGTCACTGTTTCCAACCTATTTATGTCCCTAGTATACTTGCGGCCTTATCATTTTAAAAAACATCTAACTTTACTTTGTTTTGCACTCATTTCTTCCATTTATTCATGTATTCATTCATTCATTCATTCATTCACTTTAGATCCCCATTGCGTCCCCCTTCACCGTGCCCCCTCACATTCCCTCCCTCCATCTCTCTCCTTCTCCTCTGAGAGGGTAGGAGTCTCACCTTGGGTACCCCCCAACCCCGGCACACCCCGTCTCTGAAGAGTTAGACCCTTCCTCTCCCACTGAGGCCAGACAAAGCAAGTTAGGGGAACTGATTCCACAGAGAGGCAACAGCTTTAGGGACAGCCAGCCATTTTTAACAGAAAGAGACTGGCAGTCTTCATAAAGAGTCTGAGGTGCTGTCTCATCCTTTCTAAGGTGCCCTCTTGGATTTGGATCTGCAAATTTCCACACAGAAATCTTCCTGGTGGGTGGCATTTGGGGGTCTACTTTTAGAAGCCTATAAACTATTCATATCGTGTACAGGAAATAACTTCTCTCTCCCTTTGTTTGAAGCTGATGACATCAAACTACACCAGTCCCTTGGGTGCTCCATGTTAAACAAGACAGAGACAACCCCTTTGGGAAGTGTCTGCAAAGACCAAGGATGCAGGAGCACTTCCTGCTCTTCTCCCTCGCTCTCTCTAGGAGGTGAAGCCTTCATCATTGCACACATCTGCATCATCATCATCATCATCAGCAGCAGCAGCAGCAGCAGCAGAAGCAGAAGCAGGTTTCCCTGCTCCACCCTCTTTTTTCTTAACTACCCCAGGCATCTAAATTGTGCCAGCTCTGTCAGAGAGAGACTCAAGTACATTGAAAAAGAATCCGGCCATCCAGGCAGTAAAATGAAAGATCTATTCAAGGTACATGGCATTTCCTTTTCCTTTGAGATAATACTCCTGGGTCCAGGCCATTTCTGTCACCGCTGAGTTCTGCTGGCTTAAGGGAAGACTTGATACTTATGAAGTAAGATCCATTACTACACACACGCTTGCAGCTGCTCATAGCTACTCAGAGTGAATGTTATGAAACGAAGAGAGGGTGAAGCCTTAGGAGTTTAGAATACAAACTTTATTGTACTTATTATACATTGTATTTGTTATAAATTATAATAAATACAAATGTTATGAAATATAAAGCAACAGAGGGGAGGTATCCTTGGCGGGCCTAGGTCTTGCCAGGCCATTCCTTGAGAAGTTATACATATAACAGATCTGGCATAAAAGAGGTTTACTGGGGGAGGGAAGAGGAGTCCGGATCTGCAGAAGGGAGAGGGTCAGACCAGTGGACATGTAGACAGAGAGACAGACTGGAAGCAGAGTTACACTGGTAGAGAGAGGGGGAAAACAGAGAGAGAGAGAAGGAGTGCATGTCGAGAACAGGAGGAGGGGGATAAACGGGGAGAGAGAAGGGGTGCACCTTGAGAAGAGGGGGAAGGAGCACAGATAACAGAACAAGAGAGCTGGGGTGGCTGGCTGGCGGATTCTGTTCTTTTATCTCCTGACTCACCTGGTGGCTGCAGCAGGTGATGAAGTAAGCGATTTCTAAGTCTCAGGGAGCAGGTGAGAGGAACTTCCTGGACACTAGCACTATGTCTATTACATTTATTATATTATATATACTTTGCCATACTTTTGAACGTTGCATAAAGTTTGGAAGTTTATGATAGGTTTATAGGCGACAGCTTAAGAGGAAGGGAGCAGGAAGAGGTCCTGTGTGCCATCCTAGAGGTGGGGTGCCCTGAAGGATGCCTACCTGGTTCCTAGTGCCATCCTAGAGGTGGGGTGTCCTGAAGAACACCTACCTGGTTCCTTGTGCCATTCTAGAGGTGGGGTACTCTAAAGAATACCTACCTGGTTTCTGTGTGCCATTCTAGAGGTGGGGTACCCTAAAGAATACCTACCTGGTTCCTGTGTGCCATCCTAGAGGTGGGGTACCCTGAAGAATACTTACCTGGTTTTTGTGTGCCATCCTAGAGATGGGGTACCCTAAAGAATACCTACCTGGTTCCTGTATACCATCCTAGAGATGGGGTATCACAAAGAATATCTAACTGGTTCTAGTAAGCATTTCTGGGTTGGGGGGGGGAGTTGAACCAGTCAGGTCATGTGCTGATCACTCCAAGTGGTTGACCAATAAGGTGTCCCAGCGCCTCTTCCTCACAGTCATGCCTCATACAGAGCATCGAGGCAGTGGTTCTCATTTATACTGTGAGAAGAAAGGTCACATACACCAGATGAAGAAACACAGCTCCTGCCTCATGTTTCTGGTCCTGGGCTATGTCCAGGTTTGAGCCAAGGACAAGCTATGTCCTTGACCCCACACTGCCTGGTCGGTTTCTATGTCCTGTAATCACCACTTCTGTGAAAGGACAAGGTTCAAGGCTTTGAGAAGCAGTATTTTCCTGATGTCATCTTCACTTCTGGTCTAACCTTTGCTTCTCTACGAAAATCTTCGCTGCATTCATCAACCACTGTAACTCTGTGTCTGCATGAGAGCCCCAGTTCATGGTTACCTAGTTTTCTTACATAACTTAAAATAAATGTGGGGTGTGTGTGTGTGTGTGTGTGTGTGTGTGTGTACATGTGAAGGCACATGAACAGAGATCAGAGGACAACCTGCAAGAGGAGATTCTCTCCAGCATGTAGGTTCTGAGGGACAAGCTTAGAGTTTTAGACTTGGCAGCAACCATCGTCATTTACTGAGACATGGTGCTGGCCTCAGTTCTATATCATCTTAATGCAATTCACATGTTTTCTAATGGAACTGTATTTGTTCATTCAATTTATTCTGTTGATGGTTTCCTCTTTCCCAGCTCCTCCCAGATTTTCCTCACCTCCCCACATACCCAAATCCATACTTTTCCTTTTCACTTCTCATTAGAAAACAGACATGTAAAATAATAATCATAGTTGTGCAAGTAAAACCAACCAGGATAAGAAGAACAAGGAGAAAAAAGGAGCCAAAGAAAAGACACAAGAAACACATGTAGATGCAGAGGCACACATGCATTCACACACATGAGGATCTCATAAAAACATAAACTTGGTAACCATAATATTTATGGTAACATTTGCCTGTAAGGTTAAAAGAAAAAGCCAAGACAAAGCATTTATATATAAATAATACATTTATATAATATACATATATATATAAATCGATGATATATATTGATAGACACAGATTGCGAAGATAGACATTTCTTTTATATATGAGCTGTTACTGTCGTTGTCGTTGTCCTGACAACCAACAAGAAACCTATATTAATCTACTCGATCTGCCATAATAAACCGCTGTTGGCTGTTGATTTAAACAACAGAAATTTATTTTCTCAGAGTTTTACATGTCAAGCCAAGATCAGCATCCAGTCGGGTCAGTTTGGGTTACCTGTAGCAAGGTCTTCACACGCCTTTCCTTTGTGTGTCCTAGAGGGATGGAGACAGAAGCAGAGAAATGTTTGTACCACATCATTCTCTTTTATATCAAGAAGTCAGCCCCATTAGGTTAGACTTTACTCCCAAGATCTCCATTTCCCGCAATAACCTAAAGTATCTTCCAAACACTAGCACACTGGTGCGTGTGAATCTTCAAAGTATGTGAATGTAGGTGAGAGGAGAGGGGAGGAGAAGGGAAGGGAGGGGAGGGGAGGGGAAGGAAGGAGAGCCTGGTTCAGTTGGGTTTTTCAGGATTGTGAGTGTGGATGGCCCAAAAGAAGCACACTGGGTGGGAGTTTTGTCAAAGCAGGAACTCGGTCATATTAAATCAGCCTCTCTTGCTTATATAGGGTTGAGGGAGGAGGTGGGGATTTTTGGTGGGGTGAGATGACATAGGAGGTAGGGAAATGTGGCGTAGGGTATGGGCTGACTGACAGGTCCAGTGAAATTATTCTACATTACAGGCAGCTAGGCAAAGGCGTCTTAAGCAGGTCTTGCTGAGTCACTCTAGTACAGAAGTGAGCAAGGCTCGGGTCTTTCCATTAGGCCATAGGTTTTTGGCCGAGTTAGGCCCAACATGTGAAGGTACCTATTTTAATAAATTTTTTAAACTGTATTTGTTTTAGAATTATGTATTTATGATATATTATATATATGAGTATATCATATATATGAGTGTATACACACACACACACACACACACACACACACACACTGAGTGAGTACACTCAGTAGCTGTCTTCAGTACAACAGATTGCACTACAGATGGTTGTGAGCTACCATATGGTTGCTGAGAATTGAACTCAGGAACTCTAGAAAAGCAGTCACTTTTTTGACCACTGAGCCATCTTTCCAGTCCAAGGATACATAATTTTAGCATGTAACAAATACAGAAAACTTTTGCACGATTATACATTATCTCAAGTGACAATATTTCCACTTTGTTTTTTTGCATACTATCAGGGCTACATACAGTGGTCATTATGTCATTGTAACATGAACTGTGTACATGGTTAATGACATAGGGACACATGTTGATGTATTATTAATAGTCATAAATGATTGTCAGTATTTCCTAATATCCTATTCAAATTCTTAAAAATTAAATTTGTAATTTACTAAATCACAATGATAAGATTGAAAGGTAATCTCATTTTGCAGTTTTCGTGTAAAATATTAGTTGTTACTCAACAGAGAAATTAAGGATGAATACTAAAAGGAAAGAAAAATGTAATTTTTGCAAGAATATGGATTGAATATTGTCAGAAATTTCTAATGGTTACCCTGATTATTCTGATGTATGTAACTGTTTTCTCATGTGCTGTATATTTTCAGAAGATAAACTTATTTTATTCCTTTACAGTTTGGGAAATAGTATTTTTTGTGTCATTTGTAAAATATTATAATTACAAACATGAAGCTGCCACTAATATTCAGAAATATATATACTCAGAAATATATATATTCAGAAATATATATTCAGAAATATACTCAGAAATATATATACTCAGAAATATATATACTTAGAAATATATATATACTCAGAAATATATATACTCAAAAATATATATGTACTCAGAAATATATATATTCAGAAATATATACATATATATGTGTAAACTCAGAAAAAAATATGCTTCCATCTTTTTAGCAAATGTAGGCTGGGGGCAACAGCTTCCTGTGATATCATGAATTTTAAGTATGTGTCTGTATCAAACTTAAGTTGGGAAACTTACAATGCTATCAGCAATCCATTATCATTTTCATAGTAACGTGCTATTATCACCACACTCAAAGTAAACTACATAATCCTTTTGACTGAGGGCAAGGAATGATATTGGACTAGCTCCCTGAATTGTTCAGTAGTAGATCTATCAAATAACTGGACTACACTGATAGCAGTGCTGTGGTTGTATTGTATTTGCATCTCCCTAGGAGTAGGTAGTTAAAAATAAGTTATGATTAATGCGTGGCTTGGGGGCTGAAGTCCCCCCTAACTCTTCAACCTTGGACAAATAATTTAACTCCTTTGTGCTTCAGATGCAAACTAAAGAAGATCACATAAGTGATTTATAACATCCTTTTAGATGAAACGATCTAGGATAATCTTACGAAATTAAAAACTAATTTCCTTCAGGCAACAAACATTTTAATCAGACTCATATAAAAAGTCTTCTCCTTAATGGCATCCCCAGACAAAATAGGATTTTAAATTTGAAGTCTCTCCCCTTTCAAAAATAATAAATATACATTATCATCAAATATGCATGTATTGAATCTATTAAAATAACAGATTAAAATTTAAAAGGTAATCATTGACCAGAAATCCACCTTCCACCTCTACACCTTGCTTCTTTCTGTGAACAGGATAGGGCTCCTCAGGGCTCCTGATGGGTCCTCGCAGCCCCTCTGTTGACTTGAAATGCAATACATTTGCCATCTCAGGTATTCTCTGATAGCCTAGGCACATGCAATTTTGCTTGACTAAGTGGGAAAGAGAAAGAAGAGAGTTTCTTAATACTTGCCTTGTGGACGCCCTACAAACATCCTATAAGAAATGTATACAGCACATTCATTCAAATAAGCTTCAGCATTTGTGCAGATGGCGTGTGTACAAATTCCTTTGTGCCTGCAGCTTAGGGCGTGTTTTCACAATGACCACACCAGGTGACTTTGCTAGTCCACACCTTTTCTTAGCAGGGAAACTTTAATCTGCTCACAGAGAGGCCCATCTGTGTTTCTCTCCCAACACTGCCTGAGATTCTCTTTCTATGGAGGACAGAAGATTCTGTCTTCAGCTTCAACTTTGGGATCTCAAAGAACCCTAGGCAACTACACTGTGTAAATACTAAATAGAAAATTCTATAGGAAAACAATTCATATATTTTAAATAACACTAAGTATAGTGTTTCATTGCTAATTATTAATTAGTATTTGTCTTACCATGCTTAGTGTATAGACTGTGCTTTCACAGAAAGGATACATGGGGAAAACACAGGGTGTAGATTTGATGCTTAGAATAGGAATAGCCTGATAGGCTCAAACTTGAATGACTAGCTATTAGAGAGAGGCAGTGTGCTATTTGAGTGAGATTAGGAGGTGTGGCCTTGTTGGAGTAGGTGTTGCCTTGAAAGAGGTGTGGCCTTGATTAGGGTGTGTGGCCTTATTGGAGTAGGTGTTGCCTTGAAAGAGGTGTGGCCTTGATTAGGGGGTGTGCCCTTGTTGGGGTAGGTGTGGCCTTGTTGGAGTAAGTGTGTCTTCTAGCTTGGGGATTTTAGAAGCCCAAGTCCAAGGTCTCTCTCACCCCTTCCCTCCTCTTCCCTCCCCTCCCCTCCCCTCCCCCCACCTCTCTCTCCTTCTGTTTCTCAGCTTCTTTTCCATGTTTTGGCTGCATGCTGCCATGTTTCCCACAATGATGATGATGGACTAAAACTCTGATCTTTCCTTTATAAGAGTTATGGTGGTAATGGTGTCTCTTCACGGCAGTAGGCCATTGACTGCAATAGTGAAGGTTTTATTACCACCTTTGATGCATCAAGCAACTAGAACAGAAGCTCTCTGGATTAGGAGGGACTCCTGTACATTGTCTATGTTCCTATGCAATCATTCAGAGCACAGCCTCTGCTTAATATCTTCGTTGTTCTCACATGCAGCCCATCACCAAAATACCACAGTGTATGTATATATATAAAACCCAAGATGCGCAGAGATACCCACCAGATATTGTTATCTAGGGTATCAAAAGATAGGGAGTAGTGTGTCTAGTCTCACAGATGGTGAGGCATCCACTGGCCTTGACCCTAAGTTCATTACCTCTGTCAAACCTCCAGACCTAGGGCAGAGATGAACAGCTCTCTGCATCTGGGTCAAATCTTAATCCATATGAACAAGTAGATCAATAGTGGATATTACTGTTTTCATTTGTTTATTTGCTTAAGCATTCCTACTTTTTAAGTGGTTCTTTCAACAACCTATTAAATATTAAATTCTGACTGAATTAAGCAAGAACAAAATTCATTTTGCAGGCATTGAATAGGGTATCACCCACACCTAATTTTAATCATAATATAAATTCATTTTCATAATGATAATGATTTTATATTGGACCATAAAAGGGAGAAGTGATAAACACAGCCATAACATGGTTGAAAGTCTTCATTCTTGCATCAGTAGAAACATATGCTTAATAATAATTGTACTATTATTTAAATTATAATTTTACAATATGTTATATAAATGAAAAGCATTATTTCCTATGATTTTTTTTTCTTTTTTCTGTCTTGACATTCCTCTGGGTAAGGCAGAGTACCAGGAACAAGAGGAAAATGGTGGCCGTTCATGGTAGTCAACAAACAGGAAGGCAGACAGGATGGGGCAGAGGACAAGAGACTTTTTTCAAAGGCGTGCTCACAGCAATCTGCTTCAAAACCTTGTCCGACTCCTAAGTTTTAACCAGCTTCCAATAATGTCATCAAATTAAGAATACATCAGTGGGCTGATTCATTGATAAACAAGAGCCTCTGTGACAGATCACTTCTCAAAAGTCAATCTATGAACACTCCTTTCATGAAGCAAACCTTTAATTCATGTATCTTTTGAGCGAACGCTTCATATCCAAATTATACCATATTACATTTTGTATTGAGTTGTGGTCCAGGTATGTGCTTTCATTGGGCTCCAACTGTGGCAGGTCTGTTGGGGACTAGCTGTGCTTCCTTGTCCTTGGCTTCGTCCAGTCACCACTATATACAACTGGATGGAAGGATGCAGTGGGGTCTGAAATAAGTAGAGTCTACAGGAACCTGGTTCATCTGGGAGGGAGAGCCTTGGGGCAGGGTGTTGTTGCTCCTAGGAAGGCCTTCTCTGAGGATTTTAATGTTATAGCTCTCTTAGAGGATAGTCAATAATACAACACTCTTAGGTAATCTTCAGTGAAACAGCTGGTGCACATATACTTTATTTGGGATGACCAAATATGAACCTTGGGAGTGGGAAGTTTTCAGGTTGAATGCAAATCATTGGCTAGAGTTTTAAAGTGTTACAAGTGCCTCATTTGGAAGGAGGGTCATTCCAGGAATCCCACATACTTGCTAAGTGGGTTATGATTAGGAAAGAGGAAGTTGAACTTGTAGGTTTGCCAAGAACAACATGACCTTCCATAGGTAGAGGGTGTGGTGGTCAGGCTCCTCAGATAAGGTCAGAGAAGGGGAGGCCCTGCTGGATAAAGGTAGTCCTCCACATCGCCCCTCATTCAGAGGAATTATCTGGACATGGTAGCTTCCTCCTTAAGTAGCATGATTTCCCAATATTAGGTATTTTGACTAATCTAGAGATGATTTAAAGTGTAAGGAAATATTTATGTAGTATGTATGCAAATCCTACACCATTCTACATAAGAGAATTGAGGATTCATTGAATCTGTTATTAATGGACATCTTGGAACATAAACACTTAGGGACAACTATGTATATTTTGAGTCTTAAACAATTATCACAGGTTAAAGACGAAAACAGGGGTTGCAAACATTAACTCAGTTATTAAAAACACTTGTTGCATTTGAAGAGAATCTGAGTTTCAATCCAGAGTCAACATTATGGCTCACAGCCACTTGTAACTCTGGGCAGATCCAATGCCACATTCTGACTTCTGTAGGCAACACACACACACACACACACACACACACACACACACACACACACGATGCACATACATACTTGCAGGCAAAATAGCCAAACACATAAAATAATATATATGCATTTCAAAATATTTTTTAATATCAGAAACAACTTCATGTTGTGGGTTTGTGTTTTCTGTTCTCATGATGCCCAAAGCCTTAGACCTCAGAAAGTAACACCTCACTACAGGACTCAGCTCTTCTATCATCTGCCCCTTTGTGCAAGGACAGAGGAGTAAGGAGGTCTTCAGAGGAAGTCACAACAAGTCACTACAAAGAAACATGAAGATATTGTCTAACAGTTTTAAAGGCAAAAATCAAAACACTGAAAGGGACCCCAGCCTTCTGCAGGTTCCCAGTTGGTCTCCCACCGGCCCCATTCCCCCACCCCAAAGGACCAGCCCTAATTCCAAGTGTTTCCAGGCTTCTACTCACTTGACTATGGACTCTGCCTCCATCTCATGTAGTTTGTCCTTTGCTATATCTGTGTGTATTCTCTTATAAAGACACTGATTTTGCAATTGAGCTCACCTGAAGCCAATGTAACTTTATCTTAACTCTCTTACTTGTATTTACAAAAATCCTTTTTCTAAACATAAGCCCCTTTGAAATTACAATTAGAGATAAATTTCAGAAGCTATGATGATTTATTATATGTATAAATAGAATATACATCATATTTTATATTATATTATTAATATATTTCTATTATATAAAATATATATTATAAAATATAAATGTTATTAATAACCTATTTGATATCTGCATAGATTTCTGGATACACCTCTGCACAAGTGTCTCCTGCCCTCTGTGCCACTTCTCTGTCATTAGCTCTGTTTGTCTCGGGGCCTTAGCATTTAGACTGTGCTACAAGTCCTATTCATCAGAGTTTCTAGCTATGGGCTGGCCAATAGGCATTGATGAACCTCTGTGGTTATGTGATCAGTCCTTCATATGTTATTCAGTTTCTAATTTCCAGTCATGATTTCTGATCTTTCTAATTCACATTAGAGTGAAAACACTCCACATAGCTGCTTTATTTCTATCTTGCCCTGAAGGAATCAGCAAATTATACTTAATAAAGTTGGGTTTGTGTTAGATGACTTTTCCCTATGGTCAGTGGTCCTACAGCATTTAATACTGGCTAACCTAAATTTTTCAGAAACATATGTAACACATTTTTCATCGCATAATATTTAACTTCCTTTTGGTTCATGGAGATAGAATCCTACTGTAAATCAAGGTAGGTGGTGTGTGTGTATGTGTGTGTGTGTGTGTGTGTGTGTGTGTGTGTGTGTGTGTGCGTGTGCGTGCCTGTATTCTCTTTCTCTGGAAAATAATACAGAGGAACAGTATTTGTCTTAGTTTGGTTTTTACTGCTATGAACAGACACTATAACCAAGGCAACTTTTATAAAGAACATTAATCGGAGCTGGCTTACAGGCTCAGACTTTCACTCCGTTATCCTCAAGGCAAGGAGTATGGCAGCTTCCAGGCAGACACAGTGCAGAAGGAGCTGAGAATTCTACATCTTGTTCTGAAGGGAAACAGAAGACTGGCCTATAGGCAGTTAGGGTGAGGGTCTTAAAGCCCACACCCACAATGACACACTTCCTCCATCAAGGCCACACCTACTCCAACAAGGCTACACCTCCTAATAATGCCACTCCCTGGGCCAAGCATATTCAAACCACCACACTATTTAGCCCACTTCAAGGTATCATGATCATAGCTGTGTTATTTGAATATGGCCATTAGGCAAATGGAGTTTTATAAACAAAGAGTATAAAGCAGAACAAAAAAATTTAAGAAATCCCTAAATATGCACTCTGTGATTGTATTACATAGTTGTTAATGTCAGTATATTTCCAGATATTTCTGTTTGTATTTTCATATGGCAATTGACTTGTATATACTTCAGTTAGTTTGGAGTTCTATCTCTATGAATTTGATAAATTTAGTTGATATCTTAGTAGTTCAAAGAAAATATAACTTCCAGGGTAATAAAAGAGGAAGATCATTTTGTGCTCGTAAATCATGTTTGTGACTCATAGGATACTTAAGGACAAACATACTTCAATGCAGGAGAGTAATATTATATATTTTTGAAGTCTGTAAAAGTTTTATTCCGAGTTACACAGGAGTTATATTAAAGCCTACATGGACACATGGAGTGAGATTTCCCAATAATACTTCCACCACACTAAGGATGGCCTTAGAAGTTCTTCATATACAAGCAGAGCTGAGATTTCAGAAGTTATAACTACAACCCACTTTGCACCCAGCCTGTAGGTTTGTCAAAAGGTTGTTTATGTCTGTTCTTGGAAAATAATCTTCAAAATAATATAGTTGGCCCTGGGCAGTCAGAGAGATGGCGTGCTCTGAGAGTCCGCAGGTCTGTATTCTAGTGTGGGCTGCAAAGGAACCTTCCCACAGCACTCAGACTCCTCTCTGGTATTTGCACCCTTTCCCATCTCTACCAGAACTCTGTGGTGCGCTTCCCCCATGCTCCTCATAAGTCTAAGTGAGGTGATTCTTTTAAACAAGTGGAGTATAAAACAAGCAACATCAAAAAAGTTTTGTGTGTTAATGATGCTTACAGAGTACATGGGCTTGCCTTGAATTCTTTTGCTATGGAAATCTAGTTTATCATTAAAATCCAAAACAGGCAGAAATGAAACAAAAATAAAGTCAAGCTCCCCTAGACAGCTGAGGCCCTAGCACCTCTTGCACACAGATACTCTGAGTATTGTACTCCTAACGTGCAGTGCTCTGCACAAACGCCTTGCTTTCACTCCACACGGGGACATTAAAAAGATAACATTAGCACGAACATAAGCATGTGGTGGTTGTTACTAAAGCACAGGGCAAAAACTGGTATTATCAAGTGTCAGAGGCAGGAATTTTCCATCAAGACACCCAAGAATATTCAGCACAACATTACCCTGAATCTGACAAAAATCTGTGTTTGCCCAAGAACCCTAAAGAGGTGAAAGGGGGAAATGAGTTGAGAAACATTACACACAGAGAGGAACCATGAAAAAATATAGCATATAAAACAGTGGTCCTGTGATGTTAAATATTGTAGAAAATATTATACGAGCCATTATAATTCAAGCTAAGATTTTTTCCAAGAGAATCAAACCACATGATGTTTTATTTCCATCAATAGGTGGAAATGTTTTAATCATTTTCATGATTATAGATTTTTATTAGATATATTCTTTATTTACATTTCAAATGCCCCCTTTCCTGGTTTCCCGCCCCAAAATAATCCCATAAGCCATCTCTCCTCCCCCTGTTCCCTAACCAACCCTCTCCTGCTTCAAGCTAAGATATTTTTAAAAATTTACAGTCAGGGTCAGAGTGAGATAGTGCTGTTATTCCTTCTTCGCAGTGGTGCACTGGGATTATCAAGCAGAGTTATGGAAGCCTAATAACTAATAATATCTAACAAGATGCAATTTTAAAAGAGAAAACACCAGTTTATGCTTACATGTTAGCAGCGGAGTGGTCGACTGAGCCGGTTCAAACACAACCTTCACAGCCAACCTGCAAATCATTAAGGTTAAGACTTCCTGAGAGTAATGTGGGACTCGTGTTTAAGAAACCATTCCTTTTAACTCAAAACCCCTCTCTACTCTCCGCATTTCCCACCAGAGTTTCAATACAATTTCCATTAGCAACTTGAATACAACTTTTCATGCATGTGAACACGCGGATTTATGAACCCATTTCTCATGTCAAATGTTGTGTACCAAATAATAAATATACACCCCCGCAACTTTTAAAACCCCATCAATAGTTTCTGCCTCTTTCTCACCCCTATCAATATCCCCAGGGCTGTGATCACAACTGACCATGTCTCTGGAGATGTGCGTTTCCCAAATAGGAAGGAAATGCTCTGATTTGGGACTAAATTTGTCAGAATGGATGTATTGTAGGTAATCTCAACCATTAACTGGATGGGATCTAGGATCACCAAGGAGACATGCCTCTGCAGATTCCTCTGAGGGACTAGGTTAACCTCCAGGCTCATCTCTGGGGGATTACCTTGATTATGTAAATTGAGCTGGTGTCCTGGACTGGATGAGAGAGAGAGAGAGAGAGAGAGAGAGAGAGAGAGAGAGAGAGAGAGAGAGAGAGATATGAGCATCAGCCTCCCTCCCTCGCTGGTCCTTGAATGTGGATGCAGTGTGAGCAGCTGCCTCCAGCGCCTGCTTCTGTGACTTCCCCAGAGGTATGGACTGTGCATGGGACTGTGAATCATAATGAAGTCTCTCTTTTGGTTTTTATCAGGGCCTTTGTTTATACAGTAACAGGAAAAGAGCTAAGACAGCCCAGGTGCCTCCCCAGGTAGGGTTCTCCCTGTTGCAACAGGAGCTGTGCATTTCTGGCTGTCAGGCTCTCCAGTCAGGTATATGACAGGCAAGGCTTGAGAATAACCAAAATGGAGAACATTCATAACCTAAGAAAACATAAAGCTTCATTATCCATAATCCAGAAGTCCCTAACCAGCCCTTTGGCATAATGTTCAGAATTATTATCTCTGCCCTGAGGTTTTAGAGAGCCACAGTACAAGTTTGCATACAGTCCATTTTTTTTTGCATTGTCCCTTACTGCCTGGGGACTTCAAATTAGATGTATTTACTTCCCAGTAGCCCCAGAGACTAAGAGCTGAGTGGCTGTGCTGTGACCTCTTCTTATTAGGACACAGTTGAGAATGGAGATTGAGTTCAGTGGTTTCCTGCTTGCCTGGTATGGCCAAGCCTTGAGTTCAGTACCAGCATCACTAACATGAATAAACAAATAATAAAGGTGGCAATTAGAGTGGATTGTGGCCCAAACTTAGTGACTTAGTTTTCGTTGTCTCTTTTAAAGACCTTACCTCCAAAGGTAGCCACATTCTGAGGTACTGCTGATTTTAACTTCAAATAGCAATTTTTGGAAGACAGAATCAACCCTACCCCCCAACCCCCAAATAAAAAAACAATTCCGAAATGTTTTGCATTGTATATGAACTTGTTACATGTTGTCATTTGACATACTGTCCTCCCCCCCCCCACTCCATGCCTCTTCCCTTTCTGTTGGGTTTGTGCTTGTGCATTTTACTCATGGCCTCTGGGAAAGACCGTACAGTGCTTATGTATTTTCTAACTCCAGATCTATAGTAGAAGTAAGACTAAAATACCGTAAGTCCTTTTCAACCTCCCAAGTCCAATGCTTATTACATCTGTCTCTCTTTTGAAAGAGAGAAAGACAGACAGACACACACACATACACACACATTGAGAGAGAGAGAGAGAGAGAGAGAGAGAGAGAGAGAGAGAGAGAGAGAGAGAGATTGCATCTAGAAGCAAATGGACCTTGGACTATACAGAGTTTCTAAGCTCTGAGCATTTAACCATTCCCCTATAACATCCTTCCATAAACCCCTACCTAATTGTTCAAAACTATGTAAAGATGGAAAGGGAATAACTTCCCAGGAGAAAAGCTCTTTTTCTCATTGCTACCAACAGCGGACAAGGACTGGCAGCATTGTCAAGCTTGGGGAATCCTGGACGTGGAATTTCTTACCATGCCCACCTCTGCTCATGTCTCTGTCCTGGTCTGTACATGGGCATCATCACACCTACTTGCTTCTCTCACGTGTTTCCCACGTAGCAAATAGAACATCATGAAAGACTTTAGATCAAACCATGGGAGGACCCGGTCGACGTTCATCTATGCCCTTCTATGTGTGTGATGCAAAAATCTTCCTCTGACCTAAACAGCAGGATCCAGGCCCTAAACATGCTACATTCATTCCCTTCTGTCCTTCACATTTGCTACATCCACAGACCTCTTGTCATTGCTGCGTCATCTATTTGGCATACGTGCTTCCAAGATACTCTCAAGATTTTACTATGGATTCAGACCTGAAATGTCATTGACTCGGCGACATGCCTCCTGAACACAGAATCAAAGCCAACATGCTCTCAATCGCTAGCGCGTGTTGCCATGTCCTTGGGACTTCAGCCGTGCCATCTGATGCTACAATACCGAGCCATCTTTCCTTCTCTCTGCTCATTGCCTTCGTCCGTCTCTAGAGTGTTAGCTCCAGGAGAGTGGTGATGCCTGCCACTCCTGGACCCACAGCATGGCCTATGATTGAATAAGCACTTAATATTTGATGAGCTAATGAATGGATGAATAATGAATTAGCAGGGTGAGAGAGAGCGAGCTAAATTCCCAATAACCATGAAAGGCATCCAGCAGATGGTCACTCTTAGGGTAGAATTGCGACCCACTTATGGATTGAAGCCTTGTACTTTAGATTAGGACTACTTTTGGAGAAAGGGCCATGAAGAATTTAATTAAACTAAAACCAGAGGTAAAGATGGAGGAGTCAGAAGTCACTACATAAGAAAAAGAATGAAACAACGGTTGAAAAGAAACTTCGAGAGAGCAGCCATTGGAAAGCCAGGGGCAGTCTCAATGGTGGAAACCAAACCTGCACACACCTGGATCTTCTACTTCTGTCCACCTGTACCGATATTTTTCCCCTTGACAACCTTTGCAAACTAACACAAAATTTGAATTGGAGAAGCCAACAGTTAGGAGCACAGCCCTAGTCTTGATATATACAGGTGAATAGCCAAACAAAGCACATGCCTGGTTCTTAGTGTGGTGGTTTATTAAACTGGAATGTAAAATCTAGGTTTAAAAAACTATGCATTGTTAACATTCAAAAAATACAATTTTTTAATTTTAGGTCTTTTAAAAATAGTATAAATTAAAATCCTAAAGGAAAGTTTTCAATCTTCTTTAGGGATTGATTTCTGGCATAATTATAGTGTTGTCTGAGAACATATTCTTAGTCTAAACACACAGAATGTCCTGAGAATTTCCTCACAAGTCACTGAATGCTTGTTTGTTGACTATTTAGAAAATGTTCTTATCTAAGGTATTGAATAACACAAAATTAGCTTCAAAACACTTAAATTCTTGGACTTAAGAAAATCCCAGTGTTTTGGTGAATTTGTAGATGTTTATGTTTCTTTATCAATTCCTTGGTTTCTATATTACTTTGAACATATAGATCGATATCATTTAAAACATCCTGTTTCCCGATTTCAACTTCTGCAGCCCTTGTGAGTCTATTTAAAGTCCATGTGTGTTCATTAGTTTTTGATCATTATTATATAGATGTTGTTCACATTCCTGGCAATAAGTTGCACTTAGTAATAGCATATATACACACTATTATATATTATATATACACATACACATATACATATATATACATATATATGTTTAGGTTATATATATTTATTTATATTTAGGTTAGGCAGATTCCAATGTATATATCTGCTTAACCTAAAGGACTCATGCTTTCCCCACTTTTTCCAGGCAGGGGAGTATAGGGGGAGTAGTTGGTTCACTCTTTGATTTCAGGGACTTCACTCATTGGAGATGAGCTACTATAGACATACATCATTATCATTCACTCAACAGCAAGACTTCAGCCAACCTTTCTCTCAAACCATGGTATCTACCTCAGAAGCCAGCCTCTTCTATTGCTCTAGACTGGCAGAGGCCCCCAAGGGAGAGCAAGAGTGTAACATTAGCACATTTTGTTGTCTGGGATCTTGCCTCCTCGTTTTTTCTTCAGCAAGGCATTTTGTGGGGATATTTCTATTCTTCACTCATGATGTCTATTTATATCTGAACAGAGAGGGATGCCTACCATCCCACTTAGAAAGACAAATTGAAACTGTTTCACAAATGAAATATATATCTTTTAAAATAATTGAAAAAGTCTCCATTAAGTGCTGTTGACATATAAAACTACATATGAAATGGAATACTGGATATTTAGGGATGATAATGTCTTGGAATGGAAGCACATTGGAAACAGAATTAAAAAGTACAGAGATATGGTTTTATGTGAATACAAGCATGGGCATTTTATACTATATCTAAGTGTAAGAAAAAATACGAATGAAAGTACACCCAGAGTTTTGTGAGAGGAGATGGTCTTACTTTTTCATTAATTTCTGAAATTTCCATTATATTTAGGTAAGAACTTGCTAGGAAATATATAACAATACAATATATACACTGTAGCAATTTTGACTTCAAAAAATATAAAATATCACTTCTATGTTTCCTGTGTGCAGAAACAAAGTTCTCTTAAAATATGAATCTCACTCGATAATGTACCTATAAATAAATCAAAGTGATGGGCTCATACAGAGCAAACAATAGCATCTAACGATGTATGACGCCGTGAAATATGGCAAGAGAGATAAGCTCTTTAAGTCTGTGCCACAGATTTGCCTATTTTAATTAAAATTCAGTGAAGGCATTTAACAGAGGTAGGCTACACAGTAGAGCTGGTTGTGAAATCTCATATTAATCTAAATGATACAATTGCCTATCTTTATGAGAAATTCAACTAATGTTTATTTGAGCTAAATGAATATGAAAATACTTCATTGTAATATTGAACATGACCTGTGTCCTAAGGACAAAAATAATAAAACAAACAAACCAACAAAAGGCAGTAAGAGTGTTTTGTTAGAGCAAGACCAACTCAGCAGCAGAGAAGGGCATGATGACATCACTGCTCACACCACCCGTCAGTTATTAACCATTTCCATGCCCAGGCACAGTAACATCTATTTATGATAGAGTTATTCACTCACAGCAGATCAGGGGACAGCATTTCCTTTATCACAGATGATAAAATGAATCATTTGATGGCTTTATTTTAATGAGTAGGTTCACTTCATGTTGTGGTCTGTATGCCACCTTAAGAGTATCACTTGAATGGGTAGAAAACATGAAGTGAACCAGTGTCTGATAAAAAAAATTTACTCCTTCTGGAAGATGGTGAAATAATCACTGAAGTGGGCTCTTTACACAAAGTTCTGAATGAGATTTCATCTGTGAATCACTTTACAAACATGTCACATCCCATGCTGGTCACTGGCATCCACTCTTACATGAGATCTCAAGACATACCAACTGCAATTTCACTGAAAAAGGTTTAATTTTAATTTAAGAGAAAATCCATATAAGGAAAGCACTATCATTAGTAAGAGAAAGAGAGGGGTTACAGGCAGCCTCCACCTGAAAAGATTCCCCCCCTAGTTTTCTTTTATTGAAAATAGTTGTGTTCATACAATATATTCTCATCATGGTGTCCTCTCCTCTAATCCCTTTTAGAGCCTCCTCATATTTCCTCATATGCACATCTGCACCCTTTCTGTCTCCTTTCAGAAAACAGACAGGCATTGGCAGGACAGTAATAAAATAAGAGCAAATGTAAACAATTCCAAAATGGGATAAAACATACAGAATAAAAAGAGCAATAGAAAGCATAAGAAATGCATTCAGTTGCAGATGCACACTTGCACACATGGAAGCGCATACCAATCACAAAACCAGCAGTCACAGTATGTACACAGAAGACCTGTACAGTAAAATAGATAGATGGATGGGTAGGTGAATGGATAGATGGATGGATGGATGGATGGATGGATGGATGGATGGATGGATGAATTAGATAGATAGATAGATAGATAGATAGATAGATAGATAGATAGATAGATAGATGTCCTGACAAAACATTACAAGGCAAAGAACTTCCATAGATGACCCTGAGTTTGTTTTGTGTTTGGCCATCTACTTGTGGACATAGTAACTTAAACTTCATTAAATCTTAACAGTGGTTTGTACCCCCGAGTGAGAATGTTGGAGGAAACTCTTTTATTTTTAATTTGTGAGTGGCTGTCAACTAGAAATCTCCTCTGGCTTACAGAGGGGTACTTGTGTCCATTTCTATCAGCACTGGGACCCATTCTGGCACAGAACCATGAAGGCCCTGTGCATGCTTCCAAAGCCTCTGTGAATTGGTCCTGTGCTGCTGTATTGAGAAGGCTTTGCCCAGTTTTCTGAGGAACCGCCAGACTGATTTCCAGAGTAGTTATATCAGCTTGCAATCCCACCAGCAGTAGAGGACTATTCCTCTTTCTCCACATCCTCGCCAAAACCTGCTGTCTCCTAAGTTTTTCATCTTAGCCATTCTGACTAGTGTGAGCTGAAATCTCAGAATTGTTTTGATTTGCATTTCCCTGATGACTAATGATGTTGAACATTTCTTAAGGTGCTTCTCAGCTAACCGAAGTTCTTCAGATGAAAATTCTTTGTTTAGCTCTGTACCCCATTTTTAATAGGGTTATTTGGCTCTCTGGAGTCTAACTTCTTAAGTTCTTTGTATATATTGGATATTAACTCTCTGTTGGACGTAGGGTTGGTGAAGATCTTTTCCCAATCCGTTGGTTGCTGTTTTGTCCTTTTGACAGTGTCCTTTGCCTTACAGAAACTTTGTAATTTTATGAGGTCCCATTTGTCAATTCTTGATCTTAGAGCATAAGCTATTGGTGTTCTGTTCAGGAAACTTTCCCCTGTGCCCATGTGCTCAGTGCTCTTCCCCAGTTTCTTTTCTATTAGTTTCAGTGTGTCTGGTTTTATGTGGAGGTCCTTGATCCACTTGGAGTTGAGTTTAGTCTGGCAGATCCTCAGAAAACTGGGCATGACACTTCCAGAGGACCCTGCTATACCACTCCTGGGCATATACCCAGAGGATTTCCTGGCATGTAATAAGGACACATGCCCCACTATGTTCATAACAACCTTATTTATAATAGCCAGAAGCTGGAAAGAACCTAGATATAACTCAGTAGAGGAATGGATACAGAAAATGTGGTATATTTACACAATGGAATACTACTCAGCAATTAAAAACAATGAATTCATGAAATTCTTAGGCAAATGGTTAGAACTGGAAAATATCATCCTAAGTGAGGTAACCCATTCACAAAAGAACACACATGGAATGCAGTCACTGATAAGTGGATATTAGCTCAGAAGCTCTGAATACCCAAGATACAATTCGCATATCAAATCATTCCCAAGAAGAAGGAAGGAGAGGGCCCTTGTCCTGGAAAGGCTTGATGCAGCAATGTAGGGGATTACCAGGACTGAGAAGAAGGAGGGGGTTGGTCAGGGGAAAGGGCGGAGGGAAGAGGGCTTATGGGACTTACAGGGAGGGGGGATCCTGGAAAGGGGATATCATTTGGAAAGTAAACAAAGAATATAGAAAAAAAGTAGGCTTTTTTCCCTTGCTGACCTCAATCCCACTGGTCCTTACCTTATTTCTGACACTTCTTCTTCAGGTTTGCCTGAGCCCTTCAGGGAGGGAATTGCTGAAGGCATCCATTTAAGAGTGAGTGTTCCATTGTGAAAATATACCACATTTTCTGTATCCATTCCTCCATTGAGGGACATCTGGGTTCTTTCCAGCTTCTGGCTATTATAAACATGGCTGTTATGAACATAGTGGAGCATGTGTCCTTGTTAGGGAAGAGGACTTATGAGACATATGGTGAGGGGGGAATCGGGAAAGGGGAAAGCATTTGGAATGTAAACAAAGAATATAGAAAATAAAAAAAAGAAAAATTAAAAAAATGAATTAAATTAAATGTAATAAAAAAAAAGAAACAAAAAAGAGTGAGATTTCCAAGGTCTCTCACTCCCTGTATATCAAGTCTCTATAGCTGTTCCCATCTTCTGCAGGAGGAAGCATCTCTGATGATGGCTGATCAAGGCACTGATCTATGAACAAAACAGAATATTATTAGGAGTCATGTTATGGCTACATTTCTTTAGCGGAACACTAATATTTAGTTTTATTCTAGGTCCCAGGCCTGTCCAGTCTCAGGTCCTTGCCACCTGAACAGTATAGGGGTTATAGTTTATGGAATGGCTCCTAAATATAATCAGGTATTGATTGGTTACTCCTACAAGCTTGGTGCCAATAATGCACTAGTGTATCTTGCAGGTACGTCATTATTGCATATCAAAGGCTATGTATCTGGGTTGGTGTTTACATTATCTTATGGTAGCATAAGGAGCACATTCCAGTGCTTTAAACACTGGGTGGTAGAGGCAAAGGCTCTAGTTAGGCACTAGCCTGACGTCTTCATGTTCAATGAGTTATATAGATGTTGTCTTCAACAATAGAGCCTTACTGCCAGTCTGAGGAAAGCAACTAAAGCCTTAGCAATAGCCTGGGTTGTTTGGACATCCTCATGGGGGCTCTGTGCCCAACAACTTGATTAGATGTAATCCATTCCTTCCTGTCACTGGAGGCTTCATTTGGTGACAAGAGATGGGCAATTGGGACAATTTCATTTAGATTGTCTTCATACAGGTATATATTTTTAGGAAGTTTCTATTGTTGTAGGTTTCTATATCACCCCTCAAATGGCCCTCAGTTTACACTGGGTCTGTATTCCTCTATCACTCCCCTCTTCCCTCTGCCTCCCAATTTAATTCTCTTATTTCCGCCCCACCTACACGCAGCTACATCTGTCTATTTTCTTTCCTTTTCTTAGGGAGGTATATCCTTCCCTTACTGTATACTTAGCTTCTGTGGTTATATGGTAATGATTTAGCTGCTGACATCCATAAGTAAATAAATACATTCCATATTCATTTTTCTGTATCTAGGGTTGCCTCACTCTATATGATTTTTTTCTCATTTAATCCACTTCTCCATGAATGTCATAGAAAGTATTCTTAATGACTAAGTAGTATTCCAATAATAGTATTCTAATAGTATGTGAATGCATCATCATATTTTCTTTATCAGTTCATTCATTGGTAGACATCTTGGTTGTTTCTAATTTCTGGCTACAGTGAATAGAGCAGCAATGAGCATGGTTGAGCAATGCCTATGAAGTAGGGTGACGAGTCCTTTGGGCATATGTCCAAGAGTAGGTCAGCTGGATCTTTGACGAAAATTGATTCTTGTCTTCCTGAGGAACTCCCACACTGATAGTGGCTGTACAAAGTTGTGTTACCACCAGCAGTGGAGGAGGAGTGTTCCCTCCACTCTATATCCTGGCCAGCATGAGCAGTCAGTTGTTGTGTTGTTAGCCGTTCTGACAGGTGTAAGCTAGAATCTCAAGGTAGTTTTAATTGCCCTGCTCCTGCCGCCTTCACGGCATCACCATCCGCTCTACCCCCTTGGGACCGTCTTTCTCTAAGTTTCCTTGGCCATGGTGTATTACCGCAGCAAGAGTGACCACCACAGGGTATGTTCCAGCATTCAGGAGAGCTTCTTCTCCAGCCTCATCTCTGCAATGTGATGTATTTTTGTAAATGTAGCGAAGTCATCAGTTTCTGTTGGCCTAGACTCCTGATCCACAGTCCATTTCTGATGATTGATGCCTTCTTTACATCTACCAGGCCACATAGAATTCAGAGATCTCAGTACAGTGACCTTGATACCTACAAGGGACTTTATTATACCCGTTACTGAGCCCTGAGTCTTCCTGTCAGTATAAGACCTGCCTTGGTTGTATATCAAAAGAACTCAGCTCTTACCTAATAATTAGACCTCTCCTGGTTTTGTGTTAGGACTTCAGGCTCGATTTCCTCCCCATGTTACCTGCGGGGGTATAATTGATAATGGACCCTTGGTCTCCATTTGAAGGCTGTTTGGGAAGGATTGGGAGGTGTGGACTTGCCGGAAGACACAGGATGAGGATGAGGATGTTTTTGTTCAATGGGTCTGCTGGATGTCCCCTTGGATACTTTCTTCTGTTCTTATCCAATAACCCTAGTTTATTATCCCTATGTCATAGGGAATTCATCATTTGCTCTATTGTTCCTTATTGATTCTATAAACTTATCGCAGTGGTAACTACAATAGATACTCAATAAGCATTTTCTGAATGAACAAATAAAAGAATGAAAGAATGTTCCCACCCTATGAGCTTTAGTGCAATAAAGGACAGCCTACTGACTGTGCAAAGTTTTTAATCAAATAATGATGACATGACCCTGGTCCTGGTCTTTGCAAGGGTGGTTAATGAAGATTAGTTAACCACTCCCCCCCCCACACAGTGTCCTTCTAAAGGAACATGCTGTATCTTTCATGCTTATTATTATTAATATTCATCATATAAATCATATGTCATGATTACACAGATGAGTTACTGTTACAGAAACTTCATTGTAGAATTTAAATGGTATTTTTAAAAAAAAATACCATTGAAAATAATGGCATTTTAAGAAAGATTTATTTTAATGTAATTTACTTACATGTGTATATGTATCTGCATGAGAGTACAGCACATGTAGCGGATAGAAGCAGGTGTCCAGGCTTTTAAACTTGAGTTATAGGTGGTTGTGAACCGTCCCACATGGGTGCCAGAGTCATATTAGATCCTTTTCAGGAGCAGTATGTGGTTTCAAGCTCTGAAAGATCTCTTCTACCTATACATTACACATTTTAAGAAATTATCATGACTGTTAGTATTTAAATACAGGACAGAAATAAAATTGCTGACATATAGTTATACTTCTAAATTTCAAAAAAACATCAACAGGTAATACATTTTAAAAATGTTAAACCACTAGTTCCTACTTGAATTTTTATGATCTTGGTTACATTTGACCAATAAAAAGATTTTTTCTAAAATCAACACAATTTTGAACTCTAGAATTTTACATGACTTTATAAAATTATGTGTTTTATTATTAAATTTTATTCTTAAAACTTAAGTCAAACTTCTGTGTAAAAAAAATATGTTTCCTTCATATTTTAGGCTGATTTTGAAAAATAAAAAGAAACATGTTGCTTTGAGATGTGATTTCTACAAGGCGTTGCTCTAACGATGTGCAAACAGAAGAGCGACAATAATGATTTTCCCTTTAGCATTGATTGATATAATTCGAAACTACTAGAGTAACAATTTTCTGGACTCAGCGTGGATGTGTGAATTCGGGATCCTGCTCCTCACTGGAACTGTCAGAGGCAGCAAGCAAAAGATGGCAGCAGCGAGTCGTCCGAGGAGAGGACTCGGCACCACACAGGAGCACTGCACCCTAGTTCTCACATTATCTAATTGTGAACTTAATAATGTCTCCAGTTACAAATAATCCTGGAAGACGAGAAGTCAGAAACGTTTCAATGCAATGCATCAAATAATGAATGAAATCCTTGTTGTCCAGGGCGTGTCTGCTTCTTCAGCCCCCTGCCCCCACCGCACGAAGTTCTTCATGGACTGATCATGGGCGTTGCCATAGTGATCAATAAATCAATGGGACTTTTGCGATCTCTCGTAAAAGAAAGCAAACAATTTTGGAAAGCCATTTTTTTTTTCCTCTCACGCTGGATCTTTTTGGACATAGAAACACGTATGCCCTCTAAGGATTGGATCTGTGCACCTACTACAAGATCCGATTTCGTCTTAACCTGCTCCCTGTCCCCACGGACTTACTGAGTTAAAAGTTATAAGGACAAAAACAGGTACCCAGAGATACGGCTCAGTAACTGTGTTTGTTCTGCAAATTTAAGAACCTGAGTTCAGATCTCAGGACCCCCACAGAATGACTGGTGAGGTCATGTGCACACCTGAGATTCCAGTACCGAGGGGACCTGGAGACTGGAGGATTTGTCCAGGCTTGTTAGCCTCTAAACTGAACTTCACAGGTTCCGTGGAAGACCATGTCTTACAGAATAAAGCCAAGAGGGACAGAAAAGAACATTATTAAGTTCTCCCCCAGTCGATCTCCAGGCATCAGCACACACATTCACATATACCACATGCCTCACATGCATACACATACCTCTCACACATGCTAGCACATGTAAATCAAACAACTACAAACAGCAACAGACATACAGAGGCTAAGCACATGATTTATTATGTAACACACACACACACACACACACACACACACACACAGAGACACACGCACACAAACAGGCACACAGATGTGACAGCTATTATGCCTTACAAGCCCCAAATTCCAGATTCAACTGGAGCTGATATAAACACCTGACAATAACCACCCATCTTCCCTCAGAGGAATCAGGCTATGTTAATGACACACCAGCTTCGACACATACTACCTACACTGGAGAACAACTTTTTCAGAGTGAGACCAAGCCTACTCAAGGTAGGCAGAATGACGGTGCACAGTTCACGGGTGAGAACAATCATTGCTCAAAGTCTCCTGTCTGTTCCTTAACATAGTTAGTCTGTTTAACGTTTCTTTACACTTGCCTCAGTCTTTTGCTAATTCCAGAGAATAACAGAGGCTATCTCAGATTTAATACAGGTAATTTGACTTTGTTGGATCATCTCTTGCAAACTGAATAGAAACGTCCCTGAGATTATTGAAGCTGGCACCCCTCTTATTACAAGTTCATGGTTCCTGTCCTGTTTTCAGTGTCTCAGAAAACGGCTCTGGGAAGGAGTGGAGTGGAGGGGACGGCTGGCTTCAGAGTGAGGCTCTTTGGGGTCAAGGGAGATTAGTGGTGGAATAATTATGAGAAGTATTCGTCCTGAATGTGACTGACAGACTTTGCAGCAACACAGGGACATAGATGAAGGCCCCGAGGGCCTTCCTGCCTTGGAACTTGGCATGGGTTTTGTTTTCCAACAAGACTTTTCATAGTGAGACTTTGCTTGCTAGATTTAGCGCTCCGTGTTGCCTAATGACTGTCTAACCGAAATCTCAGTTGGAAATGGAGTAAGCTTCACAGACATCACCAGGGTCAGTGGTGGAGGAACAAAGTTTCCATCTTAGCATGGGACAATGGACAAAGTTGTCCAAGAGGACAACAGGGTAAGAAGTAACAGGAAGACAAGAGAAATCTTTAAAGCTCTAGATCCGGCAAGGGTCTTCCTTGTAGGAAGTTTACTCATATTCGAGATTTTAAAACCAGACTGAGTTTGCATATGGGCAAGGTGTCTGTGAAAAGCATAATCAGCACACGAGGTGGTGGAGATGGGGCCCAGACACTGAAAGAACCTCACAGATGTCATGCATTCTTTGCTTTGGAACCCTAGAATCTACAAGAACATCCACTCCCATCCACTAGCTTGCATGGCTGGCCAGGCGCTCTCCTTAACTCACAAGCTACTCTAGAACCCCTCAATCGCTGCCCCTTTGCAGACTGTCATCTTCCCCGCAGAATCAACTCTCGATGTCTGCTCCAGCTCGGGTGCTGTCCGCTCCCGGGGATGCTCGGCCCTCTCTCAACCTGCGCCGCCTCCTCCCATCTCTGCTGCTGCTGCTGCCACCGCGAA
This sequence comes from Apodemus agrarius, assembly GCA_964023405.1. Taxonomy (NCBI): domain Eukaryota; kingdom Metazoa; phylum Chordata; class Mammalia; order Rodentia; family Muridae; genus Apodemus; species Apodemus agrarius. The sequence goes on along the minus strand of OZ030020.1, from coordinate 9,741,781 downwards.
AACCAGAAGTGGAATTCGCGTGGCGAGGCGCCGCGCTCTCTCGGCGGCACTGGGCATGCTCCGCACCCGGGGCAGGTTTCGGTGGCGGGGCGGACGCTCGCTCACTAGCCAGGCGCCGAAGCCGGCCGCCGCGGCTGAGCCGGAGGCTGAGCTGCCGCGCGCGGCGGGAGGAGCCTCGCTCTCGGCGGCGGCGGCGGCGGCGGCGACACAGGTGGCGCGGGCGGCGCGCAGGGCGCAGCTCGAGAGCGCTCGGCGCCGGGCGCCAGGGCGGCCCAGGCTCGCGCCCGCGGCGGCAACCGGCCGAGCGGAGCGGCGGGCGCGGCGGCTCTGTAGCCCGGCCCGAGCCCGGGGAGCCCCGCGGAACCCCGAGCATCCCGCGGCGCCCGCCGAGTCGGGCAGGGGGCGCTACGCTCGCCGCGCTCGGAGGGGCGGCCGGGCCGGGCGCTGCGCACTCGCGTCGGGAGCCGCCTCTCGCCTGCCGCGCTCGCCCCTGCTCCCCGCCAGCATCACTTGTCCCGCGGCCGCGCTCCGACAACAAAAGCGGAGGATGCTGCAGCTGGGCAAGGTCAGGACCTTGCTCTGAAGCCGGGCGGCGGCGCGCACGCCTTTCCCCCGACTGAGGAGCTGTCTTTGGCGGCGGGTGCATGTTCGCCAGGAAGCAGTCGGGCGCCGCGCCGTTCGGTGAGTTGCCTTAGCTGAGCTGCTGGAGCCGGGCGCATCCTCCGGGCGTCGTCCGTTTGCTCACCGCCGGTGGGGGTTGGTCCTCCGCTGCCAGCGGGGCTAGGGGTGGCGGCGGCTACTGTGGGGTGCTGTCTGCCCCGGGGGAGGACCGTGATCCTGCCGGCTCCCCTCTTGGAAGACGGCTCTGCCCGCAACGGGGTCCGGGGTCAGTGTCTTTCTTGGAGCGGTTACCAAGTGGCTTCTCCGCGTGCTCCCCTCCCTGCCACCCCTCTACCTGGGAGGACGCGTATATAGGGCAACACCGACTGCTCCCCGCCACCCTCCAGAGCAGCCCGGTTGCATTCATGACGTCCCTAATATACCGGAGAAGACGGGGTGGGGGCGGGGAAGACTTCCTTCCAGTCTTTTGCCCTTATGTTCAATGTCATTACGATGTTTGGCTAGAACAAAATGGAAAGACTTAGTCATATGCGTCCATGGCCGTTTCTTCAGTCTCCCGCTGCTCCCCAGACCCAGACCCCTTTGGTCTATATTTAGCGTTTCCGAGGAAGCATTTTCAGAGGGATTCACAGGCTTCCGGGGGCTTCTCTGTCCTGACAATAGATAGCGAGGCTCTGGAAAGCACTGCCTGACAGCCAGGTTTGGCAAGGGTGCTTGTGCCTGGGAGATATGCGTAGCGATATTTGGGTGATTCGTAATTAATGGCTGAAAGCAAAGCTGCGTTTCGCTCTCCCTCCACCCGGCCTTCCTCTTCTTCTGGTGTGTAATGTGTTTTCATCGATTGATACTCAGCACGTTGAGCCGCTCTGTTCGGAGTAAAGTCTCTAGGAAGGAGGTGCAACCTCCTCGGTCTGAGGGTGGGGGTCAGAAAACAGACTTGGGGGCTTAGGGGGTGTGCATCTCTGTATTTTCCACAAGGAGCCACTTATGTCTCAAATCCCCAAAGTTGCGTTTTCACTGTAAACACCGGGGTAATGAAGGGTGTGGAAGAAGAGAAGAGAGGGGGAGGCGGCTGTGCTTGCAAGGGGTTTGTATTTCCCTCATGTGAACTGATCTGCTGTGCTTCCACTCTGCAAGGCTTTATACATATGCATGCCTACTGTTCTCCAACAAATATGTTGGCTTAGAAAAGAAATATGTAATGAGCAAAAATCAGGCCTGATAAGCATGACGGACAGTTCACTTTTAGGAACGGTGTGACTGATATGTAAGACGCTGAGAATTTTCTGCATGGACTTCCATGAAAATGGGGAGGTGTTGCCCCTGCCTATGAGTTACCTCATTTTGCACACTTCCAATGACGAGGTAGTTCAGTTGATGTGCCTGCTGGTGAGCATGTATCAACATCAATTAGAAGGCTCCCTAGCTATACTGCTAAAATCCAGCGGAAGATTGTTGACTCCTTTTGGATTGCCAACGTAGACTAGTGGATGATTTGGGGGATCGGATATATGGGAGGTATGACCAATAGAGGCAAGAATCCTGGTGAATGGAATAGCTGCCTTCAACAACTGGATGCTTCTTCCTTTAGTGATTCTCCGTGCCAAGCAGAATCCATTGTTAATGTTGAACAGTATCCATACTGGTCTGTGGGTTACAGGGTCCAAGGTTTGAGTGAAGATGGCTATGTTTGGAATTAGTTGTTGAAATATAGACGGGCTGTAATTTTACTAATAACAAGCAAGCATGGGAAAAGCACCGCCAGAGGCTATGTTGCTTGGCTTAAGGGATCACTGCGATTCTTTTTTTTGCCAACACTGCTGTAGTTTCACCTTTATTCACATTCAGGGAACTTTACAGGAGCGCTTTGAGCACACTCTCGGAGCCCTTGCATTATATCAATGTAAAATTTTCTTTCAGAAGCATATCTTAGACGGAGGAGGAGTGCTGTTTCTCTTTCTGTTCCTCTCCTCGCATTGAGTCTAGTGTTTCGGATTTAACCATGGTTCTCATAGCCCAGTTGACACCACTGTGTGCCTGTGTGTGCCTCCAGAGAGCAGCTGCTGGGCGCGAGAAAAACTCCATGTATTCTGCATGAGGCTTTTATGCCATATTGTGGGTTGAAAATGATAGTACCTGACTGACTGGGAGTTATAGCAAGTGCATGAGGTTGTTACTGCGATGAAATTGTCCTAGTCTTGAGGAAAGGGGCTATTTAACTTTGTGTGTGTATGTGTGTTTGCGCACTTGTAAAACCAAATCATTGTAGATGTCGTTAATGTTTGCCTTGTTTGGAATAAAAGTCACACGCAGCCAAATTACAGCATTTGCAGCTACTGCACATCTTTCACAGTACAATAGAAGTCATCAATTCTCCCTCCCGTTCGGCGGTTCATCATAGAGAGGAAGAATGAAATTCAAAAAACTATTAGTTAGAAAAGGCAAATAGGAGTTTGGCTAAATATTTTCTAAGTAGAATATCACTTTCATAGTGGACTGTAAAAGTAAAAAATGAATGTCTCCAAATATTTTACTTTGTGCATGAAATTGGATGTGTATTGCCTCTCCCCAAAATGTAACCCTTTGCTGTTGGCATGCATGTAGTATTGAAGAGTTCTGCACAGTTTATATATATATATATATATATATATATATATATATATATGTGTGTGTGTGTGTGTGTGTGTGTGTGTGTATGTACATATATTATTCAGGTTTTCCTTTATAAAGGAAAACCATTACTTTTAAATTTGAAATGACTTCTAGTAATTTCTTTGTAAAACTATGTATTGTGTGGATCAATATATCTATTTATAAAAGCCAACCGGAGCCAACATAAAATATGTTTGTATTTACAACTTCCCTAGTCTGCTCCCCTCTCCCCATTATGCATAGAATATGAACATGGCCTTCTTAGTGTTTCTCTTTGGGAATGTTGCTGTCAAGTTAAAGGGAAGTGACACTTGTATCACTCTTGGTGACATAATTTTCACTTTGAAAAGATCCCACATAGTTGGACATATTTAAAGTCAAATTCAAACTATGAATAAAATTCAGTCAGTTAGTTTTTAAGCCAGTTTGTTAAAGGTGTTTCACAATGGTTTCTGCTAACTTACTTATGATGATGTAAACTTAAAAATCCAAGTTATCCCAATGGCTTCCTTGAGGGTTATTACTGTCCATATTCCAAAGATGAAGTTCTTTGATGGGTGCATGAGCTCTTGTATATTGTTGTGTGTGGAAAGTTGACTTCAGAAAACCAGTTCACGATTCTTGTTGTTAGCTTCAGGTTTATCTGATGACTGCCAAAGTAGCATTTTATATGACTATAAAATATTAAACGTGTCATACATAAATAGTTTCCATCACATTGTCTGCCAACCCAGCCTACTGATTAATAAACTGCCTGGTTAGTTTTAATGAATCCAATTATATTCACAAACAGTACCTCCAACACAGGAAACTCATAGGAATATTCTATCATCCTTTGATCTTAGTCCATTAAATTATAAGACTCATAAAGAAGTGTGGGATGATGATGATTCCAGTTCTTTATCTTTTAATCACATGGCAGTTGAGGTGAATTCAAGGTTTGTATCTTGGTTAATTGATTTGTAGGAAGTGGTTCATCAACATTATGATATTGAAGTTACATTCTCTATCAATATATATGCATACATACATACATATATGTATACACACAGACACACAGACACACACACAGACACACACAGACACAGACACACACACACATATATATATATGTATGTATATATATATACATACATATATATATGTATATATATACATACATATATATATATATATATATACATACATATATATATATAAATAAAACAGGTTACAAACAATGACCAGACCAGATAAGTGAGACAGTAATTCCTAAAATTCCTGTCTTAAACATGCATTCACCCATGTATTACCCTGATCAGGTTGTGTGCTGACTGTTAAACATATTTTTATATATTTATATATGTTTACATGTGTGGGCACATACATGTTACAATATATTCCACTATTTCAAACTCATATAGCAATCACACACGGGTTGTAGGAAATGGCCCAGTTTTTTTCTCTATATATGATATTCTATAAAAGTTATTAGAAAAGTAAATTTCAATAATGTAATGCTATCTTTGTGTTCTCTAATGTGTGAGCCACTTATAATGTGGCTTTTAGCGAATGTGAATTCTTGTCTCTTAGCTTGTTTCCCTTGGTCATTTATGTGGTCATCAGACCCAGCTTATTGACCTGTAAGATGGGTAGAGTAAGGTAGAATATCTCAAAATGTTGGTGTGAATACATGGCTTGTAACCTTACACTTACTAATCAAGACATGTGTTATTAAATAGATTATTGACATTGATTCCCATGAGCATAGCCATTATTGTAATATTACTTTTATATAGATAGATAGATCATTGTAATATTATACTTTGTAGATTGGCATCAAAATGACAATTTTTCTATCTCCTTTCTTCCTTTATGTTTTGAAATATATTTCCTTCCTTTATGTATTGAAATATATAACCATTAAGGTAAAGGAAATTAAGTTATATCTCCCAGCATTATTTCTTTCAGCAACTTATATCTCAGTAGTGAGAAATTTCAAGACTTGCTATTCTTTATTATTGTTATGTCAGTCTCCTGATTAAGATCAAATTTTCTACAAAGATTAATGTTGTACAGAGAGAATTATAGACTTTAATCAGCATCACTCTGTGAGGTCAGATCTTAAACAGCTGCTCAGTTGAAAAGCAGAGAGCTCAGTTCTCAACAGAAAATCATTGTAAGGGAATAAAAAAATAACATAAGCAGCAAAAATTGTAAGGTAAGGAGATGGCCTCCTCTAAATGATGTCATCACAAGGAGACAGTCTCCTCTAAAGGATGTTATCAGAAAGAGAAGTGAGGTGTGCACAGGTGCCTTGTTGAACTTCAGAGGTCATTTCAAAGATTCCCACATCCAGGGATCTGCAGTGAGGACGGGCGTGTGGGCTGAGGCTCTTCCAGGTTTGAACTCCTTGGGTATCTCTGAGTTCTCCCACGTCGGTGTAGTTAGTGGTTACCTTCTGTAGTATACATTATATGGTCACCACACTGTGATGTTTCCTTGAATTTGTTACAGGATATGACCCCTGTGACAGCAGACCAATTTATCTTCAGTCAAGGAAGAGTTTTGACAATCAACATAGTTATTTATATTCAAATTTATGTTTTGTTGTGAGAACTGCCAATTATGTTTTCAGAGTAAAATGCATGTTATAACAGGAGGCATTAGCTTTTTTTTTTTTTTTTGAGCAAAGTTAGCAGGCAAGCCAATTATATTTGGTTAAGTCAGTATAAGTATATGTGTGTCAACAATTTCTACAAATTTTGAATGACATGAGCATGCTACTTTCTGAAAGCAGTGCTTTGTAGCATTAGGTCAAGGGGGACTGTTAATTATGTCATTGAAATTACTAAGTATGGTTATCCTCCATAGGTAAGTGCTGGAGTTTCCTTATTAACATTGTTTTGTTTAATAATTGTAGTGACACCAACCGACCTTAGAAATTAGATTTAAAAGATGTATGTTGGTTACCATACATTTATTTTGTACATGTTACATTTTACTTCTGTTAGTTTAGAACTCTTCATGTCTACTGAAATACCTCCTCTCATGTAAACATGTAACGCCATTAGTAGAGAGTATTTATGGCTTATTTTAAAATTATGAAAAGCAGAGAATTAATATTAATAATTAATGTCTTTAAGAAGCCAAATAAATATCCCTACCCTGATGTTCTAAGCAGGCTGAGAAATTAGAAGGAAGAAAGATGATAAAGAAATCCCCTCTAAGGACTACTGAGTGACATCTCAGGTCCTTGGTCCATCATCTGTCTTCCCTCGGAGACTGAGCTGTCTCTGAGCTGGTAGATCCCTGCCTTGCTCCCTGCAGACAAGGATATCTCCAGAGGAAGAAAGAAGAAGCAAGGCAACCTTTTCCTGTATTCTTCAGAGGACAAGGAAGTGAAAGGTTGGACAGAGGCCAGAAGTGTTTCGTTTATTAAGTTCCCTTCACCTGGAAGGAAGCACCAGAGTTAGAAAGGAGTGTTCCCTATTGGCAGGGTCTAAAAGGATTCTGCCTTGTCGAAGTCAGGGCATAGGAGCATCCACAGCACTTCGTTTAGCAGTTGAGTTCTTTAAATATTTCATTCTGTTTTGCCACTCTCTGAGGAATTGTCAGGGGAGTGTCTACAGTCCTGGCTGTCTTATAGTGAGGATGACCCGTGAAAATTCAACTGAGTTATGAACAGCTGACTCTGAAGTGACTTGCCCTTTGGGTTTCTTTCTTACACTCCATGTTAATTTTTAACTAAAATTAATTGGGTGGCCTTGTAAGTCACATTGACCATGAAATAAGTTCCTGTCAGAAGCTAACTTCCCAAACCACATACAAATACCGATCCAAGGTAGCTCTTATGTAGAGCAGATTTCACCTCAGGGAAGCTTCTTAGAGTCTAACTGATGTTTAATGTGTCAGTACTAATAGGCCCAATCATGGGCAGAGTTAGAAAAAAAGAATTACATTAAAAACAAATATGTTTTATGTGACTCTGGGTACAATTGCTCAACCTAAAAATGCCCATTCCTTATGACAAATTTTAATCCTCACCAAATATTTTATTTGGTCCTTCAAATATGAGAGTAACATAATAGTCATTGTCTTCAACTTAGAGTAATTTAATTTCCAGAAAGAATAATTCTTCAACAGTAAACTAAGAAAAGAGCCATAATCCAGCCCTCTGCTTTTAAGATGTTCTCACAGATATGGAGGATGGTTTTTGAGTCTCTGGGGGACTGCCTGAGAACTGTTCAGATGTTGTGAATGTGTCTTCCAAAGAAGCTGTATCATTCATATTTTATCACAGACAAAGGAAGATTTCTTTTTCCATGATGGTGACAACTCTGGGCACTGTAATTGTAAAGCAAATGCCCATTAGATTGCAAAAAATATTATGGTTTTCTGGGACTTGGTTGGCTTTCATTTAAAAATACTGCTAAGGTTGAACATTCCATTAGCTTGTATACTTTTCTTTTGTGACTCCTATATTTCTCCCCTAAACCCAGTTCTCCTTTTCTCTGCTTAACTCTTTTCTTAGTGGTTGAAATAGTTTATCTGTGGTAATTATCTGTCCCCTTTCCACGTTTTGACAGCTGTAGACCTCATTCCATTAAATCCGATTGGGGAGTATGGTTCTAAACCTTGTCCTGTGGCGGTTATGAACGAGAGCCCCTCACCACTCACTGACTCTGCGTCTTGGCGGTAAATGAAGCACGGGAGTGGGCATTGAGAAGGCAGCTGAAAGCTAGACCCCACAGGGCTGCTGCTGGCACTGTAAGCCCACGGGGCACACTTCCTGCATTTTCCGGTTTATTGAGGGGAAAATAAGAAATAATAAACTTAAAATAGTTAGCAAAGTACCCACCCAGTAAAGGGACATCGAGAGTGCTAGCTCTTCTTTCTATGAAATAATAAAATGTCGAGTCATTTATTTTTTGGTAATTCTTACTTTTGCTTTTTCCCCCACATGATGCATAAATAGGCTGCCGCATCAATGTCAGGGCCTTTTCTGGAGAAGGCCAGGTGTTCGTGGTCATAGTGGTTCTTGTGGAGCAATGGGGCTTCACATTACCTGCTTATTAAAGTACCACATTTTCGTGCAAGAAGAAAAATGCAGTGGAAATTCTTGCCTTTCCTTTACCTATCTATATTGAAGACACTTCTCTCAATGATGTGCATAGCAAGCTTCTTCTCAGGTGCATGTTTATTGTGGGGAAGTAGAGTTTGGCACCAATCTAAGGAAAATACATGTGCTTTCCCCCTTCCCCTCCCTGCTATACGTAGTAGGCTCTTTACCAGAATTACTCCATTTGGAAATTTATTTCATCATGGATCCTTGACTTTTAGCTAGTGGTTGGCATACAGTAAATATGCCAACCATTACACGTTGTGTGGACAGCCTTATATTTTGTTGTCTAAACTGGTTCATAGTCCTTCATAAGTTTTTTTTTGCTGTTTGCTTTGGGCTAATTTTGGATGTCAGCCATTAAGAGTTTATGCAAACAAACAAACAATCAAAACAAAACAAACAAAAAACAACTGATCCGCTCTACTAGTTCAGTGATCGGAATGACGGTGGCGTTGGGGATTTCTGTTCACCTGACCGCTGTGTCTGTTTTGTCTTTGCCCACTGAGATGGAACTCTCAAGGGTTTGTGGATATGATATGGCAACTAATGTGAAATCTGCACGGGACGCACTTAGATTTAAAAAAATGTTCTTTGTAAATTTTGACATACTCCAGTACTATGGTAATTTTTGTGAGTTGGTATAAAAGTATTTTCTTGCCTGTGAAACAGTGTTGCGCTCCATTACAAACACAGTTACAACATGCCCACTTCACTAATGTCTATAATGACTGCGGTATGGCATGCTATTGGGTATTGCACTAAAGAAGGCGTCTCAGTGGTGATGTACTTCTTAGTCCTTTGTATGACGTCACATATTGAAAGGCATGCTATGTCAGGTCAAGAACTTCACCTGCATTTTTCTTCTTGCACGGAACTTTGGCACTTTAAGAAAAGAGAGGTAATGTGACGGCCCATTGCTCCTCAACAGTGAAATCTGTCAAGCCACCTCTAGAATATTATTTCCTCTCACGGAGGACTGCTGTGTCTGGCGCTGATGAGGCTTTATCGGAACAGTTTTAGAAGTGTGAACTGTGTTTGGGCTTCCAATGTATTTTTTTTTTGTCTTCAGAATAGTTCTTTAAAAATCCTTTGAATAGAGTTGGAGAGATTCTTATCATTCCAACTGTAGCCTGCCAATAGGAAGAAGGGAAGGGAGGTTATAGAATTTTAGTTTGTTACACAGTCTCCAAAGAGACTTGAATGCTTGAAGAAATGCTTGAAGAAAAACGAGGAAGGGAAATTAAAAGTCCCCACTGTGTATGCTTCTTAGCAAGACTTGAGGTTTTATGTGTCTGGGAAGACATGCTTTTGTTGCTGTTTATTCTGTGTGCGGTGGCTTATTTCCCTTATAAAATTAAAGTCCTTTTTCTTCAGCTCAGGTGCATGAGGAACTGTAGAATGACACCATTCTTGGTATTTGAACATGTACAAGGGGTGGTCTTACCTTGTATTTGTGGGTACCAGGTGGAAGCAGACTGAGAAAGGAAGGAGCAGGAGGGTGGTTGGTACGATGAGCAGTTAGGTGACACCTCTTGCTTGGCAGATTGACGCGTGGACAGACTGGGTGCGTTGTCGTAAACACAGAGCTGGGGGCTTGCTTAAGAAGTGAAGACATTTTTGAGAACTGTAAAAGAGTGAATGAGTAGCTTTAAAGTACGTTCACTGAACTGGGCAGAATTAAGTTTTAAATAAGTAGGAAGCCATAAAGAGGCACAAACTACACGTTCTAGGTGTATCCCTACGGAGCAAGACAGGCTAAAGGTCTGGGGCTTTTTCTACGTGACAGGTTACAACTCACCTGTTCAAAATTGGATTTTTAACCAGGCATGGTGGCGCACGTCTGTAATCCCAGCACTTGGGAGGCAGAGGCAGGCGGATTTCTGAGTTCGAGGCCAGCCTGGTCTACAGAGTGAGTTCCAGGACAGCCAGGACTACACAGAGAAACCCTGTCTCAAAAAAACCAAAAAAAAAAAAAGAAAAAAAAGAAAAAAAAGAAAAGAAAGAAATAAATAAAAATTGGGTTTTTAAAAACTTAGATGGTGTTTCAGCTTAATCTTTTTTCTCTTTTTTATTGGATAGTTTCTTTGTTTACATTTCAAATGTTATCCCCTTTCCTGGTTTCCCCTCTGAGGATCTCCTATTCCACACACACACACCCCAGCCCCCACGAACCAACCCACCCACTTCCGCTTCCCTGTCCTGGCATTCCCCTACACTGGGGCGTTGAGCTTTCTTAGGACCAAGGGCCTCTCCTCCCTTTGATGTCCAACAAGGCCGTCCTCTGCTGCCTATGCGTCAGGTTGGACATAGTTTCCTTGCTTTGTGTGCATGCGCCTTTAAAATAGATGAATAGCTACCAGGACCCCAGCCCCTTCAGTGTTAAACGTACTCTCTCTTTCCCACAGGGTAGCAGGATGAGTTTACCTGCCTTTCCTATAGACTGACAAACTGTCTTTTACAGCATCCCAGTTTGCACATGGAGAGTGGCAAGCAATGCCAAGCTGTAAGAGAGGAACTGCTGTTGGAGCCGAGAAGCCAGCACTGGCTTTCTTCGAACAGGGTTGTTGGGGGAAATAAAAGCAAAGCTATTCATTTGAGCTTTCATTGCACGTTAGGTTTTACACATGCATTCCCATATTCCAGCATCTGGAAATTACAACCATCCTGAAAGCCGCACAACAGTGGATCTTACTGAGCTCACAGGTCTTCAGGATACCCTTCCACGACACCGACCTGATTGCAAATAGCAGGATACAATCTCCAGGCATTTATCACCATAGCTTTTGAGGTGGAGTGGGTCAGGGTTCGGTGACTTGATGAGATCACAGCTCTGGTCCAAAGATGTGAGCACTACACTATCATCACAATCTCTGTCAGTATCTTTCATGTTTACACAACTGGATCTATTGCGTATTTCTCTTCCCGCTCCTTCTTGTATTTAGAACAAACGGTTATGTGGACTGTAAACTCATTTTAAAGATTTTTCTGTAACTTATTAATGCTCGCCATTCATACCCATAATCTATATTAATGAGGATGTTCAAATTCTATAGGAGTGACTGCAGTTTTCCTATGAAACAGCACATTGGTTGCTACCTAGGTGTTTATTGCTGGTGTATGGCTGAGGGTGACGTTCCAGGTCACTTTGAAAGAATAAATCTGCTTTTGTGTTCCTTGGAAGGCACCAAGAAGGACATTCAAGATGAGATGGTCATTCTGGGTTAAGCACATACTTCCCAGTTGGTAGTGGTTCTTCCAGCATGTGGAAACTCCCATAATCATGTCAAGAAGTAATGTGCACATGCACACTGGTTTTAAATATGGGCCCACAGTAGGGTTTCAGGTGTTTCAGTGTGTGGCGGTGGGATGTGCAGTGTCCCAGGATGCCAGAAGACTTTGTGAAGATCTTAAGGATGGCAGGGAACAGGTGGCGTTTTAACAAAGTGTCTGTGGATGATCTGTAACATTGCAAATCGACTAGAAAGCTGAATGGCATAAATTAGACCTAAACCAGGATCTAGAAACGAACCATGTTTTCCCATCTCAGGCAAACACTTGCCAAAGGGCGATTTGTCAGTGAACTTACCTGACTCTGGGGAACTTCATTAATTAAAATACCGAAAGACTCTTGGTAAAGCTTAGGCTGGTATCAAAACAAGATGCCATAGGGTAGTGGCACAGACCAAAGATTTCTTATAGCTCTAGAGGTTGAGAACTTCTGCACTTGGTTTCTGGTAAGGACTTTCTTCCTAGTTCAGATACAGGCTTTTAGTTGTCTCTTCCTTCACAAGGTCTTTCTTTTGCTCTACGACCTTTCCTGGGAGGTATTTGTGTCTACCTCAATGGCAGATTGAAGGAATAATTCAATCTAAGACAAGCTTGGTGAATCAGTGTATTCATTGGGGTTACTTAGCAGGAACATCTGTGACTGTTAGGTAACTGCGTCACAGAAAAATCCATCCCAGCACAGGTGAGGGGCTCACAAAAGCTGGGTTAGCAGAATCCCCAGGCTGTATGCAGGGAGTTACTTCTCCAAAATTTCTTCTCTTGGCTGGCGATTATTTGTATTCTGTGAACCATGGGAAGGGCTTTTTGAATCTCATGTTTCCTGTGAGTTTCCTGAGTCTTAGAAGCTTCCCTTTGCTCATGTTTCAGTCTGGAGGAACTGCTACGTGCTCATATCCTATGTGTCTTTATCCTTCATTTCATTGTGAAGACGCCATTTCAAAGGACCCCGCTTCTATGACTCCATGTAACTCCACTTACCCTCAACAGACCCCAGTCCAGTCATCTCATCTCTAAAGCTCAGAATTCATCAGATGCATGTTTGCCGGGATGATGGAATGTTCCAGAGCAGCACAAAGCCTGAAAACTCTCCACAGCCAAGAAGGCCATCCATTTCCCGAGTAAATGAGAACGTTCACTAGACAACGTTGGCAATTCTTTGACTAATTTACAAGTATTCTTCAGTTCCTGTTAAGCAGTTGGCTTTGATGTATAAACTATAGGTGCTGGTGTGAATCATGCTTTGGAGTACTCGAGACACAGGTATTATCAAGGTTTTGCAAAGCTGTTTTTACATGCATTGGTTAAATTTGGAAGGATGCTTCTCATCTTGATTGAATCTCTTGCTTCTTTTTACTTGACTCCTGAGTGCTGGTCCCGGGCCTCCCTCTTAGATATCTGCTGCAGGCTCCTGATGGCAGGAACCCTTGCCTCTCCTCTACCTCCCTCCACGCCATCGTTTTCACAGCTTCCAGGAAGCTCAGATCTTGTCTTTGCCTATGCTACCTGCCAAGGCAACCAAGTAAAGGACCAAATATCCTGATTGTCACATTTCCCCCACTTCATCTGTGTCTTCAACTTACTCAGCTACAGGTACTTTGAACATCTTTTGGCTTTTTTTCCCCATGTGAACACAGACATTCTTCTAGTATTTTTAGAACCTAATTGCCGTTACAATATGCATGTGAACTTGAAGTCACCTCATCTACTTACTAGTTTGCAAGGTTGTTTCCCTGTGTTTATCCTTGAGGGTTGATCCTTAAACTGTTTTAAAGGAGGCATAGTTAGATAGAGCACAAAAGCACCACAGGAACATTATAGCACGCCGGCTTCTAGATATGGAGGATAGGGAAGATAGGGAGGATGCCATCATCACTGAAGCCTACCTTAAGTATGAATTGAAAGCAGAGAGGAATTTAGAAAGTACATCACCTAGCTGGAGACAGCTGGGAATCAATATGATTATTAGTTACCAAGAGGTGATCAAGTTTCCATAAATAGGTCATACACAGTACTTCCATTGGCTCATACACAGTACTTCCATTCAGTTGGCTGCCTTGTATTTCCTGGCATCCTTACACACAGCAGGTGACTTCTCAAAGGCAGATTACCTCATTGTGAATCAGATTCAAAGATCCTGGATACTTTGCTGCAGAATAATGTTAAACATTCTTGTAGGACTTCACCAACTTCGTATTTCCATGGAAACCTGTTACCTCAAAGAACAGGTTGTACATTGTGAAACACAAGGGAGGTGCTGCTTTGCCCAGGAACCCAGAGACCATTCTGCTATGAATATCATTTTAAAGATAAGTGAGATGAGAAGTGGTAACAGTAGAAGTGATTAGCACACTTAATTATCAAGAGCAGAGTTGTTTTCCCAAAGTATGTGTTTCCCGTCAGATTTAAATTTCAGATACTATCTATGCACTAGAATATTGAAACTGTAAAGTAAATTTTTTCAAACTCTATCACTGTCCAAGGGTTGATTCTGAGACAATACCTTGATTCCTACATGTAGAACACATTGTATTTTCTTTTATAAGGAATATATTTAGATGTGTTTGGGTTATTGTGGTTTTTGCATACTGCATCATAATTAAAATGTTAGGTCCTAACTAGGTGACTTCAAGAGTAGATTTTGCAATTTCATGTACACTTTTATCCATATTTGTGATTCAGAATTAATATATTAAATTTGTGTTTATAAACATTCATACTTGTCATCTGGACTTTATTGTCACGAAGTTCCCGGCCTCATTAAATTTCCCATGCCTTAATGAATTGTCTTCAAAATGCAAAACTTTTACACTTGCCCTGTGTTATTGTTGAATGTGGCATTACTTTGGAGAAAGTCCTTCTGACCTAGTAAGTGTATAGTAAAGTGGTTTCCTTGTGAGATTGTATTTTTTGGCTGACTACTCGAAGAGCAGTGTGGATAGAGCCTTTACCTCTTGCAACTTTGCAATGGCTCTGTGTTTGTGCTTCATGGGTTTTGGATACCCCACTTGGTTATGTTTTCATTATCCCTGATCAGTTTAGCTCTAGAGAGAGTTCCAGTGTTCCTGATTAATGTGTGTCATCAGAAGCTATGCTGATAGGCCAGAAGGTCACATCAGGAGGGGGGAAGCAGAGGACATTATGGCCTTTCTTTACCACTTTCTTGTGCAATGTTGACATCTGTGTGGTCTTTCAGATTTTGGCTTTGAGTCTCAAGGAAAGTGAGAAAAGGTCCACCCAGCTGAATATTTGCCAAAGGAATCCCATGCCTTGAAAATTTTCCTGTTGAAGTCATTCTGACAATTTGTAAAATACACACTCTGGCCTGCATTAACACAGTGTTCCTGAGGATATTAGATAGGACCATGCTAGTCCCTGATGTGTGTCCTTTACCTCCCTTCTCTTCTTTCCATTTGTCTTTTCTTGAAATAGGATCTCACACTATAAGTGAGCTGGTTTGCAGTTCACTTTGTAGCTCAGGCTGGGCTTAAGGTTTCCAAAGTTATGCATCCACCTTCTGAGTGCTCAAATCATAGGTATGAGACACCACACATAGTTTGACATCCATCCTTTGTCTATAAAATATAAAATTTCAATGTAATCATTTTTGTTCTCCTTAATTGAAGAGCTGATTAATAATTTAAATACAATGTTTAAGTTTTCCTTTTTACTCCACTGAAATTTTCCATTTGGTAGCTTCCCAAGCAAGACAGTCAAATCCTCCTGCATTTTCAAACACTAAGTGAGATGTGCCAACTGCTAGGTCTTGGGGGACTTGTGATTCGATTAACAATTGTGTGGCTGGAAAGAATTATATCAAGTCCCCAAGCAACTCAAGAAACTGAGCTATTTGTGTGGCTCTTGGGAGGGACACAGAGTCATTCGGCCATAGGCAACTCTTCTTATCTTCAGCAACACTTCTATCTGTCCTGGGGTTTTATACCCAGCTATAATGCAAGTTTAGTCTTTGAATCTCCAGAAAATGTAATTCAAGTATCATTGTAATATGCTAGTGATTTTTTTTTGTGTATGAAAATTGCATTTTATGAGTATTTGTTTCCTTCTTCCTTTCCTTCCTTCCTTACCTCTCCCTTCTCTTCTCTTTCTTCCTTCCCTCCCTCTTCCTTTCTTACTTTTTAAAGACTTATTCTTATCTCATACATTTCTTACTGACCACACTTTTCACCCTCTACACTCTTACTGGTTCTCTTCCTTCAGTTTCCCTTCAGTAAAGATCAAGTCTTCCAGTGAGATCAACTGAAAATTGCATAACACGTTATAATAACCCTAGGCAAAAAATCCTCTTATCACCAGGTGGTGGTGGTGGTGGCACGGCGGCGGCGGCGGCGGCGGCGGCGGCGGCGGCGGCGGCGGCGCACGCCTGTAATCCCAGCACTCTCGAGGCAGAGGCAAGCAGATTTCTGAGTTTGACGCCAGCCTGGTCTATAGAGTGAGTTCCAGGACAGCCAGGGCTACACAGAGTAACCCTGTCTCAAAAAACCAAAAATAATATCCTCTTATCAAGGCTCAACAGGGCAACCAAGTAGGAGGAAAGGGGTCCCAAGAGCATGCAAAAGAGCCAGAGATACCCCAACTCCCACTGTTAGGAATCCTACAAGAACACCAAGCTGCACAACCATAACATGTATGTAAAGGTCCTAGCTTACTCTCAGAGTTTTGGGGGTAGGTATTTTTGCAAGTGAAAGTAATTAAGGTATATTTGAAATGAAATTATAATTTATATAAGGCACTACTTACTTATACAAATAAATTTGGGGAGCTGGAGAGATGGTTCAGCAGTTAACTGAACACTAGTTCCAAAGGTCCTGAGTTCAATTACCAGCAACCACAGGGTGGTTCACAACCATCTGTAATGGGATCTGATGCCCTCTTCTGGTGTGTCTGAAGACAGCTACAGTGTACTCATACACATGAAATCCATACATTCATCAATCAATCAATCAATCAATCAATCAATCAACCTTTAAAATGAAATAAATAAATAAATTTGGGCCAGTGATATGTTTGGGTGTATGAGGGCTCTTGCCACTGAGCCTGGCAATCTGACTGTCGTCCTGGGATACATGGTAGAAGGAGAGAACCTCTGCAATTTGTTTGTGTATGTGGAAGAGTTCTTGTACAAGAGTTCATGGCATTTAGGATATTTTGATGAGGATTCTGGCCTTCTGTACTTGGTATTTTGCAAACAAGAACTCCAACAAACTTGAACAAAAATAACAAAAAACCAACAATTAGTATCTATACTGAGGATACACAGAGTGATTTTCATTGTTTATGTTTATGTAAGAAAGCCTGTGTGATGGCTGATCACATAGTGTTTGCACTATTTCCAAAGCTGTGGTATTAAGAGCTGTTATAAACCTTAAGACCACATGCACAGGTCGTATAGACACTGCATTATTTTACTTAAGGGGCTTGTGTATCTGAGTACCATGGCAGATGCTGGGAGCAGTATACTACGGGTATTGAGGGCTACCCATACCAAGTTGTGGGTATTAAAATATAGTTGTGTGTTCAATAATATGAGCAAGCAGACTTTAAAATTGTCAATAACAATGTTCCAGCTTAAACTCTTGTTGACATGTGCTGAGAATAGCACTTGAGCTTTGTGTGGTCCTGTGAGATGCTCAGGCCCTCAGGCTGAGGTAGGAAACATTCTATGCCTTCTAGGAACGATGCCATTAAGTTTTTTTTTTTTTAAGGAGAATTTTTTATTAGATATTTTCTTTATTTACATTTCTAATGTGATCCCCTTTCCTCATTTCCCCTCCAAAATTCCCATTCCATTCCCCTCCCCCTGCTTACAAACCCACCACTCCCACTTCCCTGACCTGGCATTCCACTACACTGAGTCATTGAGCCTTCACAGGACCAAAGGCTTCTCCTTTCATTGATGTCTGACAAGGCCATCTTCTGCTACATAAGCAGCTGCAGCCATGGGTCCCTCCATGTGTACTCTTTGGCTTGTTAAGGATCTCAAAACAAGGGAAGTATAAGATATGGTTGAGCTGACAAGAGCCCACAGAGGTGGGATGACTCAATGTCCCTGGTGGGCTCCTCAAAAAGTAAGAGGACATTAGGGAAAGATGAGGTAGATTTAAATGAATTAGCAATAGACCTTAGTTAATAGCAATGCTTAAGTATTGCCTTGTTAATTGTTAAAAAATATACTGTAACATATAGGGTAAATTGAGTATTCGAAGATAACTTCTATATTAGAAGTTCAAACATCCCTATTCAGAGTTTTCCAAGACTTGAGTAAGGATGGAACACATTGCTTCATTTGGATAGTCTTGGACTCTGCCCAAAGATTTGAGGCTTGTTACTCAAACTTGACTTGCTGTCTATTAAGTGACTAACCAGCATAATGTAAGTATTATAATCAGTTATATTATAGATTTCTTGCCCTGGTAACAGAAAAATAAATAACCCAAACTTTATAGCAGTGAATTTTTTTCATCATCTTGATGGTTGCTTGTAGTCATGGGAAGAAACTCAAAAGTTGCTGAGTTTCTCATTCGGTATTAGAGCAGGCCTTTCAGAGAAGCAAATGTCATTTTTGTTATTTATTTTGAAGTAACTTTAACCAGTTATTAGGAATATTTTCTTCCTTCCACATACAACCCCCCCTGCAAAAGAAATAAAAGAAAAGAGACAGTCTGTTTTGTGAATGAGTTTTCTAATACCTGAAAATGAAGTCTTAGCCTCCAAGTAGCCTGCCTTTCAACCCATTCAGTCCCTGGGTTCTATATGTCCATGTGTAGGACGGTTATGGTCAGCAAGTGAAAATAGAAGAATCCAGGTGCAATTCAAATAAAACAAGACTTTAAGCAATACATTTCAGTTCTATTACTTTAGGATTTTCTTTTAGAGTAACTGTCCAAATTACTGTGTTGGATATAAACATTGAAAAAAATTTGACTTTCTCCCCCAAAAATCCAAATTTAACTTATCCTAAAGATGTAGAGATTTTGGTTGCAAAGCCGCAGTTCTTTCCCTTAACTCCCAACGCTGATATGGCTGGTGCTGCTAACGCTGTCTCTGGACCCTTGGCTGTGCTCTTCAGACCCCCACAGTTGTGACGGGAGCTTCCATGTTTAGTAGTTCTTCAGTACCACTTGTATTCAAGTGTCACTTTCTTGTGAACACTCATCCTGTCACAAACTTACCCGCTGTGGAACTCACACAGAAACTTACTTCCGATTGTAGAGTATTTCAGGCATCTTGCTTTTGGTGGTGATTTTCATTGTGGACATGGAAAGGAGAGTCTGTCCCAGGGATGGTGCTAATGGATAACAATATCGTCAACCAAATATTTTGTAACCTGAAAAGGAGGACGTGTATCAGTGAGGGTAAACTGAGTTATATGGTCCAAGAACACAGTCCCTGGTTTCAGTAGATTAAAAAGAAAGTTCGGTGCGTTTTCAGGTTGGATTATCAAGGGCATTAAATGGAGTCTTATATAATACTAGTTACTTGGGCATTTAGCCAATGGATTCTCCACCTGTGCAGGTTTCCATGGCCACTTGGGGAAAAGGATGAAGTGTTCAATGAAGCCATACATCACACAGCGCAATTTCCAAGGCAAAGCAGACTACAGAGCCCTCCAGTTTTACCATGTGCCAAGAGACAGAGAAAACTGGGGGAGTGGTGAGCGGCCCTAAGCACGCCATTGAAAGAGGCAGAAGAGCCTTAGAGAGCTGGGTGGTTTAGGGTCCCGAATTCAGGAGTCACTCCTTCAGAGCCTATAGTTCTGTCCACAAACCCACCCCTGGTTTCAGAATGTTTGTACGTAAGGCAGAGCTTTGGTTTTTGTGCAGAAACCAAAAAAAAAAAAAAAAAAAAATGTCAAAGCTTCATTTGTCAGTGGCACAGATAGGATGTGAGTCACGACTGAGGATCAATATTATGATAATGTGTTCAGATAAAGTGCTAGCACATTCCAAAGTAATCTTCCTTTTTTTTAATTAAAAAATATTTTATTGGATATTTTCTTTATTTACATTTCATATGTTATCCTCTTTCCTGGTTCTTCCCCCACCCAAAAAAAATCCTTATCCCATTCCTCCTCCCCCTGCTTTTATGAGGGTGTTCTCCCCACTCCCCACCCCTGAATTCCTCTATACTGGGGCAGCCTTCAGCCTTCAGAGGACCAAGGGCCTCTCCTCCCATTGACGCCTGACAAGGCCATCCTCTGCTACATATGTGGCTGGAGCCATGGGTCCCTCGTTGGTTTGTGGTTTAGTCTCTGGGAGCTCTGGGGGGTCTGGTTGGTTGTTCTTCCTATGGGCTTGTAAACCCCTTCAGCTCCTTCAGTCCTTTCTCTAGCTCTTCCATTAGGGACCCCTTTGTCAGACCAATGGTTGGCTGAGAGCTTCCGCCTCTGTATTTGTCAGGCACTGGCAGAGTCTTTCAGGAGACAGCTATATCAGGCTCCTTTCAGCAAGCATTTCTTGGCATCCACAATAGTTTCTGGGTTTGGTGACTGTATGAGGATGAAATGGAGAGCCTTTCCTTCAGTCTCTTGTTGTCTGTCAAGAATTACTATTTCCAGATATTAAGAAATCCTGACCCATTTTATATAGCAAGGGCATTTGTGTGAACATGTGTGCCTATGCATCTATTGTCCTGGAAAGGCTCAGTGTAGCAGTGTAGGGGAATATCAGGACAGGAAAGCGGGAAGGGGTTGATTGGGGATCAGAGGGAGGAAAGAGGGCTTATGGGACTTTCAGAGAGGGGGGATCCATGAAAGGGGAAATTATTTGAAATGTAAATAAAGAATATATCAAATAAAAAACACATATTTGTGTGTATTTAGGTGATAGCTTGATTAGTATATTATTGGATTTTATTTTTATTTATTTAATTGTACATGAGTGTGTTCATAGGTGAGTTTTATGTACATCAAATGCATTCACAGGCCAGAGGAGGCCAGAGGAGGCCAGAGGAGGCCAGAGGAGGCTAGAGAAGGTCTTAGATTCCTGGGATCTGGAATCCCTAGAGCTTAAGTTGCAAGAGATTGTGTGCTGTCATGTGGGTGCTGGGAACCAGACATGCCCTCTGCAAGAATAGTAAGTATCCTTGGCTGTTGAATGATCTTCCAGCGCCTTTATTGATATTTGAACATCCCTGGGGACCTAGCATATTGTCTCATCTTGATAGAAGCAATGGATCCCATCTGGGAACGCTTGCTCAGTTTAAACATCTCCTTCCTCTCTCATTTCCTCTCGCTGATCCCTGCCTGCATCCGACTTGCCTGTCCCATGGCCCTGGAGAATGGTGGTTCAGCAATCATGATGCCCTGCTCCACTTGGCCTCTCCCTCCCTGTCCCTCTGTCATGCTGGCATGGTCTCCATGGCAACTCTGGGCTGCTCCACAGGCAGCTGGCCATGCTGGCTGGCTGAAGCTGGCTGGCAGAAGCCATCAAAGAGTGGGGAGGCCTTGAAGAGCCCTGGAAACAGCTTCGGTTGAAATTGTAACCACAGAAATAAAAAAATAAAAGTTATTAATTTGAGACATTCGGGCTAGTAGTAAGGTTCCCAGGAGGACCCATATTCTATCTGCATCTTGCAAATAAAAGTATTCCCAAATCCCCCATGCTTCTTCCATGGTAGGTATACTCTGTTGGTAAATATATATATATATATATATATATATATATATATATATATATTTGTGTGTGTGTGTGTGTGTGTGTGTGTGTGTGTGTATATATGTGTGTGTGTGTATATATATATATATATGTATATATACGTATATATATACATACACACACACACACACACACACACACACACACTGAGCAAGGGCCAGTGGCTGCAATGGGCAGTTGTCACCTCCTCAGTGTACACACTTCAGAGTCATTTGAATCACTTGTCCTCGGTGTAAGGTCTGGACTCCAGAACACTCTCAAACGTTTGCTGGCCCCATGTCCTCTGGGCATTGATCCTCTGGCTGTGAGGCAAGCTTCAGAACAAGCTGCTTGTTCCTTGGGCTCGCTCTCTTCAACCTTGCTTGCTCGCCTGACCTTTCTCCAGGGAGCCCATCCCAGAGACAAGCTAACAAATGTTTACAAGAAATAACGGCAAAGACTGAGAGCAAAGCGTAGCAGGGAGAGACGCTGTTTGGAGACCTCGTCCAAGGGAAATGTGCAGTAGTTATATCGCAGTTTAAAATAAATTCCCTGCATCCATTCACTGCTCTGGGCCTCTCAATGGATAGTACTGTGTTTTGTTTTGTTTTGTTTTGTTTTGTTTTAACACAAAGTGAAATGGAATGTAGAAGATTTTATATCATTGATCATGTCTCTTACTGCTCCTAAATCCCGCTCCTTTTTGCATATCCATCAGGTATAGAACACTGAACTTTTAAAAAGATAAAACTTGAATAAAGGTAATTGTTTCATGTGTTTCCTCTCATAATATTCAGCTTGTTAATCCCAATATCAGAAAACACTAATTTTGCTTAGTATTCTGTGGTGCTTAAATATTTCCTTTTATAAGGTGAATAGATATGTGTGAATACCAGATATGTACAAAATAATGCATAATATGTATGTGCGGCTTGTCTATGATTTGTAAGTGAGTTTTCTTTCACTTGTATTGTGGAGATTTTTCTAAAGCTAAGTAAAGTATATTCATAATCATTGTTTCAAGATTTGGTAATGTTGTTGGACTTACAAATAATTGACATGATCAAACAGACCTTAATGATATGATAAAACAGAGATTATCATTGAATGTGAGGAATATTGTTTCCATAGATTGGATGGTAACATCAAGTAAACGTTTCACAACAGATAACTTCATTACAGGCAGAGCATCTCTAAGTATATTCAAATATTGATAATAATGGTAATTGAAAAATATCTCTCAAAACATTTTATCAATTAAATCTGATTTGCAGTACTAATTCAAAAGTTTTAAAAGCAACTTGGAGATACCACATGTATCGTAATCTCCATTAGCAAGCAAATGTAACTCAAAGAACGCACCTAGCCAGCACCGACATGTGACAGTACTTAACACGTTCACCGGAAAAGTGTCCGATGAATAATGAGTCATGTGCTTATCTGAAGGCATTATGGGAAAAAGAAAAATAGGAAAGAAAGCAGGTGAAACTGACCATTGCCAGTACCTGTGCTATTGTCATTTCTGAGAACCTAGAAATGCTTTAAAAATGAAAAAAAAATTGTCAGTTATGAGACACTTCAGGATTTGCAAGAGAAAATTTAAACGAGTGCGTTGGACACACAGTGATAGGAAAGCTGAGAAGCCAAACAAGAGAACTTAGAACCTAGTCTAAGAGGAGTTTCATCTCCATTAGCTTCAACCGCTGGCCCTCATATGGGGTCACATGGAGGTCCCGATCACCAGTTTCCCCTCTATTGACTTTGTTGGTCATGAGAAGGCAGAAATGTTATTTGAAGCTCATTATAGGCAGAAGCGGTGGTCCTCAACATTGAACCCCGCATTGCTGAGCCTCTAGGTCTCCAACATGTTAGGAGTGCTAAGAGAAATGATGGCCGAGAAGATAGCAGAGGTTAGAGTCTCCATAATCCACCAGCCTGGGCGACCCAGGAATGTCATGGGGAAGACTAGGCAGCTGCCAGCTCAGAGGCTGGGGAAGGCAGAGATGAGACGACAATAAGGTTCTTCAGGTCTTCCAAGGAAAGCCAACTGGAAGCCATTGGAAGAAGAGCACAGACATCTACCTACATGTCAATCCCATGATGGGGGGAAAACCCCGGAAGGTGAAGGCTTGGAAGTGAGGAATGTAGAGAAATGGACCATCTAATACTTCCGATCAATGCCTAAAATATGACAAATTCCAAAATTATGCACAATCAATAACTCTCAGTATACTAGAAATTTAAGAAAATATTCTTGACCTGAATTAAACCCTAATTTTGGCCATGATTTTATATATATTTAAAATTATATAATATAATATAAAAATTAAAAATCATATAAAATTATATATATATATGTATATATATATATATATATATATATATAAAATTATTAGAGACTCAGCAATGCAAGGCTGGATGATATGTGTGTATGTATATATGTATATATATGTGTGTATAATATACATATATATACATATACATATATATATGTGTGTGTGTGTGTGTGTGTGTGTGTGTGTGTGTTTAGTTTCCTTAGCCTCAACCACTACCACAAAAACAGAAAAATATGTAAGAAGCAAATGACTGAAAGAAAACCAATAACTCAAAAGCTATTGGCTGATTAGTTGGATATTTATTCTGAAGAAAATTATTAAAATTTATTATTGAAAGTATGTAAAACTATAATATATAAAAATTATTAAAATTTATTATTAAAATTGTAAACTATATATGTTATAAAATTTATAAAAATCTATTATTAAAATCATGTGAAACTCTGAAGGAGGATTATTAAAACTAAGCAGTGAAACAAAAAAAAACCCCTCCTGATCTCAATAATACATGGTTAATTATGGTTATTTTTTAGATCTTGACTTATGCTTATTTAAGATGACTATAATAATGAAGTTTAAAAATATTTATCATTTGATGCCAATTAAAACTGCAAAAGAAATGAGTTGGACACCACAGCAAGCATATAAAGCAGAGCAGAGCTGAGCTGACGCACACATCCATAAAATCATTAAATGCTGAGATATTTGGTATGCTCCCCCATATTTATTTTATAGCCGCATCTAACCCTGTTTTTGGAATGAAAATGTTTATTTATTCTTCTCTCATATGATGCATCTT
Source organism: Apodemus agrarius (assembly GCA_964023405.1). Classification (NCBI taxonomy): domain Eukaryota; kingdom Metazoa; phylum Chordata; class Mammalia; order Rodentia; family Muridae; genus Apodemus; species Apodemus agrarius. The sequence continues at coordinate 9,717,331 of OZ030020.1, read as the reverse complement.
AGCCACAGCTTCCCTGCCTCTCCTCCTATCCCCCTCCCATCCTCTCTCTCCCATATTGTTCCCACCAGGTCACCACTCCAGTCTTCTCCCAGAAAACAGCAGACCTCCCAAGGACATTAACCAAACATGGCACAGCAAGAGTCAATAAGACTAGGCAGACACCCTCCCATCAAGGCTGGATAAAGCAACCCAGGAGGAGGGAAAGGGTCCTAAGAACTGGCAAAAGAACCAGAGACAACTCCCCACTGTCAGGACCACCTCCTGAACACCTAACCAACAACCACAGCAGACATACAGGGGACCTTGTGCAGACCCATGCAGGCCCCATGATTGCTGCTTCAGTCTCTGTGAGCCGCCATATTCCCTGCTTAGTTGATTCTTCAGGCAGTGCTGTCCTCATGTCCTGACCTCTCTGGCTCCCACATTTCTTCCTCCTTGTTTCTTCAGGTTTAGCTGAGGTCTAAGGACAGGGGCCTCGAACCTCCGCTCTCTCTCTGTCTAATGTTTGGCTGTGGGTCTCTGTGTCTGCTTCCATCAGCAGCCAGAGGAATCCTCTCTGGATAATGACTGAACTATGCTCCAATCTTTTCCTATAGCATAACATCATTAGGAACCATTTTATTGATATCTTCCCCCCACTTAGTGCTGATTTTGAGCATATGTCCCAATCCATAACATTATTAAATGCTCAGAGATATTTGGTGTGCTTAGAAAAGTAATTGTTGATCTGGGAGAGAGGAGAAGTGTAGGGAGTGACTCGGAGGAGTGGAGGGAGAAGAAACTACAGTAGGGATGTTATGTATGAGATAATAATATTAGTAATAATAAAATTAGTAATAAGTAATCATCATCATCATAACCCTAAATGTAAAAAAAATGGTAATTGTTCAAGCAAATTTGGCTAGTTCTAGTTCAGCTTTCATGCAGAGTTCCTTCTTTTAGTCAAATGCTGTTTTCTTTTACATCGCATGTGTGCATGTATGTAACACACAGATTTTAATCCTTTGCTTAAGTTAACAAGTGAACCTGTAGGTGGAAATTGTTTGCAAACAATGAACTATGCAGTTGAGCAAAGTTACTGTCTTAGTTACTTTTCTGTTGCTATGACTATAGCAACTTAGGGAAGGGAATGTTTGTTGGACTTACAGTTTTAGTAGGTGAGTAGACCTTTGACCCCTATTGCGTAGAACATGGCAGTCGGCAGACAGCCATGGTCCTGGAAGGAGAGCTGAGAGAGTACATGTTGAGTTAACAACCACAGGGCAAACAGAGAGAAAACTAGAAATGGAGTGGGCTTTTAAAACCTCAATGCCCGGAGGACCCAGCCATACCACTCCTGGGAATATACCCAGAAGATTCCCCAGCATGCAATAAAGATACATGCTCCACTATGTTCATAGCAGCCTTATTTATAATAGCCAGAAGCTGGAAAGAACCCAGATGTCCCTCAACAGAGGAATGGATACAAAAAATGTGGTATATATACACAATGGAGTACTATACAGCCATTAGAAACAATGAATTCATGAAATTCTTAGAGAAATGGATGGAGCTGGAGAATGTCATACTAAGTGAGGTGACCCAATCTCAAAAGAATACCCATGGTATACAGTCACTGATAAGTGGATATTAGCCTAGAAGCTTGGAACACCAAAGACACAAATCACATATCAAGTGATGTCTCACAAGAAGAAAGGAGTGGACACTGGTGCTAGAATGGACCAAAACATCATTGTGGGAGAGTACAAGAACAGTAAAGTGGGAGGGGTGGATGCGGGAGCAGGGGGAGGGAAAAGGACATGTGGGGCCTTTGGGGGTGGGGAACCAGAAAAAGGGAAATGAATTGTAAATATAGAATATATACAATAAAAAAAATCAAAAAAAAAAAAACCTCAATGCAGACCCCTAGTGATACACTTCCTACACAAGGTCAAACCTACTCCACCAAGGCCATGCCTCCCAATCTTTCTCAAAGGGCTTCACCAACTGGAAATCAAGTATTCAAGAATATGGGGCTATTCTAATTTAAACCATTGCATTGGCATTGTTGAAAATTACATACGTCATAAGTTTTATGTCTACCTTTCATCTAACTAACTTCTCCCTAAACTCCTAAGATGCCATGATTTATCTATCACTCAAGGGAACATGAGCAGGTCATGGCTCTTCTTCTTTTGTGAATAAACATACTAAATTATATATATATATATATATATATATATATATATAATACATATATACATATATATATCATCCAGTGTGTGTGTGTGTATATATATATATATATATATTTGTATGTATGTAATGTATGTATATATGAAATCATTTGATGATATTGATCTGTCATAATATGAAAATGTAAAGTGTGTATACTTTTCACTACTTTATCTGCTTAATTTATCACCAAGGGTGTTCTTTATAAGACTGTATTGAAGCAAAGACAGCTTTGCCAGAGAACCAGCCGTTGAGGACTTACATCACTGTAGACCTATCAGAATCTATCCATTGCCATGGTGTTAGTCACCTTGGGCTACTGTAGAAAACCACGGTAGAATGCATTCTGGTGTCTGTTCTTCTTGTGAGGACACTAACCACATGACAAGACCCCTAACTTTGTCAAATTCTGTAAACCTTACTTCCTTCCCCGAAGCCCTATCTGTCAATCTCACCACACTGGGAGTTCAAGTGTCATCTTTGAACCTGTGGAAGAGAGAGCACATTCAGTCATCTTTAGTCACTGGTCCCAGCGTCTAAAATGCTATCCAACACTCGTTCTTCTTTCTAGGCATAAAAGTTTTGAATAGCGTTAGACATTCTTAGACTATCAACCATAGGAAGTGGTGGGTATGTTTGCATGAATCTAACCACGAATTACAGAGTTAAGAGGCAAGACCTGAGGCTGTGGGTAAGGGAAATAATTTCAGGTTAAAGAACTAATAGTTAGTCTGGATCTAAGATTTGAAACCCAGAAGAACACAGGTTTCTCCCAGAACGATTCAACAAAGTGGAAGCCTTTGTTTGTGAAAGAATAAGGTCTTTGTACTTTTATACAAAAAAGAAAAGAAAAGAAAAAAAATGAAGTTATCCACCTAAGTTAAGGGAATACATCCATGAATACCATCTGAGGCCAAAAATCATACTTGTCATCTATCTGTGCAAACCATTTTGGGATAAATAATTTGTAACTGTTATTATTATAAGTGTTTGGAATATTCAAATTAGCCACTAATACTAAACATTCTTTCACGGCTACTTTTAAACCTATCTGGGTCATGTCCTCCCTTCAAAATTAATGAGAGGAATTGCTCTGCTTTAGGACAGGCTACCCGCCTGACAAGTTACAAAACTGATTTCCTGTTCAAAATTGTTACATCTACCCAGCTCTGTGATACTTGATCCCGCTTCTTGGTTTTGTGTGGTTTCAAGGTTAGGAAGTATTTCTCATGACGTAGTTCTCAGGATGGAAACAAGTCTTATTAAATCTTGCTGCTCTCACTTAATGGTAAGTGAGGGATAGACCTTTGAGGTTTTGCGACTGAATAGTCTTTCCACCAGTGACTTAGCAGGCTCTGAAAGAGGGTTGGAAGGTGCTTGGTTTCCACCCCATTCCACTCTTCTGTAGAGAACTCCCCCCTTTGGTTATCTCATCTCTATTTGCAGAAGCCAACATGCTGTAGATGCCTACAACTGTGGCTTATATGGAACCAAGTGTATCAGAGAAGGGATCATTTTACTGAATGGGAGAGACAGATAGGTGGTAGACACAACAGGGGCACTCTTTCATTTCTGAGATTTTATTTAGTTTTGTTCTATGTATATGGGTATTTTGCCTGAAGGTGTCTGTGCACCAAATGCATGGACAAACCCATGGACAAAGAAGGGAATTATGTCTCCTGGGATGGTTGTTAGAGATGGTTGTGAGCCTCCATGTGGAGCCTGGGGATTGGACCAGGGCTCTTTGGAAGAGCACTGAGTGCTCTTAACCACTGAATTTTCTTTCCAGCCCCAACATGACTACTTTTTAGCAAAGGGATGATTCATATCTAGGGAGGAAGGGCTTAGATGGCAGAAGTTATCACAATTGTCAAAACAAAAAGTACAGTTCCAAACTGTTTTTTTCTAGAATTTTCCTTTATGTTAAAAACTTTTTTATATGTTTGGATATTTTGCCTACATTTTTGTCTGCAGCACAAACTTCTGGCTACCTATCAGAAAAGGGCATTGGATCCCCTAAAACTAGCTTTGCATAGGGCTATGAATCACGATTCGTGTGCTGGGATTAAACCTGGGTCCCCTGCAAGAGCAGCTAGTGCTCTTACCCACTGAACCATCTCTCCACGCCCTAGAATTTTCCTTTTAGACTCTTCAAAATTTGGTTAATTAAAAGTAACCAAAACCAGAGTTAGATAAACCATAGATAAGAAGAGGTTACTGTTGTGTTTTATAAAAATGGCTGTGGTAGTGTAGTGGAAGAGAGCTCCTGGTGGGCCCACGCTGAAGGGTTTCCTCTGAAAAATCAACTGAAGGATGGGCTTAGTGTAGAAGAGAGTTTAGTGGGACCCTGAGAAGGAGGTAGAGGCAGAGAAATGAGGACAGGGAAGGACAGAAAGAGATAGGAGGGAGAAAGAGAGAAAGAGGCGTCCTAGGACACATGGGAGAGAGTAGGAGATGGGGAGAGAGGGAGAGAGAGAGAGAGAGAGAGAGAGAGAGAGAGAGAGAGGGAGGGAGGGAGGGAGGGAGGGAGGAAGAGAAAGAGATATATAGAGAGAGTCCTCCTTATAGAAAACCAGGCACATACCTGGCTGTTGCTAGGTGACTGTTCTGTTGGGTGGCATCTAGAAGAAAGGCTAACAGTATAGTTTTGCTTGAACACAGGAGCAATACCCACCAGCCTCACTGTGTTAAACAGATGCGTAGAAAGCCAGGTCATCCAGCAAGACTGAAATCAAATGGTGCGCACACTCTTTCTGATCACACCCATGTTGAATTCCTATCCTAGGGACAGACTTGTCCTGGTGCCTTCCTCAGTTAGGAGGGCTTCCTTCGAAAGGCATGCTTTGTCTCCTGACCCAAGCTGGAGATTTGGCTCCATCAGTAATACCGTGGAAGCTGTATCTCCAACTCTTACATTTCTTAACTGGTTGAGAATGAAGAGGTGTGTTATATATGATGTATCCCTATTGATCTTAGTATTGTGATAAGGTAGTAAACTTGGGGGTCTATCAATTAAAGAAAGCTTTTGTGACTTACACTACATACCAATGAGGACCAGCTGCCCCCTCCCTTCTGGGATGCATGTGTGCGTATCATTTACTCCCTAGACTTAAGTGTGAAGGTGCCATTGACCAACCTTCTCTGTGCTGCCTTGTTCAGCTGGGGAAAGATGGGGTGCTCATCCTTCATTGTGAAGCCTGGCCATTTCAGGAAGAAGTATGTTACTGTTTACAGCTTCTTTAGTTTTAGATTTGTTTTTTAATTAATTGTATGTGTGTATTCCAAATGTGTGTGTGTGTGTGTGTGTGTGTGTGTGTGTGTGCTTGCAGAGGCCAGAAGAGGCTTTAGGATCTCCTGAAGCTGGAGTCACAGGCTGCTGTGAGCCATTAGGTGTGGGTGTGTGGAATTGAAGTTCAGTCCCCTGGAAGAGCAGCACGTGCTTGTAACTGCTGAGCCATCTCTTCAGCGTCCCCCTATATTAAGTTATAGAGCCTACGTCGCTTAACTGGGCTCCATTTTTTTTTCACAACAAAATCTTCTGGTTTTCTTGTTGTTATTTTTGTTATTGTTGTATTTATGAAGGAGCCTTGGATGAATCTATTGAATCGCTGTCTAAAGAGAATAGATTTTCTAGAAAATATATCCAAAAAGTATCTGTCAAGACATCCCAGTTCTTTTCCTTTCCCCTGACAAGTTCAGAGCAAGCTCCCCCTCTTGTCATTATGACTTGTTTTAACTGGACTCCAGTCGAGACTCCAGCTGCTGAGTGAGTGCTGGGAATGTGTTATATTTTAATCTCATGTGATATGAACATCATCCTCAAAAGGAAACAAATATTTTAAGGTTGTTTAGAATTGAAAGTAAAGTCGTAAGAGGTACTGGGACCTGTTTCTCTGGAATAGAGGTGATAACAGGAAAACTAAACTTTTTAATATTTTCTGGCCCTACACCTTTTACTGTAACACTTTTATTTATTCTATGAGAATTTAAAATATGCATACTATTTATTTTCATCATGTTCATCCTAGCATGCTCCACTTAACTCTTCCTTGATCTAATCTCCACCTATCACTCTATCCCTTACAAACTTAATGTCTCTAAGCCTCTTTCAGTGTCACTGTCTCTGTCTCACTGTCTCTATCTCTCTGTCTCTCTGTTTCTCTCTCTCTCTCTTTCTCTCTCTCTCTCTCTCTCTCACACACACACACACACCACCACCACCACCACCACCACCACCACCACCACCACCACCACCACCACCACCTCCACCACCAAGTTCAATTTGTGGTGCCCAGATGCTGGTGGAGACATGGACTAGAGCATAGTCAAACTACCAGGAGCTACACCAAAAAGAAAACTAATGCTCTCTTACCCTTCTGAAGCCACCAATTGTCAGTAGCTCCTGATGGTTATAAATGTGTTAGTTTTTAAAGAAATAGGTGGCAGACAGAAAGGACGGGATCTCTGGCAAATATCCTCACTGGACTTGCTACGTGCATTGAAGGAATGGGCTCTCTCACAGACACCCCCAGTCAGTGCTTGTGGATAGGCCAGCTGACGCTGACAACCAAGTGAGCAGAATTGTAGCAGTGGACAGGAAAAGATTCCCTGTTGTCTAGGAGATGTGGAAAGTCACATGTTTTCTTGCTGTGCCCTGCAAGCCAGACTGGCTCTGGACATATTTTTAGCAACTTTTTTGTACAGAGGAGGGAATCCGAAGAGCTTCCATTTATCATCAGGCCTGTTTATGTCAGGGGGATGTTGCAGAAGTGTGTTTGCGATAAGCAGATTTGGGACTCTGATGTTTCTGATGGTGCAGCTTGGTCACCGGGTCTCTGTTGTTCCATTTTTAATGGTATGAGCAAGCTGTGATAGACCCTGATTTCACATGGCTTAAACTTGGCCCACCTTAGTGCCATTGACACTGTGGCCTGAATGACATCCGAATGAGTCATTACATTACTGGAGATTTAGCAACATTTTTTTCTTCTAATTCATTGAGTGACTGTTGGATTCCCTCCCCAGTTGTCATACCTAATGATGGCCATACTCACAGCCATGTGTCTCCCAGAGAGAAAATCATAGATGCATATGTAAAGAGGTGTTGTGGGAGACCAAGCCCTGAACCTGCTCCCTGACCACTTCCTACTCCAGGTCATTCAGTGTCTCTCTCTCTCTCTCTCTCTCTCTCTCTCTCTCTCTCTCTCTCTCTCTCTGTGTGTGTGTGTGTGTGTGTGTGTGTGTGTGTGTGTGTTGGATACCCTGCCTCAGCAAGGTCTGTCATGATTTTCCTTAAGGTTCTATTGCTGTTGAGAGATGGCATGATCATGGTAACTCTTAAAAAGGAGATCATTGAGTTGGGGCTGGCTTACAGTTTGGAGGTTTAGTCCAGTATCTTCATGCAGGCAGACATGCTACTGGAGAAGGAGCTGAGAGTTCTTCGTTCATATCAGCAGGAGGCAGAAAGTGAACAGGCTTTAGCTTCTGAGACCTCAAAGCCCACCCCATAGTAACACAATCCCCCCAAGAAAGGCACACTTACTCCAACAAGGTCACACCTCCTAATAGTGCCACTCCCTGAGAACCAAGAATTCAAACCCACGAATCTGTGGGTGTGATTCCTATTCAAACCTTCACAATCATCTTTCAGAGGGACAGGAAGTTTGAGATTTTTGTGCCAATACCAATTAGTGACTGTATCCAGAAAGTGAGAATATTTTTTCTTTGCTTTCTTATTTTTTTTTTCATTTTGTTCCCAATACCTTGGTGCTATGGTGCTACTACTGTTCAATGAATTTAAACAATGATCTCTTCCATTCTATGACCAACAGCCAAAGGGGATTGGCTTTTGGAGCGCCTTTCAGCAGTAATAAATGGTAATTTTAAAAGTGCTGATCACTTACTGCTCACATGGTAGCCCCAGCGTCTTCTGCCAGACTGAACTGCCATCATCTCCATGTGGAAGGGAGAAGGGAAATCTTAAACAGCTCATTAAGGCTCTGATTGGCTGATTATAATAATCTGACATGTTCTTCTGAGCCTGCAGTGTTTTCTGTGATTTGTATTTTCTTCCCCCAAATAAAAACAAAACCAGCAATTATTTCTTGCCTCAAATAATCATTGGACGTTTTCTCTGAAATGAGTCCAAGGCCCGAGTGAAGAGCAATTTTTTTTTTCTGGCTTAGAATGAACTTGATATAAAATTAGCACTTGAGCCTTTAGCAAGTTCGTGCTTTTCTGGAATAGCTTGACTTGTTGAATCTTTCCCTGGCTTCAGTGCACGTTGCTTCGGCCAACCAGCTGGGCATTCTCGGCGAGGTCATGATGCTTTGGCAGTCCAAGGAAAATGAACCCACAGCCTGGATCGGAACTGTGGTGGTCCTATAGACAGGCGTGTGGCATGGAAGCAGAGCCTGGACCAGAAAGCATAATGCCATCCAAGTCACGCATCTGTCACGATGGTAGATGCATTTACTGATACCTGGGAGGATTGTTCCAGCTTATCTCCAGCTCCTGGGAAGGTGTCACAGAGGCAGCTGCTTGGATTGTGTGCGTGATGATTGGAACCACGTATCGATCGGGACCATGCATAGTAGCACACAGCTATTGATTGCACTAAGACCTCTAAGTGCAATGGAGTGGCACGTGACTTCCCTCTCCGAGAGTGCATTTTGCACATTTGGGACAAAGGTTCCCTGTCTGTCTGTGGGGAAACACAATAGGATATATACAGTAAGCATTTATTTGGAGCTTATCATGTATCAGGCACCATGCTGGGCATTTTAGATACAGGATCTCTTCAGTAGCTCTCCCAGTAGCTTCCTGAAGTGAATTTTTAAAAGAGAATTTCAGCATTTGTAGGCATTATCTAAGTCCTTCTGACTTTTAAATAGAGCGTTAACATGACTCGGTGACAATTATGTAACCATTGAAGTTTCAGCATTCTGCACTGGGAAGGTTTTGTTAATCTTTGAGGGTTGGCTTGCTGAGTCTGGCCTGGGTGTCTGATGCAGGAGAGAATTAGTCATCTGTCATTGTCATCAGTGTAAGAGATCACCATAGTGCAGTGCCATAAAACACCAGGTACATAGGCTTCTAAAGTCCTGCATACCAGAAGTCTACCTTCTGTCTCACTTAAATTCAGGTACCATCTAGGTGGTCATGCTTGTGGAAACTTCTCGAGAAAACCCATGTCCTGCCTCTTCCAGCTCCCGGGGTGGCCATATATATTCCTTGACTGACTTCTCCTCCTCTGAAAGTCTCACTTCCCTTCCTCACTTTCCATTCCTTTTGAGTTGATGCATCTTTTCCCCCCTCACACCAGATAGTGCTTCTGAGTAGTCTGGAGATCTCTTCCCCTCAATAATAAAAGTTCTACAAATCAGGCGGTGACAGGGGACTTCAAAACCGTGTGATGATCACCTCTGAAAGGAATATCTGTGAGTAAGCTGTCTTCTTTTTAAACCATTTACAGATTTAAAGCAATAAATCGCCTGAGGTTTGACAGGTTGCTTGTGGTAATTTCTCAATGGCGGTTGGATGCTGGTCCTCTGTGGGACACTCTTTAGGCACTTCCCTGAGGCTGTTTTTTTTTTCTTTCTCAGCTGGGCATGAGGTATGCCACCGCTAATGGCCTCTATGTTGTAGCATCCAAAGAAGTCTCTATTGTCTTGCCTTGTTTAGGAGAGCCTCCATAGTGAAGGATAATCTAATCCACAGCAGTGTGAGTCTCCTAACACAGATTGTGTGTAGACAAGCTCCAGTCCAGTAAAGTTAACTGTGAAGCCACTGCAGAGACTGCCAGACGGTCCCTGGTGACTTGAGACTAAGAAAGAAGCTTTTCTTTCGAGAGGTGACACCCTGGGATAAAACAGTAACTTTCCTCACTGCAAGTGTACCCAAGTTTTGTGAATCACAGTCAAGGGATTTCTAAATTTATCACTCCGCTTTCTCTGCTTGATGTTACTTCCATGTTTCTTTCATAGTACAATGATGATTTGTACCAAATAATGTGGTATGCATTTCTAGGAATTGTAGCATCCTTTCTTGGACTTTATGTGTAAATGTCTACTCACTTCTGTCTTTCTCTGACCTGGCTCCTGGAACTTTCTTTTTTTCCCCTTTGAGGAAAATGACGGTTCTTGATGAGCACAAAGAAATCAAGCAGCAGTTTCGACTCGGAGAAGCTGCTCTGAGCTCTAAGAAAATTATCGCATCATGCTCTAGTTCACAGTCATGATCAGGGTTTGATGGAGCAGTGAGGGACTAGAACAGCAGCCCTGGGCTGTTGAAAGGACTCCAGGTTCTGTCCCTGGTAGACCCCAGATGAAACCTTAAATAGGTGCCTATTAGCTTAGCTGTACTTCTTCTGACTCCAAATACTCACACAGCTTTCCTATAGAATTGTTGAAGAGAATTCAAGAATTTAGCACTGTGAATTCATCCCTTTGTGTCAAACAAGCAATTTTTTTTACTATCTCTAATTGTGAATTGTCTTTTATTATATTCTCTTCATATACATGATTACAATATTCTGGAGTTCAGTCTGGACAGAAATGTACTTTTATGGGAGAAGCAGAGCCCAAGTGACAGCTTGGATTCTATGCTGTGTGCTTAGGGCACACTGATACATGCTGACTGTGTGCTTAAGGCACACTGATGTGTGCTGACTATGTGCTTAGGGCACACATGCTGACTGTTTTCTTAGGGCACACTGATGTGTGCGGACTGTGTGCTTAGGGCACACTGATGTATTCTGACTGTGGTTAGGGCATATTGATACGTGCTGACTGTGTGCTTAGGGCACACTAATACATGCTGGCTGTGTGCTTAGGGCACACATGCTGACTGTGTGCTTAGGGAACACTGATGCATGCTGACTGTGTGCTTAGGGCACACTGATACATGCTGACTGTGCTTAGGGCACACTTAATGTGTGCTGTGTGCTTAGGGCACACTGATATATACTGACTGTGTGCTTAGGGCATACTGGTACATGCTGATTGTGTGCTTAGGGCACACTGTTGTGTGCTGACTGTGTGCTTAGAGCACACTGATACATGCTGACTGTGTGTTTAGGGCACACTGATATATACTGACGGTGTGCTTAGGGCCTACTGATACATGCTGACTGTGTGCTTAGGGCACACTTAATGTGTGCTGTGTGCTTAGGGCACACTGATACATACTGACTGTGTGCTTAGGTCATACTGGTACATTCTGATTGTGTGCTTAGGGCATACTGTTGTGTGCTGACTGTGTGCTTAGAGCACACTGATACATGCTGACTGTGTGTTTAGGGCACACTGATATATACTGACTGTGTGCTTAGGGCATACTGATACATGCTGACTGTGTGCTTAGGGCACACTGTTGTGTGCTGACTATGTGCTTAGGGCACACTGATGTTTGCTTAGGAATTGTTAATTTCATTTTCCTGGGATTGAACTCATTATTATTTATTATAAAAATCAGGATTAAAAGGAAAGAACTCTCTTCCTTTCTCGTTCTGCCCATATAGCTTATATGTAAGCACCTATTATCTGAATAATTGAATTTACTGTGGGAAGTTATTAATAATTTTATTGTCCTAGTAGCATCTGCCCATGTCTTGCCTATTCCAATCAAAAATAATTGGCTCCTTAGCTAGGGAATCTATTGTGCTTGGGGTCCTGGTGTGATATTTCTGGCCCTGTAATTTGATTTACTCTTGTTGTGAAAAATCCTCTGAGACCTACATCCCTCAAGCTCTAAAAGAGAATATTTTCAGGATACAACATTCATGCTAAGAAACAGCAATTGTTTGGCAATCAGCAGTTTTATTATTGAGTATCTATTTGCATAACAATGTTCTGGGTACCATGGAGAATGCACATGAATATCGATGTATGATTCATTTTCTTGAAGAGAAAGTTTTCATCTTTATTAGGAAGAAACCACTTAAACATTTAAAATTCAAAGGGAATATGATAGAAGAGATGAGCCCGAGGTACGTTGCTGAAGTAGAATGGGGTGCGCTCTACCAAGCTTTGGAAGCCGATTCTGAGCTGTGATCCTCCACTCTTGAAGTCTGGGTGGACTTAATAGATTATTTTAGCCTTAAGTTTCCGACATGGAGAGCTTTTTTATTTTAACTTGTGTCTCCAAGTGATACTCACTCTATTTCATTCATGTTCAATTTAATGTAGCTCTTGTTTGTATCACCTTAAATATATTCAAAATGGATTTACAATAACTATAAAGCAGTTTGAGGACTGTCAAGAGGCTGAGAATGGAAGGGTTTCCTGTGTGTGGAAGGAAATAGGTTGGAGTTAAGCCTAGAAGCAATTGCCTAATAGCTATGATACGCAGACACCCCCTCGGACAGAGGGTCGGAGTGTGGAAAGAAGGAACAGTCACCAACAGGAGCATGATTATTGTGTTTTGAGTCACTTTTCGAAATGCTCACTCTTCTACAACCATAGCTAATGGACTAAATGACCGTTTTAGTGTTAATGATAAGGAATGCATCGAAGTCTTAAGTTTCCTAAACATGTATATATACTGTGAGCTCTTTTAACATACAGAATATGAGGGTTATTATCTCTCGTTTAGCCTTTTCAAAGCCATGAGTCTTTTGAAGTGGACTGGGGTCATGTGGTTAGTGGACACTTCAGTATTTCCAAGGAGCTCTGTCTGGGAAATATTTCAGCAAATATAAATTACGGTGGAAACTACCGTTATACATTAAAAGAAAAAATACCGCTATTATAGCATATAAAAAAGATTTGAAGAATTTTTCACAACTAATGACCCACATTAACAGGCACACCTTTGAAAATATGGTTAAATCTACACTTAAAAGAAGCCCTTTTGACTAAACCCGGTTTTTACTTGATTTGAATGGAGAACGTTTCCAGAGGTGGTGTGCCAAAGCAACTTGTAAGGGCTGTGTACAGGAAGGAAAGGTCCGTCTTCTGTAGTTGTAAGTAGAGTGATCAGAGATGCTCACTGAAAAGATGCCATTTAGTATAAAATTTCAGGAAGGTGGGACCGTAGACAGTAGATGGGGAGGTAATGACTGGACAGTCGAAGAACCGGTAGCTTAGCTTCCTGAAGAGTGATACTGTGGAGCAAATGTGCAGAATGTCAAGGAGATCAGCTGGCTGGGGTGTGTGAGGAGGACACACAATAAGGTAGCAGAGGATGGCCTTGGTGAACATCAAAGGGAGGAGAGGCCCTTGGTCCTGAGAAGGCTCGATGCCCCAGTATAAGGGATGCCAGGACAGGGATGTGAGAGTGGGTGGGTTGGTGAGCAGGGGGCAGGGGATAGGATAGTGTGTTTTCAGAGGGGAAACTAGGAAAGGGGATAAGATTTGAAATGTAAATAAAGAAAATATCTAATAAAAAGATAAAAATAAAACATGAAAAAATAGGAGACACCGGGGTGATGTGTGATGTTGAGTTAAAGCGGGAAGTCAAACCAAGAGGGCCTTTGTGATTCGCTAGGAAGGTTTTGGCGCTTTTGTTCTCTGGGGTTTTAATAAGTGGCACAATCCAGTTCACATTTTAGAAGGATTCATTTCTTTTTTTCTGTCGAAATAGTCTGGGGACCAAAGTAGAGCAGCTAACTCAGTCAGGGAACTCTTGCCGGGATCGTGACAAGAGATGAGATGGTCTGTTTGATAACACTGACTGCACTCAGAGTGTGGGTTTCCAACTTATCAGGTATGGTGGAAGAAATAATTCAGTAAAAGGTGTCTGTAAGATTTGGCATGGCAGAGCCATCTGAGTTGTCGTTGAGAGTGCACCGAGTTAAGCTTTTGGGGAGAAAAGTTCAGTTGATGAGCTTCATACATATTGAGATTTAACGGTTGGGTTGAGCTCTGCCTGGCTGTAGAGGTTTACCAGAAGTTTAAGTGGACAGGCCCAGGACGTGATGGTCTGCACATACTGCCCATGAGGTGACGGTCTGTACAGACTTGGACACAGCAGAGAAGCCTCACTGGGTCTCCAAAACATGGAAGTGGAGAAACAGTACAGTACATTACGAAGAGAAGAATTAAATATTCCATTAATACTCAGCCGAAATGAGAGTAACCTGCCTATCATCAGGATGCGTAAGGGGCAGTTTTCTACTTAAAGCCATTTCCTAAAATTCAAAAGTTACAGGACAGTGGAAATAAGAATATACTTTTGCCTTTCAGAATTCTGTTACCTTAACAGAATTTTAAATATGTTATAAGTCTGTACCTTGATTGTATTTGGCAGTAGAGATTTCTGAAAACATTACCTTCATTTATCCTTTAGAATACAATCAAATTATCTTGCATAGTGGTGATAGACCATCCACTAGTGATGTGTAGTGCTGCAGTAGTGATGTGTGGATGACCGTTTAGGGAGATGTACTGAGGTGACTTGTGCTTGTTGTTACATTGGTAGGGTGGAGCATGTTATACAAAGCCTTGAAGTAATGGAGATTTTGCAGCTGTCTTTAAGAACACCACATATTTAAACACCACATTGCGGTCACTGAGGTCATTGTTTTAATAAGAGTAAATTGCAGGTTCTAATTGCTTTCTAAATTTGTCTGTTTAGCGTCTTTACACATGTACTGCAAGGTAGATTTTCACATTTGTGTAAAAGCAACCAATCTCCCTCTGTTTCCCATAGGATTCAGTTTAAAAATAAAAGCCAGGGCAGGAGTTTTGCTTTTTCCTAATTTGTAATTGGAACATTTCTCACCTCTTTTAGATAATTTTAGCTGTGATCATACAATATTCAATTAAAATAAGTTGCTGAAATGGTAAAATTGGAAGTGAACTTAGAAATATGTAGCTCCTTAGTTTGTTATAAATCTGAGTTTAAAAAGTACACGTGTATGTTGCAATATTGCAAAACGTGGCATTAATACATAGTCATTGTAACAGAGCTTTTATTTACTAAGAGGTGAGTTGTCCAGTTAACGTAATTATGCAGGTGTTTGTAATAGCTGGATCTAAGCACAAACAAGCAAACAAACTTGTATGAAATAATGGTTGCTCTCTCGATCAGAATATCTAATTGCTTAGCAATGCACAGTGTACCATAAACACTATTGGTGAAAAGAAGCTCCAGAGGGGGAATCGCCTGTAAGAATTGTAATTCTTTTTGCATTTTTATAACTCTTGTATTTTAAGGTTCTCATGAGAAATTGAAGCGTCTTTGGGGAAATACTGACAGAGCCATCCTCCCTCAAGCATTTGGATCGGATTAGACTCAACCGCGCAACCCACAGCCAGGGGTGGGCACTGTCTAGGCTTTCAATGAATTTGCAAGTTTACAGTCCAATAAAGTTGTTTGGGTTTTCACATAATTGTCTAAGTAATCCAGTTGAATCTTGATTGTTTTAAGAGTGACTTGATCCGCCGGGTGGTGGTGGCGCATGCCTGTAATCCCAGCACTTGGGAGGCAGAGGCAGGCGGATTTCTGAGTTCGAGGCCAGCCTGGTCTACAGAGTGAGTTCCAGGACAGCCAAGGCTACACAGAGAAACCCTGTCTTAAAAAACAAACAAACAAAAAAAGTGACTTGATCCGACTGAGTCGTGAGTGACGCTTCAAGCTCTGCATCATGTTCTTATTATGATGATTCTTAAAATAAATGGCCAAGATAAAAGATTAGGGGAAACATGGCCGTTCCATTCATGGTGGGAAGTACCTAATGACAGGATTGAGGGGCGTGGCTCATATGTTTGGAGTTTGGAAAAGTAGACTGAGCTTCTGCTCACTGGATGCTCAATTTTAGCTACAGCTAGAGTTTAGCCTGTTAATGAATGAATGTGGGATATTGAGAAGAATTAGGTGTGAAGAAAGCAGTATTTAGAGAAGAAGAGTGAATTCTGAGATAAAAAGCTAATGTCCTATACAGTGCATTCAAAGAAGTTAGTGGGGTAAGTAGAGGGACAACGTTAGAAAAGAGAGTTCTGGGGAAACAAACATAAAAAACATCTGAGTCAATTTTCTGACTGTAAAGACAGGCCATAGGAAAAGAGATGGAGAAAGATGGAGGCCAGATTCTGTGTACATATCCAGGGGTTTCCGTTGTGTAAAATACATTGTTTTATGCTATGGGTGAGGAGCTAGTTCTTGTAGTATTCTCATGACCCTTGGAATTGTTGAGTGATGGAGAGAGCTCATTATTTGCCATCATTTTGTTTGTTGTACGGCATGGTGTCTTGCACGATCTGTTCTAGGAAGGTCGCGATGTGGAATGTAACTCCTATACAGAGAGTGTCGTAAGATAATCCAGAGGCGAGCTCCTCCAGCCATTCATGGGAAGGACACATTAGCACTGACAGGAACTGAAGACTACTATACACAGGGAGCTTCCGGTGAGAGTACGCTGACACGCCTGAGGCAGGCACTAGCTCCGTGTTTGTAATCAAGGCCTCAGGTCCTCAGGGCTCCAGCACTCAGCTGCAGGCACAGGGGAGAGCTTACATCATTGCATTTCTTAAATGGATGACACAATGAAGACAGTTAATGTGAGGACAACATATAGAAGCTGACTGAAATATTAAATGCATCAAAAGTTTACGCTCCTGTCATTTCGTTCTGTATTCCAATTAAGTCAATAAAAGAAAGTTAGGTAGGCCTAGAATATTTATAGTTTTGTAGATAAGATTGTGGGTCAGCGATAAGACAGTAGCTCAATCGAATGTGTATGCTACTAGCTGATAAGGCTAGAAAAAAATGGGACAATATTGCTGCATTTTTGCTTACATCGAAACCTCACATTGTAGGTGGAGATTTTGGATCACTTATTTCACAAACACTTCAAGTTTTTATGATCCACCCTTTTATTTTTTTTAATAAACCAAACCATTTCCCTCTCAGTTGAAAATTTACCTTTTAAATTATGGGTCTCTCTCTGTGTGCATGTATATTGATATCACTTAGAAGGAGCCGTCTATTTTTATTGTTAATTAGAGTCTTGTGTTTGGGGAGATGTTTAAGAAGACTTGTAGAGATACCATGGTAACGAGAAAAACCAAATTAAACCTAGAGGGAAGTGGGTGGAAAACAAGGATGAGCCATCCCCAGATAAGGTATGTAGCTCTCTGGGGTGGAGCCCTACTGCAGCCTCTTGAAGGTCTGATTGCCACACCAGTGCCAAGAGGAGTGCCCACCTTGCTCGTAAGAACTACTCCTAAGGAAACACAATGTATGACTTCTTTGTCCCTTTTAGAATTTGCTGACCTTGAGTGACTGTCTCGGGATTTTGTGGATGACTGTTGGAAAGATTATGCTGAAATAATTATATATATATATATATATATATATATATATATATATATATGTGTGTGTGTGTGTGTGTGTGTGTGTGTGTATGTGTGTGTGTGTGTTCCTTATGTACACGCATGTGTACTATTTCAGAACACAACACAGAGCAGTTGGACGTAACTTCCCTTGAGACTATTTTCCTTTAATAGCACGTGTGTCCCTGATCAGATAGGCATAGGTCAGATTTATTAAACGTGACATTAAGTAGGTTAACCTACTCTTAATGCATATCAACTCTGCTGTTTGCTGACCACAAAGTTCATGGTCATATGGAAGAGTCAGGAACTTTACATTATCCTGGGTCTCATTAGAAAACAAATGTGAAGTCATTGGCAAGGGGTAGTCACATTCTATTATCTTCCTGCTCAGGACCCTGCCCAGCCCTCCTGTGGACCAAGGGAATCTGTTACATGGCCTGCAAGACTGCAGCCCAAGCCCTATTACACGTTCCCTGTTTCACACAACACGGGTCAATGGCTGCTTCAGTACCTCTGTATCTGCCATTGATTCCCCCGTGGAAATGCCTTGAGATGTGGCTGACTGACTCTTATCATCCTGAGCTCCATTGAAAACTCTTCCCATGAGGACATTACTGTATTGGTCACATGAGAGTACATACTGCTGATGTAGAAATTATTTACCGTACAGATGGGACATTGAGAATACAACCTGAAGTGTATAAAACTGGCTTTTAAAGCCAAGTGGTGTGATGGTACATGCCTTTTATCTCAGTACACAAGTGATAGAAGCAGTGCATTTCTTGGGATTAAGGCCAATCTAGCCCAGATTTACATGTGTCAAAACAAAAACAACAACAAAAAAAAAAAAAAAAGGAAAGGAAAGGAAAGAAAAGTAAAATAAAAGATTTTTAAGTACATGTAGCCAACATTTTAATTTTAAAATCCATATTTTTAAATCTACTAATTGAATAGTGGTAAATATTTCCAGACAGATTTTAACACTACAACAAGAACTTGGTAAATGAGAATAAACAGTCTTCGTTAATAGAAAATAGATTTCTATAATTTTTGTACTTTATTGCCTTGACATTGTAAACTGATGGGATTTTAGTTTTTATTCCTCTGCTAGTAATTAATTGATTGAAACTTAAATCTATTCGTGTTAGGTATACACTTAGAAGAGCTATATGTAACTCAGATTTGACCATGTTATTGCTAGATTGTATTTCATGCCATATGTTGAAGAGAAAGTGTGTGTGTGTGTGTGTGTGTGTGTGTGTGTGTGTGTTGGTGCACCCTCTTCTCTTTCTCCTCCTCTTGCTTCTCTTCTTTCTGCTCCTCCTTCTCCATCTCTTCCTCTTTAACTCTCCTTTTAATTTTGAGCTCTGCAGTGACACAGATTGGTGCAGAAATGCATCCTAGAGATGGGCACTGCTTCACATTCGTATTTGCTATGTTTATTTTCTTTATCTCTCCCTCAGTTCTTTTCTGGATTTTTCCAGCTCTTTCCATCTCTGGGCTCTTCACAGAGGTTGCTAATACAACCTGCCCTTGGCTGAGGTTTTTGGGTTTAGAGAAACACAGGCATTCATTAAGCCTTGGGCATTTTTGTACCAAGAGTAATAAAGGTCACACTACTCAGGACACCCCTTGAGCACTGGAATGTGTCTTATACCCCTTAACTGTCCTTGCTGCCTTCCCTCTGTCCCCAGACCGCGAGCTGCTACTGGATCTTTGTTCACATCTTGAGTCACCTGTAGCTTCACTAATTTCTTAGCCATTACAGCAGAACTTGCATTCGTCTTTTGTATTTTCCCCCGTTCTTTCTGTATTTGAATTACCTCCTACTATTACAAATTCTAAGTAGGTAATCCACGTTTGTTTATTGATTTAGTGATTTATACATTTTTGCTTACTTACTATCTTTCTCTGGTTGTGGCATGAATTCTTACAAGTTATTGTTTTAGATATTTTTTTTCAGTTGAGGATTCTATATACTATCCAAATAGTGTGACCTTTTAGAGGAACATAATGTTTATTCTCTTTTTCCAAGTATGTTTTCTTGTGATGATACTTTATAAGCTCATGATTTACAGTAAAGCAATAGATAATAATTCTCTCCCAGTGGTGTCATGTTCTCAGAGTGGAAGTCATAGAATGCTTTTGCCATGTATTCTTCATCTGGTAAGATTTTTTTTAAAAAAAATGAAATTGCTAAACCACTGACTCAGAAACTCTGACTAATTTGATCTGAAATGATGCTTAAGGAAGTGTCTGTCTCGGGGTTGGTGAGATGGCTCAGTAGGTAAGGGAACTTGATAAAAGCACCTCACCCAGACACACAATCACATATGAAATACATAATTAAATAAAAGCAGCCATGTCTAAGATGATGGTATGTGACATAGACAGATATGGCTGTACACTAATCCTCACAACAATCCTGGGGGTTCTGCCTGTTTTCAGAGATGGAAGGTCAGGTCAGTGGTTCACTGTGATCTGCAAAAGAGAATCTGATGAACCAAGATGCTAGTCTGAGTCTAGGGACTTTTACTTCATGATGGATTCCCTCCTCTCTCTGTTGCTGAAACAGGTTGCTGTTGTCACCGTCTCAACCTGTGAAATGATGTCTTTCCCTTGATTCTTTAGGCATCTCCTATTAATCCCTGGTTTAAGGCTGCCTTCTGGGCATTTCAAGCATTTCTGCTTGAATGGGAAAGCCCAAGTAACCATCACTCTTTAAGGAACTTTGACTTAATAAGATTTATTTGGGGCTTTGAATGCAGCTGCACAGTATACTTATGGTATATTTTTTAACACTTGCTTTATGAAAAGTGGCAGCCCATCAGAACGGGCCAGGTTCAGAAGAAAATAGAGGGTGGTCATCACAGTCATCATATAACCTTTCCCCAGTGTTGCTTAGTCTTGAAAACAAAACAACCAAAGCTTTGGACAGTGTCCCGATTTTACAAAGAACTTTTGAAAGAGAAGCTGAAGAAATTCTTCAAGGCTAAAGTATAAATTCTGGATCCAAGGCCAGTACACTTTCCATTCCAGTTCACTGACGGTTTTCTCGGGGAGGTGATGTTGGCCATGAAACATAATGCTTAATTTTATATAGTTTAGGGGAGATTCTTCAATTAGTGAAGTTGATAGAGTTTTGATTCTTCTTGGGATAGACAAACGAAACGTTTGTTGAGTTTCTTGTTTAAGTTAGAGGGTCTTGGAGCTTCTTGGAATATATCAGTGATCAAAACATAGTGGCAGCTGTTTTCATAGAGATTGGAGTGTGATGCTGGGAGGACCCAGGGCCACATATGGGACTGCTCACACTCCTTTAGGACTAGTGTCTTGAATGCAGTGGAAATAAGGAAAACAACATATGACACTTTAGGAAGCAAATCACCAGCTCGATGTTTGAGGTCCTTGTATTCCCGAAAGATTTTGAACTGATAGTGCCTAGCCTGATATATAGCCTTGGGTCATTTTAAGTCAATGATAAGGAAGGAATGATGGGCGTAGGGAGACCTGCTAATAAACTGTGGCATTGGTGCAGGTGATGCCTCATGTTAGGAGGGGACAGTAAGGGAGAGAGGTGACGACATGTTGGTTCTATTGGATGACAGACATTGCTAAATCACTTAGCCCATTGGGTACACAATGAGAGAGAGGACTAAGATCAGGATGGTCAGAGGTACTGCAGGCACCAACCACCATGGTGGTGGGGGGAACCTTATGCACTGAGCAGATCTGAGAGATGAGTCAACTTATGATATCGGATTTGAATTCAAAAGGCCTATGGGCAACAAGACATCAGTGTAGAATAGGTATGCATAGAAGCATTCATTTGCATGTGCATTATATTTAGACTGTCCAGATTGCATGTCACTCTTGTGGAAGTAAGAATACATAGGCAGGAACTAATAGGATCACTGAGCCTGGGTGGTATACACTAGTAAATGCGGCATCAAGGAGAACACCTGAGAATCAGCCAGAGACTCTTCAATCAGTGCTTCGTGGAGACTGTGTCCCAACTTGTGAAAGAAGAAGTTAGGTCAAGTGATAGTAGCAGAAATGTTTTGGAGTAAGCTTTCCCTAGAATGGGAGACAGGGTTGGGGGTGTGCAGTTTGCAGAACAGGTGTGTTCTTTGCAGATTGTAGCCACTTCCCAGTTTTGAGAGGCTTTAAGTTCTCCAACTGTAAATATGTTTCCCTTATTTCAAGCTGATTTACCAACAGAGAGGAAAACCAAAACATTGGAAGAGAGACAGAGAAGTAGGTAAGAAACTCGTCGAGAAATTGGAGAAGTGATTCTCTGAGAGTTGGGCTGGCCTCTCATCTCTTCAAGAGCATGGCTGAACACATGATCACTGCTCTTTCCCAGCTGCCTCTTCTCTTTCTGGTAAATAATTGACAGAGTCTTTATAAACAAAAATTCAAAAATGTGTATTTTGTCCATCCTCTACATTTCTTTCTCTCTTGACTATGTTTTCAAATGCCCACTCTAACTAATATGATTTCAATATTTAGGACATTGTTTTCCATGCCAAATGTTTTTGAAATTTTCACTAGATGTATGTGTGTGGATCGGCTACGACTTGGATCAACACCCCACCCTCACGGGCTTATGTTCTGTGGTGGTGGTAATTTCCTAGTGCCTATTGTCTCAGATACACTTTCATTTCACTGCACACAAGTGAATCTTCTCGCTGTGTCTGATTCACTATCCCTGTAAATTCTTGTCATGTTTTTGTTTCTGCCACTAGACATTCTTAAGGTCAAGAGAGCAAAACAGGGTGTCCATGATTGTTTGTTTTGAGTTTGAAGAATAGACTGTCAAAAGATCTCACTTTTTCTTTATTGTTTGGGGGCTTATTTTATCTTGAGATAGTCTCAGGTAGCCCAAACTGACCTTTAAGCTCAGTTGTGCTCACTCTATAGCTGAAGCTGAGCTTTAATTCCAGATCCCCCCACCCAGGTTTACTTCCCAAGTGCTTCTGTCATGTGTATCTACAGCACTTCAGCTCATTGGGCTTCTTTATGTTTTTAAGTAATCAATTATAGTTATAATGAATTGCATTACAAAAGTGCACTTGCAGCATTCTTTCGGGTGTTTTGTAGATTATAGCCTGGGCTGTAATAGGCATTGAGAAATTAACAACTGAAAATTAACAGGCATGGTAACAGGGATATGCATTAGTATGCCAAGTGTTTGCCTGCCATGCAAGAAACCCTGGGTTGAATCTCCTGTGGCACACACACATCTCAGCCTAGCACTTGGGAGTTGCAGGTAGGAGGAAGTTCAGAGTCAGTCTAGGCTCTCTAACAGATTCAAGACCAATCTGAACCACATGAAACATTGACCCAAATGACAAACTAACAACAATAAAAACAGGACCAGAGAAAGTGGACGACACACCATGTTTATCTAAGAATTTAGAATGGCTAAGAGGAAGATACCAATTTTAAGTATATATAGGGAGAACTGAAATAAATAAAAAAAGAGAAAAAAATCACGAATGACTTCAGGTAGAACAAAACGGATCAGAGCTAGCTGACTGGAAACACACTTAGAATCTTTTCCTTGCCCTTTCTAGAAATCGTGGAATGAATTCAGCTGCCCTTTGTCCTCACCGAATTGTCTCATGCTGATTGAAAAATAAATAGCTTATTCCAGCCAGGTTTTTTAATATCAAGACAGTTTCTGGGATTCCTTTTCCCATCAGTACCTTTTAAACATATTGTGTTTACCAAAATTCACAAATGGAATCCACATTGCCCAAGTGAAGACTTGGCAACAGCAGCAGACCAAGCGATTTCCAGAAACACAAACACGCCTGCGGCCTGATGGGGAACCACAGGCAGAAGACAGCACAGGACAGCGGGACCAAACAGTGTCTGTAGGAGCCTGACCTGATAAAGCATGTCACTCTTGGCTGGAGAATGGGTGAAGGAAGTCACCACCAAGCCCAACGGCAGCTGAGGAAACATACTGTGATCACCTTGTTCCATTTCCTTCAGTCATGAAAAATTCACAGTTCTCATGGAGACCAGGTGTATCAGTTCCTTTACTGTTGCTATGCCCAAATGCCTGACAAGAAAAAAGTTAAGAGAGGAGGGATTTATTACTGTGAGTATCTGAAAGCGCTCATTCCTTATTGGTTGGGGGAAAGGATGGAGTCAGGAGCAAGATAGCTGGTTATACTTCACCTACAGTTTGGAGTCAGAGAGTGAGCAAGAAGTGGAATTTGGCTGTAAGGCCTCTGTACCAGCACCCATTGATCCACTCCCAGAGTCAGATCTGCCCCTTAGATGCTTCCCAAACTGCACACTATCTGGGAACTAGACATTCGAACACATAAGCCCATAGAGGCTATTTCGTATTGAAGCCACAGTTCAGCCAACATGTCTGCAATGCGAAGAGAACATTCCTGAGAAAGAGAACAGGTGTATATTCATTAATAAAAGGCATGATGTGTGACTGAGTTCTGTACATGTGCATGCATACACATACATATTTTAAATATTCCAAGAAAGAATATTATTTTTAAATGTTGAACAAAATATAGGAACTGACAAGTATAGAATCTATAGGGCAAGAAAACAGACCTCAAATTCAGGTCAGAGTTGAAGACAAAAATGTAGGGTAAAATCCACCTATAGGTTTCATCCCAAGGTAGAAGTCCTTTTGTCGTACACCCCTGTCATGAGCACATGATGTCAGAGACATTATATTCACACCTTAGACGTTTCCATGATTTCAGAATTTCTTGAATAACAATAAATTCATGAGATGAATTTTTTTTAAAAATATAAAACCAACAGTTTCACAAGTAGTCTTTCTTTGATAGATTATCAAGGCAAGTAAATGTAAGGCCTTTTATTCCAATATTCCTTACTAACTTTGAGATCACATACTATCATCATGCAGTAAATGTATCTGCCTATCTGTCTATCTGTCTGACTACCTACCTGTGTTACATAAAGGTTATAAAGCTTTAATCATGCCCCATCAGAGTTCAAAATGTTTGAATGGGTCCCAAAGGGACTGAGGGTGAGAGATGTAAAGAGAGTTTCTGTAGGCATATGATAGTTATTCCAGCCTAAAGTTCTGCAGGTAGAATCTGGTTGCTATATCTCTGTTTTTGAGATTGGGACAGGCTGTGCCAGTTAAAGACAGATCTAGATTGTGATGGTTGAATGGGCAAAGGGGTAGCTGGCAGGTCCACACTGGTAAACAAGAGGATAGACAGAAGACGGTTTGAGTAAGCCACATCAACTGTAGGGAATGAGAGTAAAGGTCTGAGACAGTAGGTGTTTCTCTCATGGTTAGTCCCTTGAGATATGCACTGGATGGAAAGGAGAGAAGTCAGTAAGACCATGGCCAGCACAGTGCTGAGTAAGTAACCACTTTGTAATAAGGGCAGGATAAAGGTCTTACACTTTCTTCTGTCTGGTGTGTCTAATAATTTTTTCAGACATTGTTTTTCATCATAAGCTATTAATATACACATAACCCCTACAATCTCAATGGATTTTGACAAAGTTATAGGGTGGCAGCCTTTCTGATGTTAAGAAAAAGTTATGTGTATATGCCTTGTAGGTGTTGTTAGACAGGTGTACCATTCCATTCCCCATCCAGATGCAATGTCATCCTACTTTCTGCAGATGTAGTGAAAAATCTTCGTATCAAGTGGAGTATCTTAGGGGACAACAAGGTTGAAAAGCCCTGGCTTTGGACATTATAGAATAACCTTGGACAGGGCCAAGCCATGCCTTTGCACTTGTAAATGACCAGCTGTTGGGTACATCACCTAGCCAAGCTGACACGTCCAATTATCTATCATAGTAAATAATTGTGGAAGCTCCGGATACGTTTACATTAAAAAGAGATACTATGCCTGGCCTCTAAAGAAGAATATCTCAAATTGTATATAACGTACTTCGCGCTCTTTATTAAATGAAATGCAAGGGTGTGGGGACTGTGCTGCGATTTTGATTTGGCACTTGGTGCTGTCATCTCCATTACTGCTCAGTGTTGTAAAGGATTTCAAAGTAAATGAAGAAAAATTTCTGTTGTTTTTCTAAAAAAAAAAAAACAACAACAAAACCATTCTGCATTAATGTCATTTGCCATCATTCTCATTTTCCAATGCAATCTGCTCTGCCAATATGATTGTTATTTATTATTATTATTATTTGTTTAGTTTTATAAAACTACTGCTCACAAGTGACAGAAGGTGTTTATTTGATATAAATAATGCAGACGAGTCTCTGCTTCTGTATAAACGAGAAGATGATCCTTATTAGCGTTTGTAACGCCCATCTATTATCTTGGAATTGTATCTTTGTGGAATTATTTTCTTTCTTCGCAAGATAGAATAGTCTCATCAATTCTAATTGACACAGAACTAGAATTTTCTTCCTTTTTCTCAAGTCCCTCTTTGCCTTGAAGGTCTTGGTGGGAGGGAGAGGCAGGCCTTTCTGTGGAGTTCCTGTGCTTTGGGGCTTGGAGTACAAGGAAATCTGTTAGCAGCTCAGCTTGTCAGCTTCTCTGCATGCCTTCCTCCCAGCTGTTGGGCATCTTGGGAAGCACATGCACTGCATTCTGGGTGCTGGGGACACCTGTGTCTTGCCTGGCCGTGACTGTTCATTCTGCCCAGACTTCTGATCTACCTGGAATCAATCAGTTCCAGGTTGCTGGCCATGGGTGGGTTGTACCTCTGTAGTCACAAGTGCCTTTTCTTTCCTTTCTGTTTCTCAATGTCTCCAGACACAGAAAAGGATTTGGCGAAGGCTGCGAAAGGCCTTCTGTGTGATCTGACACATTGGCCTGAGCCTCCACCTTGAGGTCAGGGCAACAGGAGCATACCTGTTGCTTTGCAGACAGAGTAAATCTAAACCCTTCACTATATCCAACCAGGCCTGAGTTTCAGACTCTACGCTGACTTCCCTCGGTGCTTTCTGGATAGTTGAAGTTCCTTTTATTAAGAATCAGAAAAACCAACTTAAATCAGAATGTCTGGCATTATGGAATTTGTTGACTCTCACAAGCCAAAGCTCTAAAGCTGTGCATGATTGGGACACTATAATAAGCATAATTTAAAGTTGAATGCCTTCTTTTATTTTTCTTGAAAGACATGATTTTGTGGATCGTGCAGAAATTTTTCTCCACAAATCATGGCAATAATTGAGAAGAAGAAAGTACTTTGATAAACAGTTTAAAATCCACTCTAACTAACGTAAGTAGGTAGAAGGCATAGAACACAGAATTGTACCTTCTAGGGAAGTCAGCTTCTGAAGATGAAGTGTAAAATTGATAAGAGCCCCTAGGATTAAAATGATCTTGATTTCCATTAGTACCAAGCTGTGGTAAAGGTAAACACCAGTACATTCCATAGAGTTCTAAACAATGGCTAGTTTAAACAGTTTTGATTATTGAAATATTTTCTTAAAGCCTCTCGACAATGCCTTCCAGTAATTAATTCAGAAGTTACTGTGTATGTTTTGGAAAGCTACCCTTCTTATTTAGAAAGGGCATCTTCTGCTTCCACGTGGACTTTAATTTTTAACCATCCTTTAAAAACACAGCAACGTTGCCACCTGCAGAATTTGAGATAAAATTTCATAAATAGTTCTCTGACATGTGGAAAACTCCACTGTATGTGTGTGCTTTTGTTTTTGTCACACTGACAACATATGGCATGTTTATTATTTTTCCTCTGTGTGTCTGTATGTATGAGAGAGAGAGAGAGAGAGAGAGAGAGAGAGAGAGAGAGAGAGATTTTAAAAAATTACAAAGTACTTCAAGTAGAACTGGTAAAGAAATAATAGTTTCTTGTACTTTCCTCTAGTTCTAAGATCTAATTTTCAGTATTTCATGGAGTTAGTATTTCACTTGCTCATGTACGTTGAATTATGTTTTTCTGCATTGTTGTACACTGGACAAACCACAATGGTGATAGCTTGTGGACATAATATAATAGCTTGTTTTTTTTTCTTTCTAAGGATGTGTAAACTTTTGTTTCCTTTCTTCTCAAAGGTCTTGTGTTAAATTTTCCTTAACTAATTTAATTGATCCATTCTTGCTTCTTTGAGAGCAAACAGATGCTATGCATTAAAGTCTAGATATAAAAATCTTAACAGTGTGTTATTTGACATTTTTTCTCTTAGCCTTGGAACACTATTCTCTTCATATAAAAACGTATAAATCCTAGTTCTTTTCTGTAAATACCAGGCTATAGACTGTCTAGGCTGCATTACTGGTTGCTAGGACGTCTCTGGCAAAGGCTCTTAAATGGACTTCTCCTTCCAGTTCCACAGCTGAGAAGCCTTGGACAGGTGTCCTCCAGGACCAAGAGGGGAATGTTACCGGTCTTGTCCAGCTCCATATGACAGCCTTTGGTGGCATTGCTCTCAGACTCTGCTGTCATTTTTCAGTGCCATAGTCCCTTTACACGGACAATGCTTATGAG
Organism: Apodemus agrarius; assembly: GCA_964023405.1. Taxonomy (NCBI): domain Eukaryota; kingdom Metazoa; phylum Chordata; class Mammalia; order Rodentia; family Muridae; genus Apodemus; species Apodemus agrarius. The sequence goes on along the minus strand of OZ030020.1, from coordinate 9,689,382 downwards.
CAGTGCCAGCCTAGCTCGGCATGAGGAGGCCTCTCTTCCCAGTGGCCGCATTGCCGTGATCCCTATATTTCCAAATAAGACGTTCTGAGGTATTGTGATACAGGGCACCCATGTTGGAATGTTGTGTGTCAAATCTACATCACTTCATAACAGCTGCCATTGAGTGGATGAGGTTTATTTATTGAACAAATATTTGCTACTTGTCTACATGGTCCTGTAATAGGGTGAACTGTGCAGTGTTCACAGGAAATAGGCTAGATTAAGGCCCTCCCTTCCTTAAAGCAAGAAAACTTTTCCATGGTAAAGAGGTGCTGACATTCTGGCTCTCCAGGTCTAGAAGCTGATGAGCAAATTTACTACACATAGACCTGCCCTCCTAACATGAGTCTGATTTCCTTCTCTGTCCCTAGATGTCCAGCCCCAGAGTGTCAGGACCCTTGACCTGTCACTTTGGTAGCTCTAATAGTATAGTACCTGTTCATGAATATGACAGCTTCCTGTGTACAGTAGAGGAAACTCTGACCTTTACCTGATATACATTAGCGCTTCCCAAGAAAACTGACTAAGGATGCTAACAGAACTTATTATAGATGAATCTTAGGAGTAAAACATAGTTTCTTGTGGCTGAAGAGTTGGCTTAGTGGTTAAGAGCACTACCTACTCCAGAGGACCCAGGTTCAATTCCTAGCACCTCCCTGGCAGCTCACACCCATGCATCCTGTCCCAGGATATCTAACAACTTGTTCTAACCTCCACAGTACTAGGCATGTGTGTGGTACAGAGATGTGTATCCATGTAAAAACACTCATAGGCATAAAATATTATAAGTGGCTCCCTGCTTAAATGTAGTGATTAATTACAATTTTTCCAAAGGGTAGTTAAGGTTTTATTTTATTTTATTTTATTTTATTTTATTTTATTTTATTTTATTTTATTTTATTTTATTTTATTTTATTTTATTTTATTTTATTTTTGACTCTTTGGTCTTCCAAAACCTGGCAGTAGAATATGCCTGGCTTCTGTGAATAACCCAGGTCAGGTGATCAACGCATTGCATGGATTGACTTGTGTCTGCGATCAGACACAAGGGGAGAGAGGAGTTCTGTTCAGGACCGATTTACACAGAACACACTCTCAGAGTGAGATCATTACAACTGGAGATTGACTTCATTTGAGTCGGGGATCTGCAAGTGCAAATCCTCATTTGGCATCAGGAGCTGCCTGCTTAGACTTCAGAATCTGCCGAGGAATAGTATGTGTGTTCTAGTCCAACATTCCTTCCTTAGAGGCCTGCAAAGTACATTCAAGATAAATCACTATGAAAACTGTATTTTTCTAAAAGTTTTTGGAGAGTTATCATGCAACCTTCTTACAAATACATCTTCAACCTTCTGTAAGTACTATGTTCTTAATATCACCTAGGTTTTCATTTGAGTAGATACAGGCCTTTGGCTAACCATTACACACTTTGTCCATTTACAGGAAAATATGGAATATGGAAAGTTAGAGTTTGGAGGAAGCTCAGCAACATGCCTGTCTCAGAATCAGCTTGAGAATGACGAGAATGGGGATTTTGTTTGAATTCCCTTGTACCCAACTTATTATCTTAAGAAGAGCCACATTTTAACCATTTGGGGCTACGGATAACTGGTAATTTGGAAGTAGGTAGTGGAAACCAAATAATTTGGCTTGAAAATCAAATTATTATTACTAAGGACTAGGGAACATTTAAAGTGGGACAGGGAGTAGGAGGATGGTAAGGAAACAGTGCCTACTTTGTGCATTTGTTGAGAGAGCACACTAAGTACCATTAACATTAGAAGGCTCAGTAAGCTTGTAAATATTTAAAAATGCCATTGACCCAGTAAGATGGGAAACACCAATTAGCATTTCTAATGTGCTTCTAAATAGAAGATAAAGTGCCTTAGGATTTAGTGTGATATGAGCAAAATAATGTATGGTTTTAACTATAATAAAAGTGAGGTAGTTATTTACTTAAATCACAGCATGTTACTGACAAAAGCAAACTACAGGAGGAATGGTTGGTTTTGTTGCTGTTCTAAGGAGAGGCAGCTGGTCCTATTGTATGTATCCACAGTCAGGAAGCAGAGAGAGACAAACGCTGGTGCCCAGCTCACTCCGTCCTGCAAGACCATTGGATGGCCCTGCCCACTCTGAGGGTGAATCTCACTTCCTCTGGGAACCTGAAGTAGATAATCCCTCACAGTCAGGCATTCTTTCAGGTGACTCTAGACTCTGTCATGTTGGCAGTCCTTGTTAATGATCACACATAACATAACGGCACTTGCGTTATTTCTCATAGAACATTGTTGTCAATCTGGACGTCACTTCACTGAGGTCAGGATTGTAGGCACAGGGTGATTTTATTCACTTGTTCCCCCCCACCCCTGTCACTGAAACAGGTTTCAGGAAGCTTGTTAGTTTCAGCACAGGACATAGAGGAGGAGATTTGGCAAGATTAAAAGGCATCCGAAAGAGTATGGTCTGTTGGCATTAAGAATACCTCTTTCCTCTAATAATGTGGGTGGTGGCCTGTCTATCTGGGCACCATTTCTCTACACACTCAAAGATATTGACTTCAGCAGAGGGACCATGTGGAGGGTGGATTAGAAACTGCTCACAGGACAGCAGGTTCTGGTGGACAGTTACACTTGACTCTCATGGCATTTCTACTTGTTTGGAAATTTTGTGTGTGTGTGTGTGTGTGTGTGTGTGTGTGTGTGTGTTTAGCACATCATATTTTTTCTTTTTTTTTAATTTTTATTTTCTATATTCTATGTTTACATTCCAAAGGCTTTCCCCTTTCCCAGTTCCCTCCCACCATAGTCCCATAATTCCTCTCCCCCCCCCAGCCATTCTCCAATCATTCCCCCATACACACGATTTCTCTGTTCTGGGTCTACAAAACTGGATCCAATCTTTTCAGGCCCAGGGTCCTCTCCTTTCTTCTTGGGAATCATTTGACTTGATAATTGTGCCTTGAGTATTTAGGGCTTCTGAGCTCATTAATATCCACTTATCAGTGATTGCATTTCATGTGTATTCTTTTGTGATTGGGTTAACTCACTTAGGATGATATTTTCCAGATCTAACCATTTAGCTACAAATTGCATGAATTCATTATTTTTAATTGCTGAGTAGTACTCCATTGTATAAATATACCACATTTTCTGTATCCATTCCTCCTTTTGAGGGATATTTGGGCTCCTTCCAATTTCTGGCTATTATAAACAAGGCTGCTATAAACATAGTAGAGCATGTGTCTTTATTGTATACAGGGGAATCCTCTGGGTATATGCCCAGGAGTGGTATGCCAGGATCCTATCAACTCCAAGTGGATCAAGGACCTCCACATAAAACCAGACACACTGAAACTATTAGAAAAGAAACTGGGGAAGACCCTGGAGGACATGGGCACAGGGAGAAAGTTCCTGAACAGAACACCAATAGCTTATGCTCTAAGATCAAGAATTGACAAATAGGACTTCATAAAATTACAAAGTTTCTGTAAGGCAAAGGACACTGTCAGATGGAATTTTTTAAAAGATGGGCGATGTAACTTTCCATGAGCATGTAGATGGTGCTAAGTCTCTGCTGGGATTACACAGTTCCCCTGGGGTTTGAGGGAACAGTGGCTCTTTTTTGCTTTAGCTCATACAGCAGGTTCCAAGCTTAGACCAGATTTAATCGTGGCTTCTGCTACTCAGCAGTATAAGGACAATTATCCTACGAATTTCTGCTTGACTGCCAAGCAGAACTTTCCAGTAAGAATAAAACATGTTCCACAGAGGTTATTTTACCTTACTAGTAGTTATATTAACAACAAAAAAAACATAAGTAAGCTTATTTTAGCTGTCTATTAACATTTTATGAGGTCCAGTATATTTTAATAAGGTTATTTGAAGCATACTTTAAATTGATTTCTCTTCCTGGTGGCCCACAGTTTGTGGTGTATCTTAGCTATATTCTATCTTACTCCTATTATCATGATTTGAAATGCTGAAAGCCAAACATGACTAGGACCACCATATTGGTGACACATTATAAATTAAACATTCCAAGTTTGGAGATAGTCTCTATTGTTTTAGCGGTTCAGACTTGTTCCTGAGCTGGTCCAACAGATCGGTGTCATAATTGTGTATATGGGGCTTTGGTAGAAGGTGTGGGTCTATTCTAGATCAAACCTTCAAACCTGAATAATGAGCCTTGGAAACTGTTTCTCAAATCTGGGTGCTCACACCACCCCTTTGAAACCTCTGAAGACTGATTCTGGAAGTAATAGGACCAGATTGTGTTCTGAGTTCCCTGGTAGTTCTCACACAGCTGGACCAAAGACCACACTGGGTAGTAGCACTCTGGGGTGATCTTGTTTTGGGTAACCTCTTGCTGTTTGTTATTTTGCATTATACATCTATTGCTAAAATTACTAAGAACATGTTCTCCATATGTGCTGAAATGGAGCTGTGGGTTTCCGTACAGTTCTGATGTATTTGGTTTTCTAAACTCAGCTTTAGAACTTCGGATTTGCTACTGGTTATTTGTTATTGATGTATCTGTCTAGATTCAGTCCATCAAGGGTGAGAGACCACTCTGTCTTCTTCAATTGATATACACAGAATCAGCTCCTCCCTCCAAATGATCTACTAATTGATGCATTGTACAGCATAGGGTATTTTATGCCAAAAATCAGTTCAATATCTTTTGAAGTGACAATGAATAAAAGATATTTGTCTAATTGTGAGAATTTGGGTGGTAATTAATAAATAGATTATTATCACCATCTTTATGGAGAAACTCAACACCTGCCCATGTGGAATCCTGAAAACCTGTTTGGTGATATTTAGAAATTCAGTGTCTCTCGTGCTTAAATATTTGCTACTGAGTCTTAATGGATTAAGGAGAAGGGAGCATCCCTTAGCTGCTGGGGAAAGGTGATCGGGGAATAGGGATATGATTAGGAAATTGTTTGGGCAGCTGGTCACCATAAGGTTTCCTCACGGTGGAAGGTGCCGAGTTAACAGGACTTCAGAGCCGGAATTTACACCCTGCGCCCCTCAAGTCCAGTCTCTGGTTTTATAGATGAGCAGATGCAAATGTGAAGCAGTTACAACAGTAGTTTCAAACAAACTTTGTCACCTACGCTTAAGTATCACCATCTAGGGAGCCCTGCCCTGATCTTCTCTGACCTTGCAGCTGCCCCATTTTCTTTTGCCTTTCAGCCTGGTGTCTCCACTTGTGATCTTTCTCAACGTCTAGTCCACAGTCTATAAAATATTGTCCTTTGAATGTTTCATGGTGGTGCCTGACAGAGTGTGTACAACGCATGTGTGTGTGTGTGTGTGTGTGTGTGTGTGTGTATGTGTGTGTGTGTGTGGTCATAAACTATTTTTACTGATTTAATCAACCTATGGCCTAAATCTATGAATCTGTATTAAAAATGTAGATAAAGTCTTTACCTAAAATGACTAATGGGTTTATGATTTTTTTATCTGAAATTAGCTGCTGATCATGAAGAGAGTTGCGTGCCCAGATACTGTGCTTGTAATTGTAACTGTTGTGAGTGAAAAGGTGACCAAAGCTGACCAGAAAGGAAGGTGACATGTGCACACAGGGAGTTATTTTACTTTTCTATTCTTGGTTGTGTATGGAGAAGAGTCCAGATGACCTTTTGTTATGGTGAGAGCCGGGTGGAGGAAGGAATCTCACCGGCTCTGTGGACTTACAGATTAATAGTGTCCTCTTGACATTGTATAGTGCTTCAGATACTGTGTGCTGGGTTTAAACTAATGGAAGTTAACATCAACTTGTTGGAGACAACTCTCTGCAGAGGTCTGTGAGGGATTATTTTGATTAGCTCGAGATGCAAAGAGCCACCTTCAGCGTGGGTCTGGGATTCTGGACTATCCCAAAAGGTAGGTGGTCTGAGCCCTCCAATTCAGTTTTCTCTGCTTCCTAAGAGTGAAATCATTGTAACCAGCTCCCTCATTGCCCTGCTGCTACGTCCAGCCACAAAGTGATAGGCCCTACCCTGTAACTCTGAACCCAAATAAGCCTATCCTTCCTTTCACTGCTTGTGTCCCTTTGTTGCGACAATGAGACCGGTAACTAAGAGTTGTTATTATAGTGCTAATAATGAATATGGTCCTGATAACATGAAAATGGGTTTTAAGGTTTGCTTGTGGCTGCTTGGTATAAGAGGTATATACAGTGAAAAGTAGTTCCTAAAGTAAGTACTTGGGCTTTCAGATATTAGATAATTTCTGTTTTAAAATTAAAGGCATTATTCACCAACCTTCGTTCCTAATAAGCCTAAGGCATTCCCCTGTGCCTACTTACTCTCATTGGCAGTTTGTTACAGAGTGCTAATTCGGGAAACATTTCCCCTCATATAGCAAGGTGCCCTGGGTTTATGTAGTCATGATTTCTGTTAATAATATTTGTATTAATTCTTTGAGATTGCCAGATAATATATTTTGATTATATTTAACCTCCCTTTCCCTAAATCTTCCCAAACCTACCCCAACCAACAACCCTGTCACCTCCCCCAGAGTTTGCTGCCAAAATATTCATGACTGTGCAGCGGCCTTGCAGCATGGGTGCCCCACAGCATGCGTGCCCTGCAGCGTGGGTGCCCTGCAGCGTGGGTGCTCTGCAGCATGGGTGCCCCACAGCATGTGTGCCCTGCAGCGTGGGTGCCCTGCAGCATGGGTGCCTTGCAGCGTGGGTGCCCTGCAGCGTAGGTGCCCTGCAGTGTGGGTGCCTTGCGGTGTGGGTGCCCTGCAGTGTGGGTACTCTGCAGTGTGGGTGACGTGCAGCATGAGCAGTTCTTATGGAAGTTTTTGGTTTGCTCAGATGTCAACATTTGAATCCCAAGTTTTTAAAGTTGAGTTGAGACCACAAAGTGTTTGCCCAGTAAATGTTAATTTATTTCTAAAACAAACAAACAAACAAACAAAAATTCTATAAAGGATATTTAATGTCTTTATTAATCTGATTGCTATACTTTATTAACTATTCAGATGTAGAATACAGATCAAAAGTAGTTATCCACTAATCTTAGAAAAATTTAAGAACATCAATACATTTTATAGTGTGTTCTGAAAGGATTCTTACTATCCAGTAACAGTTATTACTATAGAAGAGGCATTATTTAAGATTGTTAACTTAAGAATCCTTTGAACTATTTTGTATCAATCCAGTTTGTTTTTAAGAAATACATGCATCCTGTGTGTTTGAATGTGTGCATGTATGCATGTGTATGAATTTATGTGTTTGTACATATCCTTCTTATATGTATATACAAGCTATTACAAATATGTGAACATAAGCACTTATGCACATGTGTCTGCATATGTGCTTGTGAGTTCTCATACATGAGTGCATATGTGCCTATTCACTTGTCTATGTGTGTGAACGGACATGTATGTGTATGGGTGCCTACTCTTGGTTCTTCCATGTGTGTCTGTGTATGTACATTCATGTATGTTTACATTTGAGTATTTGTGAATGTCTGTGTGATCCCCACATGTGAGTTCTCCCATGTGCATGGATGTATGTGTAGCACCTGTCTGAGTGTCTTTGGACATGTGTTTGTGTGTCAGAATATGTTGCACTTAAGTAATCAGCTATGTTCTTATATGATGAACTTTCTCTACCAAACAGAAACACTGTGTTTAACTTTTAGAATTTATTTTAAAATAAAAATATATTTTAACTTTCTCAGTAGATATTGTTGTAAATGGAAGGCTTGAACTTAGTAGTTGAAGAGTAACTATTCATATTTAAATACCTCTTTATGTGGTTTAAAACCGTATCAATTAATTTAGGGTGTTATATGTAGGCTGGTTTTTCTTATTTATTTTTAATCAATGTGGAACAGACTCCTCCCTGTTCCAGTTACTGAGAAAGGTTTCAAAACCACCTTCATGGATTCTCAGGGTGTCTGTTCCACCCTTGATCCTACTTTCCTACCTTCCCCTCTTTCTCCTTTCCTTCTTTTTCCCCCACTTGAAGGTTTGACTCTACCTACAAAACGTATGGCTTTATTAAATCAGGGAGGGGATGGCAAACAGAGATCAGATCCTGTGTCGTTGCAACCCCAACTGCTCCAATGCTTTCATCCGGGCACCAAGCCCGGGAGCTACTTCTTGAACCTTTGCTTTGTCTGCAGATCCTAAAAATGAACTCGTTATCCAAATCCAAGTAACCAGATTTTTGCAGTGCCACTAACTCTGAATCATTTGTTATTCCAGAAAAGTCCTGTTTTGTAGAATTCTCATGATCACCTGGGTTTTTATCATGCACAGATCAAAAACCAATTCTTGGGTGTATGATGTGGCCCAAGCCCTTCCCTCCCCTTTCCCAGCTCTCAAGACCAAATTGACCATTAGAAGAAACAAGTGTGACTTCCTTATTTGATCAGACACAGTATGAAATGCAGAGAGTACGTGACTATGAAATGCTCAGCAGGTACTGGGATTTGGGCTACATACATATGTTGTGTCTACTCCACCCACAGCTCAGAGAACATGGTGGAAGAGGGGATGGAAATACTGTAAGAGCCAGAGGATGTTGGCGATTGCTGCTAAGCAAAGTTCTGTGAGCACGACAAGGCCATTGTATACATGAAATCATAGAGGATATGATTGCCTCTGCAAGACATAGGCGGTCAAATCAGATAAGACTCAGCATGGCTGGAGGAGGGACTTACCCTACATGGTCAAATCAGATATGACTCAGCATGGCTGGAGGCGGGACTTACCCTAACACTGTCAAATCAGATAAGATTCGGCATTGCTGGAGGAGGGACTTACCGTACAAGGTCAAATCAGATAAGACTCGGCATGGCTGGAGGAGGGACATACCATACATGGTCAAATCAGATAGGACTCAGCATGGCTGGAGGAGGGACTTACCCTACATGGTCAAATCAGATATGACTCAGCATGGCTGGAGGAGGGACTTACCCTACACGGTCAAATCAGATATGACTCAGCATGGCTGGACACAGTCAAATCAGATAAGACTCAGCATGACTGGAGGAGGGACTTACAAAGCCCACTTCTAGCTTAGAAACTATTGGTGGTTGATGACTCCTGAGGGGAATAAGAGTCCATTTTCTTCAACAATTTGACCAGAGTAGGTTGCTTATGTACCAGTGGATGACCCTTCCCATCATCCTGGCTGTCCTAATTTATCCCAGTGAATTAAAAAAATGAAGACATGAATCTGAGAGGGAGATATAGTGGGGCTTCTTGGAGAAATGGGAGGAGAGAATGAAGAGAGGATATGGTCAAAATACTTTGTATACTTTGAAATTCTCTAAGAATAAAGCACATTTTAGAAGTCACATGTATCTATGTATGTATGTGCCTATCTATCCATCATCTATCATCCGACATACATAAATACAACATATATGGCTGAATGCGATAATGTGTCATTTTAACCACCTTACTTTCATAATAATAATTAGATGATTTTATTACTGCTTCCTTCCTTAATTTAATTTCAAGTAGGATTAACTTGCTATTGTATTTACTTGACTCTGAGAAATTTTGACTGCAAGATTCACCATTACAGTCTGCACTACAAACGGTGATGTGCAGGAAGGGATACAATTTGAAGATGTAAATTTTTATACATAACCTAATATCAAGCACAATCAAATATGAAAACATTCTCTCTTAGGTAGATCCAGCACAATAATTAATGCTTATATTTCATGTTCAGCAAAGAGTATTTGATAGAAAAAGACAGACTTCAGGGTAATGATGAGATGAGTGAGCCTGGCCTTTATCTGAAAGTGCAGGGTGTAAGGAGGCTATTGGAATTGCTCTCTTTGGCGTCTGAGATGTGTTACCTCTAATCCCAGTGGCACCTTCTGTATATAAATACATATCCAGTCCTTACCCTCAGTGCTTCTAAATCATGGACAGTCTAGATTTGTCATTTCACTAAATTGCCAGGTGACTCAGATATCCACCGAGGTGTCAGAACCAGTATTCTAGGGCATACAACATCTGTCAGAGAAACAGTGCACTTCAATTCTTTAAAGGATAGGTAGGGGAATCCAAACATGTAGATTAAGGAAGGGAGGAAAATTCCACAAAACGTAGAGCCCAGCCTAGGGACTGTAGTTTAGTGCAGGCAGGGGAAATATGTTATCGGGAAACTGATTATCACTGCTGTTCTTTTTGAAATACTGGAAAGGGCAAATCCTCTAGGAAGGGAGCATGGGGAGACAACAGAGACTGTATGCAAGGGATGTTTGGTGTTATTAAAGATTAGCTGTGCGCAAACTTGATAAGCCCAGCACAGCAGGAGACTTAAGTCCAAAAGTCAGTGCTTGGGCCTACATGGTCAGGCTCCACGTGGAAAGCAGAGTGAGCTTTCCACAGAGGAGTCCCTGCTGCAGTGGGGACCTGAAGAACTGGGACTATCAGGAGATCAGGATTCCGCACCCAGTTGTCCTCAGGACTGAATTACTCTCGAAAGTAAATGAAAGCACCAATCTCCACCTACCCGTGGACACAGAAATAAAAGCAAAACAACACAAAAGGAAAAGAGGAAAAAAAGAAAAGAAACTCAAAGTCTGTCTTAGTTAGGGTTTTACTGCTGTGAACAGACACCATGACCAAGGCAAGTCCTATAAAGGACAACATTTAACTAGGGCTGGCTTACAGGTTCAGAGGTTCAGTCCATTGTCATCCAGGTGGGAGCACGGCAGCATCCAGGCAGGCATGGTGCAGGAGGAGCTGAGCGTTCCACATCTTCATCTGAAGGCTGCTAGTGGAAGACTGGCCTCTAGGAAGCTAGGACAAAGCCCACACTCACAGTGGCATACCTGCTTCAACAGTACCACTCCCTGAGCCGAACATATACAAGCCATCACAAAAGGAAGCAAAAGGAAGGAAAAAAAAGTCTGACTGGTCTGTAAAAATACTCATTCTGAAACGTGACCCTTTTGTTATTACTTACAACTCAACAGCTGGGCAGGGTGGAGATGCCTGCCACTGGAAAATGGATGTTCAGGGTGGCTCAATTCTGCTATGCTACGTAGAAGGCACCCTCCCCCGTCCTGCCTTTACATACTAATCAGTGGTGATTCTGGGCCCCTCTATAAGTATGATTCACAAAGCACTTCCACTTACATTATCCTATCAATGTTTGAGTAATTCTTTCCTATTGGATAAGACAAATTTTATGCTAATAGTTTGCTTTGGTACTATACAAGTAATAGTATATAGAAGTAGGAAATAAACCCAATCAGAGCTCTGAGCTTAGCATGTTTGTTCTGTTCCTGGTGGTCATAATCATACTGTGGGCAATAGTGTGGTGATGTGGTGCATTTATACACTTTCCATTAGTTAACGTGGGGTACTTAGACTATCACCCACCTTCAATACTTATTTCATTGTGGTCCCAGATTGTCTTTTTAGTATCAGCATATACATTCTTAGACTATTTTCCAAATCACAGGTAAAAATGTGAATAAATAATTCAGTCTTCTCATTTCTAACATCTTTAGTAATATCTTAATCTAGTGGATTATTTCTTTTTTTTATTCGATATATTCTTTATTTACATTTCATATGATTTCCCCTTTCCAGGATCCCCCCTCCCCGAAAGTCCCATAAGCCTTCTTCCATTTCCCATCCACCCCTTCCTACTTCCCTATCCTGGTATTCCCCTACACTGTTGCACTGAGCCTTTCTAGGACCAGGGACCTCTCCTTCATTCTCAGAGCTAAACAAAGAATTTTCACCTGAGGAATATCGAATGGCTGAGAAACACCTAAAGAAATGTTCAACATCCTTAGTCATCAGGGAAATGCAAATCAAAACAACCCTGAGATTTCACCTCACACCAGTCAGAATGGCTAAGATCAAAAACTCAGGAGAAAACAGGTGCTGGCGAGGATGTGGAGAAAGAGGAACACTCCTCCACTGCTGGCGGGGTTGCAAGCTGGTACAACCACTCTGGAAATCAGTCTGGTGGTTCCTCAGAAAACTGGGCATGACACTTCCAGAGGACCCTGCTATACCACTCCTGGGCATATACCCAGAGGATTCCCCAGCATGTAATAAGGATACATGCTCCACTATGTTCATCGCAGCCCTATTTATAATAGCCAGAAGCTGGAAAGAACCCAGATGTCCCTCAATGGAGGAATGGATACAGATAATGTGGTATATTTACACTATGGAGTACTACTCAGCTATTAAAAACATGAAATTCTTAGGCAAGTGGGTGGAACTGGAGAATGTCATCCTCAGTGAAGTGACCCAATCACAAAAGAACACACATGGTATGCACTCACTGATATTAGCCCAGAAGCTCTGAATACCCAGGAAACAATTCACATATCAAATGGTCTCCGATGTTTTAATGCAAGTTCTCTGCTCTTCCTCCTCCTCAGTGGTTTCCCCCATGACCCTGAGACCTGTTATCTAGTACATACTGAATCACATAATGATGTTTTTAAGCTGAAAGAGAGTGTACAGAAGCCTGAAGTTTTGCCGTTTGTTTTCTTTATTGCCAAGTCCTACCAAGAAAATTGGCACCCTGTGAATAAACATGGCTTAAGTAGATTCAAACTTTCAGAACAGGTTAAAAAGTTGGGTGCTGCTGGTTCCCTGACTATTCTGAGATTATCCTCTTCCCTTCCCTATGCAGGTCAGGATTATTTAAAAAAAAATATTTATTTACTTTATATCCTGATCACAGCTTCCTCTCCACCCTCTCCTCCAAGCCCCTCCTTCTCACCTTCCTCCCCCATATATCTCAGGACTTTAAAGAAAGTTATTCATTAGATGATTATAGAGTAAGGGGATTTAGAAGAATGTCAACAAAAATGATATAGCGTTTCTCTGTTTTTAGATGCAGGGACTTTTGGGGGCTTCCCTTCTTTTTTTTTAATTTTAATTTACATTTTTTCTTCATGGGAACAAAAATTCAGGTACATCCTTTCCTGTTTTAGTTTGTTTCTCTTCGGTGATGTTCTCTCATTTCTTAGAACAAGGGGAGTGTGGTTCCTCAGAATCAATCAGTGGTGTCTGTACCCAGTATGAGGCAGAAAGCCCTTGTGTTTTCTTTCTCACCACTACTCATTCTGATGTACCAAGTGCTTTCTATCAATACAGGAAGCATGCCTCTGTATTTCTAAGGATTCATAAGATAAGCCTACGCCTCACCTTCCATAGTTATTTCCTGTGAGACTTTCTGGAAGCTGGGATTAACTTAATATCAACCTACTCTTCACTTCTTTCTAAGTTTTCTATAGAGTTGGAGTTTAAAACTTTCTCATTCAAAAACGCTTCATTCTGTTCTTGATACGATCCAGATCATTTTGTTTATTGACCTGAAGAAGGATTACACCTCCAAACTTTTGACAGTTAAATATCACAATTCTGATGGATCTCTGGAAGGAAGGGGAAGGTCCACAAGAAATAAGACATATTGCACCAAATAAAAATTAAAATGAATCACACCAAGATGTTGCAGGCACAAAAAGGACACCATTGGGAAAGAAACTTCTAGCACCACCACATGCTATAAGTATAAAATGCAGAAGACATATCCCAGATTCAGCTAAAGGACTTAGAGAAAAGAGAAGGAAGAGCAACTGAATGAAGATACAATGGAAATAATGTTGAAAAGCAATGGGCCATCTCAGGATAACTATTAGTGGAAAATGATAAACGGGATGTGTCTGTAGGGTTGTGAAACACATGTAAAAAGGAGAAGTTTGCTTTGTCTCACCCGTCTCTAGGGTTCAGGTCATTGTCATTTGGCTGGTGCAGACAAAATGTCATGACGAAGACTGTCCAGTGGAACAGGTTTGCAGAGAAGATATGGGAAGGGACTGAGATCTGTCTACCCTGCTCAAAGCCCCACTTCCTGAAGGTTCTACTACCCTAATAGTGCCACTGGCTAGAAACTATCCTTCTGTGTGTGGATTTCTGGGGCACATTTGAATTCCAAAAATGATAGGACTGACCAGTATGATTAAGATTTCTAACACAAGAAGACAGAAATTACCATTAACAGAAAACAAACGAGAATTTTTACTGTGATTGTGTAGATAATAAAATAAGAGCTACCATGGACAGCTCTACATGTGTGGATCTGGAAATTGGGATTGATGGAATAGAACAAATCCCAAAGGTTTCCGAACTACCAACACAAAGACATACTTGAATAGATGGTCAGGATACCCCTGCAGCTAACATTGAACCCATAATTTAAAACTTCCTACCTGAAATTGTTCCAGTGAAAATTTATGAAACATATTTAAAGCAATAGTAGCAATTTATATAATATCTTCTTTTGTGTGGAAAATAGAAGCAAGGAAGAACTTACCAACTACTTTCATGAAGCTACATTATCCTAATACCAACTCAGACAAAACAGAAAAACTGCAGGCCTAAATAGCTCATTAGGATAGATGTAGGTAAGTTTCAAAAGTTGTCTAATCAAATCTATAATGTGTGAAAGGAACAATTTGTCATGACCATCTTGTCTCTATTGCGTGTTACAAAGTTGGGTCACAATTAAAAACTAATTACTGTAATGCATATATTATCTGTCTTATGAGAGAAATTCACATAATTTCATCATTGATGCAATAAATAACATTTTTTAAAAACCCAATACCTGTTCTTGATTTTAAAATATGAATAGGAGAAATTATAATTTGGAGAAAAGCCATATGCAAAAGACCTACAGCTGTTTTACTTAGCAAATAACAACAGACATATAACAGCACATTTTCCCTTAGGACCATAAAGTGGGTTTACTCTCTACGTTGATAGCATAGAGTTTGCTTAGGGTATATAGCCTGTGCAGTAATGGCAGAAAACTCATTTAAACAGTTTACACAGGAAAAAGACGAGGCTCTCACAGAGGAGAGAATGCTTCAAGTAGTTTACAAGGAGCTTGAGAGTAGATGCAGGCTCAAACATACACAAATTCATGATATTTAACTGCACCATCAAGTAGCAATTGTAAATGTTTTAAAAAACGAACTCAGTTTTCTGATGGAAATGTGTAGACATAATTCTGAGCAAACCACCTATATGCTGAAAAAGTAACAAAATATCGATTTAAGAATTTGGGGGTGTGTACAATATAGGGAACAACAGACCATGTTTGCATGCTGTGAGACTGACAATGTGTGCTGTTAATCCATCAATAGAGGGTCTATTGTCAATCTTGTCAATACAGGGTCTACTGCAATTTCATCTACTGCAGTTCTTACCAGATCTTCGCAGAAGCCCTTTGCAGATGCTGATACAAATCATCTTCATCATATGGAAAAAAAACATAACGATCCTCTTGTTAAAGTAAGTTAAGTTTGAAGAATTGGAGTAGCCAATGTTAAGCTTTTTAACCAGGCACAGTAATCAAGACACATTAGTACTGGAAGGAGACAGATCACCGAAACAGAATAAAGACTCCTAATAGCTGTGCATGAATGTATCCATTTGATTTTCATGAACTTGCTGGCACACTAAGTGTAATAACAAATGGTTTTAATAAACATGTTTATGAGAATAAAAGAAAATCCCCGTATTAAATTTGATAAAATTGAATAAAAGTGTTTCATACCTATAAACACAAATCTATAGATTTTGTAGAAAATACAGGACAGAAAATATTCATCCCTAAAGGAGAGGTTGCTGATAAATGGCCTCTAGCAAAGTTGTTCTTTCCAGTGGGTGGTGTGTTGATGAAGAGAAAAGAAAAGTTACAGATCACTGAGCAGCGTTTGCTCACCTGCTCAGAAAGGGACTTGTATCCTCTGCATGAAGAACTGTCCAAGCTCATGGGTAGGGAAAAAGTACAGTTAGATGATGTCTAAAGGTTACTGTAGTGGCGTGTGCCTCTATCTGAAGTGCTTAGGGGCCTGAGGAAGGAGGTTAAGGCCAGCCTGGGTCACATAGTAAGATCCTGTCCCCAAATCTAACAGCTATGATAATGATGATGACAATGACAATGATGATAAGGATGACAACAGTGAAGACAAGTGAACGAATCAGAATGGCACGTCACCGAAAAGGATATGCTGTGGTTTGTATTCTCTTTCCTTCAAACTGAAGTATTCCCTCTTGGAGAGAGGAAGGGGACTCATATGACCAATCAAGCTAAGGAAAGTTCCAAGGCTTTAAGGAGCTCAGATGCTTTCAAGACGGACAAGGACCCTTTCCAATATTATAAAAAGCAGTAGACAACTGCTAAAAAGAGCATCCCAATAGAGCTGCCCATGAATGCTTGAGGGATGTAGATTGTGTGAGTTGCCACCCATGCATGTTTGCACAGTGCTATACCATTCCTGGGCTCACCATGTGCCTATAAGGAATCCCAAGGAGGCTAGAGGGTCACCAAGCTGGACTTGGGTAGATTTGGGTCTGTGATTTGTGCCCTAACCAGGGTAAATTGATAATTTTTAACTTCTCCTCATGAAAAGTCATGCATTGCATGACAATTAAATCAGCAGGGATAGCAAACATAAAAAGATGTTGATGGTAACTTGACCGTTAAGCAAATAACAATGAAAACCGTAATGAATTTTAATTTAGACATCTCATAGAATGGTTCAAATAAGTAATAACGACAATAATTAACATGAGCTGCAGAGACTTAGGACATCTAGGAGTCTGGCAGGTTCCTGGTAGGAATGCAAAATGTCTCAGCCACGTGGAAATGTAGTTCTATATTTTAAAATGTTTCAATATTCAAATACATGAAAACACATGATATTCTTTATGAAGAGACATACAGGTCCAGTTTGTTTAAGCAATGTTTTTTTTTCTTTTTTCAGTGATAAAAATTAATGAATGGTGAAATGACCCATCCTATTGAGAGTCAGACAGTTGCTGGGCTGTATAATAAAAGTATCAAAGCAAGACAGGGGAAACATGGTTTCTATGTTAAATTCATGCCTTGTCTTTTCTCAGAGACAGACTATAAACTATAAGAGAAAATAAACCCATTCCTTTCTATCGTAGTCACCTTTAGCCTCCACAAATATGGAAACCCTATCTGATTTTCCGTCTCCATGATTTCTCTTTTCCAGAGTTTAGTATGTGTAGAATTACAATGTTTAGCTTTTTTTCTTAATGGTGGGTTCCTGTCACTCAGCATAATGCATTGGAAATTATAATGTACAGCTTACTGTAGCGTGCACCAGTAAGGCTTTAAGAGCATCTGATTGATATTCAGTACGTGAGCATATCACACTTACTTATCCATTTACTAGGTACTGGGCTTTTGTATTGTTTCTGGAGTATAGCCATTGTGAATAAATTTGTAATACATATTTCCTTACAGATATCAAATGCCTTTTCTCAGCTGCGCACTAGAAATGGGGTACAGTTTATCTGCCTGTGTAGTACTGGGAATTGAACCTGCACTTCCTGTAAGTGCCAAACAGCTGCTGGACCACGGAGCTGTATCTCATCCAAGTTTTAGTTGGGTTTGGTTTGTTTGTTTGTTTGTTTATTTGTTGTGAGGCAAGCCTTCACTAATTTGCCCGCATTGTCCTTAACCTCTCCTTGTAGGTTAGGTGAACACTGGGATCCTCCTGACCTCACCTTGTAGGTTAGGTGATCATTGGGCTTCTCCTGACCTGGTTTCCCAATCCTGGCTGGGATTCATATTTCTAGGTGTATTTAGTATTTCCTAGTGTATCATACCCCTCCAAATCTCTATACATTACAGTGTGTCATACCCCTCCAAATCTCTGTACAGGACAGTGTGTCATGCCCCTCCAAATCTCTGACATGCTTCCGTTTTTACCAGCAATGCCCATGGGTTCTAGTTTCTCTGCGTCTTCGGAGGCGTGTTGTAGTTCCTTTATACTTGCATTTCATTCATGCGAGTTCACGGGGTGTGGTATTTCGTTGTGGTTTCTCAGTCCATCTCTAATGGACACTAACATTGACCATCTTTCCTGTGCTGTCTGTGCCCTTCATCCTTCCTGCACAGTGTGAGTCGCGGTCCTTTTGCAGTGTTTTAATTGAGTCATTCTCCTTACAGCTTTCTATAGGGAGATTTTTTTTTTTTTTGATTTCCTTATCCTGGACCCATTGTTTCATCTAATGAGGGTTTGGGTTTATCTTTGTTCAGCCCATGTCTTACTTTTTTCATTTTTGAGATAATATTTCTTTTTCTCATTAGATATGTTCTTTATTTACATTTCAAATGCTGTCCCCTTTCCTGGTTTGCCCCCATCCCCCAAAATCCCCTAACCCATCCTCCTCCCCCTGCTCACCAACCCACCCACTCCCACTTCTCTGTCCCCTATACTGGAGCATCTAGCCTTCTTCTCAGGACCAATGGCCTCTCCTCCCTTTGATGTCCAACAAGGCCATCCTCATCTGAATATGCAGCTGGAGCCATGGGTCCTTCCGTGTGTACTCTTTGGTACATGGTTGAGTCCCCGGGAGCTCTGGGAGTACTGGGTGGTTCATATTGTTGTTCCTCCTATGGCACTGTAAACCCCTGCAGCTCCTTGGGTCCTTTCTCTAGCTCCTCCATTGGGGACCCTTGTGCTCAGTTCAATAGTTGCCTCAGAGTATCCCCATCTGTATTTGTCATGCACTGGCAGAGCCTCCCATGTAACAGATATATCAGGCTCCTGTCAGCAAACATTTGTTGGCATCCACACTAGTGTCTGGGTTTTGTAACTGTATATGGGATGGATCCCTAGGTGGGGTAGTCTCTGGATGGTCTTTCCCTCAGTTTCTGCTCCACACTTTGTCTCTGTATCTCCTCCTGTAGATATTTTGTTACCCCTTCTAAGAAGGACCAGAGTATCCATACTTTGTTCTTCCTTCTTCTTGAGCTTCATTTGATTCTGTGAATTGTGTCTTGGATATTCCAAGCTTCTGAGCTAATATCCACTTACCAGTGAGTACATATCATGTGTGTTCTTTTGTGATTGGGTTACCTCACTCAGGATAATATTTTCCAGTTCCACCCATTAGCCTAAGAATTTTATTAATTCATTATTTTTAATAGTTGAGTAGTATTCCAAAGAATTGATCTTTTATTTTGATGTTCATTGTTCTCAATTTTTCCCTCTGATTTCTGAGTGTTGACTTCTGTATTTGGATACTTTTTGCTTGTAATTTGAATTTTTAAAAAAACATGTCAATCATATCAGGTCTTTGTACCATGAAGCTGGTTGTGTTTAGAGTGAGACTCTTTGTTACATCTGCCTAAGAATTTGTCCACTTAGAGTATAAATTTACCTTCATGTTATTGGGAACACCTTCCCAGATGCTGAGGCCTAGGTCCAAAAGCCCTTGACTCTTACGTGAATGTGTGTATTTCTGAAATTTCATTGCATCTTTATTTTTACAAATCTTGCCTTGTGCTACAGTGATATAATATTGACTCATTTAAGTCTCAAATGGGGATTTGTGAGGTGATCAAATTTGTTGCTGCCTTCCCCCACCTCCTGTCCCTGACTCCCCGCCCTCATCCCCCACCATTTCACTTAAAAAAAAATATGAGAAGATGCTCTCTCACTATGTGGAAGTTTACATGGCAGCGTTTACTTGAATTTTGACTAGATTGTTTGGAATGCAAAAAGGAACCATGTGGAAAGATACACTGCAGAGCCAACGTGAGACTGTGAATCTAGCACACTCATCCATGCTTGTGAACAGACTGCCATTTTTATTATTTATTTACATTTCAAATGTTATTCCCCCTTCCCAGTTAAACTCCCCATTGCCTCCCCCAACCTCCTGCTTCTATGAGGATAATCCCCCTCCCACCTCAATCGGCCTAGCTTTCCCCTACACTGGGTCATCCAGCCTCCACAGGACCAAGGCCATTCTGTGTTACATATGCAGCTGGAGCCATGGGTCCCTCCACGTGTCCTCTTTGGTTAGTCGCTGGGAGCTTTGGGGTGGAGGAAATCTGGCTGGTTGATATTGCTGTTCTTCCTGTGGGGTTGCAAACCCCTTCAGCTCCTACATTTTTTGTCCTAACTTCTCCATTGGGGTCCCCTGTTCAGTCCCATGGTTGGCTCCAAGCATCTGCATCTGTATTGGTCAGGCTCTGGAAGAGCCTCTTGGGAACAGCTATACCATGCTCTTGTCAGCAAACTCTTCTTGGCATTAGCAATGGTGTGTGGGTTTGGTATCTGTAGATGGGAGGGATCTCTATGTGGGGCAATCCTCTGGATGGCCTTTCCTCAGTCTCTGCTCCATTCTCTGTCCCTGTATTTCCTTTTGACAGGAGCAATTCTGTAATGATATTTTTGAGATGGGTGGGTGGTCCCATCCCTCAACCAGGGGCCATGCCTATACTCTAGATATGGTCTCTACAGGTTTTCTGTCCCCTTTGTTGTTTATTTTGTCCAATGTCATCCCTATTGGGTACTGGGAACTTCTTTCTTTAGACTGTTGTTTTAGAACCCTCCCTTTTGGAAATCTTACAATTACGTGTATCTTTAAATATCTCATGTGGTTTAATGTTATAGATAATCTCAGTTCAATTCAATATATAACCCTTTATTATAAGCATATATTTAAAACATAGGGTCTTTTTGCGTGTGACATTTGTCCTCAACTTTGTTCTTCTAATAACCTTTTTATAGAATCTTGGAGAGCATTATCATTGTACTGTTTGTGAACAATTTCTCTGTTTTTTCTTTCATTAAAACAATGCGCCTTTTTCATTTTTTTAATAGTATGGATTCCTGATTCATCCTTTAAAGTAGCAGTGAGATTGACTGCTCTTAACATATCTATCACTAAGTGCTTACACTCAGACCCTCATTAACACCATGCACTAAATTTATACCAGTGAAAATTACTTTGACTGACAATATTCCCTTTTATTCCTGATTTGCATGTTTTTATTATTCTATGCAAGATGATTTTTGTGTAGTAATATGATGATTTAGTTTGTGTGTGTGTTTTTGTTTTTCAATGCAAATTTTATCTATTATTTTGTTCATCTGACTTTCCTCTGTTAGAAAGAACTATTGAATTCCATAGTGGAAACAGTGAATTTTTTCCCTTTCTTCCTTCATTTCTATTCAGTTTGTTTTATATAAAGATCTGAATTTTGTGCCAGTATATAGGGAACATTCTTATGTCATTATTATTATTTATTATTATTATTATTATTATTATTATTATTGCTGCTGCTGTTGTTGTTATTTTTAAACTAGAGAGTGAACCCAGTGTCTGTTCATGCTAGGTAGTGAACTATTAGTAGTTATTTCTTGTGTTTTCTTGATACATTAGTTATCTGTAATTAATCTCTGTACTTTTTTTTTTACTCTTTTTTCAATGAGTGTGCACTTTTTTTTATTGAATATCGTCTTCATTTACACTGGCAATAGTAAAACCTTTCCAGATTTCTCCCCTCCCCAAAGACCCCCAACCCTTCCTCCCACCCCCTGCCTCCACCTATATGCCCCTCCACCTGACCCACTCCCACCTCCCCTCCTTTGATTTTGCTTGGGGCCTCTATTGAGCCTTTACCTGACCAAGGACCACTCCTCGCATTGATGCCCAACAAGGTCTTCCTCAGCCACATTTTTGGTGGAACCATGTATACCCCTTGGTTGATGGTTCAGTTCCCGGGAGTCTTGGGGTGTCTGGGTGGCTGAAGTAATTGTTTTTTCCATGGGGTTGTAACCCCCTTTAGCTCCTCCAGACCATGTACTTATTACTTTGGAAGCTATCCTGTTAGCAAAATGTCTACCACTCTAGAGACCCTTTGACTGGTCTTTGATTGATGTTACACAAGGCCTGTTTTTTTTTTAAGATTTATTTATTTATTATATATGTGAGTACATTACAGCTGTCTTCAGACACCCCAGAAGAGGGCTTCAGATCTCACTGAGGATTGTTGTGACTTATCATGCGGTTGCTGGGATTTGAACTCAGGACCTTTGGAAGAGCAGTCAGTGATCATAACCACTGAGCCATCTCTCCAGCCCAAGGCCTGTTTTGTAATTACTGTCTCACACAGTATCATTTTATACCTGTCTTCAGACACGCTGGCTATAATACACACCACAGGTGTTGATGTTTCTCCTTATAAGGATGTAGCTGACTAAGAACTACTGCTCCCTGGAAGAAGTCAAAGTTCTAAAAAATTTATATTCTGTAGAATATACACTGTTCCTCACAGCAAGAAGAAAGCCAACGAGGAATTTCTTGGTTTGGAGCCCTGTGATGTGAGGGTCACACAGGAAGCCTTTGCTCCAGTTGTTTTATTTCTTGTGGCCTTCTTCCCTGCTTTTGATTAATTGGAGTTCCTATCAATGTGTGACTTGATCACTACTGTTGATATATTTGTTATTCATCTTTCCTTTATTATTAACTGGTCGCTATATAGCTATGTATATGTTTGTAACTTAGTCCATTTCACATTTTATTGCAGAACATACTCTATATTTCAAGAAAGTATAAGTAACATGGTTTTATTAATCATTGTATTTTTGATGTTATTTTATTATATACTCTGTGCCATGCTTTTCATACTCATTCCTCCTGTGCACCAAGCCCAACAGTATAGCACCATTTCTTTTAGTCAATGGTTGTCAATTGTTCTTTGAATGATTGAAATACTTGAATATGAGAATATCTGAGTAATGATTTTTATGAAGAACATTTTTCCTGTGTTTATACTGAGCCTTACATTGTATATCTCACTGGTTACATAAATGTTCCCATATATACCATTCATAACTCTGTCATGGAGTTAATTCTGGAAGTACTACTGAGGGCTTTGTTACTAATGTGATACTTAGTGGCCTAGAAGACTTTTCAACACTGTAGTGAATAATGGCTTTTATACATACCCTTTGACATGAGAGCATGTTCTACCTTATGAAATATGTATCAAATAATAAAGTGTTTACTATTAGCATTGGGAACAAAATATATGGGAATATATTGGGAATAAAATATGATATATATGAGCTGAAACATATGATCTTATTTCAAAAATAATACATATTTTCTTTTTAATTCATTTTATTTTTACTTATTCACTTTACATCCCACTCACTGCCCTCATCCTGGTCACCTTCTCCCCTCTACAATCCTTCCCCCTCTCCCCTCTCCCCTTCTCCTCTGAGTGGATAGGGGACCCTGGGTATCCCCCCACCTTGGCATATCAAGTCTTTACAGGGCTAGGAACATCTCCCACTGAGGCCAAACAAGGCAGCCCAGTGAGAACATATCCCACAGACAGGCAACAGCTTTTGTCATTGCCCTAGGCCTACTCTGTGTATGCTGCTTGGTTGATGGTTCAGTCTCTGAGAGCTCAAAGGGTCCAGGTTAGTTGATTCTGTTGGTCTTGCTGTGGAGTTCTATCCCCTTGGGGTCTGCAGTCCTTCCCCCTATTCTTCCATAAGAGTTCCCAAGCTTCATTCACAGTTTGCCTGTGGGTGTCTGCATCTCTTTGAGTCAGCTGCTGGGTAGAGATGCTAAGAGGACAACCAGGCTAGACTCCTATCTGCAAATATAACAGAGTCAATGGATTGTTGCTTACCCTCAGTCTCTTTTATATCACCAGTACCTGCATTTCTTAAAGTCGGGGTAAATTTTGGGTCAAAGGTTTGTGAATGGGTTGGTGTCTCTGTCACTCCACTGGGGTTCCTGCCAGGCTACAGGAGGTGGCCTCTTCAGGTTTCATATTTCCACTGCTATGAGTCACAGCTAAGGCATTCCCATTGATTTTGGGGGTTGCCTCCTTTTTCCCAAGTCTCAGAAGATGGAAAAATCTCCCATGCTCATACACAGGTAGGAATAACATATAATCACTTTATAATAACTTGTACTTCTTTATTCCATTTAGCAATGGAATCCCTTGATTATAATTTGGCTTCGTGTGTGTGTGTGTGTGTGTGTGCATGCGCGCGCGCATGTGTGCGTGTGTGCGTGTGTGTGTGTGTGTGTGTGTGTGTGTGTGTGTGTGTGTGTGTGTGTGTGTGTGTGTGTGTGTGTGTTTGCTGTAGCTTTAACACTTTCAGGATCAAATTAAAAACAAAAACAAAATCTGGGGACAGATTTAAGTCAAGAACATCCCTGATTGGTTATAACACTTTTTAAAACTGAAAATGGATTCTTTTCTCACCTGATACATCCAAGCACAGTTTTCCCTTCCTCAACTCCTCCCATGTCTCCTCCCCTTTCCTCAGATCCACTCCTCCTCCATTTCTTTTCAGAGAAGAGCAAGCTTCCAATAAGGCTATAACACTCTCTCTCTCTCTCTCTCTCTCTCTCTCTCTCTCTCTCTCTCACACACACACACACACACACACACACACAGAGAGAGAGAGAGAGAGAGAGAGAGAGAGAGAGAGAGAGAGAGAGAGAGAGAGAGCAAAATCCAAATCATAGTAATTTAAAAATGTTTTTATCTGTTGTTAATGGTTTCCTACATCATTCTTTCCATTAGCTGTTTGTGGGATATTAAATGTCAGTTTGAAATATTTACTGTGTGTAGCTGTAGTCCTCATTTAATCTAATAGTCTCAAACATTACATTCATTTAAAATGTTGAATTGTTGATGAAACTATTAAAGTTATAAATATAATATGGATTCAAGAAAATTATAGTACAAATTGTCAATAGCTAGAATATATGAATCATCTTAACATGGCAGCTGGCTTATGAGAAATCTATTGTTAACAATATCCTAGTGGCCTTTAGAAGCATCCGAGGGGCTAGAGAGGTGACTCCTTGACTAAATGTGCCTACTGCTCTTACAGGGAACCTGAGTTCAATTCCCACTACCCAAGTCAGGTGGGTCACAAGTGACTGTATGTCAACCTCCATGGGGATCAGATGCCCTCTTCTGGTCTCCTCAGGCAACTGCATTCAGATGCACATACACCCACACAGACACACATGCATATGCATACTTAAAAATAAACTTTGAAAAAGTGTTTTGTGGTGGTGACTCAGGGGCGTGGCTTAGGGTAGGCCCTCTGTTTTATATTCTTTTAATGTCAGGATCAGGATCTGTAATTTCATCTGAAGCCTTGTGTCTTTCTATAATCCCTCCATAGGTTTTAGGAACATAACGGTTTGTCGGGCTGAGATCTTCTTACTTTCACTCAGTGTTGGTTAAAGATTTCCTTAGGTTCATTGCTATATTTTTCTCCTCCAGGATAGCAATTTTCCTTGTCAAAGTATGTGAGCCAACACACACCAAGTAGTCTATTGTCAATGCAAATCTTTCATTCCTCAGAGGGAAACTGTTACAAGAAGTCATGAACGCCAGGCTATGAGGTGATGGGTGACCATCTAACTGGATTTTTTCTACATTAAACATTATAAAATATTTCCTACCATACTGGGAGTGCTTGTATGCTTATTTACAATACTCAATGCTCTTCACATTATAGTTAAATTACTTGGAGAAATTGCCACTTATATACTGTTTAACAGTTGTTTTTTTGAAATATGTCAATAAAATTTCATCTTAGCCAAAGATACTGCTAGTTTTCCACAATATAACCTCTAGGGCAAGGGATGTAGTCCAGTTGCTAGAATGCTTTCCTATCATGTAGGAAACCCTAGGTCTGATCCTTCATATCATATGAACTGAATGTTGTGGCCCACGCTTATAATCCCAGTACTTGGGAAGTAGCAACAGGAGGGCCAGAAGGCCAACATTATCTCCAACAACATAGGAAATTCAAGGCCAGGCAAGAACAACAACAACAAAAGCAGGAGGGAAGGGGAAGAGAGAGGCCAAGGAAAGAAGAGGAAGAGAAGAAGAGGAAGAGGAAGGAAGGAAGGAAGGAAGGAAGGAGGAGGAGGAGGAGGAGGAGGAGGAGGAGGAGGAGGAGGAGGAGAAGGAGAAGGAGAAGGAGAAGGAGAAGGAGAAGGAGAAGGAGAAGGAGAAGGAGAAGGAGAAGGAGAAGGAGAAGGAGAAGGAGAAGGAGAAGGAGAAGGAGAAGGAGAAGAAGAAGAAGAAGAAGAAGAAGAAGAAGAAGAAGAAGAAGAAGAAGAAGAAGAAGAAGAAACTCTTAAAAGGTAGCATTAAGACATAGACCAAGTTGGGTATAATTACAACCACTGAGAGACTGAATAAGAGCATCCCACGTTCAAGTTCCACATAAGCACATAGGAGCCCTGCTGGTAATATACATGCATACATATGCACATATGTGTTTATAATGATCAAGTTATTGTGTTGATAAAAGAGGCACCATGTAGGCATATGTAATTTTATTCAAACTTCTGTTCCACCAGGTTTTTTTTTTCTATTTCATCAAGATTCTGTTTTGTTTTGTTTTTCTGATGGAGTTAATGATGACGTATTGGAGAGTTTTATACTTTTTATGAGATGATAAACTAAAGCTTCCATTCCTTACGTCTGTACTATAGCTTGCTTGTAGTATGCATCATTATTATCCTCAAAGAATGAAGAATGCTGCTCTCCTGATGAAAATCTCCTAAGTCCTTCTTGCTAACCTGAATGCATTCTTTGCTTATTTAGGGACAGTCATGCTCCTGTAATAGATTGTTATGACATAATTCCAGCATATACATAGCTGAGTTAGATGGTTAAAATAATGTAATGATGAGTTAAACTCAGAAGACTTTAGATTTTCTCAATTAAATAGAAATGTCAATATTTCTAACCGACATGGAAATGCAAATTTAAATGTCTCTTATGCTGTTATCAGGTCATTGACATTGACACTTAGCTTTGAAATGACTCCTAAGTGTTGTTTCATGGAAATATGGTAATTCACATATAGAAAATCAAACAGCTTAAACAGTGAATAACTATCCAAACAAATTATCCAAAGTAATGACTACCAAATGATTTATACATAGAGGATAGAAAATTAAGTCTTGGGTGAAATTTATGTTTAAATTTTTTATGAGTGATTAAAAAAACTTTTTTAGAATTTTATTGTAGAAACTAACACTGCAAAATGTTGAATTTTCTAGGGAGCAGCCATACACCTTTGTTCTATGAGCGATACGTCACCGAGTTAACTCTTCTACATTTTGATAAATTCTGTCCTTGAATCTCCCGCCAATCTCTCATTGTTATTTGCTGCCTGTACACATACACTACTCATACTGTACATGAACCATATGAATTCATTTTCTGCCATAACGATTTTAATACTGAGTCCTTATATGATATCTTACAGGTAACAGTCACCATGATAACAAGGGGATGGTGTTTTGGTTAACAGGTTAAAAAGTTGGGACAACAATGTTCTCACTAAGAAAGTTATGCATATAAGATTTATTTTATGTTGTAGAGTAGGCATTGTCAGAGACTGACACAGACACCATCAGTTTTACAATCAATGTCCCATTCTGAATTGTCCATGCCTTTGTAAACCTTACTTCCTATTCAGAACAATTTCCCTTGTTGAAGTAATACTGACCCTGTGAGATTATAGTGGATTAGCCCAAGGGAATGGGCTTTGCTTCATAGGATATCTTTTGAAGCCCACATTCTATAAATCCTCAAGTTGGAGGGAATTCATTACAAAGTTGTATATATTTTATAGGACAAAGTGAAAAAAAATGTGTAGGAAATTCTTCTTTCTGAATGAAAAAATCTTTACTTACAGTCTTGACCAAGGGAATTTCATTTGATTCTGTCTCTGAACACACAAACTAATTAAACGCAGAATCAAATATGATATGTGAGCACACACTGATGAGAAGAAAGTAATATAACACGGATAATGTTTTGGAAATAAGGCATTTTTCTGTAGCTTATGTGTATGAACTTGTTCTCCTCTACCATTTTCTTCCTAAATTTCATCTTTTTGGGTGTAGTGCAGAGGGCGATGGGCAAGTGCACTAAGGGTCAAGGCTCCTTGACTTTGTATCTCAGATTGACTTTCTTTCGCATGATGGAATCATAAATGCCATGGGGGGTATATAGCCATAAAAGGGTGTCCCTAATTCCTTATAATCTACGCACCAAATCAATAATAAATACTGTCAGATTAGGCTATATCACACCTCAGGTTTGAGCCCAAGCAAACAAGAAACACTGAACTCATGTTTGTCTCTGAATTTTGTGGTGAGGGTGGGGTGGGATGAGGGTGGGGATGGAGAGATATCTGGAAAGCAAACAGAGATATGTGACACTGTAGCCACGCTTCTAACCTGAAGGACGGTGCCCTGAGATCCGGGGAAAACCAGTAGCCAAGGGCATTGAATTCACCTGACTAAGCCAACTAAGCAGGTTGCATACGGCTGTTCGACAGACACCATTGGGAGTGTAGGCCTGTTTTATCCATCCTATGAGCTGCTGAGGCTTCCTTAGTAACCAATCATAACATAGCAAGATCAGAGAGGGCATCTGCTGAGATGTTTCCTGGAGTGTGTCAAGATGGCTGCCATGGCCCCATTGAAGGGGACATGGTTAAAGTACTTTCTTTGGATTGGTTTTACCCAGACTCTTTGACCATGACAACAGTTGCTTCCGCAGCCATACAGGGAAGTGACCTACTCTGGGCTCACCAAGCAGAGGATTTAACAACCTCCAGCTGCCCACCCAGGCTTCTGCTGACAGCAGTGCATTAGTTTGCTGCTAGCCCTCTGACGGCAGTAGTGGGGTTAGTTTGCTGTTAGCCTCCTGGGCACCCTCATTCTTCAACAGGTCATTGAAAAGACCTGGATGGAAAAGCAAACTTGCTGTTGCCTGTGACCTACTCACCTACTGACCTACTGAGCTGAGCACAGGTAATTCCACCAACCTAGCCCCTGCTTTATCTAAGTATTGGGGAAAACGTTCCCTTCAGTTGTGTCATGGATTTTGTTGTTGTTTGGGTATTTTGGTGTTTTTCTTTTTCCATTATGAGGTTTAAAGTGGGGCTGGAGAGATGGTGGCATAGTAAATGGCTCATGCTGCTCTTCCAGGGAGGTTGGGTTTGGTTTCCAGCGCTCACCTCAGGCCACCTGAGGTCATCTGTGAGGACAACCACAGAGGGTCCCCTTTGCTCTCTGGCCTCTGCAGGCAGTTGTGCTCCTGTGTGCGTGCATATGTGCACATGCGCGCACACACACATACTCATCATTTAAACTAAATCTTTAAAGGAAAAAGAAAAGATGTACAAAGACCTTTTCTTTTTCATTTAAGTTCCGTACCATTTTATTCTTCTGTGTTTCCAAGACCTGATATCATCCAACTAATTAGATATGTATTAGATTATCACTGTGCAGATGTGTTTAAGTAGGAACTTCCTGGGCTAACGCACAGAACCTGTGTATAGGGACCCACCTACGAAAGAGCAAAGAAAGGCAAGCCAAGGCCTTTTGTATCACATGGGAGAGAAGTTTCCTGGGCTCTCAACAATTCGGGCCTTTTTCTTACACCCTTCCCCCTTACCTTCTCATGCCCCTCCCCCCATCATGACCCCAGCCCTCTCCCCTTAGGGGAAAATGAGCTATAATTGAACACCCTGTGCTTTCTTTCATTTTAATTTCACTGTGTTTGTACTTCAGATCTAGGGGTTAACACACAGTTGGATTTTCTGTCTATGGGAGTGTACTCTCTGCTCTCTTGTCTGGGTGCGTTGTTTCATTCTGCTAGACATGTGTGTTTCAATATTTCTTTGCTACTTCAGTGTAACAGGGTATGGAGGTTAACAGTTCAGATTCGTCACATTTAATTCCTCTTTTTCCCAGCTGTGTGTTCTGAACATTAGTGGATTTATGAAATTCTTATATTTGTGTTAAAAAAAAAAAACCTTCCCAACATGCTAACAAACACTATAGACCCTGTTCATCTTCTCTTAATTCGTCCCTGTTCTTAACTACTGCTAACTGATTCCCATGTTACAAACTGTAAGGTTCTATTAAGGAACCACAATCATCTTCCAAGTAATTGACACGTCTATTCTCTGAAAAGAAGTATAATGAAGGCTTAGTGTTTCACTGAGGAAAAATGATACACACCACTTCCCTGCAACCCATATCTTCCCTTAATCAAAACTTGATACTCCCCAGAAATACTTTTCTTATTGGAGTTGTAATTTTGTTCATATGCTCCAATTCTGCTTTTGGATTATACCCAAGCATTGATCTTTTTTTATTTTATTTTATAATCATGCTTCCCTTCAGGGCAAAGAATGTGCTTCCACTGATGCTTGACGTGAGTTCAGAGTCCTAACTGAGCTGTGTGCTTGCATCCAGCAAGCACATGGACTCAGCTCCACAGCTCCTACCGATCGGCCTCTGTCCACGACTCTTTCATCAGAATTGTGGTGCAGACACAGAGCAGGAAACCTTCATTTTAGATAATGGAATCAGTCAGATTTTAATAAGTTTATGATGTTCACACATTGCTTGATTAGAGCTTCTATGATGTAAATCAAAGAGGCATTCCAGATCTTCTTTTTCTTCCTCAACCCAGGCTTGACCTAGAGAATGTTCGTTCTGTCCGTCGATCTCTGTGTCTCTCTGTCTCTGTCTCTCTTTCTTTCCTTCCCCATCCCAGTTTCTCTTTCTCTCTCTCTCTCTCTCCCTCCCTCCCTCCCTCCCTCCTACCTCCCACATTTTCTTCACCTCCTTCCTTTTCTTTTCCTCTTCTTTTTTTCTGGCATAAGAGGAGGAGAGGGCATAAGACAGCAGTTACCCATCCACTGTGACAAGTACCCCACAGGGTCACCTCTTTGTATTCTGTGAAGTTTTGCATAGACTCTGATTCATGGACTTTGCAGGTTAGCTGGGAGCAGGATATTGCAAAAGAATATTAGCTTCAGCCCCGTTCATCACAGAGCTCACTACATATCTCATAATCTCCATCATTGGCATGAAGATTGGTGGCAGAGCCTTGTTTTTCTGCCCCTCTGACAACAGACAGTTCAAATCTCCCAGTAGCAAGCACAGCAGGGTTGTCTCAGATGTACTCCTGAAAATGAGCACCTGCTTTGGACATTTGCTGAGCGGTTCATGCAATAGGAGAGTTCAGTCTTTCATCCTGGCTTACTAACGAATTGGTGGCCCTGGCTTTGCTTTATTTACAATCATAGTTGATTTGTCTGGAGCTGTTGCTAAATACCATTGCTTTCCACTTACAGTGTGGTACAGTTTAACAGAGCAGATAGAAAAAAAACAGAAGCCCAGTCCACTTACTTTTGATTGTTCAGCAAGAAGAATAACTGTTCTATAATTAGGTTTTCCTAAGATAAATTTCTTTTTTTCTTTTTTTTCCCTTTTTTTAAAATTTATTTTCTATATTCTTTGTTTACATTCTGAAGGCTTTCCCCTTTCCCAGTTTCCCCTTCACCCTATGTCCCATATGTCCTCTCCCCCCCCCGCCTCCCACCTATTCCCCCATCACCCCCACCTTAATAATAATGGTCGATTAGTTAAAATAGAATTTGCGAGATGGTATCGTGTTTATAAGTGTCTGCTCATGAGATGATGAGAGTAGCCTTTGTGGCTGTCCTCATCTTCCCAGTTCACAGTGCAGAGCGAGTTACAAAATAGCAGTGAAAGTTCTGCACTAAGATTCATTTTAATTAACATTTAATGCATGTGTTTTTTGTTGCCACAGAAAATGACATTTCTCCATGAGTTTGCTTTAATTAAAAAAAAATCTTCCATTTTGTTTCCACCCATGGCTTTTTTTTTTCATGTAATTTCTACATCTGGATACATGTTACTTTTCCATGCATATTATTTTGTCATGTTTTTATTTGCTCTGCTTGTATGATAATCTATGTATCTATGTAGGTGCCATCCTCCTATGTGTGAAAGTCAGAAGAGACTTATGAGACTCGGGCTCACTGGCCTAGAAGTTACTTCTTTTATTTTTATTTATTTATTTATTTATTTACGCTCCAAATTTTATCCCTCCCATCCACCCTCCATCTGTTCCACATTCCATGCCTCCTCCCCACCCCCTGTCTCCACAAGGATATCCCCATTCCCCACCCCCACCCCACCTGACCTCTAAATTCCCTGGGGCCTCCAGTCCCTTGAGGGTTAGGTACATTAGTCTCTGATTGAACACCGACCCAGCAGTCCTCTGCTGAATATGTGTTGGGGGCCTTATCTCAGCTGGTGCATGCTGGTGGTTTGGTGGTCCTATTTCTTCTGTCTTCATGAATCTTTGTTTCATAGGGATATTTTTATATGTGTATAATTTTTAGATGGAATTCTTTTAGTAAGTAAAATCCTGACATTCCCAAAACTCTGTTAAGATTAGAGAAGAGCCATAAACAAATTCTTCAAATAACTTTTATGTCTATAGTACATATCTACTATGTTAAATTACACATTACTTCCCATTGATCTTGGAAACAGAAATAGGGACTCATTTATCTTATTTAGAATACTTAAGCACCATCTATATTCTGACTTTACACCCAGGTATGTGAAGCTATTAGTGTAGCACGTTCCTTTGATGTTTTATTTTACCGTCAGTCAGGTGAGTTTTCCATTTAGGCAACTTTGTTGTCTGACTCAGAGTAAGGCTGGGGCTTGGCTAGGAAGAGTGTCATTGTTCATCCACTAAAATATGGCGCTTGAATGTGATTGCAAACACCTTAGCTCTAACTAGCAGGTGTTCATCGCTTGCTGGATGGATTTCATTCTCCATTTGCATTACTTTACTGCATGCTCTATCCGGCTTTCTTTGCAAATCTGCTTGCAGTTGTCATTGCTACAAACTTTAATGTAAATTTTAGACATATCTAATCTATATCATATTTACATTCTATAGCTGGTTTGATGTTAAAGAACTGTGTAACTTAGCATCCAGCCCATCAAAGTGTAAACGTTTCCGTTCACGTCAGTGGTGTCCGACGCCTGTGGACTTGGACTTCCATGAGCCTTCACAGCTTTTAACAAATGCATGTCCCTTGGACACTCAGTATTCTGTGATGTAAAGGCATCTTCATCTTCTTACCCAGGATTTCAGATCATTCCCTGTAGGTACAAAATATGTGTACAGCTTGAAAAAAATGTAGATGACTTCAATGCTTCTTGAAAATCTATGTTGTCATGAGTTAAAATGTGTCAGGAGTGAATTGAGTTAGCCCTGAACATGTGAATGTTATCATTCTCAAAATGACGTTTACACCAGTAGAACAGGTACATGAAATATGTAGAAGACTGAAGAGGCCAGGGGTCTGGAGAGAAGGCTCAGAGGTAAGGAATTGACTCCTCTTGAAGATGACCCAGGTTCAATTCCCAGCACCTACAAGGTGGTTCACCACCTTCCTGTAACTCCAGTTTCAGACATCTTATGCCCTCCTTTGGCTCCTATGGGCACTGCTTATATGTGGTACACATACATACATACAAACATACATACATACATACATATGTACATACATACATGCATGCAGGCAGACAAAATTTACATAGAATCAAAATTAGTCTCCAAATAAATGCAACCTACATTAACAAGCATAAAGAATAATGTCTAGCATGGAAATTCTGTGTTTTTAGCAATTATCTCATAGCCATATATTTGATTATACATTCAAATAATTATGCATATTCTTATAGAATTTCCCCGGGTCAGTATAAAATTGACTTTCATTGATTTGCAGTAAAGAGTAAAAATTGAAGCTTCGTTCTATATTCCTATTGATTTTTAGTTAAAATACTTACTAAAATCCTTGTTCCAAAACAGATGTGGACTATTTTAGAAAGCAGATGCTGGTGTGAAAGTTATGGGGAGGTGCCAGATAGGGGATGAGTGGATATTCACTTTAGTTTGTGAAAAACCCAGCCAAGGGTAGAAATAATTGAGTTCATTTTTATAATGAGTGGAGGGGGAAGAGGGTTAATTTTTAGAAAATGAAAAATGAACCGAGATCACTTTCAGATGGTGAAATTGTTTCATGGTCTGGTAGATGAGGCAGACTTTAATATTTCAATCTGTTCTGGAACAGTATAGTGCATAAAAATGTGACTATATAGTTGCTGTGTTGGTGGTGGTGGTGGTGGTTGTGGTGGTGGTAGTGGTGGTATGCATATGTGCGCATGCGTGCCTGTGTGTGTACGTGTGTGCACATGTGTGTGCATGTATGTGAGTGTATGCTCATGCACACACATGTGTGTGCATATGTGTGCCTCTGTGCATGTGTGTGCATGTGTGTTCATATGTGTGTGTGTCTCTGTGTGTGTTTGTGTGTGTGTCTGTGTGGCATCCTATAGGATAATGATAATTTGGAATCTTCTGTAACACATAAACGGGAGCATTAATTTATCATATGAATGTATTAATTTATTTATGTAGCATTAATTTATCATATGAATTTGTTCATGTGACACTTTTCTTTTTCTGTAGTGTCTTGGCATTCTGTGATCATGCTGCCCTGTGCTAAAAGGCAGTTTGATCCTGAGCCCAGTCCCCTTGTCAGCGTAAAGCAGAGACTCACTCACCACTGGTTCTCGTCTGATAAAATGTTGTATGGCCCAAAGCAAGGAACCCTCGCTTTCCTGGTCCTCACCAAGATGCTCAGCCCTGCTGTCACTTCCTGTCTTATCTTCCTACACCTGACTGTTGACAAGCTCAGTTGCATGACTTGCTTGGGTCCTTACCCTTGAAAACCCCCATGTTTTCATATCAAATTCAATGCAAATGTGGTGGTCACTGATGGTGAAGTAGAACAGGGACCACTGTGGGAGAAGCAGGTCTGTTCTTGGGGAGAATATGGAGTAGGGCGTGCCTAGAAGACAAAATGGGTCAATGTCGTGTCAGGCAAGGATAGTTTCCCAGCTTGCTCTTTTATGAAAAGATCTGTCTTCAAACTGACTTCTTAATAGGAGTGTATAGTTTTACAGTATCTCCTGCTTAACCTGCAAGCAAACGAGGAGAAGAATAACAGGAATTGCAAACGAGACAGGAAATCAGGAGTAAAATGAATATAGAATTTTAGATGCCCATCCCTCAAATACTTCTGTGACCTTAGTAACACATTTTCAGGAAGGACCACATGACACACTGCACTTAAAGAGCAATCCTTACTCACATACCATCTGCCTTTAAGTTCAGCCTGCATTGGGATATACATAGTTTGCTGATTTATTTCTCCTTGTTTATATTGCCTCTTTAGAATATAAGCCACACACAGGCAAGGATCTTTGACTCTTCTGATTCTTCCACAAGATGAGTAGCTTAGTGATTACTCCATGGTGTATTCCTCTGAGCTGATTCATTGCATGATAGTAGCAACACTTGAAGTTTATGGGGAATGACATCTTAAGAAAAATATAGAGCATTATATATGAAAATGCATGTTTTGTGGTTTCCTGCTGGCATGTCTAACCCAAGATGTCCACGTTCCCCTCTTCAATCGAGGATAAACCACCTCTTGCTGTAGTGTGCTAGCGTCTTGCTGAAGAGATCCTTACAGTATTCACGTAGCTAATGCATAGCAATTGTTGTGCTTTACTTTAAATTTCAAAGTGAAAAACAGATCATAAAGTTAATTCCTTTTTTCATCATATTATAAGCAATCCAATCGTCACCGAAACCTGGTGACTAAAAAACAAACAAACAACCCAGGAAATAATTGGAAATTGGTAGATATAGAGTTTCACTACACAATACAGACATGTTTTGAGTCTTTGATACCTCTTCAGTTATTCATGGGCTCTTCAAATGCAGATGAGTGTTATCTTTGTTTAGAAAGTATTCAGTGAAGGCCTGTAAAATTTCAACCTAAGATAAGTGAGTAGTGTTAGATGGGAAACCAGGATGGGAAGAAAACAATGGTCCCTTATCAAGTAACCTGGAGTTGAAGGTATGAGTTCCTAAAGCAGAACTGAACTAACTTATCTGGATTTAATAGTATCTGCCCAGTTCTTTTTGAGCCAGACTGTGTTTCTGAGAGCCAGATGCTTTCCATAGAAGGCTATGAGGAGGCTGAGCGCATCAGAACGTTATGTGAGGAGGTTTGAGTGATGTGTGCTGTGAGTCCATAAGTTGGTGTTCTTCTAGTGTCATATAGACCCCAAATGTAGTGCCCCCCCTGAGAAACCAAGGCACCATGTGTTGGCTAGCTGTAAGAGCCATTTAACTTTAAATTATTGGCTTTTAAATACAAACATTTTGTTTTTAATAAATTTCATTTTTAAGGTTTACAATATAATGAACATATATGACATTATACACATTGTATTGCATTTCAGATGATCTCTACAAAATATAACATTGTTGTGTAACGAGTGTCTTTTGTGTCACATAACATAATGTTTGTCTTTCATTAAAAATGGTTTTCTCAGTGCTAAACTGAAGTGTTGAGTAATCTACTCTGATTTTAAGCTTTTATTTAAGGTGCTATGACAATACTGAATTAACCAACTTAAGTGGTGTGTTGCTTTTAATTTTAATTAGTAGAATACCTGCATATAAATGCGCATGCACACACAGGCACACCGACAATTTGGTTGGTTTCCAAATGACTCTCGACTCATAATAAGCATTAGAAACAAAGTTGTTTTTCAAGCTAATGATTTTTCTGACATGACACAATTGATGTAATTGCAAATTATGTTTTATAGTGAGTGGAAAATATGCTCATTTTTAATTTATAAATCAACATTTGTTAAAAGTAGTAATCCACATTAAAACATTTAATTCAATGCACATTTAATTTTCAAAACATCGCTTCTGGCAAAGGTTTGACATTTACTTACAATTATAAGATTGATTTTTTTCAGGATTAAGCTGAAAAAAACCTAATTTGCTATAGCAAATCCTTGATAAAAATATGAACACCATCCCAAACTTTATACTCATTTTTAATGAAGGCTTTTCTTCTTTGTGAAAGGCACTGCCATAGTTACACTTTCAGCTTATATTATAATCACAGCAACTTAACTTAAATTAACATGGTGGCACAAATGGCAACAATAGTTAATGCTCCAGAAACATACTTGACACCATGGAAAACTGACTCAGGAGGCACTGGAAATGAGCGGTCTTATATATCACGGAAGAGGAGTTAGATGTGGTAAGACAGACCTGGAGTGCCAGTTCTTGAGGGGCAGTGGCAAGATGATCAGGAATTCATTGCCGCCGTTGGCTACATAAGTTTGAGGTCAGCTCTGCTACAAGTGACCCCCCCTCTCAAAACAACTAAACCCCAACAGATATTAAGAAATATGAAATACAAATGACCTGGAAAATATCATACTGAGTGAATTAACCCAATCACAAAAGAATGCACATGAAATGCAATCACTGATAAGTGGATATTAATGAGCCCAGAAGCCCTAAATACTCAAGACACAAATAGCAAGTCAAATGATTCCCAAGAAGAAGAAAGGAGAGGACCCTGGGCCTGTAAAGATTGCATCCAGTTTAGTAAAGAAACCGAGGGGGGAGGGGGATTGATTGGGGAACAGTTGGGGGGGGAGAGGAACTATGGGAACTATGGTGGGTGGGAACTGGGAAAGGGGAAAGCCTTTGGAATGTAAACATAGAATATAGAAAATAAAAAAAATTATTAAAAAAAGAAATATGAAATACAAAGTGGATGCATGCTATCTTATGTGTAAATCCTTATATTTCAGATACGAAGTTGATCAGGGGGCAAGGGTTTCTTATGTTTATGGTATCAAGAATTGTCAGATTCCATATTCTCGTTTAGGTATCAATACTTTCTTCAGTACATTTTCTACATGATTAAGATGAACCTTTACATTTGGCAATGCAGTGTGAGATTTATTCTTCAAATGAAAAGTACTGCAGGCCATCCCTCTTATTAAATGATTGTTTTGACAGCAGGCCATAATTACTGTCTCCTTGATTTCCACCCATTCATTGAATCATTATTATCTGATCATTTGACAAGATGCCTCTACATGTACCTAACCCAACTGGGCAACATCT
This sequence comes from Apodemus agrarius, assembly GCA_964023405.1. Classification (NCBI taxonomy): domain Eukaryota; kingdom Metazoa; phylum Chordata; class Mammalia; order Rodentia; family Muridae; genus Apodemus; species Apodemus agrarius. Next base: position 9,651,519 of record OZ030020.1, on the reverse strand, counting down.
ATAAACTAAGATTCATCCTGTGTCCTGATAGAAGAAAGTGCTTCAGGCTCTATGCCTGGTGATTTGGTACTATTTGAGCTCAGTTAGAAAGTTATTCTGGGACTGGAGAGATGACTCAATGGTTAAGAGCACTGACTTTTCTCCCGAAAGTCCTGAGTTCAAATCTCAGCAACCATGTGGTGGCTCACAACCATCTGTCATGGGATCTGATGCCTCTTCTGGTGTCTGAAGACAACTACAGTGTACTCACATATAATAAGTAAGTAAATCTTTTTTAAAAAGAAAAGAAAAGAGAAAGTTACATTGGATATCTTGAGTCCCATGACATTCCCTGGTTCAGTTACTCTTTGATGGTATGATAGCCACATCTGTAAACTGACACATTTTCTAATCATTTGTAAGGTTTGTGCTTTCTGGCATCCGGTCATGGCACAGAGATCGCTTATTTACCCTGGATCATGCGTGTGTCCTTTTACGTGGGCGCTCTGCTCTACACATTCCAAGTGTGATACTCAGTTCTGCAGCGCTCCATCACTGCACACATCCGATTTTAGAATGCTGGGCTTTAGAACGCTAAAGACTCATTCAGAAGTCGTGTGTGTGTGTGTGTGTGTGTGTGTGTGTGTGTGTGTGTTCCCAAGTGTATACATATGCATGCACTGGGATGCTCTGTATCATGTAGCTCATCAATAGAATGGTGTGCTGGCATTAGTGAATACACATTTAGAATGTGATGTTTCACTATCCCGAGAGGCATTAAAGTAAAATAGCGGTCACCAAAACCTAGATCATGAGAGCACCCAGGCTCTCCATTGGTATCTGAGAAATCCACGCTTCCACACATGCCACAAACAGTTACAGTCTGGTACAATGTTTAATGTATCTCTCCAGCGAATGACAGTCCAAGGACCCTTTTTCTCTACCCTCAGGGATGATCGTAGCAGCTTCTCTTCTAAACTACAATTCTGCTGTCAGTGGCTAAGTATATCTATCAGTTTCTTCTTGGCTCTACTTTTTTGTAGTTTTTAATACACTTAGAGTTTTTGTTGCTGCTATCGTTTTAATAAGGATATAGAAAATGTTTCCATCATGACGTCTTCATGCATGCACCCACATCTTAAGCTCTGCTTATGTTCACCCCATTACACTCTCCTTTTTTAAACAATGTATTTCTAATTGAAATAGAATCATATAACTTTCACTCTATTTTTCTATTTTCTCTCTCTCTATTATTTCTCCCTCCTTTACCCCAAGACCATATCTGCTTTCATATGACATATAAAATGAATGTATACATGTTGTTTGCTTTACACTCTAGTGAATCTCTTTAACAATCTCCACACCAGCTACATGAATTAATTTCCCAGGGATGTATAAGGATTCTTCATTCCCTAAATCTTATATTTTATTTTTGGTTGATTTTCCTAATAGTAGTTATTCTAGCTGGGATGTGACAATCAACTAGTATCATTTAGACTTGTATTTTCTTGAAGGCTAAGTATTTTTTGAAAAATATCTACTTGCTGTTTGTATTTTCCCACTGATCTGGAGATTAGGTGTGGATTTAATTGTTCTTAGTTCTGTGTTGATTCTAGATATGAAAACCCTTTTGGGTGGATAATTGGTGAGGGTGTTTCCCCTTCTGTCAGCTGTCATTTTCCTTTGCTTATTGTTTATTTTTCTGTAGAAAAGCTTTTTAATTTAATTCAATCCATTTTGTAAATACCTAGTAATGTTTCCTATTTAGCTGGACCTCCTTTCAGGAAGTCATCCCTATATCTAAATCTGGATGTGTTTTGCCTATATTTTTCTCTTGTGACATCAAGATTCAGATCATACACATAGGACTTTGATCTATTTTGATTTGATTTTGTACAGAATGAAAGATATAAATCTTGTTAGTTGATTGCATATGTTATTTGAGACCTTACTGTGAGTTACATAAAGATGATAATTTCATTTTTATACAGAAATAACCGCATATGGGAACACATGTAATTTCAAGGATTCATATAGACACATAGAGCATGGAGGTTATAGATGATAGAATTTAATAGTTCATCTTGTGCTCAGGAGATAGATCAATAGTTAAGAACGTGAGTTGGGTTTTTTTTTTTGTATTTTTTTTTCGGGAGGATAAGTTCGGTTCTTACATGATGGTGGGTCACAACCATCTGTGACGTCGGTCCCAAGGACTCTAAAGCCCACCTCTAGTCTCTGCAAATACCCAGAACATATGCAATGTAGTATTCAGATGGACATCAATGAAGGATGGACACCTGTACGCAATAAATTAAATTAAATTAAAAGTGGTTCTTTTTTTAAAGTAGTTGATTTTACTAAAAAAAGAAAAGGAAAGAAATGTTCTTGATCAAGCACAGAGTAATGTTACCATGGTTAAAGTGAATTCAGAAATTTGCTACATATGTCTAAGACTTGAGTGACTGTAATTTATATATATTTTTTCAGTGTCTGTGTCTCTGCTAGAGAGCTGGAGAAAAACAGAGGCAGGTGCATCCGAGGTGGTCGACAGACCAGCTGGAAGGGGAGAATTAGAATAGAAACCATCTCGTTGTAACAGACTTCAAGTCTTGGCAGCTATGAATAATACCGCCGAACAGTTGGCAGGAGACTGTTTGAAGACCCAGAGCTACAAAAATCCTGAGAGGAGCTGATTCCAAAAGACAGAATTCCCTGTGGGAGCTGGGGCTAGTCTGAGTAATAATCGATCCCAGTTCATATTTCACAAGGTTGTAATTGCCTGTTTATATCTCTGCCCCCTCTCTAGACTGTCAGCGTGGGCAGAGTCTGTCTGTGCTACTGAAGGGGTTGGAGAGGGCGTGTTCTCAGACATCATCTGGCAAGTGGTGGGTGTTCATTAGCTACTTGTCAATATGTGAATGAAATATGGTTAGCTAGGGTCTCGACTTCAGATCTGCACGTCATGTTTTCGACGTTTGAAGTTTATTTAATGAGCGTGTCACAGTTGGGGCAAGGAAAGAAAGGGCTTTGTGCTCCCAGACATTCAGGAAGAATCACTTTAGAGGGAGTATTGAGATTGTGTTTGACCTCACTTCTTAGGAGATCCCTCCCAAGCATCCCTATGCCATTGCAGTCAGGGTGTGCTACATCTGATGTGATTTGTTGACACACGGTTGGTGTGACCCATAAGCTCTTTCCCACTTTCCTTTGGGACTGACATGAAAACAAGGGTGAAAACCAATGCCGGGAAGAAGTCTACATCTTATTCAAACACATGGATGAATGGTCCATGTTAGTCCATGGGCTTAGCGATTCTAATAACAATGTCTGTTTTAATCATTGTTAGAGAGTAGAACGATGAGATGTATTCCTTTTGGTCTTTTGGGCCCTGGGAATGGCATAGACAGGCGCGGTTAGTATGCCTCCACCCCTGAAGCTGAGCATGTGCACAAAGTTCAGAATGAAAATTCATTATTTTGGAGAAGGCCTTACAAACTCGAATTTGTTATGCTCTTCCAGATAACAGTTCCTGAGTTATATTAGTAGCAAATAAATGTTTCCAAGATTGACAGTTAAGGCTGACACATCTCATACCTTTTAAGTAGATTACATACTCCTATTTCCTCAGTGTCTATTACACATGGTGAACTAATACTGAGCAGCACTGGTGACTGGGGAAATAAGGTTCATGTGTATTGATTTAAAACATTTAAAAACCAAGAAACACAAGGACCTTATAAGTAACAAAGCTTGGTAGGCAGATGGAAAATGTGAGAGTTTAGAAAAACTGAATTTTCACTTATCTAAGTAGGAAGTCAAAAGACAGTATCCAACTGGACAGCATGAATATCCTTGATATTGGTATGTTTTAGAGAGATGTGGAAATGTGGAAGGACTGGAAACCACAGAAACAGAAGGCATTTTTAAACCACGAGTCCTGATCAAAGCAAAATTTGAGGGCAGGATAGAATTGGTTCTCAACAAAAAAGTCCCCAATGGAGGAGCTAAAGAAAGGACCCAAGGAGCTGAAGGAGCTTGCAGCCCCATAGGAGGAACAAAAATATGAACCAACCACTACCACCAGAGTTCTGAGGGACTAAACCACCAGCCAAAGAGCACACATGGAGGGACCCATGTCTCCAGCTGCATATGTAGCAGAGGATGGCCTTGTTGGACATGAAAGGGAGGAATGGCCCTTGGTCCTGAGAAGGCTCAATGCCCCATTGTAGGGGAATGCCAGGACAGGGAAGCAGGAGTGGATGGGTTGTGGGCAGGGGAGGGAAGTGTTGGGGTGTTTTCAGAGGGGAAACCAGGAAAGGGATAACATCTGAAATGTATATAAAGAAAATATATTTAAAAAAGAAGAAAGAAAATATCTAATAAAAATAAAATAAAATGTTCTGGATGGTTATTATTTAAATTCAAGCATATACTATTATCATTAGACAGTGTTTAAAAGGAGAGGTTATAAGAGTAGATACTTAGGCCTTAAATGCATACTTTATTATAAGTTAAAGTGTTTTTATTTGGAGGTTGAAACTGCCAGAGCATCACAAATAGTATCACCCATGACCTGAGCAGTTCAAGGTAATAGTGATTCACTCTGTGTTCCCCATTCCACTATAGCTTATTTAGTAATAGTGGACTGAGAGGAGCGACCGTCTCTTCCTTCGGGATAGCATCCGAATGATATTCAGAATCGCTGTGGTCATTAATGCTTGTGTTCCTTATGTTGAAGATGCCTCTAAGTAGTTTATGAGCACATTTTCCCAACAACCACTGAGATAGTTGTGTTCTGAACTCACACACACACACACACACACACACACACACACACACACCTGTAAAATAGCATTTTATATACACCCATATGGCTTTTTCAAACAATAGTTTTATATATTTTTATCATAGAAAGCAGTTTTAAAATTCATATATATTTGATCATATTCCTTCCCTCCTCCAATTCCTTCCAGATCCTAACTCCTTTCTACTTAAGTTTATTTTCTTCCAAAAAAAAAAATCAGTATAACAACAAACCCACCTAAAACTAAGAAAACAAAATATCTGCCCCTTCAAAAGCCCCATAAAACTGTAGCCAAATGCATGCACACAGATGACCATGGAGTCCATTCTGTGTCTGATCAACTGCTCCAGCACATGCCTAATGTGGGCTGTTCCTCCTCTGACCTACTCTCGGAATCTCTCCTCCCTTAAATCTCATCAGCATCTCCCTTTTACAGCACCTCTGCTCTTTTACCCCCTCCTTTAAGATTATTGCTTACCCACAAAAGCAACGGCTGTAGCAGAATAGACTATTTCAGGCTGTGTTGTGTGTCATCTTTGTGTTAGTGTGTCATATATTACTAAACATAAACTGCTTCTAGTTGAAATGGCAATTCAACTATTTTGGAAGTGCCTGAATCAGGCTTTGTATATCTTACTCCAGAAAGCATGAAGACTCTCAAAGGGAGAAACAATCATTTGAGTCTTCAGAGCCAAGACCAGACCAGTATCAAGAATTTGTAGGATTCAGTTTTCTTATTTTTACCAACTAGATTGCAGTAGAAAGAATGAGTAAACAGATATAAAGACAAATATAGTTGTTTACACAAGGGAAAAAATGAAAATTCTCAAAATACTGTTGGAGTCTGTAAAAAAAAATAAGTGGCATAAATTACAAAATACTAGTGCTGGGATGTTAATCTTCAATACAATGCTGTCAATGGGGAAAGAAAAAATGATTAAGTAGGTAACAACAGGAAAGTTTTAAATATCGCAGTTTAAGTCAACATCGATCTTTCAGATACAACAAGACTGTTGCACATAGGAAATCTCAGAAACAGTAACAGCATGCACAGGGCCTGAGCAGGTTCAAGCCAGATGGGGTCCCAGTGCTGAGAGGAAGTAGTCATGGGATTTCATCCCTAATCAAGAAGCTATCTCCAGTTGACAACTGCTTTCAAAGAGTTTTCCCCAATAGAGCATCACTGAGTGTATTAATTACACCAAAGGGTAGGTTCCATACCCAGCAGTAGATGACCAATAGGAATTCAACAGTTTTTTTGTAGACATTTTGTCTCATATTGCTTTGTTTGGACATTTTTTTTTTACTTACTGGTCTTTTGCTTGTATATTATGGTATCCATTTCTTGTGTGTTTTTATGGTGTGTGTGTGTGTGTGTGTGTGTGTGTGTGTGTGTGTGTATGTTTTAGGTTCTTTATTTCTGTTTTTGTATTTGTTTTGTTTGCCTGTTTCATTTTGAGAAAGAGAAAGGGGGAGGGGGAGGCAGGCAGAGAGAGAGGGGGCATGGAATTGGGTGGGCAGAGTTGAGGGAGGAAACACTGTCATCATAATATATTTTATGAAAAAGTTTTCAAAATAGAAATCAATGTAAAGTCATATATTAGATTGCCATATAACATTATAATTTAATTATATGTGAATTAATAAATTATATACTCTATAAGACCTTGCAATAAATATATAGGTATATATAATGCAATAAAAAAAACCATGGGATTACAGAAATCTGAAGAAAATTACTCAAATCAGCAGAATATCAGAAGCATATTCTTTATATTTTACACAATATATGATTAATCATGGAACATGATTAATTATTACACACACACACACACACACACACACACACACCATAAAAACACACAAGAAATGGATACCATAATATACAAGCAAAAGACCAGTAAGTAAAAAAAAATGTCCAAACAAAGCAATATGAGACAAAATGTCTACAAAAAAACTGTTGAATTCCTATTGGTCATCTACTGCTGGGTATGGAACCTACCCTTTGGTGTAATTAATACACTCAGTGATTAATTATTACAATATATGATTAATTATTACATTTTCAAACAATGTAATAATTAATATATAGTTCTGGGTAACAGTTCAATTGAGAATTACTGATTCATACCTACTCATATGATGTTTTAGGATTATATTTATTTTGATACTAAAACAGTGCTTTTTATTGAAAATAAATGCTTTTCTCATACAATATATCCTGTTTAGAGTTTGCTCTCCTTTATTTCTCTCAATTCTTCCCCATACCCCGCCTCTCTAGATCTATGTTCCCTTTCCTTCTCTCAAAAAAAAAATAGGCATCTAAGAGACAACAACCATACATGAGAAAATAAAATATAAGAGAAGACAAAAACCATGACATCAAAGCTGGACCAGGCAATGAGGACGCTTGTCCTCCTGGAGTCCTCCACCCGCTCTGGCTCTCACACTCTTTCTGTCTCCACTTGTGTGAGGTTTCTCACTTTCTCTTCTCTCTACACACGGGCATAATGTCTAGCTGTGGTCTCTTCATCTGTCTGCATCTGCAGCAGACAGGATAAGACAATGATCTATGAGAAGAGTAGAATATCATTAGGATATTCTAATGTTTAAAATGTTTAAAAATACAGCAGTGATTCGTTTCACCCTGGGGAGCAGTGCTGTCTGGTCTCTGGCTATTTGTCACCAGTCTTGAGTATGTTTTCCATCTCGTGAAGAGGACAAGAAGGCAAATCAAACATCGATTGGCTACTTCCGCAAGCTCTGTTCCACCATTGTCCTAACATATCTTTTATCTGGGACGTAATTTTAGGACAAAGTTTTTGTGAATGGGTTGGTGTTTACATTTGGTTTTGGTAGCCTACCCACACCATAAACACTAGGATGGATAGAGAAGTGAAGTCCTCATTTAAGCACTGACTTGACTTCTCCATTTTCTTTCTTTTTTCTTTCTTTTTTTATTGGATATATACTATATTTACATTTCATTTCCCTGTTTCTGTTTCCCTGCTCCCAAAGGTCCCACATGCCCTTTTCCCTCCCCATGTTCCCCCATCCACCCCTTCCCACTTTCCTGTTCTGGTGTTCCCCTACATTGATGCTTTGAGCTTTGCCAGAACCAGGGTCTACTCCTTCCTTCTTGTCAGACATCATTTGGTATATGGATTGTGCCTTTGGTGTCCCAAGATTCTAGGCTAATATCCACTTATCAGTGAGTGCATACCATGGGTATTCTTTTGAGACTGGGTTACCTCACTTAGTATGATGTTCTCCAGCTCCATCCATTTCCCTAAGAATTTCATGAATTCATTGTTCCTAATGGCTGAATAGTACTCCATTGTGTCCATTTTCAATGAGTTGTGTGGGTGTTGCCCTCACCAACAGGCTCAGTTGTCAGTTTGTGGAGATCATCCCATTGTCTTAGCAATAGTCTGGGTAGTTGGGGAATTTCCATGTGACCCCCTTGGCCAGCAACTTAACTGAGTGTAACCCAGTCACTGTAATAGAAGCCTTGCTTGGTGAAAAGAGTTGGCCAGTTGAGACTCCCTCTACTCCATTATTAGGAGACTTCATTAGGAGCACCTTCAAATTTTATGGACGTGTGCACTGCACTAGGTTTCCATAGTATCCTTCAGATTCCCCATTCCAGCTGTCTTTCCCTGCATTCCCTCCCTTAACCCCATCTCTCCTCCCCATCGCTCCCCCTTCTTGCTGTTCTCTTTCCCCCACCCCTGCCTCTAGTCCACTTATAAAATCTATTTTATTGTTCCCTCCAAGGAGATCTATGTTTATCCCCTAGTCATCCATTCCTTTATATATAACTTCTTTGGCTTTACAGATTGTAGGGTTAGGGTTGTTCGCAATTGTACAGATTATCTTTCTGGACTGTTTTAATATAGTGCAGATATGCATTTAATACACATGTGCAATAAAGGTCCAAGTTCTTCCTGCACACCACAGTGAAGTGCCTATAAGCAGATGCCAAAAGAAAATACGTTTGATTGCTGCCTATAGAGGCCCCATTGCACACCTGGAGGGTGCCAATCATGGTTGCATTGTACAATTGGAAACTGTAATTGCTGAATTATCATAGATAAGAAAACTCAGAACCTTGGCTTTACGTTTTCTGTTCTTCCTCAGTTAAGCCTCTAACTACTGGAGAATAGGCTTTTTGTTGTTGTTGTTTTGTACTGTCAGTCTGATGCTGTGTGCTTGGTAAATGTAGTCATCACTGTTACTCACCCTAGGTGATGAAGAATTTGCTCATTAATACATTTGTTCTGTACTGGCTCAGAGAATCCAACCACTGTGCCTGCTTACACAGAAGCGCCAGGCTTAACTGGTACCTGTCGGCTAGCAAGACATCCTGCCAGCATGCTATTTAACACAGGGAACAACAACAACAAATGAATGTGCTCATTTGGAGAGATACAATTGTAAAAGATAATTATGGAAAAGCAGCCCCAAATGCATCTGAGCCTTACATTATTCCTGTAGGAGATGAGATTCTTAAATCTGTTCTTTCTTTATCACAGGTGGATGTAAAGATCATCCTCAGTCAGGAAACTCTGTCTGCACCTTCTCATTAGAAATGTTCACTCTGCAGATTCTTAGCTGCACTGCTTTCTGAACACACTGAGTAGGAGAAAGGCATCACACCATGTTTACATGGGGTGTAAATATAACTCGTTAAGTGTCTACTGCTTTGTGTTTGGTCTTCAGATGTAAGACTCAATTTGAGATGAGACTGTTAAGGATTCCAAAGCTTTGAAACTATTAAGAGGAGGTGCTATTATTTAGCTTTGAAAAAGAAAAGCTGTCGTTACATAATTATCTCAATTGGCTTCATTTTTATCAATCGCTGTTTCACATATTGAAGAGCCCAATGAGAGCATCATAATAAAAGCTTCATCAATGGGATGAAAGTATAACCTGCTCCCCACTGCCACTTCTTATCCAATGTAAGGATGGGACACAGCAAATACCCCAAGTGTGGAGGAATACGGTAGAGGTTTTACATTGGTCTGTTTCTCTTTAGTACTCATGTTAACTGGCTCAGAGGCTTACAGATACCCTTCATAGGTGTTGCATGATTCTATGGTCACGATACTGAGTACATTACATCTAGGGTGTGAAGGAAAAAAATCTACCAGGAACCACTTTTAATCACATGTGATTTCTATTAGTCATCACTCTGGTATCTTTCAGCCACAATGTGCCAAAAGTACTCTTGCCTCTGACTCATCTGAAAATTATCCAAATAAGGACAGAAAAAGTAATAATGCAGCTTCTTACATGAAGACTTACATTCTGTCCAAGAAATTCTCAGTGTCTATGGCAAGGCAGCATTTTCCCATGCTTTATCGTACTTTATCATCCTATTGACCTGTTTGGTTGACATTTCCATTCAGAGTTTGACAAAAAACTACACAATGGGACTAAAAAGCATTCATTCAGCTGATGTAGTCATACATAGTCACTCTTGGAGATCCATAGTTATGATGAGCTTTATCCTGTTAGCCAGTGCCATATTGGAATAATTTGATAAGAAGTGACATGTAAGAAAGTACATGGGGTTTTTTTCCTTGTCACAGTTGGAATCTAAGCACTGCCATTTGCATATTGTACAAGAGAATAAGGCAAAGGATGCTTTCAAACTCATGTCCCTTAGAGGATGATAACGTGTCTGGCACAGAAATAGTATCTGTTATCCTCTATACTATCTTCACACTGTCTTACTGTCTACACAGATACTGTTAGACCCTATAAAACATCATTCTGTAGCCAAGGGGATAGCTAGACAGAGAAAGGTGGGTATTCCAGAATTATAGAACAAATGTATAATATAATCCATTCAATCCAAAATACATCAGTGCTGTCATAGAGAAAATAAGTGCATTGATGATAAAGCAATAGATCAAAATGATGTAGGAGAAGCCTTAACAAAAGCCATAGGAGATAACTAAGTGTTTTGAAATTAAACTCATATTTTCAAGATGGCGTGACAGAATAAGTTGGAGATTGAATAATCTATGACACTGTGACACAGAAATAATAAGCAGGATAATGATTAGGTAAACAGAACCTTCACTATAACATATAGAAAGGAGAAAAACAGTGAATAAAATAACATACAATGAAAATGAGACCAAATTTCTATAGTAATTAAATACAGATAGGAAAATTTAAGCATTGGAGTTGTAAATAAGCCAGGAATCAACTAGAGGTTTGGGGGGAGATTCTTTGAAAGGAAACCAAATAGATGACAGATGATTGGTGTTCTCAGGGAAGAACTGAATCTGACATGTTTGCGGTCATGTTTCTCAAAAGCAAAGAACACATAATTGAAATAGCCTATGTACATACACAGCAGAAGGAGAAACTGAGTTTTCAGTTAAAAACACAAAACAATACAAAGTAAGCATCTGTTCACATTTAAGATAGAATATGAAGTATTATAAAATATTAATGGAAATGGGATAATATACTAATAAACTATTTTTAGCTTTCATGTAAAATGATCAGTATGACATAATATATAAACATCAAAGCATGGATTTTGTAGATCTCTAAATAGATGTGTATTTCAGTAATAACATGTTAGCTGTGTTTTCCATGCATTCTCATCTTGTGTTGAGACAAATTGATGTGGTAAATGAGAACATTTCTTCTTAGTGACCCTCCCTCTCTAACACGCTAGACACACTCTTATTCTCCAGTGGAAGACAGAACTGTTGCTGTGGAAAATGTGAATGGTGAATATTCATGAGCCAGGCAATCTTATGATGATGCTACTCATTACATAAGAATTAGGGGATCTAATAAAATACTTGAAAAATCGAAGGTTTATCTCAGCTGTTTCTCAAGATGTTAGTGCTTGTCAATAATTCATAGTTATGAGGTGAACATTCTATCTGTACCCAAAGGGACTGGTTCATGGCTCAAGACAAACTTCAGCTTAGGGTTCTTTTGCAGGCTCTATTTAAGTGTGCTATGGTGACTCTCAATTGAAGCATTCATGTTCTATAGAGACTGGTCACCCACTGTAACCATGGAAATATGAGGTAATTGTTAGTGAACCCAGCTACAATCAATTATACATGTGGTCTATAAATCATTTAAGTAGTAATTTGTTGTTTCTTTATTCCGTAGTGCTCGGGGTGTAACCAGTAACATTTGCCTTTGTTCTTAACTGTGCTGTGTGCATTTGATGTGCTTTGAAATCAAGGGAGAGTCCCTCACCCATATGCTCTGTGTGTGCCATGTGCTCAGAAATTAGACTACTGTACATGTGTGTGATTCTTGAATGACAGAATGAGGTGAATCCCTCTCCTACCCCAGCCAACCTCCTGCCTCATACTCCTTGGTTCCTGGGAACTCCCGTGCCCTGGCATACTTCTAATTGACACTGTAACTACCTACTGGAGTTGTCAGCAAATAAGTCCCACTAATAATAATGATTAGAATCTTAAGTACTTCTGTTTAAGAAAGTGCGTCAAAATGAAGTTCATAGGTTGTAAAAGTTTAAACATACTAATTATGTTGAAACCAAGCCTGGCTATTTTGTTGGGGGAAAGGGAACCATTGCATGACTCCTACTGAAGTAATCGGTGTGACATGAGCAATGATAATTCTTGTAGTATGAACGGTGCCAAGTTCCCAGGAGCAATGACGAAGAGGAAATTCATGAAGGAGGGCTCACAATTGGCTTTGAATGCTCTTGTCAATGTTTTCTGAGAAAGCTAGCTTTTAGTCATTTAATATGTTTTTAAAAATACTTTTTTAGAAGTTTGGATTAACACCTTAGGAAAATAAAAGCTGAAAAGTAGATGTGTCATGTGTTTGCTTACATATATCTATCATACATTTTTTCTCTTTCACACATAAATATGCCTACTCAGTGCTTATCACAAGAGCAATATAAAACATACATAACTTCTCAGTTGTCACAAGAGTAATATATATCAAAATTATTTTCACAAAAGTAAAATAGTTTATAAAATGCATTAGATAGTAAGGTGATCTTTGTTTGAAGAAACGTTAAGTTGTTACAATATTTTCTCTCTTTACTTTTGACCGGTGTGTCAAAATCATTTTTAAGAAAAAGTCTCACAGAGTCATGCATAAAATGTTGCAAGATTTTTATTATCATCCAGGAGCAAGGGAGCCCTGGGACATTGCTGGATTTCACTGAAAACAAAAGAAAACAAAACAACACAACAAATGACAACAACAACAAAAACACCCTTGCCTATTCAAATTTGTTCTCTGCTCCAAGATTCATTCCTTAAAATCCTACACATTAGGGGACTTCAGAGGTGACTCTGTGGTTAAGAGACTCAGTGGCCTTTCAGAGGACCTGAGTTTAGTTCCCTGTGTTAACAACTGCCTATGAGTCCATTTCCCATGCTGTCTTGCCTTCTTAAGGTTCTGAATTCACATGGTGCACATAAACTCATATAGGGACACACATATCACATACGCATTAAAATACATAAAATCTTTTAAAAACATATACATTAAAATATCACATTTTTCTCAACAAGACCAATTGTTTTAACCTATTTCTATCCCACTTAAATCTGCCTGTGGAGCCCTTTAACCTACATTTATTAACGCTAATCTAGTTGGTGTATATATGTAAAGTGTACGATTCAATGAAAATACTGAAATATAAGTATAAGCTTACTTTTAATTGTCTGTGTGAGGATAATATATTTCATAATTCATATGACCTGTTAATTATCTCTTCAAATCCCTTTGTTATTTAAATTCCAAATAAATGTTTAATAGGTTAAGAGTTTACAAATTAAAAATAGAGGTTGATAGAGGTTAACCTACTCCAAGATAGATCAACAAGGAACACAAAATATTAAAGAACCAGGAGCCAGCTTCAGCTGTTTCACATTCAGAGAGAGCGTTCACACTCATGACTGAAACTGTCCCTTCCCCTAATTTTGTAGATTAAATTCATGATCATGTGTCATTTAAATTGTAAGAGACAACCACTTTCTGTGAATCACATTATTTGACCCACTCAATAAAATGTTTAATGCACAATTGCTACAAGAGTTTTAGAGCAAATTATTTTCTATTAAGTATTATTTCAGACTGTGTCTTTGAAAGTATAGGTGTTTATAACTGGGTAAATCCTCTATTTCTGTAAAAAATGTCTTTACTTACATGATACCAGTGTTTATGCATAATTAGTCGTTATCACAAGTATAACTAGACTAATGTATAAGAAAATAATTTCTACTAATGAAAATAGGATCCAACATATTAATGTAGTAGATTAATATCCTGGCCAGGAGAAACACAATTTATTAAAAGATTTTCTGTTTCTACTTTTAATTTTGTTGACACGTTGAGCCTGGATTCCAAGCTGAGTTTGAAAGGAAATTGTGTATAAACATACATTAAACATTATACCATTTCATCGTCACTGAGGGGGAGAAAAACTATCATTATCTTTCTTATTACATCATTATTATTTCTTATTGTATTATATTTCTGTGTTGAACACCTAGTAGCTTTGTTGTAAAAGAATAGCATTGAAATATATAGTAGGAAGAAAATAATTAGAACTTAAATCCCAAATTAAATATCTTTGATCCCAGTAAATATTTAGTGCTGAGCATATTTGGAAAGTTTATTATTTCTGTAATTGTACCTCTGAACACTTTTTCACATGAAATATGATTGAGTGAATTTACATTTAAGTTATTAAGGAAGCTGGTAAGAAAACTGTCTTTAGAGAAAAGTTATTTGTGGATAACAGTTAATTTAATGTGGACAATTTTATTTTGGGGTGAATGTTTACAGCTGATTCAGTGTCTTGTCTTTCATGGTGAAGATACCAGTCATAAGATGGATTTAAAGTGTCAGAAAAGTTAATTCCTTTTATCCCTGACCAAACTTGTAAGGTCTGGGTGGGGCCCAGGACAGTCTTAGCCTCTCATGAGATACAGACCTATAGAATTTTATGAAAAGTTAGGGAACAGTGTCTCCCCTCTTGCCCACAATCAGGCTTCCTACAGAAAATTAATCAATGAGCATTTGGTAGTAGTGAATGAAGGTGAGTTTTAAGGTGTCCTTTATTATTCCATCAAAAGAATTTCATTTTGTAATTTTTAAATTAAATTTGCTATTTGTTTCATGATTCTTTCCCTGGATTGTTTGCTTTTAATTGCAAATTAGTAATGAGATTGCATATGAAATTCTGTGTTCAGGAAAGTTCTGTAAATTCCTCACTGCTGGGCTGCTTGGGTTGTTTTCGGTAATGCTGCCATGCTATGTTGGACTTCTGACTAAAGGGACAATTGAACAGTGACTGTGGCCTTAAGTCACCATGTCTATGCTAATTTTCTCCAACAATAATAGGACGCACATTGACTTAATGTCAGACTGAGATCTTCCATGTGGACTATGCCAGTCTAACACATAATAAATATTTAGATTTTAAGGCCCTACACTCTGCCCCTGGGCCATTTTGTTTCCTTTCTCAGCTGCTGTCAGGTGCTATCCTTCTGTGGCCAGACCACAGGGCAGGTCTCTCTTCTTTCTTTCTCTTGCCCTCTTTCTATGTCTACTGCTCTCTGAAGAGGTTGCTGTAACTACTTCTACACTTATGCCCTCTGCCTGATTCCGTCTCTTCCTGCTCTCACCCATCAAATCTGGACTAGCGGCCACACTAGCACCAGTTCGCTTTGGTGGTTTCTCATTACTTCAAAGGTGAAGTTTACTTCAGAGCATGACATCTTGCCCCCAGCCTTTCATTCCTCCTCTGTGTTCTGTTGTCTACATCTGTCCAATGGGCCATACCTCTTCTTCTCTCAGTGTACAGCTGATGTGCCATTCCCTTTAGAGGTCATTCCAGGAACTCTGAATACAGTGATAGCCCTTACATGCTGTTTAGCTTTTTCTAGTTTCCGTTGTCCATCAGCATTCATTTTCCAAAATACTCAGATGAGGAATGGAGAGATGTCTTAGTGGTTAAGAGCATTTATTAGTTCTGTAGAGGACCTGGTTTCTATTCCCAACCCCCTTTATGGCAGCTCAAAATCATCTATAACACCAGTCCCAGGAGATCCGGTGCCCTCTATTGTCCTTTGCATATGTAGTGCACATAAATACATTCAGGTAAAACATTCATACATATGAAAATAATAAAATCTATAAATAAAATTTGACATCTTATATATAAAATTATTTTATAGTATATATATTATTTTATATTATATGTATAATATTATAATTATTTTATAATTTTATATATATTATAATATTATAATTATTTTATATTATATGTATTATAATTATTTTATATTATATGTATAAATTATATACAATATATAAACAATACATTTTATATATAAAATAAAATTATACAGGTATGAATGTATAGATGAAAGTGTGAGTAGAGTTTGATATGATCCTCAATTTACCATCCACTTATGAGCCTTGGAATGTATCCTCTGTGGATAACAGGATTGTAAATAGATTCATAGATACGGCTATCCCTGTCATCCATTGCACCTACTTCCTCCCATTGGTGGATATTAAGGTTTACAACTGAACTCACAACACCTAAAATGGTATTTTGCACAATACAGTCATGCTAATTTTGATTAAAAATTTGGGTGACTGGATGGGTTCCCCCCCTCCCTGAAGAGTATTGTGTTTCTTTCTTGCAAAATTCATAAGGTCATGATGAGGAGAAATTGGCATAAAAGGAAATATGATATTAATAAGTGTGAGCACAGTGGTGTTTGAGAGGGGATAACACTGAATTAATTTTCCATGAGGATAATAGCATGAGTTATTGAATCAAGCCTACCAGTTATTACTACAAGGGTTTGAACCATTTGGAAAACACAAGGTCTTCCAAGCAGAGAAGGAAACCCAAGCAAATGGGGAAAACCTATTCCATAGGACGCCAGAATTGTATTCCATAACCCATCAGTCACTCGTTTGCTGGAGGATAGATGGAATCAAGTCTAATTTGGTCAGTGGCTGCTGTTCACAGTTCTTGTACCGTACGGAATGAATGTTCTCATCTTTCAGTTCTGTGAGAAGTGGTCCTCGTGGACTAAGATGCTTAAGTATGTTTTCCATTTCTAATGAATTCTAAGTACTTAATATCCCAAACAGAGGTTAATCTACAGACAACAAAGAAGTCCAAAGCAAGAGAAACAAAGGCACACAGCAAGGCTCTTTTGCCCTGGCCAGCACTCATCGATCTAAGGCCACTCTTACAGGGCATAACATGCGTGCCCACAGTTCAGCACATCATTACATAGGGTCTTGCTCAGCAACCATCTGATTTTTTTTTCTGTAAGACTGGCAAGGTTTCTAAATTTTTAACAAGACAAACAATAAAATACGGATATCCATAAAACTGGAGAACTTGGCTCGCCACGTTCTGATCCCCGGGAAAGACAATAGCAGAGAAGCTGGCTTGTGAATGATGAATGGCAGCTTTATTGTTTGGATCCAGGATAAGCATTGCCTGCTGTAGGACTGGCATAGAGTGGTTGGAGGAGCATGCTTCCTCCAGGCCAGCAGAGAACATAAAAACATGCATGGTGCCTTATAATAATTCTTAGTAGTAAATCGGAATTAACTATGCCATATGCATAGAAACACACATGGTACATTCCAATCGTTCTCACTAGTAAGTGAAACAGCTATGCCATGGGCATATGGGGTTCAGTTGCTCTGCCTCTCTGAAAACATCCTCTTGATAAAGAGTCTAAGAATAAGCTTATTAGAAGTGAGCATTTTACAAGGAATTGTTCCAATGGGTATATAAATTCTATAGTGTTGGCCAATCCACTGAATACAGACCAGGTTTATTGGGGTGTCCTTTCATAATATGATGACCAGTGTAGCTTACAGCAACAGAGAGCTTTCCTACTGTTCTAGAGGCCAGAAGTTTATAGCCAAGGTGTCAGCAGGGCTGGGCTTTTCTGAAGCTGCTTGGGTATCTGATTTATGCCTGGGTCTTAGGATTCCAGACTGATGGAAAAACAGAATTCCAAAGCTGTAGCGCTCAGTTCCAAAGCTCAGATGGTCTTCTCTCTTCACACTTATCTCTGTCAACAGTTGTATATGGATGGGTGGTGGGGGGAGGTCACAGGACTCCAGTGTGAAAATCTCTTAAATAATTACATCTATAAAAAGTCCCTTTCAAATACAAGTCAATCCTGTTTAATTGGGGGTTAGAATGTTAACATAGGAATGAGGCCAGTTTAACATGACCAATGGAGTATGGACAGGTAAGAAAGGAATCGGGGGTGAGTGAGGCTTTTTAGAAGGAGCAACTGGGAGTGTAGGTGAAATACTTACTGGAAAGGGAAAATTGGCAAGATCAAATTATCTGTCTGTCAGAGGCCGGGCTTTAGGAAGACTGACCTTGAAGTGTCCATTTGAAGTGTGTTATGTTCGTACTGTGAACCAGAGTATCACAGGCCCACCAAATGATAAACCATAAAATACACATTTAATTAAAAACTCCACTAATAACCCAATATCTTTCTGTGTGATTTCAGTGACCTAAAGTATTTATGATTTGCACCGACATGCAATACTAATAAAGCGTGGTGTACAGCTCTTGTTTGGCAAATTTAGGTTTTTATCCCTTCACGAATATAGCTTATGTATTTATCCCTGAGTTGGTTGACCATTTCAAGCCTTTTTGGCGAGGGTTTGTTGGCCATGAATGGGCTCTGGCAGAAGAGCTTCCCTGAAGGGACGAGGGAAAGCAAGAAGAGTAGAAGCATTGTGGACTGCTAGAAAATTCTCCTTTCAGCAGGACATTGCTGTTTTATTGGTGGAAGTAACCATGGAATTTGATAATTAAAAAGAAAGAATAAGCAAAATTCTAGGCAACAAGAAGTGAGAATTTTTTAAAAAGCTCTGTCAAGCATGAAGGATATCTCAAACACACAATTCACTGGCCTTGATACGCCTTCTTTTAGACCCAGGCTATAATTGTATTTGCAAGTTTTCACACCTACACAAAAGGATATGGGAAAATACATTAACGAATCTGTTTAGCGGTTAGAGCACTACCCAGAGAACTGAAAACTGCTACAATGGCAGTAGCTTTAGCACACTTAGGGATCATTCCTCAAGTGGACGTGCTTTCTTCTGCTCCATCCCTTCCTTTACGTTTGCTCTGGTTTGCACGAAGCCCCTTTCATCCCAGTTGGGATATCTTTTGACATTGTATTGTTTCCTGTCTCTTATGCTAGAAGACCCTGACACCATCAGTGACACCAGAGTGTTCTCTTATTTTATTGGTATCTTTTAATTACTTGAAAATCAAAAACTCGATATAACCGTGAGAGCTAATTTTCATAGTTGAAATTTGGGCTGCCGTGATTATTAGTGATGAATTTTAATAGACATATTCAGACTTTTAAAATATGTGTGTGAATGTATTTTAGGGCAAATGGGATGCTGGTGTCTAAATCAGCATCGCCTCACAGTTTGTAAGTGTAGAACATCGCCATAATTATTATCAGTCCTTCCTGACTATGTAATTAGAACATCGAGTTTGGCAGGAGTTCCCTCATTTAAATTGATTATCATCGGAGAATAAAAACTTCGAGACTGCATGGTCTAGTGAGGAGAAAGGAGAATTGATGGGGAGAAATTCTGGTTTCATTCCCAGATTTAAAATAGCTCCATCATATGACTTGGACAGCAAGTCAATTAATTCTATTTGCGGAGTGTTAAATGCAGCTTCCCCCTTCCTTGGCAAGTCGTCTACACTGCCGATCCTGTTTTCTCTGCTTGCCCAGTGAATCTGATCAGTGCACACTCGTTGACTTTCCCCTACTCATCAATCAGGAAAGGGGGGGAGATGGACAAATAAGGTCCGAAGGACAAGTGCGGTGCTTTCCAAGATTAATTTTGGATTTTTAATATTCAGCATTGATGGAACAGAGGGCAGACAGGAAGTGTAAGTTCCCATGGCCAAGATGTGTTTTCAGGATCAGCTTTCATCGATACACTGGAGATTATGCTTGTGTCTCATGGCCATGGAGTTAGGTTCTATGGTATTATTTTCCAAATACATTAACATCTGTTTAGCGGTTAGAGTACTACCCAGAGAAGTGAAAACTCTGCTACGATGGTAGTAGCTTTAGCCCACATCATGCCTCAAGTGGAAGTGCTTTCTGCCCCTCCACCCATTCCTTTACATTCACCCTGGCTTGCACACAGCTCAAGACATGCTCCTGTTTTCATCCCAGTTGGGACATCTTTTGACTTCATATCAACACTGGCTTGTTGCTGGTGGCACGCCAACTGGCTCTTGGTTTACTTCATTGACTTCGTGATTCTCTATGTCCTCACCTGGCTCTGAGCCACAGTACCCCCACCCCTTCCTTACAGCAACATGAACAAAGCAAACCAATGGGCATTTCAGAATAACAGACGTGTCTTACCCCAGGGGTCTGAAATCAGGGTATTGGCAGAGCAGTGAGATGCCTAGAGCCTGCAAAGGAGGATTCTTTAGTGCCTTTCCCTGCCTCTAGCAGTCCCATATTACAGGGTACATCAGCACAGATTTTTCCTCTAGCATCTATGTGCTACTAACCTTTGAAGGCTTTAACCATGTTGGAAGGGGTCATCTTAATCCAGTGCAATCCTATTTCATCCAGTGGCACCTGCAAACATCGTATTTCCAAAGACTGCCATATCTACGGATCCTGGGGAGTGAGGCAGGCCCTCTTCTTCTTGGGGGATGAAGGTCCACTCTGTGCTCTTGACTTCCTAGGTTGTTGATCTTACCATATGGTTTTCCTATATATATTGCAAGGTTGTCCCACTAGCTCCATCAGAGTCATGGCTCCAGTTTTTTTCTCATAAGAATAGCAGTAGCCTTTCTTATATGATTGCTTTGGTAACTGAATGAAACATGCCCACCCCTTAGTAATACAAACATGCCAGGGATCAAAGGAATAAAAAGGAGTCTGTGAAGGAGAGAACACTGGGAATGTTTCAAGGAAATGTTTCCTCAGGTTAGTAGAGTGGGGGCTTTTATTGGGTGAACAAGTTACCAGTGCATTCTCATGCAGGATGAAATTCTCAACACATAGACAGTGGCTATGTTAATGCTCAGTTCATGATAGCTCTTTATACAATAAGTGTCCAAAAGAAGTAGACTGGTGTTCCAGGTCTGTGACCCCATTGGCTTGGGAAGCTGATGCAAGAAAAGTAGAAGTCTAGCACCTGATTGGGCTCTAGAATAACCTCAAATATAGCGTAGCCAACAATAGAGGCTTGTCTGACAATAAAATATAAATAAAAATAAATATGGTTGAGGTTCATGCTAGACTTACCTAGCATACAAGGGTCTGTCTCTAGGTTCAGGAAATGAAAGAAAGCCTTACCCAAGAGATTTTAGGATTAGAGTGATCAAAGATTAACACCCCCCCAGTCACTTCAATTGTTGTGTCTCGGTTCACTTCAGATTATGTGTGAGTTAAAGACCTCTGCAGTGTCCCCAGGTTCTTTTATTGTAAGCTTAACCAATCGTGTCTGAAAAGAGTGACCTAGCAGCCTAATATATTATGCATCTCCCACAGGTCAGCACTGTGTTTCATGCAGAGACCAAAACTAATAGAGGAACAAATATTTGTGTTCCATTTCACCAGGAAAAGTTGGGACTATCCTTATTTACAGAAGCACTCTGTGAACTTCCCTTAACCACAACAACTACATGGAGACGAGAGGAGAGATACCCACTTCACAGAGAAGAACATGAACAAGAGGCTCAGTTCATACAGTAGCAGGTCTGGTCCGAACTAAAGCACAGGTTCACATTTACTCTGCATACCAAGATGATTACCACTCACTCAGAGGCATGAGGACTAGAACAAACTAGAATGTTCTGATGATCACCCAGAATCACAGGCAGCACTGGGTAACTGGATGAAACAAAAGTTATGGGGGCTAGAAGTTAGGAATGGCAAGCCGACAAAATGATATAAATCAAATGAATAAGCCAAGAAATACTGCTTTTGAAAACTTCATTTTTATGACCTTTTTTAAATGCAAGACTCTACTGAAAGCAGAATAAATAGTAAATGTAACCAGAGGTTGCCCTCTGCTCCTCATCAGAACAAAACACAGAATCAAAACAAGGTCTGAAACTAATCATAGGAGATTGAGTTAGACTTCAGAAAGACAAAAATGGCTCAATTTTCGAAAACTAATGAATTAAACTTAGTAGGTTAGTATTCATGGAAAGGCCAAGCTTCATTTTCATTCCATTTCATATCAAAGTACATTTGAGAAACTTTAATTCATGGTTTGGGCTTAAAAAATAATTATCTGACCAGAAAAAACAGTCAGAATTAATTAACTAGTTAAGGTAAACAGATATCAATATTTTCAGTAGTGAGATAGTGGAAATATTTCTATTGGATTCTAGAATCATAGACATTACATACTTGACAACACTCAAGACTAAGCTAGTAACTGATCCTTAGCAACAGAGGAGAAAGGATGGAGAGGCACAGGGCATGCCGTTATTAAGACTCTATCATCTTAACACCCAGGAAACCTAGAGGAAGACCCTGTAGGCTCCTGGAACTAGCACATGAGTGCATTCAATTACTCAAATCAAATCCTAAAACAGGAAACCAGAGATTTTTACACAGCTCCCATAACTATAAAATATAAAATGCAACTATATTTGCAAAAAGGAGTAAAATGGTAAGAAGCAGGTAAAGTCCAAACATAATCATAAAAAAAAACACTCTAGGAGAACATTATAAAATTTTATTGGAATTCATACAGAAAACAAGAATAATGGGTTATACCTGCCCTATGAACGGGAAGGCTCAGGGTAAGAGTCTTGTCTAAAAGGATTAACCTTCACTCTCATCTATCCCTATAATCCTTAGGTTTGGTCTTATTGTGTCCTGGATTTCCTGGATGTTTTGGGTTACAAGCCTTTTGCATTTTGCATTTTCTTTGACTGTGGAGTCAATGGTTACTATGGTATCTTCAGCATCTGAGATTCTTACCTCTATCTCTTGTATTCTGTTGTTGATATTTGCATCTACGACCCCTGATTTCTTCCCAAGGTTTTCTATCTCCAAAGTTGCCTCCTTTTGTGATTTCTTAGTTGTTTCTACCTCTGTGTTCAGATCTTGGATGGTTTTGCTTAGTTCCTTCATTTGTTTGTTTGTGTTTTCTTGCAATTCTTTAAGAGATTTTTGTGTTTCCTCTTTCATGACTTCTGCCTGTTGGTTCAAGTTCTCCTGCATTTCTTTAAGTGATTTTCTCATTTCCTCTTTATTGGCTTCTGTCTGTTGGTCCATATTCTCCTGGAGTTCTTTAAGTGACTTTTGTGTTTGCATTGTAAGAGCTTCTACCCTATTGATGTTCCCTTGCATTTCTTTAAAAAAAAAAAGGATTAACCTTAAAAAACAGATGTGTTAGTCAGAGTTCCCACAGTATTTTAGGGTGGCAGGAAAGACTCAAACATTAAATATTATACATACATGAACAGAGTAATCAGAAACAATTTTAAAAATACTAACAGTTGTCATAGAACAGAGTATGTAGGCATTGCTGATTTCCATTCATATGTTAACCTCCCAAAGTCTCAAAACTATAATGCACCATGTCACATGTCATACAATTAAGACTAGCAATAGACTCATGTGAGAGAGTTTCTTCTCGGGGAGCAAAGGAAGACATTTGTAGTCAGTGACACTGGCACAATGCTGGGTCATTAAGTCTTTGTCTAGAGAAGCAAGGAAAGACTGTATTTTTTATTTCATACTGTAAAGAGGAATTCTAGATTATATAGACCTATCTAGTGTCTCTGAGTTATAAAATGTTAAGTTAGGTGACTATAATTTGGTCTATGCTCAAGTTATTGGCTATGACCCCTCCACAGCTTTTACTAAAGGGATCTAACTTCCTTAGCACCGAGGTGGGTAGGAACTAAGTAGATTAATTGAGGTACAATGTATAGGAATAGCTTTAATATCCATACAGGGAAAGTCTTGAGTCTTGAATAGATTGAATAGATAGGTACATCTCTATATCTATATATTCTTTCTATCTGTCCATACGTCCATCCATCTGTTTGTCTGTCTGTCTATAACTAGAAATGTCTGTGGTCAAGAACATATATTTATGAAGCTGTATCTATGCATGTGAATTATAATATACGTGTATATTTACTTGGCTTAGTTTTGAAATCCTATAAAATATTTTGAAATAACAATTTTCATGAGAGAAGTCTCTTGGGTTTTAAGTGCTTCACAAACAGGAGTCTTGAAGGGCAATATTTTACACATCAGGAACTACTGTGCACCTGCTTGGAAATCAGTCTTCAATATCACCCTGTGCACACACATACTCATTTATTTTCAGTTTCAATTAAAAGTCCTTAAACATGTAGTCAACAGGAAATAAAAGTGTCCCCACCTCCCCCAAATGTATCTGTATTTCACTTTTCTTATTGGATCTTCGAGGATAGCCTTGTGAAATAGTCTCCTTAGTAGCACTCCTTCCTAATGTATCTTCAGCCTAGAATCTAGACTACCAAGGCATGTATATACACACAGGCAATGCACATAGCATGTCTTAATTAAGCTCTGGAAGTAAGTCTGGTAATTTCTAAGATAATTAGTAAAATATTATAAATGTCAATTATAATATTCCAGTACCTATTGATAATTTAAAAACATAGATGCTTACTGGGTCTACTGAGAAGCAAAAGTAAATATTCTGAGTGCCTCAGGACAAGAACCTTGCTCATGCAAGGAGGATCAGTCTAGTTCTAAATGGGGCCCTTGGGGTAAGGCTGCTTGTGGGGCATATAGCCAGTTCCTTGGTAAACTGGTTAAAGTGCAGTGAATAAATTACAGGTTAGAGCTGCTGCTAGGACTGCTTTTCCCTTACCTGTGATTTATGTTCATTTACAAAACAAAACCTTTCACCGAGTTCGTAATGCACTTGGAGACATTTAAAATGTCTTAATTGTGCACAGATGGTTTAATCTCAGCATATAGCTGTATAACAGTTATGCTTAGCTGTATTTGACTTGAGCATTGTTAATGATGATATTTTAACAGTTTCTGCTGTATTTATCCCTGGGGTTGTGCAAGAATTCCATTCTTTACATTTGGAACAACTGTAGATGTGGATAAACTCTTGTTTTTCCCTCCCATTTGAGAGTCTTTATAACCTGGCCACTGGTGAATGCCCCGCAGGTCTTATGCATGGATCATGAGATCATGTCCATGTTACCATCATAACATCTCAAACAGCTGTGTAAGTCCAGCACTGCAAGAAATAGGCTGTGGTTTGTCATTTGTGCCGTGTCACTTTATTGTTTAAGGGATTGGATTTCTGTGGAAGTTGGTTATTTTGTCTGTCGCTGTGATAAAATACTCAGACAAAAGCCATGTCAGTGAGGAAAGGTTCTATTCTTGGTCAGAGTTTAAGGGTAGAACCCAGTGTGGCAGGGGAGTCATGGTGGCCGGGGATTGTAAAAGTGGATCACATCACTTCCACAGTCAGGATGCAGAGTGAGGAATCACTGCCTCTCTGGATTGTAATTTACGGTGTAGTCCTGGGCCTGAGCACTTTTGGAATGAGTCTTTCCACCCACTCAACATGGTCCCTTACAGGCATGCCCAGAGCAGCAGTAGTCCCTCATAGGTGTACTTGTGGACTTGCTGCCTAACTAATTCAAGATTCTGACCATCTGAACATCAACACTAACACACTCAGTATCCCTTCTTCAGACATCTTAATGACCTTATTTCTTCCTGAAATTCTATTTGGATATTAGGAGAAAAATCTATCAGTTAGTATAAAAACATAAAAATGTTGTTACCCTAACACTTGCTAAATCTGAAGATGTGAAATCTGAAGGAAAACGGTCCTGAGGAGGATTTACCTTGTCTTTTCTCTTTCTTTTATCTGATTTTCTTTCTCCGTTTTTTTTTTTTTAAAAGCTGTCAGCGGATTTTGACCAAAATAAGTTCCTCGAGTAATTACAGAGATTTCTTTTCCCTGCCTAGTGTCAGAGCCTTTTCTGTAACTGCCTTGCTCCCGAGATTTTTAATGTTTGAGAAGAACTGAAGTATCAGCATCAATTAGTTTTTCTAACGTTTCTCCTGAAACCCAATGGCACTTAGCTTTCGGGGTTAGGTGCTGAGGGATTTAAGGTGTAATGCTTTATTTATAACCACCTCAATGATTTATCTGACAGGAAAAAAAATCGTAGGAAGCTGCCTGGCTTTAAAGAGTGTTAATAAATTAATAGACATCTGAAAGAAATCTCCAGGAACTATGTGAATTGAAAAATTCCCTTCCGAGGGGGCCATCTTCTACTTTGCATTGCTAAAATGAAATTGTGGCAGCTGTAGAGGTATGCTATGATTACTTTGATATGTATATATATATATATTAAAGTTTTATATATATATATATAATCTCTTGATCTTCCAGAGAGGATTGAGTAAACTAAGCTGCCTCTGTGTAGGTGTTAGCCCATCATAAACACACACACACACACACACACACACACACACACACACACACTTGGGGAAGGGAAGGAGGTAGGGAGGGAGAGAGAGTTAAATATAATCACCCTATAATCAACAATGCCCCTATGAGACATCCCACAATAACAGAAAGCCAGGTGCCAACAATGGGGTCCCTCTGAGCTGTTGACCAGTGTGGTCTCATAGTTATTGTCGGTATTATTTGTTACTCCCCAGAACATCACAGTGATAGCCTTCTGCCTAAGACCCCCTGTGCCTGAATCATAAACTGTGACTAATAATCTAGTACTGCTGGAAGCTTCATTTCTACTGGCCACATTCCTTAGTGCCAGAAGGACAATCCACTGGAAAGTTATCATGAACCTTACTCAGCTGTCAACCCTGCAAACTATGGCAATGACTGGCCTGAAAAGACATCCCTGCTGGGCTCTAGTGGCACGGACATCATGGGAGTTACTAACCACTTTCTCTACAAGATGACTCTCAGACCCGTCATCATTGCGAGCTAGCACAAGACCATCTCTGCCCAGGGCCCAGTTCCACTCAAAATGTTCTGAGTCTTTCTGCCTATCCCTGTGATAAAGACCTAGAGCTAAAGGAATTTGGAAAGGAAGTGGTTTATTTGGCTTATACATCCAGATCGCAGTCCATCATGGAGGTAAATCAGGGCAGGAACAGAGTGAGACAACACCTTCATCAGATTAGCCATTAGGCAAGTCTGTGGGACATTTTCTTTGTTAATGGTTAATGTGGCAGAACCCACCTTGCTATGGTCAATGGCATCTCTAGACAAGGGATCCTGAGTTGTATAAGAGAGCAAGCTGAGCAAGCCAGGGAGAGCAGGCCAGAAAGCAGCACCCCTCTGTGACTTCTGCTTCAGTTCCTGTTGTGACTTCACTTCGTCGTGGACTCTGAGCTATAAGGTGAAAATAAACCATTTCCTTTCTAAGTTGTTTGATTCATGACCAGTAGACCACTACATGGGTTTAGAAATCAAACCTAAATATGCTTATATCCAGATATACTTTTATCAATTAACAATCTAGACAAATCCCCTCAGATATGCTCACAGGACAATCTGATCTGGACAATCCTTCAATTGAGACTACCTTTTTAGGTGACTCTAGATGTTAGGATGTTGACATTCAAATCTAAGTAGGACACTCAGCCAAACCAATTTCTCTTGCAAGATAAATTCTAATACTTAAGAGTTTTAAACTATTTAAACCACAAGTGGAGGATCTGCCTTCTCATTTTTCTTCCCCTTACTAAAATTATGTCTACAGAATATTTCCATCCAGCTTTCTACTTGTTAAACTCTGTAGAATTATTTTGATGGACATATATTATGCAACCGGCTCATATTTTATTCACTTTAAACTGGAACTGAAATTTTGAAGCATTTCATATATATATTTGATGTCCACATTGCTGAATAGCACTTAAAATGACTGTTTTGAGAATCTATATTAATTTCTTTACCTTGGTCATTATTATTTATGATCTTTC
Organism: Apodemus agrarius; assembly: GCA_964023405.1. Taxonomy (NCBI): domain Eukaryota; kingdom Metazoa; phylum Chordata; class Mammalia; order Rodentia; family Muridae; genus Apodemus; species Apodemus agrarius. Next base: position 9,623,670 of record OZ030020.1, on the reverse strand, counting down.
TATTTAAAATCCCTATATAAGCTGCTTCCAAAGATATACCTTGAAAATTAATTATAGGCCTTCTCCATACTACTCTGCATTGATTTTCATGTAGAAGTAAAAGCACATTTAAACACATTGATAACAGGAAATGGAGAGAAAGTTCACAGTATTTTGTTTGTCAAATTGAAAGATGGGCTGTATGAACTAATCTTCATGTACTAATCCTTAACGATTTTTATTTCTTTTATTTTCAAGGTCAATAATATGATTAGATCAGTCTTCCTTGCTCTAAACACTTCTATGTACCTCCTTGGTCTCTTTCAGATACATACTCTCTCTTTTTTTTAAATTAATTGTAATCATATACCTGTGTGTAAATATATATCCACATAGATTCCTAAATATAATCTACTCAGCCTGTATGCTACTTGTATGTATGACTTCAGGTCTGACCATTTGGTATTGAATAGCCAATTGGTATGCTCTTCTCTGGGTAGGCATATTTATTTGCTCTAGGCATTCTTAATACCTTTTGTGAGGTCTTTTGTGTCTTTTCATTTCCACATTAAAATGTCTATGTGTAGGCAGCCATGTTGGCACGATTTTATGGCTATAGTGTAATCATACTTTGGGTTGCTTTATTGGGTTTTTTTTCCCTACCACCCTTCTCTACCCTTCCAAACTCCTAACATTAGGCAGGAGAGGAAAAGGTTTAGAGGGGGAAAGGGGCATAATATTGTTAGAATACTTCCTGCTGATTAAGGGCATTGAGTTCCTTGGAGCAAGTCCAATCTTCATCAGCAGGATATCTTCAGCCAGAGGGCAGCAAACATCAATGGGGGGTGGGGGTGGGGTGGGGAGAGCGTCCCAGTTCCACATGTGAAAAAACTCTCACACCCTTTCAAGAGGATGAGGCAAATCCTAGTCAGCTGCTGTGGACAATCCGAAGCAGCCCCATATCTCACACCTGAGATTAAAACAAAGACATGTTTCTGTAACATTTCTGTGTTTTTAAAGAAACCAAAGTTCCCACTGCAGCATAGCTTTTGCTATTCCTAGGAGGCACAGTCTTACATCAATCCCCTGATCCTCTGACCCTTACAGTCTTCCTGCCTCCTCTTCTGCAATGGCCACTGTATCTTAGGTGTGGGGGTTGTTTTATAGACATATCAGTTAAGAGAGAATCTCCACAGCTCTGTATTTTTAATTAATTAATTTACTTTATATCCAAATCCCAGTCTCCCTCCCCTCCTCTCCTCCCAGTCCTTCTCACCCTCCTCCTTCCTGCCTTACCCCTTCCCTCAGCTTCCCCCTCTCTTCAGAAGAAGAGAAGCCTCCTGTGCTTTCCTCCCATATTCCAATGCAGTGGGAATATAATTACATGTCTCTGAAATTATGACTGTAAAGAAGTACATAAATGAATAGGATTTTAAGCTAGTAAAAATACCTAACCAACATTATTTATTTACCTTGCATGAACATTAGCACAAAATGTTCATATATGTACGTATTTAATTAATTGTTAAGGACAGTAGAAAAGAACAGGTGCACACATTGTGCCATGCCAGCCCATGGTGTGGAGTCTTAATTCTATCTGTGAAAGTCTTTGTCATAAAACACTGCATTACCCATTATATCCATCTGTCTGTCTTCTGGACATTCTAATGTCTACCTTCCATCTTCAAGAGAATTCTTCTAAAAACAGTGGAACTGGCATCATGAACATCTGCCCTGTGATAAAGGCTGTCTGTTTTCATCTCCTATACCTTTAAAATCATCTTTTTTAAAAAAGACTGTTACATGTATTCCCTTTGCTTGTATGTTTATCACTGGAGGATGCATGTGCGAAGATCTGCCTCTCATCAGGTCTGCAAGGAGAAAGCAACTTTTCCCAGGATTTCTCTCTCTGTGAGGGAACTACACTCAGGAAATCTGTGCAACTTTTCATGATCCCTCATTCTTCCCTTTGGGGGGAGATTAGGAACCCAAAAGAAGGAGATCATGCACGATACCCCACTCTGCTCCTGGCCTTCAGTTTCTTCCCTCAATAGTGCATTAAGATGATGGAAAGTCCTGAGTTTCTTGGTCTAGCTGTGCAGGGGTTTGACATTTAGGTTCCCCTGAATCACAGCTCCAAAGCCCATTCTCCAAAGTCTGTTAGGCCAGCAGACAAAACGTACATCTTCATGTCTGCAGAATCCCTTCCTCAGTCTCCTGGGTCTGAACTGGGACAGATAATAAGAGTAGCAATTTACTCAGCTCCCTGAAATGTAAACATAGTTTCTGGGGAATTCATTCTTATTGTGTGAAATACAAATCAACCTATAGAAGAAGTGAAACCTGAATCGCATAATAGATTATAGTAAAAGTATGTATAATTTATTGCGTATTTCCCAACTAACGGAGACCACTCTCAGACCCAAAGCAAAAGCTACATTAAACATAAATGAATTATTTGGGGGCGGTTGGTGGGAGCAAGTTTGTGTTCCTGGCATGTAAGGATTATTAAAATATTTAGTAGTAGAAGACAAAGGATGGAATTTGATAAGGAAAAGACACATGAAGCCTCCTTTGTGCTTCTGTGTGGATGCAGCATACTCTTGGATGGAGTTTAAACAAAGAGTCTAGAATAGTCATTCTCTGAAACATTCCCTGTCCTCATGGGTATATGTAGTTCAGATATGTAGCCCAGGCTGGACTCCTGATCCAAAACTAACTTCGTGCCATCTCCCAAGAGGGAGGATTACAAGGTATCACCACATTTGACTCAATTTCACTTGCGTGATAAAAAAAAAGTTTCAAATGTACTAATTTTTACAAGCTAAATTTAGTACTAATTTTAGTACAAATGTACTAAATTTACAAGTGCATATCTTGTTTTATTTAGGACTTAGTAGCACATGTATCAGAGAATGGCCTTGTTGGACATCAAGGGAGGAGAGGCCTTTGGTCCTGAGAATGCTCGATGCCCCAGTGTAGGGGAATGCCAGGACAGGGAAGTAGGAGTAGGTGGGTTGGTGAGCAGAACAAGGTGAGGGAAGGGATAGGGTGTTTTTGGAAGGGAAACCAGGAAAGGAGATAACATTTGAAATGTAAATAAAGAAAATATCTAATAAAAAATTTAAAAAAGAAAGAAAGAAACTCAGCCGTGGCTTAGAAATCATACATTACAGAAAGCGTTTGGAAGCTAGAAAATGAGAATGTAAGATTAAATGGTATCTCATTGTATATTGTGAGTATAATGCTGTATGGAGAAATTTGAAAATGATGAACAATTGATATTTATTTCCCCTGTATTCACAGTTCAAAATCAGGTGTAAATAAGTGTGAATTGTTTTATTGTGTAAATTAGCTATTGAATACATTGCAGAGAGAAGTGGAGATTTTCTTTTGCATCTTACTTTTCTTTACATAGCATACCTTAATGTGTCTTCACAAGTTGCTATGTGATTTTTCTGACATAGTCTCCAAATTAAAAAATAATTAATTGCTGCAAATAGACATTTGAGGTACAATGTAAGTGAAAACACAGCCCCTGTTAGGAAGGGAGTTCTCCAGATGTGACTAGTTCTTTGAGCTTTAAAAGACCTTGGCTTTCTCTAATAAACTCAGTTTTCAGCAGCAACTCATCTTAAAGATATTAAAGATAGGAATTCTATAATAAAAATAGTAGCTGAGAGGGAGGTGGAACTTACATAGGTGTAGTACTCATGACAAATGCCTGAACAAACACAAACTTAAGGAAAATCTTATGTGAAATTGGAAAGGTAGATTTTTTGTTGTTGTTTTTTTCGCAAGTTAGTTAGGCACAGTGTGGTTCTGTCTTTTACTGGTTGGTTCCCTCCCAGATAAAGCACTGGTGTTTAATGCCTGTGAGGTATTTTTCAAGCTCCAATTGACTGTCAATCAGAGGTGTGTTTTAAGGACTACCCTCTTCAACACTAACTTGAAGACAGCCTGGCAATGTTCTTGTTTAAAGAAAAGCCTCTAAGAGACAATAAAGACTTTGAAAAAAATCACAATATTTAAGTGGAAGGGTATGTAGGCAATCCATAACCCCTCATATATGACCTGCTGTCTCCCCAACCTTGAAGTCACCAGCTCTTTCCAGAGGAACACCTTGGATTGTGATAACATTGGTGGAGTTATCTACAATGATGTTGGACTGCCGTCATTGGAACTGGGAATGGTGGACCCCAGTGCAGCCACACTAAATTCAGAGGTTTTCCTGTAGCAGGATGGGGAAGTATCATTTTAGAGTGGCTTCCAGGGTCACAGCCCTGACCAGACAGAGGCAGCATGATGCTACAGTCTTAAAAGTTACAGGAACTAATTCTTATCAGGGGCAATGGCACTGTTTCAGTAAATAACTTCACGGATAATCCAGCAGATTGTACTGACTGATGTTAAGGGAACCAGCTGCCCAGTGTGAAAGAGAAGTCTAAAACACCGGCAGGTACCAGGTACTTTAATAAGAAGGGAAGAAACGAATGAACTGCTCTTTAAACATCAACAGACGGCTGGCAAGTCATAACCTTCCAGTAACTAAGGCCGATATTGCAAAGGTGTGAGAAGTTGTAAACAGAGCTGACCTCCATCGAGGGGGCTTTCTGCCTAATGAGCCCCTAGTGTCCTAACACTTGCTCACTGTGCCATACATAGCCCAGGCTGCTAGAACCCTCATCTCTCCACATGTGTATCCCCCTCCTCCTCCTGCTTTCTTCTCCTCCTCCTCCTCTCACTTCTCCCCATCTCACTTCCTCCTCCTCCTCTTCTCCCTCCTCCTCTTTATCCTCCTGCACCTGTTCCTCCCTCCTCCTATTTTTCTTTCTCTTGTCTTCTTCTTTCCCCTTTGCCCTCAAGCAGCCTGCATCTCACCCACCAAGTGACTCTCAGTCCATAGGGCTTAACATACACACAGACACACAGACACACAGACACACACACACACACAGACACACACAGAAACACACACAGACACACACAGACATAGACATACAGTCACACAGACACAGACACACACACAGAGACAAACACACAGATACACAGACACACACACAAACGGATAGATACACACAGAAAGGCACATAGATATATACACAGACAGACACACACAGAGACAGACAGACAGACAGACACATACACACACACATTTTTCCTTGTCCATTGTATTAGCTTCAAAATCCCATTCAGCTAAACAGCAATGAAGGACCGGAATGTGAGGACAGTGCACAAAGGCAGCTATTGTTTCTGTGTTAGCCATAAGACAAACCTTAAGGTAAGAAAAAGACCACAGCTGTAGGATTAGCAGGGTGAGAATGTGTGAACCTTTAAACAAGTGGTAAAAGTCCGGGATTGTTCTGCACTCAATCTAATACCGAGCTTTGGGTTTACATTAAATTAAACACACGCCCACAGAGTCTACACCTCCCATGTGTTGGTATGGATGACATGATGTGGTCTCGGATGCCAAGGCTTAGGTCTAGAAAGGACCATACAAAAGATGGGAAGTGGGAACCAGAAGTGTTTATGTCTTTTACAAAACATGAGGGACGTATTCATTTTTGTCAGTTTTTACTGCCTTGACTTAGTTTCAGTTAGGTTTTGAATTTTCTAAGTGTTACTATGGTAGGGTTTGGGGGTAGTAGATTTGGGGGTAACAGACTCACCATCTGTTACCTTTGCTGTTCATTTCTCCCAGGAATGTTGTACATTAGTCATGATACACAATCCAGTCCTGACACTTGATCACCTCTAAAGCCTCTGGTTACCAAGCCTTCCTCCATTTCCCCAGTGTTTTTGTCCAGGATCCATCCCCAGGCTGGCTGGAGACTAGATTAGCTATCACATCTCCTTCCTCTGTGCCTCTCTTCCTCACTGTGACAGTGTGAGCCTTTGCTCACTTTCGATGACCTTGACAGTTACTGGGAGCACTACCCAGGCATTTTACAGAATGTTCTTCATTTGATATATGTCTCATTGCTTTCCTCATGATTAGTCTAGAGTTGTGAATTTGGGCCCTTGAGGTGGCATCATCAGATCATTTTATAGGCTTGTGTGTCAGTATAACGCATCAGCATTGCTGTTGATGATGTTCAGTGGGTCAATGTTTGTGATCTTCATCAACTTTAGAAAACTCTGGTCACTCAGAGCCTTAGAATATGGAGTTTCGATTCCCAGATAGAAATTAGAGACTGAGTGTGGTCTAAGACAAATGGAGCACGGATGTATGCATGTCATGTTTCATATTCCAAGACAGCTGGGTAGAAGGGGTGTGAATAGAGTCTCATGGGATTCTCAAAATGGTAAATAAAAAAATAAATCCCCATGCATGGGATTCCCAAAATGGAAAATAAAAAAATAAATAAGAAGTGTTTAGGCTCTGAAAAATCATGTACTGGGACCATCCCATAATGAAAAGCAAGGGGCTAAAACATGTTTCTAGAATAGATTATGGGATGCCAACCAGTAGGGTGTGCCAGACTAATTTGACAATAGTAGCAGAGAGCTCAGAACAAGGCATGGAGTTGTTTACAGTAGAGCCAAGGCCAGGATGACTCCATGTTCTTCCTACAGGGAAATTCTGGAAGTAGAGTAATTTTGCTGTGGAAAGATGGCTGCTGGGTTTTTTGTTGTTTTGTTTTGTTTTTGTTTTTTTGTTTTGCTTTTTGGTTTTTTGTTTGTTTGTATTTTTGCCTGTGAGTCATTCCCTCCCCTCCTTCCTGCAGCTCTCACCGTAGGGAAGAAAGGCCTTCTCCTCTTTTTACATCTTCTGCTAAGACTCTGTGATTCTGGAATGAGACTGACCAAAATCAGTCTACCCCATTGCCCTGTGTCAGAAGTCTGTGAAGGTCTGGAAACATAACCAGAAATGAGCATGCTTGGGCAGAGATGTGCCAGCGATGGGGACAGGGCACTGGACATTTTATGCCCCTTGCAACTGACCACATACATTCTTTACATCAGGAAAGAAATGGGTTTTGTTTCCACTCACAAATGAAACTGTAAATGACTAGTAGCCTTTATGGCCACCAGGATGGCCATTCAATATTTCAGAAGGGATCAAAAGCATTTGTTTTCTATCAACAAGCAAATGTGTTCCCAAAGAACACAGTTGTGCATGGTTTTCAATAACGATAAAGGATGAAGGGTTTGTTGAGTTGTTTCATTAAAAGCAGACAAATAAAGCTATGTCTTGGATTTCCTTCTGCTCAGGATCACTTGACAAGCAGGCATGAGCTTCCATATTATTGTAGCTTCTCATACTGTTTGGCTACCTGTTGACTATTTTCTGTGCTATAACAAAATATTCAAGTGTTGTTGTTGTTGGCCTCTACATCATGATATTTTTTAATGGATTCTAGATTTATACATTTATACATTTCCTGTACACTTCTTTATTAAATTACAATATATGGTACCTTAGTGAAATAAAAACAAAAACTTCAGTATTCTGCCTATATATATAGCATCTGAAGCCAGAGCAGCATTTTTTTTTTCACTGCCTGTGGCTTTTATTTTATTTTATTTTTTTTTGCATTTTTTTATTGGATATATTCTATATTTACAATTCTTTTCCCTTTTTCTGGTGCCCCACCCCCAAAGGTCCCACATGTCCTTTTCCCTCCCCCTGCTCTCTCATCCACCCCCTCCCACCTTACTGTTCTTGTACTCTCCCACAATGATGTTTTGGTCCATTCTAGCACCAGTGTCCACTCCTTTCTTCTTGTGAGACATCACTTGATATGTGATTTATGTCTTTGGTGTTCTAAGCTTCTAGGCTAATATCCACTTATCAGTGACTGTTTACCATGGGTATTCTTTTGAGACTGGGTCACCTCACTTAGTATGACGTTCTCCAGCTCCATCCATTTCTCTAAGAATTTCATGAATTCATTGTTTCTAATGGCTGAATAGTACTCCATTGTGTATATATACCACATTTTTTGCATCCATTCCTCTGTTGAGGGACATCAGAGCAGCATTTTAATTTGTATTTCGATAGTTGTCAAACTCACTAGGCTAAAGAGATCACTAAATAACACCTGAATCTTTTCAACTATGTTATTAGTCACTTGCAGAGTTTGAAATCCGGTACAAAACAGAAAAGCTAAGGAAACTGAACTTAAGTCCTGCTGAGCATCACAGAGCTTATGTGGATTCAGGGGTATGTCGAAACACATTTGCAGATTTAATCTCTCCCCACCACTAACTAGTTCACGTGAGTGAGATGAAGTCACTCATTCATAGAAGTTACTGGCGTTCGGTTTTCTCCACTGGTGTTTGGATTAGCTTTATAAACAGCAACAGAAACTGTTGCACAAAAACCATCACTGGGGTCATCAAACTGACTTTGTAGGGACTCTTTTCTTGTTGAGGTCACTGGCCTGGGTCTCCTCCTAGTCCACTATTTGAGAAACCTGCTCTTTTCTTTTATTTAATCCAAAATTATTTTATTTCTGATTCTATAATAACCATAGCGAGTCTACACTACAGTTTGGTGGTGGTGGTCTGGACTCGCTTTTGTTTTTTGTTTTGTTTTGTTTGTTTTGGGGTTTGTTTGTTTGTTTGGTTGGTTTGGTTTTGCTTTTTGGAGACAGGGTTTCTCTGTATAGCCCTGGCTGTCTTGGAACTCACTCTGTAGACCAGGCTGGCCTCGGACTCAGAAATCTGCCTGCCTCCCAGAGTGCTGCGATTAAAGGCTTGCGCCACTACCGCCTGGGTTTGGACTCGCTTTTATCTAGAGGAAGAACATGAATTCTGAGGATATGGACGACCTTGTGCTGTGTCTGAATCCAGCATTTTTATTTTTAATTCCGAAGTACATTCTAGGCTCTGTGATGGAACTTTGAAGAAAGATACCTTTTCTCTGTCAGAATGAGGGTGAGGGTGAGGGTGAGGGTGAGGGTGAGGGTGAGGGTGAGGGTGAGGGTGAGGGTGAGGGTGAGGGTGAGGGTGAGGGTAAGGGTGCGGGCTCTTTTCATTGAACAGACTTCACAGGCCTCTGCCCTTTTCAACTTAAGAGATGTGCTTCTGTCTTAAAGGAAAGGCCTGCTGGGCAATTCTCAGGCTCTACTTGAAAGAAAAGATGCACACTCTTAGGGTTCACTTACCTCTCAGAGAATTCTGAAAATCACTTGGAACTTCTTAGTAAACAGGTAAACATCAGAGACAACTCAAATGAATAATGCACTCGGTGAGCCATAGGCTCAGCAGTAGGAACTCGTTCTGAATCTGATACGTCCTATTAACATTTTCATTTGACCACTGTAAAAGCTAGGGGGAAAAACACCTCATGACCTTTACCTCGCCAAAAAAGGACTCCATAGGATGGATCTTGTCTAAATAAAGCTTTAGAAATGAAAGAAGATATACATGATAATTTATGTAATCTTGATAGAGCAAAGACAAGAGAAAAAGAATATCAAATATTTAATTCAGCTTTTATGGGAAAAACCTCTGTAAAATGTATTGTGCATGAAAATAAGAAAAAATAGTGATGGATAATATGTGTTGGTTACAATACCCACAAGAGGAATGTTTGTATGAAAATTTCTGACTCTGTAATTGAAAAGGGATGAAAGGTCTTTAATGCACAGACTGCTTAGTGTGAAATAAAAATGTTCAGGAGATTATAGTGTAATTCTATCATTTCCTCCCTTCCTTTTCCTCCTTCCAACTTCTCCTATGTACCTTTTACTCTTATTCAATTTCATGGCTTCTTCAGTGGTATGTATGTATACATACACATATATATAAACATGTACACAGGTATACACATACACATACATAGACATATATATATATATATATACATACATGTGTATATATATGACAATTATTTATTTGTTTAAAAAATGTTCAAGAGGGGAACAAATGTTCATTCTCCCCCTCCCCACTTAGAACAGACCCGCTTTGCTGACCCTCTGACCATCAGATTTGAGGAGGAACCTGGGAACTGAAAGTCCCTTGCTCTGTTCAAGACTCTCCTGAGAGGTGGATGTTTTCCTCTTTCAGAACTCCTAAAATGGTGCAAGCTTTAAACAATGATCTCAGCCCAAAGACATTTGTTACTATATATTTGGGGTGCAGACTATCTGTATGGGAGTTAGAGGACAGCTTGTGGTAGTCAGTTATCTCCTTCCTCCTGTGGGTCCTGAGGATTGAACTCAGGTCATCAGGCTGGGTGGCAAGCCTTTTACTTCATTACCTGATGAGCCATTTGACAGCCCTTCTTCCTGAAGGATTTATCTTCCTGAAGTGGACAGGTTATCAAAGCGTCTTCTGTGGTCCCTAATAGGAAGTGGGGGACACCTCAAGTATGTAAAACACTAGATCAGGTGAATAAGCTGTAAGCACCAGCTAAGGAGAGATTATGGTACTACGAAAATGACCACATGAATGATTTCAGTACAGAAGTGGATCAGGAGAGAATGTAGTAGTCAAAGAATACATGATATAAGACAGCATCATATAGCATTGTACATGTGTCTGTGAGAAATAACAAACTGGCAGCAACACATTCATACTTATTTATCTGAATGTTGATTATTTTGTGATTATGTTTCTCGTTCTGTGTTTATACTTTCTCTTACAGATGGTCACTTAAACATTAAACGGTTTCGTCTTTATTTAATTCAAATTAACCCAGTACCAGTGGTGGCCAGCAGAGTGTATCAGATGCCTGGATCTGGAGTCGCAGATGGTTGTGAGCTGTCAAGTGTGTGCTGGGAAGCAAACCCATCACTGTTTTTGTTTTTCTTTCTTTTATTTTATGCACAGCTGTTTATTCCATGTTTTGAGACTTAGAGTTATCATAATAGCAGGGTTGTTTGGTTATGCCATAATTCAACTCACAGACATTTGATTTCAAAGGGGTATTGTTTATTTTTCATGGCCCAAGAAAGGAGCAGAACAGACTCATGGAAGCTCCCTGTTGCTCGATCAGGGCAGCCTCAGTGTCCCCCTCTTCCAGTCACTCAGATCTTGTTTTTACCTCTGGTCCCCACCCCCTTTCCTCTTTCCTCTTTTCTTCCCTCCCTTTCATCCAATCTATGTGATCAAAATTTAAATCCATCTCTTACACTTGACATCTTTCCAGCTCTCTGGGAAGCAGTGTGGGTAACCCAATGGGAACTGGAGGCAGTGGCACTGCCCAGAGTCTCAGATCAGACTTTGTCCCAGGCAAATATCTCTGGTTGGCTTCGGGTGGCATGCCAGCTCCTCCCTGTACTGTTGCCCTTCACACAGCTCAGAGGAACGCCTGTGGCACTGGGAAGTCCCTAATCAAAATTACAAATGCATTCCCCACATTTAATGGCATTCGGGTTTTTGTCTGCATAGCATGTAACAAACTAAACCTGAATCTCCCATGCTGTGTTGACATCCTGGCATGTTCTAATTGCATTGGCTTTACACAGTGTTTCTGGTATACGGGAAGCACGCTGTGAGAGGACAGAGTGAGTTTCTGTCAGGCTCTATGACTAATATCCCTGAGTCTAAGATCTGTGGTTCCAATATTTCTTGATCTTCCCTCCAATCTGTGATGGTCTGTTTGGGTCGAGGGTGTCTGAGTCTCCAGTTCTCTATGGTTTTTCTCTCCAAAGACTTCCTCAGCCATTTCTCCTTAACAGTTTAACCCAGGAGCTGATTACATTCTTTGAAATTCATTAACCGTTTTTAGGTTTTATAATTTCCTCCTGAAACTTAGCAGTGTATATTCCCAAAAATACACAGAAAGTTATTGAACCTGGAATTAGACTGCCAACATATTTTCAAATCGAATGTTTAATTTCATAATTGGAAAATGATACATCTGCCTAGAGAAAATCAGTAGGGTTGGAAAACAAATTATGTCGACAGTGTTGGTACAGAAAGATTATACATATTTATGAATGTCCAAATCATCTTATTACTGGGATTTGAAAATATAATTATTAACTATTTATAATGTAATGGTTTCAACTGAATGCCTTATCCTGCAGCATGGATTTTGTGTGTGTGTATGTGTGTGTGTGTGTGTTCATAAACATTCACATATTTAGATGATTGTATAGGATCTCTCATTACCATAAACCTTTATTACTATAACTCAGTCTGGCGAGCAGAGTGTCCACTTCATTGGTATAGGTAGATGGATGCAAAATAATATTAGTAAAATGAGTTGACATTTAAATCTCATAAAAAATGGTATGATATACAGTATCTTGATAAAGAGTATGATTCACTCTTTGTACATCTTGTTAAGTGTGCAAAAGCCATATTAAAGTTTAAGGAAATTCTTTAAGGATATACTTGTTACACTTACAATGAAATGATTGCGTCCTATTGATGAGTTGTTATTGGAGTTAACAATGAACACAAATACTCTACCCACCCCAGTTTCAGTTAATACCATCAGCACTGAGAGCCCTCTAGAGGGCATTTCTGCAACTCTCACAAAGTGGCCCCCTAATTCAACTGCTCTTCTTGTGTCTGGGCATTCATGTGTGGTGCAGGGTGAAAAGGAACCAGGATTGTGGTCTTAAAGGAATTCAAGAACTTACACATCAGATATTTTGAGCACATTGCCTAGAGCTCGGGTGTGAACTGAAGTTTGAGACCTACTAATTTAATTCAGAGGAAAGAGGTCCTTTCTAGAGTATAGAATGAGAGAAGAGAAACCAACTCCAATTCCTTGTAAGAGAAGTTGGCTGTTATGTCAGCCAAGAGAGCTCTTTCCTGTAGCAACAGCATCTGCGCAGAACAGTGCATTATGGGTAGCACTTTCTCCACTATATCGTCCATGGTGTCAGCTGGTGCAGAAAAGACTCAGCCCTAACCACGCTGGGAATCCTGCCTAGAGGAACTGTAGGAATCTGTTTCTCTCCCTGCCTCCGATTCGTTAATCATTATCTCCTGTCTGTTCTCAGAAATAATTGTGGCTATTTTATTATTAGTATTTTTTTAAGTAAGCTTGAAATATTGTCTTTGTAAAGATAAGCATGACATATTTGTTGTTGAGAAACACCTCATGCTGAGCTGGGCACCTTGTCTGGGCTCCTCACAACAGAGTGGAGGGCACCTGACCCAAAGGCCACACACTAATGAGGAGGCCGTACACGACCTGCTGCCCTAAACTGTGCAAAGTTTCAAGTGGACGCCTTTAGATGACTAATAGTGCTTTGAAAGTTTGAAAAGTTTGTCAACCTCATTTCAGATTATTAATAGATATGAAGAAACCTATCACTCAACTCAGAATCTGTACATTGTGGGTGGGGATTTATCGGAAAAAAAAGGCTGAGTGTTGCCTCAGTTGACAAATAAACCTGGGATATTCTGTGTATTACTTACTTCTATATTTTTTGCCTTTGACCTACATTTGTCAAGTACTGTTTGAACAATGCAGGGCGAAGTAATATGTTGTAATACAGGCTTAATTAACAGAGTAAGTAGGAGCTACTATAATGTGGGCTGTCAACAGAAGTAGGTAGAGGGTCTTGTAATACAGGCTCAGTCAACAGGTAAAATAGCTAGGGAGTGTTGGAATACAGGCTCAGTCAACAGGAGAAGTAGGTAGGGAGTGTTGTAATACAGGCTCAGTCAACAGGTAAAATAGCTAGGGAGTGTTGGAATACAGGCTCAGTCAAAAGGAGAAGTAGGTAGGGAGTGTTGTAATACAGGCTCAGTCAACAGGAGAAGTAGATAGGGGGTGTTGTAATACAGGCTCAGTGAACAGGAGAAGGTAGGGGGTGTTGTAATACAGGCTCAGTCAACAGGTAGAATTACTAAGGAGTGTTGTAATACAGGCTCAGTCAACAGGTAGAATTGCTAGGGAGTGTTGTAATGCAGGCTCAGTGAACAGGAGAAGAAGGTAGGGGGTATTGTAATACAGGCTCAGTCAACAGGAGAAGCAGGTAGGGGGTGTTGTAATACAGGCTCAGTCAACAGGTAAAATAGCTAGGGAGTGTTGGAATACAGGCTCAGTCAACAGGAGAAGTAGGTAGGGAGTGTTGTAATACAGGCTCAGTCAACAGGAGAAGTAGATGGGGGTGTTGTAATAAAAGCTCAGTGAACACAAGAAGGTAGGGGGTGTTGTAATACAGGCTCAGTCAACAGAATTTCTAAGGAGTGTTGTAATACAGGCTCAGTCAACAGGAGAAGTAGGTAGCGAGTGTTGTAATACGGGCTTAGTCAACAGGAGAAGTAGGTAGGGGATGTTGTAATACAGGCCTAGTCAACAGGAGAAGTAGGTAGGGGGTGTTGTAATATAGGCTCAGTGAACAGAAGAAGGTAGGGGGTGTTGTAATACAGGCTCAGTCAACAGGTAGAATTACTAAGGAGTGTTGTAATATAGGCTCAGTCAACAGGAGAAGTAGATAGGGAGTGTTGTAATACAGGCTCAGTCAACAGGAGAAGTAGATAGGGGGTGTTGTAATACAGGCTCAGTGAACAGGAGAAGTAGATAGGGGGTGTTGTAATACAGGCTCAGTGAACAGGAGAAGGTAGGGGGTGTTGTAATACAGGCTCAGTGAACAGGTAGAATAGCTAGGGAGTGTTGTAATACAGGCTTAGTCAACATTAGAGTAGCTAAGATTGCTCTAATACCAGATCAGGGAACATATTTCCCAGTGCTAGTTATCACAGTCAAATAGAGAAATTGAACTTCCTAGGTATCTTTTAGGGATACCTTCAAAAGTCAGTTGAAACTAACACAGAATCAAGGACAAATATGCCTTACGGCCATTTGCTTTGATATGTGAGCTCTGGAATCCACACTCAAAGTGCTTAAACCAGACTGAAACATAGCAGATGTTCTAAAAGGCAGTACACAGGCACCCATCAAAGTCGCTCTAGTGAGAGGACACCTACTTTTGCATTGAAAATAACCACCCCCAATGTGATATAACATATACAGTCTGTGGTATTTTTTAATTCCTATTTTATAAAAGTTCTAGTCAAGCAGGAGGTGAGAATGCAAAAATTCAGTGCTTGTCTATGGACCAGATGAACATATGTGCATGCCTACCTACCATCATATGCATGACTTCTGCAGGGCACAATAGTAATTAATAGGTGATGTATAGCCGGTAGTTTTACATTACACACACACACACACACACACACACACACACACACACACACACACACAGAGAGAGAGAGAGAGAGAGAGAGAGAGAGACAGAGAGACAGAGACAGAGACAGAGAGACAGAGAGAGACAGAGAGAAATATGGATATAGAAATAGATGTATAAATTAGTGAAAACTAGAGACCATGCATTTGAAAGAGAAAGGAGGAGGGGTATGTGGAGCGTTTGGAGGCAGAGAGTGGAAGAAGGAAATGATGCAATTATAATCTGAAGAATAATGTGTAAGAAAAAGAAATAACAGAAAACCAACACTGAGCTGCTGCACAGGTAGATGAGCCCGCACATCCCGCTCTCCACACATACCTTTTGGTCTCCTGGTGATGGTTCTGCTCAGTGAGTGTGGGGAGTGTGGGTATTTGCCGCCATTGCTGAGCTCCCAGCTGTTAACACATGTGGCAAGGATCCAGAGACAATGGGGCATGATTTCCCTTTACAGCTGCATGGATTAGCAGCAAGCTAGCTTCCTGTGTCCTCTGACCGAGGTAGGCATGGCTGTGATGGGGCCTCATCCACGGGTGTTCTCTCCTGTTCAGGGTGTGGTTGAGATCTTATACCATTAGGCTCTGTTCTTAGGAGGGAGGGGAAGTGGAGTTCGCAGCACATCAGCCCTCCTATGTGGGTAATTCATCTTCCATTGCCAATCCCAGAATGCCACCACCTTGGGGGCTTCCAAAGGAAAAAATCTCCACCAGCTCTGCCTTCATCTGGTGATGCCTGGCTTGCTGGCAGAGTCCCAGGGCTGTGCATGAAGTCATACAACATGAGTCAGAAGCTACAAGGTGGCCATTCTGCCCTTTCCATAAACAAACAAACAAACAAACAAATAAATAAAAGCCAATAGGATTCCATCATGGGGGTCCAGTCTGGTGACTTTATCTCATGCTTATCACTTCCCAAGGGCACCACCTCTTCTACCCTTTTCAGTGCCTCACAATGATGAATAAGTCTTAGGGACATAGACTTAAACCATCCCGGGACCATACCGAACGCTGAAGTGATACCACTGTATGACTGGCTCTACCCCACTCACATGGGTGCCACTGCAATTCGTGTTCACACCCACACATTCTCATCATGGGTCTGCATTCATCACCAGCTGAAGAGGTGTGGAACACACAGTGAAAAGAGACACTACTCTGCTTAAATTAACTGAGGGGAAAAAAAAAAACCCCACCGTGTATGACTAAATTCTCATTACAGGAGCAAAATGCACACTGTAAGGTTTTTCTCAGGTTGGTATGACTTTTGCAAAACCCAAGCTTCTCTTTCCATGATTGTTGTAATGTTAATTATTAAGAAGGAAGTCAAAGCTTATAGTGAACAAGTATATAGTCAGCCAGGCAGGCAGGCAAGAAAGAAGGAAGGAAGCAAGGAAGGAGGATGAATAATAGAATAAAGAAAGGGAGGAAGGAAGGAGAAAGACCAAAGGAAAGATGGGTAGAGGGAGGGAGGAGGGAAAGAAGGACGAGAGGATGGAAAGATGGTGGGCCTAGTGAAAAGCTGGGAGCTTACTTCTTGGAGACAGACCTTGACGCGTTCACAGCAGCCCAGAACCAGCGAACGCTGCCAAATCGACAACCCGAGTAGGGACCCTGAAATACAGTTTCTGTTTACCAGGACTCCTTTTCCTGGTATGAGTTTAACGTTCTATGATTCAAGTGTTCCGTGTGGACTACAATGTTATGAACATTTTGTAGTTAAAAATTGCTTTTGTTGCTGACTTCTTCATGCCTCAGCATTGGAGGAAATTTATAACTTAACATATTATAAAAATTATAATTTAACGGCACAACCAACCAAAGACCTCGCTGTAGTCAGGTTAAGTGAGTGACTGGCTGGATTAACCACTCCGTTTAGCATATTTTGATACAGACAAAACCAATTTCTAGATTTGCTTAAGGGAGAAAAGAAAAATTAACTGTGGGAACTGTATAAGGAAATAAAAAAAGAAAAGATAAAAATGAAAGATAGAAAAAAAGGAAAGAAGACAGACAGACATGTTCAGAAGTCTGCATTGCAGAGGCTCAGAAGAACTCCAGGGATGTCAGCAGCAGGGAGTGGTGCATGGTGTCACTGTAGGATCACAGTCTGCCACTTATGAAGTTGTGTTTCTTACCCAAGCCTTCAGTAGCTCCCCACTGAGCTAAGACACACCTGACGCTGGCCTGGGGAAAACATGGTGTGTTCGATTCCATTGGCCTCTGTGAAAACTTATCTTGAGTACAGTGGCTTAAAACATCACATTTTTATATTCTGTGAAACAAGCATTCTGAAATCGGCATGTCTAGGCTAAAGTCGTGATGTTGGTGAGGCTGTTGCTTCTGGAGTATGCAGGAGAAAGTTTCTTTACTTGAAGTTTCTGATGTTTGTAGGCTTGCTTCTGGAGTATGCAGGAGAAAGTTTCTTTACTTGAAGTTTCTGATGTTTGTAGGCTGTTTACATCCCTTGACTCCTGGCCCCTTAGTATAGTCACAGGTACTGGACATTGGAACAGTGATATTTAGGAGGCCCATTGTTCTCCTTCACACAGATGATGGCCTTCCATTAGAAGCCACCTGAAATGCATGCTATGCTATAGAAAAATATTTAATTTGCCTTTAAAGGACAAAGGGAGAGGCTGTATACAGAGATGAACACAAATCTTCACTACACATTCTCGTTCATATTGTCCGTGTGTGTGCTACTGAAGAGGGTGTTTTAATGGTATTTCCATGAAGTGAGGAAATATTTAAAATATTGTTCAAGTAAGGCATTCCCTCCTATTTCTACAACTTTGAATTTATAAGGTCTTCTCACACTCTTTGGCCAACTGTGACAAGCAATTAAGGTCTGACAACTTGGGGAAAAAGGGTTTTATTTCATCTTACAACTTACACCTTACAACTCTCAAGTCTTATCCCTGGGAGACAACAAAGACCGGAGCTTGAGAAAGGAACCTGGAGGCAGGGACTGACGCGGAAGCCAAGGAGGAGTGCTTCGTCCTGGCTTGCTCGGGTTATACCCCAGGATCCCTTTCTCAGGGCTGGCATCACCGAGAGTGTTTGGGTCTTTCCACATCAAAGATTATCTCTATCTCTATATCCACATATACACATACATATATAGACATATGCATATATGTACATACATACACACACACACACACATATACACATACACACACATACATGTTGCTTGCCTGATGCCAAATGCTTCATTATGGTACTTTCATGAGAATGTAAGATTAGAAACGTCCCCTGGACATTACAGTTTGTCTCTAACAGCCAAAACTCATGTTCTTGTTCTCTACTCCATTAAGGACTCTGGGTATGACCTTGAAGATATTACCTAGTTCTTTTATGCCTCATTATTCTCCTGCTTAATTTGTCTCCGAAAAGAGTCCTTCTTCTCCCTGGGACTGTTCGAGGACCACTCATGTGCTCCTGAGCTCTTTGTTCTGTGTCAAGAAGAAAAGCGTAGAATGACTGCCATGATTTTAGGAGACTCGAGAATTGACAAGGGAAGATTGGAATTTCTCCTCATCAAACCAGTAAATACTCTTCACACTTAAAACCACATTTCTCCCTGTACAAGAGGACCCAAATGTGTTAGAAATCATGAACGTAGCCAGAGATGACTTGAACCCTTGATGACTGCAAAAGGACAGCTGACCATTTGCTAATTAAGGTCATCCTGGGCCTATATAACAAGGCTCTGCATAACAAAGACAAACAAGGCAATGAAGTCATGTGTATATGTGGGTAGTTTGTCTTTGGGACTGATTCCATCCACATCAGTTTGTGTCCATGTATTCTCTAGTTTTCTAATGATGGTAGAATATAGTTTTCGATCTCTTTATATTTACAAATGTAGCGAATTTTAATATTAAACTGGCAGTCTTATTGCTGACCAGTGTAATCTATACATTTTGTCCAGTATAAAATAGTCTCTGGACGTAACTGTCCATAGGTCCAGGAGGGTGTGTGGCTATCTGGTAAGATTTCCTGTTGAGAGATCGCTCAGTGGTTAAGAGCACTGACTGCTCTTCCAGAGGCCCTGAACAAAAAAAAAAAAAAAACAAAAACAAAAAAAAAAAAAGAAAGAAAGAAAAAGAAAAAAGAAAAAAAAGATTTCCTATAAGCAGATTCCACTGTGATCAGAGGAGGCTGGACTGTAATCGTGTTGGTCCCAACTCATGTAGAAACGCTGGCAACTTGGATTTAGTGGTGTATTCGTATAGGATGGTGTAAATTTAGATAAAGAAAATTCAATATTTTGTCATTCATCTTCTCTGGGTACCTACACAGTTAAATAGTGAATTAAATATGGGTTTGATATCTTGAAAATACAACTTGCAAGTAAACTTGTAATTGATGTTCATCTTTCCACTTTATTCAACCTCTTTGCTTTGTCACTGGGACTTTAAAATTGTGCTCAGAGTTCAGAGAGCTGCTCCACGTTTCTTCTCAACTCGCTAAATGAGAGACATCTTTTCTCAATTGTGCAAATTATATGTGTGGTGCATAGAAATTAGATAATGATTTGCCAATAAGATGATGTGTAGATTAGTTATTCGAAATTGAAAATTCAGTCACTTGTACAATTTAAACTTAGCATCATTTTGAGAGTAATTACAGCTCCATACACTGAGCCCGTCTGTGTTGGCGCCTCTTGTGGACGTCTCGCACATCACACCCTCCCCAGGGGGCAGATGCAGAGTCCCAGGAACACAGAGGGCCCTTCCAAACTAGGCTTTATCTCCTCTGGAGGAATGACTGAGGACAGCAAATGTGAGCAGCCACTTGTTCTTTAATTGAGTTTATAAATGACCAGTTGATCCAATAAGTAAATGATTCTAGCAAAAAGAAAAAAAAATACACACTCAGATTATGAAAGAGATCGACTAGAAAAATTACAGTGTGGACAAATGGGTGTGAAGAACAGGCTCAGCTGCTCACTACCCCTACTGTCCATCATTTCTTGCACAGATATTACCGGCACACTAGTTGGAAAAGACAGACAGACAGACATCCGCCTCTCCCAGCGATGCTGCCCAGACCAGTGGGCTAAGAGGAGTCACTCCAGTTAGACCATCATAAACTCCCCGTTGTACTCCTTTCCGCTCACCAACCTTATAACATCCACATGATGTGATGAAGCAGGAGTCCCGTCCTGCGCAGGCCACGGGAACATTATTGCTCCATGCCTCAGGTTTGCAGTTCCTGTTTCTTTAAAGAGAGCAAAGAATCTAAAGCGCTGGTGAACCATGCCGAGGGAAGAACCATTTCCACATTGGTAATGTGTCCCTTGCCTTCAACATCCGCTCCTCTGTAATTCATTTAGTTAATTTCATGAGTTTTTTAATTTATGTTTTTAATTTATTCACATTTCAAGTGTTATTGCCTTACCCCAGTTCCCTCCCACACACATACCCCCTGTCCCATTCCACGTCCCCCTCCTTCTATGAGGGTGTTCCTCCACCCACCCACACACCCACTCACCCACCCACCCACTCACCCACTCCTGCCTCCTCGCCCTCGATTCCCCTACATGGGACCATCTATCGATTCTTCACAGGACCAAGGACCTCTGACCTCTGCTACCTATGCAGTCGGAGCCATGTGTACTCCTTGGTTGGTGGTTTAGTCCCTGAGAGCGCTGGCGGGGGGTGGGGGAGTAGGGAGTCTGGGTCTGGTTAGTTGATATTGTTGTTCTTCCTAGTTTATCTTAAAGGGGATTAACCAAAGCAGGCATTTAACCACAAAATACTAAAACCCTCTTCTTGATGTAGTAATATTTTCTTGATTTGCTAATATTTAATTGAAAAAATTATGAGTGAAAGTGAAATGAGTGTATTTGGAGGCAGCATTGCTAGCTGCCTTCTGGTGGCACGCCCCTCAGCCATTTACACGCAGGAGTCCCCACGATTCTTTGAATCAGGCAGGTGACCACAGATGCCCAGAGCTCTGGAGAGCAAGGAAGACATGGTGGAGCTAATTAAGTGTTTGAAAACGTATTTGCTCGTGGTCATGGTAGACACGCCTAAATACTAAGCTTGCTGGAGAGCTCCCCTGTGATTAGCTTTCTCTCTTCCAAACAAATATCCAAATATTTGTCTGGTCAGTGTGAGCACATTTTCTCCAAGAATAGGAACTTATCTCTTGCATCCAGCAGCACTGGCTCATTCTGGACCTGGGTTGCTTCTGAGTAATGATCTGCCATCTTCATTGGTGCTCGACAGTAAAGGGTATCAGAAGGAGTCACTGCACAGACTAGAGATGGGGAACAAATGAGTTTAAGCACCAGCTCTTCCCTTGAGATCTTCTGCAGGTGTGTCACTTCTCCAGTTCCCAGTTTTACTCTCTGGAAAGGATTTGGTGGGGGAGGGGTGATAACAGGACAGCCTCAGCCTGCGTGTTAATGAGTTAGTGTGTGCCTGAAGTGCACAGTAAGTACTCTTACTGGTTTCCAGAAAACTATTCGTTTAACTTAAAACTTTGTGTAACTTAAAACTTTGAGCATTGAACCAGGAGAGAAGGCTCAGTGGTTAAGGGCATCAGCTGCTCTTCCAAAGGACCAGCGGAGACCTAGCATTTCTAGTCACCTGTAACGCCAGTTTCAAGGGATCTGATACCTTCTTCTGCCCAGCATGCACATGATAGTTGCAGGAAGTACACTCTTACACATAAACTACCTCATTTGTAAACTCATTGATGTTCATATAATATTGTTTAGGATAACATTGCTGAGGCTAATGGTGCCACAATGCACATTTTCAATTGCTTTCTTCTAAGAAACACAAAAATTGATTGATAAGAGACCTTTCTGGAAACAAACAGAAAGGATATGAGGCTAAATGTTTTATGCATTATTTAGCCAAAATGTGTATATAACAACAAGGTCAGTTTTTATTTTTAGGTTTCTAAAAACTGTATCTGGAGTCATAGGCATCCCAGACTGGCCTTGAACTTGCTGTGTAGCTGAATAGGAATTTGAAACCCCAATCCTCATGCCTCCATCTCCCACATACTGGAACCAGCTCAACTAGCTTATCTAGTACTGAAAATTGAACTCAGGGATTCATACAAGCAGTCTAGGTACTTATATAATGAAGAATTTTAAATTCATAGACAAGTAGGGAATTAAAATGTGTCTGTTAATTTTGACATATGATTTCCTTCACATCTTTGGATAGTTGTGTACAAAACAAATTTTAACCTTAAAGATTTTCTACTGTGTCCTGATAGCACATGCAGGCTTACAAGGATTTCACACTGGAAAGAATGCCAACCTGTTCTCTCATGCTTTTAAAAGTAATGCCATTATTGATTAAATCCTCATTTACAAGTCGTCTTTAGAGACAGGGAAAGTTTATTAACAAGATGGATACAAACAAACAAACAAATACCTAGTTAATCTAATTAACTATGGTGCCTCTTGCTTCAAGAAAAACAATTTGAAAGTTTTTGTTTCATAAAGAAAATGTTTTCCAACCACAAAGCAATTGTTTGGGGAAAAACAATAATGCTGCAGCTTTTCTAAGTATTGGACTTCTTTTCTTTAAGTTTGTTTCGACATTTTAGAACACTTGTAATAGAATAAATTTATTGTAACTATATATCACAATATTTGACATTTTATTCAATATTATAATCCTGTGAGGAATGGAAAATAATACAAAGGAGAAATAAGGAAGTAGACAATAGAAAACCTAAGGGCAGAGGGAGTGTCTTCCCAAAGGTAGAATCATTCATTATACACTGCTGGGAAAAGACAGATTTTAAGGTACAAATGAATTTACCATTCTAAATATCAACACTAAGCTTTGAATCAATAATTTTACACAAACTTTACCACTCAGCAATGATTTAGAGTGTAACATGATTGCTTAAAAACAACTGTGCCTGTGTGGAAAGCTTGCTGTTTTTTATTAGATATTTTCTTTATTTACATTTCAAAAGTTATCCCCTTTCCTCGTTTCCCCTCCGAACCCTCCCATCCCATCCTCTCTCCCCCTGCTCACCAACCCAAACACTCCCACTTTCCTGTCCTGGCATTCCCCTATACTGTAGCATCAAGCCTTCATAGGACCAAGAGAGTCTCCTCCGTTTGATGTCCAACAAGGTCATCCTCTGCAACACATGTGGCTGGAGCCATGGGTCCCTCCATGTATACTATTTGGTTGGTGATTAAGTGTACTTCCTTGAAACCACAAGGTTTTGCATCTATTCAACAAATGAATTTTTAAAGTGGGATTTGTAATGTAATATAATTATGGCATTTATAACCCCAGAGATGGCTCTGTACACTTAATGCTTGCCTTGCAAGTGCAAGGACTTGTATTCAATCTCTAAAAACCAGGAACCCTGCTTAGAAAAAAAATGAGCCAGACATAATGAGGCATGCTTGCTGTCACCTTGCTAGGAAGGAAGAGGCTGGAAGATTCCTGGGGGATGCTGACCACACAATTTAGTGGAATTCTTAAGTTTCAGACCAAGAAATGCTGCCTCTTGGTCTGCAGGTGAATGTCCTTCCTTAGGATGACCCCTTGAGGTTGGCTTTTTAATCTACATCTGTTTGCATGCATGTATATGCACACTTGCACAGACATGATCACACACACACACACACACACACACACACACACACGGGGGAGGGGGGAGCAGGGGAGAGAGAGAGAGAGAGAGAGAGAGAGAGAGAGAGAGAGAGAGAGAACAAATGATTTACTCCACTCAAGCATCAATAAGGATGCAAAATAACCAGAAAATAAGTGCAAAATACTGGACTGATGTTGACCACCTGCTGAAAGGATATTTTTCTTGAGACTCATTTATTTTTCCGTTTGTGAAACAGAGTGGCTAGTACCTTGTACTTTGACATGGGAGTCAGAACAATTTCAGCACTAACAGTAGAGAAATGCATAAATGCTGTAAAGAAACAGAGCACACAAGTCATGAGGAGAAATGAGTGGCTTTCATTCTCTGTGGCTGGAGTCAGCTGTTTGTCTAATGGATTGTTCAGCTTAAAAATCCAGATCGTACTACATAAGACACTTCACATCACATTTTAATTTTCACATTGTCAAAACCAACAAAGATCACTCGTCAATATTTGTGAAAGAGCATGAAAATTGCCACTTAATCTTCTGATGCAAATGGACCTTTGCCAGAAAAAAAATCTAAGGGGAAGGTGGCATTATTTCTCTCTGCTGAACATGTTTATATTCTTACACCCAACACATTTCCTAGGCATCTATTCTAAAATGATAGATTTATGTATGTGATGGGAGGAGAGGCCCTTGGTCCTGTGAAGGCTCAATGCCCCAGTGCCAGGGAATGCCAGGGTGAGGAGGCGGGATTGGGTGGGTGGGTGGGGAAGCACCCTCACAGAAGCAAGGGGAGGGGGATGGGATAGGGGGTTTCCAGAGGGGAACCTGAGAATAGGAATAACATTTGAAATATAAATTAAAAAAAATCCAAGAAAAGAAAAGAAAGGAAAAAAAAACATAGCTCCTATCTTTAGCTGAAGAAAACGTCAAAGACAGAAAAGAAACACACCTCCCTGGCAAAGGTACCCACAGGATGGGAAATCAAAGGGTGAATGGCAGTGTGTCTACAGTTACATGATAAGTGTTTAGCTTCCTTCACCTCTGCAACAGCTTCACATTGTTATCACATGTTTGCAGTGTACCCTTGGGAAACCTCCCCCAAATAATTTGCATTCTTTTATGGGTGTTTTTCATGAATTTGGGTATAATGATGTTGATGGGTAAAGGCTGGCTTTACCACAAAAGTTCTGAGTGTTGGGGAGAACCATTGTCTTGGTTAACTGCGAGTTCACCAGCAAGATGCATGATATATGGCTTTTGCATTTACCTTTGATTATTTCAAAAATATTTATTAAAGGCATTCAATCATTCATTAAAAGAGTGTTGCTTTAACTGCCTGCTATGATGATGTGACTACCTGTGTGGCCTGAATTTATTTGGAAGCACATCCTTGTTTGATTTGGAAATATTCTCATCTCTACAAATGCATCATTTATATCTAATGTACTATAATATATGTGATTATCATTCATCTACCAGCAACTATTGATTATACCTAATATGTAAGATAGCATAAATGATATTTAAGAGAGATTATTTTAAATCTTAGAATTGATTTAACAGTAATTTCTAATTGCTAGTCAAGAACTTCATAACTTTCAAAATTGAACACTGAGAACAACTTTGAAACAGATATTATTCCCTGTACTGCCAATTACAGCAGGGCACACCAGTGTATTTCCCAGTGGTATGGTAATTAAATCTGATCACTTTCAATTCCTTTGTAACAGATAGCAGCCACTATTTTTCAAGCCTAAAGGAACAGAGAATAAAAAAGAACAAAATTTGTCATTAAAAGAAATTCATTTTCCCACATCTTTCCCACAGAAGAAACATTGTAAGTGTGCTTCAACAGGACCTCCGGATGGTGCGTCAGTTATAGAAGCTCAGAATGGTGGAATAACAAATTGCCTCAAACCCCAATGGCTTTCTCCAAGCAATGCCTATTTGGGATCCCAGAGGATGTTTCTAATGGAATTGAATAAAACCTTGATTGGTTAACCAATACCAAGTGGTCATCCTTAAGACACATACACATAGGCAACACTAGATGAACTTAGCAGGTTGTGTTTATTATTTTTGTATATATAATATTCATGATATGTGTGTTTGTGTGTGGGGGTGTCTCTGTGTTTGTGGGGGTATAGCAATAATAGGCTTTGTACTTGAAAGTGGCATAGGAGAGGTTGGAAGAATGAGAAGGGAGAGCGAAATGATGAAATTTTAGTCAAAAATTAATTTAAAAAAACAAAAACAAAGCAAAGAAAGAGTCAATGACTGTTGTTGAGGGGGCTATTGTGTCTGTTTGCCTATACTTCATGTGGATGGATGTTTGCGTTTTCTCTCGTCATGACAGCTTGTTCCAAGAGCAAACAGCGCAGTCAGAAATCACAATAACGTTTATAATTCAGTGTCATAATCACACTTTCAACCATTTTTTGAGTCATCAAATATTGCTTACTCTCAGGGAAAGTGAATTAAACTCCACTCTCTGACGTCAGCATAATTTAAAGTCATTACATTTTTCCCCCAATAACCCAAGAGTATGTTTTGAACACATTTGCACATAAAATATATATGGAAGTGAAAAGCAAATTTTTATCACTGTCTTAGGGTTTTACTGCTGTGAGAAGACATCATGACCAAGGCAACTCTTTTAAGGATGATATTTAATTGGAGCTGGATTTAGTTTCAGAGGTTCTGTCTATTGTGATCAATGTAAGAGCATGGCAGCATCCAGGCAGGTGTGGTGCAGGCACAGCTGAGAGCTCTATATCTGACTTCCTCCAAGGCTTCCCTACACAAGGCCACACCTCTTAATAGCACCACTCCCTGGGCCAAGCATATTCAAACCACCACAATCACTAATTCATATTTATGACATGTCTCATTAATAACACCTCATCTTTAAAGATGCAACAATGCTCCAAGTTTTAAAGATTAATCAGGGGCTTAGGCATTGGTTCCTAAAATATTGGACAGTGTCTAGAGCACATTGGAAAGCACTTAGCTCCAGAAGGTATTTCCCTTTCTTAAAAGTCTTTATAATCTTAAACTGTTAAATTTTGCAGTCATTTTGAGGTCCCAGCTGACTTTAATCTTGTGAAGGAATCAATGAATTGAAATAAAAAACAAAGTGGGGCATTTTTCTTGAATAGCAGACCTGTGCTTCCATGGCCACTGTAATTATGTCTCTATGAATAAGTAGGAATCTAGGGGGCTAAGGGTTAGGGTTAGGGTTAGGGTTTAGGGTTAGGGTTAGGGTTTAGGGTTAGGGTTAGTGTTAGGGTTAGGGTTAGTGTTAGGGTTAAGGGTTAGGGGTTAGGGTTAGGGTTAGTATGATATGATGTGATTGTATATGGTCATTGTGATTTGATGTTTGTTATTTATGTTGTTAAATAAAATGATGCAGATTTGATCTTGATCTTCACTCTCTGGACTGAGAACACTTACAGGACACTTTCAAGGATACTTTATGCTAATTAGATGACTTTTTGTGAGTTCCTAAATAGCTTCAGGTTGGGAGTTGACTATCAGAGGAAACAGCTATTTGATTTTAGTAATAGAAATTTAAGTGCACCTTAACCTCCAGGCCCAGGGGACAAATAGCATTCAATTACCGAATAGTGAAGTGAGTTATTATATTGTGTATTTGTAATGGATATTCATATAAGGACTCCAGATGAGGAGGGTTACAGCATCTCTAGGTTGGGAAACACATACTTGTTGAGTCCCATGCCCCACTCCATGCGATGTGCTCTACAGAGAACCCTGTTGAACCTGGTCCTGACCTCTTCATCTAATCACTGTGCTTCATAATAAATAGAAATAAGATAGAGGAAAGTGGAGAATAGAGCCAATAACTAAAATTCGTTTTTTTTTTTTTGACAAGAAGGGAATTCGTAAATACATTCTGTAACTGATGCTTGATGGTAGTAATGATATTTGCAAATTGAAAAATTAGAAGATGGAGTAAGCAGACTTCAAAAATAGTATTAATGGCTGATTACAACCTTTCTGCAGCATTCAACTGCTTTTCAATTTAAAATTATATATTGATTACAGAGTATGATCCTTAGACATCTAAAATATGGTATTTAATGGCTATGTATTTATTCTCATACAAAATTAAGAACATCTCCTTATTTTGTAACTTTTATGAAAGAAGCAAAACATGGATGATGCCATATACTTGAAGAGATGGAGACCACTTACTGGACTTAGTAGATTAAAATAATTAGTCATTGATTAATTAATTAATCATTAGAAGGACATGAAGACAGGAGGAAGAGGTAATGGGGAGAGCCTGAGAGGATTTTTTTAGGGGAGCAAAGAGTATAAATTATTAGGATACATTGTAAAGTTTTTTGGAACTTTTCACTGAATGAACATTTTCTACACAGTTATGGTTTGAAGACAACACCTAAGGTAAAGCTCACTTCATTGTTTTCTTGAAATTATATGTTGTGTTAAGTAGGTTATGTACTTTAAGATTTAGACATTTTATGTCTGTAAGTTACATATATGTGTGTGTATGTGTGTGTACATATATATATATATATATATATGCTTATTTTCCAGCCATTGTTTATCTCTGAGGACATAAAATAATATTTTTTGAAAAGGTACTCCAAGCCAATCATTGTGTAGGATTAGTAGAGACTCTGTACTCTATTATTGGCAGTGACCCTGTTAGAATGGTTATGTAAGTTATCTGACAGTGAATATTTACCCACAGTGTGAATTCTGAGAGCTCACAGATAGCCATGCAGGGGGCTGTGGAGGGGAGATCAAGTGGCCTCCAGTGTCCTGAGAAATGGAGATGTATTACATGTATATTTGTGATTGATGTGGAGGGTTGGACCAATTCAGTGGACGCTTTCAAGTATGTCACAGTAAGAACATGTTCCTGAATGCTGCAGGGCCAGCATTTGGGGCTTTCTGTTTAATAAGTAGAGACCATCAGAATTGGTAATTCCCACCATTTAAATTTTTGAGGACTGGCTGGTTTGCCTTGTGGAACTTGATTTTGAAACTGAGATTTCATCATGCAAATCCATATAGATCTATGTATTTGTTTAAAATATGGTTATGCCAGGCGGTGGTGGCGCACGCCTTTAATCCCAGCACTTGGGAGGCAGAGGCAGGTGGATTTCTGAGTTCGAGGCCAGCCTGGTCTACAGAGTGAGTTCCAGGACAGCCAGGGCTATACAGAGAAACCCTGTCTCGAAAAACAAAAAACAAACAAAAAAAATAATAAAATAAAATATGGTTAAAGAGCCCTTTCCCATGTTAAGCTTGGAGTGTTTAGCGTCTTGCACAGATCCCAGTATGAGATGGGCCTTCACGTTCCAGGAGCTAAGAAGGGAATTCTCAGCGTTCTTAGACAGTGGCAGTCTGTTCTGGACACTCACTGTGTGATGATATGCCCTGAGGTGAGCTCTTTTCCCTTTTCTTTCAGGTTTCAGCTAAAATCATTCAACTGACCTGAGATTCTTCATTATACAGTTCGTGAGACCCTCCCTTCATGTACAGAGGGAGTCGAGTTTTAATGTCGCCTGTTCCCGTTTCCTATTTGTCCCCCTGCCATTGTGGTGAGATTGTGATTCTAGAATCCCATGCTCTGTCTTCTTTGTCTTGATGAGAAGTCTCTGCAGAGCTTCGTAAGCCTTGGCCAGCTTGGGAAAAGCTACTGCGTTGCCTTGGGGAATGAACGTGTCTATGAATTTCAGGGGCAGATGACTCTGATATTTACTTAGTGTGAACATGAAACGTGTTTTTTTTATTATCATCATCACTATTTTCACCCAGATATTTCTGTTGTAAATGGAGGCACAGCCAGCTGGATGGTTGGCAAAAATATACATTGCTTTGAGTATTTTCATAGTCTGTGTATTGCCCAAATTCTTTAATTTGTCAATTTCACAAACCTGGAGAAATGTATAAGACACTTGTATAACAATCAGTGTTTTAGGAATAGAATTTCTTGGCATTTTCAAATGAGACTAATGATGAATTTTCACTCTATTCTTATTTTGACATATTCAATAAGTTATATGATGTCAGCATTTTACAGGGCATGATTCCAGGCACTGGGGCCATAAATGTGAATGAGACACAGTTTCTGAGCTCAAAGAATCCATGACCTAACTAGGTGACAAAAATGTAAATTTACCGTGTTTCTGCGAGTCTAAGTGTATCATTGATTTAGTGGCAGTTTTAGGTATAAGTGACACAAAAATCTATTCAAATAATGGAAAGGAGAGAGGAACCAGAGCCATAGCTAGTATTGTCCAGATTTCAAAAGCACTAAACAATCTTTTTTTAAAAAAAATATTCTAGGAGTGGTAAGATTGTTAGATCTCACAGGGTTGGATGCAGTGTTGGAGGAGAGGTCAGACGTCAAGATAACAGTGAGGAGGAAGTGGCTTGCTTTATCTGGATTGGTCCAGAAGGGCTGCAGAAAGGAAAAGCGTAGGTAAAATGAGCAAAGAGAATGGAATAGTCTCTGTGATGATTTTTTGTTTTGTTTTGTTTTTGTTTTTGTTTTTGTTTTGTTTTCTATATCCTTTGTTTGCATTCCAAATGATTTTCCCTTTCCTGGTTCCCTCCTCCCCCTAAGTTCCATAAGTCCTCTTCTCTCTTCCAGTTCCCCAACCAACCCTGTCCTGCTCCTCTGTCCTGGCAATTCCCTACAATGCTGCATCAAGTCTTTCCAGGACCCGCACACTCTCCTTCCTTCTTCTTGGGAATGCTTTGATATGTGGGTTGTGTTTTGGGTATTCTGTGCTTCTGGGCTAATATCCACTTATCAGCGACTGCATTCCATGTGTGTTCTTTTGTGAATGAGTTACCTCACTTAGGATGATATTTTCCAGTTCCAACCATTTGCCTAAAAATGTCATGAATTCATTGTTTTTAATTGCTGAGTAGTATTCCATTGTGTAAATATACCACATTTTAATACACGCAGGAGAAGGCCCAGTAGGGAAGAATCAGTGTGATGAGGTGCGCTGTAATGGCCAGTGTGTGGGTGAAAGTGTCAGATGACCTGAGATTCATCCTTGGGATACATATGGTGGAAGGAGAGAACCAACACCTGGAAGTTTTCCTCTGAACACATACTTTCTGTGCTAAGTGTGCTATGCATGTGCCTATATCTGCGCGGTGCATGTGCATGCGTGTGCACGCGCACGTGCACGCGCGCGCGCACACACACACACACACACACACACACACACACAGGAGCGCATGCACATGCATGTATGCACGTACCCCCCCACACACACACACCAGTAAAGTAAAATAAAATGAACAATAAAAGATGTTCATAGAACTATAAAAATCTTGTATTCTACCAAGTAGGTGTGTGTGTGTGTGTGTGTGTGTGTGTGTGTGTGTGTGTGTATAGGGGAGTGGGGCTGTTGCTACTCTAAGTAACACAATCACAGTTCAGGCTATGACCACTGCGTGCCATAGCCACAATTTAAATTTTATACCAGTGTTTTCTTGCCTAGTTTACGTCCATCAGTTTAGAAGGAATTAACTGTTTTAAATGTCATTTATTTATTTGGGGTGGGGTGGAGGAGAGGTGTCTGTCACCGTGCTCATGTAGATGTCTGAGGTCAGCCTGCGAGAGTTCATTCTCCCTCCCACTCTGTGGGTCTCAGGGACTGGGCAGGCTGTGGGGCTTAGCATCACATATATTTACCTGAGCTAGCTTACTTTGTGTTTTTAATGAAGTTGAAGGAAACTGAATAGAGAAAGTAACCAATCACATTACATTCTTATTTTTGTTTGATGAGATTTTTTTTAAAGTTAAAATAGTGTTGCGTGTTATTGAGTGACAGTTTAAAACATACCTTCTGTATCAAATAAGTGGTAGGCTCTATTTCAGTTGGCTGAGTTCAAGGAGTCCAAGAAATCATCCTGTAATGACCAGAGGATTGGCAGAGGCAGTTGACTCTCTTGGTAAAGGTGGTGATTAGAGGAGGCCATGCTGCAGGCAGGCAGATGGATCAGGTGCTTGTTGTACTGCTATGAGATAAGAAACTGCTGAGCTTGGTGTCTGTGGGGTTGCCAGGGAGCAGGCGATAACAGAAAATCAACTGCATGGATGTGGCCTGCATTTGCATATCCAGCCTCAGATGGAGTTTGGTCTGACTAAGACCAGAGATCTTAAGTCTATGGATGTTCAGGTTGGTTCCATCTTTCTTGATGATTAGTAAACAGCTCATGCAAGAATGTGTCCAGTGGCCCTCTGAACTACGATTCCCACAATTCTAATGTCTGAGCACACAGAGAGCAAACATTTCTTCTTTGTCAGATGATGGAACTCAGCACCCAACCCAGCAGATCCCCATGTGGCTGACACAGGCCCCGTTACAGCAACACAGTACAGCTCTGCTTCCAGCCTCCAGCCTCCCTCCTGTTACATCTCACTTTGAGTTCTAATGTGCTGGTGCCCATTTCTCCACCTCCCAGCTTTGCTGCTCTGTGTTCTGAATATAGTCCAATGCTGATGCTTCCCATCCCCAAGTCGTATTCTGTGTGCAATGTTTATTTCATATGCTCTTTTCCTGTATCAAGCCCCAGGCCTGCTTGATTGACAGTTGTACCTTAGTAGCCAAATACCCAGGATTCCCGACTGTAGGGAGTCGACCAAGGCAAAAGCCTTCAACGAGTCCGAGGATTTCTGAAAATCTTTCCTAAGTCAAAATAAGTCACTCAAGGGCTGTACAGAGAAGTGCTCCCAACGAAGAGCCCATTTTGCTTATGTTACACGCTCTGGTAAGCAGCCGTTATTGATTTTACTCTAATAGTTCATACATTAACTCAACAGATATTAACTGGCCGCTCTACATCAACTCCTGAGCTAGGTGTGGTGAATTGAGTACCGCTCAGGATAGCTCGCACTTCCATCCCAATTACTCAGCTTTGACAGTGATTGACTACGATCTTGTTTGCATTATGACAAGCAGTTATTTTAAATTTCTCTTTTAAAAGGCAGAGGAAAGGGTGGCTGTATTATGGGTTCAGAGCACATCTGACAGAGGACAGTGCTTTGCTACCCTTGGCAGTGACTTATTATTTGCACATTCAGGATTCAGCTTGAGTGTCCACAGTGATTACACAAATGAGGAATTCCACGTCGGTGTCCTGGTACTGCCCATCGGTAAGGCAATCCTTGCCGTGGATTCTATACAGCTTACTCTTCATAAAAACAGTGGTGCCTATTCTTCAAGTCTTTGAAGTATTGCAAGTGGGGTAAAAAAAATGATATAAAATCAAACATTGGAACATATTAAACTTTGAAGCGTTGAGCTGCCCGTTTCCATACATATTTAAATGGCAATACTTGAAGTACTTCATTATTTAGTATTAATTTAGTATGAATGATGATGCATTATGAAGGTGCCGAGTGGCGGAAGAAAAGCAGATAGCGTGCTATGACAGTGTGTGTGTGTGTTTTAGAGCATACGGGCAGAGGGTGTGGTCGTGAGGGAATGATCTACAAGTGGCAACACAGGGTATTCTGGCATGGTGTGAGGAAGGGTGCAGGGGAGTAATACAGCTTTTATAGAGTTGACGTCATGTGTTGAGGGTAGAGAAAAAGTGTCAGAAGATAGATAGACATCCTTACCAATTCTAAAATATACTCATTTGGATCAAAGTGAAATAAGGCAAACAAGCAGACATAATACATACTGGCCAGAAACTGCCTGTTCTTCATTTCATGATTCAAAAGAAAATCTGATTTCTGGCCAAGCATTCAGCTGCCCAGGTCTTGGCAGCAAACAAGGACCCTGGAGAGTGGGTGTAGGTTTGAAGGTTTCATGCAAGGTCACCTTATATTTTATGTCGTATCCTGGGTGCTTGCCAAACTTTCATGTATGAAAAGTTTGCTCTCCAGGGTGGCACACTGGGAGGTTGTGGGACTTTTAGGAAGTGGTGCCTACTGGGTGTCGGTGGGTTATTGATGGAGACTGAAGAGCGTGGTCTTTCTTCTGCTTCTTGCTCCCTAGCTCGTGAGCTGACAATTAAGTTCTGCCATGCTTTGACTGTGACGTTCGAAGTTCCAGAATTATGATCTAAATAATTTTTTCTTGTATAAGCTAAATATCTCAGGTATTTTGCTATACATCTGGAGACCTTTGTAACATTAAAATGGGTTGAAGGGTCTTCACTTGAAGGTGTGTAGGCAGGGTCCTCACTGCCAAAGTCTGTCCTGCCCACAGTCCCGAACATCTTGGCTAAGAATAAACCGCTAGGCTCACCCAGGCTTGTCTCCCTCACTTGCTGAAAACTCTTCCTTCAGGTTATATCCAGAATATAACAATCCCTCCCAAATTCCCCTGTTCAGGATCTTAGCTGCAGACTTGGCTTGCATTCAAGACTAGACTGTGGAGTGTTTATCAGAGCCATTTTTATTAATGGATATGACATCAATAGTATCTTTTATTCTCCAATATAGTAGTTGCAGGACAAAGTGGTTATTGAACACTTGAAATACAAACAATATGGTATTCATTACCATATATTTTACCTCTAGGAAATTTTGTATTGAAAAAAAATTCCATTAGTTTCAAATGACACAAATACTATGCATAAGCATTAGATAAGTCATTTCTGAAGTATATGCTTACTAAACATTAACTACTCATGGCAAAATTAAACTATACAATACAAGCTTCTTTTGGGGTATTGTTTTAGTTATCGGTAATAATTGGCCATTTATATTGTGTGATTTTTTTCCTTTAATGGTGTTTGTCTAATAGCTTATCTTCTGAGGTGAAAAATACTGATAGAAAACACTAATGCATTGGTGTAAGACAGATGTCAACTGAAGTTATACAGATTCTTAGACTCGGTGTTTTTATACCCTTTTCCCATCCTCATCTTGCTTCTACCTTATCATGATTTATTGTCCCTGTCACATGATAACAGAGCACAGAGGTGTGCCTATGTGTGCTCAGATTTGTTTGGGGTTGGTTGACGCAGAGTGGCACATTGCTTGACATCATTGTTATGGAATTGTATCGCCCTTGTCCAGACAGTTTCTAACATTCACTCTCCTGGCTGCATCCCTC
The DNA here is from genome assembly GCA_964023405.1 of Apodemus agrarius. NCBI lineage: Eukaryota > Metazoa > Chordata > Mammalia > Rodentia > Muridae > Apodemus > Apodemus agrarius. The sequence goes on along the minus strand of OZ030020.1, from coordinate 9,588,883 downwards.
ATTGCTGTGTCTGCTTATGGTGATGCCTGGCTGGTCTGACCTGGTCTTCTTGTGTTACAGGAGCTATGCCAGTCCCAGACCAGCCTTCGTCCGCCTCCGAGAAGAACAGCTCCTTGAGTCCAGGCTTAAACACCTCCAATGGCGACGGCTCTGAGACGGAAACCACATCTGCTATCCTTGCCTCCGTCAAAGAACAGGTAGAAGCATTCCATTTATGTGGCATTCGTGGGGGGCATGGGACAATTGCTTATTTAGGAGAACATTGATGGTTGTTTTGTTTGCGAATGGTGCTGTGTTAGGGTTTTCCTCAGGATACCATGAAACATAGGGCAAGATATTGTAACATAGTCCGACACATTTGATATAAGGACCAGAACACTTTCGTGTAGATGAAATTTGGAAGATATGTTGATAAACTTGCTGTGTTGTTATTGAAGGTTTCAGGCCAAATAGTTGATGTGCAGGAAAAATATTGTCTAATAAACTATCAACATTTATTCATAAAACTAAAAATTGAGAATATGTTGAGTATCTGAGTAGGTTAAGCAAAATTTCACTTCCTGTGGTTTCATATGACTAGTAATTTTGTGGGTAAGTTGGGTCACACTGGTATATTAAAAATATACCAGTGGAGGCCTAAAATTTAAGAGTTCAAAGAAAAGATATAGACTTTATCATATAAAACACATTAATTACACCACAGGAAAAATCCTACAATGTTCCCTGTCAAAGTCATCAAAATCTAATTAACTTCTCAAATATGACATCACTTTAGAAATGAATAAATATATAAAATTCAATTCTGGCATTTAAAAGAACAATTCCATGGAAGTTATGTTTCTTATAAATCAGGGTTGATAAGCAATTATAGAAATCTGGATCGAGACTCTTATTTTCTTCTGATCATATGCTAGGGAGTAAATCAGGATTTTATGTTTTTAAAAAAATGTAGTTGACATGTAACTCTTGTACTTTAGAGAATACAGTATCATAAATTGAAACACGTCCTTGTAATCTAAAGATGTGGTAATAAACATTTCTTCCTATGATATGAAATGGGTTATTTAAGCAGTTGGAACTATGGTGTGAATTCAGGCTGTTTTCCTCCAGTTGCTTTGAAATTAATGATGAATTCATGGAGAGTTTATTTACACTGTGATGGTGTAAAGCATTAGAACAACCTGTTTCATTATATTTTGTCCAGGGTCCTACGTCAGTCCCTGACACACCTTCGGCTATTCTACATCACTGCCCATGACACACCCTCCTCTCTATTCTACATCACTGCCCATGACACACCCTCCTCTCTTCTACATCACTGCACGTGACACACCGTCCTCTCTATTCTACATCACTGTCCGTGACACACCCTCCTCTATTCTACATCACTGTCCATGACACACCCTCCTCTCTATTCTACATCACTGCCCATGACACACCCTCCTCTTCTACATCACTGTCTGTGACACACCCTCCTCTCTATTCTACATCACTGCCCGTGACACACCCTCCTCTCTATTCCACATCACTGTCCCTGACACACCTTCGGCTATTCTACATCACTGCCCCGACACACCCTCCTCTCTATTCTACATCACTGCCCATGACACACCCTCCTCTAGTCTACATCACTGCCCATGACACACCCTCCTCTTCTACATCACTGTCCATGACACACCCTCCTCTTCTACATCACTGCCCGTGACACACCCTCCTCTCTATTCTACATCACTGTCCATGACACACCCTCCTCTCTATTCTACATCACTGCCCATGACACACCCTCCTCTCTATTCTACATCACTGTCCATGACACACCCTCCTCTCTATTCTACATCACTGTCTATGACACACCCTCCTCTCTATTCTACATCACTGTCCATGACACACCCTCCTCTATTCTACATCACTGTCCATGACACACCCTCCTCTCTATTCTACATCACTGTCCATGACACACCCTCCTCTCTATTCTACATCACTGTCCATGACACACCCTCCTCTCTATTCTACATCACTGTCCATGACACACCCTCCTCTCTATTCTACATCACTGCCCCTGACACACCCTCCCTGTATTCTACATCACTGTCCATGACACACCCTCCTCTCTATTCTACATCACTGTCCATGACACACCCTCCTCTAGTCTACATCACTGCCCATGACACACCCTCCTCTCTATTCTACATCACTGCCCATGACACACCCTCCTCTCTATTCTACATCACTGCCCATGACACACCCTCCTCTATTCTACATCACTGTCCATGACACACCCTCCTCTAGTCTAGATCACTGCCCCTGACACACCCTCCTTTATTCTACATCACTGCCCATGACACACCCTCCTCTATTCTACATCACTGTCCATGACACACCTTCCTCTAGTCTACATCACTGCCCTGACACACCCTCCTCTATTATACATCACTGCCCCTGACACACCCTCCTCTCTATTCTACATCACTGTCCATGACACACCCTCCTCTCTATCTGGCCTCACTGCTCCATGACACACCCTCCTCTCTATTCTACATCACTGTCCATGACACACCCTCCTCTCTATTCTACATCACTGCCCATGACACACCCTCCTCTCTATTCTACATCACTGCCCATGACACACCCTCCTCTCTATTCTACATCACTGTCCATGACACACCCTCCTCTCTATTCTACATCACTGTCCATGACACACCCTCCTCTCTATTCTACATCACTGTCCATGACATGCCCTCCTCTCTATTCTACATCACTGTCCATGACATGGCCTCCTCTCTATTCTACATCACTGCCCTGACACACCCTCCTCTCTATTCTACATCACTGTCCATGCCACACCCTCCTCTCTATTCTACATCACTGTCCATGCCACACCCTCCTCTCTATTCTACATCACTGTCCATGCCACACCCTCCTCTCTATTCTATATCACTGTCCATGACACACCCTCCTCTCTATTCTACATCACTGTCCATGACACACCCTCCTCTCTATTCTACATCACTGTCCATGACACATTCTCCTCTCTATTCTACATCACTGTCCGTGACACACCCTCCTCTCTATTCTACATCACTGTCCATGACACACCCTCCTCTCTATTCTACATCACTGTCCATGACACACCCTCCTCTCTATTCTACATCACTGTCCATGACATGGCCTCCTCTCTATTCTACATCACTGCCCACGACACACCCTCCTCTCTATTCTACATCACTGTCCATGACACGCCCTCCTCTCTATTCTACATCACTGTCCATGACACACCCTCCTCTCTATTCTACATCACTGTCCATGATACACCCTCCTCTCTATTCTACATCACTGTCCTTGACACACCCTCCTCTCTATTCTACATCACTCTCCATGACACACCCTCCTCTCTATTCTACATCACTGTCCATGACACATTCTCCTCTCTATTCTACATCACTGTCCATGACACACCCTCCTCTCTATTCTACATCACTGCCCATGACACACCCTCCTCTCTGTTCTACATCACTGTCCATGACATACCCTCCTCTAGTCTACATCACTGCCCTGACACACCCTCCTCTATTCTACATCACTGCCCCTGACACACCCTCTTTTCTATTCTACATCACTGTCCATGACACACCCTCCTCTCTATCTGGCCTCACTGCTCCTACACAACCCTGTATCTGAACCTCTTTCTCCTTGCCATTGGTTTTGAGGTGTTTTGTTCCATGATACTGGCTTAGCAGAAGCATTGTGGAAATTGACACGGTGACCAGCAGGAATTCCGCAGCAGAGCACAACTGCCAAGGAGGGGGCAATTAAGAACAGTCGCTGTTCTGTGTGCAGAATGAAAGGCTGAGAGGAAGCAGATCATGTTTAATAAGAGGGGCTGATTAGATAAGTATAGGAAGCCACCTGTGTGTCAGTCTATCAGAAAAGCTAAAGGAGATGCCATTGACAAGAAAGATCAATGATCCTCTCAGAAGTGCCCCACCCACCCCTGCTTCAGGAAGTTTGTGGGTAAATTGGGCTGCAGGGGAGGGCTGAATAGATCGATCTGATAGTCTAGAGTGAAGAAGTATTAGTAGGAGCTTGTTCTGCTCCATGAATCGTCTAGTGAAAATGCTGCTCGTGAGTTTACTGATCTTTGTAAGGAATAGTGGAGATGGGAGCTCAGCAGGGGTTCCTGCCGGTCTGGAACTCAAGGTACTTCCTCACTACTGCTGAGCTAGCCTGGTGTCTTAGTTGACCTTGAACTGGAAGTCTTCCTGAGTTTTAGTTCAATGATAAAATATAAAAGGAGCAGTGACAATTTAACAAGAAAAGGGCAGGACAGATGTGTCTGATGACAAGCAGGTTTGTTTTTGGTTTTTTGTTTTGTTTTTGTTTTTGTTTTTTTATCACAGGATTCATTGAGAGTATAGCTTAGAATGAGTGGAAAGACATGTCAAGGTCCTGTGTACAGAAACTTTAACTCATCACTTTATTGCTATCTCCCAAAGTCACCCATAGAGTTGGACAATTGCTTAGTAGTTTTGACATAGCTTCATGTAACCTAGTCTGGGTATAAACTATGAATCTAAAGAAACTTACATTGAATTTCTGATTCTCCTGCCTCCACTTTACAAGGACTAGAATTACAAGCATGTACCAACATGCTTGGCTTATCAGAATTTGGGGATCAGATATATTGTTTCTTGTATGCTAGGAATGCAATCTACAGAGTTACATGCCCTGCCCACATTTATGCAGTTGTAACCAGTGTCATCTCTCTGCTTATTTTGTTAACAAATAATATTTTTATGATTTTATGGATATATTAATATTTGAAGGTTCAAAAAAGGATAGAATCTACTTTGCCAGACACACTAATCATAGCGGTACTCAAATGGATGGAACTCAAAAGAGTTATGTCTACATAGGACTTGATGAAGGGCTTGTAGCAGATTCAGATGTGGGCAGGCACCTACTTCCTCTCCAGTTAGTAGTTCAATTTACTACAGAGGAGGATCTAAATGATGGCAGTGTGGACCAACATCTCAAAATTAAAGTTACTAGCGTAAGTCATATAGGAAAAATGTCCAAGGGAAATGGTGAAGGGGGCTTGTAGGGAGAAAATGCAAATTATCAGGGAACATGTGAAGTGTGAGGCAGCAGAATATTAACAATAGTAAGGTACATTAAACACTAACCAGTAGACGAGTGGGCTGAGCTTGGCTCAGTGGATAAGAGCACTGGCTGTTCTTGCAGAGGACCCGGGTTCCGTTCTCAGCACTCACATGGTGGCTCAGAATGGCCTCTGCAGTTCTAAGGAGTCCTCTGATGCCCTCTTCTCACCTCTGCAGGAAACACACGCATATGCACGTACATATAGGCAGGCAAAACATTCATATACATAAGTTAAAAATAAAAATGTTTTAGTTAAAAGTAGAAAAATGCCCAAAAGGAAATATATGCCACAGCATAACAAATTGTGGATACGGGTAATATAGCCCATTCTAAAGTTTATGGGGAAGAGAATGGACAGGACTAGAGAGAGAACTAAGTAGAACATAACCATAGAACTCACAGGAGAAAATGCAGACAAGCCAGGGATTATACTCATTGGAAGCGCTCATTGGAAGTGCTGAATTTTAACTACAAACACAGTCATGTTTGAGTCTATCAAGTATACTAGTATAAAAAATTAGTTTTAAGGGAAAATAGGTTTAAGGAAATCCTCATTATTTTTTAATTCCAAAAATATGTAAATTGGTGTGCTGTTTCTTTGGTCAAATGATATCTTTGTATGAAGTGTTATTATAGTGACACTTTTAAATATTCAGTAAGAGTACTGAATCCTGCCAAGTTTGGGCATATGTCAGATATTATCTGTCTGTCTGTCTATCTATCTATCTATCTATCTATCTATCCATCCATCCATCATCTATCTGTCCATCATCTATTTGTCATATATCAATCTATCTAATATGTTGATATTCAATACAATTCTTATTTGGGATTGTCTCTTTGACTATCAAAGAGTCAAAACAATGACAAATCTTTTCTGTAAGTAATGTGATTATTAACAAATATGAGTTGGAGCCATATTTGTAGCATTTAAAACCAAAATTATGAGACAATGTATAAGGAGATGGTATATGATGGTACTGTTTTGTCTTTAAAACAAGAGAGTAACCTTGGATTTAAAAAGAAATAGTTGAAGTTGGGTGAAAGGTGAGGTGGCAATGTATCTGAGAAGTATTGAGAGAGGTCAAAGAATATGATCAAAATATATTGGATGAAAAAAGTAATAAAAGGTAAACTAAAATTTAAAATCAAAGGTCTGTGACATTCTAGAGAAGGAAAAGATAAAAGTGTTAACTGTAATTATGGTGTGTGATTATTAAGGTAGAGATATGAATATGCTGTGCTCCTAGAGTATATAAGTCAGAAGTTAGTGGAAACCTTGAGTGTAAAGTAAATATTTGTAGGATTTCATCTTTGCTGATGTGCTCAATGCCAAATGTCACTGCTGTGAATAAAAGAGCTACCACACACCCACCCATCATGCACTCACTTTCTTGAGTTATTAAGGATGAGTCCAAAGGCTCACTCATACTACCCTGGACCTGTCACACTGAGCTATCCTCCTAGACTCAAAATTCTTGAGGAGAAAAATGTAATAAAATCTAAGGACCGATGCTTTTTAAGTAATTAATGAATTTAGTGTTTTGCTTTGGGGAACAAAGCTGAGAATTTTTTGTGGTAGATGGTTAAGATGAGACGGAATCAGGCTCCTTCCTGGGATCTTGCATGGGGCAAGCTGAAGGGCACAAAGGAGACATGTAGTCTGATGTGCAGGGCCTGCTTAGGGGGGATGAGAAGCCTACAAGGAGAGTGTAGGAATATTCTTGGGGTTGCCTGATACAGACAGCCTATTACCTATGCATTTGGAGTACCACATCATTTTTAAGGGTTATTTTCTCTCTTTCTCAAATATTACTTTTACCCATACAATTTAAACAAATTAATGATATTTCTACCAATCATGTCTTAAGACAGACATGTATGTATGGCTGTCTGTGTAAGCATATACTATTCGTGCAAGTGTCTTTGGAGATAAAAAGAAGGTATAGGAGCTGGAGCTGGAGGTATGGGTAGTTGTGAGACACCACCACAGATGCTGGGATCTTGTCAGATCCTGTGCAGGAGAAGTGCATTCTCTTAGCCGCTTAACCATCTCTACAGCCCAAGTTATGCAGTTTTACCACTAACTATAACATATATGATATATCTTTTTAATTTTCATTTAAAGAATACAATTTTATCTGCTTTCTGTAGGTAATTGTAAAGACTGGTTTTCTTGAGTAGAAATCCCATTTATTAACAGGGAATTTCAGATAGGATATTTTTATGATATCATATTATGTTCTCATCCCATGTCTTTGTGTATCAGTCATTCCTGTAGCAGAGAAGTCATTTTTTAGAGCAGGCATGTACTCTAAATGATCATGCAGAACATTGAATAATTCTTTAATCCATCTGGCATATATACTGAGAACCTTACATTTTCCATATACCATAATGTAATCTGCACAATGAAAATCCAGAAGACAGAGTTCATTAGAATGAGTTGTTAATGAGACTTGGGCTGGTAGTTAAGTTAACATTGAATGGAAATAAATTTTATTTTATAACTGTAGATTGAAGCGTAAGTCATCCTATACCATAATTTATGAAACATTCCCTATCTCCAGGAAGGCATGAGTAAAATGTCTGTGGTGAGTCCTTGAACAGTCGTGCACTGTTCAACAGAAATGGGTTCACTGATTTTTCTCTTTGTTGCAATTTCCTGTCTTGATTGCAATTTAACTAGTAGATTTTCCTCTTTTGTTTTAGCATAAGTAGAACCATGATAGATGGTTAGTTAAATCCCATGGATACGTTTCCCTTTCTTAGAATGCCTACCTCATTTCCAAAAGTTACCAAGTCTCTCCTGTGAGGTTTTTGAGAGACCCTGAATCTTTATTTACCGCCCTGTAATTGTACGTGTCTCACCAAGGGAGTAGGGAAGTATGGGGTGTATTGTGTGATGAGGCATTGATGCCAATTATTTGGATAAACAATAAAGTAGGCTTGGGTATCTTCACTGCAGTCAAAAGGCACTATTCAGTAGTGTTTACCAGGCTCCAACTGTGTACTCAGGACTATGATGAGACAGGTGATCATGACAGATAAGCGATCTGTTTTAGAATGCTAGGATGGTTGGATTCATGTGAATGAGTAGACTCAAGGGAGTTGGTCTTGTTATTGATGGTGTGAAAGACCTATGGCATGAGTAACTGATGAGACCTGAGAGAAAGTCACTGGCTGGCAAGAGTAGACTAGATCCAGTGTATAAGTGCTGGATAGGACACTATTTATCCTTTTCATTTTGCAACAAAGAAAATGGCTATGGAAGCTGGCTAGCTGGGTCTTGTTCAGGAAATTTCAGTTGTTGCTCTTACTGTAATTTCAGTGGCCCTGTCTACTGATTTAAGTTCATGACTTCAGAATCTGTAAGGAGTTGAGCTGAACCAAGTTAGAGAAGGAGAGACATGGAAATGAGGGATGAAAGGTTTTATTTCTCTATCTTAGACTCCTTGAGTGACAAGATCACTGACTATAATGGGGATAGAGACAATGGATTTGTGGAAACACTGTAAATGGATGATTTGATCCTGAAAAATGGGAATTTTTAAATCAAGAAATGGAGAGCAGCCATTCCCAATGTCAAGATTCATGCCAAAACCATGAAAACAAAGAAACTGAATAAAAAGAAAGAAAGAAAGCACATCTGGCACCTGTGTCCCTTCTGGCAGCAGGTATGAAGTGGAACAGAAGACATGGTGATGAAGGTCTGGCACTCTCTCCAGTGGGAAAGAGAGCAAGCTAGAGTTTACTCCTCACTGCCAAAGGACAAGCTTGCCCGCCTGTGACCTGGAGGAAAATCACGCTGGTCTTCATTTACCCTCCTTCACTGAAAACATGGCTATGATACTTATGATTCTTAGATGAGAATTCATATTCAACCATAGTTTTGTTTTTTTAACAGTTGCCTTTGTGTTTGGTTTGCAATGTATCTGTAGTGGTTTGGGTATGCTTGGCCCAGGGAGTGAGTGGCACTACTAGTAGGTGTGGCCTTGTTGGAGTAGGTGTGGTCTTGTTGGAGTAGGTGTGGCCTTGTTGAGTAGTGGCCTTGTGGGAGAAATTGTTTCACTGTGGGGTGGACAGTGAGATCATCCTCCAAGCTCCCTGGATAACAGTGTCTTCCTGGTTGCCTTTAGACCAAGATGTAGAACTAACTCTTGGCTCCTCCAGCACCATGTTTGCAAGCACACTGCCATGCTTCCTGCTGCAATGATAATGGACCAAACCTCTGAACCTATAAGCCAGCCCCAGTTGAATGCTGTACTTTGTAAGAGTTACCTTGTTCATGGTGTCTTTTTGCAGCAATACTAAGACAGAATCTGAATATTACATTTGTTCTTTATAATACTACGAATTTCTTGGAGATACACTTTTGATTCAAAATATCATCTCTGTTATTTGACCACTATATAATTTAATAATCATGTGGGTGCTAGTATCATGGTAAGCTTTTAAAACTTATATTTTACATGTGTGTATGTATGTGTTGTGCATGCATCTGTGCTTGTTTGCATGTTTATATGTGTGTGTGTGCAAACGCCAGAAGTTTATGTCTAGTAACTTCTTTGATCAGCATCCTCTTTATATATTAAAGTAATGTCACTTGCTTGAATCCATAGTTCATCAACTTCTCTAGTCTAAATAGCCAGCTTGATCTAAGGACACCTCCTACATGGCTGGGATTATAGGTGGGTTGCCACATGTTCCCAGCATTTTAGTAGGTACCAGACATCCAGACTTAGGTCCTCATGACAAGTGCTTTTATCCCCTGAGTCATCTCCCTAATCCTCCAAGGTGGTTTTTGTTTGTTTGTTTTGTTATTGGTTTGTTTTTGCATAAGGCTGAAGAAATTGAGTTTTAGTGCTTATTGATATTTGCAGACTATATTAGCTAGATGAATGGCATTTTAACTAATTCTGTCATCCAAGTAGACTGAATAGTGAACAGGCCACACACATGATTTCTAGGTACATGTTAATCTGTGTATAGACATTTTTCAATAGTGCTTTACCAGGGTCCTACTCTGTGCCCAGGATTTTGATTACACAGGTCAGTTGTCAGATTTGGAGTCTGCCTTTATGAAAACTCTATGTGATGAGTTTTAAAGTATAAATATTGCAAACCTTTACATATTATTAAATTCCAAATGATTTATACAGAAATCACTCAAAGTGAACACTCTGAGGCACTGATGTCCTCTTGCTGAACTAATTTTACTTGTTCTTCCAATATTACTTGCATTGTAAGTCATATTCTTGATTTTAAAGGCATTTCAGGGGCCTGCGTTTAGTATGCTGATGACTTTCTGGGCAGCAAGAACAACTCTTATGTTTATGGTTACTTACAATATTCTGCTAACAAAGCAAAAGACAGGGATGAAGACATTTCCGAGCTTCCACTCTGGGCAAACCTCTCCACTGTGCACCTGTGTACTTTGTAAGAATCTCATGTTTTATGGTGACTTACCCTTGAGAAGCCCATGTCCATACTTGGGTCAGCCTGACTCTTCCCCTGAATATTTGTCTCCTTGTTGAACACTGTGGTTCGTGTACATGGGAAACACGTTTCCCAATCAACTCCAACTCCAGTTATACGCTAATTTAGGAGAAATTCTGTCTTTTGTGCCGATCCATCGGAAGTTGTCACACTTCGTTTTGTCATAGCTTCTACGTTTATAATGTTAAAATACCTTAACACTGTGAAGAGGAATACTATCTTTAAAGACAGGATTATGTCTTACCCTTATAAGATATTTTCTTAATTACTGTTCTCCAGTTGTGCATATCAATGCATGATCTTTTAATATGATTAGCATTGCTGCAGAGACAGCTGTTGCCCTCCGAACCCAGTCTGGAGTGTGGCAGAGCACTCCTAAGCATCCTCCAGACAGTATTTTGGAAAAGTATTTTGCGAAAGTAGTGACAGAATTATTATCCATGGAGAAAACGAAATTAAAACACCTTCGGGAAAGGTCAAGAACAGGGAGGATTATCTGCAAAGACCAGTGAACTTTAGATTCATTTAGTCAGAAAGGCTAGGCTTAGACATACCATAATGCTAGCAGGGAAATTTTTCCACATCTCAAAATTAAAAAGAAAGTTACTTTATTCTTGACTTTTAAACTCTGTATCTTGTCTCAAGCTTTGCAAGGAAATACGGAAAGCATGGGTGCCCTTATGTTTTCTTACTAGATTGGCAGCAGAACCATATCGTTTTCAAGGTATGGATTCAGAAAGGACGACGTGGATAGGAGCCTGCACAGCAGGGTCTCGGCAGTTTGAAATAGAGTTTATAACAAAGTAGAACAGAACCTCAGAGCAGGAACATTTCTCGGGTTTATAGTCACAGTATCCAACTCAGTGAAGGAAAAGATGGGGATGAAGGCATTTGCAAGCTCCCACTCTGGGAGGAAAATGTAGTCAGAAAGGGTCAGATGGGCGAGTCTACTGATATGCACATCAGATGGGACGGGCAAGCCTACAAATGAGGGAGAAATAGGGGTGACGGGCTATTAGGAGCTTGGGAGTTATTGCACCAGCCACAAGACACTAAGTCTGCAAGTATGGACACGTCCCGGTCTCCACAGTGTTCTCAGCTCACTTATGTGTGCTGTATTGCGTCCCCTGAGGTATTTTGTCTTTGTCTCTTACAACATATGTTCTCTAAAAGCTTCCCAATACATCTCTCCTCAAGACATTTCTAAACACGCTCATAGGTTTGAAAAGCTCAACTCCCTTCTAACAGTTAACCCATTGGACTGCCTTGGACCCCTTTCTCTGGAACGGTTGATTGTGGGGTTCAGACAGGACTGGAGATGTAACGATGCAGCCCTGTATGCCAGCTTGGAAGGGAGCAATTTTTAGCATGTAGGGTTCTGATGTGACGATGCAGCCTCGCATGCCAGCTTGGAAGGAAGCATTTATTAGCATGTAGGGTTCTGACAAGTGTTTTAGCGCCCCTCATATTCATATTTTTTTCAAAAGAAATCATTGTTAAATATTTATCCTGTGAAATTACATTAAATATTTTAAGCGTGATATTTTAGTGTTTTATGGTTCTATGATGAAGGTAACTCTTGCAGATTGTGGGAAATATTCAAATGCTTAGCAAGATTTCCTTCTATGAGTTTTAAGTGAAAGTGGAGTTATGGAGATGCAATGTTTACTTCGCTTAATAACTATTTAAGCTATCTTTGTTCATTGAAGGTATCAGTGGTATTTTTTGATATCGTTAAATATTCTTTTTAACTGTTTTCAAATAAATATGAAATATGGAATCATTATGAATCATTTAATAGCATAATTTTATTTGAATTTTATAGCATTGTTGGTTTTTTTCAGTCGTTCCTATTTTGTTAACATGAAAAAGGCAACAGCTTGTCATACTGCCTTGTACATAAGTCATTGGGTCTGGCTTCGACAGAGGCTGCCTGCAGCAAAGTTTTGAAAAAGAGTTTAATGACCCTTACAAACTCACTGGGAAAATATATCATAATTAATTACTGATAAAGGCCTCAAGCAAGACAACAAAGCAGGGACTCCTGGCGCCTGGAAGCCAATGCCTTGTGAGTGGTTTGCTCGGAGTAGGAGGTGAACAAACAGAATCCCAGAGAGAGTAAACAGGGAAAGCACTTTTTTTTTTCTCAGAAAAAAAATACAGCATCAAAATTCTGCCAGCTTAGGATGTATCTGTTCAAAAGTTCAAATATAGGGTAGGAATGTGTCCAATAGCACAGTACTTATTATAGAGCAAGGAAGCAATTATAAGCAGTGTCTCAACTTAAAATGCTTTTTGGAGAGAGTATATAGTATGTTTCTTTTACATTGCTCTATTTTACAAACTACATATTATTTATTTTTTTTTACAAATTATAATTTATTTTATCATGCAGACCATTCGCTCAGGCATATAATTAAATAAAAGCATTTAGATTTTTAAATTTTTTAGTTTGTTATATTCATCTAGGGCAAAATTTCCTAAGAGTAATAATTGCTCAGCTTACCTACTGAAGGAGATTGCTGGGAATTACTGGAGTGTTATCTGTGAATGAGTGATTGCTTTCTCAACGGGGCACAGTCTCCTTTATAACATAATAGTTATAGACTGGTGATATGTTGTCTGTTAACCTTCCTAAGGAAGCAAGTTCCTAACACCAAGGTTCTGCTTAGGTTAAGTGGTCAGAGTCCCATTGTACTAGGGAAAGGAAGGGGCCGGCAGTTTTACCAACAGTATCTGAAGGGGTAGTTAGCAAGGCTTTAATTAGCACTTGGACAGCCCGCTATTACTGAGCTACAGTAATATCCACAGTGTGTGATGCTCAGAGACTGAGATGCAATCCAGCCTCACTGCAGCATTCCCGCTGTTGGGAGTCAGTGTTCTAGACTTCACTTATCTGTATCAGTGACATAGGTAAACATACCTGAGGCAGGCTATCCATCATGTGCAAGTTGCTGTCACTAGGCTACAATCATAAAAGGCATGTGCAGGTCCAAGCCCCAGGCTCTAAATGAGCTTGCCCTGTGACCTGCTGCCGCCGGAATGTGGAGATCAGCATTCTCCTTTTTCACTGATGATGGATTCTGACATCCGTGCTCTACCCATGGCCTTAGAAAGCAGCTGGACTGCTTGCCTAATTGTTGTTTTGTTTTTTTTTTTAAGGAACAACTCAATACCATTAAGGCAACAAGAGAAAAATTGCTTTGACATGTGAGCCTCCACATTTAGACAGGGCTAAACCACGTCTTTTACCACATCTGCATATTGAGTCATGTGGAGATGCTTTTGCAAACTACACAACTGAGAGTCTATGTTCCTGGATGAGGAAGTTACACTCAAATGAAGAATTAAGAGGGAATAAGTCAATCTCAGATGACCTCCGTGTTGTTTGCAAACCTGACACTCCTCTCTTCTGTTAGCGGTGACACTGTAGACCCCATAGGCTGCTCCATGAAGCTGGTGCATCCATGACAGAGAAGAGAAGCCTCTGCCCAAAGATGCTCACTTCACTTCTTAGCCAAAGAGAGCACCACTAGCAAATGAGACTGCCTGCTCTCAGAACTTGTCAGGGACCTGTAATTGGCTGCTATCGACCTCCCGTCAAAAGACACGGGCAATTTATTCTTAAATTTAATAATTGAGAGTGAAAATACTCTCCCTTCTGGGAGCTCTGCTCACTCTGAGAGCAACACCTCAGCCCTCCATGGAATGCTGTCCAAAAACCATGGCTTTAATAATTCCAGAGAGGACGACATAGGACTCCACATCTAAGATGATGCAAGATGAGGAATAGCCATTCCATGAGCTTTTCTGTGTCGCACAGAAGGCAGGGACGGGAAACCTTTCCAGTGGCTTGACTATTTAATATTTTAAATAAAATAAGAAGCGGACCTACAGTGAGGATGAACTTGTAATAGCGATCGATAGGAACTATCATTTCAGGACAATTGGGCTAACTAATTCACTTTGTCCCATGCATACAGATCCTACCAACTCTTGTGGCCAAATTATATTTCCATGTCAACACACACCTTACTTCATTGGTGCCCTTTCCTGTTGACGGTCTTTTGGATGTCTTCAGCTATACTCAAAGCCAGTGTGTGAAACTATGCCTTGGAGGTGTGCACAGACATTTTCTCACCCCAGATAGGGAAGCAAAGGCGGAGGATAGGATCCAAGTCCAACCTGGTGAAGCAGTGACTTTTATAGGGGCAAATTGCAGGAGTGGGGTGGGGGTTACGGATAAAGGAAAGAGGTCTCAGAGACAACAGCATCAACGAAACCCACTGCAGCATCATGGGTGACAGTTCATAAACCTGGGATCCTGGAGCTCACTGCACAGTCTGCAGGCAACGGGCTCTATCTGAGCCTCTCCTAGGCCAGGCTTGTCTGAGACAGACTCTCGGCAGTCCTTACGGTGGATGCAAGCAGTTCTTCTCTATCGGGAATAACTGTGCTGTAAATATTTGTGAGCATGTTTTTCTGTGGACTTTTAAAATTTATCTTGGATTAAGAACCATAAATAAAATGCTGGTCTGCATGACCGTTTAGATTTTACATCTTAAGAGCGGCTACAATATTTTGGAAAAGATTTTACACATTGGAGGACTCCTATTTCTTTACTGCTTTTCCAGCATTTGATGATGTCTTTCTTATTACATGAACACTAATAGAACGAAATCATGTGATGTGAACTTGGCTAAATGTGGCCTTTTTTGATACTGTGTGCATATAAATAGATGGATTAAGTAATATGTGTTTCTTATATATTTTATTATTATAATATCTTATTATCTGTGTATGTAACTAAACTATAAACCATTTTCTTGTCCAAATTTATAATTTTTTTTCAAAAAGATTTTCTTTATTTGTTTGGGATTTTTGTTTGTTTGTTCATTTTAGACAGGATCTCTCTTCTTGGCCCCTAGCTGGGCTCAAACTCATTGAATTCTGCCTGCCTCTGCATCCCAAGTGTGGGAATAAAGTCATGTACTACCACACCTGTCTTTTCAAGAAGCCTTTTGAAGCAATAAGGATGCAGTATCATAGCTACCATGTTGTGCTGGTTTTATTTTGATCGCCAACTTGACAGTATCTAGAACCATCTTATAGACAAATCTGTAGACCCATCTGTAAAGAATTTTCTATATTGGATTAATTGAGGTAGGAAGACTGACCCTAATTGTCTGATAGAGTAAATAAGAGAAAGGGAGATGAATAGACACTCATCTCTCTCTACTTCCTGAGACTGGATCTAACATGACCATCTCCGGACTCCATGATTTCCCTGGCATTGGGACCTCAAACTATGAGCCCAAATACACCGTTAATAAGCATTCCCCCACACACATTGTGGGAGTTTGTCCATGTAATGAGACAAATAACTGATACACTTTGTACCAAGGTCAAGAAGTTCACCCTATGGCCCATACTGTGTACAATACCTCAAACTCAAGCTGGCCATGAAGGGTTGATGGCCAGGGAGCGGCCAAGTGAACTGATGTGAACATCGGAGCTCTGCTCTGGCTTTTTGTCTTGTGCTGTGTATTGAGTGGTGCTCACTGAGCTGTAGCAAAAGATAGGACAATTAGAAGCCTTGGTTTGTTCTAAGTAAAATATCGAGTGCTCGGTTGTTTGATTTTTTTTTTTAAAGAGTTAGTGAGATATACAAAATTGTTTTGATGAAGTCTTTCCTGTTTGTTTTAGTTTGTTTTAAAGGACACTTTTGGGGAACAGGAGAGATGGCTCAGAGGTTAAGAACATTGGCTACTCTTCCAGAGGTCCTGAGTTCAATTCCTGGCACCACATGGTGGGTCACAACCATCTGTGATGGGATCCAATGCTCTCTTCTGGTGTGTCTGAAGAGAGTTACAGTATACTCATATACATAACCTAAATAAAGGACACTTTTGCTTGTTTGTTTGTTTGTTTGTTTGTTAGAGTAATTCACATTAAGCTGGCACAACCAAATGATTCTCCCTAGCTTGAGTATGTGGGATCTGAGAAGTTATAAAACAGTGTGACCCAGTGTGCCTTTGAAGACACATTCATGACATCTTTTTGTCCTGGAGATGATACAGGAGTCTTTTAAAACTTAGTGATGTGCGGCAGGATTCCAGGGTATAGACTTCTGACAAGACCTCCTAAAACTGACTTCCCAGGAAAGAGTAGGAGGGAGAAATCTGCTTTCTATGTGTTTTGGTGACTTGACTGGCATTCTGCTTTTAATTCAAGGCTATTTCCTTAAGCAGAATGGTTCATTTACTCATAGGTGAGGTCAGCAATTAAGTCAGTTACTGTAAAGAAGTTATTCCCAGGAACCAGCCAGGGTTGACTGGGAAGGAGCCTCTGCATGCCACCCTGTTTGCTTTGCTTCCTCCTTAGCATGCAGAGAGAGCAGGGACAGACCAGAGGTGGCATGCTTCAAGAAGGCACTTGGCATTGCTTTGAGATGGTCCTCAGTAAGATGTGTTCACGCGACAGCATCGTCTTCCCTACATATGAAACTGGATGGGATAGAGACGAGAGCCGTCTGTCCCTAACCACTCTGGACTTATGGGCACTGAGGGACAGTCAATCCACAACAAAAAGCATGAGGTATTTTATTTCCACATGGTGACTGTTGCTCTGTTTAAAAATGACACGAATCACTAACAGCTATGTGTGAAAATACCTTCTTATTTACATCCCTGAATCCTTACTATTCCCATTATAAGGAAGATGGTGGTGCGCCCATGTTTCAATTAAGACACGGCTGAGAGAGATTTTGTAACTTATGTAGAGTCATAGACTGACTATTAAATTTCCAAGTGCAATTAAAAAGTAAGTTTCCCTACTATAGATCAAATTCACTTTCCTAAGCTTTGTAAATTTACCTGAATGGAGAAGTGTTGGAAAGGAGATAGAAATTCAGTCAATGGGCTTTAGGGTAAACAAAACTAAATTAGAAAACAAAACAAAAGATTGTCATTCTCCCTGGGAATGCAGAAAAACATTTAAAGACTGAGGGAGAGACCAGTTTCTCTCTATGATCTGATTATGGTCAGATTTGTTGGGATCTCCTTTTTATCATTTCAATTCAGTACAAATTTTAGTCTAACAGGGACATTCTTCTATCAGATCCGTTCTGTGTGTTTTCAGATGGAGTTGTAAGAAAACTTTCAAGTTCCATTCAAAATTAAATTAATCCGTGCCTCACATCAAACACACCCCCAATGTAATGAAATTAACTGTAGAGTCTAATTCTCATTTAAACCAATATCGAAGTTGCTGCCGACCCCACAGTCATGTACAGCCATGCAGTTTGTATGCCTGTGACTGTGGCGTCCTCAGGGTGGCCCCTCACTGCTCTCTCTGACTGGTTCAGTAACCCTCCAGGACACAGGTCGGTCTGGGGGCCCAGTCACACATGATGCTGTGTTTCATTCAGTCGATGAATTCTTCTGACTGATTATGGCTTCCATTGAAATGTGCTAAAAACATTAAGGAATTGTCGCTTGGCTTTTAAAGTGTTTGAATAGTATTAAGATTTTTGTAGAAAATATTTATGATGAAAATATTATGAAAAGTACCAGGTTATAGTCCCAAGACTCGGGAGAGTGAGGCATAAGGACATTACCCAGGAGGCCAGCCTGTGTGTACACTGAGATGCCATTTCAAAGAAACGTTCTCTGGGAAAATGTTGTACACACGTGAATGGTTGAAATTCCTATGTAGACAAATGCTAACTATTTCTACGAAGCGTGAATAATTTTTAACAAGGATTCTCTGCACATGACGGCCCTGTCGGCAACAACATACCTTTTCTCTCTGCTGAAAGCCAGTCATACTTTCCCTAGAAAGTTTTAAGTTGCTGTCCTTCTTCCTTTTCCCTGAGTACATGTTATTATATAATCTAGTTTTTTATATTTATTTTTATTTCATTTCTTATCTTTTTTTGAGACCAATATGTTACTCTGTAGCCCTGGCTGTCTTGAATATGATTCAGGCAGGCCTTGAACTCATAGAGTGCTATGTCTTCTTCCTGAGTAATGGGGTTTAAGGCAGGTGCCTCCATGTGTGGCTCTTTGTTTTACTTTTATGTGCATGTATGTGTGCACATGTGCATGTGGGTGGTAGGAGGCCTGGGAAGTATGTGAATGCAGTTGCCTCCATAATCAGTATAGGGCATCGAATACCTTGGAGCTGGAGTTACAGGTGAGGTGCCTGGTGTGGGATCTAGGAATGGAATTTGGGTCATCCTTTGCAAGAACAGTGCATTTTCTTTAACTACTGAGCCATCTTTTCAGCCCTTGACTATGTTTTAATCCATCACACATGGTAGTAGTGGGATGTTTCTGAATACAAAATTCTAAACCCTTGGTATTATTTTACCACCTTTGATGTATGCCGTAGTAATGCATATATACTCCAATCTGTAAAACTATTACTTAAATTATACCAATTGATTCAGCATCTTTGGAAATTGACTCTAAAATAAGTCATTTAGAACTAATGACAGTTCTTGACTTTTGTACAAACCACTATTTTTTATTTAAATTATTTTATAAAATTATTTTTATCCTGATCCATATCCCTTGGTGAATTAAGAACAAAACACTGCAGATATTTGAACATTTTCATGATCTCTTAGTGTTATTTGTAGGGAAAACTACAATTTACTAGGCTTCGTCCATGAATGTTGTCTAGTGCTCTGTAGAACTGCAGAGGAGCTGATTTGTATATCAGCTGCTCCTGAAATTGTTGTACAGATCACCCACATTTTGCTGTGAAACATAGGGAAAGCTTTATCAGTGTGAGGCCTCACATGAGCCTGGGGACCTTGAAGCTTTCTGAAGAGGTAATTGTGGAATAAGAGGTCGAGGCAATTTTCTCCCTGTTGACTTAATAAAAGGATAGTTGGTATAGTTGATAGAGTTTGCTGAGTACCTCTGCAAACATTGCTCGATTTGACCTTGAACTGAATGATGTGGTTTCAGGGGACATTTAGCTAATCTCACTGCACAGGGCCAGAAACTGGGAAACCAATGGTCTTAAGTCAGTCCACATATAAGCTCTAACCATTGTCCACAGTTTGAGCTTCTACTAATAGCAATATTAACTAAAAATCATCGATGATGTCCTCTGACCTGACCCAGGGACCATGTCCTTCACACAATCTTATTGCACTCTAAAACATACCCAATCACACAGCCTGGCTCATAGGTAAGCCTTCTTCAGAGAAACTTAGCTCGGCCTGGTATATAGAAAAGTATCAAGATGGAAGGATAATCCAAAAGACAGAGGTACACATGGCTTCACTGTTATCAAAAATGGGAGTGTTGGGAGATATAAGTTATATTTATTTAACCTCTTTCTGCTCCACTTGCCTCATTCATCGAAATTAGCATCAAGAATGTTTATCTTTAAGAGTTAGGAGGAATTCAAATGCAACATCTAATAACAGGTTAAGATCATTTATAGTAGGAAGAATGCAGCATAGGATTATGTTATGTACTGTTATTATGTTATCTTTTTATATGAAAGACAATAATGAAACTAGGGCATTTAATATAAAAAAACTTGAAATGGACAGTTAGATATTTCCATATTAAAACTCTACATAATAATTCTGTTGTGTATGTGAAGTGTAGCACTTTAAAATGTAGCTAATTAAGTGAAAGTGCAATGCCATTAAATTGCCAATAAGAAAAAGAATGTGTCTCTCAAGGACTCCCCTCTGAGCCCTAGATCAACACAAAAAACTCTCTGAAGTACTTAAAGACTAATAATGTCTGTGTAAATATTCAGAATGGCAGGTGATGACAACTTGTTATCTTTTACATTTTTCAAGTTGTTGCAGGGTCCAGTAGTAAGCTGTGTTATTTTTCCATGATGGAGGACAAATGAATTATTAAGCAAAACCTTAATGCAAGTAGTTGGCTCAACTCTACCTGTCTCTTCTTGCCTATTGAAAATCCTGTCCGGGCTCTTTCGTGCTTTGACTTTCAGGTATGTCTAGTGGAGGAGACAACAGGAGAAGAACTGGGTACACAAAATTAAAGATTTATGTGAAAATGATGCCAGCGTAGTTTTGTGGTGACACAGTTATGAGGACAACCACCCAGCCCTTTGCTCTCTCTCTTGACTGAATCATCTTCTTTACCACTTTGACTTAAGAACAGATTTCTCAAGTAATCAGGAAAGACATGTTCAGACACAGGAATTTTCATTCCATCATGTAGACAATTAAAAAAAATAATACCACAAAGATAGAGGAGCATACTAATGCTCTTGTGTGACACTACTCCTGGGAAAATCTGAGCAAATGTCTATTCACCCCAGATCGGGAACAATGGCAGACTAAAGTCAAACTATTTAAACCAGTGTGCTTTATCAGCATCACCTACAGTGATATGGGTGAGATGTTACTTAGGAAAGCAGAAATGGTTCAAAGACAGTTTTAACACCCAGAGCCCACCCTAGGATGGGAGATGGCTCACAAGAGCTGAAAACCTGAAACATACATACAACCTGCAAGACACTGTCTTTTCCTGGTAACTCAGTTGGTCTGAGCCTCTACTGGGAAGCTCCTCTCTTTTTCAGGGTTCTTGACTGGTCTTTGCTTATTCTCAGATGCTGTGCTGGTCTGAGCCTACTCTAGGTAGCTGCCTGCAGGTGTTACTGCTTATGTACTGTTGTGGAGGGAGGGGGTCAAGGAACTCTCATCAGTTTCAGGGACTTCCAGAAACTACTGAGTTAACCCTGAGCTTAAAGAGCAATCCTGCGGAATGGAATGTTTTGCCTCTCTTTAGAACACCATCTCTTAAGTTTTATCTCTCAGATGGAAGGCTTTATCTCAAATGAAATTATCATCCCACATATAGTAACTATGGTTCTGTTTTAAAGCAGGAAGTATAGTGAACAGATTGCTCTTTGGGAAAGCCACGGCCCCAGTAGACTTGTGGTGGATGCTAATGGAAAGGTTAAGGCATTTTTGTAGTGTAGTAGGAGACAGGAAATATTTCAATCCCAGGACGAACACTGGGAAGCGAAGTAGGATATGAGGAAGCTATAGGTAACAAGAATTGTTCTATAGCATTTAAATGATTCTGACAAACACAGGAAACCCTCCAGTATGTGGTTATAGCCTGGAGGATCAATCATTCCTTTAAATCTTCCTCTGACTTAGCAAATGGAGAAAAGGGAGAAATGGTTGAGACAAAGATTCTTCTTGTCTCCCTAAAGCCAAGATATTTAGATGACTCCCCTGGTGCTGATATTAGGGTTATCAATGTGCAAAACTCTCTTTCCATGTCTTTTTTTAAAGGTTTTGTATTTAATATATGATAGAATGCACAGCATCCATGGATTTTAAATAAAACATTATAGGTGTCAAATAATCACCTGTGTAATAATCTAAAAAAATAATTTTTATCTTATCTTCATCTGATTTAGTCAGATGTGTATATGCTTTAGTAACAACCTCAGCATAGTATATCTTAGCTAATGAAACATAAATTTAATGGTAATGTTGTTTTGTATAAAAATCTCTCCATGTTAAAATGTAACCACCCTCAGACTTTCTGACATCGTTTGCACACATTTGAAGCCTTCTGAATCATTTGGCTACACTTCTTCTTTTTCTTCTTTTTTTTAACAAAGGGAGCAATTCTCATTGTGCTGCTCCTTTTGCTTTCTGCATAATTTCCAACTTTTTACATGGCTTTGCAGATCACTGTATGTTCTTAGCAAGCAGGAAAAAATAACACAGAAAGTGTTTTGCATTGTTTTGTATAATTTTAGAATAGAGTGTTCATTCATCATCTTCCTTATGTGACATTTTGACAAGCATCTTAACAGACTGGAGACTAGAGATGCCTTACATGATTAAATTAGACAAAGAAACACACATACAAGACATGTCATGATGTAGCTCTGTTTTCCCAGAGTCACTGAATAAGAGATTCTTGACACCTCTGGGGTGCTGGGGGCTGGAGACAACTCTCTTGCTAATGCTTAAGAATAACACCTTTGAAGCCACTTTGATTTTTTTCAAGTCTCTACCAAACATTTGTGATGTGAAATTACAGTGCATATGATTTCTTGCTCATCGTCAGTAGTGCTTAACAATTCCTGCTCCTTAAATTCCATAAACTGAGGTGTATTTTATGTCAAGATATACACAGTCAGCTCTACTGGGTAGTTTCACATTTTACTGCTGATAAATTAATTCAGTTCACCCTTATGTTTAAAAAAAGGTTACAAGTTCAACAATATTTTTTAGTTTCGTTTCTTATGAATGAGTTACCATGTAGTGTCACAACTTCTAATTTAGAACTAGAGAAATATAGTACAAAAGGTTTCAGAAATACTTAATTTTGTCTCTTTGTTTTAAAGATGTATAAATGGAAGCTCTAAGGGGCTAGAGATGTCTCTGATTTCTGTAGAGTGGGAAAATACTAAAATTTCCATCTTGGTTTGTTCTATAAACTGCTTGAACATGTAACAGTCCCCATGTGCTAGGCTGTTGCATGCCATGCGTTTTGGTTTGAGGTATGATATGTTGTCATTTATCATCTACCATAGCCTTTCTCTGGAGTCTCTAAGTTACAGGAAGAATGAGTATCGACAATACATTTCTGAGACTGCCTTTAGTTCACGCCCTGAACCCGATGCAGTTTTCAGCAATCAGATTATTTGCATAAAATGAGAATGCAGAAGTAATTTGAGAGTTGTTATTTTATAAATAGACATGGGAAGTCAGACAGGAGCCATTCATACATGGTCCATGTGCTTTGAGAGAAAGCTATGTCTAACAGGCCTGCTGTTTTCTGAGGTCAGCAGTGGTTAAAAGTTACAAGAATGCGACTCTTCTGTCTTAGTTAGGGTTTCATTGCTGTGAAGAAACACTATGACCATGGCAACTCTTCTAAAGTAAAACATTTAATTGGGGCTGGCTTACAGTTCCAGAGGTTCAGTCCGTTATCATGATGGGAAGCATGGCAGTTTGCAGGCAGACATGTTGCAGACAATACTTAGAGCTCTACATCTTGGTCCAAAGGCAGCCAGGAAGAAACTGTCTTCTATAGGCAGCCAGGAGGAGGGACTCATTTCACAATGGGTGAAGCTTGAGCATAAGCAACCTCAAAGCCCACCTACACAGTAACACACTTCCTCTAACAAGGCTACACCTCCTCTAATAAAGCCACACCTCCTAATAGTGCCACTTCCCCTGGGCCAAGCATTTTCAAACCACCACACTTCCTTTTCATCTTATTTTGTATCAGATGCTCTGACAAGAAAGTTCAGAAACAAAATTATTGACATATGGGTACCAACGGATGTGAGGCTCAAAAGCCTTGTTTGATGAAGGAGAGGCTGCCCAATGTGTGGACTCCACAAATTGATGCCATTATAGACAGAAGCTATTAGCATGTTCCTGAATCAAGTGGATGGTACAAATGGATCACTCTGTTCCTTGACGTGGTGACATGCATTTATATGTATTCGTTCAATTTTGTTTAAAGTTTATATACAAATGGTACATGTTACATAGTAAAACATCAATGGATTCAGGAAAACATGTAAAGAACACAGTGCCACTCAAATTTTGCCACCACGCTTCCTTCAGACCACAGGACACCACTGGAAGAGTGTTGGAATTTGTTTCATTTTAGATTTGGTCTAAAACAACACATGCGTGTCAGTCCCAGTGTGTGGGCTGGGACTCACAGCCAGTTCCTGTGTTCAGGTTGTTATAGAGCATTGGAGGAACCAGCTGGGCTGGGTTTTCTTGAAGGTCAAATGGCAAAGGTTATGCTTTCCTGTTTATCCAGGTTGCTGACAGTATTTATTTAGACCTGTCCCTCTCAGCTGCTTGTTTGTCCAAGATTAGAGTGCACACATGGCTCCCAGGGCTTCCTGTGGTTCTCAAAGTTTTCACACAGCTCCTGGCCCTGCAGGCTTTCCCAGCAAGGCTGCTGACTTTGGCACCCTGGCCAAGAGGTTAAGGTCCTGGCTAAGATCCAGTTTGGTGGCAATGCAATCCTTGTTATGCAATATGTATTATGATGAAGTATGGGACCCACATTCTGTTGTTTTGAGCAGGTCACAAGCCCTGGCTATCTGCAAGGTGGACAGCTGTTTAACACTAAGAGTAGACATCCTGGGTGGCAACCTAGACTCCGATGGCAGTCTAATGAATGCTCTTACTCTGAGTCACTGAAAACATGACTGTATTAGGTGGGCTATGGAAGTAGGAGCAGGAGGATATTCAACTTAGAGACAGCTGCAATGCTTTGTTGGGAGATGTTCACAATTTTGGAGGATAATCCCTATGCCAGTTTTTATAAAGTTATGTATTAGGGAAGCAGAACTGTGACTATATGAATAAAGCAAAAGATAGAAGCACCTCCCTGCAGTCATTGCTCCTGTATGTACCATATAGCTTTAGATATCTTATTCCTGATATTTATTGTATCTGTATGCTAAATTACCTGTATATTTCATTACAGATATTCTTTTATCTTATTACCCATTGAAAGGATTTTGGTTTATACTTGATTCTCTGGAGCCTGATCAATGCCAGGGAGCATAGAGTATTCTGGGTGATGGTCTGCTCAGCTGGACTCTGTTTTTCTCCACAGACATTTGGAGACATTACCCTGGGCAAAGCAGCCAGGCACCCTAGCAGGGGTTCCACACAAAGTCTGAACCTTAAGGGCATTTGAATTACCACTTGGAAATTATTTATCCATGCCCCACTGACAAATGTCAGTTCTTCACATGCTTTTGCCTGTTTTCTCTTCCATTCCCCTCTGGGTTTATCATCAGATAGCTTGTCTAGTTTAATTGTAAGAAAATTGTCTCTTGTTTGTGAGCTCCTTGGTTGAAACGTTTCCCATTTGTTTCTCGCAACATCTGCCTTCTGCGGAAGCTCTGCAGAGAAGTGCATCTGCTTTCTGTTGCTTCAGTTCTGTTTCAGTGGATTTGCATTAGGATTGTAAATATTTCCCATGTTAATATGTGTGACCATGCTATTTTCCTGTGTTCCAGTGGCTTTGAGGAAAGAGCCAAACAGAGTGTGTGGGTAGTTTTCCCTTTTTCTAACTGAAAGCTTCAACTAAAGGAGAAGAGCTGTGCAATAATTGGAGTGGACAGCAGGCCTCCGGAGGAGCTAGTTGCACCTCTATTTATCTAGATTTGAAGTAGACCTGTCTAAATGTTAATCAAATGAGAGGTTAAATTTATTAAGATTAAAATAGATGAACTCATCTATAGCTAACACACTGAGACCCCAAAATAAATTGAACTGCACCCATGTTAGTGCTTGTCCATAACCTGGGACTTGAGTAGCATCTGATGCCAGGGCGTAGGTCCAGCTTGCTGCTACATGGCTGAGGTATCTTCAGTACCACACCAGGTGGGACTTGATGGGCATCCACTCCTTCTCATCAGGTTCATGTTAACCATCTGTTACTGTGTCATCATGTCTTGACCCAAGTGAAAAATGGGACCTGTCATTTTGACTGTTGTTAGGTGTCCTTCTTCACCATGAGGAGCTTTGTTAGTTAATCTTCATGAAGTGCGTGTAAGACAGTGCCATGCATTGCATCTGTTTTAAAGGTGCAGCTGTCTTTACATGTCCGTTGGTGGCCATCTTAGGTCAGGGCCAAGCTAGTTGGATGGGATGAAAACTGCGCTTCTCAGTTAATAAATTTGGAATTAGTTTAAGGAAATCTTATCTTCCAGTCATTGTTTTTAAAATGGTGTGTGCCAAGTTTTGGCTGAAAATTAAGTTCTTCCCATATAGACTTCATGGAAGATAAAAAATGTCATTGGACTGTGAGCTAGTGATGCTTTGAAATGAGTACTCCAGTACATGCATTGTGAAAACATTGATTAGTCCTTTTAAATTTCTTGTGACCCAGGAAAGATAAACTTTCTACCTCTTGCATCATTCCTTGGCTTCTTGTTAATTATTTCAATTACTTGTTGATTTTTGTCAAAGATAGGAAGAACTGGTCGCATCATATTTCCTTCCTTGATGCTTTAATCTTGTCAACTTGATGGTCTTAGAGTCACCACAGAAACAAATGTCTGG
The DNA here is from genome assembly GCA_964023405.1 of Apodemus agrarius. Classification (NCBI taxonomy): domain Eukaryota; kingdom Metazoa; phylum Chordata; class Mammalia; order Rodentia; family Muridae; genus Apodemus; species Apodemus agrarius. The sequence goes on along the minus strand of OZ030020.1, from coordinate 9,562,140 downwards.
GTATGTCAATGGTTGATTTGCTAGATTCCTTTAATTAAGGTAAGAACATTCACTGTAAATGATGGGTAGCAGCTTTGTGGAGCTGGAGTCATGATTTGAATAAAGAGACACAAGGGAGCGTAACAGTAACAGTCATCGTTCTTTGGTTCCAAGGATGCACTGGAACCAGCTGCTTTAAGCTCCTGCCACCATGATGGACTGGATCCTGGAACCAAAAGCCAAAACAAACTCTGTCTCCCTGAAACTGTTGTTGCTGGGTATTTTGTCAGTGCAACAGAACAACTAACTAATACAATATTTTTATTCCAAGTATTGGTTTGTTTGATTATCATTACAAAGAAATAATTTGTAAAGCGAGATTTGTTTTTCCAAACCTGACACGCTGAGAGTAATCTCTCCATTTCATTGAGTGGGCGTTTGGTTCTCTAGCTTTATGTAGAGAACATAGAGTCATGCTCAGTTTATATCTAGAGAGAGATTACAGTAAGTGAAGTGGTTTAAAGCATCCTAAGACAAGTTAAGTAGAGCAAGAGGACAAGGGTTAGTCTCCACACAGAAACTGCTTAACAGAAGACATTGGATGAGGGCTCAAGGGACAGCTGTGGGATGTAGAAGGGTGGAAGCCTAGCAGATAGCTCCCTACCCCTCGGATTCTACCCTAAGAGTGTGGTATGGCAGACTTTGAGCTCTGGGGAATGGGTTTGTATGGTGACATATTCCTATCTCCCAATCTCTTGTCAATAACTCAGGATGCCTGTTTGTCCATACTCCTACAAGGATGGTGGGTGCATGCAAAGGCACACAATCCAAACTGGCCATGGGCCCCTCAGCCTTCGCCTGCAGCCTGCTTCCCACTCCGCCTTCAATGGTAGTGTAAGAGCTGGACACAGTGAAGGGCACTGTGGATTTAATTCTCATCAGACTCTTGCTGCTCATACCACAGGGTACTCTTGTCACAGCACAATTCACCCTAGCTTGATTGACATGAATCCTTAAATATCTCCTCACCATTACTTTTATGTCACAGCAGATCTTACAGGTGGCACATAGTTCTGTTTGGGGGAATGTCTATATGTGTGTAATATGAATTTGCATGTGAGTATGTATGTTTATATGTGTGTGAGCATGTGAAATATGTATGTAGTCTGAAATTCACTTCATATGTGTTCTTCACTCACCCTACACTTTATTTATTGAATTGGGATCTCTTGAGGAACCTGGAGCTCACCAACTGCAGCTATTCCACAGAGCCACGTTCCTTGGGGATCCTCTCTCTGCCTCTCATGCACTAGAACCATGGGGCCAGGGGCAGATGTCATGGGGGTTCTGGGAATCTGAACTCCAGTGTTCACAGTTCGGTGGCAAACTTTATCTCCAGAACCCAACAGATATTTCTTACCGTTACTTTTAAAAGATCTTTAAAAACTAAATTACATATTTTTGATCTAGGGGGCTAACTTAAAGGAATATTCAAAAGACTTCTTTATACTTTCATTCTTAAATATGCATGTATGTTTAGTTATTTTCTTATCTTAAAACAGGCTTATGATTGTTGGTTTGATTTTAGTATTTTTGATTTAGTATTTCATTATTTAGTATTGATTGGTCTAGAACTCATACCACAGAGTTCACTGACTTGGTCTCAAATGTCTGAGAAATCATCCTGCCCCTGTTTCCCGACCAACAGGAATGCAAGCATGCACCATCAGGCATAGCCTAGGTTTTAATATACATACATATATACATACATACATACATACATATTATATATAGTATAAATTAGCATAGTAAAATTTCACCCTAAGACTTTTTGCACACTTATAAAATCTTATAGCAAGATTCATTGATTTTAGTTTAATGTCTCAGAAATCTGTTAGTTTAGCTCAATATCGAATATAAATATTGAATGCATACCTATTTTGAAAAGTTTAATCACTTTGTGCAAGGTGTATATTGGCTTTCCTGTCTTTGGTACTAGGCTTTCTTTCACTGCAGTTTGGACTGAGAGAATTAACAGACATTTGTCAAGAGTCTCCTGCAGCCTGGTTGAAATGTAGCTGCTATCACTGATGTGGACAATGGAAGCCTTGCCCTGGAGGCTCAGGATAAGCAGGGCACTGCTGGGGCTCCTCTCAGGAGAATTCTATCACAGAGGCTTATGAAATCAAGTCTTATGAAGGCCGAAATGGATACCCAGTCATCCTGTTTTACCTCGAAATAAAGGGGAGAGATCACCTATAGCCCATGGTTATTTTTACAGCCCTTTTAGAGCTTTGAAAGTTGATTTCTGTATATACTGGGTAGCAGATTACCACCCGAAATGAACATCTGTTTAATGAAGCAACTGTCTCTTGATTATGGCCAATGTTGCCGATGAAGGATCACCTGTGTAGTCGCATGCTGAGTTAGCAGGACCCGTCTCCAATGCTTCTGGAGTGTTCTCTCAACAGGAGGGGTACATATTGTTGCCTAAATCGTCAACTTCAAGTAGACCGACCGCTTGCTTCCACTGGGGCCTTTCTCTCTCTTTATCTCAGTTGTTCAATAAGAGTCTTATTTAAGGAACTTATCTCTTCTTTTCTTAAGCTCCCGGCCCTATTGTATCTTTTAGAAATGCTCTGAGATCTGAGAGTATTCTTTCTAGAAAAAAAAACCAACTTCTATTCATGGGATGTTTCTATTGACTGTTGCCTTTACTGAATCAACAGGAAACATAAAATAAAAAGGATGCCAGCTGAGGAGGATGCCTCTGAGCGTGTGTGTGTGTGTGTGTGTGTGTGTGTGTGTGTGTTTGCAAAAGCTTCTAAGTAAAGCACACTTTTACTGTGGCTTATTTCCCAAACACTTTAGAAAACAAAATAGGCATCTGATTCTTTTTTAAGTATCTTCTTCAGAAATAAACTGGATTCTCCTTAAGGTAGGAGCAGTCATCTCCATAATTAAATCTTTGACATAGAGGATATTCTTAGAATAGCACACGCATACACACACATGATGGAGTGCACTTAAAACCAATATGCAAGTGAATGTATGAAGCTTCTAAGATTATCAGGTAGGTTTCGTCCAGGACCCAGTGTCCTCTCCTGATGGAGACATGCTACTGGACCCGGGAGGGAACCCGTCTCTGGAGACTCATCAACTTCACACTTGGAGAAATCATGCTCATTTCATGGTCACCTTTGTAATTTCTAACTTCCTAAAGATTAATTAGATGTCCAATTAAATGTCTTCCACAGGTCCAGGTTAGAATGCTCAAACAAAGATCTAATTCTAAAACGAAGCTCCAGGCTACCCATATGTAAAAGTGGCAAGGATGTAAATACATGGCTGGAAGGAAGAAAGTAGGTGAGCTTTCTGTCTCTGCTCTTCCAGCATCCCTTCCGTTTCAGCCCTTCTTCTGTCAAAGATTTTCACCTTTGTCCTAGTGTACTTAGAAGCTGAAAATCCAAAAACAAAAACAAAAACAAAACAAAACAAAAAACACACAAGACAAAACAAAAATGAAAAACAAAAACAAAACCTTTGGTTTAATCATGTTCAGTGATTTAAACTTTTATTTTTCTTCCAAGTTGTCATGCCCCCTGGACAGGGGGAGCTCTACATAGTCATGGCTGATCTCCTCTTCCCTTCCAACTTTCTCCTCCTGTCATTTCATTCTTAATTCTCTGTCCTCCAGGTCCTTAAAGGAATGATTATTCCCCTTGTTCACTGAGTACAACTCATTAGTTACCAGTTTTATTTTCTCTTACTTCTTCTGACTATGTCCATCATGGCTTTACTTCAGAGACAGTCGATCATGTTGGCCTCTCAGAGGGCCTAGAGCCACTACTCTGAGTTAAAGGATCCTAGCAACATCTCTAAAAAATACCTGAACCTGTTTCCCTAGTGTTCAGTATTATGACTGTGTATGAGAAACCTATGCTGTAGCCACTTATTGGATAAAATTTATATACTTTGTCACAATTTTTTGATGTTTCTTTTTCTAAAAGAATAATTAGAGAGACAAACTTATGTTTATGTTTGCCCACATGTATTTATGAGCACATCACATAAATGTAGCAAACTAAACCACTCTGTAAAGCATTTTAAGACTAGCATAGCATAGCGTTAGTAAAAGATAGCCAATCCGCTTATTGAAAATCATTTGATTGGAAAAGCCTGGAAGTTATAATTTAGAGACTATCAAGTATATTTACTAATTCTCTGGTGACTCCATTTAACCGCAACAACAAAAAGATCAGAATAGTGCTTTATGTTTTACAATTCTTCAAATTTTGTGATGATACTAACATAATGTCCTTAGTAAGACTTCCATTGACATAACATGAGTCCTACCTAGCTAAGAACAGGTTACAGTTCATCCCCTTCCTCATTTTCAAGGTCCTTGAGAGACAGGTCTAAGATCAAGCTAAAGTGCCCTTCCCTTAGGAGACTGTACTGCACTTGCAGGAACCAGAGCTCACAGTGAAGTGGCCCAGAGAGTCAGGCTGAGGAGTGTAGCCAGGGAGCTGTCTCCTTAGCGGATGTGGCCACTCCCACTCTTTCTAGGCTGCATTCACTTAACAATCTCTAGCCTTCCCCTCTACATTCCGGTTTCCCTGCCTTTATCATCGAATCTGTGCAGCAGCCAGATTGATCTGTTAAGGGTAGATAGCCACTGGGATCTCACTCTGCCCTCTCTTTTGCTTGCTGCTCCTTATGATCTCTGGTCAAAGAGTTCAGAGGAGATGGAGTGCAGAATGGAAGCAGAGTTTATTAGGGACTAAAGTGAACTGCTTTCAGCGGTGAGGGTGGACAATGGCTGAAGGGATCACTGCAAAGTAGCATACTCTCCCACAGTGAGAGTAGACAGTGACCAGAGAGATTTTAGGTAGGCTTTGTATTATTTCTACATTGACAATCTTGCTTGAAAGTCATTTTCCTGCCCAGGTGATTGACAGGCCCAATTGGATTAACTCAATGGACAGGGCAATGGTGCATCTTTGATCTTTACTAGAAATCCCCCATCTAGATAGCAATCTTAGAAGATTTAGATGGTTATCTGTTAATGATCTCCGAGGCAGTCCAGAATATCATGTCTCTACTTTCCTGTGTATACTGAAATAGGGCTTGAATTCCATTTGAGTAATCAGATTCCTGCAGGTGAAATTCCTGGTTTCATAAGCTATAGATTATGAGGGAGGGGTCCATCCCTGATGAACTGCATGGTTTTCATTGCTAACGACCAGCCTAACAAAATCTGATTTGTAACTCTTCCTTATTCATCATTTTGTTTGCTTGTTTTTTTATTTTCTTGTCAACGAACTCACCATGTAGCCCAGGGCTGCTATAAACCTGTGATCATCCCACCTCGATCTGTTCTGGCTGGAGTTCCAGTGGTCACTGACCTCCACTGGGATTTAACAACAGATGGTACTCAGGTTGAATTTATGTTAAATGCCCATAGAGGGCTTAGTCACTACCTGCAAATACTTCAACAGAGAGAACTCTTGTCTAATAGATGTTATGCTAATAAACCACTGATTTTACCCATGGAAACTCATTCTGCTGCAAATTTGTTAAACTATCCAGCATTGATCAGATAAGGATAAGTGACTCACTTGCGAGAGATCCTCCTTGGAGGAAGAGGCTTCTGGTCAGAGGGAGAGTCAGCCTATCCTGGAACGGAAAGACGCTCATGAAGTCTACTACTTACATTATGGATCTGCAAAACACAACTAGTGGTCAGATTCAGTCCGCTCCTACTTGTCTATGCCTGTGAGAAAACAATGCCTTTCATATTTGGGGTAGCTACGAATACTTGGAAGAAGAAAAACATGACATGTCATGTGAACATTGCATGAAATTCCTAGTGGAGTTTCATTGGACCAGAGCACATTCATTTATTTATTTCTCAGCAGCACTTCTAAGCACCACCATGATGGTATTGGATGCATACAAAAGAGGCATTGTTATTGACATAAAATATTCAGTTTGCTGCTCCCTTGTTTAAAGTTCTATATAGGAAATATATTATTAATATATATGTATATATATACATACATACACACATATGGATATATTCATCTTTATAAAAAGTATAAAATTATTTATAGTAACCATGGTGAATGTTGAAATGGTTAGGCACATCAAAGTCATCTATTTTAAAGAGGGTTTTATAACATTAGACAATATTCTGTATATTTTAAATGAGAAAATACTATACATGACAGCCAAGCACAATGGGACGCACCTTAAATCCCAGCACTCAGGAAGCAAAGCCAGGTGATCTCTATGACTCCAAGGGCAGCTTATTCAACAGAGCAAATTCTAGGCCACTCAGAGCTATGCAGGGAAAGCCTGTCTCAAAAACAGTTTTTAAAGTAATCAAATATAAGACTCAGTAGATAAGACCATCACACTATCATTACTTAATCTGTGGCTGTATAATATATATATATTTTTTTAGTAAGAAATGCACGGAACAGATTAAGAGACTATGAATAACAGTAGTTTTATCTGTCGCCTGACATTTGTAAACAGGCCTACAAATATTTAAAATAATTCGTCCACACTGTAGCATGAACCATCAAATTCATGTCAGTGATTAGCGAAGAAAAGCTTTGTGTGGTTCCTCATTACTGGAGTCAACATAGGCTCTCCTGTATATTTTCAAGAGATAGAAAAGCATTTCTGCAATCCACTAACAGGAAAAATGGGCCAAAATGGCTTCTTATTTGTCTAGTCTCTTAAGCAGACCAAAAGGAAATGGTGAACTGTTCTGTGCGTCGTCCTTAGTGAGTCTGTACACAGTGACTCAGCCTTGAGCATCTGTGAAAGGAAAAGCAATAAACCAGGAGCTGCCAAGACACAAGAAGTATTTTCCTCGTTATCAGTGCCCCTGAACAACAGATCAGGTAGATAATGATGGGATATCCATTTCCCAGAAGGCCACTTGTTAAAGACTTGTCTTGAACAATAAGTCGTTTGACATGATGGGATAAAGTCGGCGTTTTTTTAATAAGAGGTGGGAGAGCAGTTTTCTTCCATCGTGTTGTCCCTTATCTTCTAGACCATCTCTTCTTGATCTGGCTTTCTATATGTGATTTTAGTAGTTTCCTTATGTACAGGGGCTATATTTTAAGATCAACCACCCACCCACCCACAAACAACCTCAAATAGTACCTAACTTGGTATGTCCTGTGTTTTTTCCTCTGTAGCCTGTAGTATAGTATCAGAATGCATCTGTTCTTCCAGGGTTTCTACCCCCAGGCTGCCTCTACAATTAATATCCTTGAGGTTCAAGTATATGATTAAGTAAGAAAATGGTCACTTGAACACAGACACCCAATGATATCAAGAAATCCAATCTTACAAGTACGAAGAGTAAATGACCTAGATGTGGATAACATATACAGTGTAGTAGGGGTTGGGGGTGGGGTTGGGGGTGGGGGAGATATGGAAAGGTTTATGTTCTGGACATAATGGAACATTAAGGCATGAGATTTAATCATAGTATTTAAGCAATCATGCAGCTTAAATCTTATGAATTGCTTGTTCCTAAACCTTTCCTTTTAGTATGTTCTGGCTTTTCTTTTCCTGTTGGCAATTAAAAGGAAGAAAGCAAAGCCCGTTGGGGTAGGAACGTCTGTCTGTTCAGCTAGTCATAACCCTCGACTGAATGTGGGAGCTCTCCACATACTTTGCACTCACATTGCCTCATTGTGACTCGGTGTTTTCAGCTTGCCTTCTTGCTCAAATACATTTGTAACTCTCAAACTAATTGTTGGGGTGCTCTTATAGTCCCATGTCGCATGTGGGCCTGTGGATGCCACCAAAGAGGTGCTCGTTTGCTTCCTTCAGCTCATGTAGATAACAAAGCCCAGTCCATGGTCCATGTAACACCACATTTTATAAACTCATTAACTTGGGGAGAAAACATGTGACAGGTAAGCCGTGTTTGGCTTGAGATACAGAGCTATTGACCGTGGGTTCAAGGTTCAAGCAGCCATGGCTGCACACCCATTGTGTACTTACCTGTACTACCTGTTTGCAGTCCCTTTGCATTCGAGAAGGAGCTAGGAAGAGTCAGGAGCTCCTCACATGTGATTCCAGATGTCTTGCAAGTTCCTACCAAAAGTCTATGATTCTGTCTTAGCAACATGTGGCCACACACTCTCAAGACATGCTTGGCTGTAGCGAAATCATCATGCATGCTGTGATGAGACTTTTCCAGTAGCTACTTTGGAGTTACTCATGCTCCTGCACATAACCAACCCCTCACCCACGCCCAGGGAACTCAGAAAACTGCCATGCTAGAGTTAGGGAGAATTGTACCCTCTCCAGTGTCGCGTTTGCAAGTCTCCGGGAAAAATGTTCAAGCAACGACCCTTCAAGTGCTTTGAAGAAATCATGTATCTCACAGTTGAAATTTCCACAGCTCTCTTTTAAACGTTGATACAGGTTTGTATGTTTTCATAATGGCATGATTTGTCATCTTAGCGTGTGTGTAGCGTCTTCCGTTGATCCAGTTCTCTAGATTCTTCTCAGGCCTGAAGCTTATTTCACTGTCTACATGATAAGATGAACTCTAATTAGTGTGCTGTCACCGAAGCTGCCCGTGTGTGGCAGCAAGTTTCAGCCCTCTGGCTTCCCCCCTTTCAACATGCTCTATACTTAACCAATAATTTTTTTCAGTTTGAATTTTATGTTTTTGTGACAGCAAAAAGAACCCAGTTCCTTTATGTTGTAGCTAACATGTGTGTAAAAAATTTAAAACTAGGTAAAGTAGAACAGAGAAAAAAATCCACTAGTTACATGCTAAGAATTAATCAAGATTAACATTTACAAGTATCTTGAAAAAAATGTCCATACAACATAACATAATAATAATAGTACATTTAGCTGCTCCATCCTAAATGCTTTAATGATTTTTCTTATATATCCATACACATACACTAAAAAATGTTATTTCAAAAGATGGAGAGTAAGTGAAGAAGACATTCTATGTTGATATCTGTTTATTCTTAACACATATATGATACCTATACCAATACACACACATATACACATACATACACACAAGAAAGAATAAAAAGAGTCCCTGCTTAAACTGCATCTTTTGAGGATGAAGGCCATTTCTCTGACGAATTTTATAAACATTTCTATATTCAAGGAGACTGTAATTTTTCAAAATCCATGCTGCATGTCTTCTCAAGTTATTTGCTTCGGTGACATCATTGCCTAATAGAAATTTTAAAAGTAGGGTAGGTGTTAATGTCAAAATAGAATGTTTTCTTAAATAAAATTATATTTCTCTTTTTCAACATGTGTGTAGCTTGATTTTTTTTTTTATCAACTTGACACAAGTAAGAGTCAACAGGGAAGGGGGAAACTCAACTGACAAATGCCTGCATCAGATTGGCCTGTAGGCAGATCTGTGGGAACATGTGCATTGTTCATGACTGATGGGAGAGGCTCCGCCCACTGCTGATGGAGCCACTGCTGAGATACTGGTCACGGGATTCTACTAAAGCGGCAGAGCAAGGCATGAGGAACATGCCAGTCAGCAGAACTCCTCCGTGGCCTCTGCTTCCGTTGCTTCTTCCAGGTCCCCACTCTGCTTGAGTTCCTGCTGTATCTCCCCTCACGGGGGGTGGGGGGGTGGGGGGTGGGCTGTGGCCAGGGTGCATAAGCCACGTAAAGACTTTTGTCTCCAAGTTGTGCCCAGTCATGGTCTTTACCACAGCAACCCAGGATAACACAGTGTTATGTCATGTGGAGATTCATCCACTTGTTTGTCAGTTGCATCGCAGCAAGGGTTAATGCTATGATCACAAGTGATCAGCCTTTGCTTGGTAAGGGGATGTTCATGAGAGCACGGATCCCTGAAGTCAGGGTCCTCGCTGGAGTGAGTGGCAGGAGTGACTAGCAGGACTGTGATTTCTGGTTAACGCCACATCACTCTATAACTGTAGAGACTGAGGAGCGCGACAGAATCATGCAGGCTTCATTTCATATGTTTTTGAAACATAAATTGCATGACAGTATTTTTACCTTGATTTTAGTTGTCTACTTTAGTTGGATGTTTGCAGCTTTCACTGTTGCCCGGTTTCGAATTCCTGTGACACTTTGAGTCTCTTCTCTCCCAGCCTGTCCCTGCCTCTTCATCTTGTGACTTCATTAAAGTCCAATTTTCATTGAATTTCTGATCTTCTTTCAAGTCCCTATTTTAGTTAAGGCGATTTGAAAGTCCTGAAACTTGGGATGATAACGTATTAGCACTTAGGCCTAGGTTTCTATTTCTAAACAACAAGCCAGCTTTCCACCTGTGTTGAGTGGCTGCTAAGGAGCCTTTACAATCCTGTGTTGGAAGGATGGGCAGGGAGTCACTGAGTCTACCCCTCCACTGCCCCTATTCAGCGCCATGGATTGTGGTGTTGCTGTAAGGACAGCTACTGTGTGGTACTGGGCACTGCTGAGGTCATGTGATAGGACCCTGGTCCTCTCGCTAAGCTGGAGAGAAAGTCAATTTTTTTATTGCAGGCTTCGAGGTTGCTCTGTGATGGACTCGTACACTCCTTTCTCATGCCATATGTCACAGTTCCCACAAAATAAAACACAGGAGCAGCGTGGCTGAGTCAGAACATTAGTCTACTATTTCAGCAATACCATAGCCTTAGCCACATTAAACGGTGGCCCCATCTGTTCATTAAAAAAAGAAAGCAATTCCCCGTATTCTCCATAGCAGCATTCACAAATTGATTCATACGCTAAAAGGTGATGTTAAGATATGAATGAGTTTGCAATGTTATTTTGCCTTTTAACTTTTAATGGTTATATAAATGATAGAAAAAACATGATTTCTAACCATGACAGGATATTATCCATTTTTTCAGGCAGAGTACTGGATCCTGATATGGATGAGGAGAGAGATTACATTTGCCTTGCCTTTTATAAAACACCTCGTCCTCTTCCCTATTCTGCCGTGGCGTGCACTCTGAAACACATCCTTTTGCCATCTTTCCTTTTTGAGGTTGTTATAATTACATCATTTCCCCCTTCCCTTTCTGACCCTAAGAGTATCAAATACACCATTTCATGTTCTCTGCAAATTACCATTATTTCCCTCCATTCAATGGATCATGATTAGCCAATCAATACAAAATAGTCAGCCATGAAAACACAACATGAGTAATATCATACAGACTGCCCAGGTTATACACATACATATATACATATACATCACATACATCATATACATATGCACATGCACATACACATACATACATATACATATACTACTTATAAGCATGCAATAATTACTGAAGGAAGAAGTTATGAATTTGAAAGAGATTGGGGAGGGGCATATTGGACAGCTTAGAGGGAGAACCGTGAAGGTGGAAATGATATAATTATATTATAATTTAAAATAAAAGAAGTAAGAAGTCCCCAAATGCTACAGGATACGGAAGCAGCAGTATGGAGATTAGACTCCATCAGCAGCAACGGTGGAGCTGCTCACACAAAGCTGCTCATTCCCAGTCGTCCTGACTTCTCATAGCAACAGGTCTTGTTTTGTGGTCCTTGCTGTTCAGCACAGGGTGACCCATCTGTGACCAGTGAACTAGTGTCATTATCAGTCCTTGTGTTCTGTCCCCTCGACCCTTTATTTCTGTGGCCTGTGGATAGTGTGCCCGCCCCACCAAGGCTCGCCGTGATGCAGTCTGGGAAGGCAGTGCAGGCTGTGCAGCATGCTAGGAAGCAGCTGCAGGCCCTTCCTCACAGCACAGATCCCTGGTCAGAGGACTGGATTTTCATTAGTTGCTTTATATTTTGCTCCTCTCTTTCCTTTCTCGGAAAATGGAGATGTTTAAATCCAAATATCGCAAGGTTATTTTTGAAATGTATTTAGATAACACATGCTAGAATTTTGAAAATTATAACACGAAATGAGTTTAGCAAAAGAGCCGAGCTCTGCTGAAGTTTGTGCTGACATTGTGTAAAATTGAAAATATGACGTCAGGGGAGGGGATGTGTGCTTATTTCCTGTCACTATTTTCAGACTTTTTCCCAAGGACTCTTAGCTCAGTGTGGCATCAGGACTTTGTGTGTGTGTGTGTGTGTGTGTGTGTGTGTGTGTGTATGTGCATATGAGTGTGTTTATTTGTGCATGTGCATGTGTGCATATGAGTATGTTTATTTGTGCATGTGATTGTGCATGTGTGTATATGAGTGTTTATTTGTGCATGTGTGTATATGATTGTGGTATGAATGTATGTATTGTGTATATGTATGTGTGTGTATGCATGAGTGAGTGTGTTTATGTGTGTGTGTGTGTGTGTGTTTAAAGCTGTTCATTTATTTCTCCTTGATTCCTTCCATCTTTGTAGGACCCTTCCTCTGTGTTAATAGACACATAACTCTGGAAAAACTGAGATGAATACCAAGCCTGGCTTTCCAGGAAGTAAGGGAGGAGTTAGAAGTGTGATGACAATAAGTGACAGGACAGGAATGTACTGTTCTACGCAGCAGAGACCTGGGGGTTTGGAGGAGCTGCAACTTCCAGAGGTACAGTGAGCCGCCCTGAGTCGATGTCCAGGAGTGCTGGACATAGATTGTTGGACCTCGTTGGCAGTGGCGCTTGTTGGGCCCCACGTAAATGGAATGTAGCACATTTGGTGGTATGACAGTAGCATCTCATGTCATGTGTGGAGACTGAGGCTGGACCTGCTGGGAACTGAAGCTGGAGAGGTGGGCAGGTAGCTTTGTTGACTTTGCAGTGTAGTTTGGTTGCCATGGCAATCACTGAAGGCTTAATGGGAGTAGTGGTTGTGTAATAGGAAAATCACTCTTGATAGTAGTGTGAATAATAAGTGGGAGGGATGAAAGAAGGGAGGAAGGGAAGGAGAAAGAGAAAGAGAGAATCCATTCAGATCACACATTTCTGAAGAGATGAAATGGGACAAACCATTCTATTCCTTTAACTTTGAGTTAGAAAAATGAATAATAGATAATACCCATTTATATAAAAATATAAAAAGTATCTATTTTATATATATTATACATAAATATATAAATATATAGATATAGATAATATCCATTTATATAAATATATGTAAATATATTTTATACAAATAGATATTTTATATAATATATACCCATTTATATGTTATATTCTATATAAAATTTTTATGTGATTAATATACTGTGTAATAATATACTGCTTATATATTTATATAAAGATATCCTATGTCTTTAAATGGCATTTACACACACGCACACCTATTTTATTATATGGCATACTTTTATCTATACTGTGTAGAGATAAATGCATCCTGAACATATATTTGTATTGTATTTAGTCTCATATAATGCTGAGCCTTACTCATATGAGTGCTTTCTGTTTTGAAGTGCTCTACTTAGAAAGGCATTTCCTTTCCTCCCCAGCACAGTGTTCCTTAGTCAGAAGTGTTGAAGGATTGAGAGGCAGAGAGTGACAGTACGGGTGCCTTCCTGGAACTCTCACCACCCAGAGAAAGCCACTGGAACCAGAGACATGAGACACAAGTGCTCTCGCTCGGCTGGAGATGCTGGGAGCCAGTGTTACCAAGTAAACAACATCCCCGCAGGCCCTCACTAATGACTTCTTCCTAGAAAACACGATGTTTCTAAATGCTTGGAAGAGAAAGTTTGTTGAAAATGAAGGACCATGGCCACACATGTCAAATGAGATGGCCTGATGTAGCAGGTCCCTCTGGTCTCCCTAGCAAAATTGTAACACATCAACATCATGCCCCCACCGTGATGATAATGGACTGAAACTCTGAACCTATAAGCCAGCCCCAATTAAATGTCGTCCTTATAAGAGTTTCCTCGGTCATGGTGTCTGCTCATGGGAGTAAACCCTCAGGAAGACACTGAGGAAGCTCATGCAATCATCCATCCCCTGGTGAAGAAGGCAAGAGGCTCAAGCTCCGTTGAGCCAGCATTGTTGAACAAAACTTCACTATTTCAGCGGCCAGCTTCCTGCTTTCTTTCTGTTCCTATCTAGAATGAGCCTGACACCCCATGCTTCTTTTCTGCCTTGATCGCGTCTTCCTTCTATGGTAGTGCTTCTCCTCAGGCCCCCATTTGTCCTTCCAGTCATCTGTCTCACTAAGAAAAATCAAACTGTGAATTCGAAAAATGTTGCTAAACATGCCCGCTAGTTGCTTGGTTGGGTACAGCCAGTCCAGCTGTTCCCTTGGAAGCTACCTTGACATGTGAAATTGGAAGGGTATTTTCTAAGTGAAAAGAAATGAAAATGAAGCTGCTCTCTGTCTAAGAATCTCTCTGCTGCATTGAACACATTCTCTTCATTTCCACCTCACTGGGAGCCACAAAAGCAGGTCCGAATCTGAACCGTGCTCTTCCTAGTCGCTAGAGCACAGTCAGTGTGAAATAAGGGAGAAGGAAAAAAACAGCAATTCAACACCAAAACTGCAAACACAAAGCTGTTAATTTATAAAACCATGGTGTGTGTGTGTATGTGCGTGTGTGTATGTGAGTGTGTGAATATGTGTGTAAGCATGTGTGTGTGTGAGTGAGCATGTGTCAGTGCATATGTGTGTGAGCATGAGTGTGCGTGTGTGTATGTGCGCGTGTGTGAGTATGTGAGTGTAAGCATGTGTGTGCGTGCGTGTGCACATGCCCAAGTATGTGTGTGTGAGCATGTGTGAGTGTGCATATGTGTGTGAGTGTGTGTGAGTACGTGTGTGTGTGTGTGAGCATGTGTGTGAGCATGTGTGTGAGCATGTGTGTGAGGTGTGTGTGTGAGTGTGTGTGTGAGTGTGTGTGTGTGTGTGTGTGTGTGTGTGTGTGTGTGTATGGCAAGGATTAATATCATGTCATTTTTTTTCCCATTATTTTCCACTTTATATATCAGGCATGGTTTCTCATGGTTGCTACTTGCTGATTCCCTGGGTCAGCCAGCCAGATGGCCTCGAAGATCTCAGTTAGGCAGCCATGCACACCTGGCTGTGATGCAGTCATTATGAACTCTGGTCTCCTTCTTACTGAGAAATCGCCTTGTCCCCTGAGCAGTTCCTGTAGCCCCCTTCCCCACATGAAGACCTTTTGAGCATCGTTTGTGTTTCTTCTCTCTGTTTATTTCTTGGTCGTTCACTGACTTTCAACATAGGATACTCAGGTGGGAGCTTAAAAATTGAATGTGCTGGTGACTTATTACAGAGAACCAAGCCCTTTGATGTTTAAAGCCCCTTCCCTTAATTTTTCAGTACACATTTCTTTCAAGATTTTAATTGAAGTAATGGAGGGTTGTATTAATTTTTCCATCAAAACATTTTTTTCATCCAGACATGGTGCTGCAGGCCTTTAATCCTATCATGTGGTAAGACAGTGTTTAAAAAGCAGAGGGAGTGGGGGAGGGGCGGAGGGAGGGAGAGGGGGAGGGAAGGAGAGAGAGGGAGAAGAAAAGGATGCCACTCTGGATGATGTTTTGTGTATATGCATGGTTTTTTGTCTCACTTAAGGAAAACCATGCCCTTCATAAGTACACATAAAAAACGTCCAAGATCTTTATGTATGTGTATTAGTGTTGTGCAGGTGCATGTGTCTATACATGGAAAACCATGCCCTTCATAAGTACACATATAAAACGTCTAAGATCTTTATGTATGTGTATTAGTGTTGTGCAGGTGCATGTGTCTATACATGAATGAGTACGTCTGTGTGCCTCTGTGTGTGCGAGTATGTGACTATGTTAGTACGTTCAGGCTAGAGGAGACCCTTTGGGTGTCATCCTCAGGAGGGCTATCTCAGGATCTCACACTGTTCTAAAGTTTACCCACTAGGCCAGAATGGCTGACAGGTAAGGATCCTCCTGGCTCTTCCTTCACAGGGCTGAAATTACAAGCACACCATCATGACTAATATTTTTTTGCATGGATTTGGGGTTTTGGTTCGGGGTCCTAAGGATTGTAAGTCAAGCTCTATGCAGACTGAGCCATCCTCTCAACCCATAAGGCCAGACTCTGACGTATCATTTCTTCTGCTAGGAACTCAGGACATAGGAGGGCAAGTACATACAATAATTGCCCATTATTACACTCTGTCTTCATAAGTACCTTAATGCACTTCATACAGATTTTTGGACATACATGCGTAAAGGAAATTATGAGAATGTCCTATTCTTGTTTAAAGTAGCCAATTGGTTCAATAAAACAGGATCATTAAAACTCTTTCTCTAATTATTTTGAGTTTTTCTTATACCAACCATGTATCAAACTGTTGTAGTGGCGATTTCTCTTGATTAAGAGTAGATCAACCCTGTGGCGGTGTGTTATGAAATCTAGATCCTCTTAATTCTCCTTCCTCAAAGCTCAAAATCCAAATGCTTTTGTTGTTACAACATCTTGGAACTACTGGGAATCTGGAGTTTATTTTCTCCAAACTGCTTATTTGCTAAGAGAGCAGAGACGTGGCAGGACTCAGGGCTTTGACCTAAGTGTGTCACCCAATCATGGTGAGAGAGACAGTCCTACAGCCTGGAACTCTGAATATTGTCACTCTGAGGGATTCCCACAGATTTTCAGGTCACCGAGTGGGATTCTGCATGGCTTTTCGAAGGAGAGGAATTAGGAACTTGTTGTCCAAGGCACACTTGACCTCACGCTTCAGAAGTGTACGTTCATACTCTCTGAGCACTTCATGAAGAGCAGTTTGACAGAAAAAAAAATGAGTAACAGCACTAACCATTGCATGATGCCATTCAATGCAAAGGCAAGAGTATCAGGGATACCAGGTTGTGCTAAGAATCAATAAAACTGATGAAATTGAATTTTTGAAAAAAACAAAACAAAACAAGTTTTCTGTCCTCTGAGAGGCTCTGCCAGCAGATGACTGAGACAGATGCAGATACAGCCATCAACTGGACTGAGGTCAGGGATCCCTGTGGAAGAGTTAGGGGAAGGACTGAAGGAGCTAAAGGAGATGGGACCCCCACAGGAAGACCAACAGTGTCAACCCACGTGGACCCCTGGGAGCGCTGAGAGACTAAACCACCAACCATAGAGCATACAAAGGCTGGTCTGGGGCCCCTCCCCCCACAGATATATGTAGCAGGGGATTGCCTTGTCTGGCCTCAGTGGTAGAGGATGTACCTAATCCTGTAGAGACTTGATGCCCCAGGGTGATCAAGTGGGGATGCTGGAGGTTAAGGGGAGGTGCAATGGGGTGAAGAACTGGGGGATGGGGGACCAGGAGAGAAGGCAACATTTGGAATGTAAATAAATAAAATAATTAATTACAAAGAAAAAAAACAGTTTTAAGTTGATTTAAGTTTGATTTTATTATTATTTTGGATTACAAATTGAAGTTTTAGCTTATGAGAGAGTTATAGAGAAAATGAAACCTATCTTTCTTCTGCTATAATTTGGAAACTGCTGTGTAAGGCTAGAGCACTTAAGCCTCCTGGATGGGTTTTTATTTCTGTGTTGTACTTTGCATTTTGACTTGGGAGCTTAGCATTCTATTTATTGATTTTTTTCTTCAAATACTATCTAAGTATCTTCAAGTCTCTATGATGCCTGTCAGCTTCTGAGGATTAAAGAATGTTATAAACTAGTTAAGTAAAATATTAGCATAGACACATTAGCATGGCAAATAGAATCACTAGAAAATATATTACATGCCTGTATATATGTGTGTGTATGTGTGTGTGTATATATGTGTGTATATATATGTGTGTGTGTGTGTGTGTCTGTATATATACACATATATGTATATATGTGTGTGTGTATATATATATATGTGTGTATATATATATATATGTATATATATGCACTTCATGTATGCATGGTGTTCACGGAAGCTAGAAGAAGATACCAAATACCCTGGAAACAGAATTACAGAAGGTTTCGAGGTGCCACGTGGGTGCCAGGAACTGAATCCAAAGTCCAGTGCAGAAGCAGCAAGTCGTAAGAGCTGAGCATCTCCCAAGCCCCCTCTTTACTGCACGGCAGAATGCATGTCTGCACATGAAAACCCCTGGTTTTGTTGTGTTCCATACCTCTCCCAAAAGGATAGACTGTTTCTGTTACCTGCCATCAGCACATTACCTGGAACACTGGGTGCTCAGGATCTACCACAATGTCTAAAAGATCATGTAATACAGGCTTTGTCATGGCTTAGGGCCCTTAGAGGGTGGAACTCTTAGGAGGTCAACTACTGGTAGGGAGTTAAGTCATTGGAATCATGACCTTGGAGGTTGAGTAGGAAGACCTTGGTCCTTCTCCCTAATTCGTTTCCCAGTCATCAGGTGGGTGGTACTGCTGTACCACACACAACCACCAGGGCATGGTGCCTTGCTATCTACCCAGAAGCAACTGTGTCAACCAGGCATGGGCAGGAGTGAGCCAAAGCCAGCCCTTTCTCCTTGTGTGCACATTACCTCAGGTGTTTGCTGTCATAACAGGAAACTGACTAACATCCAGCCTTTGAGTACAAGACATTTCACCTTCCATATGTGTTATATGATGAGTCCAGTATCCTCATTTGTTTTATATGACTGGAATAAACACTGTGACCAAAACCAACTTGGGGAGAAAAGGTTTTATTTCATTTTGCTGCTTATAATCCATCAGGAAGGAACATTAATGCACAAACTCACAGCAGGATCCTGGATGCAGGAACGGATTCAGAGACCATAGAGGAGTGCTGCTCATTGACTTGTTCTCGGGCCTTGCTCAACCTTCTTTCTTAGACTACTTAGGACACCAAGCCCAGGGGTGTCCCTGCCTACATGCACTGGACCTTCCTATATCAATCAAGAAAATACACTATAGACTTTCCTATAACTAAATCTGATGGAAGCAATTTTTGCAATTGAGGTCCCACTTCTCAGATGATTTATGTTGGCTTATGTGACAAAATACTAATACACACACACACACACACACACACACACACACATTGTACTGGCTGGTTTTGTGTGTCAACTTGACACAGGCTGGAGTTATCACAGAGAAAGGAGCTTCAGTTGGGGAAGTGCCTCCATGAGATCCAACTGTAAGGCATTTTCTCAATTAGTAATCAAGGGAGGAGGGCCCCTTGTGGGTGGTACCACCTCTGGGCTGGTAGTCTTGGGTTCTATAAGAGAGCTGAGCAAGCCAGGGGAAGCAAGCCAGTAAGAAACATCCCTCCATGGCCTCTGCATAAGCTCCTGCTTCCTGACCTGCTTGAGTTCCAGTTCTGATTTCCTTTGATGATGAACAGCAATGTGAAAATATAAGCTGAATAAACCCTTTCCTCCCCAACTTGCTTCTTGGTCATGATGTGTGTGCAGGAATGGAAACCCTAAAACACGCATCTATGTTATATATAAGATATATCTATATCTATATCTATATCTATATCTATATCTATATCTATATCTATATCTATATCTATATCTATATCTATATCTATATCTATATCTACATATTGTCACCATTTTAGAGGTGTGAGACCTGGGAAAATAGAGCCAATACATGAGGTGGACTACAGTTTCATGCAATAGTCAACTTTATTCAGAACATCAGAGTACAATCACAAGGACAAGACACACATGGCAAAAACATGTTTTTCCAAGAAGGAGTAGTTTTGTTAAATGCTTAATTGCATTTAACTGCAGCAAGCAATGATGAGTAATCAGAATACACTCGCTCTTATCTGCTATACTTGAGAGGAACGCAAAAGCATATTCCAAGAACAATTCTGTGTTTTGAAGAAACTGAGGTCTCAAGGGTTCAGTTGTCTTGTTTTCTTGGAGTTTTCTCACAAGCACTCTGAATGTTCATGTGAATCCATTCATGGACTGTGTTCCCACATATATGATCTCACAGCTGATTACTTGTTATTAGGAAACCAACTGAGATTTATTATAAATATAAACTAACCAGGACACATAGTTCTGATTTATAAATATAACAAGTATTACTAAAAGAGAGGGAAAAAAAAAAAGAGTCTTCTTTTCCCGTGAATTTACTCAAATAAATATTCATCCAGTATAAATTTTTGGAATCTTTTTATTTTGAATATGCTCACCATACAGAGTAGATATTCTTATATATTTGTAAGATCACTTAGATGTTACTGGTGTGTGTAGAAATCATTCTAAGAACAGTGTCGTTTTTGTAATTCTGTGGATTCAGCATGGAATGAATCCACATTTTAGATTCATTCTAGGCAAATGTTCTACACTATGCTACTTTTGTGTATATTTTTATTTTTTTCATGTTTGAAACAGTCTCCTATTAAATCACAAAATCTTTCATTAAATGCAGTCCATAGCCCAGGCCCTTGAACTTGTGATCCTCTGGTCTTAACATTCTGAAAAGCTGTGATAACAGATATGGACCACCAAGCCTGACTGCTAAATGGCTTTTAGCCCCTGTGGAATATTGTTTACTGAGATGGAAGGGAAATCTTCAATACCTGGTCAGGTCATTGTAATCTTGCTTCTGTGTATTGTTTTCCAAGAAATATCAGCCCAAAGTATATACCCCAGGCATTATATGTGGGGGATATCTGTAATATAAGCTTTGGAGTGTCTAGTAAGACAATATGAAACCCCCTTGGGTTAAGACAAAGCATAACATCCCACCCAGCTTCTCTGATGAAGCCTGAGATATTCAAATGCTGTCTGACTTTATACTGTGACAGTGTGGTAGGGAGTTACAGTCAGACCAGTTGCTACAACCAGGTACCCAGGGTGAACAAACTGACACTTACCTGTCTAGAAGGGCAGCCTGGCGTGCCAGGACTCTCCTGTGCAGACAGCTTGTGTGTATGTTCCTGTACTGTGAGAATTACTTCCAGCAGGGACCGTGGGGAGGCAGCTCAGAAATGTCAACCCATCCCTGATAGGTCAGTAGATCTCTCACAGGTAATTAGTAACCTCACAGGTAGCTGGCAAGCTCAGCCTTTCTCACAGGTCTGTGTAAACCAGTTTGTTTAAGGGAATTAGACACCCAGCTCTAACACATATCTAAATGTTATGACCATTGGTAATTATATTGTGATACATGGCTCTATAATTAAGATTACCATGCAGATATAAAATTGTTAGTTTACTCAAAAAAAATGAGTATTTACATTTTCTTTTGCTCTTGTTATCCCATTCTTATCTGTGCTTGGTGCAAATCGAAGGTGTTTCAGTTCTTAAAGAGTCAGAATTGCTTAGGATAGTCTTGACCAGGTGCAAGATAGAAGCCAAGATCAAGTGTACTCAAGACTGAGGTTAGCCTGTAAGGAGGGACTTGTGTTAGAAAAGATACAGGGTTTTATTTTTTAACTTACATTTTAAAAAGTCTAATTTCTGTCCACTAATTCATTCAAGAAATCTGGAAGTACCCCCCTGTGGATATGTTTTTTGTGTTAGTCTATTTTATGTTCCTTTTGTATTTTAAGTTTTATTGATCCTTCGTGAGTTTCACATCAGGAACCCCAATCCCACACGTCTCCCCATCCCTTTTACCCACCCTCTGCCCTTGCCACTTCTCCCAAAAGAAAAGAAAAAAAGAAAAATAAGAACAAACAAAATGGAACATTAAAAAAAATCTTGTCATACAAGTTACAGTGTAATGTGTCCCACAGTATACTTTTTTGTTCACACATCTTTACTAGCAAATATTAATTGCAATGAGTTATTGGTCTGATTGGAGGCTTCTGGCATCTGATAGACAGATGTGCTATCAGTCCTGGATCCTCACTAGGACTCCTATCAGATATCCTGTTGTTGCCCTGTGTCGTGGAGATCCTGCAGCTTTGAATCTATAGGACTAGTCTGTTCACATGCTCTAGTAGTTCATAGATGAGGTATATGTCGGGGTGGGACAACTTGAAGCCCTGGATCTGGGCCTAAGTGGTAGCCGAGTTGGTCAGCCTGCCAGATCTCTTGCAGCCATACCACCAGGGTAAGCTATCCCACACTGCCCTAGCTTGTTCACCCAATTCTGCAGCTGTCAAGCAACAAAGCCTGCCCCCATGCCACCAGGGCCAGCTCTCCCCTTGCCAACACCAGGAAGTTGGGATATGGGAGGAGGTGATCACCATGCCCACACTACCTCACAGCAGGCTAGTGTGTGTGTGTGGGGGGCAGCTTTCCTGTGTTCATGCCCTCAGGGCAGTCTGACCAGTGCTCCTGCCAGGAGTGTAGGCTCTACCGTGTTTCTCAGGTGAGGTGCAGAGCTCACCTTCCCAAGCTCTGCAGCACATGAGGGGCAGGGTCAGCTCTCCAGCTCCCTCGATTGCAGGAGTTGCTCTCTCTATTGCTGCAGATGGCGAGGGAGGGAAGGCATCGCCCACTGTGCCAATGCCACCTCACCTCAAGTGGTTGGGCCAGCTCTCCCCATTCTTATACCTTGGGGTCTGGCTTACCCTAGATCCAGCACTCTCCAGAGTGCTGCAGCTGGTGAGACGTGAGGCCAGCTCTCCAGAGTGCCACAGCATGTGAGGAGCAGGGCCATCTCCGCCCAGCCCTGAGACATCAGCATGGTCCCAGATGGCAGCACAGACAAGGGATGTCCACATGTTCCATAGTGGTAAAAATGAACTATGGACATCAATGCATACCTCTGCTGCTGCATGGCCATGATCCCAGACATGACCCTCAGAATAGCATAGGCTTGGATTTCACCATGGCCTCAAGTAGTGGGACAGGCTACTCACAACAGGCTGTTCCTCTCAATCCTTGGGTCTCCAGTTCCATTTCTCATCATAATGTCCAACCTGTTTCCCTCTCTTTCCTCTCATCCGACTACCATATACCCATATATTGTAGTTATTCCTGCTGTAGTCCAGTTAGTGGGCCTCTGGGCATCTTCCGCTCACCAGTGCTGTGTGGATATAGCTATGGGTGGGCCTCTGGTTGTCTACAGCTTGCCTGTTGTTGTTTTTTTTTTTCTTTTTTAAAGGACCTTCCTAGTTGGGTCCAACATACAGTCTTCCCCTGGGTCTTCTCTTACAACTCTGGATATTCCTTCCATTTCCTTAACTACCACTCTCTTCTCTGACTATTGAACTTGTGTGTTCCATAGGGCTGCACCCAAGGCCTCACAAGACTTTGTACCCTGGTTACATGTTCCTACATTCAATTATGGTTGACCCTTTGCCTTGGCTTTCTCAAAGGTTCTACAACATAGACAAAAAAATCCCATTTTCCTATATTATAGGCTCCCAAACTTCAAGGTAATTAATGAAAGTACAATTTTCTCTCCAAAACCAGGTTGCCTCCCGGCCATGACTTGTATCTCAGCTTACCCAAGTGTAGACGACAAAGCAGGGAGATCTTGGAACCATCCTTTTTCTTGTGCCTCATGGCTGATATGGACAATGTCATTGGATTTTCAGCATGTCATGTCTTGCATATGCCATCCTCTTCTCTAGGCATACTGTGCTGGTCTATGATATGATTTTTATCCTGATGTCATGGATCCTCTCTAAATTTATCTTTCTCACATACATGTTTGTTGCCTCTGTTCATTTTTGTCACAGGCCTATCAGAGTTTGTACCGTTTTACTTGGATGTTCTGAATATTTTATTACAGCACTTCTCAGCTGAAGGCATTTAGTCTCTCCATTGTGTCAAGGCAGTGTAGGTGTTGTCCTTGTTTAACTCTGTCACTATTAACTTTCAGTGCAGGTGAAGAGCAGCCTTCTGCAGTGTATGTTTAGCAGCAAGGCTTAAACTGTACCAGATGGGTGTCGGCTACACCCCACCTACTACCCAGGATTGTGGCAACCAGGATTCTATGACGAGTGTTGATGATGATATAGGGACAAAACTGCTGTTTGAAAACGACTCCAAAATCTTTATACAAACCATTGTTCTCAACTCCACCATTACTGTACGCCTTCTTCCCCTTTACCTCATCATGTGCTAGTCTGGCAACTTTACTGCATCTCAGTGTATCTTCTCATCTCTGACTTATTTTCCAGGTATTTCTGGTTCATGTTAACTCTCTAAGGATCTAGGTGACTTGTTAGAAGTACCACTAATGAGATTGGAAAGCTCAAATCTAGAAGTTTTATGTAAGAACGACAGGATCTCTGACCAAAAAAGAATTAACTTAGGGTTCTGTCCATGGATGTAGGCATAAATACTTTGCAATATACTTTTAATAAGGGTTCAACCTTTTGTCTAGCCCACCACCCACCAGAGGTAGCAGAAAAGAAAAGTTATTAGGAAACTGGGTAAGTGGACCTATTCGGCAATAGTTCTATTGGGGTGAGCTTGATCGTCTTTGACAGCAGTTCAGCCCTGTAGCAAACACCAAATACAGTAACTGAATTTAGGCAGGCAGACACCAGGCATGAACCAGCAGCTACAGTCCAGTTCTTCCAGCAAGCTGACACTAGGCAGCTGTAGTTCAATCCTAAAGAAACTGCCTGGCTCACCTATTGGCCTGAAAGGAGGTCTCGGAAGCAGGAAACTGCCTCTGCAACCCCTTGAACAGTCTTTGGACAAGTGTCTCTCAATGGCAGTTTATGACAAGTTGAGCTCATCAACACTATGTAAGGCGAACCAATACATAGATATCTTTAGCAAAGATCAGTGAGGTGGAGCAAACCAAACCAGTGCTCAGTGCTTGTCTCCCACTGTCTGTGGGGCCATGTTTATACTCCTCATCAAGGATCCTTTCACGGGTTTGCTATATTCAAACATTGTTTCACCTGTGTCTGCTTTAGCAAGACATTCTTTCACATGTATGCCCCAGCAAAACAACATTTGACCTAAGTAACTTTCCAAAGAAACCAGAAGTTTCCACTTTCCACAGGCTTATGAAAGATGATATGTACAAATTTGTAAATTTTGGATTTATATAACTATGTATTCTCTAAATATACTTATTATACACTGGAGTCTTATTGGATTCAAAGCACTCTCCAGTTGTTTATCATACCATATATTCATATTAACTCTTATTTCTAAGCAATAATGATGCTCTTTCTGTTAACAACTTAAGTGGCAGATTATTTGATGCCCACACTAATCAAACTATATACTTCTTTAGAAGATGAAGGTTATAATTTGTTGATACTTTTCCTGGTAACTAAATAATCTCTTGTGTATCAGTAAGACGGTTTTTCTTAAAGGGGAGGAATATGCTTACATTAATTTGAACTGATCACTCCCTAACTCTTGTACTTATTACTACTAATAATTCTGTCTTAGAATGGATGTCAGGAAACAAAATTTTACCAATAAACCAACACTTCTCAACACATTCTAATTTCCTGTGCTCCAGATTTAGGACTTGTGAACTAACCAATGATAGACTCAAGCTAACCACATTTTTTAAACAAGTTTCCTCAGTACTAGTTAGGTTTTTTTGTTGTTGTTGTTGTGACAAAATATGTTTACTAGTAGGCATAAACAAAGGAGACAGGCTGTGTTTAACTCTTCATTTCAGAAATTTCAGTTAATAGTTTTTAGGTCAGTTGATTGTGGTCTCAAGACAAGGCAGAAAATATTGGGACAATGAGAACATGTGGAGGAAGAAGCTATGTATAGAAGAGAAGATTATGAGAACCTGGAAGCAGAGCCCATGAGGAAGAAACAGGTCAAAAATGGATGCATTAGGGATGTG
Source organism: Apodemus agrarius (assembly GCA_964023405.1). Classification (NCBI taxonomy): domain Eukaryota; kingdom Metazoa; phylum Chordata; class Mammalia; order Rodentia; family Muridae; genus Apodemus; species Apodemus agrarius. Next base: position 9,536,530 of record OZ030020.1, on the reverse strand, counting down.
GCCCAAGTGAACTACTTCCTTCTTGAATGAGGCCCCTGTAAAATACCATCACATTGTGAGTCCTCCAAGACATTTAAATAACCCCCATTTAAATATCCCTAATTTAAATACCCTTCATTTAAATACCCTTCATTTAAATACCCCTCAGTCTAGAACCTACATTATCTCATTCCCAGTGGAAATGTTCTCTGCAACACAACCAACGGAAGTGCTTCTGAGTGCTCAGTCCAATCAGGTTAACTGCTGGAGACCACCACACTGTCTCATATTTTGCTACCAGAAGTTGAGCCTACATTGTCACTAGCAAGCAGACTCCCTGATGTTGAATCAGTAAGTTAGCTTGCTGTAGCCAACTGGATCCTTGATGCTTTTCACTTAAGGCTGAAGAGGCAACACAAACCCCATTTGTCGACACTGAAGGACAAGGTCTGGTTTCAAAACAGCCTGTAAGGCACCAGCTTCAGGAATACAGCACAAGTTCTGAAATTAAGTCATAAGATACTAGCTCTAGCAATGTAAGACCCCCGCCCCCCCCAACCCTCAGTCAGTGGTACTTACTTTGAGATGCCCCTGAGTGAGACACCGAGACAGATTTATACAAAAGCAAGAGGTTTATTTTTCTGGCTCATCAGGGTCTGCCTTCAACTAGTCCCTCAAGGCGAGTGACTAGAAGGCGACCCCGAATGGCTATTACAAGCAATTTTTATACATTTTAAGGACACCAGTTACATCAGCAAGGTTACAGTTAAAACTTATTAGGTAAGCAAATTGAACTTTAAAGTTTTTGGCTAGCAAGGATGACATGCATTTGAACTCTGCTTAGGACTTTCCAGAGGATCAGGAGACTATCAGTCAGTACATTCTGAGAAGTTTTTACTCAAGGGTGGAGAATGGAACTGGGCCTAGCCTTAACCCGAGGTAGGACGGGGAAGTTGTAAAGAGGGTGTGAGACTGGAAAAACCCTTTAGGGTCCAACAAGAACCATAAAATCCAGGACAAGACCATAAAACCCCCTCCCAGAGAACAGTCTGGGGATTAACACGAAAATGGAGAAATATCTTATGTCAGAATGGGTCATCTACTGTGGACATCATATAGTTAAATGTTCATGACATAGGAATGCAGACCACTGGCAACCCATGAGCCTCTACCACCCACCAATTAAATTTTAGATTACCTAGTCCTTCTAGAAAGTTCCCCCGGTTCCCTATGCAAAGAACTGCATGCCTTTTTCTGGGGTCACCATTTTAGAGAATGGTTGACCACCCCCCTCCCCATGCTGGTTGTTTCTACCAAATAAACTCTCATTGGTTTTGTATGCTATCTGAGTCTGGGGTCTTACTTTAGTGACTTTTGAACCCTTACAAGGCCATTGCAGAACTTTCAAGACCAATAAAATACAGTCTAGAGAACAGATTGAAAAATGTAGAGGAAAGATTGTGCTGGATTCCTCATTGTCAAGCAAGAGCACCCCAAGTTAATTTTGTCGCATAAAAAACCATCTAAATAATTATTTACTGAAGTTATATATAGGTCTTGTTAGAGCAAAGTCTCCAGGTCAAGATTATCCTTAGCTTAACATTTTGCTTGGACTTTGTCATTCACATAGCCCAGGGACCACTCCTAGGAAGGTGGCCTATCATTATACCATGCTAAAGAGATGAGTGGAATAATTAGTCCTTTAATGTGATGCTGCTTCTTCTCAGAATCCTCGCCTTCATCACAGTAGCTTAAGGGCCCAGCCTTGTAGGACTGTAAATCAGTCCAGTCTTCTGAATTAGTCAGAAAAACCTGTTTTTCTTCTTCTGTCTCGTCTCCGAGTGTGCTTTCTTTAATATTTTTGACTTCCCTTCCCTGGCAAGTTTTTTTTTTTCTTTTCTTTTAAACTCAATAATGATCCTTGAACTTCTTTTTGAGTCTTTTCATAATTTCTCTTATTAACAAGACTACAAGTCTCAAGTGGGGATCTTGCTTTCTCCTGTATTAGTCTGAGAACAGTATTAAAACAGCTTTTTAGAAAATCTTTGGAAGCCACCAACATGTATTTCTAAAACAGTGGCATTCAAGTCTTTCTTGTGGTTATGCCAGTGCCAAGATTATGTCTATGAGTAGATCAATATGCCAATAGTTACAGAAATAAATGCAGGCAGTAAACATTATGCGTAGACCTTTGGGTCCTTTCTATTACTCCTTGGATAAGAAAGGCACCGCCCCCCATGAGAAATGTCTAAGCTGCCTGCTTTCTACCCTGGACCCCAGACTTCCTGTCTCCCTCCCACGGAAGAGATTTGGCCTGCCTTTCAAGCCGGCTCCTTTGCTCCTTATCAGATCTTAGAAGTCACTTTCTCTCCATTTGAAGTGTGGGATTCATTCCCTTTACATCACAAAAGAGTAGTTAAGGATCTCAAGTGCTCCCTTTCTTTTGTAACCCACAGGAATGTGCCACTCAGCAAGTCTGTCTCCACAACTCAGAAGCAAAAGGGAGCAATTCCCGTGATGAGGCACAATTAGTTCCATTCTGTGATTTCATTACACTGCACTTTTATTTTTACCCGGATATATTCCTTCAACTTAGTCTCAGATGTTGGGTTTTTTTTTTTTATTTTGTAATTTCTAGTTGTTAAAATGATCCCACGTATGAATACTCTTTTAAGATCTTCCTCTCTGAAGAGTGCAGTGTAAATAATTCTTCCCTTAGTCTGCACTTTTCTTTAAAGTGCTTTATGGCTTGAGGATGAGCCAAACGTGCTGACTGGAGAGATTGCTTCTAAGAAGTACCTGTGCTCCAGGACTCTTGGAGCTTGGGAAGTACCTAAGCTCCAGATCTCTTGGGGCTTACAGTGTGTAAACTGCAGACAGGTCGTAGGTCACAATTTGTACACATACCTTTATCCCTGTAAGGCTTATATTTGGGATTGAAGTTGCATCTTTATCATTTTATGATACATAGTCATCTGATTTAAACTAAGTTTACTATCCAGTGGGAGGTATAGCATGCAAGTCCTAAGGAAGCCCTCACATTTTTATCTGCTTCTAGACTTGAAACAATGTGGTACTTTATTAGTTACTGTAAAAGGAGACTATAAGATATTTACTTTTGTCCCACTTAAAGTAGGAAACCTTACTTGTAAAATGGGAAAATATGTAAGCGGTATTTTGACATTATTGTCAAAGTGTGACTGAAAAGCCTAGAGCCATAATTGCTGGTTCTCTCATTGTTAGGAGGGGAGGGGCCCACCTTTTGAGAGCCATTCCAAAGTGTGCCACCATGCAACAGATCTAGGACAAGAGGTTTATTGGGAATGCAGAGAGTAAATGGCCATCTTGGAGTGGGGACATGTAAGAGAGAGACAGACAGACAGACAGGCAGACAGACAGGCAGGCAGACAGAACAAGCCAGACAGAGAAAAAGAGGTCTGGTGTGGCTAGGCCTTTTATGTACCCAGCAGCAGTGAGTAATGACCCAAGCAGTTGCCACCACTGAGTTGCTGGAAGGCAGGTTGGCAAAGCACCTAATTTACACTAATCCCTCAGCTGGTTCCTAAATACACATCTTTTTCCCCCCAGTTCCATGTCAGTATAAATTACAGAGAAAAAAAAATTGGCATCACTCATTCAATAGATGAATACCTCCATGTCTCTCTGTAACATTAGAACTGCCCACAGGAAAGCATGCTTGCACAGACTCTCCTGTAAAGCATGAACAGTAAAAGAAAATTGCATCCCTCGAAAAGAAAACAAGCCCTTGATGGTCTAACCTGTTTTTCCCTCACAGGAAATTCCAAAAGAAAGCAGTATTTCTGTGTTGGGAAATTATGCCTGAGTCTTGGGTCTCTGTTTTTTGTTTATTATTATTATTATTGTTGTTATTATTATTATTATTATTATTATTATTATTATGTGACCCGTTGTATGGTATACTATATGGCATTCAGAACAATGTGTATGAAATGGAAAGACAACTTTTCAATGTGCGTTTCACTGCCCCTGTTCCAGCACTGGAGCACCCAGATGGAAGGATCTGGCTAGATTACAGCTGCTGAGCAGTGGACCTGAGACTCATAGACTTGGTTCCTCAGATGACCCACAGACTCACTGCCCCGCCTCCAACCCCCATACACATATACAGAGTTGTATGACTTCACCGGTACACTGATTGGAGAGCTAACATGTACCGGTTGTACACATTACCCTGGCTACCTGTAAAGTAAACTAATGATTTAACTAATTCTTAGGGAACTATTAGTGGGAAATTAATTTGTTGTTTAAAAAAATCTAGTCTCAGACAGGGGCTTCCACTCTACCTTTGACCATTTGATTCCTAAATAAAAGACATATAGCTTTTATTTTTTATAATAAGCCTTAATCAGAGCTTATTATATACTATTATATATTATTTTATATATATAAATATATTATTATAGCTTATTATATACTATTATATTATAAACTAGAGCTGGGCAGACATCTACCCTCTATGTTATTACGTCTGCTTCCCTGCCAATAACCCCAACATAACTTGCCATGTTTCATCTGGGCTACTCTGAACTCCAATTGGCTAGCCCTCATGGCCATGATTTTATGATTCTTATCCCAAGGAATCTTCTCTCCACCTTCCCCACTCTCTGTGTGGGTCTCCTCTGACCCCAAGCCCAGAAACTCCAAACTCTGTCTATCTCCTGCCTGGCTATTATATGCTGTGGGTATCTTTATTTAACCAGTAGTCTTAAGTTAAGGAGCAAGGTCACACTGTATGTGTGGATTCCCTGGGAGCAGCCAGGGCTTGGAAGTCAATATTTAGCATCACAATATATCACGAAACACCAAAACTCATGTTAATCTTCAGGTCATCCTCTTGCTTACTGATCAAAAATCACCAACACCTTTAATACTAGACTCTTAGTAAATGTGAGTGATGATATCAAACAGGACTCTGTCTGTTTTTTCATGACAAGAAACCGTGCTTCTTCCTTGGATACTTCCCTCATGGTGTTTTCCCAACTACTCTGCTGTCATTGTATAATTGTGTTGCCTTCATAGTATCTTCTGCACAGGTTATATTAAAGCAGTTCATCCTAGGAATGAAGGGCTACGCATGGTTTTCCCCTAGGCCCATGGCCTATCTACTCTCAGGTTCTAGGTTACGCTAGCGGTTTCAGATATGGCCCCATCTCATGGAGTGTGCCTTAATTTTTTTTTAAAGTGGTTTGTTACCCTCATAACATTTGTGCCATTGTTGCACCAGGAAGGTGGCCAGTGTTTGTAGCTGGGAAATACTGATAATCAATAATTAAGCTTTTCCCTTTGGTAGCATACAGAGCGCCTTCCAGAACTAGGAATGCAAGTCCTTAGGGGGTGAAGCTTCTTGTTAGGCATCACCTCAGGTCTGTCTTAAGCAACAGGTCCTTATTATCAGATCCTGGAGAGCAACAAATAGCCTTGGCAATGGCTTGTGACATCTCTGGGGTTCTATGGGACCATTTTGGCCAATGACTCAACAAGATGGAACCCAATTCCTGGCACTGAGGTTTTCCTGGAGGCGTAAGATGTCTAGCTGGGGCATTGACTTCCATCATCCGTGTCTTACTTTTCTGTTGTAATAAAAACTACAACAAAACAGCAACGAAACCATTCCATCCCTTTCTCATAGTGATAAGCAGGTTTTACTAAAGCAAAAGCAGCTGTTAATACCTTCCAGCCCATTCTCCCATGCTTATCTTGCCTGCAGGCCACTAGAACTCCCAGGCATTCCAGAGTAAACTGTCAGTGTCTCTTAAGTCATGCCTTGCTCTTTTGATGATAAGTTTCTTTAGTCATCACAGGGGACCTCGGTAAATTATTATCCAGGTCTGAGCACTCTAATGACTGAGCTAGAGCAGTTAATTTCTGAGCAAGCAAAAACAGAGTGCCATTGGGTTGGGGCTGGCTATCACAGCCCCACGGTTTTTGAGTGACTCATGGAAACTGAACAAATCACTACTGAATAAAAATAGAGACAATTCATTAATGAAAAACAAAGTTAAAACTTTCTACAGTTGAATGAAAATGGAAATATGGCATACACAAGCCGGTGTAATGTAATGAAGGCTGTCCTAATGGGCAAGTTCATAGCACTGTGTACATCCAAAAACTAGAGAGATCCCATAGGAGGGATTTAGTGACACATCTGAAGTCTCTAGAAGAAGAAGAAAGAATACACAGAAACAAGCATATGGTAAGCAATAATCAAACTCAGGGCTAAAATCAATGAAATAGAAAGAAAGAACAACAAAGGCCTGACAAAGAATAGATAAAGGAAAGAGTTGGCTCTTAGAGAAAATCAACAAGATTGAAACCACCTTAGCCCAATTAACCAATTTGGACAGAGAGAAGATCCAAATGAGTAAAATTAGACATGAAAAAGAGACATTGCAGCAGGCACCTAACATTCGAGAACCATCAGGACATAGAAAAAAAATCTGTATTAGGCAATACTAGAAATCCTAAGTACATTATCCTATTAAGAAAGCACAGGGACCCCAATGGAGGAGTTAGGGAAAGGACTGAGGAGCTGAGGGGGCCTTATATGGCATCAGTGGGAGGAGAGGCCCTTGGCCATGTGCAGGCTTGATGCCCCAGTGTAGAGGAACGCTAGGGTGGTGAGGTGGGACTGGGTGGGTGGGTGGGTGGGGAGCACCCTCATAGAAGCAGGGTAAGAGGATGGGATGGGGGTTTGCAGAGAGGAAACTGGGAAAGGGATAACATTTGAAATGTAAATAAAATAAAATAAAATAAAATAAAATAAAATAAAATAAAATAAAATAAAATAAAACAAAATAGTACAGTTATTGTGCCCATCTTCCTCGAATGTCTTTGGATGACTCTGCTTTCCTGAGGTATGGGCTCTTAGAAAGGTGATTGACAAGCCCAGATGGATTAACGGCTTAAGAGAGAAGACGATAGTATGTAATGTGCAGCAAATCTGATTGTCATCTTTGGCCCCACTCAGGGCCAGAAGCAGAAGATAAGATTGCATTCTTCTGACCAGAAAGAAAAGCAGCTTTCCCTTGAAAGACCGCATCAAAGCCATGTGATCTCCAGTTTTTTGCATACAGAATTGTGAGGTTTTCATTTCTAGCATTGTCAGGGAGACAGAGAGGTTATGATCCAATGATTGATCTGAGGAAGGGGGTCCACCCTCAAAGGCCTTCAAGTTTCCTGCAAATTCCCAGGAACAAATTGTGGACAATGGTTGATTGACTGATTCGAACGTCCATGATTAGGGGAGGTTGACAAACTGTATACCCAGAGCCTAACTACAATGCATCCTTTGCTTTGTTCAGCCCCTAAGGAAACCACTTCTCTTTGGTGTCCTGATAATCCTATGACTAGTAAATAAAGCTGAACCTAATGTTCTGATAAACAGAGTAAAACCTTTATAATGTGTTATTATTGTAAACCCAAGAAAGGGCTGAGGATGTTCTCTGATAGTATGTGAGACTTACAGCTGAGATTCTGGTTTATATCAAAGTTTCTTGCTTCAACTCTGTTCTGTTACTATAAGAAGTTCATGAACTTGCTGCCTCATTTCAACATGGAATCTTGGAGAACCTAAATCTGTGTTTCCAGGCTATTGACTGTCATGTCTGGCTTCTTACTTCTTTTGAGGTGAAATGTGTATTTATTTGTGTATGCTACTAATGCCTGTAACAATGCTATCATATTTTAGAATGGTATTAAGAGAAAAAAAGTATTGTGCTAATGAAAATATATGGCCTGTATTTATATGCACATAATTGAATTCACAGTGTTAAGAAGATATTATATTTTAATGACTTTTCTGGTTATTATTGTAAAGGAAGTATATTTAAAAAATAAGCATCAATTTCTTCGAAGACCATCTTTGTCTTGCTTGTTAAAGGATGTAATTTATGCAAGTATTGTCCATGATTTATATTGGTAAGCTATGGATACGAAATGTTTGCAAATATATTCTTTTGTAATTTCATGTGAACTTAGTTACCAAATCAGAGGCATGGAAGACCATCTTCGTGTATATATTGCCTCTATGTAGACCCAGCCTCAAAGTCATCTAGAAAATAGCTTGAGATCATTTGTTGCCATATTTTTATTTTTTAAACATTGCTAAATTTAATCCTGGTTTTTGAAATTATGGTCTGCAGATTATTGACCTAAGTAAGTACAAAATGGACCCACTATACATTCCTTTGAATTAATTGTTTAACTCAATGTAGTATGCAGCAGTGTGCAGTGGTGTGTGATTGTAATCCCAGTATTCAGGAAGCTAAGAGATTCAATGAAAAAAAATGTATTGGTCACTGAAGATGGTGGTATCTCAACTCAGTAGCATACTAAGGAAGAAAAACAGTATGCAAAAAAATACTTGAATAATCATTGTGTGTTTCTTTGTGTGTTTCTATGTGTGTGCATGCAAGGACACAGTCTATATCAACAAAACATAATGAAGTTAAGAAAATTTTTAAACCAAAGTGATACGTTGTGGCTAGTGCAAATGTCTGAACAATTTTAATGCTATTCCAGTAAGTCTGACCCTTGGTCGGGAAAGCTTAAAATGGAGCAACATTCAGAGGTCTGTGGTGTGAGTGAAAATGTCTCCCCTATTCTCAGACGTCTTATACTTGGTCCCTCGTAGGTGGTACTGGTTGGGTATGTTTAGGAAGAGTGTGGCTTTACTGGAGGAACTATGTCAACGGGACTGGGCTTTGGGGTTTCAAACACACAGGCCCTACCCATGTTCTGCCTCTTGTGTTTCACACTGCGAGTTGTTAGCTCTTCTTCCCACCAGGCCTGCCTGCTGCCATGAGCTCCCACCATGGTGGTGACTTCCTCTTATCCTTCTGGAAGCGCAGTCCCAAACAAATCCTGCCTTCTATGATTTGTTCATGGCATCTAAGCACAGCAATAGAAAAGCAAAGTACCGCACAGTCAAAGTTATAGCATCCCTGTGATAGCCAATAATTTCAGCATGACACTGTCAATATGGAAATTTGGGGGAGGGAAGGAGAGGGGAGGGGAGGGAAGACACTCAAGTACCAAGAGGTAGAATAAGACGTGATGGCTGTGCTGTAGCAGCATTCAACCTTAGGATGACGTGTGTTTGAAACTATGGAAGGGCCGTGGTGCTTGTGTAGAGTCATTCCATTGAACAGAATGACTAGGCCTGGTCCTCACAGTACTTTGTAAAGTCACTTTCCAGTTCCAGATATAGGGTTATGTCCTAGTGATATATGCTTATGATAATGTATATGCTTATACATAAAAAACAAATCTTTCAATTCTAAAGACCTCACCTAACTGTAGTCTGTTAGAATTAAAGATTCACCCTAATAGCATATCCTACATTAGAAATAAGTATGAGAAATTATCTATTACAAAGCAGTCTACCAAAATGAATTTTTAAAATCTTTTATTAAACTGCTAAATGGTTTCTAAATGCTCCATAATTACAATCAGTTTTGTGATACTGTTTAATTCATAATGTGTCTTTAAATGCTTTTTCCTCATCCTTTCTAAACTATAGATAAAGGGAGAGAGATTTCTATTTTTTAGCCAAGACTGCGAGTTTTCAAATTTCTAGTTCCATACCTCTTTTTCAAACTCATTTCAATAGTCAATAATGCTGATTGTAAGAAATGGATTCTATCTGGTGTGTAAATTTTTAATTCATTCATCACTTCCTCCCATCAGCCCTCAACTGTCATTTGTGGAAAGCTTACAAGCTGAATTCACGGAGCCAGAGGGCTTAAGTGACTTCAAGACATTCACTGTAATGTTTTTAGGGCTTTGACAAAGATGAGGGATGTCAGGATTTTTCAGTTTAGCGAGTTTCTGACTGAATATGGCAATGCCCATGGCACTTGAAGCCAGGAAATAAGAGCTTTGCAGTAATGGATTTGGTTTAGTTGTTGCCTCTCTGTAATTTGACTTGACGGAATCTGACCCACTCTGAATAGCAGATAGACTTAGAATGCCCAATACCACTGCACATCCCTGATGTTGTTACAGCTGGATTCATTCCTTCCTAGGTGAGCTACATAATGAGAGGGAGTATTTGCCAATCAAATATTTCATGGAGAATAATGCTTAAGCACACAAGAATACTTATATAGCTCTGTACATTCTTTAACAACTCAACTAAAAGAAAGACACTCTTTTTTCTTCAGAGAATACATATAAATGGCTGACAGGATTATCAAAAAGTTCTCAACACTTCACCATCAAAGGCATGCACATCAAAACTAGAATGACATGTTTCTTAATACCTGATGATAAAGGCTATTATCAAAGAGTAAGATGATAAGTGTTGGCAAGAGTGTGAAGAAGAGGATCACTGTGTAGTTTTGTTGTGATGATGAACTGATAGAGCCATTATGCGATACTGTACATACATCAGTTCTTCAAATAAAACAGAAAACCACCATACTTTACACTACAGTGAACCAACTACTGGGCATATATCCAAAGGGGGGAAAAGTCGGTTGTTGAAGAAATATTTATAGTTCTGTGATTTTTGTAGCATTATTAATGATAGGTAAGACATGGAAAAAACAATTCAGAGTCCATCATGGGTAAATGAATAATCAAAGTATGATAGGTACACAACAAATAGACAGACACACACATACACACACACACACATACACTCACACATACACGAGAGAGAGAGAGAGAGAGAGAGAGAGAGAGAGAGAGAGAGAAGAAAGTTTAAATTTTACTCTGAAATTTTCATCCATGTATGTAATGGACCTTGACTATATTTATCCCTCACTTCCCCTGCCTCCAACTCTCCCACAACTCTCCATCTCATCACCCTTCCAACTTTATCTCCTCAATTTAAATTAATTACGTAATCAATTCATTTTGACCCATTGAGTTTAATTAGTTGCTGCCCATAGGCACACAAGCTTGCATCACCCACTGGCACATGTTGAAGCTTGCCACCACAGAAAACACTTCTAAGGAAATGTGGCCTTCATTCTCCTGGTGAATGGAAAGCTTCTCCACCGGACATGGGTCCTTGGGAGGCCCTCTTCCTCCTCGCCGTGCTGGAGTTGGTAACTGGCTTGACTTGTCCCTCTCTTGTCTCCAGTGAGGGACAAGTGCCATTGCAATAAGATTCTTTGCTCAAGTTTAGAGCACCACAAATCTATAAATATAAACAGATCATTGTCAGAACAGGAATGCTCCATAAGTCCCAATAGTTGTATTATTTCAAATTCATTAGGACATTAGTGTCATGCCTTTCAAAATATTTTGAACAAATAGAACCATTAAAATGTATCATTTTCCTAGGATATTAACTGGTACAATTGTGAGACCTTAAGTATTCATTATTTAAAACTAAAACATATGTGTGCAGTATGAGTATTTTGTTGAGAATTATTCATTTTTATAAAGTAGTAAGTATAGGTACAAATGAAGTTACTATGTTTTCTAAAGTAGTATCATTTGCTGTTTTATTTTTATTACTCATAAGAATTTTGTAAGTAAAGATGTATATACACAAATTATTATTAAAGGAATGTTTTTTCTCCATCTAAAAAGAAACAATTTATACAATATAAGAGTAATAGGGTAAACATGGCTCCAAATGCTAATGCCATTTTCTTCATTTTTGCATAAAAGACTCAGTTTGTTGGAAGCACATAGGGTTTATACATATGTGTGTGTGTGTGTGTGTGTGTGTGTGTGTGCGTGTGTGCGTGTGTGTATGTGTGTTCATACATACCTGGGTAAAATTGTGAATGTGTTGCTAAATTTAGATTCAGTAAATTAAGAAAGTAATTTATGTCATATATTTTAAGTAGTGTTGTAAAATGACCAGAGTTTCTGGTGTATAGCTCTGTATTCTGTATACAAGTATCAGGATATTGAATAATCTAATACATGTGCTGAATGAATTGTTATGAATTGTAACTGTATACCAAAAACCTATTTAGGGTTTTGCTACTATACAGTTTTGGACCCTCTCAGCAATTCTTCCATTACTTCTCTCATATGTCTACTTGTCAGCAAAGTGAACCTATATTTCTGTTTATCTTCAGTTTGATTTTTATGAGATAACCATCCACTCTTGAATGGTATGCATTAAGGTGACAATACAGTAAGCCTATGAGACTTAGCTATAACTGATTTCCTCTGCTCTTCTGAAGCCAGGACAGTATATTGCTGGGTGATACTCAGAGACTTTATTATTGAATTAATTCCTTGTCTGCCATTAAAATGTTGTGGATGTTTAAAAAGAGAAAATAATTAGTCATGAAAAATATTTGTTAAGGTGCCACCTTAACCTTTGTGACCTGTATCTGGACTGACATGTTCCTGTCCTCTTTTCATGTATTATTGGTATTGTATAATATTGTATATAATATTGTAATACTGTGTCTAGAATGGCAAGTTATGGACAGATTTTCAAATACTATTATTTTGGTTGTTTTCACTTTTCCTTACTGATATGCTCATTGACTGCCCTCTTAATGAAACACCCACACTGAAGAAAACAGCCAAGTAGTAAAGTCAGCCTTCATACTAAGTAATCATGTTGTACTTCACACATTTGACTATTTAGGAAAAGAGAAATCAAGGCAGGCAACCAACCTGTGACTTACTTTATATATTTGACAGTTGGTGTGAGTCTTTAGAAAGATTTTCTCCTTTATTCAAATAGTTGTTTTTAATAGTAATCATAAAGTCAAATGGATAATACTGTAACCATATAAGAAATAATGATAGATTGGAATGGGAATTTCTGACATCTTAGTTATAGACCCAGGACAATAAAACAGATGATATTACAATAGAAGAAAAGGAAATAGATAATTACAGTATTTATATCTGCATTTTGGGAGAAATTTTTCTAGAAACATAATTACCTGGCCAGCAGCCATGCAGGCAGGCATGGTGTAGGGGCAGTAACCGGGAGCTCACATCTTAATCCACAGGAACAAGGCAGAGAGAAGGAAATGGGGAAAGCATAGCCTTTTTAAACTCAGAAGCCTATCCCTATGACACACCTAGTCTAACAAATTTACACCTTCTAAACCTTCCGAAACAGTTCTGTCAACTGGGGAACAAATAATCAGACATATGAGCCCATGAGAGCCATTCTCACCCAAGCCACTACTAATCAGTTCCGTTGTTGTTAACCTATATTTCACTGTGAAGTTCACTGTGAAGCCTCCAATACATGCACAGAGCATATATTGATCATACCTGTCTGCCCTGCTCCTTCTCACTCTTCTTCCTTGACCTACCCCAGCAACTTCCCATTCCCAAGTGCCTTAGTTACTTTTCTCATTGTGTAACAAAGTACCAGATTCAAGCAGTTTAAGGGACTAAAGGTTCAATTTAGATAAAGGGGTAAAGTGTATTGGTGATAGTAATATAGAACAACTGGTTACATTGTATCCAGATGCAAAACAAATGCTGTAGAAATGTGGGGCGAATAGTCACATTGTATCCAGTTGGTAAGCATAGAAATGAATGCTATAGGAGTATTCTATGTATATAGAGCCCTGGGATAGTGTCACCCATGGAAGGAACATTAACTATTAGTCCTTTCTATCAAATGCTATAAAACTTGTATTTACATCAAGGAATTTAAATCGTTTTATCTCCACCTTGAAAGATGTTTATGCAAATGTTTTCATCCCCCAGACTGGTAAAAAGCTAGTTTGCACAAAGGTTTGCTACATTCTGGGAGTTCAGTGATTTAAGTGCATTCATTTCCTTTGCAGATTTTTTTTTAAAAACTAGCCAATAGGAAATGAGTGTGAGATCTGACCCCAACCACTGGGAAAAGACCCAGTTACCACCCGCCTTAGAATTAAATCCAAGTGCACTTCCTAGCCTGGTGTTCTTGCTCTCCTGAGCAGTTTTCGTGGTTGAGAAGTGGTCTGTTGTCACCCTGAACTGAATTCTAACACTAGCAATGAGGAGAAGTTCATTCTCATCAGTAACTCTTCTCTGAAAACACCCTCATTAGCCACAAAGAGATATGATGATTCTAAATCCAGCCAGGTTGATAGTGAAGATGAATCCTATACTTAGTAGTTTCAACTTCCATGTCAACTTTTTACAACTTTTAAATGAAATAATTGTTTCTCCCATCTGCTTTCCTTTTTTTGTTTTGTTTGTTCATGTTCGTTTGGTTTTTGTTTTGATGCAGTGCCCTACAGTTCTTTTCTTTAGCTGGGAGTGACAGAGTTTTGTTCTTTTTGTAATGGCAGATTCACAGTCCATTGCATGTACATAATATTTAGTTTATTTATCTTTTATCTCTTGATTGATTCATGTCCCAGTTCTATACAATGTGTATTGTAAACAGTGCTGTAATAAACACCATTAGGCAAGGGTCTCTTCTGCATGCTGACTTGAGGCCCTTTAGGTGCACACTAGATGAATTCCCCAAGTGGAGCCTCTGAACACATGAGGGCTCTGTGTGTAATGTTATTTGGCCACTGGATTCTCTGTAGTGTTTTACATACTTGCTGTCTTAGTTGTTCTTCCTGATGATCTAATAAAATACCTCCGACAAAAGCAACATAATGGAGAAAGGCTTTATTTTGACTCATGGTTTGAGGCTGTAATCCATAATGAATAGGCGTTTCATAGAAGCTTGCTGTAGCAAGTCACACTGCACCTTTAGTTGGGATGAATGCTTGTGCTCAGCTCAATTTCTCCACATTACACAGTCAGAAGGATCCCATCAGAGGCAATGGTACAAGCCACAGTGGACAGGTCTTCCTGACATAATTTACTTAAGATCATCACCACAGGCATGCCCAGAAGCCAACACACCTGAGTAATCTCTCACAACCATGCCCGAAACTGTCTCCTAGGACACTATATATCCTGTCAGGTTGATATTCGACACCAACCATCGCAGTTGCTATAATATTTTATATATTCACTTACAGAGTATGAGAGTTACCTTTTTCAATATCCTTACCAACAGTGTTCACAATCGTTTTGCAGCTAGGGTGAATACTATGAAAAACCATTGCTTGTTGTACTGGCTGATTTTGTGTGTCAACTTGACATAGGCTGGAGTTATCACAGAGAAAGGAGCTTCAGTTGGGGAAATGCCTCCATGAGATCCAGCTGTAAGGCATTTTTCTCAATTTGTGATCAAGGGGAGAGGGCCCCTTGTGGGTGGTACCACCCCTGGACTGGTAGTCCTAGGTTCTATAAGAAAGCAAGCTGAGAAAGCCAGGGGAAACAAGCCAGTAAGGAACATCCCCCCATGACCTCTGCATCAGCTCCTGCTTCCTGACCTGCTTGAGTTCCAGTCCTGACTTCCTTTGGTGATGAACAGCAGTGTGCAAGTGTAAGCTGAATAAACCCTTTCCTCCCTATCTTGCTTCTTGGTCATCATGTTTTGTGCAGGAATAGAAACCCTGACTAAGATATTTGTAAAAATATCTTTAAGAGTTTCTTAGTTTTCTACTCATTCTATGATTTCAGGACTTACATTAAAGTTTTGCTTGGTGTACAAAGTGCAGGCTCAGCGTTGGGTTTCACTGTTCTGCACAGGGCTGTCCAGCTTTCCTAGGACAGTTGCTGGGGATGCCTTTTCCTGTAATGGACGTAGCTCATTTCAGTGGGTAGAACTATGGCTAGAATAGTTTTCTCGACTTTGTATCTTCTTTGCACTTTTAAGAAATGATTCCTCTAATCTCACCACTGAAGCTCCTGCAATTTAATAGTCACCGAGAAAAGCAAATAGCAATTGCCCCAAGCCTTGTGAGAGAGAAAGCGGTGATTATGTTACATGCCATAAAGAAAACGCTGCTGGGCAGGCAATGGAATCAGCGACCAGCTTTATCATCTTTAACCATATAGATTGTCCTACATTACCTAAATGAATACTTTCAATTACCTTGTGAGTAGGGGGAAATGCCTTTTATTCTTGTTCTAAGAAGGAGGTAGATGCTAAAAAATGATTAGGTGTCTCTTCCACTTTTAAACGGCTAAAGCTGGGAAGCTTGGCGTGACTTCTCTTAGTCTTTGTTTGGAACTGTTTCTGTTATTAACATGTGTCAGAACAAATCTGAGGGAGTGAGATGTCATCATCACGTTTGCTATAATCTTAAATAATTGAAAATTTTTATCATTTAACGTGTGGATTTGGGAAGCTAGGCTGGATCACAGCTTCCAAAAAATCCTGTGCCCTGAATGAACTGGAAGGCCGCTAGAAGAACTCTCTCAGCGCCTTGAACCCATCCTTGGTCGAGGATAAACACGTAGGGCAGGTCGGATAAAGGTCAAGAGTGTTGTACTCTTCATGCTGTGTGTCTCTGGCCTTTTATCACTTCATCGATCAGCAGGATTGATTGGGCTCATCTTTCCCTTATCACTATTGACCTGATGTTTCATTACTCATAAAAGAATGATTTGACTGATCAAACTGACTATTTAACAGCCAGTGGTGTCTGAATAGCTAGGAAGTCTTGAAGATTGACAGCTTAGCATTTGTGTGTGTGTGTGTGTGCATCTGTGTATGTGTCACGACATGTGTATGGAAATTAAAGTCTACCTAAGGTATTGATTCTTGCCTTTCACCTCACCACACTAGTGGGCTTATAGGAGATTCCTTGGATTCTACTGTTTCCACCTCCCATTATGCCACTGGAGTTGTGTGGATTGCAGATATGCACACTGTACCTGGCCTACCTGACTTTTAGGCATCTATACCTAGGTCCTCAAGCACTTTTACCTACAGAGCCAGAGTTCCAGAACTCCAGAGCTATACATAAATATCAGACCTCTAAAACCATAGCTGTGAATGGAATATATGTATATCTGGGTGGAGGGGTGTCAGGGTTTGTGCACACACAGACATGTGGGCATGTGTGCATGCTTGTGTGTGTGTGTGTGTGTGTGTGTGTGTGTGTGTTTTCAAAGACCTCTAGTAGAACCAAATACTTCACCATAGAAAATAAATTTAGAAATACCCAC
This sequence comes from Apodemus agrarius, assembly GCA_964023405.1. NCBI lineage: Eukaryota > Metazoa > Chordata > Mammalia > Rodentia > Muridae > Apodemus > Apodemus agrarius. Next base: position 9,519,550 of record OZ030020.1, on the reverse strand, counting down.
AGAAGGAGATACAGAGACAAAGTGTGGAGCAGCAGAATCTGAGGAAAAGACCATCCAGAGACTACCCCACATAGGGATCCATCCCATATACAGTTACAAAACCCAGACACTATTATTGATGCCCATAAGTGTTTGCTTACCAGAGCCTGGATATGGTCTGGGAGGCTCTGCTAGCACATGACAAATACAGAGGGGGACACTCTCAGTCAGACATTGAATTGAGCATAAGGTCCCCAATCGGGGAGCTAGAGAAAGGATCCAAGGAGCTGAGGGGGTTTGCAGTGCCATAGGAGGAACAACGATATGAGCCATCCAGTACTCCCAGAGATCCCAGGGACAAAACCATCAACCAGAGAGTGCACATGGTGTTACCCATGGCTCCAGATACATAGGCAGCAGAGGATGGCCTTGTTGGACGTCAAAGGGAGGATAGGCCCTTTGTCCTAGAAAGACTTGATGCTGTAGTGTAGAGGAATACCAGGACAGGGAAGCCAAAGAGGGTTGATTGGGGAACAGGGGAAGGGGGGATGGCTTATGGGATTTTCGAGGGGGGGAACCAGGAAAAGGTTTTGAAAAAAAACATTTGAAATGTAAATAAAGAATATATTTAAGGAAAGGAAAGGAAAGAAATGAAAAGAAAAGAAAAGAAAAGAAAAGAAAAGAAAAGAAAAGAAAAGAAAAGAAAAGAAAAATTTAGGATCAGCTGGTATGAACCAGAATTGAAATTTATAAAAATAATTTAAAGCAGTGATTTTAAGCATGGGAGAAGTAGAAGCGGGGAGCAGGGAGTTGGGGAGGTTCTTCTGTCAGGGTTTTGACCTACCTGAGGGTCACAGAGGCAGTCCTGATTTCACTGTCTTATGGCAGCCACAGTTTCTGGTGGCTTGAAAAGCTACATCCCAAAGGTGCTAAAGACACTTTTCTAATTTTGGCAAATGACATCATAGGTGAAAGGCACGCTAAGTTCAAAGCCGCAAGGTAGTTCTGATGTTTGTGATACAAACACAGGCTCAGTCTTCTTATTGAGGTTGCCTGAAAGTATCTGGGATGAGACTAAACTCACATATGATGGTGTAAGAATGGCTCGTTAATATTTTAGCGTTTGTATTAGAAAATAGCCCATTTCTTCCATACATTAAAAAGTATATGAAAGAAATATCTCTCTTTGACAGATATCTGAAAATTTACACTTTTTGTTCTCTCTCTCTCTCTCTCTCTCTCTCTCTCTCTCTCTCTCTGTGTGTGTGTGTGTGTGTGTGTGTGTGTGTGTGTGTGTGTTAGGAGGTGCATGTGTGCGCACATGCCCATAAAGGCCAAAAGAAAGCATTGGTTGTAGTGTATTGTGAGCAGCCTGTTGTGTCGGCTAGGAACTGAACTGGGGTCCGCTGTAGCAGCAGTAAACGCCCTTACCTGTGGACTCATCTATCCAGCTTCTGACTTTTAAAACGATTCATTCATGTGCCCACTGTTTTCTCAGCTAGTGTGGTTCCTTGGGCTGGATCCCTTGACGGTCGGTCCGCTCACGGAAAGCTTCAAGGAGGCTCGCTTTCCTTCCCTGCACCCTTAATTTTCCTTCTCTCCCCTCCCCGCCTTGGTGACTGCTAACGGGCTGTGTGACGAGGCTGCCTCTGTGCTTTCCTCCAGGTCTTCCAGTTTGTACCCCATTTCACATAACGTTGGATAGGTACATCCCTTTCCTCCCTTTGGCTGTGGCGTGGGCTTGTCACTTTGGGGAGCGGGATGCATACATACTCAAGCCTTGCGAGTCATTAGTCACCGCAGGAGCACCTTTTGTGGTGACCCTCTTTCACTTTTTTAAACTCTTAAGTCTTCATCTACATGCATAACTATATGTCAATACGAAGTATCAGGGACACAAACCCAGTCTGCGTGACAACCTGAGGAATTGCTAATTGCTGAGGATACGCTCCTGGTTCTGCAGAACTGTCTACACGGAGGCAAGTGCCTTCATTAGGGAGATCTTCAATAAGTCTTAATATAATTAGTGATGAGAAAAGACAGCTTGTGACTGTGTATAATTTATGTGCATAATAAAGTCGCTGTCAATGGTATGAGTCACTTAAGTTTTTTCCTTTTTCTTTCACAACTGCTTCCAATAGTTGCTTGCTAAATTATTTGTTCATTATTCCTTCCTTACTGGGCTAAAGCAGCCTGATGACAGGATAGTCTGTAATGTGGTTTCTGAATGAGGAGAATTCATCCCTGGCCCCAAACTTTGTTTGTTCTTTCAAAATCTGCACTAACACTGTCCTGGCTATTTCCTGTATCTTGCGTTGTGCATTTCAGGGTTCTCTTCTGTCATGGTTCACTTTCCTTTTTTGAACTTCTTTGGGTTTTGCATCAAGTTGTTCTTGCTCTGGTGGGGTCTGGTGGGATCTGGTGGGGTCCAGTGGGGTCTGGTGGGGTCTGGTGGGATCTGGTGGGGTCTGGTGGGGTCTGGTGGGGTCTGGTGTGGTCTGGTGGGGTCTTGTGAGGTCTGGTGGCCTCTGGTGGACCCTGGTGCTATCTTTTGCTCAGGAGGATTGATTCAACCCTCTCTTAGGAGAAGTTTGAATGTATTCAGTTTCTGTTTTACCACCACACCGAGAAAGGAAACTGTGTTCCATAAGACCCCAGGCTTGCTGACTTGCTCTGGAGGAAAAAAAATAGATTATATAGTTACATAATTTCGTGGAACGATACTTGTAATATCCCCCTGCTTTTACAGATTCTCAGGGTGCATTAGCCTTTCAGAGATTCTGTAATCCATTTGTTGGCTTCACACAGAAGAGTGACAATGTTGCCTTAGAGAGAAGATGCTACTGCAGGGAGTCTGCTCGCTAAGACAATGGTATCCTCTGGGGGCTGCTAGGCACATGCTCTCTTAGAATATTTCAAGTCTGTCCAGGTGTTATATAGTCACTGCTCTCAGTGTTCACAAATCCCTTGAATCAATTGTTGCCTTGGTTTATTCAAGTAGATTTGTGATGTAGGTTTCTTCTAAGAAGCCTGTGTAAGAAGCAGAGGTGCTTGAAAACAGTGGTGTCAGGAGTAACATTTAGATCTGTGTTGTTATCCTTCACCCTTCATAGCCTGGCCTCTAGATAATTCTTTCCTGTGTCTTTCTCTGCTGGCCTGAGCTGAGGCCATTAATGATTCTATGACAAGCAATTCCCACTAGAGCCGTGACAAACAAAATTTAATTGCCCCAGGGAAAGAATTATTGGTTCACATTACTTTCCTGCAACAGGTCTGCCTTCTGACTTTTCAGGATCTCACCTTCGATGGAGAAGCTAAACCAGTATAAGTTTTTTTAAAAAATTGAGTATGATAAAGGATATTATTATTACCACTTATTACTATTACTATTACCATTGTTATTGTTATTATTATTATTATTATTATTATTATTATTATTATACACAGTAGCTGAGAGTTTAACTTTGTGATCGAGCCTTTGCCTAAAATGCACAAAGTCTTGGGTGTGATATTCCATACAGCAGCAAATCAAAACAATATCAAAGAAGACATTAGTAACTAGATAGCTTCATGGTTGTATGTTTGTTTTAATGAATGAAAGAATGAGATACACACACACACACACACACACACACACACACGCACAAACTATCCTCGTGTCAAATTTGTGTTTACTGGAAAGAGAATGGAGATTTTAGGTTCTGTCTATTTGTATACATTGTTGGTGTTGGTTTGTCTAAAGAACATTTTTGAGGTGTCAGTGGACTTCATAATCAAGGAAGAAAAAGCTGTCGGATAATCTAAGGTTCTTGCAGAGGTAATAAAATATGAAAGTATCCATTCTTTGCTAGATGGCCTGGGATCCACTTGAGAACTGTCAACTTTAATGCCATTTTTAAATTTAAAGTGAAAGCATAATCATAACAAAAATAGATTGGTAGCCGTATGCTGATATACCAAAACAGTATTGTTACTAGGGTTTGAAACAGCCTCTCTAGTATGAGGTCATAAACCGAAGATTTGAGAATAAGGTCCTGCCTAGAGGCAAATGAATTAGTTATAAAATAAGGAAAAGAGATGTTCCTGTGTAGTCTCGAGCTGTCAGACTTCCAGAAGGGCAGAGAGGAAAAGTAACTGCTTCTTCTGGCCTGCCTTAGCCAATCTAAAGTTGAGAGAATATATTAAAACTTTAATAAACCCGAAACTAATTCATTTGACCAAAAAAGAGATGCTATTATCTTTTCTCATTAAAATCAAAGACTTTGGAGACCAGTTCTTTACATTAGATTTTACTGATGGCTTCTTACAAGGTATTACTTTTCTTAAGCAGATTAATCCTGCATCCAATTTATATCAGTTCCCCAGGCCTCACATCCTAGTCTATAAAGCGAAGCTTAGATAAGGTGATCTCCAAGGGCTCATCCAGTTTCACGACACCATGATTCAGCCATTCTCTAATGGGTTTGGTGAAGGACAGAGAAACCAAATTAGGTATGAATGAGAAATTAGAAATGACAGTTTCGTAGGAGCAGTTTAATAAATGATTGCACTGTTCACAAAGTTACTTCATGAAAGCAATCAATAGATGGCTTTCTAATGGTCAATATTGGGGGGGTGTTTACAAATATCGTAATGTTCAAAATTAATTAGAAATGATCGCTCAGCATTGTGCTGTGCTGCTCATATTTCCCGTCCTGTTGTTCTGAGGTTAAAGAGATGGAATCCACACTGAGTAAATATTTGATAAACAAATATTAAGCCATTTATGTAAAATCAACTTAAGGCATATAGAAGTCTACAGTAACAGCAGCTAGAGGGCTCAGTGGATAAAAGCATTTGCCATAGAGACTGATGACTTCAGTTAGATCCATGGATCCACATGATGGATGTAGAAATCTTACCCCTGAAAGCAGTTCTTTGATTTCCTCATAAATGTATTGTGAGTGTACACCCCACCACACACACACATGCACACTCCACGCACACCTGCTGCCTAATTAATAAAGTTAAGAAGACTCAGCAGCAAGTGTAACCGGGTACGCACTGCCTGTTAGTTATTTGTTTCCATAATCACAAGATAAAAAAAAAGTTAGATTTCCTGAGTCCAGCTAATATGGGTGGGTGGCCTCCACACGTGCTCTTCCAGGAATCGGCACTCAGCTTGCAGCTGGACAGGTTCTAACTATCACTGTTCCCATGGACCTGGGAACGCTTGATCATTTCATTGCAAAATATCTCAGGTTATTTAGGACACTTTTTTTTTCTATTGTAATGTTTTCAAATGTTCAGTATGCATTTGTAAGTAGAAAGATTAAGGTAAATGTTTATAAGTGGGAGACTATGAGGCAAAATTTAAGGTATTCTAGGGTCATATTTTTAAAGTTACAAAAGCTATGAACTGCTAAGTAAAATGGCCAGCTTTGTTGTTCCAAAGCGGCCATCTGTCTGAGGCGGTGGCCACTTATACTTTTTGCTAGTCGCTGTGAGTCTTGTTGTGCTTAGCTGTTTTTGTCGTGGTTTTCCAGATCATAATATTATTCATTCACATCACAATCCACCTGCACCTTGGAACCCAGAGAAATAAATTCTAAAGGCATAAAACCACGCGTGAGGAATTGCCTCTAAGTCCCAAATGGAAGGTCATTGCTCAGTATTTATGTGACCTCCTCCACGCCTTCCTCATGCTCCATTCAACCCCAATGTGCAAGCCGCAAGCTCGCTCTGTGCATGCTGATAAATAGATCTGCTCCAAATGGTTACGCTCCAGCCGCTTCCAAGATGGCACACTTTATAATGTCTCAGAAGTGTCTCGCGCGTTGTTCCTGGTATCCTTTGATTAACAGCATTCTACTCTTTGGAACAGTAGAGTTAGCTGACAAGGTTGTGTTGGAGGGTTATCACAGGGTAGAGAGGCTCACTGATGCTACTGACCTAACTGTCCACATAGCTCAGCTGTTTGGACAACACCACCACCACAATTCTCTATTTTCCTACTACTAAAAATTTAGTTTCCATATTTACTGAGGACATGAAGTATCTTTTATAACTACAATCTATACGGATGTGGAAACATGATGTTATCCTTCATACATAATTACCTCCTGCTCTAATAGATGTTTGGATTCCCAAAGAATGCTGACGTGAATGAAATGATGTCTTGACATTGTGGTGTGTGCATATACTTGGATAGAAGCAGGCTTGAGATTGACAAGGGTTAGCTATTAAAATGTCCTATATCTGACTTATAAACAGGTTAACATGGATATGTGCTGAATTTTTGTTTTCGTATTTTTATTTGTCTCTGTTTAATCGCAGGTAGTAAAAAAGGGGATGAACCATTGCTATAGGGAAGGTCTGAGGAATTTGAAAGTATTTGTAGAGAAATGAAATTTATGGTATAATTTTGATATAGTACATAAAATAAATGGAAGAGAGATCATAAAACAGAGTCAGGACAGGAGCAGCCATGAGTTCCCCAGGCAGTGTGTGCTCAAGGGAAGATCACGAGAGCCATTAATTAAACCACGCCGCAAGATTGGTCTGTGGTGGTACAGTAAGATGACATCAGAAAATTATGGGAATATGGGGGATAAAATATGCACATTTACGTAAGGACTTACGGTCTGGGTCTGATGGAAACATTGAGAGAAATTTGGAAACGAACTGTTGTCAATTTATAATGTTGTAGAAGTCAGTAATATAGCTTATTTTCTGAAGCAACTCTTCAGGAATGCTGATTTTCATCCTTTTTGTCACAACTGATCTGTTGTTATTGTTGTTGTTACTGTTGTAAAGTCTCCTTGTTTTTTGACTCGTTTCTCCTGTTCACTTTGCTTTTTCCTGGGCTCACTTCCTGCTCCAGCCCCATCTCCCTGCTGGGCTCACTTCCTGCTCCAGCCCCATCTCCCTGGGCTCCAGCCTTCTGTTCCAGCCCCATCCTGGAGCTCCACACTTCAAGTATTGCCTGCCTTCTGTGCTCAGTGGGTAGCCTCAGGACTTCAGTTTCTGTGTGTTCTGCTCCTTACTTTTTCACTTATGGGTTGTCACTCCTTATAGGCAACATTGAGCCACACCCACAGTCACATAATTGACCTAATTATGACATAATTTGTGACATAATATGAGCCTTGGATCTGCACTTTCCTTTCTCTCAAAATTGAAACCATTCCTCATCTTAAAGCTGCAGGTTCCTGTTGAAACGCCCAGCCAAATCCTGCTTTAACTACTCACTGAATGGTGAAGAGCATTTTACTTTCTTTCTCACTACCTGTTCCTTGCACTGACTGCCAAATGTCTTAAAAGGGGTTCTATTAAATCTCTCTCTAGCTTATTTTTTTTATTGATCGTTCAACTCCTGCCTGCAGTATGACATTAAAATTGCCATAAAAGTTCATGAACTCCTATTGGCTGAAAGTAATGGTCGCTAATACTTCTTAACACACATGATATATTCATGGAATCTTATACGTGAGCTACACCTGTAGGAAAATCTTATTCTGGGTTTTCTCCTCCCTCCTTCTCTCCCTCCCTTCTCCACTTCTTTATTTTCTTTTCCTTTTTCATCTCACATCTGTCTTTGTTTCATTTCTTCCATGTTTCCTTAACATTATAATGTCCTGTGGGTCTTCCTCAAATCCTTTGGTCATTGTGCGCATACTTTCCATGTCATTTCATGCTAAGATGTCTTCTGCTGCTTCTGCACAGCAAAGGTAATCCTCATCTTCTTGGTCTGTCTTCCACACTGTGAAAATCTCAGAGAAACAGCATAATGTGGGGAACTGTGACTTGCCCATTATTAAAGAGCATGAGAACAGAACTGGAGAACCAATGAATACACTGAGGAAAACAATCAGGTTTTCTGATTTTTTCTGCAAATCTCTTTTGCACATCCTTGGAAGACAGAACTGTCCAAGGTGCTGAACTGCCTTTGGTCATTCCCATGTGAACTCAGGTGGTCCCACTTGTCAGGTGGTCTTTTTACTCAAGTGCATGTTTGTGCCTCTTCTTGTGCTTCTAGTGCTAAAGATAGGATGCTACAGGAATGTCCTGTCATGTCCACCAAGGTAGGTTTTCTTCTTCTGGTAAATGCATGGTCGCTTGAAAATAGATGTGTCTCGTTATGACTACAGTGTTATGTCATCAGAGTTACAGAAAAGAATACATGGGATCAGAACAGCTGCATGAGATTGAGTCTCATGTGTCAGACCCTTAAGCCCTTTCTGATCAGCTTAATTCTGAACACATCTCACAAGGTTCTGCTTGTGTGTTCTGCCTGGGACCCTTCCCTCATGAGAGCCCAGTTTCACTCAACAAACACAGGCTTCTACAAATTTTTGAATGTGTCACAATAGTCAGAACAAAAGGTTTGCCAATCTTTTCAAGGCCATGATAGGATCTTTTTGTGCTTATAAATAATGAATAAAGTCAGCTAGTTTAAATGATGGATTCTTTAGAATATCTGTATCCTTGAGCCATACTCAAGAAGAAAATGGACATATTTCATTCAAAGTTCCCAGAGACTCAAAGACATCCCTTGCCAAGAAAGCAAGTTTCTTCAAACAAAACGAATGTTTTAAAACAATGGATTGGATGAAGTCCTTCAAAGAAGAGCTTTGGAGAGAAGTACGGATCCAGAATGAACTGTCAGAGAATCTCCAGAGCCATCAGGAAGCATTATACTCTTGGTCGTTGTTACACTGTCCTGTTTGTCTCTTGGCTTTCAGTTCTGTTCCATTGATCAAACACGGTGTAAATTGCTTTCATCTCATACCTTTAGTCATGTGTTTGTTCTTATTACTCTTACTAGTAGTTGGTTTGTAACCAATCTGTACTGCTGAAGTTTCCATGTTTCTTTTTCAGTTCCACTCCCTTTTGCTTTGTGTATTGGGAGGGTCTCTGTATTGTTGCCAGTTGTGTCAAATTTGAATATTTTGCTCCACTGTCTTCTCTACTTCACTGTTTAATAATGAGCTCTGGATCTCTCTTCCATTCACCTCCCCCTCCCCCATTTGGGAAGCATATCTGATGATGGAGGCAGAAGGCAAGATATCAAGGTGTTTTGTTGTGAAGACGCCTTTCTTCTTCACTGGAAAAATGCTTCTGCGGTTGTTCTGTTTCTTTAGATGGTCTGTGTGTATATTTAATATTTTCATAAAAAAAAGTTCATACCAACTGTGGTTGTCACACTGGGAAGAAGACTTTGGAGCCTCTTGACAGCCACCACTGATGGATTTTCTATTGGGGTCCTTATTTATAATTTCCTCATTACTCTACACTGTCCCCTTACGTCATTTGCAAGTGAATTCTGCATCTGCACCTCATCAAAAGAGCCACTGATAGAAGCTTTGACTCTCTACCTTTGCTTTTCCAGAACTTTTCCATAAAGTAGAGACACTTATTTCTCTTTACCACTGCTTCTAGGTCCTTCTGTTTGGGCATGATTGGCTCATCCCTCTCAGGTGCTAAGTAGCATTTAGTTTTTAGGTTAAGTTCATGTTGTTTTCTTATCATCAAATGAATATTTGTATCATTGCTCTTTGGAAACTGTGAAACAAGTAATATTTCTACAGATGTTTGCACCCACATCTTTGGAAAGATAAAAATTTTGTGGATGCATACGATGGGACTGTAATTTCTGGGCATACCCAGTGCATATTAACTTTTATCCATGCACTAAGCTACTTTTCCAATGGCTGTGTTGTGACGGATTCTCACCCTGGACTGATTTGTTGTCATCGCTCTTTATTTTACACATTCTAGTGATCGTGCAATACCCTGTCCTTTGTCTTTTATAGATTTTATATTTTTAATTATGTGTATTGTGTATGTGTGGGTTGTGCACATGAATGAAGTGTCTGCCAGAAGAGGGCATCAGAACCCCTAGAGCTTGAGCTGCAGAGATGTGAACCACCTTCACTGCCCAGCAGGAGCCAGAGCAGTGGTACTTTTCATGGCTGAGCTGTGTCTGGTCCCAGTTCTCTCATTTCTTAATTATGATAACGAAACTGTTTTTAAATTGGCTCCAAATAAAATATTCTGTATTTTCAAAAGTCACCACGGATTCTTTTCCATGGTATCTGAAGATACTCACATTTGTCACAGGGGCAAACTGATTTAATTGCAAATTATCGGGATTTTCTTAAGTGACATTGTGAGCAATGTTCAAAACGAATAGAAAGTGACAATGACACTGTAGCCATAGAGATGCTGATACGGTTTGTGAGGTGTGTCTCGTCCTTTTCAGCTCCTGCCTCACTGAATTGCTTCTTTTCTGTAGTGAGGGCTTTGCTGGCGTTAACTGCACATGGGTCCCATTCTTCAGCGTCAGCTTTCTTCTTTCATTTTTAAGAACCTCTGCAGCGACAGATGTTGCCTGTTCCTCAGTTGGCCTGCACATGGCATCCGAGGAAAGGCATGAAGGTGAATGCACAACCGAAGCCTCCCTTCTAGGAAATTTGTCCAAAACTGGAGACAGGAAGATTGCCTTTTTCTCGCTGAAGTTTCTATTTGGGTGACTTTTATAGTCTCATAAAAATTTTAGAGCTTAAACAGACCTTCAACATCAACTTGTCTATTTTATTTTAAAGTAAGAAACATGAGTCTTAGCACTGTATTTTAGTAGGGTTTGTTGTTGTTGTTGTTGTTATTGTTGTTGTTAAGAAAGTCTTTGGGTCTTACTAATAATTTTGTGTATTAAAAGTTTATTCTTAGGATAAATATGATGATGAGAATATCAGTGACTATGCTTGAATTGCTTTTTAGTGACAATGTTCTTTCTTTTAATGTGGCTTCAATGTTCTCAGGAATATAAAGTCTTCATTAGATACTGCAAAACACAGAAGCCAATGCTTGAATATAGACATCTGATATTTAGTATATAATTGAAACATCAGTTTCTTCTTGGGAAACAATGAAAAAAGGTTCATAGTAAACAAAATCTGAATTTATTTGTGAATAAACAAGCATATCATTGGTATAGGAGAGTCCAGAGAGTAGAACCATGAATATATGCAACCTTGGATTTATGAAAAACAATACCAACAACAACAGCACACTTGCATAGAAACTCCGCTCGCTCACTGTATGAAGACCCAACTAAGCTTCAGTTTTTAGGAATTAAATGTGGTAGACAATCTGTGCTAGTAAGCCTTTTGTTGTTATAAGAAAAGGGGGAATGAAAGGGTCAGCTCAGGAACTTTGGAAAGGTCATGGAACACTTGCCCCTCCCAAAAGGGAGAGGCTAAATTACATTCTTCAGACCACAGGGAGGTCCCTGCAGCTAGAGGAGACGCAGAGTTGTTCTGAGACTCTTGGCCACCTATCTCATTCCCTAACAACCAACTGATTTCAAGATTACACTGTTCTGACAATCACATCGTGCCTAATGGCGGCTGCCCTGAGGACACTATAAAGGCCCACTACGCCATGTGGTTGTGCTCTATCCATGTGTAGGGTGACCCCAGCATGCTGAATTAAATAAAATTCCTCTTGCTTTTAACATCGAAAACAGAAAAAGAAAAAAAGAAAACACCCAACTCAGACCACCAATGAAAGAAAAGAAACTCTTGGCTCACTCTTTCAGAGGTTCAAAGGCATGGTGCTGATGTTAACTCCCTATCCTTTGAGTGCCATCTGCCCTGCGATTGTTTACCTGCACAAGAACTTCTGAGATGACAGTAAACTGTAACAGAAAAGGACCTGGCTCCTGAGTGGAAAGTGGCAAAGGATATTGCCCACAAGCTACAAGGTAGAAGACAGAACCCCTTCTTGGTAGTTTGTGGATTCAGTTTAATTAGGACAAAGATGTCCCAATTGAACCACTCAGATCGGCAAAGCCTGGGGTGTTCAGTGTTCTCTGTAGTGAAGAGGAGCAGAGAACTCGGCTGCATGCCTAGTTGTTTGTGTGGTTTGAATATGATGGTCCCTAAACTCACACATGAGCTGAAGTGCCCTCGGAGGATAACTTTATCTGACTATCATGCTTAAAGATGGGTCCTCTGGGAAGAAATTAGGATTAGACTTGATCTGTTGAATTGGATCTTGATAGCTTTTATAAGAAACCATTGTGTGATACAGTCCTGGTAGCACCTCAGCAGAACCCATCCATGCCCCTTGGGCATTGCAACTCCAACAGCAAATGCCAGAATAAACCTCTATTCTTTATAAAGTAGTCACCTCAGGCATTTCATTACAGCACTAACAGTGACACAGAGAGTACTGCAGTGTTGTGATAACTGCCCCCGGGAGAATCTTAAGGTGATAATCCACCAAGGTGTACATTATATTCTCCCATGGTTTGCAAGATGGTTAAGGGACATTCAGCACAGCATTGTTGGGGAAAATAAAAGGTCAGGAACTTCTCCAATAGTGGATAAGTGAGGCACAGTTCATAATAAGTGAAGTCTGGTTCATGAATTTGCCTGGACCAATTATCATGTCTCTATACAATGCCAGGGACACAGATATAGTCTGAAGTGGCAACATCAGACTTGCAGAAGGCATACTGCACTTTTTAAAGATGCCCAAGGAGCAAACCATAATGAGGCTGAATTTAAATGACATTAATTGCTAGCATATATGTATATGTATATATGTGTGTGTGTATATATATATATGTGTGTGTGTATCAAAATATGCAATAGCAGACATGCATAAAGAAATGACACAGACCAAAGGCTAGATCTCAACAGAGAAAAAAATACATAAAAAGATGTTTACTTTGCCAGTAAAAATGAGGCACATGAACATTCAGTTCATTGTAACTCAAATTGCTCTCCCAACAATTGAATTATAGAAAATCATATCATAGCCTTTTTATTTGGAGAGCAATGATACAATAAAATAAAAAAAAATCAAATTATCCTTGAAGGATAAGTGATGTGAGCTTACAAAGATGCACTTTCTAATTTGATGTGCTGGAAATGTCTGGGGATAGACCTGGAGTACGTCTGAAGGAAAGGTGTTACTATGTGCTGTCCTGACACCTGCCTGGTGAGTCTCAAGGGAGCTGCATGGAAATGGGAAGGGGGTCTTTTGTGAAGGACTTGTGAAGAACTGCTGTCATTCTAAGCACCAGAGGTGTCTGTCCTATCATCTGCTTGTCCTTTTGGTTTGGGGATTGTTGGCTGTTTTACCTTTTCTGTCTTTCCTCAGTTAGAATGTGGGGACATAGCTAGCATTCAGTGATGCAAAGAAAGACTTTATGTGCACTATAAAGAAACCTCAACATTTAACTCATCAAACCATAGCTTCGGCATTCTCATTTGTTCTCATCATTGGCAAATAGCTGTGAATTCTAGTACAGGAGAAATAACTTGCTGTGCTCCTGCTGAACAAGCCAGCCCCGTCTAACTTCCTGTGATTTTCTGCAGAGAGGAATTGACTTCAAGATGCTTTATTGGTCTTGTTCTGATTTTGGATGCTTGCAATTGCTAATGTGGTTGTCTGCCAGTTCCCCATTCATGATGTCCTAGCAATGCAACACTGTTGCACGTGTCAGTTCTAGTCCTTGGGGGTGTCCATTCGAGGGCACTATCATGTTCTTAACCTTCTAAAATTTTTTGATCATATTTTCTTTATATGGTCTTTCTCATTATGGGGCTGCTATAACTTACATAACTATAATGTTATCAAAAGTCAAGGTATAGTGTATAGTGTTGGGATTTGTAGCATAGCATTTAGCTGTATTGACCCTGCAAAAGGACAAATCACACGTTAGCCTCTTTGACAATCAATATGGCTCCTGGACAAGTGTAAAAGTAGATTTTATCTGCCTGAATTAACTGTTGTCTGGGAGGCTTACTGCCCCTGCGCGCTAACCTTGGCCCAGTCCTGGAAGCTTCCAGCATCCACACAATCTAATCTAGGCCTAGAATGTTTTCAGCCTCTGAGACCTGCTGCTGAATAACTCCACCCTTTCTCGTTCTTTCTGAACTCTAGCTGCACGGTTCAACCCAGCTGTTCTGGCTCCCAGAATGATTCAATCTGGCTTTTTCTCTCAGCCTCTGAATTACTCTGCTTGGCCTCAGACTAACTCTAGGATTCTTTTCTAATCTTCTGGCTCCTCATTCTCTTGCTCGTTCTGTCTTTACCTGTGTCTAGCTCTTTCTCTCTTCAGTCTGTCTCTAAAACTTTCCCTGCATTGTTTGGGGCTAGAGGCGGGTATTAAGCGTGGTCTGTATTCTAGCCTTAGGGGTTAAAGGTCTGTACTAAGGGCTGGTCCACACCCTAACAGGTGCAAACACCCTGTAAGAGACAAGCACACGGGTGAACCAATGAAGTTGCTTGTACATGGCTCCGCACGCTATCTCCTTGTGTGACCTTGGCCAGGCTACTTAAACCCTCCGAGTTTCAATCTCCTCATTCCTTCCTGTAAACTCTGTTCCCCTATCATAGAGTGCTCTGAGGACTGAGTTATGCAATACCTGTAAACTTCTCAGCGCTTAAACGAAGGCAGCACACATGATCAGTGAAGATATTTCCCATTATTCTGCAGCCTGAAGTGCATTTCTGTATTTCCATCTCTTGATCTTGGACCTTAAACCTTTTTACACTGATGTTAACTTATTTTTATTCATCCTAACTAAATTTCATCCCTCAATTTTTAGGATTTGCTCATTTTTTTCCAACTCAGAATTACCTTTAGGATCAAAATGGTAGAGAATGATCTCTATCCAGATCCCAAATTGGAGAAGAAACTTAGAAGTTATCAAGGGATTTCTCATCAAATGACACAGTACAGTTTCTAAATTGTTACTGGGCATATACTTGTATCAGTTTTGTTTTCTTCTTTTTCTATGTAATGTTAGCTACAGATTTTAAAGAAAGTGTTTAATAGCGTTTATTTACTATATGTGTATGTGTGTACATGTGCTTGTATGTGTATACATATGAGTGAGTCTGTGTATGTGTGTGTGCACATGTGTGTGTGACTCTGTTCTTATCAAATAACAGGTTTATAAGGGTATTGGCTCAAATTCAAACAAGCCCACATACCCACAAACATTTAAATGTGGTCCAAGTTTCTGTTCTTGAAGATTGTGTGTGTGTGTGTGTGTGTGTGTGTGTACTTCTCTATGTGTGTGTATCTGTGTATATGTGTGTATGTCTGTGTAGGTATGTATGCATCTGTGTGTGTGTATGTTTGTGTGTACTTGTGTGTGTACATGCGTGTATGTGTGTGCATGCGCTTGTATGTGTGCGTATATGTTTGTGTGTGCACGTATGTGTGTCTGTGAGTGTGTGTGTGTGTGTGTGTGTGTGTGTGTGTGTTTGTGTGCATGATGTGCACAAAGAGTTGTGCACATGTTGAGGTGGGAGGGTCACTGGTAGCAGTTGATTCTCTCCTTGTGTTATGTCCATTCTGGTGATTGAACTCAGGTCAATCAGTTTGGCAGCATGCACCTTTGCCTGCAAGGCATTTAGCTGGTCCTTAACTATACATTCTATTAATTATTACCTTAGTGTGGACCAGGAATGGCTGATATTGTATTGTTGTGTTCTGGAAGAGAATGGTACTGGTTTTGAAGAACCTGTTCAAAGCTTCAGTGCAGGGCTGATTTGGGGTGGGGAGCATCTGTCCCTGAAAGCTTCAGGAGAGTGGCTGGGCTGTCTCCTAGGATTTACTGTGGTCCTCTTTGCAGAGCCCTTGACCTCTGGAGACATCATGAGGCATGATCACAAGTGTTGAGAGTCAGAGGGCATCCCGGGACACTGTGGCCAGCCTTCTTTGCCTGAAGGCTCAGAGCATTGTTTTATCTGATTCTGCAGTCCTTTCAAGTTCCATAAATCTCACAGAGACACCGAGTCAGCCTTGAGGGAGTTACTCTTCATGCCCCAATTTGGGAGCTTAGTGATCAGGAACAATTTTTCATGTGCTTTGTAGATACCTCTGTGAATTAACTTCGGTTGTATTCATCATACATCAGCTACCTGACGGCTAAGAACGGGCCAGAACAGAAGCAGGGTTTCTGAGTTAAGAAAATCAGCCAGGGCCTTGAAGTCACTGAAAGAAAAAGCAAGAACACCCATCCGGCACTGTTCCTAAGACTTTGAAGGACATCACTAGTGCTAGCTTGTAGTTTTTACAAACTTGTGTGTTTGTAAACTCTATAGACTCTATAGATTCTTCCCGTACCTTTGGGTTTGAATTTTCACTTGAGTTTAGTATCTTTTTCTTTTTTTCTTTGTTAGTTTTTACCAGAGAAAGAAAGTCAAACAAAGCGTGACTCACTGTACTGTGATGGGTGTGTGTATGTGTGGTGAAACGGCTGCTACACCTGAGATGATCTTCCCTCTCCCTGCCTCCGCTACTCTAAAGAAAGTACATTAATTACACAGTAGCAGCCACTAGACACTAGACAAAGTCAGAGCGTCTAGCAAAAATGAAAACACATTCCAAGGCTCAACCACTTAGCAACTTGTTGAGACTTAAATACCCTGACTCCACAATTTGTGCTAGCAGATGGAATATAATTTTGTAATTAGCTGTGTGTACCTTCCTAATATGACGGCGTTTCCTGTACTCTCGATGAATTATGCAAATCGCTTTACCTGGAAGTTTATGTTTTACCCCTCACCTCATTACTAAATACCATGCCTGGTGTACTGTTCACTCTGAAGACAATGTAATTAAAACCTCTCAATGAGGTAATCAGCAGGCCACAACAAGCAATCAGCCCAGAATCTGCAGTCACACAGAGTAAGAAGCAGAACCTCCGCTGGGTGTCCTGGGAAGCAGGAGGATGGTAGGAAGATGCAGCCCCAGGCTCGAGTGGAGCTGCTGTCTCTGCTGAGCTTGCATTGAGCGCTCTGTGATCAAATGGTTTCTGACAGCTTTCTTGGATTGTGCCTGCTCTGGGGTCGTGTGATTTATTTATTTTGTATTCAGTCTTTGAGGCAACCTATCATATTCTTCTAGATGTACTCCCAGAAATGCTGTATAATTGAGGTAGAAACATATACTCATAATGCTAATTCAAATTAAATTTGTTTATAATCCACAGCTAAATTCCACAGCAAACATTTAAGCCATTAAGTTTCTTAAAGAACTTTATTGAAACATCATCTATGAATTGTAAAACTAACCAATATTTTAAAATAACATAAAAATAACTTATTCATGTATTATGAAGGTTTTGCATATACATGTACATATGTCACACATACATAGATGCTAGAAGAGGGTGTCAGATCCCCTGGATGTAGTCTTATAAAATGTTATGTCCTGCATTGTGTGTTCTTGGAACTAAATCTTGGTACTCTGGAATAACAGCGAGGATTCTTAACTACTGAGCCATTTCTCCAGCCCAAAACCATATTATTAAATTTTAAATTTTTGATTAGTTGTTACATCTTGACTGCAGTTTCCCCCCTTCCTCTTCTCGCATTTCCCCTCCCCAGATCCTCTCCCTACATCCCCTCTCATCTAGTCCTCCTCCTCTTCTCTTCAGAAAAGGGAAGGCCTCCCATGGATCCACCAGACATGGCACATCAAGGTGCATTAAGACTGAGCACCTCCACTCCTATTAAGGTTGGATGAGGCAACCCAGTGTGAGGCAACCCACAAGAAGACCAAACCACAAAACTGTAACATATGTGCAGAGGGGCAGGTTTCCATACTAGCACTCTGGTTGGCAGTCGAGTCTCTGTGAACCCCTGAGCCCAGGTTGGTTGGTGGCTGCTGCTGCTGCTGCTGCTGGTGGTGGTTACTGCTGTTGTTCTTCTTGTTGTTCTTGTTGTTCTTCTTGTTCTTCTTCTTGTTGTTGTTCTTCTTCTTGTTGTTGTTGTTGTTGTTCTTCTTCTTCTTCTTCTTCTTCTTCTTCTTCTTCTTCTTCTTCTTCTTCTTCTTCTTCTTCTTGTTCTTCTTCTTCTCCTTCTCCTCCTTGTCCTTGTCCTTGTTCTTGTCCTTGTCCTTCTCCTTCTCCTCCTCCTCCTCCTCCTCCTTCTTCTTCTTGTTCTTCTCCTTCTCCTGCTCCTCCTTCTCCTTTTCCTTCTTCTCCTTCTTCCTTCCTCTTTCCTCTTTCCTCCTTCCCTCTCCCTTTCCTTCCCCTTCCCCCTCCCCTTCCCCTTCTTCCTCCTCCCCTTCTCCTCTTCCTCCTCTTCTCCTCCTCCTTCTTTTGTGGTTACTTTGAACCCTTTGGATCCTACAATCCTTTCCTCCTTCTTTCACAGGATTCTTCAAGCTTCTCCTAATGTTTGCTATGAGTCACTTGCTGGGGAAAGCTTCTCTGATGACATCTGGGCCAGGCACCAGTCTGAATGCAGTCTGAGTGTAGCAGAATATTATTAGGAATCATTTTCTATCCTTGCTCTCTGGGCGCTCCAACCTTTGGGACCTGAACCTCCAGGCAGTGTCAGGGGTGGGCTCCCTCTAAAGCATGGGTCTCAACTGGGCCTGTCATTGATTGGTCACTCAGCCATTTCTGTGCCAGCTTTACGCCAGCACATCTTACAGGCAGGACAGATTTTAGGTAGCAGGTTTTATGGTTGGGTTGGTGTCCCAATCCCTCCCCTGGTAGTCCTCCCTGATTAAAAGAGATGGCAAGTTCAGACTCCATAGCCCCATTGCTTGGAGTCTTAGCTAGGAGTCATCCTTATACATTTCTGGGTGTTTCTATTGGACTAGGTTTCTAACTGGTCCCAGAGATGCTCCCAGATTCCAGTCATCTCTTCCACTGTCCTACCTCGGTGTGGTCCCTGTTGTCTCCAGAAGCCGATTAGGCCAGAAACCTAGGGTAGAATCCAACACAACTGGCAAAAATAAATAAAATTTGATTTTTAAAATATTTATTATTTAATATAATTTTCTTGTTTGATGTTATAATATATTTATATCACCCCTCTTCCCATTCCTTCCCTTATACCCCCCTTAGTCTCTTTCATAGTCGTGGCCTCTCAAGGCTTACTCACATGACTGCCTAAACATGAGCTGGCAGACACCGCCAATAGATGGGCTTATTTGGACAGTTGAAAACTCAAGAGGCTTCAACACAGACAGCGGCAAGTGACTAAAGCATATGGATAGAGGGAGAAATAGTCTTTCTCCAGGGAAGAACACACCAATTGGTTATCTTTATCTGTTGACAGTTTCATGTACACAATGCATTTTTTTTTTGGTTTTTTAAGACAGGGTTTCTCTGTGTAGTCCTGGCTGTCCTGGAACTCACTCTGTAGACCAGGCTGGCCTCGAACTCAGAAATCCACCTGCCTCTGCCTCCCAAGTGCTGGGATTACAGGCGTGCACTACCACCGCCCAGCTACACAATGCATTTTGTTTACCTTCACTCTCTACTCTGTCCTGACTCTCTCCACAGGTCCCTTTCCCACATTCATATTCTCTTGTTCTGTGACCCACTGAATATAACCAGGCCCCACATCTTATACTCTTTTCTTAGAACCCGTGTTACCCACAAGTTACCAGTGGTTAGATCAAAGAAGACAACAGCCACCCTTTTCCCAGAATCCACCAGTTATCAGTAGTTCAGTATGTGGATTAGGGGTTGCCGAATCTCTCTTGGATTTGTGATTGACTAACAACAAGAATAGATAACAGAACTGATTAACTGGCTAGTTTTAGCAGTAGTGTTCAATACAGTTTGAAAGACTTGTGTAATCACTTAGGACAATCGCAGTTAGGATGGTACCCCATCTTGTCAGCCTATGTGTACCCTTGTGTCCCCGGGAGGAGAGTGACCTCCTGCAACTCCCTTGCTGTTGCAACCACTGACCTGTTTTCCATCAATTTTCCATGATGTCGAATGAATAGATTTAGGCTGTATATAGTCTTTGGGATAATACTTTTCATTTCAACAACCAAACACACACACACACACACACACACACACACACACACACACAATGGTAGAATGAAGTTTTGATGGCAGAAGTAATTTTTCATTAAAGACTAGAAGCTAGAAACAAACAAAAACAGTACACTATTCATAATAGTTTTCTGTTATTGGTTATTTAATTGAATTGAATTGAATTTTTTTTACCTTCCATTATGCTGTAACAATTCAGGGCATCTGGCTATTTCTATGTATATCTGTAGTAAACATTGCTAGAGTGCATTTAACTCTTCAAGAAATGTTTATTAGAGGGATTAGATTGCTGTTTGTCTTGGCTTTGTGTCCTGTTGCTGTGCCCTGACAGAGTCATCCAAAGGGAGAAAGGGTTTATGAGGCTCGTAATCCCAGGTTCTGGTCCATCATTATGGTGGAGGAAAGGAGGGAAATGCTTGAAGAATGAAGAGTTTTATCACATCAAGAGTTAGCAGAGAGTACTCAAAGGCTTTTCCACCCCACACTTCAAGGTCTTCTTCTCATTTCTTCCACAAGATAGGAGGCCCAGATATTCAACTTTGTCACAAGTGATAATCCCCCTTTCTGACATTACCATCTGTACAAGTCAGGGTTCCCTATAGAAACAAAATGGGAAGGATGAATATATATTACAAGAGAATATACTATATAAATTTGCACAATGCAATCTAGGTTGTTCAACATGGGTTGCCTTTTTATTTCTTGGTGAGCCAGGAGTGGAGAATCCTAATATTTCACGCAAGCTAAACAAGTCCTATAAGGCTGAGCTAAATCCCCAGCAGATAAGCTCACACAATTGGCCTAGTCTAATCTTGAGTAACTCTGTAACCCACGCAGGACTTGAGCTTGCAATTCTCCTGCCTCATCTCCCTACTTAGACGGGATTGCAGGCTTATTTTTTTTTTACCACAACTGGCTGATCACACTTTCTTTTTAATTTAGGGATGAAAAATAATGAAGGGTAAAGAATAATTACTGGTGTGTAAATTTCAACTATTAATTTTTTAACTGGGGAAATAAACATTTTGTATTTTGTAAAAACTCACAGTGACTTCCTGTTTTAAGAACCTCATTCTTGAGAAAACTACACTTTCCTCAGTCGCTGTTCCAGGTGTTTCAAGTCTCCTTTCAATATTGTGTTTGAAATTACATGTTTATGAAAGTATCATGTTAGATTAAATCTGTTCAATAGAGTACAACCTACACAGTTGTTTTTGACAGATCATTGTCAGTGAGTGCAGTAACACCATTGTTACCAAATAATAAAGAAGCTATATGTAGTGTCACGTAAAGGAAAACACTGGTGTTATTCAAGGCACTATCCTCTCAAATACTCAATTTTCCGCATGCCTCTGCCCTGTCATTGAGCTAATCCATGGGACCCTTTTCTTTCCAATGGTGGTGAGGTTGGCCCCAGTTCAAGAGATGTGCTTACAGTAAACTTTAGCAACCTTATCTCTTCAACAATACTTTACTTATTTTTATAAACAAATAGGTTATAAAGTTAATGAGGAGTTGGAAGGGATAGACTGTTGGGGGAAAATGATGTAAACACAGTACTAACATATGAAATCCTCAAAAAGTTAAATTGTTTACAACCGTGTGTGTGTATGGTCTGTGTACACATGTGTACATGTGAAGGTCAGAGATCAACCCCGAGTGTCAGTCTCTCTTCCATCTTGCTTGAGACAGAACTCCCACCTGTCAAAGCTACCCTGCATATGACAGGCTGTCTGGCTCCTAGCCTCCATGCTGTTCTCATTGGCTATAGAGGTGCCCCACTCTGTTCTCATTGGCTATAGAGGTGCCCCACTCTGTTCTCATTGGCTATAGAAGTGCCAGGACTGAAAGCTCGAGTCAGACCCTTACATGGCTCCAGTGTGCCAGCACAGGTCATGAGGCTTGCATTTCCAGTGCTTTTTACTTTTGCACGATCTCCCTGAGCTCAGTGCCCCTAACTTTAAAGAACAGAGAATGACAGATATGCCCTGAGGATCCAAGCAGACCTTGTCCAAAAGCCTTTCACACAGTTTAACATGCAACACATAATAAATCCTCAGGATGTGAATGTGTGTCCTTCGATGTCCATTTCTTTACCTGGCATGGGGAAGCAGGAAGAGTCAACTGCGAAGTCGTGACTGGCACTTCTTTCCTGGTGTGTTGTACTGCAAAGGGCATTCATAATGGAGGTCAGAAGAGTCTATGAAGTTGAAATGATACATGTTTAGGAACAAAATGTTTTAGTTTCTGTGAGATGAAAATCTAAGGTGTAAATAAAACTATTTCCTTATTTGGTTCCTACATTGGTGTACTTCCTCCTGCCAATCAGGAACTGATGGTAAATAATAGATGATAGATAGATAGATAGATAGATAGATAGATAGATGGTAGAAAGAAAGAAAGTAGATAGATGATAGGAAGATAGATGATAGATATATAGATGTTAGATGATAGAAAGAAAGGAAGGAAGGAAGGAAGGAAGGAAGGAAGGAAGGAAGGAAGGAAATGATAGGCAGATATATAGATAGACAATAGATATATAGATGTTAGATAGGTAGGTAGATAATTGAAAGAGAAAATAGATGATAGATATATAGATTGATATATATATATTTGTGTTAGATAAGTAAATGATAGAAAGAAAAATTAGATAGATGAAGATAGATATAAAGATGTTAGATGGATGATAGATAGATAGATAGATAGATAGATAGATAGATAGATGATCGGTAGGTAGATAGATAGGTAGATCGATGATAGATACTATTAAGAAATTTAGTGATTAGTTTGTCTAAAGATAGGAAATGATTCTAAGTCATGTTTTGTAGGGGCAAACATTTTTAAGGCTATCTCATTTTCACAAGAGCAGTAAAAGCAGAGCTACATCCGTCAATCGGATCATTTTAGCTGCATGGTCAGTCCAGTTTATAGTGTTGCCTTTAAGAATGGCCGTTATAAAACTAAATAACCAAAACTACTTCTCTTTGAACCCACATGAATGCAAAGGAGATCAGTCTTTTAGACAGGGATTCTCTAAGAAAACAATCAGAAATATCTTCTATTACTGTTGTGCTTACTGTAAAAAATATTAGACCTTTGTATATGTATATACGTATATGTTTTCTATTGAGCTGGCTTCACTCTTATCCTCAATCAATATTAATCATTTTTATATTGATAAGGAAGTAAACTCAGTTAATGTTATGATTTCATTGGAAGTAATTCATAATTTGGGAAATAGGATGGATTCAATATATATCTCTTGGGGTTGGAGAGAGAGCTGAGCAGTCAAGAGCACACACTGCTCTTGCAGACCATCTGGGTTCAGTTCCCACAACCAATGTCAGAAGGCTGTTAGCTGATTGTCTGTTACTTCTGTTCCTGAAGAGCCAGTGTTTTCTTCTGCCATCTGAGGATACCTTCATTCATGTGCACAAACGCATATGCACAGGGACACACACACACACACACACACACACACACACAAATTAAATATTTATATACATACTAATATAATACCACATATTATTTTCTAGAGTCCATCATGATTATGGTTCTGGAATACAATTTCTTACCAGAGTTTGTATTAAATAACTGTTGGTAAATCGCCTTCTTCCTTTTCTCTGAGGTGTTGTTTTCTGTAGCTACAAACACCAGTGCCAAATCATATTGGCCTCAGTATTCCCTGAGCATTGTGTAGGCCACTCTGGGATTTGGCATCAAGGAATGCTGCAGTACTATTAAAGTCACCTGCCACTAGTTTCTGGGATTTAGAGCAGTTTTATGCTCTAGATGGACAGGGGAACTGAACCAGAACCTGGTAATCAGAAATAGACCTGGAGATCTATTGCACTGAATGTTGGTTCTGCAAGTAAGCAGCAAGGTGACTCCAATAGATCAGGAGACAATTAATACCACAAAACAGTATTACTCAAAATTCCAAGAGATACTACATAGAATGTGTGTAATTGTGTGTATGTGTGTGTATGTGTGTATGTGTATATGTGTGTGTGTGTGTGTGTGTGTGTGTGTGTGTGTGTGTGTGTAAACACTGGCTGTCAGTGGGCAAAGGGACCAAGGAGCAAATATTCACAAGAGACTTCATTGCATATTTGGACAGAAATGGATGGGTGGCCTGGTAAGGAGGGTGAGCATGGGCTAGTTTGAATAACCTCATGAGACCCTGAGGGTAGAGTTCTCTCGATTCTCAGGCTACTGCGTTGGGTTGCTGGGGCTCAGCTGAACGGGAGTTTTCAGTAGTGGTCATGGTGGAGAGGGGTCTCTATCATGCTGAGCTGGATTTCAGAGGATAGATGCCCTATGGAAGCTGGTCTTTACAGTTTCTAGGGCAGGCTAGGTGGGAGGAACAACAGCTCTCCAGGTTCAGTGAGGTCCAGAATGTCTAGGCATCATTAGAATTAAAAATATATATCTGACACAACTTTAATTCATAGTATTCTCTCCAGGAAGCAAAGTGATAATAATATTATTGCTATTTTAATAGCATTCATTTAAGATTTATGATATCATAAAATCAAAAAATGTAAATTATCATTTATGAAGATCTTTGTGTTCATATTAAGATCCCATTGGTACATTACTTTAGACAGCTTTTGGAAAATGAACAGAAAAAAATCATAAAGTGTTCTATATTTGTTCTCAACTCAAAATAAGCTGGAAGCTGCATCCTGAGAGAGCACACCAGCAGGGTGCACTCTGTGTGGAAGCCCGGAGAGGTCAAGCCAGGGAGAACTTCAGAGATGATCATTTCAAGCTTCAGACGCTAAGGTGACTTCCATGATTTTCCTTCTGCGAGGCATCCGAACACCCACCAGTTTGGATGCCTTTTCCTTAGCACCAACAGATGGCACCAGTCTTTAATGGAGGAGGGTTATGACTCTAGCTGAGATAAGTAGAGGGGATTAGAGAGCCCCAGCTACTTGTGCAGCATTAAGAAGCCGGGATGTTTCAGATAATGTCATTTTTATATCCTTACCTAAGCCAGAATGCCTGCGCCATCTGTGTGTCATACTCAGATCTCCTGCTCAGCCATCCAATGAACACACTCAAAATGTAAAAGGTAGTCATTGCCGCCCGTGTGGGGAGTGCAGATTGCTTTTGATCAGCAGAGAGTCTTCTTGCTCATTTGATTGTTAAGAATACTAAATAACAAATGGTGGTTCGGTGCCATAGTCATTTCTACCCTTAAAGTACATTTAGGACCAGGGAAAGGAAAGAGAGCATACTGAGAATCAGTTTTGAACTCTTCATTTATTTTTTTTTGAGGCAGGCCATTTGATGTCCCCCTGGCTAGCCTCATGCTTACTTCAAGCCTGGGGCATTCCTCACCCTTCAGCCTCCCACATGCTGGAATTACAGGCCTGTGCCACCATGTTGGCCACTTGAATAGGCATGAAGTCACAGTGCAAAACTCTTGAACAAAGACACCAACTTTCAAACATGATTGCCTGTTTGTTTTGCAAAACACAATTCATACAAAGCCTAGGGTTAGATAATTGATAAAGAATATTGAATAAGCATGATATAGTTTTCAGTTATTGAATAACGTGCTTATTAGAATTAATGTTACTCTATTTAAAATCAGTATCTTAGAGAATATTTAAATCAGGTTTCTGGTAACAATGCGGACTCAGAATATTCATCTATAGCTACAAGTTCATATCGATCCTGCTGTGATGGTCATGATTGTTTGTTTTTAACTGCAAGAGACTACAGGTGCTGAGTATGAAAACTCAACAGCAGCATGTATTTGTGGTAAATTGTCTATGTGAATGATAATGACTTGGTGTTTTATCAGATGGTTCAAAAATATTAAACAGCAGAACACTTAGGCAGTTTTTTTAAATGAAATTTCTCATATTATCATTTGGCTTCAAAATCTTTGAGAAGTTTGTGTGTGTGTGTGTGTATGTGTAGTGTGCTGTGTATTTGTATATATAATGTGATGTGTGTAATACTGTGATATATATATGTGTGTGTATGTGTGTGTGTTGTAATGTGGTATGTAATATGTAGTATATATTTTGGTATGTTGTATGGATATAGTGATTTTGGTGGGTATGTGACATATATGTGTGTATATGCAACATACATGGTCTGCGAGTTTGTGTGTGGTATGTGGTATGTGAAGCATGTGGTGTGGTTATAATGTGTAAAGTGGTGTGTGTGTGGAGTGTAGTTGAGTATAGTGTGTGGTGTGTGTGTATGTGGTATTTGGCATGTAGTGTGAGTATACTGTGTTTCTGGTATATATCTCTGTTATGAGATGTAGGTATACTTTTTGTGTTGTGTTATGAGTGTGTGTGCATTATAAGGTATGTAATACACAGTGTGCATTTAGTACATGGTGTGTATGGTCTGTTATGAGTATTGTATGTATGTGTGACATATGTTCTAAGTATACTGTGTATATGCTGTGAGGATACTGTGTATGTGCTGTGTGTACTCTGTGTGTGGTATGTATATGACATGTATGCAGAGAATCTTGTGAAGATGCATCCTTGGACTATTCAGCTGAGATGACAGTGAGGTGTGACGGAGACAGTGACCAAGTCCTCTGCTTCGAGTCACACAAACACACAGGAAACTGTTGAAGGTTATTGTCAGTCTCTCGCACACACATTTGCAAAGCCTTCATTGTAGTGATTCTAGGTGCTTAGCCTTAACCCTGTGTCGCAGCAGAGGGATTCACTTGTGTTTATGGCTTCCCAGCTGAGGTGCTTAACTAGCTCCAGGTGGACTCTGTAAGGCATTGTGGCTCCATGATTGCTGGGATTTACTTTACGCTTCTACTCTTAAGATACTATGAAATAAGGCCGGGCGTGGTGGTGCACGCCTGTAATCCCAGCACTCGGGAGGCAGAGGCAGGCGGATTTCTGAGTTCAAGGCCAGCCTGGTCTACAGAGTGAGTTCCAGGACAGCCAGGGCTACACAGAGAAACCCTGTCTCAAAAAAAAAATAGATACTATGAAATAAGTACCATCAGTTGAGTGTGGTCAGCTTTAAATGGAAGAATAAAAGACATGGATTGAAGCGAACACAGAAAATAAAGGATGTAGAACATTATGTATAAAGCTAAATATGTGTGAAACAAAGAAAAAAACCTCAACGGACTGACTGGCAAGCATTAGACATTGTTTTACAGTTTGTTAGTACAACTGAGTTTCTTAATCCATGTGTAGGCACCACACATACGTGTGCATACTCACACATCCATACATTCATATGCACATGCATGTATCCATACACACATATACACATCAATGCATGCATATATGCATCCATTAATACACACATGCACATATCTATCCATACACACACACACACACACACACACACACACAAACACACACAAACACCCCCCACATCTATCCATAAGCATATAGGCACATACATACACAAACACACAATACATGACATATCCATCCATACATGTATAGGCACATACATACATACATACATACATACATATACAAAACCATACATATACCACATTCATCCATAAACAATTAGACACATATATACATATACATGGGTATACACAACATTCACTAGACACACACTTACACATATTCACATACTACCACTCAGAGCAAAGAGAACTAAATCCCTGGCAAAGCAGTTTGGGGATTTGTTCATCCTTCTCTTTCTAAGAAATTTACACTGTCCGTTAAAGTATAAATGGCTTTAATGTTCAGGTAATAAAGTCAACCTTGTTCTACTTCAGCTGTGCTAAAATTTAGTTTATGGTAAATTTCAGTATGCTAAATTTCTCACCCACTTGTGAAAATATTCTCCTACAAGGTGTTTTGGGAAATGGCTTATATCTCTCAGCCCATCCATGTTAAGCGAGACCCAAGGCCGTGAGCCATCTTGTTGTATTCATACTGAATTGCCACTTGTATTTGGCACTATGGTAAACCCAGAAAAAAAATAACAGCTTGGAGTATAATTGTCAACACACAAAAAATTATAAAATCCCTGCATCTACACACACACACACACACACACACACACACACACACTTCTCATAACAACCTTATAAAGGAAACACTAATAAATCTACACAGTCCAACTGACATAGAAAGCACATGGGTAAGGGGCAGGGGGGTTAAGTATGAAGTCTCTTGCAAGCATTGGATCTTACATGCACACATCCATACATGTGTGGGATGTATGGATTGCATACTTGGGAGAGTGGAATGGTACCACGTCCCAGCCATAGAGGGTGCTAGAGGAATTACTTCCAGGAGTGAGTAATGAACACAGGATCCCTGTAAGTGAATGAAGAATCATCGTTGACATGTACTCTTGGACTTGCTAGTGCTACTTTTGTAAAATAAACCCATCAACAATTCTATTACTGTAAAGAACAATGTACTTATTCTGCGAGACACAAAATGTTATCTTGTAGACAGTCAATAGTATGAAAACGACATATATTGAGTTTTTGCTCTAATCTTTCTATATTCTGACAGACACGTAAATTTGAGAACAAATGTATATTCATCATCTTTACTCATTTTGATCTGACACATTTAATGTACATACATACACACACACATATACCTCTCATAACAATCTTATAAAGCAGACACCACTATCTCTAATCAAGAGATGCATGTATGAAGTAAGGAACATAGTGGTAACACAACAACCCCTTCACATGGATGCTCTCTCTCTCAGCTTCCGTGTCTCATACTACGGCATGCAAATGACAGCACATGGATTCAGAAACACACATGCTATAATCCATGCACTGTCCAGAGTGGCCCATTATGTAACCGTGTCCTACTCTGCGCATCTTCCTATAGTCCCCTAACTCTAGTTTGTCTCAGTTAATTCTCATTGCTGTGGTCCATATCCTAGAAGCAGCAGTTTAAGGAGGAAAGGCTTTACCTTGGCTTACAGTTTCATGGGGATACAGTCAATCCTAGTAGGGAAGACTTAGCAGCAAGCAGGCAAGGCGTGGCTGCAGAGACAGAAGTTTGACTAGTCACATTGAATATGCACTCAGAAAGCAAGTGGTGGGACCAGGCTATAAAACAAACAAAAAACAAACACATCTCTCAGGATCCACTTTCCCGAGTGAGACTCTACCTCCT
Organism: Apodemus agrarius; assembly: GCA_964023405.1. NCBI lineage: Eukaryota > Metazoa > Chordata > Mammalia > Rodentia > Muridae > Apodemus > Apodemus agrarius. Next base: position 9,490,626 of record OZ030020.1, on the reverse strand, counting down.
AAAGTTTCCATGGCCTTCTCAAACAGCCCCAGCATCTAGGAACCAAGTTACAAAAACAACTGTTCCATGTCAGATACTCACTGTTCCGCATGATGCTTGTGTAAATAGCCTTTAAAGCTGGCCATGGTGGCTTATGCCTTAAGTCTCAGCATTTGGGAGGCAGAGACTGGGGGATTTCTGAGTCTAATCCCAGTCTGTTCCATAGAGTAAATTCCAAAATGGGGCTATATAGAGAAATCCTTCCTCAAAACTTACAGTAAATAAAATAAATGAAAATAAAATGCCTTTACATATAGGAGTGTTCACATTTTCTAAGATTCTATATGTTGCATACACAATAGTTAAAGTTCATCTGAATAAGCAAACACCAAATTATTTTCCAAAAATTGCTGTATTTCAAATGGTGATATGTCCAAACAGCAGTAGAAATGTTTCTGCTGTTTCCTGTTTCCTATATCTCTGGACCATCACCATCTTGGTTGACTGACATGAAAGTGAACCATCAGGCTGGATAAAGGGATACAGTGTTCTTGTTTCTTCACCCTTATAACAAAGCAGAGATCAGGACAATACTAAACACTTTTGAGCATCAGTATGTACCTTTCAAAATTAAGGATAGTTCATTTAACTCACTAAACATAGCATCTACCTAATAGGTAAACCTAATAGGCGTATCCCATAGCTGAGAAGGCTGAGGTGGGAAAGGGTGATTCAAGGACAGCATGCACTACATAGCAAGAGCCATTTTTTGAAAAATAGTGAAGGGCATATAGTCAATCAGATGTATAATGATTCTCTCAAGAGTCAAGTCCTCTACAAATAATTAAAATAATTACATTGCTTTTAGAAACAAAATGGAAGACAAAAGTTAAATATCAAACTGGAAATTATCTAATATTTTATTGAAAAATACATACACAGTTTGTATTACTATATATTTTTAACTACCAGTATGTTTAAAATATGGTTCCCATGAGTCACTTTATATACAAGACTTAAAGTAGCTGATAAAGTGTGAATAAATATTTTTGTTGAGAGGCAAGGGAACAGAGAAAGTTGTCAGAATCTGGTGTCCTTATAGGAAGTTAGAAAACTGTACTAATTGTGACATCAAAAATTTAATCCTAATCCCACCTCCTAGGCTGTCAAGAGTAGGGGAGAAGCTGGTGCTGAGGGATCGGTAGGCAAAGACATCCAATTCTATGAACTCCCCGAGGGGAAAGTATGCAAGGTTATAGTCGTGTGATTGGGTAATTTCTCCAGCCTGCCTCCATTCCTCCCCCTTTGAAATGATAATGTAAATTCTGTGCCATTGTATATTGGATGTAGTAATTTCCATTTTTAGTGTAAAGGAATTTACAAATAGATTTCCTTGAGTCTCAGAAGAGACTTTGGACTTTGAAACTGGACTGAGACTGTGAAAGATTAGGGATTTTAAAAAATTGTACCAAAGCCATTTTTCATTATGATATGACCATGTCTATGATGTCTAGGTAGTGGAATGTGGTTGTTTGAATGAGAATCGCTCCCATAGGCTTATGTATTTGATTACTTGGTTTCCAGTTTGTAGAACTGTTTGGGAAGGATAAGGAGGTGTGGCCTTGGTGATCAAGGAATGTCACTGTGGATGTGCTTTGAGGTTTCAGCCCCCCTCCTGCACACACAGTCTCTCTCTGCCTGGTGGTTGTATCTCATGATGTAATGCCACAGTCACTGCTCCAGTGCCATGACTGCCTGCCCTCTATCATGCTGTCTGCTGTGGTAGTCATGGACCCTTCCTTGGAAAGTCTAAACTTCCAACAAACCATTTCTTCAGTAGATGCCCTGGTCATGATATCTTAGCACAGCAACTGAAAAGTAACTAAGACAGTTACCTCTTAAAAACTGTGCATGCAAAAAGTAAATTCAACACAGGGGCAATGAGTTTCCTGAAAGGGAAAGCTGGAATCAATGCCTAAATAATAAGCGTCTATTTTTATGTCTGAAAGGACTTGGGTTTGGCCAGTTCCTCAGTTCCTGGTTTATTTCTTGATTCTGAAAAAAACACAGAGTTTCTGTCTTTATACCGTTCCTTTCATATCAGTTTGGAGGAAGCATGGGGTTGGCCTGCAACTATCATAAATGGCTTTCAGAAACATTATTCAGTGACAGAAATATTATTTCAACTTAAAGTTCATTAATGGTATTTATATACCACAAAGTTGTGGTTAAAGAAGCAAGCTAAGCTTTGATTTCATTACTTCCACATGCTATAATTGGTATACGGAGGCCATCTTGACATTAAAATAAAAATAACTCCAAGGCAAAGCAAATTTTAACGAAAGAGTCTTGACATTGGCGAATCTTCCTAGGAAATGTCACAGAGAAGAATTTTGGACCACTCGTCTTTCACTGACATGGGCGGCAGGAAGCAGGAAGAGCATGTGTTCAAGCAGTAGATGCTAGGGAAGGGAGAGAGTGCCTGTGCTGTAGAGGAGTGGAACCCTGGACCTAGGCTGATGTCAGTTGACCATAGAAAATTTTAGAAGTTAGTATTTTTTTATTCTTATAAATAATGCTGTAATCTTAACAAGGAATTTCATCTCTGCTTTTCTGTAGCTTTAGCATTAGTGGATTTTTTTCCTTATACTTAAATTTACTTAATGCACTTACCTTGGAATTGTAAGAGGTTATATAGCTAGGATTTGGTGTACCTTGGCACAGCTCTGCTCATTTTGTGTATTAGCTCTTTAAGAACCTTTTAGAGAGACAGACATGCTTAATGTTGTTCTTTTAAAATAATTAGTGATTACTCCTGACAGTTTCCTGTTTCTATGAAAAACAAGCTTCCAAATTTAAAGCATGAGTCATAATTTTACTGAAAGAAAAGAACGTATAACCAAGCCAAAAAAAAAATCACCTTTAAGTTCTCCTTTTGTAAAGTCATTTCTCTTGTTATATACGTCAACATGTCTTTTAGTTGAGTGCTAACTATATAACCCTGGGTGACCTGGCCCTCAATGTGTAAACCAGGCTGAGTAGACCAGGCTGAGTAGCATACCTCCTACCTTTGCCCTGGAGCACATAGATTAAAAGTGCATGCATGGTGAGTGTTTTTAAAGGTCATTTTCATTAGCATATGCAATTGTGCAAAAATAAAATTGGTTTATTTAATGATGTTTTCATACTTGTATGTACTGTTCTCTGCTCATAGTCACTGCCCTGCCATTCTTGGGAGGAACAGACTGTTCTCTGTGGCATTTGACCTTGGTCTAGGAATGAGGTTTTTCTAGAGCAGGACAGCCAGTGGTGATTGGCTAGAGGTGCAGATGCAGAAAACACAAGCATAGATGAGAGAAACACGGAGGTTTCTTCTCGGAGGAGATGCTATTCCAGAGGCAAACTGGTGCCAGGACTATGCACTGTGCAAGGCACCATGTGAACTATGTGCTCACACCAGTTTTGGTTTTAGGGAAAATATTTTTCATTGCATATTGATAGACATGGCACAAGATTATATGAGGTGTAGTCTATGATACTAAGTATCAAGATAACTCTAAGTCTATCTCAAGATAAAACTCTCTGAAAGTGTGCGTTAGCATGTTAGACTTTTTTTAATAGACTGGCTTACCCCTCACATGTGTGTATTAACTCTTGAGTCCAAACTGGTGTATAACTAAGTTGTTTGTCTTCAATAAAGTGTCTTTTTCTCAGACAAGAAAGGGTATCCTTGTTAGCCTAAATAAATATGCAGCTATATTTCAACAAGCATTGGAGTAGCCAAGTAGAAATATGTCAGTGATCCAAAACTGACTTCATACCATTTTTGAGGAGTAGAACTGTGTGAATGATGTTTTTCAGCAATGCATTTTGTTATAATTGACTTGGGCAACATTTGTCAGAATGACTTTCTTTTGTTTAAAAGTTATGGACCATCAACAAGAACCTGCAGTCCTTGCTTTTGTGAGGCAAGTAGGTTATTGAAAGTTGGCTTCAATAACCAACTTCAAAGAAACTCAGTTGGCTTCAGACATTAACACTTACTGGTTTATCAATCTGTTCTGTTTACTTTTCTTCTCAATTGATCCATGTCAAAATGCAAATACTATCACTCTGTTATATGATTATACTGACTAGGTAAGGAGTTACAGTAAAAATTAGCTGTTCTTACAAATATATTGTTTATAAACAAAAGTTCCCAGTGGGAGGAAATCCACACCTTTGTAAAAGATTCTATATGACCAACTGGCCTGCTAGAATTTCTAGAATTGTGTAGAGCAGGAATGTTTCAAGTCTCAATTATCACGAGCCATCTTCAATTCCATTTAAGCCATTTGTTTCTCATCTTTGACCTAGTAGCCTTCTAACTATCAATTAAACTTTTTAGAATGTGCCAACAGACCCCGAGTTCCACCAAATCAAAGGCTAAGAATGAAATCATACAGTATCTGAGATCTATAGGAGAGATTCCTCCACCCCAATACATCCTGCCTACGTTTTGTTCCCTCCAAAATCTTTAAAAAACTACCTTGACTTATGACTTTTTTTTTCTGTCGGCATAGAAAACAATCATGAACCTATCGCCTGGTTGGAACTTGGAATTTGTGGACAGCTAAATGCTGGTTTCCAAGCCACAGTTACTCATTTTTTTTACTCCAGAGTAAACTGTCTCCTCATCAACATCTTCAACATTTTTAAGTCTATATTTTTTAAATGTTTGCCATTTTAGATACAATATACAGGGCTCAATGAAGCTTTTCAGTATTATCTCCTTGATAATCCAAGTGAAATATTTGCCTTCACTACCTGGATAGACATTGAGCTTTTGCTTAAGATCAATTTATGAAGGTCATTACTATCATTGGATCGGCTATGTCTAACTGAGCTTGAATTCTGTGGAATGACTTAGTGATTTTAAGGGGTGCTGCAGAGGGAACTCAGCGTATGGACACATAAAGTGGTACTTCGTGTCCAGAACAAGCAGTAAAAGTCCGTCCTGGACACTTACACTGTGATCATAAATCAATATAGCAAATACTAGGACTCAAACCAAATTGATGTCAAATAAATCAGTTCCAAGTTTCTGCTCGTATTTAAAGGAGGTCACCCTGTAGGTTAAAGGATTCTCAGTGTGGTTTTGTTGGGATGAAAACCTACAATGATAAAAGGTTAATGCACGCTGGTGAAGGGGAAGGAACTCATTCATTTATTGCCTGGAGTTCATGAGATGTAGATGGGTGGGTGCCATCTCAGGTTAAAGCTTAGCTTTCACCCAACATGGACTAAGACAACCTTGGTCTAGTCACACCTTCACAGAATGTTCCTTCCTGCCATTTCATGAGCCAGATCAACTAGACTATGCAAAAAGTAAAGTGTTGGGATTTCATCCACTATAAAGTTCTAAAAAAAATTGAGTGTTATATATTCCAAAATTCAAGAAATGTTCTTCTGCCATTAGGGGGTCAATGAGTGATGAGTAATTCTTTTTCACTTAAGGTTGATGGTCCTAGTGAGGGGGAGCAGATTCCACTGATTCAGAGAGAAGGTCATACTTTTAAGAGCACATGTTTTCTGTAGTTAGTAAGAAAAATAGTGTTAATACCAACTACTCGGAGTTCATATAAAAGGAATAAAGTATTTGTTTTATAGAAAGTGAATAAGATGGCGTATTTCCACATCACGTTGAATTACTGGGAAAACAAGTAATACATATGTGAATAAAGTCATTAAATCAATCATTCATACCTGTAGTGACAGAGGTTGGTAGGAATGCAACAAACTCATGGGACATTGACACTATTAATTGGAGGGCCGTGTTAGCAGAGCAGAAGGCTTCCTGGATGAGTTATATGTGACTCAGACTTGCAGAGAGTGCTGAGACGAGGGAGAAGGCCACCTTTACCCATCTTCACATGGGTCAAGATGGGGGACTGCACAGGGTGAAGGGATGGCCTGGGTGGTCAGGCGTGGTTAGGATTTGGCAAAAGGATGGCAGCCCAGAAAAGTTAAGTGACCCTGACTCCTGGTGAGTGACAATGCTATTGAAGAATGCCTTGATGATGATGGTGACTTTGACTGACAGGTGCTATTGTACATGTGAGGGCAGTTGTATGTGACATATGTCTGTCTGCTGATCACCAAGGTTGACTTGGCTGATCTGGGGGGCTAAGTGGATGTCTTAATTACCTCACCGCTCAGCGTGTTTTCTTCCTGAAACCATCAGCACTCAAAGACAAGGACCTCTGAAGTAAAGGAGTAGCCTTCTTTGGTCAAGGGCATATCAATAGCTGCACTACTCCAAACAAGTTCACAAGGAAGCTGTTTTCAATATTTTACACAAAAAGGATACAATTATGAGTTTAGAATTTAAAAACAAAACTCTGTGGATAATAGAGTTGAGACAATGGATTGGACTTAGGAACAGTACTTAAGAAAAGTAAGCCAAATGCTATTGTAAAATTTAAGGTTTTTTTGTTTGTTTGTTTGTATTTACTTTTTGAGATAAAGTATCCCTCGGTTGCCCAAGCTGATCTCTCAATCTTACGAGTTCAATGGATCCATCCAGCTCAGCCTTTGCTGGGGATTCAGACAGAGGCGGAAGGGTAGCCAGCATCAGTAGAGATCATAGGAATGTGTTCAAGATACAACTTTCAGGAGAGTGAGATGAATCGAATCTGCCAGGTGTATGCTTGTGCCGTGCAAGGAAAAGCAACTTAATTCCTCTGTGAAGTTTCTGTCCTCTAGGCCTACCGTGCTGAAAATTTCATTTACAGAGGTGGGGATGACTGAAAGCTAGGAAGGCTAGGAGGGATTGGAGGGGGATAACAGGAGGAATAACAACTCTATTCTGGGGAATGAACTTCGAGAAGTCAGATAAATAAATAGGAAAAGGAAGGGTCAGGGAGGGAGGTAGTTGAGTCAATGAGCCCAGAGCTCCACAGGGACAAAGAAAAAAGATGAAAGCCTTGGGAGCCATCAGCATATAGATGATATTTAAAGCCTCAGGCCTGTCAGAGACAACTCTGCATTAATTTGTACTTCTTACTAGGTATTTTCTGGGTTTCTATGAATCACGGTGATTCAGAATTTAACAGGACTCTTCATAGTTTCCATCGCTTAGAGTCATCTATGGTGCATTTAGCACAAAACATTGAGGTGGCAGCTTCTATATCAGGGCTTGTTGCAAATTGTTGATACAATTTAGAGTTGCTCCATTTTATGAGACTGTTTTCCCTCTGGCTTCTTTCTCATGCTTTATAATGGACTTGAGAATTTATTATAATTCATAGTGTCAACCTTAAACACATTCCTTGCATGAGGCCTAATTATATATCAATTTCTGCTTATAAGCAGAAGGTATGCTCCTTTTCAAGTTGGAGGGAGTTAGATGCCTGCCGTGTTCACAGACTTACAGCTCAAATTTTGAATTTATGCCATTTGGGTTGTTGAAGGTTTGTCATTTTTAACTGTTCTAAATGAAATAAAACATTACTTGGATAAACACAAAGACCACCATGCATACATGACTTCATAGCTAGGACTATGAGCAGTTTTCTTTCCATAATTTTTATAGAGGATTAATAGTTGTTTGTGCCAACTGAATCTCAATAGATTTTGTCACAGATCATGAAATAAAAGGATTTAGTTTGTAATCAATTTATGCTTGATAATGAATGAATGTTTTCTGCTTCTTAAAACATGAGCATTTTAAAGTATGATTGCTATTGTAATTTAGTAAACGCGCTATCTAACTGTCATTTTTTTTTATCTCCTCCATTTATTTTAACATGGGTAAAACACCATCCTGCTCCAAACAAAACTGACTGGACATTTCATTGGCCAGTTTATCCACACTGTCTCCAAATTAATTTCTTAGGGCTGCTACCACAAAGCACCTGCCACTTGGTTGCTTAAACAACAGCTATTTAGCATCCCGATGTAGATGTCCAGTTTAAGATGCATCTGTTTCAGTCCCACCAGCAGTGGAGGAGTGTTCCTTTTTCTCCACATCCTCATCAACACCTCCTGTTTTCTGGGTTTTTAATCTTAGCCATTCTGACTGGTGTGAGGTGAAATCTCAGGGTTGTTTTGATTTCCATTTCTATAATAACTAATGATGTTGAACATTTTTTTCCTTTTTTTAATTGGATATATTCTATATTTACATTTCATTTCCCTTTTTTTGTTTCCCCACCCCCCTAAGGTCCCACATGCCATTTTCCCTCCCCCTGCTCCCTCATCCACCCCTTCCCACTTCCCTGTTCTGGTATTCCCCTACACTGATGCTTTGATCCTTTCCAGCATTAGTGTCCATTCCTTTCTTTTTGTCAGACATCATTTGGTATGTGAATTGTGTCTTTGGTGTCCCACGATTCTAGGCTAATATCCACTTATCAGTGACTGCATACCATGGGTATTCTTTTGAGACTGGGTTACCTCACTTAGAATGATGTTCTCCAGCTCCATCCATTTCTCTAAGAATTTCATGAATTCATTGTTTCTAATGGCTGAATAGTATTCCATTGTGTATATATACCACATTTTTTGTATCCATTCCTCCGATGAGGGACATCTGGATTCTTTCCAGCTTCTTTTAAGGTGTTTCTCAGCCATCCGAATTTCTTCAGGTGAAAAATCTTTGTTTAGCTCTGTACCGCATTTTTGATAGGGTTATTTGGTTTTCTGGGGTCTAACTTCTTGAATTCTTTGTATACATTGGATATTAGCCCTCTGTCGGATGTGGGGTTGGTGAAGATCTTTTCCCAATTTGCTGGTTGCCGATTTGTCCATTTGACAGTGTCTTTTGCCTTCCAGAAACTTTGTAATTTTATAAGGTCCCATTTGTCTATTCTTGATCTTAGAGCATAAACTATTGGTGTTCTGTTCAGGAACTTTCCTCCTGAGCCAAAGTCCTCAAGGGTCTTCCCCAGTTTCTTTTCTATTAGTTTTAGTGTGTCTGTTTTTTTGTGGAGGTCCTTGATCCACTTGGAGTTTAGCTTAGTACAAGGAGATAAGAGTGGATCAATTTTTATTCTTCTGCATGTTGACCTCCAGTTGAGCCAGCACCATTTGTTGAAAAGGCTATCTTTTTTCCACTCTGGAAATCAGTCTGGCTGTTCCTCAGAAAACTGGACACGATACTTCCGGAGGACCCAGCCATACCACTCCTGGGCATATACCCAGAAGATTTCCCAGCATGCAATAAGGATACATGCTCCACTATGTTCACAGCAGCCTTATTTATAATAGCCAGAAGCTGGAAAGAACCCAGATGTCCCTCAACGGAGGAATGGATACAAAAAAATGTGTTATACACACACACACACACACACACACACACACACACACACACACAATGGAGTATTATTCAGCCATTAGAAACAATGAATTCATGAAATTCTTAGAGAAATGGATGGAGCTGAAGAACATCATACTAAGTGAGGTGACCCAGTCTCAAAAGAATACCCATGGTATGCACTCACTGATAAGTGGATATTATCCTAGAATCTTGGAACCCCAAAGACACAATCCACATACCAAATGATGTCCGAGAAGAAGGAAGGAGTGGACCCTGTTTCTGGAAAGGCTCAGTGTATCAGTGTAGGGGAATACCAGAACAGGGAAATGGGAATGGGTGGATGGGGGAACAGAAGGAGGGAAAAGGGCATGTGGGACCTTTGGGGGGGCAGGGAACAAGAAAAAGGGAAATGAAATGTAAATACAGAATATATCCAATAAAAAAAGAAGAAAATAAATTAAAAAAATGCATCTGTTTCCTCCTGAGACTGTAAAAGTGAGCAAGCCCCGCCTCCACCACACAGCCCGCCCCCACGTTGCAAGCAGCATGCTGCACACCCTGTTCCATGCTGCACACCCCGCCCCCGCTGCATGCCCCACTCCTGCCCCGCCCCTGTCCCTTCCTCTGGCCTTTGGTGGTCTTCTGCCATTGGTGTCATTTCTGGGCTTATAGAAGCACTGTGATGGTCTGCATTGTCACATTGACAGTACAGGCTCCCTGTGTGTAAGGCTCCATCCTTCTCTTTCATTCTTACAAGGACACTGCTTATGTACTGGGATGTTGACCTACCTAATGTCCTTCTTCTAATTTTATTACGTCTATAAAGACTCTATTTCCTAATAAAGTCACATTTACATGTTCTGGGATCAGTATGCCAAGATTTTTTCCCTTATAATTTAGTCTGTTCTAGTGTGTAACCTCTTGCCATCCTTGATGTGAAAGTCTTTCCTGAAGACATGTGAATGCATGCTGAGAGATTTCTCTCTTCATCAGTACTGCTTGGAGGACATGTGCAGAGTCATCTTTATTGTATACAATTGTCATGTTCATGGCACAGCCCAGGTCTCCACCCTTCAGGCCCTCGCTAAACACCAAATGTATATATCCACGGGATTCTTATTATCAACCCCAAAAAAGGCATCACAAGCTCAGGCTGTTCAACATGAGTTTTGATTTGTCCCCCTCCCACTGTTAGCCACCAGCTCAGCACCACGCCCTCTTAGCCCCTGGATTCGGTTCTGTCATGAAGCATCCATTCTTCCCCATGGTTCTTTCTAGTGTGATCCTACTGCCGTTTGGATTTGTATTGCTGCTTTATTTAATTGTCACTATCCTGTTTGTATCAAATAAAGATTTCTTTCTCTGAAGACCACTGTGTCCCTCATTGGAATGAACTCAAGGTGCGGCGTGTCTAGATTCTTTTATGGAGGTCTAGGACACAGCCTGCTCCTGGGATTATTGAAGTTGTTGACTGACTTCATCCCTGTCATCCAATACAGGTTTGGAGGTCTCTGCTTCCTTGCTCTTTCCCTAAGTGTCACTCCACCTGGAGACACTACCTATGTTCTTTGGCTAATGGCTCCCTTCCACCTTTCTGAATCTTTCAGACCTCTTTCAACTCATGTCTTTTCTCTATTCCTCTGCCATAGCACGAACGTCTTTGGGGTCTGTGGGCTCCTGTGATTTAATTTGATTAACCAGGATGTTTCTAAAGACTTCCAATTGTATGTCAACTAGCAAGCAATCTTAAGCTAATTTCCAGGCCTCTTCACAGTAGAACCCAGGTGCATGCTTAATGGTCTAACTGTGAGTGAGAGGACATGATTCTTTCCTTAATGGAAGCCTGTTCTCATTAGTTCCATGCTGATACATTGTATCTTCTCTATCACAGCCATGCTATTTCCAGTCCCCACTGTTTCTGGGTAATTACAGTGAGGTCCTTATCATTCCCTATATGATTTCTATGAATAATTGGTGCGCTGATCCTTTTCAAAGACAATACCTATAGATTGTGAAACTTAGGAATCTCTTCTGCTTTCCTTTATAAAGCAATTGAGACTCCAGGGACAAAGGAGAACCAGCCTGGGAATATGAATGCGTGAAAACACATGATAGTAACTGTTTTCTTATGTCTACTGCCTATTTATCACAGGACAGTAATCAACATAATTGATTTGTGGGCTATGTTTCAATACTGGACATTCTTCAATTTAAAAGGAAAATACTTATTTCATCTGTTAGGTCATAATTCTTTTTTTTTTTACTGTATAAATAAAAAAAATAACATCAATTTACTTAGCAGAGATAAAACAGTTCCTTGAGGAAGCAGTGGGAGACAGATATTGTTTCCAAGCTAAAGTGGACTATGTGCTATGCTGAAGTGTGGTCACTTCTGTCAACCTCTTTGTCCCTCGGTAAGGTGCCCACATCCATGTCCTCATCCCACCACTAAGGCGACAAATTAGGGCATTAATATCTGTGAATGAATGACTGAGACAAATCTCTTAAGCTAATAATTCATTTGGTTATATAATATACTTCTATATTTATATTTTATCATAAATTTAAGCTCTGTTTTCATTGCCTTTTCTTTTTAAGGAGCATAATCTTCCTGGGTTTTGCACTTCATATTAAAATAATGTGATAATAAAACCACATGCGGGAAAGTCTATAATTAGCCATTCCCCTGAATTCCGTTGGGTTTGCAGTCTACTTCAATTCAAAGTGGATTTGTGGAGGGTAATCTTGGTTATATAAGGACAGAGAAAGTTTCGGGAGTCCTGTAGTACATCAGGCGGTCACAGCAACACTGAAAGTGGTATTAGGTTTTAAACAGTCAGCAACTACAATATTAGTAAGTAAACTGCGGTAAACTAGCTGTGTTTGCTGCGTAGGACGGACTGTTGACAGGTATTGAAACATGACGTTTAGCAGCATATCCTGAAAGCCACAGCCGACAGTGGTAGCCGGAAGAGTTAGCTGGTTACCTTTTCAGTATGGTGAATGCAAATGGAAACCTGATGGGATGCTAGCCACCATCCCATCTGATAGGGAGTGTGAGCTGCATCTCAGAATAAATGTTCAACAGTTTGCTGTGGATGTTAATACCCCCGTTGTGAAGTCTTATCTCCTCTCTTTCTTCTCACAGAGGGATACATAGCCTGCTATATTTAACTTTCCTCTTCAATGGCTAGTTGATGTATTTATACATATCAAGACACTCCAACGAATCCCTAACATTTCCTATGATGTCATGTGCCAGATTTATCCTCTCACTGATGTTATGTAAAATCAGTCCGATAAGGGAAACATCAGAATTCTGGTTCAGTGGTTTTTATTTCGGTGTTTAAAAAGGAAAGTGAATTTGTGGGCTGCTTTCTCGTTTCTTTCTGAATTTCGAAAGTCTGTTCCATTAGCGTTCCCAGTAGCTTAGCATGTCACTCCTCCATCTGGACTGGTGACTGGAAGAGACACTCTGGTCTCCCTGGCCAAAGGGCAGTGGCCTTGTTTCTTCCTGCTACTGCCAAGAAAGTGTTTGAATAGCACTATGGTGTGTCACCGTGATTATTATGCGTACTGACACATGGCCCAGGGGATCTTGCCTGAAAAGAAATATTCTTTTGTGTTGCTTTAAGTTTCCAGATCTTTCCAGATGACAAAAACCATGAAACTTATTCTTGGTACCAACAATGAAAATAAGTAGCTCCCATGCACTTCTCCCTATAATTTATAATTACTGCCATGTTAACACAGAAGCAGTGGGGCATTGCTGTAATTTCTAGAATTAAATGTTAAATTAATATGGTGGGGCCCTTTATAGTAACAACATGGATAAGAAGAAACATGTTTAAATTTGATAGGAATTAGAATCCTTTAGTGTTTTCTAGATGTCCAGATCTTTAGAATATCGTTCCTGCCTGCCTGAACTTTAGGAAGAAATGTTACTAGAAAGAAGGGGTTTACTTTTCATCATGTAGAAGAATCTCTTTAGAAAATTTCTGTACATAAGGTTGAAGGCAGCTGGTGTATGTAAGAGATAATAGTAACTGTGTTCTCAATAAGTGGACTCAGTTCCTAAGGTATAATTTAGTAGGTACCTGAGTGTTTTCTGTAATTAGCCTGGCAGTTTAGCTTCCCAAATAAGAATGCTGTGGCGATTGGTCTGCACCAGGTCCTCTGTGCATATGTTAGGCTGTTCGCTTGGTGTAATTGTGGGACTCCTAACAGTGGGCACTGGTGGGTCTCATTCTTGTCTGCTCCTGGGACACTTTTCCTCCTGTTGGATTGCCTTGACTTGCCTCCGAGTGAAAGCTTTTGCCTTGTCTTATTGAAGCTTTTTGTTGTTGTTCTCTTTGGTCATCTCTTAGAGGCCTCCATTTTTTCCTGAAGGGAGTCAGAGGCGGAGTGGACCCTGGGGACATTGGAGATGAGGATGTGGAGGGTGTATATGGGAGGGGACAAGGGAGGAAACACTGTAGTTTAGATGTATGAGGGAAGAATCTGTTATTAATAAAAGAAAATGCTGTGGTGGTATAAGTTGTTATTATATTTCTAATAACTTTCTGGTTTTAGATATTAATAACTCACTAAAAGATTATTAAGAATATCAAGTGATGATTTATTTAAGATCATTTTGTAAACCATGAGGCAGGAGATATATTTAAATAGTATCATAATGATATATTTTCTCATTTAGAAAATTATAACTTCCTGAAATCATAATGAGTTCTAAGAAGTAAAGAATTGAACATTTCCAACTAATAAAATCATTTAAATAGATCCAAAATGATTAGAAATTTTCAAACAGATCACATTAAAATTTAGCACTTAAATTTTATTTTTAATAACCTGACTAAAATATGTTTCACTTATTAACATAATTTTTAGGAAATAATTTTCTACAAAAAATAAAATTTATGTAAAACGTTATACCACTCACTGTCTCCATTAAAGAGAGAAATCATTAGTTCACACGGGGATAACACACTGATAATTTTATTAGCTCATGTCTGTCATGCTGTTATGGACAAAAGGAATCACTTGTGAAAGTACTTTTCTATAGTTATCAGTTATGTATTGGTCAATATTATGAATCCTTGGATTGTGTTCTCACATATTCTAATGTGTACATGTGAGAGCACAACATTACATATTCTTTAGATAGGCTTTGTATCAGAGCCGAGTTGCTTTCGAATGTATTTCTGTGTGGAAGGTTATCAGAACAGTAGTCACGGGGCGTAGCTTCCTTCATGTTTCTCTTCACCTGATCTAGGCTGCATCTGGGCTTCCGCTGGCATCCGCAAACTCGTGCTGGAAATCCCGTCACAGCGCCTGCACACACTTTCCCCTTCAGTTCTTTCCCCATCAGTGTCCTGTTAGTGCCTTGGCAATTGCTGACGTTTCTTTCCAAATCAAGCCTTTCATTACGTGTATCATTGTCTGCTCAGTCATTTTGAAATAATAACGTCCAGGGCTAGTCTTTGTTTTAGATGATGTGTGCAACTATGTGGTCATTGGTTGGCAGGTTTGGTTTTTTTTTGGTTTTGTTTTTTTGTTTTGTTTTGTTTTTTTTTTGACTTTTAAAAACAAAGCACAAGACATATCCAATATATGGAGAGGAAAATTTGGTATATATTATACATGTTTTTTTAATCCTTTAAAAGTCATTGAGTACATTTCATAAACATGTTAACAATAAGTATATCAACAATATATATATATATATATATATATAAATATATATATGATAAAATAATAAAAGTACCCAGGTTCCTGGCTGTCTTAGAGTAGTGTATATCTGTATACAATCTTGATAGTAAGTACCTCATTGACTGCCTTGGACATCCAGCAACATCAGATAGGAAATCTGAGCCACATGATTCAATTGTTGTCATCCCATCTCAGATGTGTAGTTACAGTTTTTACTTCAGGGGTAAAAAAAATGGTCTCAGTATTTGGGAATTCCCCATTTTGGTACAATTGATTGATATGAAACTGATTCTTAACTGGAATTCCTCATTGTGGAAGTGAAGTGTCAACAGATAAAAAGAAAATGCCGTTGAAAGAGCACAGGAAACTTCTAGCTTTAGTTCCCGAGCGCAGAATACGACACTCAAGAAAGTAGATGACTGTGTCTGTGTTCCAGTTCTCACTGCTGAAGTAATCCATATAGCTATGGATCCACTAGTACGCCAGTCAGTATTATAAACACATAAGGCATGTTGACACAGGTTCCTTTTGTACAAACAGGAACACAATTATCACACGATCTTCTGTTAGACTTCAATTTCAGAGATGACGTGCTTTAAGATATGTTAGTGTCTACATAGGTCTACATGTGTCTATATGTTGAAGATCCCAAGCGGGAAGTCAGTCATTGCCCTGAAAGGACCTTAGTCTGTAGGGAGCTCAGGAAGCTTGGAATCAATGTGTACAGTGAGGTGATGTCCTGGTGTACTCTCGACATGGACACGGTCATGAGTGACAGACCCACAGGAAATTGGTACAACCTTCCCTGGTCTGGCTGCAAATGCTGGCAGTGTGTGTACAATCCAGCAACTGCAGATTTCTCCTTCCAGTTGTTTCTAGCCTGAGACCTCCAATGTCTAGTTAAGTTTTCTCTAGCCCTCACATAACAAGCATGCTAAGTTCTGGATGTTTTGTAGTAGGCACGCTCTACAAGAGTGTTTGTTGCTGTCCCAACTGCTGCCCTTTTGTGTGTGCCTCTGTGTGCTTGTCTATTCTTCATTTCTGGGCTGTACTGAGTCAGTTCAAGTCTCAGCTGCTGACTACATGGGAGCACTCTCAGGCACATTTTATCTTTGACCCCCCCCTTGTATATCTTGTAGATAAATAGAGGCTCTGATATTTTTGGATAAACTAGGAATAGCCAAAATTTAAAAAGAAAAGGAAAAATATGGCCTTTTTTTTTGTCAGATGCATGTAATACTTTGAGAAAAAGTGAAGCACATGACAAAAATATATTTGGGATGTTACCAATTTCATACACAATAAATTAATGAAAATCCCCAAATACCTTTGTAAAATTGGAATATGTATGGCTGGTAAAATGGCTCGGACAGGGGCATAGTGTGCCTGGCGATCTAATGGCAATCCCTGAGTTAACATGAGGGAAGGAGGAGAATCCACATTGTAGGGAGTAGCTTATTCTGCTCCTCTACTGACAAAGGCCATACTCTCCCAAATAACTGCATTTCAAAAACTTAAGAGACATAAATTTGGTAACTACACAAGAGCTGTCAAAGATCTATTCGAGGTAAACTGTCTGCTACACATGAAATCTGGATGGGTAACTTATCTTTAATGTGTTTTTCTTCCAGGTTTGCAGAAACTGTAGTAGCAGTCTGACTTGCAAGACAGACTGACCTGAATATGGTTCTTGTTAAGGCACTTTTGATTCTTTCTGAACAAGTTATTAAAAGATAGAGTAAAGGCACCTCCGGGTTTTGATTGAATCCCATAGTTACCATGATTTCCTGTGCATTAGCAGTGGCTGTTCAGTTCTTCATCTTCAGTCCTGCTTTTAAGGGAGTAACTGATCGATACTACCTGCCTCTCCTTGCTTTGTAAGCCTTTCCACAGGAGACTTATTGAAAAGGACTGGGAGATGTGTTTCCCTTTATTTAAGAAAGTATAACTGCACTATTCAAATGCACTAGTCAAAATACAGGATTAAAATTTTGAGGTGTCGTGGGCTTTCCCTGTGTCTAGCATGACCAAGGAAATCATGTTCTACGGGAAATGCTTAGTGGGTAGATTTGAACCGAGAAAGCCATAGGCTATGCATACCAGGGAATTCGGTTGATTTTGATGGAGATTCTTATCGGAACTGTATTTTGCGTTCAGAGCGAAGGAGAATGGGAAGTTTGAGCCTTCTGTATTATGGAAACACTTTAAGAGCATAATACAATGCTTCTGAGGTGCGGATCCTAGGAGACAGATTGAAGGTTCCTAAGTGAGCTTAGGTCACTAATGGGCCAGAACACTGAGCTGTTGTTTAAATTCAAATGTGGCTTCTACCACTTAAAAACTGCATGATGTGGGAAAATCATTTAATCGCAGAGTCTGTTTCCTCATTGAGGAAATAAGATCATAACCCTCTTCATGGGAATATGCTTATAAGATATGTAAATTCCCATGTGGGACCTAAGCTGCTGTTTAGTCACAACTCAAAGATTTCCTATCTTAAGAACAGGTGTGTGCAAGGGCACTCGCAATAGTCCAAGAGGTAAGTTACTCTTATTACCTAGGAACATTACCAATCGTAAGGACTGACTTTTCTGAGTTTCATTATTCTTTACATATTTTTTTTGCCCAGGATGTTCATGTGTAAATAAGTCACCTTATGGACTGGGGCCCACTTATTCTAGTGTCAGACCAAGAAGGAGAGAGAGCTAAATGCTCCTTAAGTTTTCATCAGTCCTTTGTGTTCTGAGGCGGCAAGGAGCCTTTCTGGTCTCAGTGTCCCGAAGACAGAAGGGGAGGACTTGAGTCCCTAGGAGCCTTACAGAGCTGTGAACAAACCCACAGGGGCTGTGACTCTCAATAATTCATCATTAACTCTAGAACCAGCTTAAGCTGTGGCATGCTGTTATGCCTACTGGTATCATAGACTTGTACGATATTTTCAGGAATGAAGGAAGATAAATTCAGAGTCTAATAGGAGAGGCTTCAAATTCGTGAAGGTTAATGGAGTAAATATATCAACAAATGACAAGGTTCTGGTTCTGCATGAACAAATCCTCCCCTTTCCCCTCTTTCTCCCTCCCTCCGTTTCTCCCTCCCTCCTTCTCTCTCTCTCTCTCTCTCTCTCTCACACACACACACACACACACACACACACACACACACACCTGTTTACCAATGCTGGCACATGTTCAGGCCTGATGGTGACATAGGCACATCTCCCCTAATTATTTCTTGCTCTTTTTGTGACTTGGTCTCTCAGAGAACCCAAAGCTTGCTGATCAGTTACACTGTCTGTCCTACGTGCTAGTGGAAGCCACATCTCTCTCCCCTCCAACACTGAGGTCACGGGTGTATTCCACTATGCCTTATTTTCTTCTGTAGAAACTGGGGAATGCCTACATAGTAACCTTGTGAAATCTCATTTTACCTACATAAAAAAATTCTCATTTCATGGCCATCTTGTATCATCATGCTTACATTGCAAGTACTTTACCTATTGAACCACAACCCCGCTTCAAAATGATTTGATTACAAATCAGTTTGATCTTGTTGAATTTAGTACCCTAATCTACTCTTAAACCGCTAATACCACTGTAATACAGAGAATGTACTTAAAGATTGATCTTAGTCACCTGAGAAGAAATATAGCAAACAGAATATAATTCGGGAAGGATTAATGATAGAGTATTTAGATAATGTTATTGATTTTATTTTTAGCTAAAGACCATTAAACTAAAGCATAGAGAGAAATCTGGAGTCCAGGAGTTACAGAAATGCCAGCTGTAATGAGCCTCCCTCACCCTGTTTTACCTTTACCTTAATGACGTGTCATAACCAGCCTTCCATACTTAGGTGGCCAATGTGCAGGTTAACTCATAGAGGACAGGATGTCCTGTCACCCATCTTGGAAATGTGCGATGATACTCAAGTACAGCATAGCCTACAGAGGCTAGTTCTACACGTTTATTTGTATAAACAGGATGTGACATGTTGAGTGGTAGTGTTATTTCAAGAATCTTTCTCATACTTGTTTTAAGACACTCTACTGATTTCTTTCGTTTTACTGTAGGTTCTTGTTCGTGTGCGCGCCTGCATGCAAAAGTAGTTTTCAAGTAGGCTATTTAGCTCCCGTCTTAGCCAAGCACATTGTGTAGAGAACTTAAAATGCTTAGTCATGTGCATTTTCTTATTGGTATTCCTCTGGTGTCCCGCCCAAGGGCACTGGCATAATACGTAAGTCCAACCAAAGAAACAGGGCTCACTCTGTGTTGACAAGGCATTATTCGTGATCGTGAATTTATATACATGCTAGAAGAATATAAGAATAAAGAAATGAGCTAAGTATGTGGAAAACTGATGCTAGGACCGTAAGATGTAATTCTTAGCAATCAGATGAACTGAATTGCCTCTGCAAAGATAACATCTCAAACATGTTGAGTTGTATATTTCAAACTTCAGACATACAACATGAAAGATAAGGTAGGCTTCGTTTACCTGTTACAAACAAAAAATGGGCTCAGTTATGCCTGGAGGAAACTTGTCCTTTGTAACTTAAAACACATTGCGTTCTGCCATTACTTTCCTAGTGCCTGCTTGCCCCCCCCACTCTCCCTCTCTTTCTCTTTCTGTGTGTGTGTGTTTGTGTGTGTGTGTGTGTGTGTGTGTGTGAGAGAGAGAGAGAGAGAGAGAGAGAGAGAGAGAGAGAGAAGAGAGGGAGAGAGACTCCTTTATAAGTAGGAAACTTACATTAGTTTCATTTCTATTACTTGGTAGAAAAGCATGTATTGATAGTAGACCCAGCATAGCTGTTGTGCATCATCATCATCATCATCATCATCATCATCATCATCATTTTTTACCTCTTATTCATTAATGTATTTTCAAGTGTGATCTGCTGACCTTACTCCCTTGCTGACATGTATTTCATAGCCTAGGGATTCTAGCTTCCAAGTTCTATTTTTCCCTAAATCGCAAGTGATGGATTTTATGGCCTAGTTATCCACAACATCAGGGATCGATGTTGTACTATTACCAGGATGACCAAGCTCACATCCTCCTTGAGAAACCCAGAATGGTCCTAAGACAGTGGAATTAGATTCACGCCAGGATGGAGAGCCGTAGCTAAAGTTGCTGGATCTTAATCCGTCGTTGCCGGAGCTTTACGTTGAGATAAAATGAAGGAGAGCATCTAATTCGCTTAGAGCGACCCCCTAGATGACTTGATGGAGCAAGCAGTAACCGGAACACATTTGATTAGTGAGATTTACAATTCTCTGCGTCCTCTGTGACAGAGTTCAAGTCTATACCAACAGACAAATATGAACTAGCGTGTGAGCGCACACTTCCTGTCTCGGTAACAAGGGGCTTGCTTTTGTGTTTAACAAGCTTTCCACGGTTCAGGGAAGCAGGACAGCACTGGGGTTCTGGCTTTATGTGAGAAGCTGTCACTTCCACATCCCAGGCAGGGGTCAAGCATTGTTTGCAGTTTCCTTCCTCTTCTCTTTCTCCTTCTCTTCCCCTCGCCTCCTGCTACAGTCTGCCTCGGCCATGAACAGCAGAGGTGCCTGCAGCCCTACACAAGGAAAGCTGAGCTGGCTCCAAAACGGGCCGTCCTTGCAGTTCTTTAATTGCTGCAACTTCTTCATGCTGGAGCTCCTCCATGGCGCTTGGAAGGCGGACGCAGTAATTTGACTGTCCAGCCCATGTCATTCTGTAACTTAGACTTTGGAAGGATAATAAGTAGAATTATAGGCTCTTATACTGGAACGCTTATTCACACACACACACACACACACACACACACACACACACAAATTACCAGACAAAGTTTAAAGAAGAATCATGAAAATGGCGAAAGTTTTACTAAATAGAAAATGTATGTGTGGGTATGATACTTAATTGTAAATCCCTGCAATGACACCTGTCTATAATGGCAGAACCTTCTGTATTGTATTGCTTCCCTTTCTACTCTGCCTTTACTAGTAAGTGATAAACACAGCCACGTCATTAAATGTATCTTTGTATCTGTCATGGTATAAGAAAACCAGAGCATACTAAATTATTTTTTAAATTAATGATCCCATATTACATCTCTATTCCTCTCACCTTGAGGACTGCTTTTAGTTTTCTTAAAAAGTTAATGTTATTTTCTTTTTGGTGATATGGCTGAAAACATTGGACTTTACAATATTTTTGAATCATAATTATTTAGTAACTAAGTAATGTTCTCATTTTCAAATGTACCTTCCTATTACAGCATCCAAAAATCTAGCTTTGAAAGTAATTTAGGACTTAACATTTTTATGGGATGTAGTTAGTTGTTAGCAGATGAAATCAAATTGTGTCTGATATAATTTATTATATATTACGAAATATCAACATCTTCAGTTGGTGTTTATGGGGTGTTTGCTGTGTGCTTTAACTGTTCAGAATGTATCGGGTCTCCTGCAAACTTCTAGGAATACGGAGCAGTTGGCATGATTAAGTCACCTTGTATTTATAAAAATAATTTATTAGCATCTATTTGTCGTTAGTGGTGATGTGTTTCATGAAGGCATTTTCCATCAAGAATGTCATGCTCGGTGACTTTATTCACTCCTGAATGACCTGTGGCCAGTCTTCCCTCTCCTGAGATTGCATTTCCATGTGTGACACACACATATAAGTATTCCTCATTCATCAAGAGCAGCTGTCTCACTCTGACTTGTCTACACTTAGTCTTAATATCCAGCATGGCTACCGCTGATGTGGCTTCTGGGAGGAGTAGCAATCCATTGTGCACACACACCCTTCTGGATCTATTGTAGTTCTGAGACCCCACAGTGCTGTAGCCTCAAGGCTGTTGGGAACACCACAGCGAGTGAGTTCTGGAACACTGGGATGCCCAGTATGGGTTGCCATTTTTTTCCCCTAATTCATCAAATTGATTTAATAGTAACATATTTTGTATCTTCAAATTTAGCACAGGGAAACATCAAGACAGAAATTAAACACTGTTCTTGTTTTCCATTGCTTAAGCGGGTGCTTTGCCACCGTCAAATCCAGGGATTCGCTTGTTCTCTTAGTTTGCCAATGTCACTTTGTCTTCCTGTGTTGTGATGCTTGAGGTTTGAACCCAGGACCCTGAGTTGTATATTGAGTGTGGGCTCTGCTGTGTAATTGTACCTTCAGCCACTAAATGTTTATATTTTTAAATTACAAATTGTGTTGAGTTTATCATAAATAAATTTTAATGTGTGTTCAGGATTTACCTTAAACCAGGTCTATTTTTTCTTGCAATCTTGTAAGTTTGAGTTAATTCTACTCCATTTCTGTGCACACAAAAGAGAACCAAATACCAAAATGGGAGTGTAAAGGCCCATTTGTAATCATGCTAGGAACAGAGTGTACCTGGAATGGTATTATGCTGGATTTAATTATATCTTCCTGATAACGTATGGATGTATATGTAATTTACAGAACAGGAGGGAAGTAGACAGGGGCGGGGTATTGGGAGGAGAGACTTAGATTCCTAACATGAATGGTCAGCTGTGATGCCAAGTTATAAAGTCATAAAGCGAGGGGCACAAAGGCAGGGAGCCTCCAGTGAGGCAGCACACCGTTGGGCTGAGCTGTAGCTGAGGTGGCGGCATTAGCTGCTTCTCTGGGACTGAGTATTGTACCTTCCCTTTCCTGATCTCCTGTTATGGACATGGGTTAAGATAAAGTTTCCACAATGCAAATGCTGACATACAAATTCAAAAGGATTTAATTATAACAGTTCCAGGGAAATGAATCAGAAAGAGAGGGGGTTCAATAATAGACAGAATGTCCAGAATTTATAATTCTGGAGCAAAGTCGTTACTTCCTTAGACTACGAGAGAAGGTTAACTAGCTCTTTACGGTAGATCAGCAAATTTTAAGACCAGGAAGACAGAAATCAAAGTAGATGTGAGGCCAGGTATGAAAAGGCTGACTGAGCTCACGGAGAATAGAATAATCGAGAAAAGTAAGAAGAAGAAAGAAGAAGAGAAATGAAGTCATCAGATGCATCAGGAGGAACAACAAATCCTGGAGAAGGGGAGGTAAGCAGGAAGGCAGAGCAGGGGGAGAAACCCCAGAAGAGCAGCAGGAGGTCACTTGCAGACATAGGAAAGACTTGGCTAGGGAAAAGCCATCAGAAGCTGTAACATTCCTCACCTGGGAAATTTTCTTACAGGTGGGAAGTAGCCAGCTTTGCACAACTTTTCTGCAGCGTTAAGTGTTAGAAGGCACTGCACGAGTCCCTCAGAATTGCTGGAGACTTTAAGTGCATACTTCTGAGTCCTGCGCCTACAAAACTGGGAAGGGTCCCCAGAACACTGTCACAGCTAGTAGAAGGCACTCTTCCCTTCAGGGATTATGTAAAGGGCATTTGCCTTCCTTGCAGGGGACTAAAAACAACTCTTTGGGCATTCATAGATAGTAGCTTCACACATAGACTGGACCAGTTTTGCAAAACTTTCTTGAAAACAATGCAATATAAGTCAAGAATTAAACTGAGATGAGAAATGTAGATTTAGACGTGTTTTTATGTTTAAACACTATTGAAATGTGATGCTGGTTGTTAAATTATTGTTTGTTTTGTTTGTGTTGTTTGCTTTATTTTTGTGGCTTTGAGGGTGTTACATTCAGGGCCTTGATGACTAGGTAAGTGTTCTACAACTGATTTAGCTTCCAGCCCAGAGTGGTGGTGGTGGGGGATAGGGGGCATGGCACAGAGAAGCAGAGCACATATGTGATTTCAGCACATAGCCCTTGAGTGTTGAGCCTTACCTCATACCATGGTTGAGACAGGCTGTCTTTATTCTTGCTGCTGCATTGTGAACATCTGGATAGCTGGACTGTAAATTTTCAGGAATTTGCCATCTTCGCCTCCCATGACTAGGATAATCACTGGGGTTACAGACAAGCTACCCACCCACTCAGTTCATCATGAGCTACAGGAATTCACCCCCAAGACTTCCTGCTTTTACTATACAGTCAAACTGTGACATTCAGTAACCTCGCCTTGTTTTAAAACTTAGAGTCGTACTCTACAAGGTTACCATGTGTTGTGGTTTGATGAAAATGGACTCCATGGGTTATTTGAATATTTGAATGCTCAGTCTCCCATTGGTAGAACTGTTTGGGAAGGATCAGGAAGTGTGATCTTGTTGGAGGAGGTACTCCCCTAGGGGCAAGCTTCCAGATTTCAAAAACCCATGCCATTCTCCACTCTCTGCCTTGGGGTTGTGTTTCAAGATGTGAACCCTCAGCTACTGCCCCAGCACCATTCCTGCCTGCCTGCCTTGTTCCCTGCCTTGATGGTTGTGGGCACTTGTCTTCTACAACGTGACCCGCATTGAATGCTTCCTTTTATAACTTGCCTTGGTCATGGTGTTTTATCACAGCAGTAGAAAAATAGCCAACCTACCCCATAAGTGCTTGCATACCCTGACCTTAAGTTGAATATCTGTAAGATGGGTGCTGGTACGGTTCCTTTTATGCTTCAACCAACATTATCCTGACAACTTGTTATCTACAGTCATAGAGTTGAAACAGGTGCCTGTGTATGTTCCAGCATACATCATTACATAGGGGTGCAATCTCAGTTTCAAATAACTTTCTTTGGCTCATGAAGTCATCAGTTTGACTTGCTATTAGTTTTGCCCACAGTTAAATTAAAATGTTTTAAGACTGCAGCATTTGTTCTTCAAGTTGAGATTAAAATTGAAAGAATGATATGCTTTTGGGGGTATACGGTAGCTATAGTGGGTGAAGGATTATATCAATGTACAAAACACAGACCCAAAGTCAGCATCTAGACAGGCCTCTTTTCTGTGCATCTGGTGAATAACTTAAATTTTGCTTCATTTTTATCCTTTGAATCGCAACCTCCTTTCAAAAGTAAAAAGTATTTAAAATAAGCTGATGTGTATCCAGCTCTTTGAAACCAACACTGTGTTGACTATAACATGAAGTAGGTTCTTTTTTAATTTTTTTTATTTATTTATTTTTCTTTTTCTTTTTTGCTTTTTAATTCACCCAGGAGCCAACATCTAGAATTGGTCTGAGAATCTTATCTGAGAATCTTTTTTTTGTCATCCATCGGTGCTTTTGGTTTGTTCGCTCTGTTTCTTGTTAAAATAAGGATAGCTAAAAGATTCAGGTACAAATCTGGGGCAAAGGAAAGGAAAGGGAAAGGAGAAAACGAGGATTTGCTGTGCTGGCTGGTGGGAGGGTCCTTTTGTGATGAAATGTTGCATAAATAATGCCGGTGGGGGTCTACATTCACTGTTGCCATGGAGACCTTTGTGCCTGGCTGAACTCTATTCTTTTCTCTTTTAAGACAGCCACCGCTAGGCTTGTGCTATCTGACGCATCTCACTTTGCTTTCTCTGAACGCTGTTTGCTAGTGGAAGCAGAAATTAAAGTGTGGAAATTCCGCATCCCGACTTTTTTTTTTTTTTTTTTTTCTGGACCGCTATTCTCCGCCTTCTTGGATTTTGAGCTCCTCCGCTTGCTTTTAGCCTTCTTTCCAGGAAGGAGGAGCAGGTGGGTTGAGAGCCTGGAACAGCCCCGCTCTGAGCCCGTGGGAGGGGAGGAGTAACGCTTCTTCATCTTGGGACTGGTGGACTTGCCTGCCTGGACCACTGTGTTCAAGTTGCTAAGGACCCTTTATTCCCAAAGGTCCGGCAAAGGTAAAAGAAACAATAAACACTAACCTCCCTTCACTTCCCAAAGCTTTCCTTGGTACTCGTGTTGTTTTATGCTCTTCAAGTTTCATAACTGCAGCCTGGGAGTCCTATTTAGAGCATATGATAAGAATTTATTCCTGACCGCACATCGAGGGTCGGTGGGTTGATTTAGTATACAGGCACGGAACTTGGGAGAGCCATGTAGGGGAGCTAAACAGAAAGCGATTGTGAGGTCTGCTGTTTGATTTCCATCTCACTAACCATCCTGTCTGTTCAGTGATTGCTTTTAGTAATACTTTGGCGGCGCTGTGTGTGTATGTGTGTGTGTGTGTGTGTGTTAGAGATGTGTGCTTTAGATGTCATGACAGTTATGGTTATTCACGTCAAAAAGTCTTAATTTGTTAAGAAGCATGCTTGTATTAGGAAACATGGTTCATTTTAAAAATTTCTTTAATGAGCAGGATAAAAAGTATCCATAGAGAATAATAAACGTAAACATAACCCGGCAGTGTGAGGAGGAAAGTAAATGCAAGAAACCATTACAGGGGACCACCCACTTGTTGCAGAGGCAGCTTGGTTCTCTGAGTTTTACATTAGAACCACAGTGCTGTGCTAGGCACATGTTTTGACCATCGGAAATGGTGCAGGTGTAAATGGGATGCCTGTGTCCCCTAGCTATAGAAAGGCATTGCCATGCAGTGTCTCCAACTGGCTTTGATTCAGGTCCTTCACTGCGAGGATCATTGCCCCAACCCAACAACTGGCTTTGGATTTGAGCTGTTCCACCATCATCCATTGAGAAAGTTTTTGAAATGCTAACAGGTTATTAACACAATTAAGAGCAGACAGGCAATGTGACAGTGATCAGCATGACAGACTGCCCGAGGGGACCAGGCAGGAGACTGTCGCCTCAGGAGCGTGCATGTGTAGTACATGATTGTGACTCAAGTGCCACGGAGACCCAGAACATGTTTACACTCTTGTCCTTTAAAACTGAGGTATTTCTGAGACACATTTCATAGGGGCAGGAAATGATTTCAGACCGATGATACCGGTTATCGATGAATCCTAATTAGTACCTGGAGTTAATTCTCTGTTTCAGAGGATCCTAAATGGCTTCTTTACTGTAGATACTAAAATGAAGAATTACCTTAGAGATGTAAATCTAACTTTTTTTTTTTTTAGTTTTTGGTGGGAAGGACCTTTGTAAACACATTTACTAAATCTTCAATAAAATTTTGATAGGAACGTAGTTTCCCATCTTAAGGTTTTAATTGCTTACCCTCAGATTTGTTGCATTTTAAAGATGCTTACAACAAATCTCTTAAAGAAATGCAGGGGAACATCAATAGGGTAGAAGCTCTTACAATCCAAACACAAAAAGCACTTAAAGAACTCCAGGAGAATATGGGCCATCAGACAGAAACCAATAAAGAGGAAATGAGAAAATCAGTTAAAGAAATGCAGGAGAACTTGAAACAACAGGCAGAAGTCATGAAAGAGGGAGCACAAAAATATATTAAAGAATTACATGAAAACACAAACAAACAAATGATGGAACTGAGCAAAACCATCCAAGATCTGAACACAGAGGTAGAAACAACTAAGAAATCACAAAAGGAGGCAACCTTGGAGATAGAAAACCTTGGGAAGAAATCAGGGGTCGTAGATGCAAACATAAACAACAGAATACAAGAGAAAGCTTGGATATTACTCTTGAAGGTATACCTTTAGCTCCGTATACCTCATTGAATTAAAACTTGAAACTGTATTACATTTAAGAAGACTTTTTTTTTTGATGTGTCATTGAAAGGGTGTGACTTAGTGGCAGGGCCACTGCCTAGTGTTCACAAGGCCCTGGATTGGATTCCCAGCACTGCAATAATAAGTCAAAGAGGAGTTCTAATCTTAAAAGGCTTTAACTTTGGCAAAATGTTCTGCATTGGTTATTACTTAATAATATCACCAAAATATTAAACAAACCTGTGAAGCTTCATTTTAGATACATATGATAGACATACATTTTTGAAATCAGTGTAATACATTTTTAGATGGCTATAATCCTTCAACCTGTAGGACATTACCCAAGTATGTGACGTGTTAATTTTAACTAATTAAGTAGTACAGCTGCCTGTTTCCCCCATGTTACATACTATAGGTATTTAATGTGAGAAAGAAGCCTGAACAATAACTTAAATACAAGTTTCTATATCAGGTGGATATAGCAAAAGACCCAAAACGAAGTCCTCATCCTTTGAAAGCATAAACCGCGTTGAGTGTGATCCAAAGAGAAAATACACTATGAGGCTTCCAAATACCAAAACGCCAAGCTGAAAAATGCTCTCTGTGCACTTTCTTGTTTTGTTTGTTTGTAGTTTTATTTGTTTGCTTTTTGTTACACACAATTAAGAAAACGAGTGAGATCTTTTCCCTTGTCTAAAACACCATTTGCTCTACAGTCACAGATCTAGTCGATGTGGCCTACCTCTTCCAAGCTACAGAGCCCTATCTGGAAAGTCTGACAAAAGCCATTTGGATCATTTTAAGGCTTTTGCGTTTCTCCGGTTAGCTACTTCTTCAGTTCTTTCACCATCTGTATATTTTGTAATACTTTGTATTCAACAAATTTACTTTTACCCCCTCTCTGAGCTTAGATGCAGTAGGAAACTCCAGGTACATAACAATGTTATCTTGGGTAAAGGAACTGAACAGTCCAGTTGGGGAATCCAGATATCAGAACTAGGCCGATGGTGCAGCAGTGGACTTGCACAAAGTAGCTGTTAATAAATGTTAGTAAAAATAATTTCCAGGGGAAAACCTACAAAAACCTACAGAAAATGTAAAATTTGTCATTTTATCACTCCAAACAGAGCAACACTGGTATATTTTGAGTAGAAGGGGCTTCCACTGGTCCTCCAACTGCCTCCTAGCCCTCCCTTGGTCCTGAGATCCACCCACTCCCTGCTGAGTTTGCTTCTAGTTTGCTGATCAGCGGAAGCCTTGCTGGGGCAAGCTCTGCCCTTAGCCTTTGCTTTTGCAGGTTCCTTTGGATGCTGTCCCGGCTCCCTTCTTTCAGGCCTTGGCGCAGACAGCTCTGTTCCTCTCTCCATCTTTTCACATCGTGGTTCATATCTCCCCAGGACTCTGGAGGATCCTCGAGGTTCCTTCCCTGTCCCCTGTAGCCGTCTTTGTCCTGAATTAGTGTTCTGTGCTTGGTTTCGGGAAGCATTAGACATCAGTTCTTGGCGTGTTCACTGTTACCCAAGCAAAGAGTTATCTGCAAGGAGAGAAACGCCTCCCTGAGATGCAGCTGCCATCCTGTTCTTAATTAGTAATAGATACAGGATCGACAAGCCTATTGGGCGGTACCATTTCTGGGCTGGTGGTCCTGGGTTCTATAAGAAAGCAGGCTGAGCAAGCCAGTAAGCAGCACTCCTCCATGACTCTGTGTCAGCTCCTCCTGGTTCCTGCCCTGTTTGAATTTCTGTCCTGGATTCCTTCATGGATGAAGTACAGCCACATAAAAACTTATGGGTGAAGTGTAAGCCACGTAAACCCTTTCCTGCACTCTGTGATTTATGGTCATGGTGTTTCATCACAGCCATAGAAAACATGACTAAGACGTTCTCTGATTTCTCCATTTAGAATATGTACTTTATGAGGGCAGGGATTTTTGTATGATTTATTTTTTTTCAATTTCATCATCTGTATCTTTGCCCAGCATATTTGATGAGTAAGTGAAACTGTGTGTGTGTGTGTGTGTGTGTGTGTGTGTGTGTGTGTTGTCCTTAAATGGTGTTGTGCTTCATTTCCTAGATTTTTTTTAAAAAAGGGAACTAATGAATATTCAAGGTTCTCATTTACAGCCACCCAGTATTATACCTTGTAAGAGAGAAGTAGTCATGCTGATTCCGTTGTACCCTCAAATAAGGCAAAATATCCAAACGGAGCTGCTGCTTCAGCATGTGAAACACCAGGTAGACCTCTATTGAGAACATACATGTGTAATACCAGGTAGACCTCTATTGAGAACACACATAATTTTTTTTCCAAATTTTTTTACTTCTTAACAATGTGTGCAATGTGTGCGTCTCTGTGTAAATAAGCATGCCTGCGTGCAGGTGCCCTCCGAGTGCAGAACAGCATGTTGGATCTCCCGCAGTTAAAGTAATAACAGTGTGAGCTGCCCACTGTGGGTGATGGGAACAGAACGTGATTGGGTTCTCTGTATGAGAAGTCAGTTCTTACAACTACTGAACCAACTCTCTAACCAGATTTGATCAGCCCGATTGTACTTCATGCACATCATTGTAATATAAACTGCAACCTCTGGGAAGTTGATAAACATCACACTGTGGCTAATTACACAGTAACTTTTTCACAACATACATACATATATATATATATATATATATATATATATATATATATAAGGCAGAGAAATGAGAGAGATTTTTTTTCTAGGAATAAAAATGCAGAATTGGTGTGTGTGACTTTTGGGGGACAGGGTTGATTTTATGTTCTTTTTATCTTACTTTTCTGCTGCTGTGTTAAACACCATGACTAAGGAAACTTAGGGAGGGAAGAGTTTATTGGGGTCTTATGAAGCAGGCAGGCAGGTGTGGGGTTCCAGCAGCAGCTGAGAGTTTATATCTTGATGCACAAGTTCCAGGCAGGGGTGAAGGTGGGTCAGAGAGAGAGAGAGAGAGAGAGAGAGAGAGAGAGAGAGAGAGAGAGAGAGAGAGAGAGAGAGAGAGAATGAGAAATCATCACTGGGAATTGCATAGACTTTTTTTTACTTATTTTTTTATTTAATTTTTATTGTCTATATTCTATGTTTACATTCCAAAGGCTTTTGAGCTAACCCAATCACAAAAGAATACACATGAAATGCAATCACTGATAAGTGGATATTAATGAGCCCAGAAGCCCTAAATACTCAAGGCACAATTAGCAAGTCAAATGACTCCCAAGAAGAAGAAAGGAGAGGACCCTGGGCCTGTAAAGATTGGGTCCAGTTTTGTAGATCCAGAACAGAGAAATCGGGGGGGGGGTGCGGGGGGGGGGAATGATTGGGGAAAGGGGAAAGCCTTTGGCATAGACTTTTGAAACCTTCCACTGATGCTCCTCTTCTACCAAGGCTACCTCCTAATGCCTTCAAATCCTTTCGCCAACTGGAGAGCAGAGCAAGTATTATAATATGAGCTGTGAGAGTTATTCTCCTTCAAATCACTACACCACTTTTTTTTATTTCAAATGTTTTTATAAGTTTGTAACCCCATAGGAAGAACAACAGTATCAACCAACCAGAACCCCTAGAACTCCCAGGGACTAAACCACCGACCAAATTGTACACATGGAGGAACCCGTGGCTCCAACCGCATATGTAGCAGAGGATGCCCTTGTCAGGCATCAATGGGAGGAGAGGCCCTTGGTCCTGTGACGTCTTGATGCCCCAGTGTACGGGAATGCCAGGGTGGGGAGGTGAGGCAGGAGGGAGTGGTTGGTGGGGGAACACCCTCATAGAAGCAGGAGGAAGGGGGAGGGGATAGGGTTTTCTGGAGGGGGGGGAACTGGGAAAGGGGATAGCATTTGAAATGTAAAGAAAGAAAATATCCAATTTAAAAAAGAAAAGAAAAGAAAAGGAAGAAAAAAGATGCCAATTTGGGGGCTGGAGGCATGGCTTAGTGGTTAAGAGTGCTCGTTGCTCTTGCATGAGACTCAGGTTCACTTCGCAGGACACACATGGTGGTCTTCAGCCATACATAACTGTCCTTTCACGGGATCTGACGTTGTCTTCTGACCTCTGTGTGCACCAAGTGCACAAGTGTTGCACATACACTTGCAGGAAAAGCATCAACCACAAAATCTGAAACTTTTAAACACAGAAGCTCATTCACCGCCTGATTGCCTGACTATAAAGCAAAGAGTTACATCTCCCCTCCCCACTAGAGTGTCGCCTGCCATTTAGACACAGGATGGGACCCGAGCGTGTATGTTCCTATGAGAAGAGACATCCTGGATGAGATTACTTCCTGCCTACCTGCCTCACCAGCCACGTGCTCCCTCACCAGGAACCGCATCTGCCTCACTTAATTTCAAGCCCTCATGCTCTTCTGAACCAATTTCTGGTAATTTTCATCAGCATTAATAGAGTTTTTTTTTTTTTCAAGAGATACTATATTCAGTTTTGAGTTGTTAAATGTAATTAAATTTAGTTGCTAAGGTTGAAGATCGAATGTGTATACATTACCATGGAGTACTTATGCAAAAAAAAAACAGAAAAAGAAAAGAAAAATTAGAAAGCTTAACTACAGAGGTAGGGGTGGGAAGGAATTAAAGAACAAGGCATTGAGTTAACTAGGGGCAGTGACCCTAGAATCCCAAGACCATTTGTCTAAGGGCTCTGAGGTTCTTCTTAGAAGCGGGCCCTGGCACAGCCCAGGTCTGTCCTGGACCTTGAACTGGTTTGCAAGCTCCAGGGCTATCATTGGATGTTTTTGGCCATGGGAGAGCACGGGTGTTGGCTCAGGGCCATTGGAGTGGTAAACCTTGATGTTGTGGCACTACTGTTTGCTTTGAACAATGTAGATATTTATAATTTTTTGAGTTCCAGCTATATAAGAATCTCAAATTATATGTGTATTCCCTGTGAAGAATGCAGCTGAGTTTACTGTTGGTTATGAACCCTGTCACTCTACCAGGCTTAATACTCACCGCTCTTGTGGAAACTGGTCATCAAGGCAGAGACCAGGAGCAGTCTTCTGCCCTCTCCAGCTTCTTCCCTTTTCACTTTTGTATTGGCTTCTCCTTCATCCACTGGCTTGCCTCCCCATTGGGGTGATATATTTTGAGACTGGATTAGAACCAACTCTGGTACTAGCTTTACTTCATTTTCCTTTTCCGTGGTTATGTCCCATGTGGGCTTTAAAACGCCATGGTCTAGTCATCGGATCCCTCTCCACCTCCGTTTCCATAACTGCAGAATTAAAAGCTCCCATTTTCTGATCCCTTATAAATGAATAGGATTTTGTTGTCTGTCCTGTGGGGCTCCATAGTGCAAGTCAGGAAAGTATATTTTAGCTGAGGAGGAGCAGGCCAGACTGGCTCAGGTGAACTGTTACCTGAGATCCTGGACTAGCATCTCTGTGTCTGTGATCCAGCAGCTCCCAGGCCCTGCCCATTCAGGGCTGTGTTGACAGCATAGTGCACTCCATGCAGACGCTAGAGAACCATTCAACTAGGGCTGACCTTTATATGCAAATGGTGTGTATTGGGCATGGGCTTATGACTCACAGTAATGCCCTGCCCATTCGTGAAGTCTTTTTTGAGCAAGAACATTTATTCTGTGCTCACTGAGTTTTATAGGTTATAAACGTGCCAGTCAACCGACATTTGCATGTCAGAAAATAGCCTAGTGTTCTAAAGTCTAATAGCAATACATAATAGTTTGAACCATTATGTCCGTGTTCCATGGGACTGTTGTGCACAGCTTGGTCTGGAGACTGCCACTGCCCCCAGACTGAGTTGGCTGGCTCAGCAAGAAAAGGGAAGATAACACTCGAACTTCAGCCAGAGGTATGAGAAACAGGCCATGGAAGAAGTTTGGATATTTGTTCTTCTAAGGTTTTCTGCCTTTTTTTTTTTTTTTTTTTTTTTTTTTTGGTTTTTCGAGACAGGGTTTCTCTGTATAGTCCTGGCTGTCCTGGAACTCACTCTGTAGACCAGGCTAGCCTCGAACTCAGAAATCCGCCTGCCTCTGCCTCCCAAGTGCTGGGATTAAAGGCGTGCGCCACCACCGCCTGGCTTAAGGTTTTCTGCTTAATCGCAGTACTAGTTGAGAGCCTCCTGAGGGAGATGATTGTCATACAGTTCTGAACAACTGCTTGTTGCATGTGAGTATGCATATAACTGACTGCCTGACTTCTGCAGATCGAAGGCCACTAAGACTGTGTTGACAGCATAGTGCA
This sequence comes from Apodemus agrarius, assembly GCA_964023405.1. Classification (NCBI taxonomy): domain Eukaryota; kingdom Metazoa; phylum Chordata; class Mammalia; order Rodentia; family Muridae; genus Apodemus; species Apodemus agrarius. The sequence continues at coordinate 9,456,973 of OZ030020.1, read as the reverse complement.
CTCCATGCAGACGCTAGAGAACCATCCAACTAGGGCTGACCTTTATATGCAAATGGTGCGTATTGGGCATGGGCTTATGACTCACAGTAATGTCCTGTCGATGTACCATTCTTGGTACAAAAGTGTCACGAACCAATAAGCTATGTACTTCCTACTCAAATCTGCAATCGAAGAGTTGGCACCAATGTCTTTGAAGAAAACACAAGCATATGATAGATAATATGCATATGTTTGATACAAACATGTTTGGAAAGGAACACAAAATGCTAAAAACTATGACATAGCAATGAAGATATAAAAATGGGAGACTATACATGCACCCTTCTCTGTAGGTAGAAAGCTATTAACTGCAGGGTATACGGTGTAGAGATGTTGGGTTTGGCGGAATATTACAAAATAGTTTAATTGAGATTTCATTTAGTACAGCTACTTGTCAAAGTTATGAAAACTCATGTTGATATAACTTTCTCGGAAGGGAGTCCAATTCATATGGTAAGACAGGTATTGGTACTTACGGACTTTACACTTGCCACGCTGCATCTGGAATAGTATCTGAACTGTTGATAATTACAAAGTTAGGTAAATGCAATAGACGAACAAGAAAGACAACAGATGTGTCATAATTGGAAGACCTGAACAAACCATGGTGAAGGGCCCCATTTTAGTCACAGAACATGCAAGGATTTCACACTGCAGGGAATGAATTCCCTGAATGCTCTGAGCAGAAGCATGATGTTGTAGTGAATCTGATGGCCAACAGACACGGAGCCACAGATTCTCGTATGAAGGTAGACTGTGATTTTGTTGGATTAAGGCTGACATTTGGTAGATTAGAGGTGCTGTTCTTGGTAACTCTCCAAGGAAAATGGTCTACATGGTCTTCTGGAGGCCACCCCACCTTAAGGCTGTAAAGGCATGGCGCCTAGATTAATAAGGATCACATGAAGTTCCGTTGTGTGGATTTTGAATCCCAGAGTTGAGATACAGTAAATGAAGTGCTTGTTTCCATGGCATAAGGGACACTAAATTCAGTTGTCAGAAACCGTGTTACAGCCAAGTGTTCTGTTGCCCATTCAGAATCCCAGATGTGGGAAGATGAAGACAGACAGGTCTCTGAGACTCTCCGGCCTTCCGTACTACCTTACTCAGTGAGCAGTCGGCCTGTGAGAGCCCGTAAGAGATAGTGACTGAAAAGCAAGGTGGACATCTTATAAGGGGTGACCCTTAAAACTTCATTCTTGTCTGTGCGCTCACACATGGCCACACAGATGTACCCACTGATGTGAACCTACACATGCATACACATGAAATAATAAATCTTAGGTGGTATTCATGGTACTCAATTTTATGCGTGCTGAGGTTTCCAGAGGGAGGGCTGAGCTATGAAGGTAAAAGCACTCTCCAGAGATTGGTGGACGCCTTCTGATTAAGGTATAGAAGTGATAAGAAAATCAGATTGTCCACACAAATACGTAACTATCCTGTACATTAAACTGCACGAGAATGTATTTAATTAAATAAATATATATAGATTCTATATTGATATTCTGGTCCTGTTTCCTCATCTGTAATACAGAAGTAACAGTTAAAATATTGGTATTATTTCTCCTGTCCCTACAGATTATTTGTATCACTTGGGGAAGGAAAACGGGACGTTACTTCTATGGCGAAATATATTACCTAAGTTTATTAAACTAGGTCCTTCATGCTGAGTGAGACAGGATTGGATTAAATCATTTGATTTGACTAAATCCCGGTTCTGGAGTGTTTATTAGGTACACATATCTTGTTGACTATTTAATTTCCTCCTAGACTATTGCTTTCCCTACTTGATTAGCAAGGGAAAATTGTTTGGGCAAAAATTGCCCTAATAGGTATGAAACAGCTGCCAAAATCCCAAGCAGCCTGCAGCCCCGTGCTGCAGCCCAGGGGGCTAATGCCAGTCTGTCCTGCCCTTCCTGCCAGGTAAAACTGCAGTTGATGAAAATTTTAGTACCTGGTTCCAGGGGACAGGAGGATAATTTGGCTGTTCCTAAAAAAGGCACACCCGAAATGTTGGCTGCGGATAGACAGATGCTAAGGTTATACTTTGTACATGAATTCATGTACTTGAATTCACTTTAATGGAGTCGAGCTTATGGTGTCGAATCCTGCCGCCCATTATAACTAAGTTGTTATGAGGTGCTCATTTGCTCGAAGCTGCTGTATCACGAGCCAACCCAACTGCCTTGATGGGCCCCATGGTACCTACTATGGATCAAATGTGGAGTCTTTTATTTTTTCCCCTGTGGTCTCACATAATGATATTAGCTTGTCTGCAGTGTGACAAATTCAGTGTACCGGGAACATCTGGTACGCCGTTCTTGATAACTGAAAATAGACTGTGAGCTCAGTGATGCGCTCCCAGGAAGGCATTCCACATACTGGGGACTGTGGAAGGATGGAGCCTGGAGCCACGAGGCACCGGCCCAGTTCGCGGAGCTGCAGTGTAAACAGTTTACACTGCGGCATGTTCATCAGCAGCACCGCATCCCTACGACTTCCTGTTTGATTATCAGGAGGCGAATATGAATGTATTCCTTGTGGAACCATGCTTAATTTGTTCCCGGTAGAGGAATTTCAAAATGGGGGAAATGACAAAGGGAAAGGAAGTTAAAAAACATTCACAGCTTGAAGACAGGTATAAATTCAGTCTTTTGATGTTGATCTGAGAACAGATCACCTGATACGTTCAAACCACGAAGACTTTAATACTGAACACATAGTGTTATGGACAGCCCTGGGCTTCTATTTTGATGCAAATTCCACTCCTAGGAGGGGCTGCAGAAGAAGAGTTAGTCATGTATACAGGTGCCTTATGAACCTTCTCCCTGCCTTAACTTTTCAATAAAGGCTAGAGCCAATGATTGGGCAAGAGGAAGGAGGAGGAGCTGAGAGTTGGGGGGAGAAGAAAAGGATCAACGGGGGAAAGGGCAGAAGCTATGCAAGATCGATATAGAGGATGGAGAGAAGCTCATGGCCTGGAGAAACCGCATGTTACATGGGAAAACATAGATGGGAATAGTGTAGTGTAGTGGGAGATCCGCCCACTCTAAGCAAATAGCTTGTATTGTTATTGATTGAGTTGAAATTTCTTTTACTCGGTAATTGGGTTGGAAAAATACTGCAACAACATAGTGGTTTAAGAAATCAGATTCTGTTGTCTCGTTTGGGTTTAAACATGTTACTATAAGAACGTTCAGGTTTTGACTGATGTTTCCTAAGCTGGGGGAAATAGATTTCACAGATGAAAAGCAAGACATGACATGTATATGTATAGTAAATACCTTACCAGAATGGTGAAGAGCTATAGGCTGTCTCTCTTGGCTTTCATGCTTTACCACCAACTCTGTAGAATAGTCTTAAATTGTTTACCTAACCTCCTGATTATCAGCTCACCCCTCTTTATGCTAGTTGAGTGCTTTTTTGCATTATCAGTCTCTCACTGGGTCACAGTGAAAGAAATTCAATAAGACTGTAGCTGTTATTACATAAATGACAAAACCCTTACATTATCACATAAGGTATAATTATAGTAGTGACTCAGTTTATCCGGTTTTGCTCTAAGGATGACCTGAGACCCTTTCATCAATATTGGGAATCACAGTAGCAATGAAAATGTGTCTGGAAATGTGCTTAATGTATGTGGTGATGATTTATGTGCAGGTGTTAAGTTATATAAAGTGTGCGTGCATTTGGAGCTGAGGGCATACACATCAGTAGATAGACTTGATTAAATTAGATTCAGTGGACAGATTGAATCAAAATATAGTTTTATTCCATGAAAAAAGAATAAACACAGCAAAACAAAAAATAAAGCAGGCAGATGAACAAAATCACCAGGGGGTAATGGGGAAAAGAAGTTCTAAACCTCGTGTATCCCAAATGAATGAAATATTGTCAGGAACAACAATGAACCAGAAGAGGCCATTGCCGTGGCTAAAATGACCAACTCTATGTTCTAAGCCCATGAAGGATTTCACTTTGTACTTAGTTATGAAAAACCATGACAGCTGGCAATGATGTGTAGGAATAGGCAATTAAGACGAAACAGTGTAGCTTCATGCACAGGCTATGTTCGTTTATACTATGCATCCTGAGATTTCCCCAAATAGTCATGCTCATTAAGTATTTGTCAGTGAAACAGAGAGATCTAGAATATTACTATGGAGGGGATTTTATTTATAGTTTGGAAGTCACTGAGACACTCCAGTCCTTTTGATAAGGAGGAAAAGCAGGGTCCTTGTTGAATGGCCACCTCTTTGTCAAGTGACTCCTTTGGCTGATAGCTTGGCCCCTGCTTCACTCAATTCCATGGGACAAGTACTTGTGCTTTCTGTCACATACCCATGCATCATTTCCTGTTGCAGTGTGGTGACTTACACTCACATTTCTGTAATGTGATGGTGTCCCTTCACTCTTGCTCATGCATGGTCAATGGTAAGTTGTTATTGTCCCCAAATGACCACTTGTATGTTTATCATGGCCTCTGAGTATTTTCCCCTTTCCTGTCCTCTTCCCTGATAAGTTTTCTGTAAGTTTCATTCATATTTCCTTCTTTCTCCTTTAACACCCTCATTGGTAGTAAACACTGGATAGAGTTCAACTCTCTTACTAGATGTAAGCTCATCAGCAGAATCATCACCTGACTTAATTTTATATCCATTTCTTCCCTGCCTACATCACTCAATACCATTTAGAATCCTTAAAGCACATATGTTTCTTTTCCTATTAATTTCTTCTTTTAACATTATTTGTTCATAAGATGAGCAGATACAAGAGCTTTGAATGAAGACAATATAATTTTTCTTTTGAATGAAAAAACGTATGTAAAAATTACTTGCTATTTGTTACCAGCAAGCAAGGATGAAAGAGTCTGCAGACATGTTTGCTAGTGCTATAACGGTGGACTTTCTTTGACATTTCATTAATACGAGTTTAAGCAAGAAAGAAAAATTCTCAAGTACCACATCTTTTACAGGCAAATTTTTGTTCCCAGTGATCCAGTGAGAGAACTCCTAGGAACTGTGGTGTCACCAAAAAAAGACAAGAAGACATTTCCTTCTCATAAGAGACTAAGACATGCCCACCTTTCAAACAACTACCAGGAAACATAATTTTAGTCAGCAAGGGGGAAAATTATAGGACAATGGATGATTTTGATGCAAAAAGGAGATAAGATAATAATAGTTCACAGGAAAGGTATCTCAATCTTAAAATAGTAATTCTAAATGCAGAATTCACAGTTTTGACCTAGGACTTTGGTAGAGAAGACTCAGTGGGAGACGAACATGCCCCAATGGTCTTCTCATGGCCAGAGAAGTTCCCCTTCACTCTGAAAATTGCTAGGAACATTCCTTGCTTATCAGCCATCTGTTTGCTCACTGCTAATTGAGTATAGTCTATATTAGATGAAAGGAAAATAGTAAAGCTAAGTATGGATTCTACAGTCAGGACACAGACAGGTAAAGAGAGAAGAAATCTATATGCTTAAGTGAATAGAAGAAAGTATCATTGGTGTGAGTGTGGTGGTCAGCTCTTCCCAGGCTAAGATGAGAAATGCGCCTACACAGAGCTTGTGGTGTTTACACAATACAGAGATGAGATTTATTGCCATAAAATTAAGAGGCAGAGGCGGCCTTCTTGATTGATTTCGGGATTGGGAGACAAAGAGAGGAGAGAGTGGGTTTGGGAGCATTGAGGGCCGATGAGCATATGCAAAGTCCTTTTGAGAATATGGGTGTCTTGATTTTCATTAAAGCCAGTCTTCCCTCTTTTTGCCACTGAATATCAGAAGGCTATGTTCCCCACTACTGAGAGAGTGATGGAGGAGGACACTTCCATCTCACCATTGCCTTTGTTGGATATTCCCAGATCTCACCGTAACCCTCTGGAATGTTGAGGATTGTTGTAAGAAGGCATTATTTCCATTTTGGTGTGAACTTGAACATCACAGTGGCAATTCTTCCTGTGTCTAGGAAACCCTGTCATTTTATTTACAGATTGGAGGTAGAGTAGGAGGGAGAGAAAGTTAAAGGGCAGCATGAAAAAGATTGGCCTTATGTATTCCTAATTAAAGAAATTCATATTTCAGTTATAGCTACAAGACTTCTAAGTCAGCCATCTATAAAAACAGTGTATGGGACAGGGCTTAGAGTTCCAAGACAGTAGGACCACTTAGCCCCTGGATTTTGGAAAAGTCTCAAATAATCAAATGCTTGCTTTGTTGGTATAATATGAAGAACAAGAAAGTAAAGTCATATGAGGCATTTGGCTAAAAAAATAATAATTTTCTAGTTATCGACCCATTTCCTTACTCATCTATTGACATTCTATGACAAGTGAGGAGAAATATTTGGTTGAAGCATGGTCTTCAAGATAATGGATACAGTTCGAGGGAAAAATAGGAATGGAACTAAGTGAGTCCAATAATCTCCAAGATGGCGTCTATTCACTGCCTCAGGAAGGCTGTGGAACCAGAAATAATATGGCCAGTGCATGTGAATAAATCCTTAAGATGCTGCCTGTCACTTTTATATGCCATTGCCATAAGTATAAAAGGCATTCCTACCACACGCTCATATCCAACTCATTACCTGGAAAAAAAATCCCAAAATGCATACTCCAGAGCTTTGCCATCTACAAATTTATAGTCTATAGTCTAAGATATTTCAAGTAATTGTAATTTTTTTGAGAAATTACCTGGTATAGCTAACAGTTATATAATAGTATTTCTAAACATCTAATCATGCCTAATCTAACTAACATCACCTTGAACTACTCAGAAACATGGTTTTCCTAATTTCCAGGTGTCTGTCTCTCAGTTGAATTAAGTGCATCATAATTTACTTACTAACATACTTTACATAGCTAACAAGGCCCTTGCTGAGAGAGAGTGCGGAGCAAAAAGATTAGAGCCTGCTGAATGAAAGACTCGGTCAGAAGAGGATGCTTTGTTTTATTTCATTGAAACTGCTCTGGAAAGGTGCCTAAGAGTCTGCTTCAGAGTGCTGATTCCTGTCATCTGCTGTCTTGCTAGGTGACCCAGAATGACACCGTGGTTGTTTAAAACATCTTTCTGTCAGCTTTGTAAACTTTCGCCGACAGCTCTTTGCCATAGTTTTTGACTCTCCGATGAGGTCTACACAGCTGAACAGCTGGCATTGATTTGTTCCATTCCGTCCTGACATCATGGCTTGTTTTCCCCACATTTGCTGGACACTTGGCTGTAAGATTCCTATTATCACCCTGTCATTTCACCACCCTCTCTTCAGACGTGCCTTGCACATATCTCAGTGGGATAGAATTAACATTGCCAGAAGGTGGTGGCTATGAAGTCAACTCATTCATGGGAAATGGGAATTGGGTGTTATACAAGGAAGGTCGTTTAGGATTATTTCTAACTCAAACTCTCAGTGGGTACACATAAGAGACACTAGGATGCAAACTATTATATTTGCATGAGATAGTGAGGTAGAAATATCAACATCCTGCATTGTTTCTCCCTCCCTGGTAAACCAGCATCCACAGATGCTGTATTTAGTAATGATGACCAAAATTTCATTAGCCACCATTCCGCACCCTGATTGAAAGTGTGTTACTGTTAGCGACCCTGAAACTATTGTCTTGGTACCTGAAGGTGGAGACAACAATGATCTTTGATCCTCTCATTTTACACAAGGCTGACATGACTGTGGTAACACTGGTGCTTGTAAGAACTGGGTCTCATCTGGAAACGGAATGGCCGCTAGATGGAGAAAATGGAGAAAATAGTGAATCTGTGTGTCTGATCATCCAAAGAAATTGACGATCCTCTGAGATTGAGTTAAAAGCCCTGGTTATGGGGTAGAATTGGATGTTCTCTGATAGGATTGAGAAAGAGGCCAGGATGGAGCAAGAGGTACATTGGGAATATGTCACTAGATAGGCAAATCAACAGCAGGAGGAGAAAGGCTATGGAGAGGCAGAGCATTGGTCCCCAAAAAGGTTGAGTTGTTAAAATTCCTCCTATAAAGAGTACATGCCCGAAAATTGACTGCTATCTTTATTTCTCACCCACTGATTTGCTCAAAATAAAATGACGTATGAACCCAAATTCCAGAAATAGAGAACACAGGAGGGAAATTGACCAAATCAGACTTTAGGAAAAAAAAGAAAAGTTCTAAACCAGAAATGTGGCAATCACCTTGATGTAGGAAGTGATCATGCTTTAAATGAGATCATAAGCACCAACCTGTGCGAATCAGAATGTTCTCACTCAGGGAGTTCCACAATTAGTACAAAGTCCTGGAATGTCGTAGGTTCACCATTCCTCTTGGGTGTCCTCCTTTGCTACTAAATTCTCAACTTTCTTTTGACAATTAAACTAAAAAACAAGGTGGATTGAACATGTATTTGCCCCTCTTCCTTGGTCCGAAAGGCAAGGAAACATTTTTAAAAGAATGTAATATATAAACGCAGATAGGATGGGTAAACAAATGTGATTCACCACGGCTGTAAAACATCAGTTGGCAGAATAACTTTAATTAGTCCTGTGAGGAAAGAAACAACGAGTTCCCTAAGTTAGTGAAACCTAGTGGAAAATATCTTAGAACTTCATAGTAGTGGTAGTGATGTAGGAGATGGACCAAGAGGCAAGTTACTCATCGCACTCAAGAAAATGGAGTTCCAAAGAATGGGGAAAAGTAAGTCATAAGGCATTATACAGAATTCATTGGCAAAGGTATATGGGGATAGAAATATAGGTAGAGGACCTCCCCCCCGAGCTCCCGAGGACTAAACCATCAACTACAGAGTGCACACGGAGGGACCCATGGCTCCAGCTGCATGTGTAGCAGAGGATTGCTTTATCTGGCATCGATGGGAGTGGAGGCCCTTGGTCCTGTGAAAGCTCCATGCCCCACTGTAGGGGAATGCTAGGGTGGTAAGGTGGGAGTGGGTGGGTGGGTGGGGTAGCACCCTCATAGATGCAGGGGACAGGGGGATGGGATAGGGGATTTGTAGAGGGGAAACTGGAAAGGGGATAACATTTGAAATGTAAATAAAATAACCAATAAAGAAGGTAGAAAATAGCACACTATTTGAGGAAGCAGACAGCTAACCATTTACATTTACATTACATGGGATGCTATGTGGTACTCATTATGCACACCTAGAACTATCTGTACAGAACACAACCCAGGATCCCCACTCAGACTATTCACATTTCTATCCTCAGTACACAAACAAGAACTGCTGGATATCGAACTAGAATATTTTCAAAGATGCTATATCATGGAAGAGTCTACCACATATGGAAAATAACTATGAAATTTAGAAAGAATAAAGCCACTGAAATAATGGAAATGAAACATAATTTCATAAATACTAGATAACGATGAAGGGGACCTTCATAACATTTTTTATCTCTTAGAAATTATAAACCGAAGAATAGCAGCAAACAGATTAAGGGAAGGAATATTGAAAACAGGGAAGCAGGAGATAATGTAGCAAAAAAGTTGGAGAAAAAGGTTAAAAATGACAGCTTGGGGACAGGTAGAGATTTCAGTATGTGAATAACAAGGAAACAATAATTTTAAAAAACACCATGTAAAAGAAAAATTCTAAAATAACAAGGAGAAGTACTAAATATACAGTAGGATGGTTGTACTGAAATACATACTTCACTGAAAATTCTGCTGAACATCCATCAGATTTTCTAAAAATAGCTATTAGATTTAGAAAAGCCATCCAAAAGTTTTATCTATGAGCAATCCAGAGGAGATTCAGCACTTATCCTGGGAGAAAGCAGAAAGGGATTTTCTACAGGTTACTACCTCTCACAAGTGTTCACATTCTCAACAGCAACACTGACAAACAGAGATAGCAAAATCCATTTTGACACTTTGAGAGGAAACAATTTCCTTCCTAGGAATGCTCTACTTTCATACCCAGCCCTACAATCCTCTAGGCAGGTTCATGCTAAAACAGAGAGCTTAAAAAAGTCTTATAAGAGTGCTTCCCATTTGTTCTGCCTTGGGAGATATTTTGTCAAGAGAGGAAGTCAGGAGGAGTAAAGAATAAAAATCCACACAGGAGGCTGAGACTGGAGAGAGTGGATGCAAAAGCCTGGCTATCCACCCATGCATAGACATGAAAGGTTGGAGCATTCCAGGAACTCTGCCAAAGATCTCTTCCATACCTTCCATCAATGGCTTCTCTCACATGTTTCCTGGAATATTTTCAAGGATAGTATACTGTGAGAAATATATTTAATTATTAGGATAGTGTTGGATTGTATTTATAATAGTTACACAGACAACTCAACAAAGGAACAACAGCAGCAAAAGCCTGCAACAGCACTAAAAACAAAACTGTTGATCTACCCATTTGCAGAGTTCCTACAGTGATATCTCCATATGTGAGTTGATAGAAGTTGGATTTAATTTAAGCCATCTCAGGATATATGTGGATTTCAACATTTATTGGACAACTGAATTACACAATTTTCATCAGTTACAATAGAAGGGTAAAATGAAGATAATGTATGATGAGATCATGTCACACACAGACCCAACAACATAAAACTATGTGGCTATACATCATTCATAATCATTACCTATTCAATATCTGTCCCTTCAAGATAGGAAAATCACACAGAGGGGACCAAATCACATACTTTTCATTTTGTGATAAGAGCCAGCAAACCTGATCTAATCAATTACCAAGAATATAACAGCATTATTAATTATAGTTGCCACAGTACACATTAGAATGATTGCTTAAGCCTGTTCCTCCTAGATAACTGAAAATTGGTGTTTTCTGACCAGCACCCCAAATCTATGTCATGGCACACAGTTCAAGGTAACTTCCATAAGTTCAAGTTTAGATTTAATAAAACAGTGGGATAAGGTGATACTTTGTCTGTGTCTGCTTTGTTTTATCTAACATAGTCTTCTTTGGGAAATGTTTACATTTTTTGCAGTTACCTTTTTTTTTCAAGAATAGATACAATCCCATTGTGTGTGTGTGTGTGTGTGTGTGTGTGTGTGTGACTGTGTGTGTGTGTGTGCATGTGTGAGTGTCTGTGTGTGTGAGTGTATATACACACACACATACACAATGGGATCCTATCTAATATATATATATATATATGTATGTATATATATATATACATATATATATATATGCATATTTGTATAGGTATTGCATATGTATATATACATGTATATATACACACATACATATATATCTTTGTGTGTATATATATAGACAATAAATATATGCATATTTATGTATTTATGCACAATAGTAGTAGATTTCCCATTTTCATGCAACTAGACAGACACATCAGGAGGAATGTTTCCCCTACAGTGTAGTGGGGAGACATCCCGAGTCTTCACTACTGTGGTGCTGTGCACCATCCTTGGATCTTTCTACACTTCATCCCCAGGCCTCCATCAGAACCCATAACAGTGTTCCTCAGCACTTCTAATGAGGTTTTCTTTGAGGGCTGTGACCTGTGAATGGAATTCTTTTTCTCTTCATGGTAGAAAGAAGTCAATGAAAACATTAATAGCTCAGCTCATAAGTGCACATGGCAAGTCTCCCAACGTACTTGGGAGCCACCCATTCATCTAGTGCCAAGCCCCAGTGTGGGAGGTTTGAGTCTCATGTCATTTATTTCCTGCAAGCAGTCCACACTGTAGAATGAACATCACTGCTTTCCTGGTGTCTCTTCTGTCTTCTCTCCTCCATTCTAATGTCTAGTCTGCCTTTTGTCTCCCCAGATGAGTAAAATCATCACAAAATTATTTTATTATTTAATTCATGGTTCAGTCTAAAGTTTCAGTGCCCTCAAGTCTGTGTCCTTCCCAGATGACACTCCATCAGGATGCTACATAAAACATTTATTGTGGAAATTAGATGAACTAGGAGTATTCTGATTTCAGTTTCCAAACTGACTAACTAAGCCCCCTCAGGAGACTTTAATGCTTTTAGACATTTAAAAACATTTAATAAACTCCATTTAATTAAATGAAATAAATTATTGATCTAGGATCCTCAGGACAAAGTTATAAAACTATATGATAATTTTCCTAACAATCAAAATGTGTTATATGAATCTGTGATGTGCTGTTCTAACAGTAAGGCTATTTATGTCTGCTTGCATATATTTTAATAAATTTGGAGTCATAGATCCAGTGTCTTCACAAATGTTTGTTCTCCTTGAATCAGAGCAACATCTATATATCAGAGAAAAGGGATACTTAGTACTAGTTTGTATTTCTTAAAATGTCCTTCCCTGCAGGTCATTCTCTCTGATAAGACCCTTGTACAAATTCTCATCAAATCCTAGTGTCTTTGGCCAGTTTCCATATTGCACATTGCATAACCTAGTTTGCATCTTTTCTTTTCCACTGGACTGGTGAAGGCGAAGGTCTTAGTAGACACTTTTTAAATCCCGCTCTGCCTTACTTTTATTGATTAGTCTAGTCTCCAAGTCCAGAAAAAAAAACTGCATGTATATCCTCAGTCTTTCGGGAATGTTTTATCTCCATTGAACTAGTTCAGCAACGTGTAGCTGTGGACAGCTAGTATTGGCTACTTCTCTACATACTTTTCTTTTTATTCCAGTTGATCTCGGATGTTCTGCAGGGTTGATGAGAGCCCTCAGTCTTCCTGATTGCTTTGCCAACACATATTCCCTGAAAAAAAAACTAACCTGGGAGCTTATACAGGCCTGCGTGCTCTGGGTTTCCTTTAAACACCATGCGGATTCACCATGTCATCTTTCCACCCTCCCACCCCTCCATACACACCCCAACACAATGCTTTCAGTATCCCCCAGGGCCACTGGGTCTCCTCCATTCTAGGAAGATAGTGGATGCTCTAGATGCTGATGTGTTTAGGTTACAAGGAGAGCCCGGGTGAAGGGAGAGAGAAACCCTCCATGAATGGTCAATACAAGTGCCATTAGTTAACACTCTTTCCCCTCACTAGTTCATCTCAATATAAGGCTATTCCAAGATAGAGTGCACACAGCCCGAGAGTTCCCACACCTGAGGAGTTCCACTGGAGCTGAACTAGCCTCCCTCTTAAGGAAGGCTCTTTGAACCATTTTCTTGGGGGAAGGGAGGAAACGACTATTTATTATACAGGAAGACGGAAACGGTGATGGGAAGATGAATATATAAATGCCACTGAAATTTCCAGGCTAATCTACGAGAAGGGTTTTCCTCAGGGGCAGAGTCTCTTATTTAGCAAAGAAAACAGAAGGGAATCTGTGTACCAAAATTACCGGAAGAACAGAGACAGAACCATCAAAAGGCACAAGAGAATATGGTTTCTAGTATTCAGTTCAAAATGGAATTACATGCCAGCCTTCCACAGAGGGGCTACAAATTTCCTCTGTTGATGCCATGCTGAATACAGCTCTGAGAGGCTCTTGGAGCATAATTTGCACTAGGTTAAATGCCCTGTTTTTGTAAGCATATCTTAAAGAGTAGTGTCCAAAGAATTAAATTACCTTCCAGTGACTTCATGGTGACTCAGAAGAGATCTGGTAACATTGATAGGATTATAAAGAAGTTCAGAACCTCAAAAAGGAAAGTCCAAGAGATTTCAATGTCCAAAGATCACTATGTGTGCAGAGGAGCCCAGGCTGAGAGCCACATGACAAGAGATACCAATCAGCTGGGTCTGACCCAGGATGCCGCTAACAGATACAGACATCAGAATAATTAACTGAAGTGTATTCCTGCATGCTAACGGAGTGGACACTGGTGCTAGAATGGACCAAAACATCATTGTGGGGGAGTACAAGAACAGTAAGGTGGGAGGGGGTGGATGAGAGAGCAGGGGGAGGGAAAAGGACATGTGGGACCTTTGGGGGTGGGGAACCAGAAAAAGGGAAATGAATTGTAAATATAGAATATATCCAATAAAAAAATGGCTACAAAAAAAAGGAAGCCCAGTTGGATGTCCCAAACAGCAGTATTGGGATTTTCATTTATTAGAGTCTGGAATAAAATACTCTATACAGAATTAATGAAATATGGAATGCTACACAGGAAAAGAATTATTTGACTTGACTATAGCAACAGAAAACATACAAAATTAAACACAAAAAAATTTTTTAAAGAAATAACTTGTGAGTTGAGGGTCAGTTCCAAATAACACACTGTTTTCTCATTGAAGGAAAGCAAGCAGTGAAGAAAATTTGAAAAGATAATGATTAAACTTTTTTTATGTATGATGGAAGCTAACAGTCCACAAACCTGAGCAGCTTAGTGAATTCTAAACAAAATTTATGTCAAGGAACATTTTCAAGATTCACACAATCCAAGATGGAGAAAAGTATCATGGAGGCAGGGAGAAAAATACCTTATTTATAAGCCTGGAAAGTTAAGACAAGTGCAGACTTTTATAAAAATTGGGTTAGAAAGAGTATAAATGGGAGATAGTGTGGAGAAAAACTTTGAAGACTGAGACCATTTTTCCTTCCGTCTGAATAGTAATTTCATCATGCACATATACCACATTTTCCTTTTCCATTTGAATGCTGTAGGACACTTAGGTTATTTCCATTTCTTTGTAATTGTGAGTATAGTTCCAGGGAGCATGGATAAGCAGTCATTTCTGTAGCATGATGTTAAATTCTTTGGGCAGAAGCTAAGGGTGGTGTAGGTCATCCCTAAACAGACATTCAAGAGTAACATTAAATGTTAATGTCACTTATATACATATGTATTTAACAATAATAATTGAAGAAGAGGTCAGGAGAGAGAGAGAGAGAGAGAGAGAGAGAGAGAGAGAGAGAGAGAGAGAGAGAGAGTCTGGGGTCATGAATGCTGCTGAGCAGGAGAAGAGGTAGTAATGTAAGTACAGTACTTGTGTATGAAATTCTCAAAAAGGTAAATTGAGTGCAAAATAAAGACGGATTCAACCCTTGTAAATTTTTAATGTATTCTCCCTCTTAAAAAATGTACACTCTAAGAAATATTCAGGATATTCTTCAGAGAGAAGGATGATATGTGTATAGAAATGGATGCAGACTGCTGGAAATATTTACTATCTTGTCATGAGGCTCATTTCTAATGAAAATCAGTCACTGGTCTCATATACAGTGTCACCCATCCATCCTGACTGTCGACGGTCTCCTCTATCTCCCGACCATGACATTGCTTCCCATCACTCCAAACCTTTGAAGGTCTCTTTTTGCTCTTGACTACTGACTGTCTGTGGCCACTCCCAATCCATGACTTTCCATCATTCTTGGCCATGATCCTATATCCCACAGCCCTGAGTGTTGATCCATGGGCAGATTTAAAACAATAATATTTAAATCCCGGACATGAGATATTGTATATTTATGTGAGGAGAAACTTCCAAAGAAACAGAATGTTAGAGAGGAGGCCAGGCTACGGGTCTGAGACTCATCCAACAGGCGTCTTCATGTTCATTCTTTACTTGAAATAGTCAATGCCTTTCAGAACATGTAAAGCCTAAATGTGATCCACATGTGTCCTCAGTTTTACCACTCTGATAAGAAGAGGGGGTCTCTCATTTGCAAAGTATCTTGTAAGTTAATCATCCAAATAATGTCAACATTTAAACCAGCTCCACTTTTTTTGTTTTTGTTTTTTTTTAAATTTTTATTTTCTATATTCTATGTTTACAGTCCAAAGGCTTTCCCCTTTCCCACCATACGTCCCATAATTCTTCTCCTCCACAACTATTCCCCAATCATTCCCCCTTCCCCCCACAATTTCTCTGTTCTGGGTCTACAAAACTGGATCCAATCTTTACAGGCCCAGGGTCCTCTCCTTTCTTCTTCTTTGGAATCTTTTGACTTGCTAATTGTGCCTTGAGTATTTAGGGCTTCTGGACTCATTAATATCCACTTATCAGTGATTGCATTTCATGTGTATTCTTTTGTGATTGGGTTAACCCACTTAGGATGATATTTTCCAGATCTAACCATTTACCTACAAATTGCATGAATTCATTATTTTTAATTGCTGAGTAGTATTCCATTGTATAAATATACCACATTTTCTCAGACAGTATATTTTTAAACAACACTACAGGAGCCATCTCAACCTTCGGTATAAAAACCTCTTCCACAAATATCTCAAGGTCACTAATAAGATAGTGTACTATTTTGGAAAGATAAACCCACTGACCTTTGAGAGCTTTTGTTCTCCAAAAATCTACCTCCTTGCCATTTTCAGGTTGCAGTATTTTTTCTTTTCTTTTCTTTTTTAATTCTCAAAATAAAACAGTGCACATGATTTAAATTTTGAAATAGTTAAATAAGAAATTATAAATAATAACCATTAACATTTTCTTTAAATGCACCACTTCTTGTAATTTTACTTGTTAAACAACAGAATAAAAATGGTAGCTAAGTAGCAAAACTGCTTTAGCTGGGTATCTCACCTAATTCTTGCTTCCTGCTTATGATATGAGTATTGCAGCCCATCTTAAAGACGACGAAACAGATAATAGATAACTTACATCAGTGTCCTGGAACCAGTGCCCTGCACATCTGTCGACTTTTCAAGCCCCTGCCTAACTCTCCAGAGGCACCCTGTTTCTGAAAGTCGCCACCTTGAAAGAATCCTGCTCTCCCCATTCGTCCTCCTGTCATCTGGGCTCTAGACTTGTGTGGCCTATAGATGCTACCGTTCATCCTTTTGGTGTGTTTCTTTCAGGAATTACAGTTTGAAAGGCTGACCCGAGAGCTGGAGGCTGAACGTCAGATCGTGGCCAGCCAGCTGGAGCGATGCAAGCTTGGCTCGGAGACTGGCAGCATGAGCAGCATCAGGTACGTGCTCTGGGTTCCCAGGGCTTCCTCTACTTCTCGTTGCCGTTGGGTAAGTCCTCTTTGCTCCCTTTGAAAGCTCGTCAGGGAATCTGGATACTTAGGTGCAGGAAAGCAGTTGTAAGGGGCCTGAATTAAGATTTAAGTTGTTCAGAGGGTGTCCAGAATAGCCTGATTTGTACTTGAAACTCTTCCAAACAAAATTAATACTTGTCCTGAATGCAAAAATTTGTATAATTTTACACAAAGCGAGGCTTTGCTTCAGTGAAATTGTTGGGAATCAGAAGATATCAAATCACCAGTCTTGGTTTTCTTTTTCTTTTTTCCTCCAAATGATACAGAACTGTAGGTTACTAAGGTGAATGTTTCAATAACCTGAAAATTGTTTGCTAATGTATATAATGCTGTTAACAATGACTCCTCCAGAAGCAACTGCATATGGAAGAATATTTACTAATTTTTGTCTGAAAGTGGTCAAATAGTGTGAGACATATCTTTTAAAATAGTTTTATAGTCACTTGATTACTATTATATATCTATCATAAATATATTTATTATAAAACAATGTATAATAAAATAAATTGTACTCGATGGGATCATGTATCAGGTTTAACTTTCTGTTCTGAAACATAGTGTAATTCTCTGCCATCTGTTTGATGTTGTATTTTGGGTACTTTTCATCTGTAGGAAGATTTCACAGCTAAGGAAATAGTACCATTATGGGAAAATGGATTCCAACATCTCTGATGGAAGGCAAGAGCATTTAGACGGAGGCAGGGAGGCTGTATAGAGGCTTCCTCTCTTCCATAGCATGTATAGCGCCCCTTGTGGACTTACCCAGAATTACACCACTGCTTTGATGGTCCACTTGTGGGAGCCAGCACTGTAGTCTATCATGGGTAGAAATGTGACAGAGATTCACAGGCTCTACAGACACTTTATTCTGAAAGCTTCATTAAGAGTTTGGTTAGCTTCTTTGTTCCCTGCTCCAAGGTGAGAATTAGTGTCACTAGACTTCTGATATTATTCTCTTCTGAATTTAAATTTTTTTTTTGGTAAAAATATTTGCACTCTATGTTTGAGAACGTGGTTAGCATTAAGAGTAGGGTGCTGTTTTCTACCTGCAAAGCCTTTTTTGAAGGGTTGTAGCTTAGTTGCATTTTCTTTTCTGTGATAAGACAGCATGACCAAGACAACTTATAGAAGAAAGAACTCATTTGAAGTCTATAGTTTCAAAGAGTTAATTTGAGTGTGACCCTAGTCATGGCAGGAAAGGAGGAGGTGGGATTATGAGGCTACATGTGACCCCAGACCAGGCCAGAGAGAGATAAATGTGGGCGCTATGCTGGCCTTCTTTTCTTCTTTGTGTTTAATCTGGTATACTATTACATGAGACTGTGATACCCACATTCAGGTGGGTCTTCCCTCTTCAATAAAACACTGAAAAACCTCCTGTTTCATTGGGTACCCATAAATCCAATCTGTTTGACAGTGAACACTAACCACCATGCTTTGGTGTGTGTAGTTGCTCACCAGTATTTCCGTTGTCTCTGAAACTCAACACCGAAATGTCTAAGAATCCAAACTCACCAAGGCACAAGGAGTAAGGAAAGGGCTAGTGTGTTGCTTTTACTTTGGATTTGCAAGATTGTTTCAAAGTGAATCAATACTGAAGAGAAAATCAGCATGTATCCATCTCATCTAGAGGTTCTGGGAATCTGGACGGTGGTCTAAAGTGTAACATTTAAAGAAGCTCATAAGCCTGTGATTTAGTAGGTCTACAAGCACTTGCTAAGCTGACATCTGTTTTGCTTTGACTTCTGGTGTTTTACTCTCAGTCTGTTTTCCTATCCATTCACATTCTCCACCCTGAGGAACATTGCCCAGCTCCTTTTCTAGGGAATAATCAATTCGGAAATCTATACAATGTTACTCTTCCAACAAGGCTGTATACATTTCCTTAAGCAAGAAAAAGCGTTTGTTGAGTTAATGTCACAAATCACTTTTGCAGTAATCATTTCTAAGCTATTTTAGATTATATGCTTTACTTTTTATGAGAAAATACAAGGACTGTAGACATATTATGAAGTTATTTTTCTGAACTGACATTCTTTTTTAAAAAAAAAAGAGTTTTTTTACATTTGTTTTTAATACAAAATTTGGAGATGTGTCCATCACAATTATTCCTAATTTTATGCTTTTCAATATATATTTGTCCTCTTCTCTAGTTCCCTGTTGTTATGTACATTGTATTCAGTTTCAATCCTAAAATTACTCATTTAAGATTTCTTATTACCATAAGGTAGGAGGAACATTCTAGAATGATTCTGGATCCATCACATCAATTTTCTACACAGGTTTCCAATCAACTCTTTCTTGTCCAGGAACTATAAGGGCACAGTTAGCGAATGGGACCAGCACATATATGTCTAATCCTTATTTTCCCCAGGGTCAACTCTCTGGTCCTCTCTCCTCTGGGCTAGAGTCTTAGGTTACTACCCAGAATCATCTAGAATCATATCTATAGAGCCACAAAGATAGACTAGCTTAAAGCTGCTGTGTCCTCCCATTACAGTAACTCCAGAGGGTTTCTCAGTGGCTGCAAGCAGTGACTGAATGTGGAGATAAGTGAAAGGTCACACAAAAATCCTGTTACATCTCTGCTGGGCTGTTGTTATTGTTTTGGCAATGCTGTCCATCTTAGCACATATAAACATTTCTATCTTACAAAGTACAGAATATATCTTATATCATTTTTCTTTAGATTATGTATTTGTACATAATGTCATCATATACAACATATGTCATTTCAGTAAACAGTGTGCCACATACATAGCTGCAAAATCTTACCTGGACTATAAAACTTTATGACGTGATCATTTCAGTTGGTGTAAGTACATATAGTGTTATTGATACAATAATAAAACTCATACATACTTGTCAGAAGTATATTTATGTGCAGTGTATGAGACTATTATTTTTGTGGTATATAATTACAATATTTGTAAAGTACTAGCTGACATTTTCAAATAAGAGTATATATTCTCACTGTCCATTCTAGTTAGATTTTTGGAAAACTACTTGCTAAGATAATTACCTGAAGTCTCTGTGTAGTCAGATGTAATAGTAGACGTATATAAGTTTTAGGCTTATAGAGTATTCTGATGTCAAGAAGATGAAAATGGCTCCAAATTATAATAGTAACAATATGAAGCTGTCCACCAGCCAAGGATGAACTGGGCTACCTGAAAGGGGGGCTAGAAATGAAAAGGTGTGAGAGATGGATGAAGCCAAGACAAAGGCTTCTCCTGATCAAGGCTCAAAGTTTAATAGTCAGCACTGTGTTTATATAGGGAAAGCCCACAGATACACCCCCCATCCTTTGTTTCAGCTGGATTGCTCTACCTGGGTTGTTAAGGTCCACCTGTGGCAAACACTTAAGGCCCATTTGCCCTGCCCTAGGCTAGGAGAAGGGCACAACAATACATTTAAAATTACTCAAGATAATATTTACTGAACAATTTTCATAGGGTAGGCATAACACTGTACAGGTCACACAAGTCACATGATGTGCTCTAATTACCCTATGAGATGACTTCTAACTTTTCATTTTGATAAAGACATTGAAAATGGTTTCTCAGATACAAAGGATGTGTACATTTTGTATAGTTTTTGAACCCTGCTATCTTCCCCAAATGCCCATGTTAAAATGGTATTACAAAGTATCTGCCTGCGTCTTCATCATATAAAGAAACTTCTCTGTTCTATCCTTTTCACTTTGGGAGCACAGGCACTCTTCGACTGACTTTCTTCATTTTTTTTTATCCATCTGCCCAAATGATGATTATCCTGAGATTGTTCATTGGAATATGTTTCTGAGACTTACCCTTCCACAAGTGAGATCAGATGTTATTAGTATAATCGTTATATAGAGAGGCCTTTCAGTTTTCTCCTGTGAGGCTCTGACTCATTCACAGACTGTCTCTATGGCCACTTAACAAATTTACTAAAATTTGCATTTATAAAACTGGATAATGTATTAAGTCCATTGTTTTAAAACTGACAGTAGTCATCTCTTCGATGAAGAAACGTAGGTCATTTAAAAGTTTGAAAGCCAGACACATAGTTACTTGGTAGCTTCATGTGATGACATATCTGAACCTTTCTACCATTTTTGAAACCAATCTTCTTTCCAAAATGTCACTTCAAAGAGCTAGTATGTACTTCACATCTAAAAATAATCAATTCAGAAATTTTTATTCACAGATATTTTATCATAAAACAGATGGTAGATGAGAACTATAATGAATTTTTGAAATATAACATTTTGATTGGGAGCAAAATGAAATCTGTAAACGTTTAATTAACCTAGAAGATTTTTTTGCATGTTTCTATTTTGGAACATTTTTTCTCCTCAGAGATGTGAAATGATGAGTTTTTAGTTACGTAAATTATATTTAAATTTCACCATTGTTGGGCTGTGGATGTTACTCAGTGTTAGTTGTACTTGTGTAGACTGCATGAGACCCTGAATTCAATGTCCAGTACCTAATACAAACACAAGTAAGCACAGGTCTATTGTGTTTCTAGTATTACGTAGCTTTTCCTGGGACTACATTTTCGATGTCTTTGAATTTCTCTTTTCCAGCTATAAAATTGTGATAATGTTTTTCTTTATCTTTACGAAGATAAAAGGGAGAATATAAGTAAGGAGCATCATAGGCTGTCCCTAATCTGTCATGTATGTTTTTCTTTTTGAGCAAATGTATGGAGAATCTTTTTATTGTTTCTTAATTATTGAGCAACACAGATTATTCAAACCAACCTTCATCTCACTCTGGACAAAAATACGCGTCAGGTAATACAGTATATGTGTTCAGTCTAGAGAAAAAAAATACCATAAGATGACAAATAACAATGGAAGAAAACTCACACAACAAACCTTACAATGAACTGATTTTTTTTTCATTGATTTTAGGTCAGGATTGTTTTGTGCTGTTTTCTGTTTCATGAATGTTAGCATTGAGCTAGATTATGTCTTTTGTTTGACTCCGTTTAGGTGCTGTTTCTTGTTCTTCTTTTTCGTTTCTTTCTTTCTCTCTTCCTTCCTTCCTTCTTTCCTTCCTTCCTCCCTCCCTCCCTCCCTCCCTCCCTCCCTCCCTCCCTCCCTCTCTTTCTTTCTTTCTTTCTTTCTTTCTTTCTTTCTTTCTTTCTTTCATCCTCACTCCCTCCCTTCTTTCTTTCTCTCTTTCTTTCTTCCTTTCTTCCTTTCTTTCAATTGTTGTTGTTTTGTTGTTGTTGTTGTTGTTGTTGTTCTTCTTCTTCTTCTTCTTCTTCTTCTTCTTCTTCTTCTTCCTACTCCTCTTCCTCTTCCTCTTCCTCTTCGTCCTCCTTCTTCCCCTCCTCTTTTTCTTTCTTCTTCATTTTCAAGTGTATCATTGTCATTCATATGGGATCTCTCCAGTTGTTTTGTTTTCCTTTTTGTGATTTGGTTTTTCTTGTTGTTTTTCTTTTTTTCTTTTCTTTCTTTTTTTTTTTGGTTTTTTGTTTGCTTTTAAGGCACTTCAAACTATAAACTTTTCTATGAACTACCTTCACTGTGTCTAAGAGATTTTATAATATTGTGTTTTCATCTGCTCCTAAAAAGTTTGGTTTTTTTTGTTTCGTGTTTTAATTTTCTCCTTGATTTTATAGTGGTGAGTTACTTAGGTTTCATTAGTTTTTGTATTTTCTACCATTTTTATTGGTGAAAGTGGTGAATGGATGTCACCTACTATTACTGTGTCAGGTTCAATATGAGATTTTAGCTGTAATATTATTTCTTTTATGAATTTATGTGTTCATATTTCTTTATGAACTTGTGTGTTTTGTGCATAAAAGTAGTATTTCCTTTATTGAGCATGTAATGTCTTTCCATATATTTTCTAATTAGTTTTGGTTTTGTCCTGTCAGATAGTAAAATAGCTGCCCCTACTTCCTTCTTGGGTCCTTTTGCTTTGGATACCCTTCTCCTTCCTTTTATCATAAGGTGATGCATCTCTGTGATGATGGTATACCGTTCTTGGAGGCAGCAAAAAGATGGTTCCTATTTTCTAATTCAGTCTTCTAGCCTGTGTCTTTTTATTGGAATGGAGCACATCACCAGGTAGAGTTATTAATGAGCAGTCCTTAGTGGTTCCTGTTACTGTATTGTTGTGATGTAGTTACTGGCATTGGTTTGCTTGGTTTACAGTTTTGTGGAGGTCAGTGTTCTATGAGTATTATTCCTCGTGTCGTCTTAGGTGCAGTTAACCTTCTCTTAGGGCTCAAGTATTCCCTCTAGTGTTCTCTTTAGAGCTGGATTGGTTTGACATAGAAGCAAGATATCTGTTTTTGAGATCAATGGGTATTTCCTCACCTGTACATTCCTCACCTGGTCCTGGGTTTGTTCCAGCTTTCCCTCTTATGTTCTTCATCTTGTTCCCACTGTCTTTTGCAGTCAGGAACTGAATCTTCTTCCTTCTCCTTCTCCTTCTCCTTCTCCTTCTCCTCCTTCTCCTTCTCCTTCTCCTTCTCCTTCTCCTTCTCCTTCTCCTTCTCCTTCTCCTTCTCCTTCTCCTTCTCCTTCTCCTTCTCCTTCTCCTTCTCCTCCTCCTCCTCCTCCTCCTCCTCCTCCTCCTCCTCCTCCTCCTCCTTCTTTTCATATGTAAGTCTGTACACATGCACATGCACAGGAATATGTCTATA
Organism: Apodemus agrarius; assembly: GCA_964023405.1. Taxonomy (NCBI): domain Eukaryota; kingdom Metazoa; phylum Chordata; class Mammalia; order Rodentia; family Muridae; genus Apodemus; species Apodemus agrarius. The sequence goes on along the minus strand of OZ030020.1, from coordinate 9,433,401 downwards.
TGTAGATTCCGGAGTCTCACATTGGGTGTCTTTTTCAAGTGTTTTCACCTTATTTTTGAGAAATCAAACCTTACTGAATCTGAAGTTCACACATTAGGCAAGAGAGACTAGCCAACAAACACTGGGGATCTGACAATGCCCCTCTTTCTGGAGACAGACCTTAGAAGTTAAGCAAAAGAAATTAGTGTCTCCAAAGATTTCAGAGTTGGGTAGGAAGTTCCTGGAAACTCCATTTGGTGAAATGATACAGGAAAGGAATGGAGAGTGATTTTATCTTTTATTTAAAATATTTTAAAAACATTTGATCCTCTAGACCAATACTATACACTTAACTTGTACTAGAAGCTTTACCATTTCAAACAAAGACTTCTTGATTTGTTTTACTGCATTGCGTGTGAATGTATTCCAGTTCTCTTTTATCTAGGAGAAAGTATCAGAATTTTAAATGTAAGAGATTGCTGTGTTAGCAGCAGGCAGCGAATATGCTGCCTGATTTGTTGACAGTGCAGCAGGATTTATAAGGCCCAGGATTCTCAAACATCTGCTTGTTTACTGCCTTAAGAACTGAAGAGGTTTAGAAACTGCCACACACTGTTGCTTGGTCTTATAGACTTGTTTGAGAATGTAGCTCTCAGCAAGACTTTATTGAAAAGATCTGTCCAAGGAATTGACTGCTGACTTTTCTCAAAATTTAGCAATTAACCTTCTTTCTGTAATGTGTAAAAGATGGGGTCCACCTGTTGAGAACTCATTGTCATTTTAACACACCTGATTTAAGGTAAATCACTAAATGGTGTCTTTAGGGCCTCATGTATGGCCTGCTAGATCATGCAACTCTAACCAACGCTTGCCTTTCCTTTTAGGAGTTTTTGTATGGTGAAGGTGAGGACTGTGGAGCTGGAACCTGTGGGTTCTGGATTGGAATGTCAGCTTTCCATATAACCAGCTTCCTGCAGGTCATCCCTTACCCATGTCCCATAACTACTTGAATTTGGGAGAATGCTTACCTTTTAGGTTTGGTGCGAGGGTTCCGTGTAGAAACACAGAAAATTATAATCTTTGGCACTCCATATTTGATACATATGGACCAATCTTAAAGGTTTACTTAATTGATCCAAATGTAATATGATGGTGTCACATTCACAAAAAGCAAAGAAATGTCCCTCTCCCTTTCCTTCTCCCTCTCCCTCTCTTTCTCTGTATTTCCCTGCCCCTGACATGCACGCACACACACACACACACACACACACACACACACACAGAAAGTGTTGTTTTTCTTTTAATTCAGATGAGATTATGACTATACCAAACTAAAGATAAAGTATTCTAACTATTTCCATTCCTGGACAGGAACACTATAGCAAAGTTATATATATGATAGGTATATGGTGTTATGGCCAGTTCACACTGAAATATCATACTGTTTTGGATGATATCTTTCGTATGAAATTTGGTCACTCTCACATTGACAATTGCTCAATACCAGCGAATTCTTAGGTCATTGTTAAAGTAATGATAAAGTGTATTTAATTTCTGGCCACCTGGTACGAAGAAAGATTTGTACCAATGAGATTAATGTGAGAATAGATAAAAGTCATTTTATTACTTAAACCTCACAAATGTTAGTGTTTTTTGAATACCATGAATTGTTTGAGGAGTTTTGGAACCTAAAGGCATTGTGTGGAGCTTGTGCCCCTCCCTCCGAAAACAAAAAAATAAAAGAACTCTGCCTATTGCCTTATGTGTATGTGCCAAGGGCATTGTAAAATAAACACCATGAGCATGGGTTGTGATGTCTCTGGTAAGAACAGCAGGAATGTAGAGACTCTATTATGCATCCACCCATCAACACAAGTCTTGAGCATACTGTGTGCCTCACAATATAAGGCGCTGGAAAACAGCTGCATATAAGAAGAGAAATTTGCCTTCTCTCGTGCAAACTGCAGTCTTAAGGACCTAGACCAGTAGTAGACTGTTGTTAAGTGACAAGTTCCTTAAAGGAAAGAGCTGGGCATCAGAAAGTAAGGAAAATGGGAAAACTGGGGCCAGGAGGTCTGCACCAACTGTATGATACGCCAGCCAAGTTCATTAAACATTATAGCATCTTGTATATGTTTTGCAAGATGGAGAAATAGGACAAGGCCTGCAGGAAGTTCTTATATCATGGAATGAAGCCAGCAGCAAGCTAATCAAGCAATGTTGCACCAGGTGAGCAGGATATCTCCTCGAGGGTGGCAGATACCAAGTGTTCAACAGGCTCGGGATTCCTAAGTCCAGTCTCGGCACGGGAATATCCAGGATGCCAGGAAGTGAAATGTTAACTCTTCTAGGCCCTGGTCCCAGCGCCAGCCTCGATTCTGCCAAGTTTGCCCTTGGGCAAAGACACGGAGTCTAGGTTTTCTTTGTGCTTTGTGGGAGCCTCTGGGAAAGCTTTGGTTGGCCTGGCCCTCAGTGCTTTCTGCTGTCTGAAGGATGGCGCTCCATTCAGCAGGACATCCTGCCTGGGTAAAAATGGTTCTCTTAAACGTTCACAACACAATGTCTGTTGAGGTAAGTTTTGTGTTTTTGCAGACTACTCTTTCCCAAGAGAACACACAGAGAGATGATCAAAATGTGAAGGGAAGAAATTAAATGGGTTGCTTTCATTCAGGGCGGGACTACCGAAGTCTACTTTAATCGTAACCTTCACCATTTCAAGAATTTATTAGATTGGCTAATGAACGAGCATTCCAGAGGGAAGAAGACAATCATAAGCTGGTTTTGTGTGTAACACTTGGAGTCAGAACAGAGGGATCCTAGACTAATGAAGGAACAAAGCTCCAAAGAGTGTTTGAATGATTTTAAAGGAATAATGGAAACTGGAGAATAGGGGAATCTTAAGGAAAACGTAGAGGAACTGTTGGCGGTAACGTCAGGGGATTGGATTTTCAGTTTTTCACAGAAGATTTAACTGGCTTCATTCTAAGGATAATTCTTTCATTATAAGTCAGAAAAGCACAAAGCAAGTGAAGCTCTGAGATGCTAATTAGATTCAGTGATATTTTCAAGTAATTCTCATATAGTGGAATAAATTATATAGTTTTTCAAAATGTTATTTATTACAGGGCTTTAGTTTAATGTAAAAAGTATGTATTTAAAATTAGGATATATAAATATAATTTTCAGGAGGAATAATTCAAGATAGTAGCATGTGCAGTTTGAATATATAATATTTATAAGTTCATGATTTCTAAGAAAATGTCTCTGGCCCTTAGCTATTAACAACTCCTTTTTGTCTCTCTGTTATCTCCCTCAGGAGGTCAGACTAATGCATTTCTGAATTTCCCATTTTATCATTTCCTTAAGTTCTTTATATTTTCCACACAGACTCAGTTTCTTGTTTTTGAATTTCAGATATATGTTATACATTTCTCGCAAACTGTTTAAAAAAAACCACATCCTTTCTACTTTTCAGGATTTCTTGTGTTGGTGTGGACGCTTTGTAGTACACACATTTTCTTAACTGATACCTTCTATGCCATCATGTGACTGTGTCCAGGGAATCTGCTATGTATGCCTAACTCTCTCTAAATATGCAAGTTTTAACTATGTAGACACATGTCTGGGGACACAGCTGGATGACGTTCACGGTGTGGGCAAGCTTTGCTTCTCACGGGTGTGGGATGAAGAGCAACAAACAGGGCGTAAGGCTCAGATATTTCCCGATTCTTCCCACGTACTCTCAGCAAATGGTTTCCGAATTATTATTTGTTCATTTAAATCTGGTGCATTTGAAGCGTTAGTTATTCTAGTTTCTACCCTAATAGAAGACTAAACACTTTTATTAGCTATTGGTGCTTACAAGGCTCCTAAATGCTGTCCATGCATTTTGCATATTTTGTTTATATTGACATTTTCATTTTAACTTAGGTATTTTCATTCTTAATATATTCAGCTCTGCTGGTCGGACACATTACAGTTTTGTTCTCCGAAGTCTTTGGCTTCTTTCACCTGCTTGTCTCACCTTTTGATAGACTGTTGGGTTTTTTTGTTTGTTTGTTTGTTTTTGTTTTTATTAGCATGCTTGTGTCTTTTCTTCTTGGTTCTAGGTTTGTGTTTCCTAGGAACTTTCCAGTCCCCAACTAATAATATTTAATTTTAAATTAAATCAATTTAATATTTATATGGTTACAACTTGACACAAGCTGGAATCATCGGAGAAGGAGCCTCAGCTGAGGAAATGCCTCCATGAGACCCAGCTCTAAGGCATTTTTCTCATTTAGTGATCAATGGGGGGGAGACCCAGCCCATTGTGGGTGATGCCATCCTTAGACTGGTGGTCTTGGATTCTATAAGAAAGAAAGCTGAGCAAGCCAGGGGAAGCAAGCCCCGAGTAGCACCCCTGCATAGCTTCTGCATCAGCTTCTGCCTCCTGATTCGTACCCTGTCCGAGTTCCTATCCTGACTTCCTTTAGTACTGATGGAAGGGTAAGCCAAAGAAACCCTTTTCTCCCTAACTTGCTTTCGGTCATGGAATTTCATTGCAACAACATAAATCATAACCAAGACACCTTGTCAATATTTCTTTTGGGGGGTTTGTCTTTAGAAACTTGTTTTTGAATCTTTAAATAATTTAGGGGAGTACAACAGCCATCTATGTGAGTTCCCCCATTTACTGAAAATGTATGCGTTTTCACATTGCAATCTGTTTGATTGTTTTTAATTCAGCATATCAAGATAGATTCAATTTTTCTTTTTCTTTTCCCATGTGAACAGCTAATTGTCTCAGCAGCCACTCTTCAGCTGACTTCCCAGGCTCCATCAACTTGAGAGGTGTCTCTGTAATGAATTACATTTTTTCTCTGCTGTGTGATCTACTTCTGGGAAATTGATACTTTATGCTACAAGTCATCCAACTCATGAACATGATACCATTTATCTCATTCTTTTAACATGGCTTTTGGTGGAATTTACACACACATATCCTTAAAAGTTTCCATCCCTCATTAAGCAGTTTGACGTGTATGTCACACACACTAGCCTATACCTTGTAAACATTTCAGTTATCAGGTTCATGTCCCTTACAGTGTTTTCATGGTAATTGACAGAGTTCTGAATTTCAATTATTGCATTCCCAAGAAGATTTGGGTTTGTTCTTCCAAGCATGAATGCTTACAGTCGGCTTCTCATGCCTGTGAACTAAACTGCCAGTCTGTCCTGCTATTGCACAGTAAAGAATATAAACTCAGTACCAAACCCAGAGAAGCAAAACCTCTACTGTTCTGAAACGCCTGACTCTCCCTTTTGTTTATACTCAGGTGTTAAGGAATGCATGTTATCTGAATCTCCACTGGCAAGTATAACCCCTCTCCTCTCCGTGATAGCACCACCACAGGTCATGAAGTCACGGTGTTCTCCTACACATAGATTTTATGTTAAGTTTAGCTTATAAATTGGGCACAGTAAGACGGAAACAAAGAAAAGCACTGTGCAGTAGTGACCTGGGAACAAGGTGAAGCATCCAGTATGGTAAAAATTATTTAAATGGGTTTCTCATTCTATCTCTCAAAACATCTTACTGCATTATGTCCCCTTCATAGGAAGATGGGAGATTTTACAGTGATTGTGTCGAAGAGGCATACATTGAAGGATGTATGCAGGGTGGCCTGCTCGTCAGCTGCCCCTGGCCTTCTGCTGCTGGTCCAGGTGTTCAGTGAGCCTAAATAATATTGTATGACCACATGTAACTAGGACTGGAGAGAGACAGCTTCAGGTGGGGTAGGACTCTGGACACACTATGGTTTTAAATAGAATTTGTGTAAGTAAGTATGTATCAGCTATGCCCTTTGTCAATTATCTTCAGTGGATGGGTCACACGCAACAAAGTATCACCACACAGGGTAACAAACCTCTCCCAAACCGGCTTGTTTCAAACCTGAAGTTTATGAGCAAAATCAGTTGTGTTTTTATTCTCTAGTTGAAATAATTTCTTTTCTCTACCCTACACCTTGGGACATTTCTTAGTCTTTTTCATTCTTTAAGAAATGTTTTCTCTGGAGCGGGAACCAGGCCTGCTGCTACAACCTTTCTGATCCCACTTCCACATCAGAGTGCTACAACCGGAAGCCAGGGCAGACTTACTCAGTGTTAGGAGTGAATAGGAAGGCAGCCATCTTGGTTGCCATGAACAACCTTCAAATGTGAGCCTGAACAGAGTGACATGCTTCAGACCTCGCTAAGCTAAGCATCTCATAAGCAATTGGTGCTTCCACTTGATTACATACTTGGCGATTAAATCCTTGTCTGTTCTTGTTAATTAATACAGAGAATTTATTCAAAAAAATCTTAAAATGTGGATGCAAGAAATTACATAGTCCAGTCAATTAGTAGATCAAAGAAATGGATTATTTTCAAAATACAAAGTACAAATAGCTGATAAACCTGAAAAATAATCAACTTCTTAACCACCAGAAAAACATAAATCAAAGCTACATTAAGATTCTGTCTCACCCCAGTTAAAATAGCTATCAGCAAGAGAAAAAATAACAATAACTGCTACTGGGGATATGAGGGGCACAGGGAATCTTCACGTACTTCTGGAAGGATTGTATATAATTGGCCTGGCCTCTGTGGAAATCAATGGAAGTTCCTCAGGGGGAAAAAAAGAAAGAAAATGTAGTAAAACTACCATAAGACCACTTTACTAATCGTATATACTAGGTAAATATGCAAGTCTAGATATGACAGAGACCAGTTTACTAAAGCACTGTTCACAATATCTGATCCATGAAATCCACCAACATAAACAAAAGCCACAACATGCACACACACACATACACACACACACACACACACACACACACACACACAGCACTATACAATGAGTTTCATTCAAGAATAAAACTATACTATTTCTAATAATTGGAGATCATTGTATTAAATGAAATAAGTCAGATGCACACAAATATATCATGTTTTCTCTTAATTTTAGATTCTTCTATTTATATGAAACAAACTTATATTCAACCAGAAAGTGAGGTCAGGGATGCTTAATTGATGGCTTGTAATGAAGAGGTTGTATGGACTTCCATCAATAGGAAATATAAGATTAAAAACACATTCAACTGTCTTTCCTGATATTCTCGAGAATCTTTGAAAAGCACACATTTAGGTTGACTGCATTTTGTGCCTTTTCAAATGGATATTATTAAACAAACTCATTGTTTCTAAGCCTTTCCCTTACAAAGTGGGAAGACTCATTATATATTTTAAATGGTAATACTCTATGTGTCATTTATCACAGTTTGGGACAGAACATTTGCTGTTAGTGGTTGGTTTATATCAATGACCTACAGTAATGGCTTTAGATACTTCAGCATTTATTACAAAACTAATCAAAGATAATGCCCATGACCCTCCTTTGGAGACTTGGCATGAAAATATAGTTTAAAAGATGGTGGAGCATAAACCATAGAACCATCTTTTATTTTGAAGCTGTTCATGTCTTTGCTTTTCTACCATGAAAGTCGATTTGTCCCAACAGGAAGTTCCTTGCCACATTCTACAGATTCTGAGTTACAACCTCACTCAATTCATTCCTGAGACCGGAGCTGGGCCATCCTATTTGCACAAACCTCACAGCTCATGCTTTCAGCTGACTGAGCCATTGTACTGACATGTTTTATGTCAACCTGACACATGCTGGAGACATTTGCAAAGACAGTGCCTCGACTGAGAAATTGTTAGTTTATCTGTGGGCAGGCATGTGGTGTACATTCTTGGTTGATGATGGATATCATCATCTCTCTGAGTGTTACCAACCCTGACTGGTGGTCGTGAGTGCTCTAAGACAGGAGCCTGAGCAAGCCACAGGGAACAAGCCAGTAGCAGCATCCTTCCACAGAGTCAGCTCTTGTCTCCAGGTTTCAACCAGGCGTTCCTGTTTCAATTTCTCTCAGTAAAGGATTGGGCTAGGGAATAATAAATTGAAAAGCAAAAACAAAAAAGAAAAATCTCTTCTCCCAAGGTTGATGTCAGCCAGTGGTATTTTATGACAGCAATAGGAAACCTAAAAGAGAAAGTTATTTAAGATGTGCTTTGTCTTTTAGCATATGTTAATTATGCAATATTAGGGGTTTCATTATAGCATCCTCACACACATAGAGGGATACACTGTGATCGTGCCCACTCCCGCCATTGCTCTTTCATATTCCTTCCTCTTTCCATGTTTCCTTCTGCATCACTGATTGCCATTGTCTTTCCAAGCCATGCTCTCCACTCCGTATTCTACATGGAATAGAAAATATGTCTACACCTATCTTTGTGAAACTAACTCCTTTGACTCTATAGGATCTATTGTTTCATCCATCTTCCTGAGAACAACTATTCCATTCATTAAAACTGGGTCAAACTCCATTGTGTGTCTAGACAGTCCCACCTTTCCCTTATCCACTGATTGTTCACTAGACTAAGTCCATCATTTAGCTATTCTGGTTGTCGTCATGAACATGGTGGTGCAAAGATGGCTGTAGTAACCCAGCTTTGACACTTTGGGGTAAAATGCATGCATGTTACGATTCATGTAATGAAAACTTTTCAGAACTACAATTCTGGTTTCCATAAGGTTAGGCTCATTTCCAAGCCTACCACCCATATATATTTCCCCTCTATCCCCCGTCCTCACCAGCCTTTGTTGTTATTTGTATTTCCAATGATAGCCAAGTCAACACCAAATCACGAAGTGGCTTTAATCTTGATTATTATTAATGGCTGGTTTGGAGGATGTATGTCTTTAAGGGAACAAAAGGTTTATGTTGTAGTTGTTTTAATTTTAATTACATGGTGCCAAAACAAGCATTAGATACCACTGTGGTTTGTGCAAAGGCCAAAAGACATAGCAAGCTTACATATATCTTATTTAGCATAGGATGATGTGAACAGAGAATCAGAAAAGTCCCTCAGTCACAATAATGAGATAGCAGTGCAGTTTATGAAGAATAGAGAAGTCTGCTGGGGAGTAGGTGTTGACACAATCTCTTGTGTGCATAGAAAAAAAAAAGAAAAGGAAAATGACATCTATCTTTATCTGCTTAATTGATGAGCAACTACAAACATATCAGATACTGTAACAGAAAAAGCATACCTTTACAGTTAATGGGTATAATCCTGTAGGCAATTGTTTTAATTCTTTAAAATATGTAAAGATTGAAAGACAAGTTTCATATAGCTATAAAACAAAAGGAGCACTGACTGGTGCAAGACTACATAGTGCGTATACTTTACTGATGTGAGAGAGAACACATGATGTTGCTGTTATCCTGCAGTTTGACTTACTATAATAGCAACGCTATTTGGCTCAACCTAGATGGGCAGTTAGGATAGATGAAATAGCATGTGCTGTGGGGGTGTTGCTCTCTCTAACAAACAGCATCTCCTCAGTACAGCTGTGAATCCCACTGACCCGTGGCATTGTCCGCGGCTTACTGATTGTACAAATGTCACACCAAGATAACCCTTGGAGTTCAATGATTTGCTCATTTAGACTGTGGGCCTGCATTAAGGGTCCCCTAAAAGCACCAGTCCTGGGAAATTCAATTATCCTTCAGCCACATGTGATTGACAGGTGAAAGAGATGGTTGGAAGCTGGATCCTGCAAGAGGTCAACACAGATTTTGGAATGTGAGCTCAGCAACTTCAAGAACTCTAGGGAAAGACTTTATGGGTCTGAAGCACTACCGCAGACGGGAGACACCAGACAGGGGCTTGAGGGAGAGAGGGATGAACATTGATTGTTGGGATAGGGCAACAATTCAGATGCACTTAGTTACTCGGAGTGACTTTCACGTCAAAGAATACAGCTCATATCATGTTATAGTTCAGGAATATCATTTCTAGCACTTGCCAAAAACTAGAGAGTGGTCCCTGCTATTTTATTATTGCTGTCCTTACTTTCTGAACAGAGAACACTAGTTAAATTGGCCCTAAGTGTTAACCAAACATCTGGACATCTGGAAATAAACACTCTATATTAACGGAAAACTGTAATTAATCTTAAATGCAATAGAATATTTAAAAATGCACATGTAGCACACCAGTTTTATCCAGTTAACATTCAATGAAGACATCCAGGTGAAAATATGTTATTATTCTACCAGGAAAGTATTGTATATTTTGTGTGAGAACAGCCTTGTTAAAAAAAAAAAAAACAGCACCCCATGAATTGCCAGCGTGCTCTACAAAACAGAATACATTGACCTAAGTACTCCTGGCCAGTCTGATTAGGAGAAAGCTCTTCACAAACAATAACTAAGAAGGCAACCAAGAATATATTGCTTATGTTTCTCCTCATTAAGTATCTGCACCTTGAGCTGGCTGTCCCTGAGAAATGATGCAATATATAAAATAAATGGACTAGCCCGATTGTTGCATCTCTGGCCTCCCGCATATTCAAAAGGCTTATAGAAATGCTGAAAGCAACACCAACTAATCCTGGAATAGGATGAGAAGAAAATGTTCTGATAAATACTGTTATACCTGGTCACCGCACCCTTCATACTTTGGCATGCTAAGAATGCTATTAAGGATGAGGCTTGATGGTCAGGGGGAAACTGGCACAGTTAAGTACAATGCTGAGCCTTGTTTCCTTAGAAGAGCCTTCTCATTGGCAGAACGTTAATGTGGGGTAGCAGAACTGGCACGCTTTGTTGAGGACCAACGGTAGAATGGACATTGCTATCCCTTTGCCCCACTTGTCTGCTATATTGAAATTCTCACTTTTAAACTATCCTAATAAAATTTAAAAGTAAGTCTTTCTACAGTTTACAGAAATCGGGACCGCTGTCATTTAGCTCTCCCTAGGGAAGGACGTGCCTTGTGGGCACATGGCTATCATCCTGCTGGAATAAAAGAGGACAAGAACGGGCCATTTCCTACAAAATGGCATCTCAGTCAGGTGTTTCTTTGCATATTGTCCATCAAATGGTAGGCAGTCTCTGGAAATGCTTCCGATTGTTCGGGACTATTGCTTCTAAGGTAATACAGGCAGTCTTCTGCTGGTGTTGAGCGAACTCAAAAAATGGGTTTAAAATTCCTAACTCTCTATCATTTTCTGGAGGCTCATAATGAAAAAAAGAGATGTGAAATCATGACAAATATGTATTTTTAATAGTTGTCTCTTCTTTAACGTTTTTATAGAATGCCAGGATACACCTTAAAATTTTTCTACTTACTGAAATGGGAATATTACTGGATATTGCTCAGGTTTCTCTCACTTAATTGTGCTTGCTGATCTTTCACTCCCCGGGATGTTCTAGTTCCGAAGGCTGTCTTTCGGCACTTCCCCGTGGACGGTCTTTCTTTCTTTGCCTTCACGTTTCCATGTGTGGAAACATAAATGAAAAAATTTAGGGTAACTATTTACCCTCCGTCATTTGGATGCCAGTGCCTAGTTTAAAAGTCATAGAATGTTTGAGTGAATGTATTTGTAAAGCTGTGAATCGTATAGTGTATATAGATTTCATTCAGCTCCATAAGTTCAAACAAATTTTAGTTTTAATTTCTGCTTTTAATTTTTCGAGGTTATAGGCAGACTAATTTCACATATATACATATACACACACATATATATATACATACATATATACACACATATATATACATATACATACATATATATATACATATATGTGTGTGTGTATATATATATGTGTATATATATATATATATATATATATATATATATATATATATATATAATCTGCCATGCAATAGTATAGTGAAATAAGTGAAGGAGTAAACACACATAACTAGAAAAAGATTATTTACATCCACAGTCTGGGGGTTCCAGTCAAAGATCTGGTAACCCTAGCACTTTGAGCCTATGACAAGGGCAGTATGACTTGGTGAAAATATGGCAGAGTGAATCTCAGGCGTCATGGCCGACCAAGAGGAAGAAGAGGAAGATAGGAGGAGCCAGGCTTCCACAGTCCTCCTGCACATGCCTCAGTGACGTAAGGGTTCTTTCTGCCTTAGACTCAACTCCCTACACATTCCCAATTATGTCACACTGGGATCCAGGCCTTTCCCAGAATTTGGACTTTTGGGGACGCTGGATCCATTTAAACCACACCATTATGATAATTGTAGATTGCAGCTCTGGACGCTTCAGTTAAACATAATTATTACTCAGTGGCCACTTTGAGCCAGTTTTTATAATGGAGATTTGCATGACCAAATTATTTTACTTTTAATCGACAGATAAGCATTTTATTATAATGGGGCACAGTATGAAATTTGGATGGGAGTTTAATGTGAATGAAAAAATTCATCTCACATATTTATTTTTTCCCTGTGGTGAAACTATTTAGAATATACTCATTTATCACCTGAAATAAATGCTGCTTCATCCCTTATTATATGGCTTATTCTATATGATAAACCATTAAAGTTTATTTCTATCCTTAAATTCAAATGATCATACATTATATCAAAATAATTTCAATATTATATGTGAGATGATGAATTTGGCAAAAGAAGAGTTGTGTTGCAGGATGCTGAGGGTTTGAGTCTCTGGAAGCAGCACTGAGTAGGAGCCTCCGCACCTCATGTGTGGGGTGCTGAGTAGCCTTCCCCTACTGGACAAGTTAATAAGTACGTGTGACAAAGTTGGAACGTACGAGAAACTCATAGCTATGGAAAAGTCAGTGGTCTATTCTCCCTCTACATTAGTGCTTTGCAATATAGACAGACATAGAGATAGATAGATGATAAATGACAGATAGATAGATGATAGATGGATAAATGGATAGATAGATGATAGGTAGATGATAAAGAAATAGATATAGATGATATATATTAGATATAGTTATGTATGTGTATATGTTATGCATCTATTTTTTCTTTATATAAACATACTTATACAGAGATACAAATATATAGCATTGAGATTCATTCACAGTGAAATAAAGTCTATTGAACAATTTATATAGAAATCATATTTAGTCTATAAGACTCTGAGTTAGGCTCTGATATTAGCTTTTTTTTCTTTTAGATGAGTAGAAGGTTTGTAGCAAAACTTCTAGATCACATGATAAGTATTAAGTGGCAGATCTTAGATTTAAAACCCAGTACTTTAGGTCCACACATCAAGCTTATAACACCAGCAGCAACTGGTGTTACAGCACATTCTTATTATATGTATTTTCCCCAGGTGCCTTGCTGTATGTTATGGATTGTATTTTCCTTAGCTAGATCAAGCACCATATTTTTTTGCAGTATCTGATGTAGAAATGCTTTCCGTTTTCCTTTAATTTTTAAATACACAAGGAAAAACTTCTTTCAAGATTACACTTGTGACAAAAATGTTCTTTTATAACAGAGAGGAAAAGAAATGGAAGAAAGTTCGTGCTTAGAGTGTGCATAGGGAAGAGAAAGGAAAAGAGATGTCTGTATCACTAACACCCAAGAGAGAGAGGTCTAAATTGTTGGGTGTGCTCTGAAGCTCTTTTCAAGTGCCATGTTGAGCTAAAGATTTTTATAGAAGCTTCTCAAGGTATATATTCAAGTGGGAAAGTGAATCAATCATGATAACTCCCTGATTGGACACTGTATAAGGAGCAGGACCCATTTCCCTTCAATGTCTCATCCTCTAACACTCACTGGAGTAGAAGTCCAAGCAGAGAATGGTTGTCACAAAAGCCTTTGAGGGAATGTGTTTCTGAGTCGGTGTGCCTCACAGATGGAACCCGACACTTCACTTCATCCTCCTGATAACTCCACAATGAGAAGGCGGTATAACTCCCATTTTCACAGTTTTTGGATAGATATCACTAGACCCCAAAGGAGAAGAGGAACCCTGGGACTTCTGCTATCTACTTATACCCAGGACTTCTTCGATCCCCCTGTACCAGTCACCTTATTCTCGGGTTTCACTCTAAGAAGGTGGGGCTTTAGTGTCTGCCAAAGCGAGGGAGACTGTGAGAACCCTTGGGGTCTCATAACAGCTGTGTGATCTTCATTTTTTCTGCAAGATGTTTCAATGACATTAGCTAACTAAGGAAAGTGAAAATGATTCACAACACAAAAACAGTGTAAAAGTCTGTTTTTTTTTCTTTTTATTCCTCCCATTTGAGAACGAAGTGGCAGATGTTGCTGCTACTTTAAATTTGGGGTGGCATCAAGGGAAAACTCCATGAGAAAATTCTGAAGGCAGCATAACCCAGACTCGGGGATCAGACTACATTTTATCAGGACCTGAGAGCATCAGAAAAAACATCAAGGTTTAAATAGCAGTTATGAGCGGCCGACCGATGGGGAAAACCTGTCTCCATGCGCTCCCATGAGCTAGAGCTCCTTTGGAAGGGAGTCTAGTGTCGAGCACCTGCTGTGTCACCATGAGAAGGAGCTTAGGTGGAAATTTGTTAAAATCTGGGCTGGCCTATAAATTCTCTGCCCTGATAGATGGCTGAACTGTGGCCGAGGCCAAGATTGCCCATCACTTGAGGTCCGTGTAGCTCCCAATGAAGCCAGTTGGACAATATTATCCCTGGGAAGCGCTACAGTGTAGAGTCTACATTATCAAGTGCCATCCCAGTTGGAGGGGGGCATGAGGTCAAGTCCACTTGGAAGTTTAGAAACCGTCCTTAGTATCGTGGGGAGCCCATGGTCCCCACCATACACTGCCCACTCGGGAATATCAACAGGTTCTCGTACGTTGTATCCTGAAAGCCATGCCCCTTGTCTCTCGTTGGAGGTTTTGCATTTAATGCCGGAAATAATGCTAATTCAAAGTGTTATTGGAAGAGCGAGCCGCCTCCTGTACTTACAGATGTTGTCGTCTCTGGGATCCTTGTCATTCTGAGAGCCTTTGTGAAATCATCTCTCCATCTTCCCTCTTTCTAGCTCCCTGGTTGCCACTTCAGAGTGCTAGTTTCCTACTAAAGTGTTGAAGTCCCTACTAATTGCTTTATTATTCACGAAGAAGTATTAATTGCTAACATAATGTTCCCTTTCCTCTCAATTGATTACTGTTTTTAATGCAAGTGACTACTTCTAATTCTTTCTCATTTGTGCCCAAACCTCAATTCCGACACATTCCTTACTTTTTCCTATCAGTGGAGAGAGTAAATTCATCTTTTGAGATGGTATAGAAATTTCTACCTATAGCACTGGACTTCCTCTTTATAATGGTACATTTATTCTTTGAGACACATTCATCAAAGTTTACTAGATGTCTGATTTCTCCAATCCCCTCCTTGATGATTTCTTTGTTATTATTTTAAGTTTATTTAGTTTTAACTCTCTCCAAGTACACACCCTAATGTTTTCATGATCAAAGTAGTTTATGAAACTGGAACCAGGAATAAGGAATGAAAAGAGCATGCTAGAATGGCTTGTTGTATCTAAATGTATAATGTGCATGCCAAGGGAAATGTCTTTGGTAAATGTCGATAGCATTGGAATGTAAAAAGTGGGGAAGAAATGAATGACCTGAATCCTATCCTTACAGTGGTACATTGGTATAAGAGAATCCAGCTATAGGTGCAGTGCAGCCTCACCTCCAATAGCTATTGTGTGGCAGTCACAAACATCACACAACCCATGCCTATCTATAGCAAATCTCCTATCCCTACTTCCAGAGTATTGGTTATGAAAGTCAAGCCTGCTTAGGTAAAGGGACAAACATCCATCCGGACAGGTGCACCAAAGATAGGTAAGTAGCAGGAACAACCCATCTCCAGGTCAGGTTAGGAAACAACCTTTCTAATGCAGGTATGGGACCCATAGGGCAACAATACATTTGAAATGTAGGATTTTCCAGAATCGTACACTTCTCACATAAGGGTGTTAATGTTGTGGCAGTCTTCCTAACCAAAAAAGATCTTAACTTTATTAATTCTGTCATTTCCTAAATACCTCTAGCATTTCTTATAACCAACAGTCAAACCTGACTTTAATTTGCAGAGCCCGAAGATCATACCCAGAGCATGGCCCCTCAGCTTTTCCATTGACCACAATGTAAGCTTTTATGTTAGCTTCCACATACAACAATGCCTTGTTTGTTCTCTAGCATCTTCAAGGTAAATCACTCTGGAGACAGTATGACACGTGGCTTTCTTTCTAGGCAAGCAATGAAAATGTCATCTGTCAGATGAGAAGGATCCATGCAAAACACTGGACTCTTGTTAGAGGTGATCATTCTAACTCCACAACAGAGATCAGATCTAGTTTGAATGTGTAAGAGTGGTTAACCAAGCGTCTGAACTGCAGTATGCCTGCCAAGGAACATGGGAGGAGTGTCAGAGCCACAGGAGCAAGTCATACAGATGAGATAAGAGGATGACTGACGGCATGTCTGGGGCCATTGCAGTCACCTCTCAGAGTCAGACGAGACACTGCCATTCGGTGATTTTATCACATGATAATAAACATTGTCAACATAGGAAAGTATACAGGCAAAATTTAAGTCACCCAGAGATAAATTTGACCATTCTCATTGTGTCTTCTAGCCTTCTTTCCTATGAGTATTTTACACAGTTGAGATGAGATGAGATGAGATGAGATGAGATGAGATGGGATGGGATGGGATGGGATGGGATGGGATGGGATGGGATGGGATGGGATGGGATGGGATGGGATGGGATGGGATGGGATAGATAGATGGATGGACGGATGGATGGATGGATGGATGGATGGATGGGTGAGTGGGTGGGTGGATGGATAGATTAGATAGATAGATAGATAGATAGATAGATAGATAGATAGATAGATAGATAGATAGAAATTTCCCTCTCCTTCCTTGCCTTTCCTGCTATGACTAGCATTGGGTGCTGGCATAACTACATTAAGGAATGTCGAGTTGTGGAACATTCATTCTGGGGTTGTGATTGTGTATCCATAGCACATTGGTCTTCTCTGTGACCTGAGTGGAGAAGTTCCATCCTCTGTGTGGGTGGTGATATCCAGCTGGCTGGGACCCAGATTAGGTGTGAAGAAAACCATTTCCTCTCTCTCCTTCTCTGTTTGGGAGACAGGGAGATTTACTTCTGCCTGCTTTGGATATATGGTCTCTGGCTTCTGACTTCTGCTCCTTAAACAAATAGCCTTAGGTCTTCAGCCTTTGATCTCAGAGTATGGTTAAATCATGAGCATCAAACATATAAGCCTTCGAGACTTGAAACTTGTCATTGCCCCTCTGTGTCCCCAGCTAGCAGATAGCCTGTAATGGGAATTCTCTGCCTGGATATTCAGGTGAGCCATCCACTCTAATAAGTCCCTTTGCATCTCTATATAATTTATACCTACTTCTATATCTGAATGTGTCTGATGTGATGTGTACGTATCCACCCTATCATATGCCTCTAGGAGAATCCTAACTCTGCCCCCTTCCCCTTTCTCTTTCCTGTCTCGACCTGCAGAGTACCCTCCGGTAACCTGCTTGCACATTGGTTGTACTCCTTAGCCAAGTCAGTTTTTTGAGTTTTAAATAATTTTTTTTAAAAACAAGGATATTTAATCTCCAATTGTTTATTGAAAGTTTTTCAAGCCAACTTCAATTCATCATTAAAATCATCCAATTTTAAAAGGATATTAAAAATGTTTGAACTCTAAATTTTTATTAAACTATTGAACACCTATTATAGAGTGTCTACCTTTCCAGGGGACTGAAAATAAATGGTTAAAGAGACATAGTTATAGTCATTGATTATAATCGCGTCTCGGCCTTTTGGCTAAGATCAAGTGTAGCCATTGATTATAATTTCTATAATGCGTGTCTGTGTGTTGGGTCTTAAAAATACATATTTGCACTGTCTTGTGATAAGTTGTGTGGTATGACTTGGCTGTGTATGGTCATGTATAGCTGTGTTTTGTATGTGTTGGGCTTCAATGACCAGTATAAGAGAATAGTTTAACATGTGATGTGAAATTAGAAACAGGAAGAGAGCCACTGTGCATAGAACATCTTATTCTTTTATTTCTATACTATAAGAGAATGCAGGATGCCACTTTTACAGAAGCAGTATGATATACAAATCTAAGATTGCTACAATGTTGAATACTGCACAAGTTCAGGGTAAAAAAAAGCCTTAGGAAACCAATCTTATAGAATATGATATATAATTTCTAATATAAATGACTATCTCTACATAATAGTAATAATAGATCTATTTTGGACAAAATGATTTTTCTTAATTCCACTGCAGATATTAAATGCATATATTGAATAATTTTAACAATAGATCAAAAGCAAGATCTCTCTAATACCTGTTTTCAGATTGTTTGAAAATACCATTAATCTCTTTAAGCACCTTTTTAAATAAAATATTCCTAAGTTTGTTTGAAATTTTTATATTGAGTACATCATAAGATATCTCCATAATCGCAGTTGACTCTGAAGTTTCATTCTTATTCATAGTTATGCTAACGACTTACCGAGCCCATCCTGGCCCTTTGTTTAGTGCAGGCAACCAGTTTCCACACTCAGCTCTACTTAGCTCTACTCCCTTGGGGATATTGCTTCTTATTGAATCATTTTCCCTGTGAGTTTCTCTTAAGCACCGAAGCAGAGTTAAAAATAGATCAAAGATGGCTCAAACCATGTGGAACTGTAGTGTGCATCTCTTGTTTATGAACTATATATAAGGTTTGTCCTCATTTGGCTCCTGTTCTGAGCGTCTACAAATAAAATGATCTTCACCGAGAGATGCTTCGCCTTGTCCAACTGTTTGACATTTTAACTGAAATTAAATAATCTGCTTAGTAACCTTGCAGAAATAACAATATTTTATAATAAAATCTGATTTTCTTTTAAGCAGTCACAGTGGGATGGAAACATCTGTGCTTTAGGCAAGGCGTGCCTAACCCTGGATATGGGAAGGAGATCTTCTTCAAAGTTCATGGTGGAGAACCCACACAACCCCCTTACCAAAATAGATAAATAAATGAATAAAATAGCAATACATAAGTTTAAGTACCCTCGGTTTCCCAGATCTCAGTGCCAGTGTCTGCAGAATATCTCTTTAGTGCCATTTCCTGCTAGCACCCATTGCCCAGGTTA
Source organism: Apodemus agrarius (assembly GCA_964023405.1). NCBI lineage: Eukaryota > Metazoa > Chordata > Mammalia > Rodentia > Muridae > Apodemus > Apodemus agrarius. Next base: position 9,414,368 of record OZ030020.1, on the reverse strand, counting down.
GCACTGTGCACGTAATGTTCGGGTTTTCTTTTTCCCAAATATTTTCATCGTGCTCCAGACGTAAGCACAGATTCCATAAGATGAGCACGATCTTAAGCAAATCTCTTCAAGCCAGTTCACACCAATTAGATGCCCATCCCAGATTGTGCCTCTGGGTCCCAAGAGCCTTTGCGGCCACCTTCCTGCAGCTAAGCGGGAGCCCCCTGTTCCTGCCTCACGAGAATGGCTCCTTCGCTTCAGACTATGTTTCAGGGGCCAGCCAGCACATCTAGGTCTCAAGGCCGTGTTCTCGGATACATGCTCAGGAAGGGCTGAACAGAGTTCAGCATCATTTTGTAAGTGGACATATAGGACAAGATCCCTATGAGCTCTAAGATACCACATGGAAGCCTTTGTCACTGCCCCCAGACTCTGAACCATTTTGGGTACTTTCTAGAAGCGAATTCTCCTTCTGATCAGAGATGTTGGATTCTCTCTGATATTCTTCAACTACTGTGAATTCCTAAAATCCTTCTGAAACAGAGGACCAGTTCCTGAATATATATGAAATGTCCTCCTGTGCACAGACATATACATTCATATATGCATATACATATACACGCACACACACACACACACACACACACACACACAAAGAAAGTTCATTTCCAACGTGAACCACTGGCTATAAATGCTCTTTGTTTCCAGGGTTGCCACACTTCGCTTGATGAACCTTTATGTTTGGTTACATGGGGGGTGGTGCTAGCAAGTCATTCTTTAAGAGCACTGCTTTAAGGCTCTGCGAGTCATCACAGATCCAAAGAACCTGTGAGTACAACTTGTGCAAGTGGAGCCTCCAGTTCGTTTGACTCTGCCGTGATGGATGATACTGTCACTTGGCACACAGTACAATTGCAGGGGGAACAATATGTTCATTCTTCGTGAACCCTGTGTGAGATGCCCGAGTTGAGAGACCAATTCTGGGAGTGACAGTGATTGATCAGTCCCACTGGGAGCTTTTAAACATGCCTTTCTTAACACGAATTCTACCGAGTGTTTTAAGAATTGACTCTATTAGTATTGTTGTGGTATAATATCATTTACCACAGCTTATTTACTGGGGAAAAACTCTATTTAGAGAAATCCTCTCAACAGTCTGAATCTCCGCATTCCTGTCAATGCCATGGCCATTGTGCTGACTGCGCCCCAGGTACCCATGGAAGACATGCCTGCCTTCCTTGCTTACTGTGCTCCACGTATCCACTGTTCTCTGGATGCAGTGGAGAAGATACCAAGCACAGTCTCACCCTTTCCCACTGTGAATATGCAGTAATATATGCAAGCCAGGCTTATATAAAATGCTAAATACACACAGTAGCTTCAAAGAGTGCCATCCTCAGTAAGAAACTACCTAAAGGAAGAGATCAAATGTCTCAGGTTCACTGCAATAACCGTGATCACGCACCTTTGGTTCTGTCCATCCAAATGAAGTGGACTTTGAAAGGTGACCTTCAGCACCTAGCGGTATGGAGAGGGATATAGGAGCTTGCTGAGGTGGAGGAAATGCAACAGTCTGAAACCTAGGTAAAGGTGGGTTAGCAGGGGGCCTTCAAGTCAGGCTGGACAGAGGGCTGGCAGGGTGGCATATGCTTCAGAAGGAGCTATGGCCAGGCATGTTGAGCTTTGTACATTAGTATATTGTTTCATCAACAATCAGAATAGCTCACAGCTCGTAGGAGCCTGTTTGAGTTGTAAGCTGTCATCCACTCAGCTCCAGGCATTGCGGAAGGAGGAGAACACTCCACTCTTTGCACTATGTGGCACCAACATTTTATATATATATACATACATATATATATGTGTGTGTGTGTGTGTATATATGTATATATATACATATATATACATACACATATATATGTGTGTGTATGTATATGTATATACATATGTGTATATATGTGTGTGTTATATATGTATATATTATATATATGTATATATGTATGTATATGTATATATGTATATATATGTATTATATATGTATATATTATATATAGTGTACAAATTTAACACTATGTAGTATATATTATGTTATGTATATAACATTACATATAATATATATAACAATTATAAAATGTTATATACTACAAAAATTAAATAATTATAAATAGTATATCATATATTATATATAAAAATATAAAGATTTATAAAGATATATAAAGATTTTTATATATAATATATGATATACTATCTATATTTTATTTTTATTTTATTGTTTTTATGTTATTTGCATATTATAAATTATATAATATTATGTCATATTATGTAAACATATAAGAATATATATTTAGATATTATATACATATCTTTATATATGAGGTATCAATATATACTTTATACAAATCTTTTATAGGGTTAAATATGTAAATGCCACATTTTGCTACTGTATATCTTTAGATACTCTGCCTCAGTTTCCACCCTTGGTTCTTTGGGGTGTATACTCAGGGGTACTGGACCGAAGACCATGCCACCTTTAACCTTGACTGTAAGTTTCCTTGGCTAAATGAGGATATAGTTCCTGGCAGGCAGTGATCTTGGAAGCACTAAGTGTTGGTTCATATAGAACACTGAGCCATGTGTGGAAGCATGCTGGCGCAAGGAAAGTGTCGGTCAGTATCGACTGCTCTGCCTTGGTCCTAGCAAGCACCTGTAGGGGATGCTTGCTCTTCCACACAGCCTGCAGAGCAATACTCTTCTTACCCGCCCTAGGTCTGGAACAAGCCATCTTTTTCATCTGTGTGAGGTTTCGGCTTACTGATATTCCTTCAGCTTTGGATCGTTCTAGCAGGTGAGGCAGCTCATTCACCACACTTACCCACGACTGAGATGCAAAATCACGGTTTTCTTGTAGGAGATAAAATGTGACTATATGTTTTAATTAATAAATGTTAATTCATCACATACAAAGACAGTGTATCAGTTTTTCCAGCTCACAAGTCTCTTGCTCTGAAACAGCCCATGTGTTGACAGGAATCTCTTGCTGGAGGGAGTGTCCTGAGAAGGAGGTTTTAACGCACAGCACGTTGACCTCGAAGTGGTTGTTGGCCTGCGTAAGAAACTTTTTCTTTGACATGAAGCACAAACTTGCAAGTATGACAGCAGCCAAAGAACTGCGGACTGAGTCCTCAGTCCAGCTTTCTTCCTATGGAAGTTGGTTCTGAAATAACTTGTTTCCTGTCACTGGACAAAGGTCAAGTTACAAATAAATAAATAAATGAATAAATGAATGAATAAATAAATAAATAAATAAATAAATAAATAAATAAATAAATAAAATTCTTTCAGACTCTTTTGACAACCTGATTTACAAAAATAGTAAGACTTAGTCAATTATTCCATTTTACTTTCTTTGTATCAAATTAATATCCTATGAGTGACTCTGAGAACTGTAATGAACTCACAGCATAGAAATGATTCAGGTAACAGGACCAAGGAAGAACAGAGGTTTTTCATAACTGATTGACTGTACAGGCATTCATTGAGGTACAACAAAAGCTTTAACGTGGATTGCCACCAGAAAACATTCAGAAGACACCTAATGCACTAGGGACAATTATTGTGTTAACATGAATAGGTGGTTTACCGAAAAGTAAAAAGAAAATGACGAGGTGGGCTTTAGTAGAAAGGAATTTGTCTAGGAGATTAGACAAAAGCTAGTCTCCTCCATTTGCCTCTAGCTCAGACTTCAAATTACCTATAATCCCTTTGAGGGAGGAGGATTACTTGGGGACAGAGACAATTAAAGTGGCACTCTCTGTGTCACCATGCATGTCCTCATTAAAGCCTGGGAGACCGGAATGTTCCTCCTCAGACCTTCCAGACATAAATGAACAATTAAAGTCCCTTGGTTGCTGATGCCGAAATTCCCTTCTCCAAGAACGAAAGTGTTTTCAGTCTGCCTGCAGCTTACTACAAACGTTCTTTTGGGTCCCAACTTCAGTGTGATTACATTTGAGTTGGGGTGTAGTGAGTCCAGCAAACAATTCCAATCCTTCCCTGTTTCATTCAGAGGTGAAAGGTCCTCTGCTGTTCTGAGAGCCCTTGTGGAGGGAGCTTGACAGAGAGTGGGGGAGGGGAGGCACTTGAGGGGTGAAATGCCAGGGAATTGAGTTGAAGATGCCAGAGTGAGTTTCCTGCCCCCTCCCCTCTTTCCCCTTGCCTTTAGCTGAGGAACTTCCTAAAAGAGGCCGCCCTTAAGAGATTTTTTTTTCCTTTTCCTGAACAAGCATTTCTGCCTATGGTGATTTATGAGGATCACTTTTGAAACATGGTGAAATTTGTATAACCAGGGGATTAATTAGCTGCAGATTCACAATAGCATAGATAAAGCACCAGAAACCTAGAGGCATGATTGCAGGCCTCCCTTCAGCCAGCACATGATGGAGAGGGAATGTGCAACCCTGAGAATCAGTTCCCTGTAGAGCCAGGGCAGCTCGCTGTGTGCTAGCGGCAGGCAGGGCAGAGAATTTAGTCTGGATTTGGAAATATAGAGACCACGCCTTCAGAGAGAGAAGAGAAAGCTTGCTAAGCGGTGTCTTTATAGACAGCAGTGAATAGTCTCATTGTATTCTACTCTGAAATGACAGAGGATTGTCATTTGTTAAGTTCATCAAAGTTACTCTACCAAGAGACATAGCCTCTAGCCTATAACGTTCTGAACTGAACCAATAAATGTGTGATTACCCTGGTCTGGAGATCTAACATTTAAATATAGCATTGAAGGTTCCTGTGTGTGTAATAAAGTTTAGAGTCATCATGTTATTGGAATTATGGGAAATCTGTTCATGGCTTTAAGATGATACGGGGAACCGATGTCCACATTTGCGATTCTTAGTCTCAGAAATAAAAATATTTAAGAATGGACGCAAAACAGAAGCACCTGCACAATTCTATTCGTTTAAAAGAGAAACTTTAGGACAAATAAGCTGGAAATCTCAGTAGCTGCCATTTGAGTTAAGCAGGCAGACACAAGATGGACAAACAGCCACATGGCAGGGAGGAAAACTTTAGAGAAAGAAATGAATCTGAAGTACCAGAAAAGTACACTTAGGTTCAGGCCAGCAGCCAAAAAAAAGGAAGAGAGAAAAAGAAAAAGGGAAAGGTGTAGTCTTCTTAGGCAGGTCGTCATTGGCCACACCCAGTGGAACTAACCTCATGGTGCCTGGTAGGAATTGTGATAACTGTGTGTGTGTGTGTGTGTGTGTGCGCGCGCGCGCGCGTGCTCACATTGTGGTAGGCAGAAGATTCTGGAATGGGAAAGTACATCATCTCATTAAAGAAATAACCATGACCCCTATCTCTTTAACATGATTTAAAGCAAGGCTCCCTTCCTTGGGGTGGTCACTGGTGTAAGTGAAAGAGCAGACCAATCTAGGCCTCCACTCAGGCCACTGATTCTGTTCTCCTCAATAGAACTTTCCCCTTGATGGCCTTTATTGCTGCCTTAAAAGAGACCATGAATCTTTACGTGTCTAAGGTCCCGTTCTAATGCATATGTGTACCTGCGCTTACCCTTTGTGGTTATGTTTGTATGCTTAAGTTAAAAATAAGAAATCTTTATAAGGCTCCAAACCAAGTCACGAGAGTCTAAGCACTAATCTCCCATGAAGTGGGAAAACCAACGCTAACAGCCATTCCCTTATTAGCCCAAATCATCGTACAGAAAGGTGTGAATTAGAACTCGAGCTGTCCCTGTAGAAAGTTTGCTTCTTACCTTTTGTAATTGTGTCGTATGTTAAATATTCAATATGGCCAGCATTTGTGGATTAAGAAAGCTATGACGATGGAACCATGGAAATTTTAAAATGCTATGCATTTAATAACACCTAACATGAAAACTCCAGTCTAGAGCATAACCCTGACAAATAGTTCAATTATAACTTTTCATAACTTCCTGATCTTAGAATTGTCAGTGAGATGTACATTGAAAATAAGTCTCCCTCATTTACTTTGATTTTAGCTAAAATGTAGAGATAGAATTTATCACATGACATTTTTCATGTACCCATTTTTTTTCTCCTTTACCACCCAAGCATGGTATTTTTTTTCTATATGAATGAGGGGATTCAATTAGTCTTGAACAATGCAGTCAGATACCCGCTGTGGCCCCGCCTGGCACTCTGCCAGGAGCTGACTGTGAAGACAATGGAAGGGAAGTCCAGGGTGAGACAGCTATGGACCCTGCTCAGTTTCAATTTGCACTGACAGAGTCTCATTCACATGGAGACAGAGCTGACAGCTGTATGCAGTACACCCTCATTGTGAGTGCTGATTTGATATTGTCTCCCTGCAGATAGATCCTGGGAGGGATGTTGGATTCTGCTTGGAAAACAGCATTGGTTGTGGTCCATAGAGATGTATTGGGAGAACAACAGGAAGAGAACAACAGATTGTGTCGGTGGATTGTTACTAGAAACTTAAAATTCATTAGCTGTAAGGGGACAGACTAATTTCAGATAATCGCCAAGGCCAAGACATAAGATGACTTATCCAGAATCAAAGAACCAAGACTGACTGTTCTTAGTTCACTTCCAACACTTCCCTTTTCCGTTCACCCATTCATTACAGACACCCACTAATAAATTACACTTCCGTTACGCTTGTCACAAAAGTCTACATGCTGTCCCCACATGCGCAGACACAGAAATTTGTTTATAAAATCATTAGACGCCATACTGTTTAATATCAACCTTTCTTTTTAGTATTTATTGTTTAACTCTCTCAGTCTGTGATGAAAGAATTAATAGTCACCGTGTAGCGTGCGTGTTTGATGTAAAGTGAATCTCTCCTCACCGTGCTTTATGAAGCTGACTTCATCTGCTAAGAAGACCACAGGCTCAGCCATGTTTTGCAAATGTGCTTATCAGTAAAAGCAAGAAAGTACAGTTTCCCAGTTATTCTCATTGAAAGCTCAGCTGATATCTCCAGCACTGTGAAGGAAGGCCTAAAGCTCTTAATCATTTTCTAATGGATCTCTAACATTGACATTGTCGCCTTCACCCAGAGAACAGCCTTGTTCCAGCCAGCGTCAGTGGGAATACAGCATAGGGCTTGGTTGACAACCAACACTTAGTGTGTATTAACTTAATGCCTAGTTTCTGTTAGAAACTTTATTTGAAACTAAACATGGACGTGTGGGGCAAACAGTTAAAGAATGCTTACAGACATTAAAGAAACTTAACTGTGCCTGTGTTTAATTATGGCAGGGAAGACAAGCAGTCAGTGAGCAGTTACCTGGAGCCAAGCATCATCCACAGTCTTCCGTGTGGATTATTTAATTTCAGTCTTTAGAACACTCTAAAGTAAGAGCTGTTATCCTATCCCTCAGAAGACAAAAAAAGAGGCAATGCAAGCTAAAACAGATTTGTTAAATTCCGTAGGAATCATCAGCAGAGGCTCAGTTAGAGACAAGAGCCTTTTAATCCATACTTGATATTAAGATACATTCTTATTTGATTATTTGGTTGGATGGTTGGTTCGTTTGTGTTTTTGCATTTAACATTTGATTGCTGGGGGTGGGGTGCAAACTTGGAGATGTTATTGAAAGGTAAGTACATTTAGAAATACATCCAAATGCGAGCCTGGAACCCACGCTACACTTCCAGTCTCCCCAGTGGTGAGATTCTAGGCGTGTGACATTGCAACACATTGGGCCATTTCAATTTTGACAAACTGACTCTACCGAATTTCCCTTGGCTATAAATATTTATATTGTTTCCTGGTAGTAATAAATTCATCCACTTAAACATTCTAAATTTACTCTTTCCTTCTCTATCACTTCAAATTAGAAATTTAGAAAGTAGGAAAACAATGAAAAATCCATTAAGTAAATAAACCAAATGGCATAAATCAGCTCATTCTCATTTGTTTTCTCGGGATCACATAAGGGTGATGTTTCACTGCAAAATGTCAATTTCGCCAACATTAGCATCTCTTCCAGAGATCTCCCCTACATGAAGTCTGTTTCTCAAACTGCTAGGCGCTGGGTTCTGTGGCTGTTATGATGGTATAGCTTCCTCCCTTACACTCCTGAGATATTGAAGCTGCCCAGCAATGAGGGAGAAGAAGATGCAGTTATGAGTAGTACTGGATAGAAACAAGTAGAGCCACGGTTCAGAGCAATCTCAACAGCACCAGCTAAGACACAGAGAACACAAACTGGTCTTAGTCACACAGTGATGGGCTGTGAGACTGAAATCAGGTGTGATGCTAAGGAACGGCTACTGGAAAACTCTGGAAAAGAAAGGAGATAAGTTATTACATCAGACAGCACAGCACTGTGTCCTCATGATATCAGTACCAATGATATCAGAGAAAAAGACGGTCTCTACATCCATGGTGTCTGTTTTTTCCACTGAGGATTTACACTCACAGTGCTAGCCCATGAAGACTTGTTCCTCTCCCAAGTGGATGTTGACTCTGCATGTTGGCAGGCTGTGATAGTCTTTGGAGTCAACATTTCTAATGCAATTCTAATTGCAAATGGCAATACGGAATGCAGAGAGATGCTGTGTGTAATCACAGACAATGTGAGCTTTATCAGAAAAGAGAATGTTCAATGATCATTCTTCACTACATAAAAGAACCATTGAGGGTGGAAGGGGATGAGGGACTGACTCTTCCATGCCACTATCCCACACTCCTGCTTTTCCTTCCATTGACTCTCCATCTGTCTCTATTCGGCAATCAATTGAATTACTTTTAAACTTTCTTTTTGTATGTTGTGGCTCATGGCGCTTACATACTCTTCTGAGGAGACAAGAATTCATCTAGCAAGCAAGGAAGTGAAGTCCAGATGATATCAAGTGTAGCTCCCGCTGCTTCAGAAAGTTCTGCTGTGGAAGCCATGATGCCAGTGTTCTAGGTCTTAGCCCCATGCTAACTAGAAGCTGACTAGAAAGAATAAAGCCACAAAAAATAAATGAAAAAAGAATGAATGAAAAATAAGCAAATAAGCCTTTGCGTCATCATGGTGACCAAGGATGCAGACTTCCAGGGCTGCTTAGAACATATATAGGATGAGTGATATCTGGAAATGTGCCAGGAAGGAACATTGCTGACCTAGTCTGCCTCACCTCCAGGAAAACCATGGGACAAAGTTGCAATTAAAGTTCCCAACATGTACCCTAAGTAGAGGTAGCAGTTTGGGAAAGCTCCTCTGTAATAGTTTCTGCTGTGAATAGTTTCTGCTGAGATGAGATCTATCCACAAACCCAGCAGGGCTATTGTTGGTGTTGACTTGTTGGCCATATGGGGAAGGAATGGCAGCCAGGTGTCACTGGTCCAGTTACATCATACAAGCAATGAGAGTATCAGTTATGCTTCCAGAGGAAGAATACATTAGCTCAATGTTTTCTCTATTTTTTCTCTCAATATGCTACAACTGAAACTTTGTGCTCTTAGTCTGACTCATCCCAAGACCTCTTCTTCTTAGACCCTGGCAACCACTCCCCTAATATGATTCTGTGAGTTTCAATATTTTACATGCTACATAACAGTAAAGTCAATCGGTGCTTGGTGTGTGTGTGTGTGTGTGTGTGTGTGTGTGTGTCTGGATATCTCATGTAAGACATTCTTGTCAAAATAACGCCATATTGTAGGCTTGAAATTTCTTACAAGTGTAGTCACTACATATCTTTACTGCACACACAAAAAGTAGAAAGAAAAATATGACTGTAGAGGTTATGGATGTGTTAATTATTCTGATGTGGCAGTGTGTATATTTATGAGAGTAAGCATTTGGATCCATTTGATATGTGCACTTTCTTTATTTTACTCAGTAATCAGCACAAAAATCACTTAAACTAGAGCTATACTATCAGAAATTTTAAAATGTAAACCATCTGAGGATTCTCTTAATATAATTTTGTATGCTTACTTCATTTAATTTTGGTGTGGGTAGATACAAGAATTTGCTTTTCTTAAATTTCTTCTTCTAAGGTTAACTACTAAGTTTCTTAGTAGTATATATAAAATAGATATAAAAATTTGAAGCTGTAATTGTCAATATTTTAAGAACTAGGATAAGTGCATGATTTAAGTGTGTTTGTGCTCAGGTCTTAGTGTGTAATTGACATGTTTCATAGGGAATGCGTCGACAAATAGATACTTCTTGATAAAAATCAAAAATGCTGGAATTCATTTAGTATTAGAAAGTAATTATAACAATATACTTGCCTGACTATATATATAGTCACATAAGTATGATATAAAATCACTTTATAATTTTTGTAAAAATAGCTATATATTTAATTTTTATAAAAAATATTTAATAAGTACATAAACCTCAATAAGTTTAAATGTTGGAAATTTCAATTTTGCATATTCAGGCTTCTTTGCCACTTTATTAATTATTCTATATCATTTCATCTCCATTTTAATTTCTTAACCAGCTTATTACTTTCTGCAAACGCATGGGGGAAAAATAATCCCCTGGTATTTTCATAGAAATTGTGATCCATCTGTAGGTATGTTTAATGGGTATTGTTATCTTAACTAAACTGTATTTTCCAGTTTAGGGGCATGTTAAGTGTTTGTATTGTCCTAGATCATCTTGGAAGACTTTTAAGAAAATTCTCATAGTAAATAATTCACACATAGTTTGGTAAGTCTACTTTTAAATATTTCGATGCTTGTTAAGGTAAAAAAAAATCATATTTCAACTTTATTTTTGGATTAGTTCATTTTCGAATGTTAAAATTTTTTTTTCTATAATGGTGTCAGAAAGTTTGCTGAACCTGACTGTCGGTGTAAGATTTGTTTTCTGTACTTTTAGGATTTATTATTTTCAAGATTATATCAGCTGTAAGTCGGGGAGAAGTTTATCCCTTCACACTCTTTTCTAGATGCTGTTATTTCTGTTTCCTGCCTGATTGCCTTGGTCAGGACTTCCTTCCCTGTGTAAAGGGAAGCATCCAGTGTGCCCTTCCTTTACGATTACAGTGTACTGTAAGAGGGATTACTCGTTATTACATATAAATGACGAATGAGGACTGTACAGGCTTTTCCTATTTTTTTCTCTTCATTATTTAATTTCACTGTAGCTGTTTCACTTTATGTTAAGCAAATGCTTTAACTGAATTGAAATATTAATAAGCTGTCTACTCACTATAGTAAAAGGTTCCATAATTAGATTTTTTTTATAGATTGTGTAACTACTTTAAACCCTTTTAAGAGAAAGTTGCACCTTTGAATATTTAGATTTTCCCTACAGGCAACATACACATTTCTGCTAGAATTCAAATAGGACTGCTGTTTAAAGTCTCAATATAGTGCTATGTTCATTAAAAGACACACTATGTAGCATGGCAACACTCACATAATGGTGTACTTACAGATTGCTTTTATGTCAGGGATTGTCAAAGTCAAAGAAATTTGAAGATACCTTATAACACAGAACATGTTAATCAGCCAACTAAATTTGTTTCTTGAGTATACAATCAAATCCTCTTAGGTGCCAATTAAATAACCATACCCACTAGCACACACTACCTCGTGGAGCAGAGCCCCTGCTGGTTAGAGTACATCATAAACTTGATCTCCACTGGAGACACAATTTCCTTCTTCCTGATTTCTCGTACTGCCCTAGTGAGGTCTTGGCAACACAAAGAGGATATAGCTTTTTTCTGACCACAGAGTCCCACATCCTTAACCTTCCTGTGTTGTTTTCATCATACAAGAAAATGGGTGGGCTGATTTCTCAGGAAACACGCTGCAACGTCCCCTGTGCCGAGAAAGTAGAGTGTGATGTCCACCATGTTCAGCAGAGCTTAGGGGGCCTCCTGTGCATTAGAGTGTTTGTCTCGTGGGTACGGATGCGTGTTTCGAGGTCCCGCCCTTGCTTTTCCTTTCAGGAAATGTCACTGATACTGCTTCCTGCACACATTACATGGAACAACCTTGGGGAGCCAGTCTTTACACATGGTTTCAGATCCAAAAGCATTGAGTATGTGTCCAATCGGCAACACTGCCTGAGAACATACCTGTCAGCCTTCAGTCAGACGGCAACAAGTTTGGGAATGGTTATCTCAGGCTGCTGTTCCCCACAGACATCCCGACTTGCCACACTTCTGTGTCAGCGCCTGTGCACGCTCATGCTTCACTGACTTTTGAGGTCACACTATGGCATTTCAAAGACAAGAAAGAAGTAACGTTTTAGGGAGTTTAGAGAGAAAACTAAACCTGATGGCTGGTCACAGGTGAAGTGTGCTGTGCAGTTGCACACAGACAAAGGGATTTCTAAATGTTAGTGCTATTTTCATGCACTGAATGAGTCCTCTGGCATCTGCCATGTGACAACCCACAGCCAATACTCAGGAACAAAAGATAAGTAACCTCCTTCTAGAACAAGATGTGTACGTATGAACGGTAATTCATAAAATCTAGGTCATTTACTTAGAACCAAGATGTGGGATTCATCTCAAACATGTACACACACACATTTGTCTTTAGTCTGGCCAGTACTTTTACACACTTTATGTCACAGTATGTTTGGGTTAAAAGAACACATACCTATCTATTTCCCCTGTGTTCTGTGTTTGTGCATGTTCTGCAGTGCACATAGGGAATCAGAAGAAAACCTGAAAGAGTCTATACTCTTCTTCTACTTGTGGGTCCCAACCATCTTACTCAAATACTCAGGCCCAGTACCTGGCACCTTCACCCACTGAGTCATTGTGTATTTTTTAGTATCTCTCATTAGATTAGCAATGTGTGTTTGGCTCTTTAGTGATATATACATAATAATATTAAATGTGGTATTTTATATAAAGTGATATTAACATATACTAAATGTTACAGAAATCAGGAGTTGTGAAATATCTGAAATGAACTTGGCACTAGGTTAAGACATATAGATAAGATTGCTTCTTAAAATGCTGTTCGACTTATTAGCTAGAAAATCAGGGACAAAATCAGTAATACCAGCTGGGGTTGATCCATAACCTGCTTTTGTGTGTGTTCTACTTGTCTCTCATTAGTCGATTTTAACTTAGCAGTAGCCAGACCTGTCCATACCTGTAAGGTCAGAACTTGGCTGTGGTGTGGTGAGTGGTACGTACGGCTGGGATGCAGACAGGCAGAGTTGCGGTCCTCACACTGGTCTGTTTGCCCATACTCACTCTTGGACACTGCCTTGAGCATCCCTGTGCAGACTAACACCTCTGTCGAGAGAGCAGCAGTGGGGATGGATTTGACCCTGACTGGAAGTAGACAAGTTCATACTGACCACAGGCACAGAAAGGAAGAGGGGATCTAGGACTTTTACAATACCTCATTTGAGCTAGGGTGCTTGAAGGATCGATCTCTTGGGTTCATCTGCTTTTTCTCATGCAGCTTTTATTCAAAGCCAAGGAAATTAAGGAATCATGTAGTTTCACACCCCTGCCTGCTCGTGTGTTCTCACCACACATGTTGCCATGAAGAAATCCTAGGTCAGCGAGATCCCTGCATCTGTGAGAGGGTTACCATTGCTCCTACTAATACCATTGAACAGAGGCAGTGCACCTCCCAGAGTGGGTACATGAAGACTGAGAGACGAGCCCCCCATTGCATGCTTATAAATGATGCATAATGAATGAGTTGTATGCCACATGTAAGGAGTGAGCTCAAGTCCACGTAACAAGCACAGTCACAGGCAGTCAGGGCAGGCAGCCCCCGTGCAGAGAGTTACATATTGACAATTTCAAGATCCTTATTTGACGGTTATTCTTTGGAAAACTTACAGGCAGATACTTTTAATGGTGTATGTAAATGGGATTTTATGGGAATTTATGGAAATAATTTATGGAAATGAATGGTCAAACACGTGCAGGTGCCCTAATGAGGTCAAAAGGACATGTCAGACCCCTTGGGCTAGCACGACAGGTGCCATCTAAGGAGGGCACTGGGAACCAACTCAGGTTCTCTGGAAGAAGACCAGTTGCTCTAACCACTGAGTCCTGTCTCAACCCCTAAGGGGAGAGTTTTTGTTTCCTCACCTTCTCCTTAGTAAACGGACTATATAAACACAGGGAAGCATATCCACCTTCCCCGTGAAGGGACAGACTGGAGAGAAGCAACAGGAAGGACAGAATTTATATAGTTGGGGACAGTTCAGTTATGCAGCCCATGGGGATGAGTTAAAAATGAAGTGTGGGTGCCTTTCTTCAAAACTGAGGGTCTTAAGATAGTGGACCGGTGAGACAGCCCAGCAGATAAAGGCACTTCCCACCAAGCCCGGCAACCTGAGTTTAACCCCTATGGCCTACAGAGTGGAAGGAGAGATGCCTCCTTCCAACTGGCCCCTGAAAGGTGTTCTCTGACCACAACCACCACACATAAATATATTAAAAATAAACAAATGAACAAAAAAATAAACAGGTGGGATTTTAAAAGTAAATTAGTAGCTGGGCGTTGTTGGCGCAGGGCTGTAATCCCAGCACTCTGGGAGGCAGAAGCAGGTGGATTTCTGAGTTCGAGGCCAGCCTGGTCTACAGTGAGTTCCAGGACAGCCAGAGCTACACAGAGAAACCCTGTCTCAAAAACAAAACCACCAAATCCAAAAAAAGTAAGTTAGTATCAGCAGAGAATTAAACCAAATACCACATCCTCCTGAGTATGGGTCCCATGAGATTGCATGGATCAGATGACCTTAGTTGGGTTAAATTCCTGTCAGTACCAGCATCCCATTAAATGAGATTGAACTCAGTAAGACAATCTAGTCCACCAGCATATAGAACAGATAGCTATGCTACAACAGAGAGAGACAATTGTTTGGAAGAGCCCAGGACAGACAGAAGTTAAATCTTTAGCCCACAAATATGAGTGATGCTTGAAGAAAGCCAAGTGTGGTGACATATACGTGCCTTGTGGAGACTGCATCAAGGTAGAGATAGAATGGGAAGGCAGATGGACAAGGGCACAGTCTGTGAGACATCAGAATTCAAAACACAGAGCGATGTTTCTACTGTGAGACAGACTCTCACTGTGTATTCTGGAAAGACTTCAAGCTCGTTGTTTTCCTCCTTCAGATCACAGAGTTCAGGAATGGCAGGCAATGGGACATGTGCCATACCTGAGTGTAATTTGAGGAACCCTGTCAGGGTCAATGCAAGATGCCTGTGTGCGATATTCAAATGATTCACCACTCCACATTGTCTCCTATGGTGGGAACTTGTCTTTAAGATTTATTTCTTAATATTCCAGCCTCTGCATGTGAGTGGCTAATTAACAGGAAAAAAAGGAAAAATAAATATTTGAAACAATATGCATACTTTTACTGCAAATTGAGAAGATTTTCCCCAAGTTTCCAAATGGACAGGTCACTCACAGTTTAGGGGAATGGAATGGGACTTTATCCTTCTTACTGTAGTTGAAGATCTGGGGTATCACTCCTGGCTCTGCACTCACCAAGCCTGAGCTTATATAAATGATATAGAATGCATATATAAGTGATATAGAACACCTTCTGTGTTCCTAGCCCTGGCTTCTTCCATCTCACAGCCAAGATCGGTCTCCCTTGGAACATGGCTCTAGGTCTTAATTCTAATCCCTACACATCCAGGTTAAAACTGTGGTTTTGATCTTTGTCTGTTACAGGTAGACACCAAATAGAATGCTATGCACGCGACTCATTTAATATTAGATTTTTTTCCTTAAGAAAGCAGAAAGACCTTTAACATTTTCTAAGAAAACATGACAGAAATGCTGGGAGTAATGATTCCTTTAAAGAGTCACCCCAGCCCTCTCGGCGAGACGATGTGAAATGCCACAGGCTTCCACTGTGCAGGGCCTGATTATCATAAAGTTGAAATTCCTGGATACAGCACTACACTGTCAAAGTCTCCTCTGTGTCATGTAGAGACGGCTGCCTCCTGCCCTGTCATGTAGAAACGGCTATTGGATCCATTTCCAGATTTGATATGAAAGCTAGTGATATTTTCTCTCAAATGTCTTTGAAAGTTGGTTATATTTGCATGCTTATAACTTTATTTTTGTATAAAAAACCCTACTGATAGCTAATGTGCACATATTAAGGCTACTCAGGCACTGACAGGACTACCAAGCAAAACCTGTCAGAAATGGAACTCAGACCAAAACCTCTCTTGTATTAATTTCTATGATAAGTCATTCTTTGTTTTTTGTTGCTTTGTTTTTTGGCTTTTTTGTTTTTGTTTGATTTGTTTTGTTTTTGTTTGTTTCTGTTGAGACAGGGTTTCTCTTTGTAGCCCTGACTCTCCTGGAACTCACTCAGTAGACTAGGTTAGCCTCAAACTGAGAAATCTGCCTGCCTCTGCCTCCCAAGTGCTGGGATTGAAGGCATGTGCCACCACTGCCCGGCTTGCAATAAGTCATTCTTAACTTCCCTGAATGCTGGGCTCCGTGAACTTCTTAGATGCTAGTTACAGGCAATATCCTGCTTTGCGAACAGGTTTCTCAGATGATGAATCATTGCTGTGACCATGGACCACACTTAAACTGTCAAGAATATAGATACTGGGATAAAAAGGAAAGCCATCCTGTTTCATTTTTTGTCTGACCTGGGCAGCTCTGTTTCTGTCTACAAAAGAACAGATGTTGCTGTCTAGAGGCAAAGGGAATTCCACCTAGAGAAGATGATGAGAGGGAAGGAGTGTGTGGGAAATGTGAAAGGAAGAGGGTTGTGAGAGGAAAGACAAGGTATGAAGAGGGGGAAGCCAAGAGAGAGCAAAGGAATCAGTGAAGGCGGAGGGGGCATGGCTTGAAAAAAGATGGCTGACAAGCCTACCAGAGACAGGATAGGGACAGTGGGAAAAGGAATAAGGAAGAAGACGCAGATATGAAAGTGGATCAATAAACCGATTTCTTTGAGTGTTAACAGTGAAGAAATACTTAAAAATTATTTCAACCCTCTCATTGGTTCTTTAAGTAAAACGTAGCTAAACAGTCCCATAACCCCTAGGGAAATAGAAGGCATTATAGAAAGCTTCCCAACTAAAAAAAAGTACGGGATCAGATTGCTTTAGTGCAGAATTCTATCAGGACTTCAAAGAAAACCTAATACCAATACTCTTCAAACTGTTCCACAAAATAGAAACAGAAGGAACACTGCCCAACTCATTCTTTGAAGCCACAATTATGCTGATACCAAAACCACACAAAGATCCAACAAAGAAAAAGAACTACAGACCAATTTCCCTTATGAATATCGATGCAAAAATACTAAATAAAATTCTTGCCAACTGAATCCAAGAGCACATTAAAATGATTATTCACCATGATCAAGTAGGCTTCATCCCAGGGATGCAGGGATGGTTCAATATACGGAAATCCATCAATGTAATCCACTACATAAACAAACTAAAAGAAAAAAAACCACATGGTTATCTCATTAGATGCTGAAAAAGCATTTGACAAAATTCAGCATCCTTTCATGTTAAAAGTCCTGGAAAGAACAGGAATTCAAGGCTCATACCTAAACATAGTAAAAGTAATATACAGCAAACCAGTAGCCAACATCAAACTAAATGAAGAGAAACTTGAAGCAATCCCACTAAAATCAGGACTAGACAAGGCTGCCTCTCTCTTCATATCTTTTCAATATAGTACTTGAAGTTCTCTCGAGAGCAATTAGACAACATAAGGAAGTCAAAGGGATACGAATTGGAAAGAAAGAAGTCAAACTATCATTATTTGCAGATGATATGATAGTATATGTAAGTGACCCAAAAAAACTCCACCAGAGAACTCATACAGCTGATAAACAACTTCAGCAAAGTGGCTGGTTATAAAATCAACTCAAGCAAATCAGTAGCCTTCCTGTACTCAAAGGACAAGCAGGATGAGAAAGAAGTTAGAGAAATAACACCCTTCACAACAGCCACAAACAATATAAAGTATCTTGGCATGATTCTAACCAAACAAGTGAAAGATCTGTATGTCAGGAACTTAAAGTCCTTGAAGAAAGTAATGGAAGAAGATCTCAGGAAATGGAAAAATGTTTCATGCTCTTGGATTGGCAGGATCAATATAGTAAAAACAGCCATCTTGCCAAAAGCAATCTACAGATTCAATGCAATTCCCATCAAAATCCCAAATCAATTCTTCATAGATCTAGAACGAGGAATTCTCAAATTCATTTGGAGTAACAAAAAACCCAGGATAGCTAAAACTATTCTCAATAATAAAAGGACTTCTGGGGGAATCAACATCCCCCGACCTCAAGCAGTACTACAGAGCAATTGTGTTAAAAACGGCATGGTATTGGTACAGCGACAGGCAAGTAGATCAGTGGAATAGAATTGAAGATCCAGAAATGAACCCACAGAGTTATGGTCACTTGATCTTTGATAAAGGAGCCACAACCATCCAGTGGAAAAAAGATAGCCTTTTCAACAAATGGTGCTGGTTCAACTGGAGGTCAACATGCAGAAGAATGTGAATTGACCTACTCTTATCTCCTTGCACTAAGATAAACTCCAAGTGCATCTGTTTATAAAAGGAAGACAAAGCGAAAAGAGGAAGAGAAGTTTGGTCCACACCCTAATTAATCCCTGCCTGGAGGCATTCTGTGCTACAATAAAATCCATTTCTCTCTAAAGGTAGGAGAAAAGGTTGGACCCATTTGCAATATTTTTCTACCTCAGATATTTTATGAGTTACAGATTATACATCTAGATGCTTTACTAATTTGACTACCTCATATTTATTTATTGTGTTTTCTTTTGTCTCCTATTTCTTTGTCTTTGCAACACTTTTGGGCGTCTTACCTCTGGGACATAGTCTTACCATTGCCACAGTCAATATTCAACCTAAGCTCTCCTCCTAGGATCCACTTGTTAGTGATCATGGAGTTTTAGAATTCCAATATTTTAAAAAAAATATTGTTTATTTTCCATGCTGGCTTTTTCTCTCCTTCTCCCAAAAAGGAAGGTTTATAAATTGGGGAAAACTGGAGAAATATAAACTTATTTTGTACTAAATAAATGTTATAAAACATTCTGGGAATAGATTTATTTTTATTTATTATATTATTATTATTATTATTATTATTTCCAGTTTTTTTATACCTCCACAATGTGGTGCAAACTTTACAGCTTCTCTCTGTTTTATAAGCACCTTTTATAAGTCTAAATGGCTGTGTTTACAGAGAACTGTTCCCTTTAGCCAATAAAGCTAAAATCTGTTCACAGCTGCTGCACCTTGGGGAAAATGCCTCAGAGAGCCGGAACTCTGGGTCCTGTAGCCTGCTCCTTTTTATTAGCACTTGGTCATTTGATCTCTGTGCTGCTCTTGCATTTTACAGCAGGAGTTCAGTCTTCAGTTTAACTAAATGCAAAGCTAGCAAAAAGTTACACGAGGAGTGTCACATGGCTATCTTAAAGTTCTCACTCTGATACATCCCTCCTTTCCCCCATGTATTCCAGTAGCTGTGTTATCTACTCTGTAGTTTTAATGGAGTCACGGAAGATGTGCTGGACCCTCAGAAATTTGTATAATATTTTCCTTTTCCGCTATCAAGCATTTTTGCTATTTTCACATGAATATTAAAATTCCTTCATATTACAATCTGACAGACATTATTTCACTTCATAATGTGCCGATATGTGGCATTTGGGGGCCATATTAGAGAAATGAGTTTCCTCCTTGGCATTATTATGTTGGGAGCAGAAGGGAAATTCTTTCTCTTTCCTCTGCCATGTCTGCTGTTTCTTCTACCTGATACCTCAGCAACCTGGCAGTTGTCTGTTCAACAGACATCATCTGGAAGGCAAGGGGAGTCTCCAGGTCCCATATCCGGCTGAGGTTTGTTTTCAGGTGCATATGTTGAGGAACCTCCACAATAAAGCAGGCTCTGAGTTGTTAGTTTATAATGAAAATTACTTCGGACAGAAGGGAGCCCCAGTCATTTCCAGGTGATGAATTATTTCCTTAGAAGGACTCCCCGGAGTAGAGAGCAGCGCTTCATATACCGGAAGTCATTCAGAATCCTAGCTACAACCACATAGACCGAGGTCTATGGAAGAAGGGTTGGAATTATACATCATCTTTCTCTTTTATTAATGCAACAGAACATGAGCCAACTATTATATATGTCCAGACCGCTCGGCCTCTTAGCGTTGGCAGGCGGAGCATTGCGTGTGTCTCCCCTGCTGGGCTTTCAGCGGCTTGGTCCTCCGCATTCCTGGGGTGTGGTACAGGTGCAGCAGTCTTTCCCCCCATTGTTCAGTGGCTCTCATCTGGCAGCGCTGACCTCTGGGATGACTCCCTGCCTCCTCTAGTTCATACTGCATAGATAGCTCTGGGAACGTCCAGAGAGAAGGATGGCCGTCCCGTTCAGCGTTTCTCAGCTGCTGTAGGTAAAGATATGATACCGTGTGCCACATCCCCTTAGAGCCTGAGGTCATTTCTCTTGTGACAGTGAGCAAGGAAAAGATGGCACCCCCACTCCGAAGCCCAGCCCTTTTATACCTCCGAATGGCGGACTTTGATACCTCTCCATCGGAATCCCCTTCCCGTGTTTTCAAGGCACACTCCGGATGCTGCTGTACAATTTCCATTAGGACCGTTCTCTTAGAATAAATGAATGGGACACTAGCCATGAACTCCAGATGAGTGAGAATAAAATATAATCCAGTTTCTAGCCACAGAATTCCTTGAACTCCATTAGCTAAAAATCTTTCTCCCTCCCCCTCCTCTCCCTCGCCCCCACCCCATCACGCTCCCTGCCTCCCTCTCTTCCTATGGCAGGAATTGTTAAAAATGAACTGTCTCCATAACCAGACATTAATTGTTCAAACCCCCACTGCCAGCAACTCCTTTGAGCTGTAGGTCTCTAGGCCCAGAAACTCTCCGGCCCTGTGAGGCCGCTTAGCCTGTGCAGGGCCGTTTCACTCGGCCATGGCTCAGTTAACTCTCCCGCGGGAGTACCGAGCTCCTAATCCTTCCAAGTACCCGGTAAAGCGCAACACTTAATCTTAACTAGATAACCAATTAGATTTATGTATATTAAACTCACAATTATAAGATGTGAATTTACAATCATAAAAGTCTTATCCCAATTTCTAACCTTTAGATAATCTAACCTCTGATTCCATCTTTTTAAATTTTTTTTTTTATTGGATATCATCTTCATTTACATTGCCAATAGTAAAACCGTTCCCAATTTCCCCCCTCCCCAAAGACCCCAACCCCTCCCTCCCAACCCTGCCTCCATGTGTATGCCCCTCCACCCAACACATTCCCACCCCCCCAACCCCGACCACCCCCACCACCCCCAGTTTCCCTTTGTTGGGGCATCTATTGAGCCTTCACCTGACCAAGGTCCACTCCTCCCACTGATGCCCAACAAAGCCTTCCTCTGCTACATTTTTGGCTGGAACCATGTGTGCCCCTTAGTTGATGATTCAGTCCCTGGGAGTCTTGGGGCATTTGGGTGGCTGAAATAATTGTTCTTCCCATGGGACTGTAAACCCCTTCAGCTCCTGCAGACCACCCTCCATTGGGGACCCCACGCCCAGTCCAATAGTTGGTTGCTGGCTTTTGCCTCTGTATTTGTAAGGCTCTGGCAGGGTCCCTCCAGAGACAACCATGGCATGCTCCTTTTGGTATATGCTTCTTGTCTTAGTGTTGGGATTTGGTGACTGTTTATAGGATGAATCCCAGGTAGGGCAGTCTCTGGGTGGCCTTTACTTCAGTCTCTGCTCCACACATTGTCTCCCTTATTGCTCCTGTTAGTATTTTGTTCCCTTTCTCAGAGGAACCAAAGCACCCTCACTAAGTCCTCCTTCTTCTTGAGCTTCCTGTGCTGGGTAAATTGTAACTTGTTTATTTTGAGCTTTTAGTCTAACATCTGCTTATCAGTGAGTGCATACCATGTGTTCTTTTGTGATTGATACCTTACTCAGGATGACACTTTCTAGTTCCATCTATTTGCCCAAGAATTTCATGAATTCGTTGTATTTTGTTTTGTTTTGTTTTGTTTTTTGTTATGGTTTTGTTTTGGTATAGAATAAAGTTTATTCAGGGCAGAGGATGGGAGTTAATGATGTAGTGGAGGCAGAGAGAGGCAGAGAGAGAGAGAGAGAGAGAGAGAGAGAGAGAGAGAAGAGAAGAGAAGAGAAGAGAAGAGAAGAGAAGAGAAGAGAAGAGAAGAGAAGAGAAGAGAAGAGAAGAGAAGAGAAGAGAAGTGGAGGAGTGGAGGCCGGCCATGACCATGTGGAGAGGGCAGGAAGGGGAATTCATTGTTTTTAATAGTTGAATAGTACTCCATTGGGTAAATATACTACAGTTTCTGTATCCATTTCTCTGTTGAGGGACATCTGGGTTCTTTCCAGCTTCTGGCTATTATAAAAAAGGCTGCTTTGAACATAGTGGAGCATGTGTCCTTATTACATGTAGGAGCATCTTCTGGGTATATGCCCAGGAGTGGTATAGCTGGGTCTGCAGGTAGTACTATTTCTAATTTTCTGAGGAACTGCCAAACTGATTTCCAGAGTGGTTTTACCAGCTTGCAATCCCACCAGCAATGAAGAAGTGTTCCTTTTCCCCCACATCCTCTCCAGCATCTGCTGTGCCCTGAATTTTTCATCTTAGCCATTCTGACTGGTTTGAGGTGGAATTTCAGTGTTGTTTTGATTTGCATTTCCCTGATAACTAAGGATGCTGAACATTTCTTTAGGTGCTTTAGAGCCATCTTGATAAGCTTCTCTTCCTTCCCTGCATTCTGTGTCTGCTCTCTCTCCTCCCAACCCCTAGCTCCGCCTCCTCTTTCTTGTCCAATCACAGGGCTCTCACTGCCTCAATGTGATTGGACAGGGAATATCCTACAACACCTCCCTCCTCCTCCTCCTCCTCCTGCTCCTCCTCCTCCTCCTCCTCTCCTCCTCCTCCCTCCTCCTCTTCCTTCTCCTCTTCCTCCTCTTCTTCCCTTTCCTCCTCCTCCTTTCTCTCTCTCTCTCTGTCTCCCTCCCTCCCTCCCTCTCTCTCTCCCTCTCTCTCTCCTCCTTCCTCTCTCTCTTCTTTCTCCTCCTTGGCTAAAATTCATCTGGTTCATATTAGTAAACAGTGCTTAGAGTTGTGGCTGGGGCATCTGCTGTGTGGATTTGGTTGCCATCTCCATGGCCAGCCATGAGCCAGGCCCCTCAGGATTCTGCAACAAGAGTCAGTGAAGAATAAACACCTCTTTTGGCAGTCTGAAGCCTGCCCATCTAAGCCATATCAAACATTAATCTTTCCATTAGCCATCCCCTAAACATTGATATTCTGAAGCCTCTGTGCTGAGAATGTTAACGACCACGAGAGATTCACGGATTAACAATGAAAACAGTTTATGTTGCTGCAGAGCCCAGACCTTGCTAGGAGTCAGATGTATGAAGCACAAATAGACGCTGAGTAGTAGAATCAATGTATGAAACTGAGCACAGGTCAACAGTACAAGACGCAAGCTGATCCAAAAGCCACCCAGATGTGAAAGGTGGGGTTTAGATTATTGCTTCAGAAAGGCCATGCAGAAAAAAAGAGGCATTCAAACCTCATGTGAAAGTCCCAAGCTGGGTCCTTCGTCTTTGGGAGTGGTCTTAGCATCTTGGGGAGGAAAGGCTGTATTTTGCTTATGTATCCTAATGGCAGTCCATTATGAGGGAAAGCAAGACAAGAAACTCATGTGAGGAACCTAGAGATAGGGGCTGATGCAGAGACCATAGAGGGGTGCTGCTTATAGGTTTGTTCCTCATGGTTGCTGCAGCCTGCTTTCTTACACTACCCAAGACCACCAACCCAAAGGTAACATCACCCACAGTGGGACGGGTGCCCTCACATCTATTATTCATTGGGGAAATGTTCCCACGTGCGTATCTACAGCCTCTCAGTTGGCGTTTCCTCATCACAGAAGTCTAGCTTAGATAAAGTTGGCAGAATCCAAGCCAGCACAGGAGGAAGGGCCGAAAGGGAGATTTGTCTGCACAGAGCCCAGAAATCAGCGTATGTTGGTTTGGATAATGGGTTGAAAGAAAATCAAAACAGTCTGTGTCTCTATCTTCTCTAATAAGCTGGTGGATGTTCACTGAACCTTGCGTACAAATTATAATTAGTTCTCCCTGCTGTGGGGACCTTTTGATGAGGTTTTCTTGCCTCTTTTTCTACATGGCTTTTCTTAAGCAATGATCAAAGCCTTATCTTTCTTATCTGAGTGGATTTTGAGTCAGCTTGTTCCTTATTATTCATAAACAGCGCGTCACTCCCAAATATCGTGCTGCAGAGTGCTGACTGGTTTCAGGGGAGCAGTCCCAGGCATCTAAGAGAGAAAGGAGTCTAAACTCCTGAAGTGAATTTACTCTCTGCAGTTTTAGATTGGCACATATTGTTGGTTTCATGATTGCTGTGTGTGGTCCTAAGGGTTAAATCTTAAGGAAAAATACAACAAAAGTGCAAAGTAAGTTGGTCATTCTAGACTATGCGTAAAAAAGGGGGCTAGAAACCATTGTAAACCCAGTGGCAGTGACAAAGCATTGAGCGCTCTTACTGAGAGGCAGAGGGACACAGATATTTCACTGGCGTTATTTACAGTTAGTGTAACATGCATGCTTACTGGGACTAATGTCCCTGTAACAGTCATAGAAGAATTATCGGTAGACAAACTAGCCTAACTCGAGATTATTTGAATTGTGATCTTGATTTTTTTCTACAAGAATTTAATTTAGATTATACTGCATTTTTGATAAAATTTGAATAATCCCGCATAGGCTTAGAATATTTGGTATTCATTGTATATGATTTTGAAAAATATGTGGTTTCTGCCATGTATTTTGTAACACATTTCTGAATAGCATCTCTCATAAGCAGATTTATGCAGAGCATAACGTGTTTGTACATATTGAATCCTTAAACTCCTCAGTAAGGATACATAATTATATTATTATATTAAATTATACTATATTATAGTATATTTATTATATGGATCAGAAAGTTCCAAAGGCTTTCTATGGCCTGAAGAACCAAGCCTAGGTGCTATGCAGAAGGGTCTGTGAGCTCACTCTTCTTTTATTGAATATAGATAGCATATAGATATTACAGAAGTAGAATAACTATTTTAAAACATTTTTGGGAACTATAATGGACAAGTGGAGAAGGAAGTCTTTACTTCCAAAATAGTTTATTAATTGGACCTTGAGAAAAGTAAAAGGACCTGAAATATACCTAGTATCTGCACTAAGAGACCTCAGTGTCTGGAACTGGAGAAAGTTCCACATTGAAATAAGCAGGCTGCCCACCTGCACCTAAGAGTTAGTGTAGTGACAGAGCAGGATAAAAGAGCTCACAGCCCCTCTGTCTAGAGCCTGGGCTTAGTTCTTCCATCAGTAGAAAGCATTTAGAACTTTCTGATCCATTTACGGACCTTAGAACATAGGGACATCCTTGGTATCTGGGTGAGGACATAGAAGGAGGTAGTGAGGTTTTGTCACCAATATTGTTTAGAACATTATGCATGGCAGATGAAAATGCTGAGGCCACGAAATGGGCAGTGACAAGGAAAAGACAGAAGACCACTATCTGGCTTTAAGATTCAGATTGTCTGTTGGTTTATATGTAAGACAGAGGCAAACCTTGGCCACTGCCTGGACTGGAACCAAGAACTGAGAAGTACTGAATGACTTCAAGACTGATCAGTAGTTTCTGTGGCTAAAGATGAGGTTATTTTGTGAATAAAATAGTGAAAAGACCCTGAGTTTAAGGTAATAGCTTATGTTTTGGACACAGGGTTTGTTCCAAGTGGTGGTACATTAAAATGTTTATGTGAAACAAAAATATGAAAAATAAATATGACTATATATATATGATGCACTATATATATATATGATGTTATGGGATAAATAGTGATAGTAAATTGTTACTTTATTCAAGCAAATTAACACATGTATTATTTGATATAGTTTCCTTTTCTTTGTGGATATATATATGTGTATATATACGCACATATACATACATACATATAAATTGTCAAGAGCAATTGAACACTACTTATCTGGTACACTCTAATTATTAGCTATCACTATATTGTTATGCATTAATAGTGGAGACAGCTCATCCTACATAGCTGTGTGTTCTCTGGCCTGAGTGATTCTTACATTGGAGGTTTCAGTGGTGAATACCGATGGAAATAAAACTTACAACATAGAAATTCATCCATCATTTCTCATATTTTACTATCACCTCTGTTGTATTTGTGAAGGGAAATTCTTAGTTAAGGTGCCCCACAAGCTTTGCAAAGAAGTGTATGTGAACAGGACTTCTGGTCTACCTCAATGTTTTAGTTACTTTACTGTTGCTGTTAGAAAACACTGTGATGGAGGCAACTTGTGGGGCTTATGGATTCATAGGGCTAGACCCCATGACCATCATGGAGGGGAGCATGCCAGCATGCAGCAGGCATGACTCTAGAGCTGTAGCTGAGAGCTCACATTTTGAGACACAACCATAGACTGAGAGCTAGTGAGAAATGGCCTGGCCTGCTTCTTCCAACGCTTGCACATTTTCTAATCCTTTCCAAACAGTTTCACCAACTAAGGACCTATTATTCAAACATGTGAGCCCTTAGGGACTATTCTCCTTCAAGTCACCACACCGTATGATGGCCACTATTTTGTAGATTTGGAGGTTCTGGCTAATTCAAGGCTCATTGAATTAGTTTGAGAAGTTGGACTTTTAGTCCACTAGCTTTCAATGAGACCCCATCAATGGCTGAACAGAATGGACAGAGATACATAGGCTCTACCTACCATTGTCAGATGAAATTCTCCTGTGGAGGCACAGATTTGTGAGCAAGAAGAAGGAATAGGCAGAAACCAGTAGCCATTGAATGGTGACATTGGGCAGACACACTGGAAAGAGGACACTTAGTCTTAAAATGTAAGTAAAGCCAAGTAGCACAGGAATCAAGAAGGGATTCAGGAGGTGCATTATTGCTTCTAGTGTATAAAAGAAAATCTGACCCATAAAATAGGATGAATTTATGTCACATGCAGGAAAGTGGAAACAAAAAGAAATCATCAGATTAAGCAAATTATGCCATACATATGTTTTTCTCTCATTTGTGCTTCTTAAATTTTATACAAACACATAAAATTATATACATGTTATACAGCATGAAAGGAAAAGAAAACATGTCTAGAAGACAAAGGGATAAAATAAGCAGAAGGATGAAAAATAGGGTAGGCATTTGGGGGGAATTATATTCAATATATAATACCTACTTATATAATGTTTAAAAATAAATTAATTTTAAAATGGCAAAGAACCGTGAACATTACAATTTTGAGGCAATCAATACCTTCTTAGAATCTAACCTGGACAGTGTACATAGACCAATATATTTAAACGGGGTCAAGAAGGAAGAGCAGATGTTGGGGCGTAGTTTTGGGGGATGCCCAGTTTAGGAGGCATTGTTCAATTCATTCTGCTTCATTGTTTATAGTTTTCCTTCTTGGTTTCTGACTGTAGCTGTAAAAGAAGATAATAGCCCCTTGAGGAATCCACTTGTCTCTACAAAGCCAGACATAGCATGTAGAAGGGATGGTTGAAAAAAAATATCCCCACAGAAAAGCATAGATGCTGTATGTGTTCACTAACATCATTCTTTTAACAGGAGTTGTGTAAATGTGACCATATCTACCTCCCTTTAACTAAAGGACCATACCATTCTTGGCTGTGTGCTCTCTGTGATTCCTCACTACCTAGCATCTACAAACTGCATCTACCTTCAGCTCTTCTGCACAAGTTTTGATTTTTGTCAAATGGGAGACAGTTCAAAAATAGACACGCCCTTGAGTTGTTATGAGACTATCTTCACCATTTTCTTTTTCACATTCAGTTCAGTAATTTTGGATGATGTCTTTCCAAGCATTCCACTTAGTTTCTATAGAAACGTCAACTCTATTTTCACAGAACAATTCTCCCAATTTACAGTATAACTTAAATCGACCTTAGTCTATAGGCATGAGATTAGCTGAAGTGTTCTAGACCAGGATAACCCTAGGCAGGAAAGTAAACTTTTGGAGTGCAAGGTGCAATAAGAGAGCTATGGTCCAAGAGGTGTGCCCTAGCAATGACTGCCTCATTCTCTGGAAATGCATAAAATGCACCCATCAAGGAAGAGAATCAGCTCCCAGTGGTCAGCTACTTTGTGGAACCAAGATCCAGCTATAATGCACCTCAACCAAATAAGAATTTCCTATCCCCAAATACCTTGTCCTGGTGAAGGAGAAACTCTGGTGACAACAAGTGAGGGATTTGAGAAGATAATCATCAGGGTGAGGAATTAATTAGAAGTGGGCTATACTCCCAGACTCCTCTTTACAAAGAGAGGTTTCTCAACTGAAGCAGTCACTGATGTCAAGATATAATATACAGCAGTTAGGGACTTAAGTCAATGGTAGAGTGCATGCCTATCAAGTACAAGGCCCTGGGTTCAACCCTCAGTCCTGGAAAAAAATATGTGTATGTGTGTGTGTGTATATAATATATATTATATTATATATATATATTACATATATGTATATACACAGACACAAACATACACACACACACACACACACACACACACACACGAACACTTACATGTTTAGAGGGCAATTTGATGCCATGTCAGTTTAACAAAACAACAGTGTTAACTTTTTCCATAAAGCCTATGGTCTTCCTTGGCATGGGTTTTTACTGGGTTTGCAGTACTATTTTGACTCTGAAAATATAATGCATTTCAGTTACTAAGTTTTTCTTGCATTTACAATTAAAATAATCAAAATGCTCACAAAATTACTATCTGAATAATCACTGATCACTACCAGTAGTACTTACATTTTAATTAAACGTGGGTGTTATTGGTGCTTTCAACTTGCATGTAATGCTTTCGGGATACTTATGTCTCCATGCTCTCATCTCCTTCCTCTCCTAGTAACCCCCTCTTCCTTATGTAGGTCCTTTCCTCTTGTTCTTGTATTTTATTCCATTTCGTGGTCATCTGATTTTAACCAGGATTGTGTATGTGATTATTTGGAACTAGCCAGTGAAGTTGGATGACTCCCAGTATGCTCAAAGTATAGACAATAACTTCACTTCTCTTAGAATCCATCAGTCGCTGGTAATTCAGCAGGGAAGGGGGTGGGGATTCCCAAGTCCTCCTCCTGTCTGAGTGTCCACAGGTCCTATGCTGGGCAGGCCCAGTGTGTACAGGCACCAGGTTCCTGTGAGATCACAACTGCAATGATTATCACACCCTTTCCCTGTCTTCTGACTCTTGTGTTCTTTCAGCCCTTTCTTCTAAGGTGTTTTCTTAGCATAGAAAAGGTAACATAAATTTCCTCTGTAGAGGTGAGCACCAAACCATTGCTTATTCTCAGCATTTCAGTCAGCCAAGAGTTTCTATATTCACTGATATTTATTTTAACGAGCTTCTCTGATCAAGGTAAGGAGTAGATTTGTTTCCATGGGCATGAATATAAATGTTTAGAAGTGATTTTGATGCCATGTCAGTTTAACTGAACAATGGTATTTAAGATTTCCCCAAAGTCTTTGATCTTCCTAGCTATAGACTTACTGTGTTTAGAGTACTAGGCCTTGATGCCTTCCTAAGGTGCAGGCTTCAAATAGCAAACTGTGGATTGCCCCATGACAGGTGTGCCATTATAACACAAGGCATCCTGCTTAGTAGATCAGTGCGGTATTTTGTAGCGTTCACAGCTCGGAGACACCTTTGTTCCCTCAGGTGCCTGCATAATACCTTCTGACATTCTGAAAATCAGCTGAAACCAGCTATAATCTGAGCTCCTATCTGAGTTACACCTTGGTTTTTCTGTATCTTGCAGCCAAAGTATGTGCCTGAAAGTATTTTCAGCAGTATGGTCTTATAGTCTAGTTCTTCAGGACAATCGAGAGGTATGTCAAAAAGGATCCTGTATTATTCAAAGGGCCTGTAAAGCTTCACTGACCAAGAGCATCAAAAGAGTATCCCACATTTGGCAGCAGGATTTTTGTTTAATGGTTATTAAATAAATATTAGAGCCTATGGCTTTTAAGATATCATGGATCTAAAAAAAAAGTCCATAAAACAAAGGAAGCAGTCAAATGAGTGAATAAACAAACTATAATAGGGGGAAATCCTTTCCAGCTATGCACCAGATAATTAATACCTAAGATGCACAAAGAACTTACAAAAAAAAAAAAAACAATTTTAAAATGGGCTATAGATCTGTACAGAGCTCTTTGAAGAAGAAATGCAAATAGCTGATAAACATCTGTAGAAGTGTTTGGCATCATTAGCTATAAGATAAATGCAAGTTAAATCTACTTTGAAATTCCCTCTCCCAACAGTCAGAATGGCGACTATCAATAAGACAGATGACAGAAAAGACCAGTGAGGGAGGGCAAGGGGAAGAGAGGAGCCCTCATTCATTGTGGTGAGAGTGCAGGCACCAGGGAAATCAGGGAGAGGTTCTTACAGAGCTTGAAAGAGCTCTAACGTCTGATCCAGCTCTACTACTCAAGTAGAACTGGAGAGTTGAGCTGACGGCTATATATCTTACTGCAGTGATGGCTGCTCATCTGCGGTTCATCATTGCTCAACTCAAAATAACTACAAAATGGAGCCACCTTAGGTATCCATCAACTAATGAATGGGCAATGAAAATGTGGGAGAGATATATTTTATAAAATTCCTCTTTTTATATTTATGTATTTATCTTCGAAGAGTGGAAACTGGCATCCTTGTGTGTATGCTGAGCTGAGAGAACACTTTAGGGGTAGTTAGTATACTCCCTTCCCCATGTGTGTCCCAGAATTGAACCCAGGTAATAAGGTTTGGTGACAAATCCCCTTTGACTCCTGAGCCTTCTTACCAGCCCCAAGAAAAATAAAAACCAAGAAAACTGAAAATAAATGTATGAAACTGTAAAACAAATATAGTGTGTAAGGTGACCTAGACTCAGACACATACATGCCACATGTTTTCTCTCATATGTAGATCCTAGTTGCAGACCGTTTATTTGTTGGTTTAACCTGGAGCACCTGCAAAACAAGACAAACTACAAAGGGGCCACTGAAGAGATAACATAAGGGGAGAAATAGCACACAAGTGCTATAAAAGTAGAGATGGGGAGAATTGAGGATGGAAAGGTTTAGGCATTGGGGGGTTGGGAGGAAGTTGGGAAAATGATGGTAAGAAGTCAACCAAAACCTGGAGTGTTTAAAACACATCCATATGGAAACCTACTGGTTTCTATGTGAATTAACTATGAGATGAAAAGGGAACTATCTGGCCCATAGTTTATTCAAGGGGTGAGTAGTGCGGCCCAAAGGGAGAGTGGAGAACATGTCAGGAGGACCAAGTAGGGATGCCTGTGCTCCACAGTTCCCTTGTTAGCATGTAAATGTTACAAATAAAAATTACAAAGAAATAATGTAACAAATAATGACCAAAATGTAGCTGATTTTCAAGAGAATCCCAAGTATACATTTAATGTCTTTCCCTTTCCCATTCATATCCTTTGTATGTTTATAATTATCTTTCAGGGTAAAGTAATAGCAAATCCATTTAAATGGAAATATCAATTTTCTGATGATTCATGGAGAGGTTCTCTTTTAAATTTTAATCTATATGTTCTTTCATTGAGGTATACCCAATGGTTTCATCTCCCCAAGACCAGAGGTTGGGGGGAAAAGTGGAACAAGACTATATTTAGGATTAGATATTTTCTTGTAGTCTGTGTTCATGTAGTACCTTTATTTATCCTGTAAATAGCACATGATATGTATAAAGGATTATGGAAGGTATAAGCATAAATATGAAATGTACAGAAAGAATGATAAAAAAGTAAATGTAAATTCCATTGTCCACATGTCTTCTGGCTTGGGTAGAGTGTGTTAAATTCTATTGGTATTTGTATCAGCATGGCAGAAAACTCCCTTTGTACAAAGTCAATAAACATGTGAGGAACTGTTGATTTCAGGGAGAAACACAATATCAGAATATCTGAGGACATTTAATTCACAGCAAAGACAAAATGATTTGTTCACTGGTTGATGGATTAAAGCTTATTACGATATGATTATCAGCCTAAGAAAATTGTGCAAAGTAAACGCAAAAGCTTTAAATGGGAAAGCCTCAAAGAATTTGTGTGTGACATTGAGGGTAACAGAGACAGTGGAGTCTTTAAGTTGAAGTCATGCTTTTCAAGCTAAATATATATAATAGGCTAGAAAACCCCAAGAATTCAGATCAGAGTTTGTTTTTTATCAGAATGGTTTATGAACAGCAACTAAGACATGTAGTCCTCAGTAGTCATGGCACTAGACTCTCACATCACTCAGACATTCTTAGTAAAGAATATTTGATCATAAGTGTCTTTTTATTCATTGTGTCTGTCTTAGCACCAACCTTTATGTATATGCTGATGATGCAGACTCCTCTGAATATATGGCAGAGGCAGATAACCTGGTTCCTACAGTGTCATAAATATTCAATCACTACAATCTATGTATTCATTTCTATTTCAGTGTAAGTTTCATTCATTGATAAACCTTTAGTTGTATTATAATAGTTATTTACACATTATGTAAATTTGGTGATAATTCTGAGCATTCCAGAGTCTCTCAGTAGACTTCATGTTTGATGTTAAAATGTAAACCATATATCGTATCAATTGCAATTTAAGGAGCTATGTTGGTGAGATTCATGATGTAGCTTTCCGACATTTTTTGTTATGAGGGAAGGCAGCTCAACCTGAGACAAAGAACTAAGGAATGGTTGAAGTAGGAGACTAGTCTTCCCCCAAGAAAGAACATACCAGTTGTTATATATATATATATATATATATATATATATATATATATATATATATATATATCCTTGATTTGTGATTGCTATGGGAGGGCCCAGCTCATTATGGGTGGTGCCACCTTTGGGCAAGCGGTTCTGGATGCTGAAGGAAAACAAGATGAGCAAGCTATGAGAATCAAGCCAGTAAGCAGCACTCTCCCATCTCTCCCATGCCTTCTGCTTCAGGTCTTGTCTCCACCTTCCTACCCTGCAGGCGTTCCTGCCCTGACTTCCCTCAGTTGTGGAATGGCCTGAGATCTGTAAGATAAACTACATCCTTCCCTCCCCAAGTTGCTTATGGCCATGGTGTTTTATCACAGTAGTGGAAACCCTAACTAAGACCATGAATATGGCAATATGCCATTAGGTTTTGCTTTATTGCTTTGCTCATTTATCAAAATAAAAGAAATGGGTTTCCCCCCAACCCTGTTTGATGGTTTTATAAAAGGAGAGAACGGGGATTAGGGAGTGTGGCATGGAGGTGTGGAGGAAGGGGAGTGCCTAGGCGGGCCCATGCCTAGGCATACCTCTTCCCCCTGAGGGAGCACACACACAGACATGGTATAGAATAGAGTTTATTCAGGGAAGAGAATGAGAGTTAATGATGTAGTGGAGGCAGAGAGAGAGAGAGAGAGAGAGAGAGAGAGAGAGAGAGAGAGAGAGAGAAGTGAGGAGTAGAGGCCGGCCATGACCACGTGGAGAGAGGTGGGAGGGGAGGAGAGCCCAAGAGGGACAGAGAGGTGAGAGTGCAGAGAGGCAAGAGCAATGAGAGAGAGAGGAGGGGCAAGCAGCCCCTTTTATAGTGGGCCAGGTCTATGGGGCGGGGCATACCTGGCTGTTGCCAGGTAATTGTGGGTGGAGCCTAGACAGAATACTAACACTGTTACTTATTGAAGTCTTAGATACCTGTCTTTATTGACAATTCCAGGTGTGGGTTACAAACCATAGATTTGAAGTTATTTACTTAGAGCTGAATCATGGTCATAGTCTCAGAACCTTCCAGATAGGTGAGTATGTAGCTCCTGCTTGAATTATACCTATGCTACTTCCAAGGTCAGATCCCTTGACCAGAGTTTTCTTTCTAAACCTGTAGCAACAGCTGGAATTAATTTTAATCATGCATTCAGAGTTACATAAGATCCGGTTGCCTTCATCAGATTCCTTGAGGTCAGTTTCCTGGAAGCAAGTTATCAGTTTGCTCAAAGTAGCTAGAAAATGCCCAATTCAGAGAGCTGCATATTTAATATCATAGTCAAATGAGCTTCAGCAACAGACTAGTGCAATTTCCACAGTTTAGCAAAAACACATGCCTTTCAGTTCTAGAGGTCGGAATTCTGTGATCCTGATTGAAACTGGGTTGTGTTCTTGATATGAACTCTGTTTATAGTTTAAACTATTTAGCTGTGTCCTCATGTGGAAGAAATAGAGCACTATCACTTTTTTAAAAATCACTGATCATATTCAGGCATCTCTCCCTTCTTGACCTAACTATACCCAAACTCCCACCTTTTTAAGTTCAGTACTTTGTAGTAAATACGTATCAAATTATATTAAACCTGTAACAATGATCTCAACTGGGGATACAAAGTTTGGAACTAAGATTCTAGTAGCATCTACATCTGGGCACCATGGGTCAATTTAGAGCAGTGTTTTCAACCTGGGGGTCGCATCATCTCTGGCAAATATCTATCTCCAAAACTATGTGCATTACAATTCACAACATCTGCAACATGGTTATGAAGTAGCAATAAAAATAATTTTATGATTGGGGGGGTCACCACAACCTGAGGAACTATATTAAAGAGTTTCATCATTAGGAAGGTTGAGCTGGGGGTAACTAACTGTGATTTCTCTCATATTAGCTGAACGTCCTTCATGTTCTTTAACAAATTATTTTATGAAAAAAACTATCAGAAAAATCCTAGTTTCATTTAATTGCGTCCTCCCTAGAGTAGTCAGTTTTTGAGGAATATTTATATATATTTAAATGCAAAAAGTAAAACAATGAGGAAATTCAATGGAACAGGAGACATGAAAGGCAATGAGCTAATTACAAATTAAGAGATGTTAATGACTGGCATGTTCACATTCTTCTAAATGTGACCCAAGGTCATGTTTTATAGTCTTGTCCTATATAGTAATATAATTTATCATCATCATCATCATCATCATCATCATCATCATCCTTCATTTTCTTTGACTAGTAAGATGAATTTACCCCAGAGAATGAAAATAAATCAGTTTTGTTTATATCCTGTAGAATAATGCTACATACTCTGAGACACAAGATACTAATCCCCTCAGAGATACAGTGCTCTAGGCGCATAGCCTAGCGATCAGTGTGCATATTAGAATACGCAGCTTTGGGAGGAATGAATGGGTCAATGGGATAAGGCAGGTCAGTGTTAGGTGTACCTGATTTCACGTTCTGCAACCAGAATATGCAAGTGTTCTGAGATGTACGTTCCTCCCTCCTCATTGACTGGAAGCTTCTTGTTTTCCCTTTGTTTTTCTTTCATGTGTGTGTAAAGGTATGTGTGTGATGGTGTGTGTCTGTGTGTCTGTGTGTGTTTATTTTCCAGGTTTCTCTGAGACCTCAAAGCAAGTCCTTATCCAGAAAACACAGGATACACAGGAGTAGTAGAAGTACTTTCTAGCTCTGAAAGTCAGTAAACTCCTGTGTCTTTGTCGAAGAAATTTAATTGTTCTATTTTAAGAATTCACCGCACAGTCAAAAGGACTCTAGATCTCTTGAAGTCTGCATGATAATGTATTAAGATTCTTAGAATAAAAATGTTCAAGAGACATCAAATACATTTACCAGGAAAAAAATCACATTGAGGACTTGGACTGGCTCAGCCATTGACACAGTGGCCAAGAATATCAATAGATGACCTTCAGTGTTATCCCAGAGTCTAATTAGTAAAACCTCATTGTTAAGGGACCTACTTCAGAAAGAAAGAAATACAAATGGTGGAGAGAATGAGGGCAGCATAGAAATCCAGCTACACACAGGAGAACCCTGTAACAGCATCTTCCTGGCTGCAGGGAGCACTGGAGGCATCCGTATCCTGAAACGGAAGACAGTTTGTCACTGTATCTTGCAAGCATGCTTGCTTATTTATTTCAAGAAAAAGCAAACCATAACTTTTCTGTTAATTGACAGCTAGTTTTTACTGATTTTACAATATGAAGTATTCCATACAATGGGATTATAAGGAAACCTTAATCGGCTTAGAAGTAGCAACCCAGTTTTAATTCAATTACTAAATCACAGACTTACAAGCTATTCTTGGCTATTGTTAAGTTTGCAGCTCCAGAACTGTCTCAGCTCCTACTTCTTGTCTTCTTGGGTTTTTTTATGAGGTCTGAGTCTGATCCTGAGCTGATCTTATATACATGTGTGAGTGTGTGTGTGTGTGTGTGTGTGTGTGTGTATGCTAAAATTTATATTTACCAGCTGTTGCTGCAACAATATTTCATAATAAACTGTATGAATCTCAATGATACATAGTACCAAAACTATACATATACTCACATTTGTATACACTGACAGAAGGCTTGCCAGTCCTTGGTAGGCATCCCTGATTCAGGTCATGACTGCTTCAGACACAGTTCAGACAACTGCAATATATGCAGGCATCTTGGGTCCAGGATGAAGGGCATGTGTTACTAGTGGTGGAATCTATTCTACATAGCCTGACTTCCTATTGGCAGAATTAAGTCAACAGTCCAGGTCCAACACTGATGGGGCAAGGAAGACTATTCCATGGAAGTGGGGAGAGGAGGGGTCCAGATGCTCAAAGATAATCGAATTTATCACAAAACCATTTCACCACACGATATAACACAAACACATCATTAACTTTTCTCGCTCAATTTCTGGATAATGTCTTATGTAAACACATTAGATTTATGTTTGACTCAAACATGCAAATCAATGTCCAAAAATAAGCCCCAGGATTGACTGTAATTTGACTGACACTTTCCTGATGTAAGTCTGCTGCCTTTTCAAGATGCTACTCAGGTACCCCACCCTTGCCAACCTTTACAGATTCTCTTGATGCCGATAATGTTTCAGGCCTCCGGGATGTCTTTTATGCCCCAATTCCATTGAGCATACTTTCCCCTCTATGAAAATGCTTTTCCACATCCCTGAAGACTCGGGACAGCTCAATTACTCCTCCCTCAGAGCTAACCAGTTTCTGGGTAGACCACACCTGTTTGTCACATTGTACATTGCCAGAGATGCATGAAGGACATCTCCTCTCCACTTATCATTGGAAGCATGAGTCTGAGTATTTAAGAATGTATGTTCAAATGCTTGAGTTAGTGAATTCATACCCTGGAGTGATTTTCTCTTCTCAGATGACTAAGTCTCCAAGGGGTTCTCCTTTGAGCCCCTTTCTAGTGGTTAAGTAAGCCTTCATCCTTCACTGAGTAACTGGACTTCTCAATGCCTAATTTAATAGCGCCATGTCCTTAACTCTGGCTATGGTTTTGAAGTCTAGTTAGATAGGGGGTGTAGTTTCCATCTCAATGATACTCTGGCACCAAGCAGTCAAAAACTCAGGAACTGGAAGATGGGTTTGATCTTTCTTCTCTACTGAGTGTTATTCTCAAACGACATGATAAAGATTTTAGAATCTTATTGTGCCAACTGCTGGGTGTGGCCAAGAGACATCCTGGACACTACAGTGATTATGAGCCAAACATTGTAAGTGGAAATAGAATGTCTATTGTAAAATCTACGTAGAATCCAGAACAATGAAGTGACAGACTTCAGGATCATTGCATGGGGCCTTGATGGGAGCCTAGCTTGGCTGCCTTCCAAGAGGCCCAACAGGTAGCTGAAAGAGTTAGATGCAGTTACTTGCACCCAACTAATAGTGGAAGGCCAGGGACCCCTGTGGTTGAATTAGGGAGGGGCTGGAAGAAGCTGAAAAGGAGGATAAGCCCATAGGAAGACTAAAAGTCTCAATTGACCTAGACTCCAAGGATCTCTTGGACACTGGGCCACCAACCAGGGCACGCACCAGTGGATATGAGGCCCCTGACACATATACAGCAGAGGACTGCCTGGTCTGGCCTCAGGAGAAGAAACATCTAACTATGGAGAGACTTGAGGCCCTAGGGAGTGGGGAGGTCTGGTAGGGTGGGGGTGGGGTGGGAACATTCTCTTGGAGATGGAGGAGAAGGAATGGGATAAGGAACATTGGAGTGTGGACCAAGAGGAATATAATGACTGGACTGTAAAAAAAATGATTAAATAATAATAATAATAATAATAATAATAATAATAATAATTTAAAAGAAAAGAAAAGGAAAGAAAAATAAAGATACTGGCAAAAGTTAAAACAACAACAACAACAAAAACAAAAACACACCAAAGTCCTCTAATTCTTACATTCCAAGCTGTAGGTAGAATGTGCAAACCCTCCAAGCCCTTGGTTTTTAAGTCATTAATTTAACCAGAGATCATTTTAAAGGTGATAGCTAAAACATGAATTATATCAACAATACTACTGCATGTCCCTTAAGACAATTTTCTCGAGTGTATCCTCATTGCTGGGCTTGTACAAGGTTGCATTCACGCTGGCCAACAATGTCCACTGGCCTTCTTTCCCCCATGTCCAATCTCCCCTCATTCCTTTCTCCCTCATGTCAGTCTACCTCTTTTCCCTAATGTTCTCTCTACCTTCATGTTCAATATACACATGCTCTTATACATCAATATAAGGCCTGGTATATACAAATCATATAATTTTTCTAGGATTAATTCAGCTCAAAATGATGGTCTCTGGTTGCTAGTTACATGTACTTTTTTTACAAATGACATAACATTGCTCTTTTTCATGACGAATAAAATTGGATATATATTTATAAATGTAAATAATGTTTTATATATATCATTCTGTTCATTCTTCTGTTAATTGATAATAGGCAGAACTCATAATTTGCTAATGAGAATAGTGTTACTTTTTTAAATGAAATAATTTTTAACTTTGTAACTCATAATGCATTAAAAGATTTCTATTATATTAAAATTGATCAATGAACTTAACAAAATAATTCCCAACCTCAAGTCAGGAACAGTTAAGTGAGGTTGTGAAAAAAAACCCAAAGCTTAATCTTGTTATAATTATTGATTCAAGTGCAACTGGGGTGCCACTGTCAGGAAGTCCCTCCCGTGGGCGCCAGCTCTTAGACACAGAGCAGGGCAGACGAGAAATCCCTTTTCTTTTCATCTTAGGGGCTGAGATGAGGGAAGAGCTACCCACAGCCTTGACCACTGG
This sequence comes from Apodemus agrarius, assembly GCA_964023405.1. Taxonomy (NCBI): domain Eukaryota; kingdom Metazoa; phylum Chordata; class Mammalia; order Rodentia; family Muridae; genus Apodemus; species Apodemus agrarius. The sequence goes on along the minus strand of OZ030020.1, from coordinate 9,375,218 downwards.
TAACAAAAGTATCACTGGTCATTAAAGAAGACAGAATCAATTTAAAGACTTGTTAATTCAGTATCTACCATTTGGGGGGAAAGATTTATTTGTAAACCATAACAACACAGTTGGTTCCATAATATCCCAGTGATCAAGAGTCTAAGAAATGGAGGTAACTCTGATCTAAACAGAAAACTGTGAATAGACCTTTGAATCAGGACTATAAAAGGACCCATTACTGTCTTAGTGGTGCCATAGGAAAAACATTAGTGTATTCAATTCCTATACAACACAGAACATTTTTCCATTTTTGAAATGGATGTTTTCTAGAAAGTGATATATTGACATTTGGAAAACATGGCTTCATACCCATGAGTCTCTTCTGAGACCTATCAGAAATGGTGGGCGAATCCAAATATGGAACAGTGATGCAGTGGGGTCACTTGCTGTTCTGATGTTTGCAAGGTCCTTTCGCTGTGTGGCTGGCTATCCTGAGGATACACCTCACAGAACAGCTGCCAAGAGGTGGCAGTACATCTTTTAAAAAACATTTATTTCACATCGCAGTTTTTCTTCTAAGTACTACTGACAGATTTGGTTTTGGGGCCATGTGATGATACACATTTGTAGACTAAAACTCTTCTTTTCTATGCAAATAAAACATGCCAAAATAGCTCAGTCAAATTGAGCTTCTGAAAGCATTTGCTCCGAAATTTGTTACTTTCTATGTGCACAAACAAGCCAACTAAAATGATACCACAGGCATGGCTGTGCAGCACCTGACTCCATCCTCAGTCTGGAAAGTTCTATTGCATCACGTGATTCACTATCAATGATAGAGATCTCTAGTTCTCAGAATCTTGCTCACTGGGATATTGTGGAAATAAGTGTGTCGCTATGGTTTACAAATAAATCTTTGTTCCCCAAATGGAAGGTACTGAATTAACAAGTCTTTAAGCTGATTCTGTTTTCTTTAAGTTCAAACTCTACCTTAGGTTTCATGAAAATATTTGTAAATCACCATACTATTTAACAGATTTTTAATGTCAAAAATGTATTTAAATGACATTAAGTTACATTTTCAAAAGCAACTAGTGTCACAGGGGGAACTAGTGCACTGTCTTCTATGCAAGCAAGAGTACCTAAATTTAGATTATCACCCATGTAAACCTGGGTGTGACTGTGTGTGCATATGTCTGTGTGTGCATATGTCTGTGTGTGCATATGTCTGTGGATGCCTGTAACCGCAGCACTGGAGGGAAAGAGACAGGCTGATCCTCATGGGGGCTGCTTGTCATTCAGTCTAATGGAAAAGACAATGGCCAGGTTCAGTGAGCAATCCCTTAAAAAATAAAGTTTATACATGTGTGTACAACCCTCCCACATATCTATCTCTCTGTCTGTCTGTCTATCTATATATCTATATATCTATTCATCCATCTATCCATCCATCCATCCATCCATCCATCCAACCATCTATCCATCTATCTATCTATCTATCTCCTCTACAGATACTACACACATATACATATCCTCTGTACATCCAAAATCCTCAAATTTAAAAATAATCAATGTACTTACATTCTAAATTATCCAAATCACATGCCTCTGTCTTTCCTTGGTTAGAGATTTTCAGTTTCTTAACCTTTGTGTCCCACATTCAATACATTTATTACACATTAGTGATAGCATATGAATTGTTTCTTAAAATAATAGTCCTCCCTCTTGAATTGAGGCTCTAAGTTAAAGCACACTGACCAAAGTCTGAAAACAGAAGTTGTGTTTTCTAACCTAAAGCTGAGCTCTCTAGGCGGCAGTGCCTGTCAACATTCTGCTCTGACATATAAATTATAAGCAGCTGTAAACGACCTCCAATTAGTCGCCTCCAATAAAGTAGCAATATTATACTTATCTACGCTTTGCAAAGATGCATAGTGAATAAAAACGGCTGTCAGCACACAAATATGAAAGTTAATATATCTCTTCAAGTCCTTAATTATTAAAACATACATCTATATGAAGCCTGTGAGGCCAGATACATCCTCTGAAAGAAGTTTTTACAAGAGCCTCAATGTTAAATTTCTAGTGGATTTTATTTTTCAGAAGGCTAGTTTATAAGGCAACCCAGAGAAGGAGTTTGCATTCCTTCAAAGTGTGGTGCATGCTTTGAGTTTCATTTTCTCTCTGTCTTCCTGAGACTTTAACTGTAAGATTTGGCAGATTGTGTTTCATGACACAGGCAATATCTCTCTCTGTGTGTCTCTGTGTGTCTCTCTGTGTCTCTGTATCTGTCTGTCTCTCTCTCTCTCTCTCTCTCTCTCTCTCTCTCTCTCTCTCTCTTTCTCTCTCTCTCCCCCCTCTCTATTCCACCACTCTCTCATGTGTATGTTTGCGTTGGGGGTTGGGGGTGTATGATGTGTGTGTGTATAGCTATATGTGTATGTGTGTGTGTACCATGTGTGTATATGATGTGTGTGGTGTGTGTGGATGTGAGTAGGTATGTGTTTCAGTAGTGGGGCAGATGTTGTTGTAGTTACTTTCTATTGCAACAACAAAAATGCCATCAAGACACCTTATAAATGAACTCATTTAATTTGAGGCTCATGATTGCTGAGGGTCAGAGTTTACGACCATCCTCACCTGTAGCGTGGCAGCAAGCAGGAGGGTAGGGGTGATACTGAAGCAGTAGCTGAGAGCTTAGATCTCGAGCCACAGCCACAAGGCAGAGGGAGCTACCTAGAAATGCCAAGGACGTTTGGAACCTTAACACCAACGCCCAGTAATACCTCTCCTCCAGCGAGACCTCACCTCCTAAACTTTACCAAAGGATCCTACCTAGTGGGCACCAAGCATTCAAATATATGTGCCTATGGGGCCATTCTCATTCAGATCACTGCAGGTGTTGATCCTTTTGCTGTCCTAAAGGTCATGTAGGCTAGTTCTAGCTAGCCAGTAAACCCAAGAGGTCCTGTCTCTCCAGCTCATGATATGCTCACCCACCACATCTGACTTTCTCTTTGATGTGAGTCTGGGGCACTCGACCTCAAAATCTCATATTTGCACTGTGACCTTTGGCCAAGTGAGCTGTCACCCCAGTTCTGACACGATATCATTTTAAATCAGTTGCTTTACTGTTCCAAATGGCAAGCCAGAATGTGACCATCTGAGCATGTGGACAAAGACACTGGGAGTTATGAAGTATCACCCAGTAATTGTAAGAATATTGCATCAATGATACAAGTACATGTATGACAAATTTCATTTGAATCCCTTTTGTGTTCCATGGGGAGAAAGTATCTGATTGGAGAAAGTCTAAATGCTGATAGAAATGCAGATGAAATTCAGCTCTCAGGAAGGATCCTATATGCAGACATCTGCACAGTTATCGCCAGATACATTTTGATATTTATAAATATGTATGTCATACCCACATTTTGAATAAAACTTTCCCTTGAGCCAAGTCCCAGGGAAGTGAAGACTGTGAAACCTCCTGTAATGGGAAGCTCACTAATTCAGAGGCTCATTGATTAAATGGCATTAGCACGGGATTATGTTTCCATCTTACATTCTTGATTATCTTCTCCGAGAAGAACTACTAAAAATGGATGTTCCCCTGCCCTGTTTCCTGAATGTAGAGGTTTTGAAAACCATAGAAGCAAGCATGGCTTATTAACAGGGTACACCATGTACAAACTGTATGCAGGAGAATAGATATATCGCAGAGTCTGAGGTAAATATTGAAGTGTTAAAACTGGTTCCCACCTCACCCATGAAGATAAACCAGTAGCGGATTTCATGATTCGTCACATTGCAAAGGTTATGATAATCTTTGACAGCTGTCCTTGTTCGTTTTGAAAATATTTTTGCTAAGCAAGTTCCCATGCATGAAATTGCGGTGGTTTAGTGACAGCAGAGTGTCTAGAGAACCAAATGTTCGATGGCAATTAGAGAGAAAGCATCACACACAGTTGCTGAGTCGTTGGGTTCTGTCTAAAATACATTACTTAAAACACTGACTGAGCGCTGCCTGGAAACCGCACTTGTCACTTTAGAATCCGCCCATGTTAGCATCAGTAGCTGCTTTGGGAGGTCTTCATGTACGATACACATCTGTCTGTTTGGGTGTGTATGTATGTGTGTATGTGTGTTCCTATCCAACACACAGGTGTTTGTGTGGCTATACATACAGACATGTGTGTGAATGTGTGTCCATGTTGGGTACACATGTGTTTTTGTTCATGTAGAATATACATGTGTGTAGGTGTACCATGATGATGGGTGCTGTGCAGCCTTTGGTCCTTACAGAGCAGTGAGGTAGAGGCTGGGTCTCAGCACTCTGCACCTCTCTTCCTAAGAAGCAGGGCAGGGTTAACGTTTTCAAGTCTGGGTGAGAAGATGACTCAGAAAAGAAAAGAAAGCTGTGCTGTGTATCCGTGAAGACTGGAGTGTGAATCCCTTAGATCTGTGGACATGCTGGGCAGGCATGGTCATGCTGATTGGATGGGGAGAGAGGAGCCCTGGAGAGCGCTGGCTAGTCAAACTAGCTGAGGCCATGAGCTCTAGGTTCAAAAGTGAGAGACCTTTCCTCACTTTGAGAAAGAGTATGAGTAAGAGAATTAAACAAAACGTCCAATGTCAATCTCTGACCTCCACACACATGTACAATGTACACATACGTGCATGCACACCCTACAAACAAATGTGCACCTGGTATGCACATACACACACACAAATGAACATGGACATACATGCATACCTACACACATGTACACCCCATGTGAACACAAACATACATGTACCCCACTTCAAAACACATACATACATATATACATACATACACACACATTGGATATGTACATACATACATACGCACCCACACAAATAGTTATATATCCTACATGAAGACACATATACATACATTAAAGCACATCCCTGACATAAGCATACATGCACAAACACCATACACACATTAAAATATACAATGAAGATTTTGCCACCTAGAGCCAGACTGCATGGGTTGGGAGCCCAGCTGTGGCTTGTCCTAGGTTCAGACAGTGAATGTGTTCCTCGATAACTGCTTTGTGCTTCCCTTCCAGTGCAGTAGAGAGGCTCTCCTGGGATAGTATAAGGGAGGCAGCATGGATGGATGTGGTTTAGAGCCCAGCAAATGCTATTTAACTATCTGCACTTCTTATAGTAAACGATACGACCCACTGAGCATCCATTGTGTTGGCATAACATAGATACTCACAAAGAGCCTGGGCTTCTCCACAGCAGAGCAGTCTAGGGCTGACATAGTTGCATCCTAGGTAGCAACCGTTATCAGCATGGCTTCATGATGCTCTGGGGTTTTAACTGCTTCAGCCCTTATGAAAATTCATTCTGCCTCCTCAAAATCTGAAAATTACTAATCACATTCATGACTTTTTGATTTCTTAATCATAATTACAGCTTCTATCATAAGCAGTCTCCCGGTTTTATTTGAATGCACATTTATTTTGCATATTTTGTCCCAAGGACAGGAATTACTAAAACTTATGCTAGGTTTTTTTTTTTTTTGATAAACTGGCAGTTATGAATCCTGGTATATTTATTTCTGTTGGCTAATGTGAGGATTCAGGCAGGGTAAACAGTGTAGAGACAAAATTAAAAGTGTGCATGAGTGTGGTTGTGTAAGTGCTGGGTAGGTGTGTGCCTCTGTGTGTCTGTAAACTGTGTATCCTTTTTCTTTATTTCCTAAAATCAGTACTTATCAGGTAAAAAATTTGGACCATAAAACTCAAAATAAGATGGTTCAAGGTGTTAAGTAGTTCCATTAAACCAGTCTGGCATTTTGTGACTCTTTTATATTCTGTAGTTACTGCCTAATCTATGTTTGCCAAAAACTAACTGCATAATAAACTTGCATTTAATTTCCAAAGCTATGAAAAAAATTAATGGCAGGAAGAGTAAATTTTATCTTGCTTTTAGGTTTACATGTTACAAAAATCATATTAAATATAAAATGCATTCTTCAAATACATTATCATTTCTTAACAGGTAATGCAGTTTTGAAGCCCTTTTTTAAGAAATCCTTTGAATCTAAAATGTTCACTGTCCATCGAAAATCTCACCAATTAGAGTTCTTTGAAATGCTATTGATGAATTGCTTGTAGTTCTTTGTCTGTGGACCCTGAATGCCATTGTTTTGACCTTTTCTTTGCTGCCATTTCTAGGGGAAACTAAGCACAAATTTAATTCAAAGTTCTGTGCAACCCAAGACATATAACGTGTCATGTGTCAACACCAAAAAGCAGGAGATGGAGATGAGATGGAGACAGTCAAGTGCTAAGAGTGTGCCTGACCCTGGGGTTGGTGTGCAGCAGTCGCCACCATGAACTCATAGGTCAGATGTTACAGTTCTTCCCTGTTGCCTGGACAGGGGAAGATACCGAGATGGTTGCACAAATCTTTCTGGAATACGGATCTGGTCCATTACCAGAGCAGGAAGGGACACGGGGCACTGGACTGAGCCCAATAAGCCTAGGACAAGATGTATAGGCAGCCTCTCTCGCATGTCACACGCAGCTGTGCCTGCAGATGATAAAGTCCCTTCCTCAGAACACACCCAGATTTTTAAAAAGACTATAAATAAAATGAGTGACAAGCGACCGTGTGTGTGGACACCTCAATGAGCAGGCGCAGAGAGCAAGTCCGCGCAACTGTGAAAGCGATGGGCAGCCATGTGTCAGTCAGCCGGGGCGTTATTGCCCATTAGCTTAGCTCTACAGATCCGGTCACGTGATCGTGCATCTTCCTAAACAGTCTGTTTCACTTCACTGCAAGGAAGTGAGAGCGTGGGCTGGAAAGTCCTCTGTTTTAAAGGTCTCCTCCTCCTCTGCCATTGTCAGATCATAATTCATTTTGTGTTTTTTTTGTTTTGTTTTGTTTTTGTTTTGTTTTTTTGTCTTTTCACTTGGTGAAAGGGAAGCCAGTTGAGGACCTAAGAAATTGAAACAAACTAATAAATTCAGATATGGTTGATATCCTGTGACTTTTATCTCTGAGTCTCTTCCCTGATGTTGAAAGCAGACGGTGTGAAAGTGAGGACTTGAAGGGACACTTCACCAGGAGGAACAGAAGGATAACAAATAAGCCCGTGAACAGAGGCTGAAGGGCACCAGAACTCACGGAAGCAGCATCCGCACGCCAGCCTTAGCCACTTAACCCTATGGCTGCACACCCGCGCGGCAAACTAACATTACAATGCAAAGAAACTGCAACAACTCTTCATTATGGCTGGAATAAATAATTAAAACCTGCTCTGAGTCTAGGCAGAGAAGTCGGTCATTTCTTATACAGGTAACACTCACCAGGCATCTCAGAACTCCCCTCTGGGCATCTGTGCTAAAGAAATGAAAATGGGAGTCTGTGCCAGAACCTCATGGATTGGCTTTGTTGGTTTTCTCTCAATGTTGGAAAAGGTAAGCCCAACCCATTACTTCTTACCTGATGTCACACACATGTTAGGACACGCCTGTGCCATAAAAGGACCACCTATTGATGCACACAGCAACTTCAAGAAATCTTAGCAGTGTCCCAGGCACTCAGGAAAATTATGAGTATGAGTAGTTCTGCAGCATTTTCAAGGGATGATGGCCCTGTGAAGGAATGAAGGAAGGATTATGTGAGACTGAGAATGCTACCAGGCACACACACACACACACACACACACACACACACTTGTTAAAATTAGTAAAACTCTATTCAATGAATACACATTTAACTTTTTTAACATAACAGAAAATGATATTTTATCAGAGAAATATTCTATATTTTTCCTTTCACAATTCTTTTTATTCTTTTTTTATTCTTTCATCTGTTTTTACAGTTCAGTCATTCCCATCCTAGTCCACCCGCTGACTGTACCTCATCCCATTCCTCCTCCCCCATCTCCAAGACGATGTGCCCATCCTCCAGTTCCATCAGACCTTCCCACTCCCTGGGGTCTCAAGTCTCTCTAGGGTTAGGTACACCTTCTCCCACTGAGGCCAGACCACGCAGTCCTCTGCTGTAGTGTGGTGGGGCCTCATATCAGCTGGTGTTTGCTGCCTTGTTGGTGCCTCAGCATTTGAGGGATCTCGGAGATCCAGGTTAATTGAGACTGCTGGTCTTCCTATGGAGTCGCCCTCCTCTTCAGCTTCTTCCAGCCCATACCTAATTCAACCCCAGGGGTCTGTGGCTTCTGTCCATTGGTTGGGTGTAAGAATCTGCATCTGACTCTGTCAGCTGCTTGTTGGGCCTCCCAGAGGCCAGCCATGCTAGGCTCCTGTCTGTTTTCAGACATCTAACTTTTATGATGAGGTATTTAGAGAGTTGTCCCCCCTCAATACAAGCTGTTTCAAAAGCTAAAATTCTCTGTGGAAAAAAATCTGCCAATGAAAAATTCAAAAATTGAAATATATAATAGAGCCAAGTTCTTGAAGAGCCTTTCCCTTTGGACTCTTGAGAGACAGAGAGAACCACAGCTGGGCAGAGTTTGCTAATTATGAGTACTGGGTGGAGTTCAGCGGACATCTCCATTTCTGTAATTAGTTATCCTGTGTTTAAATCTGTATAAAAACACATCAGATCCATAAACTCATACATTATGTTGCCTGAAAGAAAGCCGTCTGTAAAAAGAGTAAATTTCAAGAAGCATTTATGCAAGTTTATAAATAATAAACGAGCAAAAGATAGCCCAGAAATCAGGTGGAAATTGAGAAAACTGAGTAGATTATGGTTTATGGAGACAACCTCCCATTTACACCACACACAGCAGAAGAGAACGTGTTATTATGTGAGAATAAGAATATGATCAGATGATATTGCCTGCAGCTTCCCGCCCAGCTGGCGGTGGGGAAGCCGGAGGGTCACCCAGCGTCCCAGGTGCTCAGAACCATCCGGCGGCGGCGGCAGAACCAGGTACCCGACACAGCCCAAGCTTAAGACCTTCGGGGACTCAGGCCTGGAGTGGGAGTTGGGCACAGAATAGCGGGTGCACTCTGCACTCGCGCGGCGGACCCCGAGCTCCCTGCAGGCAGCTGCCATATTGCCTGCAGCTTCCCGCCCAGCTGGTGGTGGGGAAGCCGGAGGGTCACCCAGCGTGCCAGGTGCTCAGAACCATCCGGCGGCGGCGGCAGAACCAGGTACCCGACACAGCCCGAGCTTAAGACCTTCGGGGACTCAGGCCTGGAGTGGGAATTGGGCACAGAATAGCGGGTGCACTCTGCACTCGCGCGGGGCGGACCCCGAGCTCCCTGCAGGCAGCTGCCATATTGCCTGCAGCTTCCCGCCCAGCTGGCGGTGGGGAAGCCGGAGGGTCACCCAGCGTCCCAGGTGCTCAGAACCATCCGGCGGCGGCGGCAGAACCAGGTACCCGACACAGCCCGAGCTTAAGACCTTCGGGGACTCAGGCCTGGAGTGGGAATTGGGCACAGAATAGCGGGTGCACTCTGCACTCGCGCGCGGGGCGGACCCCGAGCTCCCTGCAGGCAGCTGCCATATTGCCTGCAGCTTCCCGTCCAGCTGGTGGTGAGGAAGCCAGAGTCAGCCAGTGTGCCAGGTACCCAGACCCAGCCGGAGGCCGAACCAGCCTCCCATCCAGCCAGTGGCAGGGAAGCTGGAAACCGGACCCAGCCAGCTTCCCAGCAGCTTGGGACCAGCAGGCGGAACCAGATAACTGAGATATCCCAACTTTAAGACCCCTGGGGAAACAGGATACCAGACAGCGAACCCTGAGCAGGAGCAGTGCAGAGCAGCCGCCCAACAGGCGGAACCAAATACCTGGGATATCCTGAGGTTAAGACCTCGGGGGACTCAGGCCACCTGTCAGCAATCTGTGAGCAAGAGCCCCGCAGGACAGTGATTCAGGTATCCCAGTCACTGGGAAATAGCCTTACAACCCCACAGGAGGGTCAAGCACCAGCTAGTATCTACAGGACCAACTAACACCAGAGTTAACCAGATGGCAAAAGGCAAACGTAAGATCGCTACTAACAAAAATCAAGGCAATATGGCGGCATCCGAACCCAGTTCCCCAACAGCAATAAATATTGGATACCCCGAAACACCAGAAAAACAAGACTCAGATCTAAAATCACTGGTCAGGATGCTGATAGAGGAACACTTAGATAAATCTCTTAAAGTAATACATGAGAAAATAGATCAAAAGCTAGAAGCCATTGCAAGACAAACACAATTAAATCCCAGATATCTCAACACACCAGAAAAACAAGACTCAGATCTAAAATCACTGGTAAAGATGCAGATTGAGGATCACTTAGATAAATTTCTTAAAGTAATAGAGGAGAAAATAGATCAAAAACTAGAAGCCCATACAAGGCAGACACAAAAATCACTTAAAGAAATCCAGGAGAATATAGAGCAAAAAGTGAATCCCAATAAGGGGGAGAAACAAAAATCACCCAAAGAAATACAAGAGAACATGGGTCAACGAGTAGAAGTCATAAAGGAGGAAACACAAAAATCCCTTAAAGAATTACAGGAAAACACAAACAAGCAACTGAAAGATCTGAGCAAAACCATACAAAATCTAAAAACAGAAGTAGAAACAACTAAGCAATCGCAAAGGGAGACAATGTTGGAAATAGAAAACCTTGGGAAGAAATCAGGAGTCATAGATGCAAATATCAACAATAGAATACAAGAGATAGAAGACAGAATCTCAGATGCTGAAGATACCATAGGAACCATGGATTCAACAATTAAAGAAAATGCAAAATGCAAAAAGCTGGTAACCCAAAACATTCAGGAAATCCAGGACACAATGAGAAGACCAAACCTAAGGATTATAGGGATAGATGAGAATGAAGATCTACAACTTAAAGGGCCAGCAAATATCTTCTACAAAATTATGGAAGAAAATTTCCCCAACCTAAAGAGAGAGATGCCCATGAATATACAAGAAGCCTTTAGAACCCCAAATAGACTGGACCAGAACAGAAATACTTCCCGTCACATAATAGTCAAAACCCCAAATGTACTAAACAAAGAAAGAATATTAAAGGCAGTAAGAGAAAAAGGACAAGTAACATATAAAGGAAGACCTATCAGAATTACACCAGACTTCTCACCTGAGACCATGAAAGCTAGAAGATCCTGGGCAGACCTTATGCAGACCCTAAGAGAACACAAACTTCAGCCAAGACTACTATACCCAGCGAAACTCTCAATTGCCATAGATGGGGAAACCAAGATATTCCACGACAAAACCAAATTTGCAAGATACTTATCTACAAACCCAGCCCTACAAAGGATAATAGGGGAAAAATACCAACACAAGGGGGGAAACAACACCCCAGAAGAAACAAGATAGAAACCCCATCTCATCCAACCCAAAAGAAGAGAACCACTCAAATACAAATAATAATAACAATTCCCAAAATGTCAGGAAGTAATAATTACTATTCCTTAATATCTCTTAATATCAATGGACTCAATTCCCCAATCAAAAGACACAGACTAACAGACTGGATACGGAAACAGGACCCTACATTTTGCTGCATACAGGAAACACATCTCAGTGTCAAAGACAAACACCTCCTTAGAGTAAAAGGCTGGAAGACAGTTCTACAAGCAAATGGTCCCAGGAAACAAGCTGGAGTAGCCATTCTAATATCAGATAAAATCGACTTTCAACCTAAAGTCATCAAAAGAGACACAGAAGGTCACTTCCTGCTTGTCAAAGGGAAAATCCACCAAGAAGAATTCTCAATACTGAACATCTATGCACCAAATGCAAGGGCACCCTCATTCGTAAAAGAAACTTTACTAAAGCTTAAAGCACACATCGCACCTAACACAATGATTGTAGGTGACTTCAACACTCCACTCTCCTCAATGGACCGATCAGGAAAGCAGAAACTAAACAGGGACACAGTGAAACTAATTGAAGCTTTGGACCAATTGGATTTAACAGATATATATAGAACATTCCATCCTAAAACAAAAGAGTATACCTTTTTCTCAGCACCGCACGGTACCTTCTCAAAAATTGATCATATAATTGGTCACAAGACAGACCTCAACAAATACAAGAAGACCGAACTAATCCCATGTCTCCTATCGGATCACTATGGAGTAAAAGTGGTCTTCAATAGCAAGAAGAACTACAGAAAGCCCACATACACATGGAAACTGAACAATACTCTACTCAATGACACCCTGGTCAAGGAAGAAATAAAGAAAGAAATCAAAGACTTTTTAGACTTCAATGAAAATGAAGGTACGACCTACCCAAATCTCTGGGATACAATGAAAGCAGTGCTAAGAGGAAAACTCATAGCCCTGAGTGCCTCCAAAAAGAAACTGGAAAGAGCATACACTAGCAACTTAACAGCACACCTGAAGGCGCTGGAACAAAAAGAAGCTAACTCACCCAGGAGGAGTAGAAGAGAGGAAATCATCAAACTAAGGGCTGAAATCAATCAAGCAGAAACAAAGAGAACCATACAAAGAATCAACAAAACCAAGAGCTGGTTCTTCGAGAAAATCAACAAGATAGATAAGCCCTTAGCTAGACTAACCAAAGGGCACAGAGATAGTATCCAAATTAACAAAATTAAAAATGAAAAGGGGGATATAACAACAGAAACAGAGGAAATTCAAAAGATCATCAGATCCTACTACAAAGGCCTATACTCAAAACAACTGGAGAATCTGGAGGAAATGGACAATTTCCTAGACAGATACCAAATACCAAAATTAAATCAGCATCAAGTAGACCAGCTAAACAGTCCCATAACCCTTAAAGAAATAGAAGGGGTTATAGAAAGCCTCCCAACCAAAAAAAGTACGGGACCAGATGGTTTTAGTGCAGAATTCTACCAGACCTTCAAAGAAGACTTAACACCAATACTCTTCAAACTATTCCACAAAATAGAGACAGAAGGGACACTGCCCAACTCATTCTTCGAAACCACAATTACGCTGATACCTAAACCACAAAAAGATCCAACAAAGAAAGAGAACTACAGGCCAATTTCTCTTATGAATATAGATGCAAAAATACTAAATAAAATCCTTGCCAACCGAATCCAAGAGCATATCAAAACGATCATTCACCATGATCAAGTAGGCTTCATTCCAGGAATGCAGGGATGGTTCAATATACGGAAATCCATCAATGTAATCCACTACATAAACAAACTAAAAGAAAAAAACCACATGGTCATCTCATTAGATGCTGAAAAAGCATTTGACAAAATTCAGCATCCTTTCATGCTAAAAGTCTTGGAAAGAGCAGGAATTCAAGGCCCATACCTAAACATAGTAAAAGCAATCTACAGCAAACCAGTAGCCAACATCAAAATAAATGGAGAGAAACTTGAAGCAATTCCACTAAAATCAGGGACTAGACAAGGCTGTCCTCTCTCTCCATATCTTTTCAATATAGTACTTGAAGTTCTAGCGAGAGCAATCAGACAACATAAGGAAGTCAAAGGGATACAAATTGGAAAGGAAGAAGTCAAAGTATCATTATTTGCAGATGATATGATAGTCTACTTAAGCGATCCAAAAAACTCCACCAGAGAACTTCTACAGCTGATAAACAACTTCAGCAACGTGGCTGGTTATAAAATTAACTCAAGCAAATCAGTAGCCTTCTTGTACTCAAAGGACAAGCAGGCTGAGAAAGAAGTTAGGGAAATAACACCCTTCACAATAGCCACAAACAACATAAAGTACCTTGGCGTAACTCTAACCAAACAAGTGAAAGATCTGTATGACAGGAACTTCAAGTCCCTGAAGAAAGAAATCGAAGAAGACCTCAGGAGATGGAAAAATATTTCTTGCTCCTGGATTGGCAGGATCAATATAGTAAAAATGGCCATCTTGCCAAAAGCAATCTACAGATTCAATGCAATCCCCATCAAAATCCCAAATCAATTCTTCATAGATCTAGAAAGAGCAATTCTCAAATTCATCTGGAGCAACAAAAAACCCAGGATAGCTAAAACTATTCTCAACAATAAAAGGACTTCTGGGGGAATCAATATCCCTGACCTCAAGCAGTACTACAGAGCAATTGTGTTAAAAACTGCATGGTATTGGTACAGCAACAGGCAGGTAGATCAATGGAATAGGATTGAAGACCCAGAAATTAACCCACAGACTTATGGTCACTTGATCTTTGATAAAGGAGCCACAACCATCCGGTGGAAAAAAGATAGCCTTTTCAACAAATGGTGCTGGTTCAACTGGAGGTCAACATGCAGAAGAATGCGAATTGACCCACTCTTATCTCCTTGTACTAAGATCAACTCCAAGTGGATCAAGGACCTCCACATAAAACCAGACACACTGAAACTATTAGAAAAGAAACTTGGGAAGACCCTGGAGGACTTGGGCACAGGGGAAAAGTTCCTGAACAGAACACCAATAGCTTATGCTCTAAGATCAAGAATCGACAAATGGGACCTCATAAAATTACAAAGTTTCTGCAAAGCAAAGGACACTGTCAGAAGGACAAAACGGCAACCAACAAAGTGGGAAAAGATCTTCACCAACCCCACATCCGACAGAGGGCTAATATCCAATATATACAAAGAACTCAAGAAGTTAGACCGCAAAGAACCAAATAACCCTATCAAAAAATGGGGCACAGAGCTAAACAAAGAATTCTCACCAGAAGAAATTCGGATGGCCGAGAAACACCTTAAAAGATGTTCAACATCATTAGTCATCAGGGAAATGCAAATCAAAACAACCCTGAGATTCCACCTCACACCAGTCAGAATGGCTAAGATTAAAAACTCAAGAGACAACAAGTGCTGGCGAGGATGTGGAGAAAGAGGAACACTCCTCCACTGTTGGTGGGATTGCAAAATGGTAAAACCGCTCTGGAAATCAGTTTGGCGGTTCCTCAGAAAATTGGGCATGTTACTTCCAGAGGACCCTGGCATACCACTCCTGGGCATATACCCAGAGGATTCCCCTGCATGCAATAAGGACACATGCTCCACTATGTTTATAGCAGCCTTGTTTATAATAGCCAGAAATTGGAAGCAGCCCAAATATCCCTCAAAGGAGGAATGGATACAGAAAATGTGGTATATTTATACAATGGAATACTACACAGCAATTAAAAATAATGAATTCATGCAATTTGTAGGTAAATGGTTAGACCTGGAAAATATCATCCTGAGTGAATTAACCCAATCACAAAAGAATGCACCTGAAATGCAATCACTGATAAGTGGATATTAATGAGCCCAGAAGCCCTAAATACTCAAGACACAAATAGCAAGTCAAATGATTCCCAAGAAGAAGAAAGGAGAGGACCCTGGGCCTGTAAAGATTGCTTCCAGTTTAGTAAAGAAACCGAGGGGGGAGGGGGAATTATTGGGGAACAGATGGGGGGGAGAGGAACTATGGGAACTATGGTGGGTGGGAACTGGGAAAGGGGAAAGCCTTTGGAATGTAAACATAGAATATAGAAAATAAAATTAAAAAAAAAAAAAAAAAAGAAAAAAAAAAAAGAATATGATCAGATGATTAATTTAAATAAAGTAATCTTTTCTTGAACATAGAGGAGAATATTATATCAAGAACATTAACTCTTTGAATGTGGCTGTATGTATATAAATGTATTTCACCATCAAACTGAAATGCAGAGCAGGCAAGAGAGACTTAGAAAATCTAATAGTAAAAAAAGAATAAATCCAAACAAATATCGTGTCTCATTCTATCCCTGTTAAATATGCTCAACATCGTCCTTTATAGCCTCAGTTCATTATTTGGCCATGAATAGTTCAATAAAAAGAGTAAAAACGTACTAGTGTACAAACAAATAAAAACAGTTCATTCATTGCATATTTTTACTGAACTGAGAGTTATTTTTATGTGAGCATAAATATGGATAGTAAAGGAAGTGAGTGATGTTACATATTGTATGGTTTGAGGCTCTTGCTATATCGGTCAATTGCTGGTAAAGCCTCTGGCTAGTCTGTTTCCACTACTCTCGTGGTTATTTATTTCTCGTTTGATTTCAACTAGTCTCAAGTGGCCTGATCTTGCTGAGGTATTTTCAATAGTGTGTAAAACAGTCATTCATTTCCCTTCTAACATGAAACTACTATGCTTTTAATACTACGGGCTGAACAGTATTCTTTCTTTTGTAAGTAATATGTTTCACAAAGTCCTCCCGTGCTCCAGTTATCAGCTGGATTCCCACGAATGCCCCTATTCCTTCAAGTGTCTGCATCTGCCCTCAATACAAGGAATTTGAGATATTGTATTTAAAGTTGCTTAGTTGAGTTTTCTTTTATAAAGCAAGTATTTAGGTCATCTGCACGTGTGCTGACAGTTTCATCCAGACTCGTGCTTTCAAGAAGAAAGAGAATCCACACTGATATCAGGAAACTGCATTGAATATTATCAAATACACACACACACACACACACACACACACACACACACACCCTGGTTAGAAGTGGTACTTTAAGATCTTTCCACTAAAGCATATAATATTTTGTTTCCTGGGTACGTAGAATATTTCCTACAATAAAATAGATTAATTTAATTCTAAATTCCCCTTACCTTTTCTGTTGAATCCATTCTGGAAATTTTATACCATGCAAGGCTATGGAGAGCTTTTTCCTCTGTAACGTGCTTTTCCAACCACTTACAGAATATTACTTTTCTGGTGTATAGCCCACCATTTCCTATTAAACCGGTGTCCACGATAGGTGGTTCTTAGAGATTTTCTTAGTTTGTCACGTAGATTCCCTTGGCTGTAGATGGAAATCAGGTATAAATAGATCAGAAGCACTTAGCAAGTTTGCACCTCATTTAGACCCTTTGGCTAAGGTCTCAGACAGTAGGAGCTGGGCAGGCAGTGAATATTAATACTGAGCCATCAGAACAAGCCTCGCCAAACTGTGTTCTGCACTGGCTTAACTGCTGTTTGGTTTACTGGGGTTTACCTTCTTCTCATTATTTTTAATCAGTCCTAGGTTGCCACATAGAGCTATGAGACTGATGATCACATTTCTTTTTCTTTTCTTTTTTTTATTATTTTCTATATTCTTTGTTTACATTCCAGATAATTTCCCCTTTCCCAGTTCCCCCCTCCCCATAAGTCCCATAAGCCCTCTTCCCTCTGCCCATTCCACAATCACCCCCCTCTCATTGCTCTATCCTGGTACTCCCCTACAATGCTGCATCAAGCCTTTCCAGGACCAGGGCCCTCTCCTTCCTTCTTCTTGGACATCATTTGATATGTGGATTGTGTCTTGGGTATTCAGAGCTTCTGGGCTAATATCCACTTATCAGTGACTGCATTCCATGTGTATTCTTTTGTGATTGGGTTACCTCACTTAGGATGATATTTTCCAGTTCCAACCATTTGCCTAAGAATTTCATGAATTCATTGTTTTTAATAGCTGAGTAGTACTCCATTGTGTAAATATACCACGTTTTCTGTATCCATTCCTCCATTGAGGGACATCTGGGTTCTTTCCAGCTTCTGGCTATTATAAATAAGGCTGCTGTGAACATAGTGGAGCATATGTCCTTATTACATGCAGGGAATCATCTGGGTATATGCCCAGGAGTGGTATATGCCAGGAGTGGTATAGCAGGGTCCTCCGTAAGTGTCATGCCCAGTTTTCTGAGGAACCGCCAGTCTGATTTCCAGAGTGGTTGTACCAGCTTGCAATCTCACCAGCAGTGGAAGAGTGTTCCTCTTTCTCCACATCTTCGCCAATACCTGCAGTCTCCTGAGTTTTTAATCTTAGCCATTCTGACTGGTGTGAGGTGAAATCTGAGGGTTGTTTTGATTTGCATTTCCCTAATGATTAATGATGTTGAACATTTCTTAAGGTGCTTCTCAGCCATTCGAAATTCTTCAGGTGAAAATTCTTTGTTTAGCTCTGTACCCCAAAACTTGGTGTGTTTGTGGAATATGAAATGGTCCTCAGTGTGGTACCTGGAGCTTTGAGCATGAGTTAAAATTGCAACTGGAAAGCCTGGCTGAGTACAATTCTACCTGGCAGGAAGAGCTCCGGATAGGTCTGTTCCTGCCTTAGTTTCCTGGTTCTCTTTGTAATCTTCCAAAGATGCTCGCTGGAACTTATTTTCCCTTAAACCAGGTTGAACATATTCTGTTTCTGTTCCAGAATTATTTATTTGATTGCAAATCATTTCTACAGAACTTAACACCATTATTGCAAGACACGTGAGGCATAGTTAAACCCTAGGCCTGGAGGCCCTGACTGGAGCTTAGGGAGATCAAAGCATCATCCATGGATAACATAGAAATGGGAATAAGTTGGAAGTGAGACACAGAGTGGAAGCCAGGTTATGAGCTTCGTTGAAAGTCATACGTTTCCCGAGTTTAAAACACCAGGCATTGAACTGAAGCACGCCACCCTGTTGGACTCACTCCAGCTTCAAATGTCATCTGCTTTCTGCCAGCTTACATCTACCCATCTCTTGCCTTCTGAACTCTCTGCCATGTTTGCCAGGATGTTGCATCAATACCTCATGCCCATCCCACTGAAAGGTAATCCTAGATAATCCCCTAATCTGCCTTACTCAGCATTCTGGTCAGGAAAGGCAATTAATTCCACAACCTCAGGTGCTTAGATGTTTAAGCTCAGGGCTGTCTTTGACGGATTCCATTTTATCTTGGAAAGTGTTCCATTACAACAAGGTAGTAGGACGTGTGCTTCCTCCATCGCCAGCTTTATTCCCACTTCCCCGTGTGTGTGTGTGTGTGTGTGTGTGTGTGTGTGAGACCAAGCTTTCGCACCACACCCTTGTCTCAAAAGCAGCCAAGGAGACATGGTCAGTGCCACCAAATCAGGTCGTGCGCTGATCTAGTCACACCTTTGCCCATTGCCCTTCTGTGATTGCCTGTCTTACAGTAAAGGTGGTCTTCAAAATGACCTCCAAGACCCCGAGCCCCATCGCCTCTCCTTATTCTTTTTAATTTTTTGCCTCAATGACATCTAAGCTCCAGCATCCATAGTGTGAACTGCCCTTCGCCTCTCTGATGTCCCCTCCCTCCCTTATCTCTAGCTTCCATTTTTTTTTTAAACCTACTCTTTGGGGTTTTTAGATTTTCGATTGAATTTCTGCTGTCTCTGCTAACCGTCCTCACGCTAGCACTTCTCTTGATTCCATTCATATTTGCTCCTACTCATCCCCTCCCCACACTGGAATGTTCCTACCTGGAGACCAAGGATTTGGGCTTCTTTATTCATTACTCCATATTCAGTCTCTAAAAGGTACACTGTGCTTCTTCGTTTAATGAAGGTGTGTAGGTGGGCGTTCCAGAAGCTCCCTACTCAATAAAGCTTTACTCGGGGATGTGTATTGATCATTCAAATAGGAGCTTGTGCTTTGGAAACATTATCTGGACATCATCTGTGAAGACCTGCCATGTATCATGGGTATAAAACCCCCTCCGTTGGTGGAGCTGCCAGAAAGACGTGATGAATGGCTGTCTGCAAACAAAGTGCCCTGGGAAGCCACAAAATCCCAGTCCTTGTCATACTGAGGCCGAAGTGTCCAGGGTTCACGCACGAGTGTGAGCTTCAATGGTGGGAGAGTGCTAAACTTGCCGATAGCTTTTGTACTGCTACAAAGATGCGTGCCTCAGACCCAGAAAAGCAGCAGCAAGGGGCCAGGCACTTTCTTCCTGACCTCAGGGTTGTTCTCTGTTTTTCAGACTTTTTACAATCAAAGGACTGTGCAGAGTAATTCAAGAACAGCATAGAAAACCTCTCTGGGTGCTGCGCTCTGGCTTGAGAGTTCCTTGTTCATTGGCTGTTCAGCTTTCTACATGTGACCCACAGAAAGGATTACATGCCCTATACATGCCCTATACAAAGGAGACACTTAAAATCACATAATACTGATTTCTGTATTCCTCTTCATATTAGCTACTCAAAAAATTGCCTTTGAGCCTAGACTTATTTTATTATATTTATTTATTTGTTTATTTATCTAGCTAGTCTGGTTAGACAGACAAGAAATCTATCAACGGCTCATCTAGTTAGCTCAATTACTCTGAGGTCTACTGAACAGTCCTCACATTTTAGCACTTAGCAGTCTCTGTAGACCTTCTGTCCTTGTCTAGACAGCAGTACAGTTTCAAGAGAGGTAAAGACACTGTACAGTCTCTGTCCCACATCTCCAAGTGCACTTCTGACAGTCAGCCTTAAGCCCCCTCTGAGCGTAGGAACTATTTCTACATTTACAACTAATTGCCTCGATGGCTAGCCCTGCTTTCAGGAGCCTGGTACTCAGTAACCACTGCAAACTCCACAAAGCCGTGGGTTAAAGTGCATAATTACTATAGGTCAGTGATGACCTCTGACCATTTAGGGAAGAGGTGGCGTACATCCTCAGGATGTAAGGAAGCATCAACATGCCTGATTGACAGTGGTCCTAGGAGTACGGCTGTTTCCTGCACTTCACGTAAATGAGCAGATGGATCTGGTGTGATACGTTGCAACAAAGCACTGCGAGAGCATGCTGCTTAGAAGGCTGAGACGCCACTTCTCCAGCAGTCCCTGCCTTCCAGAGTCACACCGTCAGATTTCACAGGCCTCACGGAGGAAATGAAACCACTTTACAGGAGAGCAGGGGACATAGGCAATTTTGAGACATGGGTAAAATGCAAGATTTTACATTCAGTCAACTGTGTGATAAAAACCACTTTGGTAAAATAGATATCAAATTCATGGGTCCCTCAAGCACAGCAATGGGAGTAGTCCCATGGTAAAGTAGATACAGGTTGATAAAATATAGTGGGAAATGTGTAAAAAGAAATTGTAGACCTGTATAAAATAGAAGAAAAACATGAAGACACAAATGCATGCACACACACACACACACACACACACACAGGCGACCAAAACCCACATGTGAATCCTATATATTAAAACACTTTTATTGACTAGATTAAAGGAGACTATCTGGCTTTTACCGCAGTCACACTGCCCCTGGTTTTTAAGTAAATTTGAGAAGAGACTCATTCAAAGCTTCTGACTTATGACATTCAGCTCACTATTTGATATCTTCATCCCCAGCTTTTTACTTGATGGAGTAAATGCCACAGTTCATGAAGAGAAAGTCTTCACAGATCAGCATAAAATGCTGGAAGGGTGGTGTGGAAGGGCCCCCTGGTAGCATAGACAGGGTAAGCATGCTCAGCTCCCCGGCAGTGTTTCTTAGCTTGAATCTGAGTTGTGGCTTGAAGCCACAGTGTGACTGAAGTTCTCATGTGTTTGAAAGTCTGTTCTGAGGCAGGGTGCGCACACTAGGTGTCTTTCTTACGTGAGGCTTTGGAAGGTATCAGCTTGGCCCTGCGTTTGGTCCCCTTGTTTTGCTCTCTGCTTGCTGCATGTACCTCCTTGCCTCACCCTTCTGGCTACACAATTGATGATTGATCTCCTCTACCCTCCATGCAGCCTTCTTCCGGATAGACAGAACTCCTCGACAAATCATGAGTCAGAAGGAATCCAGTGAGCTCCTTCTGCCGTGTGACCGATCACAATAATGAGAAGAATGATGAAACGTGTAGCCTACACCTCTAACTAATGTAATGTCACAAATATGTTTGTTAAAAACAAAGCTGAAAAAAATGAAATAAAGGTGCCTTAGAATTGAGAGTTAATTTTGGTCCATGGGAGTTAACTATGAAGACAACTGCAGAATAAATCAGTCTCGGCTAGCAATCAGTGGGACATAGACATCTGCCTACAAAGCTAAGGAGTAAATTCACAACTACAACATGGTTGTTCAGTGGGTCTCCCTGACTTTTTACTTTATTCCTGTTCATTAAGAACAAATCATTACAAAAGACCTGTGATTTCTATCGTCAGATATCCCTACACGTGAGGCCTCCAATTTCTAATGTTAAAGGGATCCTCATATCAAAGTAGGATGCTTGACGTCCAGCAGTTCCTGGTTAACTGGGGTCCACTCCTCCCTTCAAGCTAGTTGTAGAATTTAGTTAAAGGAACAGACAAATATAAAAACAACATAAACACAGTAATCACTTCAGTAGCATGCATTTTCCATAGTCATTATTAAACTATCTGAGTTTTGGATCTGGAAAGGTGACTCAATGGCTAAGAGCACTTTCTGTTCTTGCAAAGGAGCTAGGTTTGGTTTCCGATACCCACTTGGAGGCAGGCAACTGCCCCAACTCCAGCCCTATGACACACAATGCTGTCTTCTGACATCTGTGAGCACCAGGCATGCACAAGGTGCACAGACAGACATGGGGGCACACACACATAGACATAAAGTAAAATAAATTTATCATTTTAAAGTAAGTAAAATACATTATTTTCATGTTGTCCTTTCCTATTAACGTTAATTGTTTTGATCTGTAGGTTAAATTCTTCCCAGAATTATCATGAGAATTTAGCACATGTCTCTTGTTTTGACAAAATGATTGTCTATGGGTAGATATGGTATGAAACAGGTGTGATGATCACAGAAATAGAAACTTATGGTCTCATGGTGAAAGACTGTTGACTGCATGGCGAGGTGGCATTTTTACAGGTGAAGGTTTCTCATCATCTCTGCTTCATCTTGAAAGAGGTATTCTTGCTCAGTTTCCTACCCCCAACTGGCCCTCCCTTCTCCTCACCTAAAAATATAAATTCCTCTCTTTCACTGTTATTCCAGAATTTGATTGTGATCATACACAGTGCTCACACAGTATGTCGCCCAGCACGTACTAAACTGTCTGAGTAATTATAGTGAATACTGAAGGATCAGGGGAATTCAGAAGCATCCTGAAACTCTGAGGACTCATTAATAATGCCGGATTATTGACAGGGTTCCAAGTACTGAGATAGATTTTCTAAGTTAATTAATCTCCAGAATCATCTCCTTTAAGTCCAGTTATGTTTAGCAACATAAACTCATTGACTTTTTTTTCCTTTATGTGAATATAAGACATAAAATGCCCATGGCAACCCTACTTTAAATATAGAAAATCAAAGTTGCATTTTATAGGGCCCTGCCCTGCCCACCAGTATCAGTTGATTCTTGCAGCCCTGAATCACATTAGAATATATTATCTGATTGGACATCTGTGTCTTGGTTTTGGAACTGAATTCAATGTTTCTGGGAAATTGTAGCTCATACGAGTTGACTCATTAATTCTATCTGCATTAGACTTCACTTTTTGTACATTTATGTATTCTAACTTACCTGACAGGAAGAGTATGAGAAATTAGGGTTCTGTTGGTTCTTTGTGCTGTGTGTGTATGTGAGAAACTGGTTTTGTTTTCATGCCCAATTGAGTGCATAATAAATACCACACCAGAAAATCTTATTTATTATATTCATTGTTGGCTTTGGGGTTAGTGGGTAAATGAGAACAGGCATGAGTATCTCACTGTTTTTTGAGTGTCTGAAATCTTAAATGTCAGTTTGAAGAGACTTTTCTAACCCCATGCTTTGGTTGTCAAAAGCAACTGCTCTTGGGTCTACATTCTTAGCATAGCACACAGGCCATAGCAGGAAACAAAGCCCCTGGGCCAACTGGCCTTCAGTGTATAAAGAATGTGACTGAAATGCTTCAACAACAGGGGCTTTTAATTTTACATTGCTTCAACTAATGGTTCTGAAAATACTCATGAAGCCATTCTTCCTGTTGTTGATTTTACCAGTGAATATTTAACAGCAGTAAGGGCAAACCAGCCAGGCTCCCCATTTTCTCTGGAAGCCTCTACCAGCGCTGCCCTCTTCAAACATGCCTTCAAACTTTGGAGCTGAGTCCTGTATTGCTTGAGTCTTCCTTGTTTGGCCCAGAGGGATCTAGGACTTAAAACAAAATGCATGACCATTCAATTCCTAGTATGAGCTAGAAGATGCTACAAGCTCTGGGTACTTCTAGCATTAGCCCCTTCCCTCTTCCCATTGGGTGTCTCATGTGGAAGCCATAAAACCTTTGCAAGTTCTACTGCTACCTGTTCTCCGTAAGTGCTGCAGTCAATGATCTTGCTGTGCAGGGAATGCTTGAGTCCCGTTACTCCAGCTGTTGAGCGCTGCCAGTCTGTGTTCTCCCTGCTCCACTTCTGAAGCTGCCACTGAATGCCAAGAGTTGGCACCGATCAGATTTAAGCAGTAGACGTCCCCCATCATGGAAGACGAGGAAACATTTCATTATGACACATTTCACTCTTGGAACCTCAAGGTCACATAATTGCTGGTCAGTCTAACACTTCCTCCTGTATATCTTTTCCAAACCAGAAAATACATTATAATGGAAAAATCAATAGCAGTTCCATCTGCCAAAATTGTTAGAAAGCCCAGCACTCTAAGCCTGCAAAATACAAGTGGAAAAAAAATCAAAATTGTTGTTTTTACAAGTCAATTAAAAGAAAAACCACCTAAAAGTCTAAGTACTGTTTATGGAACTGGTTAAAAAACAAAAAGGTATAATTAACAGAATATTTGTCAATATCGCTCACTACAATTATACATTGAATACAACAATAAACACAGAGCAGGAAGAAAGAAGTGATACCACAAAGACAAAAGTTAATCTACAACTTATTCAGAAAAGCCAGTGAGTGAGTGAAACTCAAAGATTTTAGGGAAACATTAGAAGTGAAATTTCCCTTCAATACTAAAAGCAAAATTGCTAAATTTCATAGATCTAGATATTACCTGGGAAGCCAGTAATCACGTACTAATATTGGACAGCTATATGCACACTCTAATGAGAAAAACTGGCGTTCATATCATTAGCTAATAAAGAATTAACAACTGGGGGGATTCTTAAAGTTGCCCTTGAGTTACAAGGATAAATGAGAATCCGCCTCGGATGGAAGGAAGGGTGAATAAATCTGTGGAGACTGAAATCTTAACAATGACAGCTTTTAATTTTTGTTTTACATTTTTGTTTGTTTTCTATGTTTTACTTTATTTTTCATCAGTTTTTAAAAGCAATATCTGCATGTGGTGCACACCTGTAGCCAAGCTGTAGGGATGCTTAGAAAGAGAAAATTGCAAGTCTAATGCCAGAATAGGCTTCACGGTGAGACACTGTCACAACAGTATTGATGATGATGAAGATGATGATGATGATGATGATGATGACGATGATGATGATGATGACGATGATGATAATCATGGTGGTGGTGGTGATGATGATAGTGATGGTGATGGCAGGCAACAGATATGGATTTAGAACATCTTTGAACGTTATGACATTTACTTCTGCAAATATGCCAAAGATTGGATTGTTCTGTGTATACTGATTAGATGAACTCAAGTGGATTTGCCACCCTGTATTCTGGACAGAATGGAGCCAAGCATAGCTCTCCCAGCAGCCTCTATTTCAGCATAAGCCTCTCCAGCTTGCCCTTTATTACCTCATAGCCATACCAACACGGAAACAGCCCTAATGTCCAGACCTTGTTGTTTTCCTTTGAGAATTATATTAGACACAGTTCTTTTCCTGGAAGTTGCATGTGCTATTTGGGCATCAGTAACTCCTGCTTAGAGATCAATCCTTGGCAATGACAGAAAACTCCTGTGTCAAATTTTCTCACAGTGATTTTGATGTGATATTTAACAGACGAGTTTTTGGCCTTT
Source organism: Apodemus agrarius (assembly GCA_964023405.1). Lineage (NCBI taxonomy): Eukaryota > Metazoa > Chordata > Mammalia > Rodentia > Muridae > Apodemus > Apodemus agrarius. The sequence goes on along the minus strand of OZ030020.1, from coordinate 9,349,619 downwards.
AGAGAATGAAATGTCTGAGCTTTAAAAAGTCATAGTCAATACGTGTCCATCAGATAGAGCAGGACACATTAATTAACCACATGAGCTCAGTATTTGCCTAACATTCACTGTAGGTAAATATCTTTATCAAAACCAATATTCTCTTCCTAGAATTTGCTGTGTTAGAAACATTGATAAAATCAACGTGTGTTTTCAACAGTAGGGATCAATACTATCTATAGTCATTCCAGTCTTGGGTTACACTTTTTTAATGGAGTAGAAAAACAATCCAATATGTTTAATTTCAGTCCTGGAACTAGAAAATATATATGGAAATATTATAATAAGAAAACACATGGCCAAATCAAAAGCTAAGAATACATGAAAACTGTAGAGTTTTCCATCTAATCATGGGATAAAATGTACCCATGCCCATCCTAGCTGTTAGGCACCAGGAATCAGCAAAGAAGAAAGAAACTGTGACCTGTACCATTGATCAAAGTAAGTCAGCATCCACAGGGATATCCATTGGTCGCAGCTTTGAGTTTTGCAAACATCCCACCAATATTGATCTCTCTCCACGTCTACATTCACAATAGAACCTAAGATATCAGCGGTAGACATTGTATGGGACTTCTGACCAGCACTCACCAAAATGGCCAATGGTATCACTAAAAGGAAACAATGAGAAACTGCCACAGCCAAAAGAAGTCTTTGGAGACAGGATGGGGAGGTATAATAAGGAGTTCTACATGCCATCCAAAACAGGTATCAGGCATCCAATTAGAGGCAGAGTAAGTCTAAGAAAGCCAAATATATTAGTCAATGATGATATGTCAACATTTATTCAATAATTTTAACAAGTATTCCATATTCATATAAAATGTTAATTGTCAAAGCTAAGTCAGGAGGGGGCACACAGAGACTCCCTGTGAGTAACTTCGCTGACATAAAAACAGACTTTCTATTTAATAGCATAATGGCAACAAGATCAGATTGAGACAGACAGTACCTCTGTGAGGTGCCCATCATTTTCAATGTGGCCAGTCTGGGCACGGGGGCCTCTTTGGACTCGTGGTGAAGTAGGTATTGTGGTAGCCCTGAGAAAGCTCAGGACAGGAAGGGCCTTGTAGAATTAGGAAGAGACACGGTCACATGCCTGCCACAGACAGGCAGAGTGACCATGAACTGGAGGTCACGGTAGGCTAGCTGTAGAATGGGCAGCTCTCAGGCCTGACTGAAGGGTGCATGGGCAAAACGGAAGAGAGTCTCTCACACTGGATTTCAAGTCAAAGATGGATAGTTGAAAAAAGTTGACAAAGTTAACCAAAGGGCTTACATGTTGAAGATCCTCTCAGAAAAAGTCCTGTCTGTTGAGAAAGCTATGGGTGAAAAATGCAGAGGCTAGCATGTGCCAGCAAAATTAAATTGAATAAGTGGTTGAGGGTTCTGATATTGAAAAGAGATCATGTAGATCAGTGTTCTGCTGCTCCAGACAGGGCAACAGTTCTGCATTTGGGGAGGTGGCACTGAGAGTGAGGGCAGACCCTGAGTTTTTGGTACACTCCAATTTCAAACAATGTTTCTGATGCAGTTAATGTCATGTGGCCTTCCTCCTGTACATACAAAACCCAGAAACCAACCCAGTGGAAAATCTCCCCCAAATATTAATACACAGCTTTTGTGGAAAGGCAGAAAATCTCCCACACACGGTAGAATGAGAGCCTCCAGAGCTGGTGGGCTTGTGCTTGCTTCTGTAGATGCAGCTACCACCCAAGAGTGAGAGTTGCGGGTACTAGACCCTCAGCTGCACAAAGACAGGGTTTTAGACTGGCTGAGGAAGAGGGGCACTCTGTAGAGTGTTCATTGTCTCTGGGCACCAACAACTACAGAAAAGCTAGAAACTCAAAACCGATGCCCTATTCCATACCCTAGAGTTCTGGGTTTTAGGAATGGAGAATGGCCGTACAGAGGGGAATGTGATGCCAGTTATGTCTTGATCCTCTTTGTCCTGTCTCAAGAACCTCTCATGTCCTTAAGGACTTAAGATGGGGAAATCTCTATCGTGTGGAAACCAGAAACTTTTTCTGAATATCATAAGAAACCCTTAGAGTCTCAGCCTACTCAGCCTAGGAGGAGAAGATGTCATTTCTCTGGAGGGCCATGTCACCAAGCAGTTCATGCAAGAATCCCACAGGAAAAGAGAGCACACTTCTTGACAATGAGCTCAGAGTTGAAATTTGAAGATCAAGTCACTGAGCAGTACTTGAGTAGCTGAAAGAAACAAGGAAAGGAACACAGCGACTCAGCACACATTAGGGGAAGGAAAGCCGTGACGAACACTCAGCTCAAACAAGGCATTTGCATCTCCTCCTCAAAGGCTTGGAAAGCAGAGGACTGGGAGTGGGAGGGGACAGGAGAGAGCAGTGGGAAGAATATGGCCTAAATACATACACACATGTGAACTGTATGGTAAAACCCGTTATTATATAATTTGGTTTCCATCTCCAATATGATGGGTCAGGAGAGGGCAGTGGGAAGAATATGACCTAAATACGTACACACATGTGAACTGTATCGTAAAACCCATTATTATATAATTAGGCTTCCATCTCCAGTATGATACTTGAATAACTGAAATTTCTGGAGTAAAAGGATGCTCCATGTGAAGCACAAGTTACTTTTTCCTAAACGTTATTTAATATATATTTATTTGTCTCATATACCTTCACCCATTTATACAAACACAGGAAGAAAAATGTATTTCAAAGGACAGAACATGTTGCTAGATGACTTACACCTACTACTTATCCTATCAAGGATCAGGCCACTAAGGCTAGGAGTAAGGTTGAGCCCAAGGAGACCTGAAAATAATGCATCTGTGGCAGTCACACTAGGCTCACCCACCTGGGGCCTCCATTATGACATAATGATGAAGGAACAAGAAGACTGGAACCAGACATAAGTGAAGGACAGAGAGGCATCACAGAGCCAGTCCCTTCCCAGAGATGCCAGGCAGAGTCCTCTGGGATGAGGAGGGAGTAAGCAAGACGGTCTTAGTTAGGGTTTACTGCTGTGAACAGACATCGTGACCAAGGCAACTCCCATGAGGACAACTTTGAATCGGGGCTGGCTCGCAGGTCAGAGGTTCAGTCCATTATCATCCAGCCAAGAGCATGACAGCATCCAGGCAGACATGGACCTGGAGGAGCTGGGAGTTCCACCTCTTGTTCCAAAGGCAGCTAGGTGAAGACTGGCTCCCTCGTGGTTAGGAGGAGGGTCTCATTGCCCAGCCCCACAATGACACACTTCCTCCAACAAGGCCACACCTCCCAATAGTGCCACTCCCTGGGCCAAGCCTATACAAACCACCACAAAGAGATTCCATAAACTAAGGATTGGTGTAGGCCAGAGCAAACACTGATGCTACAGAGACTTTGATGTATAGAGGAACACACCCAGTGACATGGGAGCAGCCTTTGAGTAGACATATATAGGAAGAGTTATAGTGTACCTCTATGAGGTAATCATACTGGGACCTGAGCACTGAAGGCCTCCCCTTCTCTGTGCTTCCCTGTGTCCAGGCCTGCATACCTGGCTTGGAAAGTGACAGGCTACGGTTAATTTAGACCAGTTATACATGTGTGTAGTGTTTCTGGTGCAGTTCGGGCATGTGTAGGAATATGACCATGGTGCAAAACTGTCTTCTCAACTTAGGCATTTGTTGAAAGGAATTGATTTTTGCGTGTGTGTGTGTGTGTGTGTGTGTGTGTGTGTGTGTGTGTGTGTGTGTTTAGGATGAGATGGATGATAATGAGGCAACAGCGGCCTCACTGCTGAAGGCCCCTCACAATCCTGAGAGTGGTTACAGAGGTGTTGGAAGTATCATCAAATCAGCTCAGCCGTTTTCCTCCCTGATAGCTCAGTGCCACAAATTGGTAAGTTGTAAAGAAGAGCAGCTTGCTTTGGCTCATGGTTCGGGTCAGGGTTTGCTGGCTACAGATTTTTGGCACAACTCTGAGTCAGCACAAGCCATGTTGAAACAAGAAAGGGAAGTGTGTGTGTGTGTGTGTGTGTGTGTGTGTGTGTGCGCGCGCGCGCGCGCATCTGAGTGTGATGAGAGGCACACAGGGTGGGGAGAGAGAGGGAGGGAGGGAGAGAGAGAGAGAGAGAGAGAGAGAGAGAGAGAGAGAGAGAGAGAGAAGCAGAGAAGCGAGTGGGCCTGAGTGTGGTTTTGGAACGAAGCCATCAAGGATTCAATCATGGGTGCCCTAACCCAGAGATTTTGTCTAATCCTCATCTCTTCAAAACTCTACCTTTCAACACGATTCAGGTCAAATTTCTATCCCACAATACTGAGAGCAAGGATGAAATTCCACCTTGAGATTGCTGGAGCAAATAGGCTGCAGCAGGCTCGGGCCTGTCACAGGAGTCAGGATGAGTAGCATTTTCATCAAAGCGATTTTGTGGTTGCCACATTTAAAAGGCCGACTTTATAAGGGTACACCAAGATAAAAGGGTTTCTAAGAGTACTTAACCATCTAAAAGTGTCATGGGAAGAAATAAAATTTCATTTTACACTTCAGTTTTTAGACTCTTCCTTAAACATGGTGCGTCCCATTAATGTGGGGCTGTTTTTGTAGGATATGGTAGGCATTACCCATTTTTCCCCTTTCAGTCATGGATCACTGAAGGGACTCGGTAAGTTGACAGGCCAGACTTAGGACACGGATGAAAGGCTCGGAACTCAGTGTAATTGCTATTTGTCCCACGTGTGCTTGCTTCCGGGTGACTGGCTGGAGTGCTTTTATCTTTGTAAAGGAATCACAAACCTTCCATGAAGTTCACTTTTAGGTGTACAGCTAATCTATTTCCATAAAATCTGCCATTAGGGAAGGCTACCCAAAAATGTCATCTGCCCCCCTTCTAGATTTACACCGACTGTTGTCTTCAAGGGCTCTTCACCGAGCTAGCCAAGTGTGAAGGCTGTGGCAACGTCTCCGTTTTTTATTAGGAAATTCCAAGAAGTGACAGCAAACTTCAGACACATTTGGTCATCTTTTCTCCAGTGTTTCTGGAAAGGATAAGCTAGACCAGCCGGCTAAGTGGATTTAATTGCTGTAATTGGTTTTAATATTTTCACAGTCTGCACCCTGTGGAAGGGGAAGCAGATGTTGAGTCACAGTGTGGAGCGTCTAAGTAGCTGCTGCCGACATTTTACAACTCAGCATCCACACAGTCAGAAGCGATCTCCAGTCTAGTCAGCTCAGCAAAAACGAAGATGGCAGAAACGGTGCCTGGTTTCCGTCTATTTAATTATCGAGCCTCAATATTAGAATACAGATCACGTGAGAGCACCCAGGTGCAGAGTTCCTGCATGAATTATGGATTTATTTTTTTTTACCACTTGCCAGAACATGCATCCTATAATAATCCGAAGAAAAGTCCCCAGTTCTACACTGCATGCAGGGCCAGGTAGAGAGTCCCCAAAGAACAGTGTACTGTGGGGTGGTTTGTACTATGTCCGGAAAACCACTAACACCCTTGCCAACTCAAGCTAGGCTGTTTAAGAAATTACTTCAGTTCTTCCAGATGACCAAAGCAGCAGAGGCTCACAACTTCAACAATAGCCACATGAGAATGTTAAATATCTTAATGTAATCGCTTAAGAAAAATCTCTCTCTCTCTCTCTCTCTCTCTCTCTCTCTCTCTCTCTCTCTCTCTCTCCCCTCTCTCTCTCTCTCTCCTCTCTCCTCTCTCTCTCTCTCTCTCTCTCTCTCTCTCTCTCTCTCTCTCTCTCTCTCTCTCTCTCTCTCTCAAAAGATGTAAGCTACTTGGGATGATTCCTAAAAAAAGTAAAGACAAGCATAGGAGGGAGAAAATCATTTAGTAAGAGCAAAGCAAGAAAAGACCCACCTCACCCACAGTTCCTAGAGAATCAGATTTTTCTCCCACACATTGGTGTTTGTAAAATAAAGTGACAGTGGATGAATTCTCATATCAAAGTCACTACTTACAGTGCCCCCAGTCTTTTAGCTAGTAGGACTTTGAGGCAATTGTAGCAGTAACCCCGAAGCCCAATAAGCCCATATAGAAAGCATACAACCGAGTTATCATATTTATAAGCTGTATTCTTAGCTTGCCAGAACTACCACTACACTAATCTGCTCCTCATCTCAGAGATCCCTGGCTACCTGCAGGTTCTCCAGGATATGTGGTTCTGCTCCATCTTCCTTCCACCTCCTCCCTCTCTCTCCTCCTCCTCCCTTCCCTCTCTTGCCCAGTCTCTAAAACCTCCAGTCTCACCTTTCTCTTCCACTGCCCAGGCACAAGCTCTAGCCTTTATTTGACCAGTCAGAATGGGGAGAAGGTTCGCATGAAATCACCTGAGTATGTGATCCCCTCTTCTTTGGGGCAGCCCCTCTGGAGGAAGCAGAATTAACATCAGAATACAGAGAGCACCAGGGCAACCCACAAGAAGCCAATTTTTACTTCTTAAATTCTATTGTATGAAGTCCCCAGTCTTGCCACCCCTGTTTCCATGTGTCTGTCCAGGACCAGCCACATCTCATTAATCACTGGGACAGGTGCTTGGGCTCCAGAACTCCCTTGTGAGCCTCAGGTGGCCCAGTGGGCTAATCTCAGCACAAGCATCCTCATTTTTCTAAAAAAGAAAAAAGAAAGAAAGAAAAGAAAAGAAAAGAAAAGAAAAGAAAAGAAGAGAAAAGAAGAGAAAAGAAGAGAAAAGAAGAGAAAAGAAGAGAAAAGAAACAGACCTTGGATCTCTTCTCTTCACTAGCTAGGTGGCTGCAGCATTCTGACTCCTAAAGAGCAAAGTAAATGTGAAAGCCATGCCGATGGCCACCCTTGTTTCTAGCTGCCTGGAGCCTTTGCCCATTGAGTGTCATCTCCTGATGATGATACCACTAGCCTGCAGGTCCTCTGTGCTTTGAGGTCTGGGAAATTTCAAAGAATATTAAGCCTTTCCTTCTGCAGTGATTGGCTTGACTTATATTTTCCCGAATGTCTGCTCAGCAATTGCTTTCTCCCCCCTCCCCCATGTAACATTTTTAATTGGAATAGAACTCTATCACTTTATCCCCTCCCTTTCCCCATTCTGGCTCCTCCCACCTAACCTCCCCCAAACCCCTCTCATGTCCCCATTCTCTAGTGAATTGCCTCTTTTTCTTTGATAATTATTGTGATCCACATATATTTGTATCTATATTGGGTATATGTATGCACAGGTATGTGCATTGCTGTGTCCGTTTGGTTGTTTGTGTGCATATGGTTTCAGGGCTAATGATTATGCTTTGTTCAACCAGTAAGGGGACTCATCCCCAGGAGAGACATGTTACAAGTTCTCCTCATCCCTGTGATGAAAATTTAACCATTCCACATTAGCATGTGTATTGATGCTGTATTGGTCCAGTGTTCTTTATGTGGCTATTTCTAGGAGAAACTATTTCACAGCAGAATTCCTGATATTCTGGCTCTTACAGTCTCTCTGCACTCCTTCTGAAATGTATAGCTCCTTCTGAGCTATAGGGGCAGGGGCTGTGTTTTATTTAGAGCCAAACCCTTGACCTTACTGTCCTTTTTTTAAAATCACTTTCTGCTTATATATGTATATACATATATTCACTTATTTTCTTTCCTTGCTAAAGGAGTGGTATTGCCCATTTTATTTATGATAGAATTCTATGGTGACTAAAAGTCTAGTCATAAGTTAAAGTCAGTCAATATCTGATTAATGAGTGAATAAAATACTTAACATTGTAATTTTTAATGATGTTCTTTAAACATATGTTCAGAAGTCAATTTTAGCATCAGCTCATTGTCAAAACTTAGTCCAAAGTAAATAATTCACATTTCTTTAAGATTGATTCCGATACTGGCAATCTCTTCATAGAACGTATTCCACGAATCAGTAGGAAATGGAAGAAGAAACCAGAGATCCTTCACTCTCATTTACAAATAAAATCCTGCTCATGTGAAACACATTCCTAGCTACCCAAACCTAGCTCACTCTGTAGCTTATAAACATCTGCATGCTTTGCCCAGTGCTTTCAGGTTTGTTTTGGAAAAACATAAGAAACTGAGTCAGCATTTCTGCTTGTTGAATCACATAATGATAAAAGATTCTTAAGATCAATTACTTTTTAATATTGAAAGCACGTGTCTGCATGTATTCTGGGGTATACAGCACAGGTATTTCAAAAGATGGGCCTTTGACTTTACTGGACTTCCCTTCTGACAACGACTAACCCAAGTTGTGGGGCATAGACAGGGATGCCAGACGTCATTTTCCTCTCACACTGAGGAGGATCAGATAACCATGAACAGAGTTTTACGGTTCACAATCCCATGTCATGGGAAGCCGGTTATGTCATATGCATGTTTGTGAACTCGAGAAAGCAGTGGCAGGGTCTATGGGGATTTTTCTCTCTATCAATATAAAGAGGAAGTTTGATTGAGATGTAGCTCAGTGACAGAATATTGCCCAATATGCTTGGATCTCAGGTTTGATGATGAACACCACCAAAGTGGAACAAAGAAACAAATGAGAAGTAAAATGTGAGCAAGAAAGATAGCTGAAACAATTCAAGAACAATTATCTGTGTTGTTGAATTTATTCATATTTATGTGACTGTACAGTTTCAGAGATACATGGGTGGGTGAATAGATAAATGACTCTTAGTTCTGAAGTTACTTAGAAGTCCATTTTCAATTTTGTACATAAATCAACAGTGGGAACACTCCTAAGAGTGTATCACATACCAAAATAGGGTTATTATTTAAATACATTTTTCTAACCTGGCCAGAAGCAATAGAATATAATTACAGTGCATGCCAACTGAAATGTTGAAGATGAAGCTATTGGGCTGCACTTATGTGATTAATCTTTGAGAGGAATGGCAAGCATATTTTATCGAGTTTTAAGTGTAAAACTCAGATTGATGGATAGTCCACACTTGAAATCAAGACTGAAGACCATGCAAAGGACAGAGGGAAGACATATGGTCAAAGTCCATGTGGGACAGAGGTGGTCTCTGGTTGGCTAACTTTATGGTGCTTTTTCTTATTTCTCTGCACTGTCATTGTTTGCTACAGACCCGTACTAAGAAACACACAGATCAGAATCATAGCAGCTCATTTCTTTGTTGATAGTCACAGGACATACCATAAAAATAAAATGCTTTCCAGGTCCCAGTAATAGAGTTTAGCTCTCATTTGTGTTTCTGATGTTGTCTTTCGTTTTTATTCCTTTGTTTTGGGTCTCATAGACTTTTTTTCCTTAAAAACGTACAAAGGTATTTTTCTTTCTAGCCCCTTTCTATATCATCCTGATTGTTCTGTATAATAAAATTAGACAACACTTCTTTCCTGGATGGAACTCGGATGTCCTAAGAACAGCCTAAAGCTACGCATGGTAAACGTTGTCACCATCAGATTTCAATTTACTGCCACAACAAGGAATGAGCAGGAAAGGGCAGAAGAGCCAGAGGAGGCCAGTCCGGGGCCCCAGGCGAGAAATGTCTGGCATTTATCAGTGTACTGTAGTCGGTCAATTCAGACTGAATGCTAAGAAGTCATGCCTTGCCCAGAGGAGAGAAAGTACTTATCTGAGCCTTATGCCCAACTGAGCATCAAAAGCGAGAGGTAAAGAACTAACTCAGATAGCTCAGAATTGGATCTGTGGCCTTTGTGGCCCTCAGCTGTTTGATTTGGCCAGGCATTTATGTCCTTGGCTTGGTTATGAGTATCACACCATGCCTTCGGACAGTAATAGCCTATAGCGCAGGTTACAGAGTGGCCATTCACACCCCAGTAACCCTCTATGAAGACTGTGAAATCACCATCTCCCCTACTTACTGCTTAGGAAGTCAGCCACCACCATTGAACCTAACAGAACCATATAACTTGCTATTACCTGGACACCAAGTATCATTTGGAAAATAATTATGAAGTAATAACGTTAATGCTACTATATTATTGGATAAATATTGAGCCTTATCTAGAATCTACATAAATGTTTTATAGAGTCTCCCAGAAACAATAACCGCATCTTTATAATCTAGAATAATTTCTTAGAAAATAGTTTCACCAAATTGTGAGCATGACAATTTGATTGTTCTCTGTATATATTTCTCTGGCTTAGTTATTTGTGAGAAGTTCTAGCTAAATTATCCACAACTATTACAGTTTGAAAATGAAAAATTTTATGATATTTGCTCATTGGAGAAGAATATGCTCCAGATGAGTTGGGTCAATAGCAAATTCCATAGTAACCTTAACCTTTAGCCTCTGACCTTACCACACTCTAAGTGAAAGTATTTTGAATGTTAAGAAAATTGTTTCGTTGGGGCATATTCAGTTCTAACTTGATTTTATGAGACACTCCTGACCATCTCTCTTCTTACTAGAATGTTTTTTCTATCTGTCTTATTCTTATTTTCTGGTGTTGTACTGTGTTTGACATCATAACATTACATAACAACATAACATAACATAACAAAACATAACATAACATAACATAACATAACATAACATAACATAACATAGCAGTGAATCAGTTTGTAGTAAGCTGAGTTTACAACCGCTGTGCTCTCTTCAATCCAAGCATATCTGAAGGTGCATAGGAAAGTGCTGCACTGTTCTGGTCATGCACATCCATCCCACACATGTCAGATGTGCTTCTGTTCTGTGATCCTCTACATGCTGAGGATCCATCAGTAAACAAGAATGAAAGCCCCTAGAGAGCAGGGACAGAAGTGAAGACCAACAAAGAACGGTAGAGGAGAACACGCAATGAGAGCCAGGGAGGGGTGTGTCCCATGCACAACAGTCAGTGGCAGGAACTGTTGAGCTCAGAATGCTGTAGGAACATAATAAGTGATCCATATTTGAAGGGTCACATACGAAGGCCCAGCGGTGCTGGGAGATCAGTCCATCTGAAACAGCCCTCTTAGGGCTATAGTGTCTATGCTATGGAAAACTATTTTTGTTCAGGAAAGAAATTTGTACTAAATTCTTTGAATTCTTTTTTATAAAGATTTTATTTAGTGCATGTGTGTGTGGTGTGTGTGTGGCGTGTGTGTGTGTGTGTGTGTGTGTGTGTGTGTGTGTGATACAGTTGTTATGCCCACTTATGGAGGGCAGAAAACAACTTGCCAGAATCCATTTTTTCTTCCCACTACATGGTCTAGTAATCAAACATTTTTCTGCAAGTGCCTTAACAGAGTGAGGCTTCTTCCTGTCACCTGTTAAAAGTTCTTTTTTTTAATTAATTTTTTATTGAATATCATCTTCATTTACATTGCCAATGGTAAAACCTTTCCCGATATCCCCCCTTCCCTAAAACCTGCCAACCCCTCCCCTTCCTCCTTCCCCTTGCCTACACGTATATGCCTCTCCACTCAACAAACTCCCTCCTCCCCCGCCCTCGGGTTCCCTTTGTTCCAGCCTCTGTTGAGCCTTTACCTGACCAAGGACCATTCATCCCACTAATGCCCAACAAGGCCTTCCTCTCCCATATTTTTGGCGGGAACCATGTGTGCCCCTTGGTTGATGATTCAGTCCCTGGGAGTCTTGGGGCATCTGGGTGGCTGAAATCATTGTTCTTCCTATGGGGCTGTAAACCCCTTCAGCTCCTGCAGACCATCCTCCAGCTCCTCCATTGGGGGCCCCATGCCCAGTCCAATGGTTGGCTGCTAGCTTCTGCCTCTGTATTTGCAAGGCTCTTCTGACAGAGCCCCTCCGGAGACAACCATGGCATGCTCCTTTTGTTATATGCTTCTTGTCATCCATAGTAGTGTCAGGGTTTGTTGACTGTTTATAGGCTGAATCCCCAGGTAGGGGAGTCTCTGGGTGACCTTTACTTCAGTCTCTGCTCCACACATTGTCTCCCTCATTGCTCTTGTAGCCATTTTGTTCCCTTTCTCAGAGGAACCAAAGCACTCTCACTTAAGTCCTCCTTCTTTTTGAGCTTCCTGTGCTGGGTGAATTGTAACTTGTTTATTTTGAGCTTTTGGGCTAACATCCGCTTATTAGTGAGTACATACCATTTGTGTTCTTTTGTGACTGGGTTGCCTCACTCAGGATGACACTTTTTAGTTCCATCCATTTGCCTAAGAATTTCATGAAGTTGTTGTTTTTAATAGCTGAATAGTAGTCTATTGTGTATATATACCACAGTTTCTGTATCAATTCCTCTGTTGAGGGACATCTGGGTTCTTTCCATTTTCAAGCTATTAAAAATAAGGCAGCTATGAACATAGTGGAGCATGTGTCCTTATTACATGAGAAGCATCTTCTGGGTATATGCCCAGGAGTGGTATAGCTGGGTCCACTGGTCGTACTATATCTAATTTTCTGAGAAATTGCAAAACTGATTTCCAGAGTGGTTTTACCAGCTTGCAATCCCACAAAAATGGAGAAGTGTTCCTTTTTCCTCACATCCTCTCCAGCAACTGCTGTCCCCTGAGTTTTTCATCTTAGCCTTTCTGACTGGTGTAAGTTGAAACTCAGTTTGTTTTGATTTGCATTTCCCTGATAACTAAGGATGCTGAACATTTCTTTAGGTGCTTTAGAGCCATTTGGGTTTCCTCAGTTGAGAATTCCCTGTTTAGCTCTGTACCCCATTTTTTAATAAAGTTATTTGACTCTCTGAAGACTAACTTCTTGAGTTCGTTTTATACATTGGATATTAACCCTCTATCAGATGTGAGGTTGGTAAAGATCTTTTCCCAATTTGTTGGTTGCTGTTTTGTCCTATTGACTGTGTCCTTTGCTTTACAGAAGCTTTGCAGTTTTATGAGGTCCCACTTGTCGATTCTTGTTCTTAGAGCATAAGCCATTGGTGTTCTGTTCAGGAACTTTTCCCCTGTGCGCACGTGTTAGTTTTATCCCCACTTTTTCCTCTATAAGCTTCAGTGTATCTGGTTTTATGTGTAGATCCTTGGTCCACTTGGACTTGAGCTTTGTACAAGGAGATAAGAATGGGTCAATCTGCATTTTTCTGCATGCAGATCTCCATTTGATCTAGCACCATTTGTTAAAAATGCTATCTTTTTTTCCACTGGTTGTTTTTAGCTCCTTTGTCAAATATCAAGTGACCGTACGTGTATGGGTTCATTTTGGGTCTTCAATTCTATTCCATTGATCTTCCTGCCTGTCTGCATTCCAATACCAAACAGTTTTTTTTTTTTTTATCACTACTGCTCTGTAGTAGAGCTTGAGGTCAGGGATGGTGATTCCCCCAGAAGATCTTTTGTTGTGGAGAATAGTTTTAGCTATTCTGGGTTTTTTGTTATTCCAGATGAATTTGAGAATTATTCTTTCTATATCTATGAAGAATTGATTTGGGATTTTGATGGGGATTACATTGAAACTGTAGATTGTTTTCGACAAGATGACCATTTTACTATATTGATTCTACTGATCTATGAACGTGGGAGATCTTTCCACCTTCTGAGACTTTCTTTGATTTCTTTCTTCAGAGACTTAAAGTTCTTGTCATATAGATCTTTCACTTGCTTTGTTAGGGTCAAACCTAGGTATGATATATTATTTGGGACTATTGTGAAGGGTGTCATTTTCCTAATTTCTTTCTTCTCTTGTTTATCCTTTAAGTAGAGGAAGGTTACTGATTTGCTTGAGTTAATTTTATATCCAGCCACTTTGCTGAAGTTGTTTATCAGAGGTAGAAGTTCTCTGGTGGAAGTCTTTGGGTCGCTTAAGTATTGCTATCATATAATCTGCAAATAGTGATATTTTGACTTATTCGTTTCCAATTTGTATACCTTTGACCTCCTTTTGCTGTCTGATTGCTCTGGCTAGGACTACAAGTACTATATTGAATAGACAGGGAGAGAGTAGGCAGCCTTGTCTGGTCCCTGATTTTAGTGGGATTGTGTCAAGTTTCTCTCCATTTAACTTGATGTTGGCTACTGGTTTGCAGTATATTGCTTTCACTATGTTCAGATATGGGCCTTGGATTCCCAATCTCTCCAGGACTTTTATTATGAAGGGATGCTGGATTTTGTCAAAAGCCTTTTCAGCATCTAATGAAATGATGTTTTTTTTTCCTTTAGTTTGTTTATGCAATGGATTGCATTGACAGAGTTCTGTATATTGAACCATCCCTATGTCCCTGGGATGAGGCCTACCTGATCATGGTGAATTATAATTTTGATGCATTCTTGGATTCAGTTGGCCAGGATTTTGTTCAATATTTTTGCATCAATGTTCATGAGGGAGCTTGGTCTGAAGTTCTCCTTCCTTGTTAGGTCTTTGTTTGGTTTAGGTATAAGCATTATTATGGCTTCAAAGAATGAGTTGGGTAGTGTTCCTTGAGTTTCTATTTCATGGAAAAGTTTGAAAAGTATTGTTATTAACTCTTCTTTGAAGATCTGATAGAATTCTCCACTAAACTCATCTGGTCCTGGGCTTTTTTTTTTTTTTTTTTTTTTTTTGGTTTTTTGAGACAGGGTTTCTCTGTGTAGCCCTGCCTGTCCTGAACTCACTCTGTAGACCAGGCTGGCCTCAAACTCAGAAATCCGCCTGCCTCTGCCTCCCAAGTGCTGGGATTACAGGCATGCACCACCACCGCCCGGGTTTTTTTTTGTTTGTTTGTTTGTTTTTTTTGATGGGAGACTATTAATAACTGCTTCTATTTCCTCAGGACTTATGGTACTATTTAGATGATTTATCTGATGCTGTTTTAACATTGGCACCTGGTATATATCTAGAAAGTTGTCCATTTCATCCAGGTTTTCAAACCTTGTCAAGTATAAGCTCTTGTAGTAGGATCTGATGATTTTTTGAATTTCCACAGGTTCTATTGTTATGTCTCCCTTTTCATTTCTGCTTTTATTAATTTGGATACTGTCTCTGTGCCGTCTAGTTAGTCTGGCTAAGGGTTTATCTATCTTGTTGATTTTTCCAAAGAACCAGCTCCTTGTTTTATTGATTCTTTGTACAGTTCTTTTTGTTTCTGTTTGGTTGATTTCAGCCCTAAGTTTGATTATTTCCTGCTGTCTACTCCTCTTGGGGTATTTGCTTCCTTTTGTTCTAGAGCTTTCAAGTGCACTGTCAAGCTGTTAGTGTAAGGTCTCTCCATTCTCTTTTTGGAGGCACTCAGAGCTATGAGTTTTCCTCTTAGCACTGCTTTCATTGTGTCCCATAAATTCTGGTATGATGTGTCTTCATTTGCATTAAATTCTAAAATGTCTTTAATTTCTTTCTTTATTTCTTCCTTGACCAAGCTATCATTGAGGAGAGCATTGTCTAATGTCCATGTGTATGTGTGTTTTCCATTGCTTTTGTTTAAGCTTAAGACCAGCCTTAGGCCGTGGTGATCTGATAAAATACATGAAATAATTTCAATATTTCTGTATCTGTTGAGGCCTGTTTTGGGACCAATTATATGGTCAGTTTTTGAGAAGGTACCGTGAGATGCTGAGAAGAAGGCATACTCCTTTGCTTTAGGGTGGAATGTTCTATAAATATCTGTTAGATCCATTTGGTCCACAACTTCAATTAGTTTCACTGTATCTCTGTTTAGCTTCTCATTTCATGATTTGTCCATTTTTGAGAGTGGGGTGTTGAAGTCTCCCACTATTATTGTGTGGGGTGCAATGTGTGCTTTGAGCTTTATTAAAGTTTCTTTAATGAATGTGGGTGCCATTGCGTTCAGAGCATAGATGTTCAGAATTGAGAGTTCATCTTGGCAGACTTTTCCTTTGACCAGTATGAAATGTCCCTCCTTATCTTTTTTGACAACTTTTGGTTGAAAGTCAATTTTATCTGATATAAGAATGGCCACTCCAGCTTGTTTCTTGGGACCATTTGCTTGGTAAATTGTTTTCCAACCTTTGACTCTTAAATAGTGACTGTCTTTGTCACTGAGGTGGGTTTCTTGTATGCTGCAAAACGTTGGATCCCGTTTATGTATCCAATCTGTTAGTCTGTCTTTTTATAGGGGAATTGTGACCATCGATATTAAGAGGTATTAAGGAAAAGTGATTGCTGCTTACTGTTATCTTCTTAGTTAAAGGTGAAATTCTGGTTGTGTATCTATCTTCTATTGGGTTTGTTGAAAGATTACCTTGTTGATTTTTCTACGATGTGTTTTGCTGCCTTATGTTGGTATTTTCCATTCATTATCCTTTGCAGAGATGAATTTATGGAAAGATGCTGTGTAAATTTTCTTTTTTCATGGAATGTCTTGTTTTCTCTGTCTATGATAATTGAAAGTTTTACTGGGTATACTAGTCTGGGCTGAAATTTATGTTCTCTTAGGGTCTGTATGACATCTGCCCAGGCTCTTCTGGCTTTCATAGTCTCTGGTGAGAAGTCTGGTGTAATTCTGATAGGTCTGCCCTTATATGTTACTTGGCCTTTTTCTCTCACTGCTTTTAATATTCTTTCTTTGTTTACTGCATTTGGTGTTTTGATTATTATGTGATGGGAGGTATTTCTGCTCTGGTCCAATCTGTTTGAAGTTCTGTTTCTTGTATGTTCATGGGCATCTCTTTCTTTAGGTTAGGGAAGTTTTCATCTATAATTTTGTTGAAGATATTTACTGGGCCTTTAAGATGTAAATCCTTGCTTTCTTCTGTACCTATAATCCTTAGGTTTGGTCTTCTTATTGTGTCCTGGATTTCCTGGATGTTTTGGGTTACAAGCTTTTTTTATTTTGCATTTTGCATTTTCTTTGACTGTTGAGTCAATGTTTTCTATGGAATCTTCAGCATCTGAGATTTTTTTCTTCTATCTCTTGTATTCTGTTGATGCTTCTTTCATCTATGACTCCTGAATTCTTTCCAAGGTTTTCTATCTTCAGAAATGCCTCACTTTGCAATTTCTTTGTTGATTCTATTTCCAGTGTCAGATCCTGGATGGTTTTGCTCAGTTCCTTCACTTGTTTGTTTTTTCTGAAATTCTTTAAGGAATTTTTGTGATTCCTCTTTAAGGGCTTCTACCTGTTGACCCATGTTCTCCTGTGTTTCTTTCAGGGATTTTTGTGATTCCTCTTTAAGGGCTTCTTTCATGTTGACCCATGATCTCCCATAATTCCCTATGGTATTTTTGTATTGACTAGTTAAGGGCTTCTACCTGTTGACCCATGTTCTCCTGTATTTCCTTAAGACATTTTTGTGTTTCCTCTTTAAGGGCTTCTACCTTTTGATCCATATTCTCTTGTCTTTCTTTAAGGGATTTTTGTGTTTCTACCTGTTGACCCATGTTCTCCTGTATTTCTTTAAGGGAATTATTTATGTCCTTCTTGAATCAACAATATAGGATATGATTTTAAATCTAGCTCTTGTTTTTCTGATGTGATGGAGTATGCAGCATTTGCTGTTGTGGGTGAACCAGGTTCTGATTGTGCTATGTTGCCTTGGTAACTGTTGGTAATGATATTGATTTTGCCTTTGGCCATCTCGTTATCTCTGGTGTTAGCTGGTCTTGCTATCTCTATCTTCTCTGTCCTACTGGCCTGTGTTTCTGTACTCCTGGGATTCCTTTTCTCACCAATGCCCTGCAAACAGCTAGTTCTCTAGGAAGTATCAGGAAGTATCTTTCCTGTGGCAGACTTGGCAAGGGTCGAATGCCCTGCAGGCTGCTATTTCTCAAATGTTCTGCTGCTGCCAGATTTCAAATGCTCTGCTGATGCTGGTTCTCGAATGCCCCACTTCTGCCAGTTCAAATGCACCTAGTGGTGCTAGTTCTCAAATGACTTGTTCCTGCCAGTTCTTGAATGCCATGCTCCTGCCAGTTCTATAGAGAGTATCAGGAAGTAAGCTCTTCCCCATGTCAGAAGGGGCACAGGTCAAATAACCTGCTCTTGCCAGTTCTCCAGAGAGTATCAGGAAGCAGAATCTTCCCCGTGTCAGATGTGGCACAGGTCTACCACATCTGATAGATGGGGCAGTGGTGATTAATCTGCTCCTGCCAGTTTTCTAGAGAGTATCAGGAAGTGGGATCTTCCCCGTGTCAGATGTGGCACAGGTCTTTGAGAGCAGGACTCCCTCTAAGCGCAGGACTCCCTGCAAGTCAAATGCTCTCTTGCAGGATACATGCCCAGACAGCTGTAGAGCTGCCCAGCTCCTACATGCAGAAGGAACCCTGGCAGACTGTGACCCAAGTGATTGTTCACTCTGTTGTTCCCTGTGTACCTGGCTGAGCTGGCTGTTTGGTCACAGGAGCCAAGATGGTGGTGACCTCAGATCACAGGGCTCCCTCTCCTGTTTAAAGTTCTTAACTCTGTAAATTATGTAGTGAAATAGTAAGCCTAGTAAATACATATATACATACATACATACATACATACATATATACATACATACAATCACTTTAGATCCTTACCTCTTATACTACATAGAAGTCAGGCCATCCCTGTAGTATCTACCCAAGCTGTATCCAAGTCTCCTGATAATCAGGATCCCCTAGGGTTGAGTGGTTTAGGGTATTTCTACACAAGCCACAAGTGTGGCTTCCCTGTGGACATGTGGATGTGATCTGTCTTAATGAGAGAGAAGGTTGCTGCCCGAGCAGACATGGTGAGGAAAGCAGCATTGGAAAGTGGGCAAATCACACATAATTTCATCATCCTTTTTGTTTATGGGACCAGGGGAACAAGAGCTCTGCATACACTACCAGCTCTGTCCTAATATGGCAAGGCTCATCTTGAAATCACTAGGAGTATCAGGCGAATGTGATGAGTATCTCTGTATGTTTTCTTGAGTCTACCCACTAAACTCTCCCTCCCTTGCAAACACTCAGTGCTGAGTACATTTACGCATGGCTAAAACCAATGCTGCCTCCGTGATGCAAACAATTCTTAATCCCTCAAGGCACATCAAGAAGCAGTAGACCCTATTAAAATCTACCATCTATATGATTGAATTAGCTTGTAAGTGAGTGATGGTAGTAAGTGCTTATTTGGCCAACTGTGTAAAAACTGAACTATAATTTGCAGTCATGTGGTTGTTGTACCATACACAGACTAATGTATAATACTAGAGAAAAAGTTTTACTGTTTCTAATTGTATTAATTTAGATTATTTGTTCTCTTGTCCTGTAAACGGTTTGCTTTTTCTATAGTAAAGAAGTGCCTGCCCATTGCCGGTGGGGGGTGGGGAAGATTTATGCTGATAGAATCTGATGGCAGACGTAATATGCCTGAGCAAGCATAATCTTGGTTTGGATGGAAAGCAAAATGCTAAACTCTTATTTCATCTGATCACTTTAATTTTCAGCGGAACAAACCTTCCTTGATAAGCATTAGCTACTATTATTTAAAGCAAAAAGTTGTTTTCCCTAATGTCCATAATGTCTCTCCTGTGAGAAATAAATAACCACTCCTTGAATGGCATGATAGCTAGTACACTAGTGTGTGTACATCAGTGTTAAGTACACCAAGAGTCAGGATGGAGGATGCGAGGGATGAAGAGGGAAGAACTGGGTACCACAGAATGTTCTAAGCTTTCTCTGAGGGATTTTAAGCACCACCTCTTACCATTTAATCAAAAATCCCTGGCCCATCCTGGAAGTCTAAATAGAGAACAGTCTCTCCAAAGCAGAGTAGGACATACTCATTCTGTATTGGCATGATGCTTCAACCTAAGTAGCCACTTAGACAGTTTACCCACTAACCACAAAAAGAACATGGTCAGCATGTACTCCTGTGATTTAGTAACCAGGAAAAAGTCAGAAAAGGGTCCAGACAACGTGTTGTCTTGAGACAAAATGTCAAGATGACAAAATCACTAGGGTTCTCTGTACCATGTTTCACCGTGGAAACAAAGAGGGGAACATCCTGATTCCCAGTTCTGCTTCTGAATACACCACACCACCACCCTTCTGTGTGCAGTTCAGTTCAATTTCAGTCCTGTATGGTTGAATGTCTTATTGCCTCTGATGCTATGCATTCTTCTAAGCCAGCTCCAAATGCAAACAAAAATAAAACCCATGTACTGATTCTCTGTCTGTCTCATTTAAACCTTGAATAACTCTCAATCTACCATTGTTGGTGTTTTGATGCAAAAGGAGGAAAAAACTCTTTACAAACAGGTGGTTTCTTCATACTCAGAAACTACATCCTATTTTGAGAAAGGATCGAAAAATGCAGTACTATAAAAAAGACATTTTTATGATAACTTTAAAAAGTCACTTAATGAAAAATATGCACAAAGTCTGATGCCTATATTTTGTTACGCTGTTTCTTTACACATAGCTAGGGTAACTAAAAGATTCCGCCAAGGGATAGACTTGATTTGAAGACAAACAGAATTTATTTTTAGCACATAAACACATGCTAATTATATTTAACACTGATATCACTAATAAGCACAATGGAAAATGTTCATAGAGAACAAAGAGAATGTGTGAACTTAAGAACTCAATTCTTTCTGTTGCTTCTCTTAAGATGTTAAAGTTTTCAGGGCCGGCCATTTGATGCTGGATAACCAATGGGTGTGCTCTTCCCAGGGGAAGACTTTCTCCAGTTTTCAGAGTTCCTTAGTTGCCTCTAGTTCTCTGTGCAGTATTCAGGCCTCCTGGGCTTTCCTCCATCCACTTTAGCATGTATGTTGTTGCCGTCCTTGTTCAACTCATGTTTAAGTAGTCATGTTGGTGAGAGTTTATGGGTATAGTGTACGCATATTTATATACATACACATGCACACACACATATATAAATATAGACATATACACGTGTATAAGTAATGAAAGAAACTTTGAATTTGAAAGAGAGCAAGGAAATGGAAGGGGAGAAAGGGAAGGCATAAACGATGTACTTAATCTCTAAAAGTAAAGGAAATATGAAAAAATAAAAATCATTTTAAAGGTCTTTAAGTATAGGACAAGAGCAGAGTTTCTCAGACTGCACTTTATTCTTATTTATCCCAGCTGGCTTCTGGATCCTTGATGGTCTGAGAGTCTATCTGGGAACAGACCTCATTTGGTAGATAAGAATGAGGGACATTGCAGTATTGGGGGATTATGAGACAATTAGGAGAAATTGTGATGAGGTGTCAGTAAATCTACAGATGACTTAGTTTTATATATTCAGGGTGTCTTTCTCCAGGAAGACCTAATTGAAAAACGCTGGGCAGCTTGGAGTTCTATTGGCCGAGATGTCATTGTTAATGTACGGATTGGATTTCAATACTAGAAACCAGCCTCTGATGTTAGCTCTCTGGTATTAATTTGTGATGTTAATTTGGGATGGCACTGTGCTTTGTTAGTGGAGTGGTGTGCTTGTCAGAACCCAACAGGCCACACGCCGAGGGCCCAGCATTTGAAGTTCTGGGCATCTAGGTTTCAACGCCAGACTTCTTTGCCACTCTGGCTGTGAAGCCTTAGGCAAGTGGCTTCAGTCACCTAGAGTTTGAAATGGCAAGGGTACCACTTTCTCCTCAGGCTTGTTGGCGGTGTCTGGGGTGCCTGTGACATGCCTAAAAGGTTGCAGGCAGCCAGGGCCTTGAGCAATGACAAGGAAGGCTCACTAGTGGTTGGGTTGTAATCTTGTCCTCTGGAAGGTTTTCCCTTCAGTATGACATTGATCAGTCTGATGTGCCTGTACTATAATGTACTTTAAACAGGCCCTTGAAGTAAACATGGGCACAAGCTCAAAATGTCTTCGAATTTGAGAACACTTTTTCTAAACCAGTTTAGGTTTCTTATTTGAAAAGTTTCTCCCAAGACAAGATGCTACTGTAAGATTTGCTGAGTGCAAACTCAAATACTGGTTGACAAGTCACTGTAATGGTATCAAAGTCAGGTGGCATACATATTGGTTTGCATCAAAAAATACAGGCCAGTGCTAGCAAGATAGCTCAGTGAGTAAAGGAATTTTCCAGAATGACTGAGGACCTGAAATCCACTCTGCAAATGACAGGAGAGAAGCACATCCTACAAAAGTTGTCCTCTGCTTCCACATGTATACTGTGTGTGTGTGAGCACACACACACACTTCTTTGCACATGTACACACATATATATGCACACACATGCATGTGTGCGTACATACACACAGACTCAGAAAAATACATAATGACTACCTAAATAAGTTAATGAAATAAACATATTTACTAATAGAATTAAATTAAATGATTACAAAAAATTATAAAACCATAAATCAAACATTTAAACATCACATATACTCTAAGTTTTTTAAAAAGGTGAACTTCATGAAATATTCTCCTGGGAAGCAAAACCCAGTAAGATTCTTCTAGCTCTTCCCTGTTTGCAGTAAAACTTTTTAAAATTATATGACCTAAAATGTTTGAGTTTCTGAAAAAATCTTAAGACTACCTGGCATTTAGAAGAAGTTTATAAATTGTATTTGTTTTGTGAATTTTTAAAGACGTACCATAAAATTTTAATCTGGCCTTGGTTTCTATTTTTCATAACAACTCAATTTCTCCTTGTGAAGCATAAAAATGCATTTCTATTTACCAGAATGTTCTCTTCATTAAATCAGAGAATTGCAATAAGACGATGTCAACCGTAGTAGTTGAAAGACTGGGATAAAGGAAGCAAATATTGAGTCATGTGCCCTTTTATGGATGTTCTGTTGCCCGGCTTACCCTCTTGTCTCTACTGTCATTGAGTACTTAGCCCAGAGGGATGTAAGGATTCTTATCCATGCAAACATATGACATCGTTAAAATAAACTAGTCTATGTTGCAGTTCCTTTCTGAAACACTATCAGCCTTAGATTTTACCACTATGCCTAGGATTATCCTTGTAATGACTATGGGCTGTGATCATTAGAATGCCATGGCTATTGGCTGCATTTATGTAAGTATTGGATGGCTCACTTAGTAATATGGCTACCAAGGAGCATATGCCAAAGCCTTTACTTTTTAATTCAAGAATTATTTTACATCAAGAATGGTTTATATCCACATGTATTGTGCAGCTGAATATGTCTTCATCAGTTACATTTTCAAGTTAAAAATAGGCCTATAGTAGGACTTAGGCAAACACATTAGATCTTGAATATATGAATCACATAAATGATAATATTGACCCAGTTTTCCATTATGGATAATATGCCCAGAGGAAGACATTTGTTATACGTTGTCATGTGGTATGACCAACATTGTTTTAAAAACCAAATTAAAGAAAAAAATGTAATGAATTAATTTGATCCAAGTTGTGTGTGTGTGTGTGTGTGTGTGTGTGTGTGTGTGTAGAGACAAGAAGTAAAGACACGGGTGAAGAGCAATGGTATCAATGTAAGTTGGAAGAATGGATTGTGGAGGAGAAATGTCGATGCAGACTGCTAGGACTGGGGGGGGGCGCAGTAAGCTAGACCCGTCCATTCGTAGTCTTCTGTACCTCTCTGTGTGGTGTTCTCTTCTCCTGTGTGGGGGAAGGAGTCCCTGGGATGAGGGTGTTTAAGGAAGAAAGAGAGATATTGTCCATGATTTGGTGTATGACTTTCCTAGAGTATCTATGATCCACTTTGCAGAGAAATTCAGGCCGGCTTAGTAGACAAATGGGAGAAGTCAGTATTTTACTCTGGCGCAACGGTGACGTCACCACCCGTGAGTCACTCATACCCTCCAGTCTTCCGTTAACGTCTGTGGAAAAAGAGAACTGTACTACAGTTGTAGTGTTAGAGCTCCTAAGCTGTGTATCATCAGGATTTTGTTGGCATTATCCCAGCAGCATGATTCCTCTAGCAAAACCTTAACACCTAAACCTCCCCCAAACAGTACCACCAACTAAGGACTAAATACCCATATGTGCAAGACTTATGAAAGGCATTTCTCATCCAAACCACGACCCTGACTGAACACATTTATGATGCAAATGCTGGCTTATAAAGCTCTTGTTGGGAGACCTTAAACAAATCTCTTTCCAGAACTTGTCACACACTGGTTATGACGCTATATGACACTATGTGACAGGTACGGTAAGGACAGTTGTGTACGCCGACTCATCAGAGCTAGCTTAGGACGTGTTGGCTTCCTGTCTCCTGTGCAAACACACTGGATAATGCATGTGATAACTGTCAGTGTGACTCTCTCCAGCACTGTGAGTCACTTTTCAAAGGCTTAGGTGTACTCACTGTCACTGTAGCTGGAGGCGTGAGTGCCCCTTGCGGAGTGTGATACTCAGCTTAACACTATAGTCACAGTACTTAGGATGCCATCTGGAATGACGCTTTCTATAGATTTTGTGTCTTTTAACCAGTAGGACCTCTGATCCAAGTCTGATGTGCATCCCATCCATAGAAATGTCAGTAGTGATGGGGGCCGTGTGGCTTGGAGTGTAACAGGTAACCTACCACATCCAACAACACTTAGGTTGTGAGATGGGTTGGGAAGGCAAAGCAGGGATGTGAGCACAGGGTCTTATATTGTCCAGACAAAATAGCCCTTGCTAAATCAGCAAAGGGACATCCTACACTCTGCTTATGCTAATTCTGAGAGAGAAATGGCTTTCTAAAAGTTCTTTGGAGTAAAATTACAGCAAATAATACTATCCGGCAACCATACAGATGGTGAACTCCTTAGGCTGACATTATGATCAGAGATCCAGTGACAGCTATCTTCTGGACAGCTGGTGTTTATTAAATGCCTGTTTGCCAAATGTGGTGGTAAATGTTGCAGATAGAGCAGTAATGGAGGTAGCCACTACCCTCGCACCTGGGGAGGTCGTATTCTGGTGAGGGAAACAAGTAATAGGTAACTGAGAAATAAGTAATTCCATTTAATAGAGAAGCCAGAGTCACACATGAAGACTATTAAAAGCGCATCATGATGCCATCAGCTGCATGTATGGAGAATCCAATACCTCGAAGCAGCCTATTAACTCATTGAGTCATTTTCCTTGAGGGGAGAGTCAAGGCTGGGGTTCAGTCAGCTGGGTCTTATCATTTAGAAAATCCATGTGGTTTCGAACTCAACTCCATGTTGTATTTGGTCTATGACATGGTCATGCCCACCTCCATTCCTGAGTCTGTCAGATGGCTCCCAGCATCTATAGAACCACCTGTCCCAGCTAGGTCATGTGGGGTGACATAGACTAGTATCTTGGTGAAAAGACGTTCCAAATCCTGGCATATGCCTGAGTGGCCAGTAACAATACAGTGCCACGTGCTGACTGCCAAGGTCTAAAGATGCTTCACAGTTCATGGAAGCAGTTGGTCAGTTAATAAGTCATCAAAGGAGGGACAGTGAACTAACTGACAAGACAATAGCTGGCCTCTTAAAGGAATGTCGTATCTTTACAGGACTTGGAATAAATAGAATGGTACTGACTTACCCACTACCTTCCTCCACTCCCCTCAGGAGGCACTTGCTCTTTTATCTGTTACTTTCCCAAGTCTTGACTTGGGGAGGGCCACTTTCACATTTCAATTTCTAATCATTGTCAAGAAAACTAAATGCTATAGACTTGTACATCAGACCCTCTCTGAGTGTATTAGTTACTTACATGATATAATAGTGCCTTGAACAAGCAAGGCATGGAACATAATCAAACACACATTTCCCCCAATTCCTTCTATTCCTCTAACCCATATTCCACTTAAGAAAGCCTATTGTTGGTTACTATGTCCATGACAACCATCCATGCCATTTATCAAAGTATCCACACTCTTGTGCCTGGGTGGATACCTTCCATCTGTGTTGAGTCACCATATCTTCCCACACCAAGGATGGGCACCCTAGGATCTCCCCGTTACTAGATTGAATTCTCATGTTGTGCAAACAGAAGGTACAGAATGTGACTTTGTTCATTATCTGCAGCGGTGATGGTATCTGCTGGGTGGATTGGTGCTCAGGCCACAGTGACATTAGACTTTAGACTTTTAGTATAGGGTAATTATGATTACTTATGTCTAGTTCACAGTTTGTTACTTATAACTTTTGCCATCTTTTAGAAATCAAAACTTCCAGTTTCATTCAAACTCACAAAACTATTTTACCTTTCTTCTATAAAAACAGCTAAAGGGATTATGGGATCCTCCAGGAATCCATGATGGGGCTACTCAATCAATGATGAGAGAATGAGATATGCACATATGACTGAAATGGGGTAGAGATTAGGAGCAGCAGTCCACCATCCCAGCACCATGGCCAACATCTCTAGTCTCTTGGTGATGTGTGTCCCAGCTGCCTACTGCTTATTTCTCTGTGCCCTGGATCTCTCTGCCCAGATACCCTTAAACTCTGAGTCACTGCTTATAATCTACATTTGGTCCAGTAGCTCCGTGTTCCTTTGCCAGCCTGCTCTCTGATATAGCTTGAACCTTGTTTAGAAACCTTTCCCATACAACAGCACAGTCTGAAGCCAAAGAGCATCTTTCTTAGCTTCTCCAGTTTTAGTAAGGGTTAAGCTCTCTGGGTCCCCTCAAAGACTGTCCACTGGCTTGGAGGCAGAGGGGCTTCCTAGAAGAACTGGGGGTCCTGCAACTCTTCATAAAAATGGAAGTATCTGTTTGCACCTCACTTGATGTTGAATCTTGGTTTTTTGTTGGTCTGTGTACACCCTTCCTCTTATGACATTTGCATTTGATTGTTGAGGATGAGAGAAACTTCACTTTAGAAAATCGGTTTTGTGGCTATTTATAGAATTTATTGTCAGCAGAATCTCCAGGCAGTATGAAGTGCTTTCTTATTTTCAGCTCTGTCTTCCAGAAGTTCCACTTCATTTCCCTTTGTTCCAATCATCTTTTTAAGTGACCTTCTCTGAATGGAGGCTTCTGTTGATGGGCCTCTGTCACTGTGAGACCTCTGTTGATAAGGCATCACTGTCTGTGTATCAACAATGCAAGGAGACTCTCGCTGTTGTAAAGTAATCAAAAATGGAGCCTGGAAAGGCAGCCAGGCTACTAGTCCCAGAAACCTCAATTGTTTTGGAGACTTCAGTATTTTCACAGCTGTAGAAGTGGAGACAGAACATATTATTTAGTCTCCATTATAAATTGAATTTTGTCCCTTAAAAATGTTTGTATGCACCTTAGGATATATTTTCCTATAGCTGTGATGATATAATCTGAAAAAATTAAGAGACAAGGGGTTTGTCTGGCTCACAGTTCAAGGGGTCAGTCCAACATTCCCAGGAAATCAAGGGTGCAGGACCTGGAAGCAGCCGATCACGTCGCATCAATAACCAGGAAGCAGAGCAGGACAAACATATGCACATGATCATCTGTTTTCTCCATTTTATGTAGTCCAAGATCCACGGTCAAGGGAACGATCCCATCACAAGTAAAATGAGTCTTTTACATCAATGAACATAACTAAGACAATCTGCACAGATGAGATCTACATTCTGTCAAGTGGAGAGTTGACTCCAGTTATCACAGTCTTTGGTTGTCCCTCAGTTGATTTAAAAAATTAATCCTTTTGACATGTCCAGCCATTGACACAGGGTCAGTGCAGGTATGTTAGGGTGAAATCCCACTGGACTGATTGTAGAGTCCCTCAGTGTGAATGGTGTTCTTATACACAGAGGGCTTTCTGACACTGAGTAATGCAGTGATGCAAAGTAGAGAGGGAAGAGTCCCATCTGTAACTCATCCAAGGAGGACACAAGAAAGACAAGACAAAGTTCCTCTTCTGTAGCCCTTGGCCGGAGCGCATCCTGGCTACCTGATGCCTTCAGATCTGCAACTTGAAGGATTCCGAGAACATACATGTCTGTTGTTAGCAGACTATTGTTCTGCTGCTCCAAGGACACTCAAACTTCTGTTTTGCCTCTGAGTGTGAGCAGAGCACACACACTCATTTGGAGATAGAAGAGCCTTCTGCACCTCAGGCAGACCCCAGCATATTTGACCACACTTCCCTGATTTATATGACGAAGCCCACATCCCTGGGCACCAGTGGAGGATCTGTGAACATCCAAATGTTTTGCATGTGTTCGGTTGAGCTCGGGAAGAACTGGAGTTGTGCGTGTTTAGTGAACATTGAATGAACACTTATAAAAATTCTTGATCCACATTAAGCTTGACAAATTTTTCCCGTTGTTTCTTTGGGTCATTTATGGCTGGACATGTCAAAAGGATTAATTTTTTAAATCAACTGAGGGACAACCAATGTTTAAAAATGGAAAATGCTTTATGCATTTGTCACATAAATCTCAAACTTCAATAATATATTTAAGTGATCAGTTGTTCAATAGCCTAGCATTCTAATTATCTTTAACTGTCAACTACACAGCTAAGAATCATATGAGAAGGTTATCTTTATTGAAGGACTCAGCCAAGAGTCAACTGAGAAAGTTATCTTTATTGAGGGACTCCACAAATCAGATTGATCTGGGACCTGTCTTTAGAAGATTATCTTCATGGTAAGTTGACATAGGAGGGCCCAGCCAAGTGTGGGTGGTACCATTCTTTAGACAAGCAGTCTTGAGCTGTATAAGAAAACTAGCAAGCCACCCATAATACTGTAAGTGGGCTAGCAAGCAGGGTTTCTCTATGGAATCTGCTTCAATTTTCTGTCTTGACCTTCCTCAGTGATAGACATTAACCTATAAAATGAAGTAAACTCCTTTGTCCTATAAGCTGCTTTTGGTCAAACTGCTTTTATCAACCTAGTGTATAACTAGGACGTGTATTAATGTATCCAGGGCCTGTGTCACTTGCAGAGTGCATTCCGTGAGTAGTTGTATGCTGCCTACTTCTATGTCTTTTAATTGCCCTGAAGCTTGGCATTAAGTCAATGCTAGGATAGCACAGTTAGCTTCTTTCCAAATTACTGGTTCTGAATTGAGTCACACAAAGCCAGTATTCTACACTGGTGATGGAGAGTAATTAATCACTTCACTTATCCATATGTATAAGTGAAATTGTGCCATTGTCAAGTAGCCAATGGACAGGTGGTGTGCACATGCAATAAATGGATTAAATATAAAGAAACGAATGCCTACCCAATGCCTACTTGTTCTTATGCCCAACTGTAAGATTGATATTGTAATGCCATCCTGGAGAAGACATCTGGAAATCACAGAGATTTTGAAACTCTCTCAAGATCACATTATGGAGAAATAATGAAGATGAAATTTGAATTTGATTCTATATGATTTCCAACTGTCTCCTTACAGCATAGATTTTTCCTTCCATTATTTAAAGTTACTTATTTCTTAGGGTAACAATATATAACTGAAGGGAATATATAGATAACTGAGAAAGAAATCAAAATAGAGGAGAAAATAAATTTAGAAGAGGAATTTTAACTACAGAATTTAATCTGCATACATCTGCATATTCATGTATAAAGATTCACACATGCATGCATCTCTCTTTACACATACACATACTTGGAGAATAAAATCAAAGGCTAGTCTGGATTTACTGTTAGAAACAGGGGCTATCGTTTATACCAATTCCACAGGACCAATGTCTTTTCATTGAGTCAAATCAATGCATATTCTTCAAATATATACATGAGAAAATACCAGTAAAAACCAATATACACCATTTTAACACCCTCCACATCCTTCTTTGTGTCCTGTTCACATACTGGTAGGAAATGTAGAATATTTTGAAATAGAATGTGTATGTAAAGAGTGAAGAATATGCAACTATATGTGTGTATGTGTGTGTATATATACTTGTACATGTATTTTCATCCACACAGATAGATGATAAATAATGATAGATGACAGACAGACAGAGATGGATTATTACAATCCAGTAGGGGTAGAACACATCACTTGCTTTCACCATATCTCTCATTAAAGTGTCTTCATAAACTTCAGAATTGATATCAGCTCATAGCCAGAACACAGTGCATCTGATGTTTAGCCTGTGTTGGAGCACAGAGAAGTCTTCTACAGAAGAGAAACACATTTCTCAAACATAACCCTCATTCAGACCTCCATTCAGACCCTCAACGAGTAAAACTTAAAGATAATCCAAAACAATAATTTTTCTTCCACCATGAATGAACTAATATTTTAATTATTATACCAAATATATCTACTTTCCACTAATATATATATTTTGCATGTTTGTTCAATATTAATTTTAGTTGTATTTCATAATAGAGTCACTAGACAAAATCTACACAAAATATACTTTGTGTATTCACAAAATACTGTGGTTTTCTAGTCTCCCACATATAAAACTCTTTCTACACGTACTCTGTACTCTATTTAATATAGAAATGAATTGTAGAAAAACTCTGTTTCAGTAAAATTAACATATTATTGCCACATTTTATTGAACAAAAGAACTGTTCTTGTATAGAATGTTTCTGTTTACTGATTTCCCCAGCTTTAAAAGGAAAATGTGTTTAACAGGTTTTATGCAGTGAAGTATATCTCCATGGAAATGACAGTAAATGAGAAGATATAATCACAGCCTCAATTTCATGCAAATCTCAGGATCAAACTCCTGAAATATTGAAATTACATCTAAAAACTTCTTCAGTTCTGAAAAATAAATACATGTGCACACACATATGCTTTATGGGATATTAAACCAATACAATGAAAATTAGCATATATGCAAATGTGCCACCCACAATCAAATACACAACTTCTACACTGGAGACTTATATAAATGCATATTTTTTTACATACAAATATAGCTCCAGTATATTGTGTTATAACAGCAACGTTCAACACAACATAACAGGTTACCCTAAATACACTTTATGTGAGATATTCCTCAGAATATCATAGGCTTGAGAAAGCTCTATCAGTACAGTACACTGTACTGTTCAATCCTTTTCCTTAGAAATTATAGATATAGAAATTATATCTATTGCATGATAGATACTTATTAATATAAAGAGAAATTGAGTTATTAATTATGAGATTTGTGGCATCTAAACTAGATTTAAAAGGTTATATTTTTGTAAAACCAATATAAAGACATTAAGAGTAGAATAGCTAATGATGTCTTTTCAATTGTTCATCCACAGAAAATATTCTAAATAAGGAAATAACACACTGAGAAATATAGTTATTATTTCCTATTTAAGTGTAGTTGATCATAATAAAATAAATTAGCCACTTATATGTAGATATTATTATTAATATTTAAGAAGGTTACTTCTATACTTTACTTGAGAAAAATTGGAACAACAAAAATAAAAGACACATTGCTCTAATAACAAGTGGAATTTCCACCATTCCAATGTTTTGGACTCGGTCAGTCGGCAACTTATGGATTTTAAATAGTCATGTTAATATCTTTTAAACAGCAAGGAGTCTAACTTGTTAAGATCCCTATGCCTTTATTGACATGTATGTCTTAATACTAAATTCAGACACTGAAAATCCTTATGTGACTTATTTGTGAATATTTGCCAAACTTCTTCCCAACAGTATTTTTTGGGGAAAGAAGAGTTGATAACAATAAAATAATTTTATCTCTTGTGTCAATCCTTCCAAAGCCATCTCTGGACATATGCCTAAAGAAAAGAAGAAAAGTTTCACAAGGATATTATTGTAGAAGCACAGAAATGTAGATAGAACTCAGGCAACATATATTAGAACTTCTCATATATAATCAAAATAAAATCAACTAAATGTTAGAAATGAGGGAATATGAAAATACATTCATAAGCAGTCTGGTATAAGGTCACTAAAATTGACTTATTCAAGTTCTGAAGAACTTATAGCTAGTAAAACTATGTTAGCATATATTAATTGGAAGAAATGCAGCCAAATATCCATAACAATTTTCTGTGATTTACAAAATTCTGAATGTTTAATATATTTTAAACTTTACTGACTTTTTTATTTTTTATATTAAATACTTATTAGTTTTCTTTTTTTCAAAAATAACATCAAGCAATAAAGAAATATTTTACTAAAACACACATAAAGGGCTCTCATACTCACCATTGGGAACACAGACTAGAAAGCCACATGGGCATATTTACTACTGTGAATTTTGTCACATAGTTAAAGAAAATGGGAATAAGATAATGATAGCCCATAATTAGGCTAGTTTAAGTACATATTAGAAAAAGTACTTTGTTAATCCTCACATCACAGATGAATAAGGGACAAAACAGTCTGATCCTCCCCTTCCCCCATTCAGGCCCTGGAGTGGTTCTGAGACCACTAACTTACTAGCTTCCTGGGTTCTCTTAGAAAGAATTCCAGTGTCTTCTTGAGATCTGAATACTTCCCATGTTTGCAAATTGTAAACATAATTGATCAACGGTGAAGGCTAGAGGATCCAACTTTTAACTCTTTGAAAGGATGAGAAGGTATGACTTTGTTTTACCCTTCTTGGACAAGATACATCACTGGAATGGCCAAAACAAGGCCAGATATCTATTTCCGTCTCCCTCTTCCTTTCCCTCTCCCTGTCTATCATCTATCTATCTATCTATCTATCTATCTATCTATCTATCTATCTGACTATCTATCTCTCCATCTCTATCTCTGTTACTGTCTGCTTGCTACCTGTAGATCATTCAGATGTAAAACATTCAGCTATTGCTTCAGTGCCATGCCTCTCTGCTTTCTACCATGACAATAATGAATTAGCCCTTTGAAACTGCAAGGGATCTCCTAATGAAATGCTTTCTTTGTAAGAATCGCCTTAGTCATGCTATCTTTTCACAGCAACAGTAGAGTGACTAAGATACAATCTGACAGCAACTGTCCTGATCCTCTGGCATAGGACGTTCCTGAGCCATATGTTTAGGGGTTGTATAGCCACAAATGATACATTCATAGTATATACTTTTCTTAAAAGCTAAGATGAGATGAAGCACCCATTATGTAGAATTTTGACACTGTGATCAAATTAATCACCAACTAGAATAATTGTTTGTGACTTGAACTTCAAATTATCCCCAGATAGTTATTTACATCTCCTATTCCATTTTCTCCAATGTAGCCCACTAACCAAATAAAGGACAGAGAAGGAACAGTATTGAATTTTCCCTTGTTGGGTAATTGTGCAGCTGCCATCTTGGTGGCAAAAATCACACAGAGATCCATTTTTTACAGCCTTCTCCATTCCCCCACAGCTCATGCAGTTGAGAGCTGTCACTAATGAGTCTATCTAATACAAATTCAAGCCCATTGATGAATGGTCTCAGAATGCTCATGTTGTTAAATTTCACACTCAACTCTGAAAATCCTACCTTGGGATCCCTGTACCCTGCCATGTATATTTCTACCACACAAAGTATCTTTATTATTATTATTATTATTATTATTATTATTATTATTGAGGGAAATTCCAAAAGGAATAAAAACGTGGGGATACATATCACTATGCAACATGATTTTTTTACAAGTCAAAAGTACATAATTAATTTAAATATTTAAAGATATTTGACACATAAGTCAAGGATAACTTATTTTGCAACTAATTCTGACTTATAGAAAAGAAGAAAGAACCTAAGTCAGCATACAAAAAGAGAGTCATGCTTTTTGCTATACAGTCCATAGATATGTTATGGATTCAGCATGGATTCCCATCAACACATAAAGAGTGTGTGTACACATTTGTGTATATGTACACAGGAGATTTATTTATCCATAAACAAAAGAATTATGACATCTGGAAGAAAAATAGAAGTTGGTGCTATCATATTAAGAGAATTAAGCTGGATTCAAAAAGACAAGTATCGTATGTTGTCTTTCATATATAGAATCCATATTTTAAAGTGTGTGTGTGTGTGTGTGTGTGTGTGTGTGTGTGTGTCATGAAAGTCAATGCAGGCCTATCAGGGGATCAAAGAGAGCCAAAGAAGGAAAGTAGGTGTATAATAGTGGGTAATAGGGCTGAATATAAGCATACACATGAAATGCATCTATGAAATTATGATAATAAAAGCCATTATTTTGTAGAATGACTATCTTCAATACCAACAAATGAAGAGGCTTCTAATATACTTAAGATTCATGGAGAGGGCTCATCTGCATTTTCACGTGTCCCTGCTTCATGCTCATAAGTTAATGTTTTAAGGCATCACTAATTAGGTAATAAAATGCAATTGAGATCCTTCCCAAAGATTCTGTCTTCCCTTATCTCCTTTATATTGATTTCAATATTTAAATCATTATAAAACTATCAACAAAAATGTGGGAGAAACTCATTTTATTCCATTTTGCTCAAAACGTGGCTTCTGCTTTAACTCTGATTTAATAGGAATTGAAAGATGCCTAAGTCTAGGGAGCCATCGCAAGCAGACCACAGAGCTGTCAGCTTGTACCCATGAATGACTTTGAGTCTTTTGTTTAGCAGTTCCCAAACACCCCTTCCACAGGACCCCTGACCTAGCTGAGGCAGACCTTTAGTAAGAGTATATTTGGGTTTATGGGTCCTAAGGGAGTCCATGATGTCAGGAACAGCATGGCAGTTTGTGACATGTGTCTCTTCATAGAGCTTCTTCCACTGAGGGTGCAGCTCTGAGATCTCTCCTGGATGCCACATGTGTGTATACACTGGTGAAGCTTTCTCTTTGTGTAGTAGATTTCCATTGTATGATCACACTCTGCTTATGGACAAAGAATGGGAAATTCCCCACATTGAAAAAGCTATGAATGAAGTTCCTTTGTCCTTTATATTTCCTTGCAAAATGTCTTGGGTTGAAATCACTCAGCCATTGGTTGGTTAGGTATAGTTTTCATATCCGGAGAAACTTCCTGCCAATCCTTCATATGTTTGTATAACTTGCATTCCTATGACCTCACATGTTTGCTAAGATTGGTAATGGCAGTCTGCTTAAAAACTAATCTCCAGGAATGACCACTTGGTATTGGGTAACCAATAAGCACACACTTCCCCAAGGAGTGTTGTTTCTGATCTCAGCATTTCTTAGTTGACTTCTTTGTGTAGGGTTAAGGCCTCTTGGGCTGGCTTTTCTCTATCTACATTAGCATGTCTAATGTTGTCTGATCATCCTTGTAAACATAGATATAAGTAACACCATACCCACTGTCTGCTGTATTTATGTATTTAGGAATGTGCTGTATTTATGTATTTAGGAATACATGAATAGGCATATATATAGATATGCATAACAACAATTAATAAAAAGAGGCCATGAATTTAAAAGAGATCACATATGGGAGGGCTTGGGGGGAGGGAGGTGTAGGAGAAGAGCATAATTATATTGTAATTTCAAAGAATAAAGGAAATGATTAAAAATAATTCTCCAACTTGATATGAGGCATTTCCTTTTAATGTTCATCCCTCTGATAACTAATGATACTGATCACTTTTTGTTATTGTGAATTATTATAATGTTGGTGTTTACTACTGAACTGACCATATTAAAATAAAATTACCATAAAAATTTGATGTGTAACACACACACACACACACACACACACACACACACATACAACTGTTACGTTACTTTATAAGAAATCCTTTCCCCCTCCAGTAAATTTTCATTACATGAAGAATTCCAGTTGCAGGAGCACCTCAGATACATGCTGTTTCAAATATATCTACCTGCATACCCAGAGGATTATAGGGATCTAATGCCCTTGCCCGTGGAGCACAGCCTCATTCCTGTGCCTTTTTGTGACTGCTGTTTTATCATTTCATTTGGCTCATCCCATGGCAGAGACACACCCTTCTGCACTCTTCCCAGTTTCCCAATATGTCTGAAACTGTGACCTGAGTGCCTCCTTAGCACCTCAGCAAAATGGGAGTATCTCAAAACCCAAATTACATTCTGCATGGCCCTTCCTGGCCACCCGCAGCTTCATCTAGAGATGTTAAACTGGATTAAATAAGTTATTGATTTTTTCTTTCATTTTTGTCTGGTGTCAGAAGTCTGCTATGTCAAAACTCCCATGTAATTGCGTTTCTTTCTTCTGTTGAGTTTTGTCCCATCATTTCTTTCAAGACCTGGCTCATATCACGTTCATGCACAGATGTCATCCTGGTGCAGAAAACCCAGGGTAAATTGCTCGTTCTCCCCGTCAGGTCTTGACACATTCAGAGGGTGCTGTTTTGCAGCTTTCTGCACCATCTACATCGCTACCACAGTCTGCACCATCATCACCCATTAATAATTTGCTTGCTGGTTCCTTTTTCTCCAAGTCATAAGTCTTCGAACTTCAACACTTTTGTTTTAAATCTCAACTTCAGAAATCCAGGATGTGGCATGTGTCTAGCCATTTTAAAAGAATTAAATGAAATCTAAAGTGTGTGTGTGTGTGTGTGTGTGTGTGTGTGAGAGAGAGAGAGAGAGAGAGAGAGAGAGAGAGAGAGAGAATTAAATAAAGTCCAACATTGACTCATTATGCATTGAAAACAACACACCATGCTTAACCCAGTGTTTCTACATCTATCTTTTCCTTAGGGATAAAATTACAGACATTCAGTATGACTTGCACCTTTGATAGTCACGTGGCCAGTTTCGTTTATTGTTGGCTGACCAGGAGCACTGTGTGTGTGCACACTATTCTGACTGTTGGTTACACTTTGACAAACCTCCCAAGCCCAGGGGCATGGATATGCTTGCTCCAGGTCCTGTGCATAGAGACTGCACACGGGGGACATGGAGAGAGCTCTCCTATTCCTTGTGGCCTCAGCCAAGGCCTTCCACTCTAGCAGCCACTCTAGCAGAAGTAAAGTTCGAGACCGTTCCTCTCACATCTGCCCAGTCCCTGCAGCTCCTGCCTCTCCAGCTGGCCAGCTTGGGCTCTCTCACAGCACGGTTGTCATGGTGTAGCCAAATATCATTGATGGAAGCCAGAGCCCTAGAGGTACTTTGATTTATGGAAAGGACTAACAGCTGAAGATTTCCTAGGATCCATCCTGCGGGAGTTAGAAATTAACACCCCGCCCCGCCCCATTCCAGCTTTTGCCTTTTATTGGTAGAAACAGGTCATTGGCCAGTCCAGTCTCAAGTGGAAGCAAAGAAACCACCGTTTCTTCCTAAAGGCTGGTGATGGCGAGGGTGTTTCCAGTTTATTTTAATCTGCCTTGGTTATCTGCATTGCTTATCAGATAGAAGTATGTCTAGTTGCCTAGTTAGACTTGTCTTATCAGGATTGACTGCTTCCTTGGAGCTGTGGAGTATCGCTCCAATCATTATGATTTGGATTCTTGACTTTTCCATGGATTGATGGTGGTCTTTGCTGAGTCCACCTCCAAACGCTTTTTATGTCACATGTCACTCTACGTTGTAGAACATAAACAAGGGGCATGCAAGTCATTTAACGCCTGCCTCCAAATAAGATCCTAGGAGAGACGGGTGGGTGGGTGGGGGGAGAAAGTCCAGACAAATCCCCCACTCTGTAATCTCAGTAAATTGCAGCTGCTGGAAAATGTCGACTTTACAGAAAAAAAAAAATTATTTCTGAATACTTCAATGTAAGGATCAGGCTTACTTTGTCCTTTAAACAGAGCCTTTAGCAGCTCACAAATTCAACAGCTCATCCCCACAGAGTGTGCAATTCATACTGAAAGCACGAAGAGTTCTTGATTGAATCTCTATAAAGGAAGAAAATGAGAGGCAGGAAGTATGACCCTTATGCACGGTTTATCTCACCCCGACAACCTGAAATTTCATTCCTCGTGCGTCATTAACCCGAGGGTTAGATACTGGCATTTCTCCGATGTCCCCATTCTAAATTAAGACCAAAAGGATGGTTATATTTTTGTTGTTCTTATTGTGGGGGAGGTAGAATCATATGTGCGTATGTATGTACATGTGTCTGTGGTGTGCTCATGCACTCACATGTGCATGCACACGTATGAATATGCTAATTAAAGGTTTCCATACCAGCATTTTATTCCATGTCATCTGTTTTTTCATATTAATGAAAACGTTTCAAAGAATCATTTTATATTTCAATAGAGAAGTCAGATTGAGCCTATTAATTACAAGTGCAGGACAATAACAAGTCACATTTGATTTTCTTGTTATTTCTTCCTGGCTACCAAAGGAAAATGAAGAAAACCTGAGCCCTGGGGAGAGGCAGGGTTCTCTTTGGTAGACAACCACTGGTTTCAACCTTACCCTGCTTCTTAGAGACCCTTCCCTCAGGTCTCTGATGCAGAAGCCCAGTCACCTTATCTACCCTTTTCACTTCCTTTTTAAATTAAGTTGCTCATAATTACTGTACAAAACACTAGGTTCCCTTATAACATTTGCATACATGCATATCATTGCATGTGGTGCCTTTTCTGAGGACACAGCTCCTTCCAGCAATTTATCCAGGGCTGTGGGACTCAGTGTGTCTGGAAAGAACTAAGTCAACACCACCCACTCATGGCATTAAGGTCATTAGGCACATCAGGTGAGGAGGATTTTGTGGGTTTCATTAGGCCGCTTTAAACCAACAAATTAAAATGAAGGATGTCCTTGCTGGCTGTTTCCTGTGCTGCTCCATCAAGCCTCACTCTGGAGTCTGAGTTCCCAGTTGTCTTAAACAAACAGGAAATCCTCAGGAGCAGAGCAGGGATGTGTTAATGACAACAGCCACTGCTGAATTTAGATTTATCTTCTTATAATTGTCCCCAATTAGAAGCCACTAGGAGCACATCACAGAACACTGATAAGGGAAAATAATGTTTCATTTAACAGGAAGCTTGAGTGAGGGAAATCTTGCAATAGGCTTAATTAGAGAGAGGAAAATTATTTCACTCAAATCTAAACATTGGACAGAACATAACTGAAAACAAAAGACATCCAGTAAAGAAGGAAAAATCCAATGATATCTGAAAAGTATGTTCTTTTTTGCATTTGTAAATGCAACCTTTGGAGGGGACATGGTGAAGTAATTTCACTTTCTCTTTTGGAAAGGAATATACTGACAGTGAGAGAAAATGGCTGACATTCCCCGTAGCTCTGGCTTTTCTAGTCTTTCTGCTCCTTCCCTTCAGCTCTGCCACCCCTTCCCTCTGTGAGAAAATGGCTGACATTCCCCGTAGCTCTGGCTTTTCTAGTCTTTCTGCTCCTTCCCTTCAGCTCTGCCACCCCTTCCCTCTGTGATGAGCTCTGAGCCTTGGGAGAGGAAGTGTAATATAGACGTGTGTGAACTCACGGCAGCTGGGATTGCATGAGCAAGACTTTTTCAAGATCGAGACAGAAAAACATCCCTGAATAGATAGGAGAGAGCATCACAAAGTCCCATCTCTAGCTGGCGAGACATTGGTAATCAATGACTGCTAAGGGAAGAACTCACTTTTCTCCAGAGATGTGAATGCGTAGGGGCTACCCATACTCTAGGAGATAGCCCTATACCCATGAGCACAAAGGCAGGAATGAGTAGGTTAAATCACGACATTATATAGATCTGTGAGTATGTGTGTGGAATTCTCAAGTGATCAATAATAAGGAACCCAAAAGAATAAAATGTGTAAATGTAGATGTATAAAATATAAAAAATAAAATTTCACCATTGTTGATGGTACACTATTAAATGTAGTTAGTGTTCTCAAAGGATTGGCCACACAGTATGATGGGGGTCGAGGTAGCAGGGCATGTCTGACGTGCCAATCAAAACATTCACTCAGTAGAGGACTTAGTTATTCCAATAATGATTTATGGCAAATATAATAAACTCACTTTTGTCACAGTGATTATCCAAAGAAGATAGAATTCTTTGAAAAAGGGAGGGGGGGATAAAGTCATCACTTAGAATAGTGAGGACACTCTGCGCTGTCTTCCTTATGGTGATTCCTACCCACGAGCCCACGGTACATGAGCCCCCATCCCTGAACTCCGTGCACTGAAACACAAATTGCACCAACATGCTTTGACAAGCAGTAAAACAGGGTGGAGTCTCAGCCCCTGCAGAGGCTGATTCAGACACAGCTGAGATGAGGGCGGGGTTGCAAGAACGTGCACACGCCCACCAGGCTCTCCAGAAGACCTGGGTTCTGCCCTCACCTCCGTGGACAGTCTCTGACAGCGTGCGAGCCAAGATTGCCTGATTGGATTCTGCAATGTCAACAATGGGGATGCTGTGCGTATTCTTCCAGCGGAGCCGAGTCACCCCCAGACCTGAGCAGGAGAGGTGCAACGAGATAGAGTGGAACTGAAGAGAGGCGCGAAGGTTTGCTAATACTCTGCCCCTCAGGACGTCACATCGTTTGGTTGTCATGGGATCCATGAGCCATCCATCATGTCGACCCAACGTACAAAGCCGGCTCCACATAGGATATAGAATGCAGAATGCTCAGGGAAAGACGCTAAGGAAGGTAGGGAAGGGACTTGAGGGTTGGATCAGTCGGTAGCAGCAGGCTTATCTTGCAAGCGCAAGAATGTAAGTATCAATCCCTCAGAACCCACATTAAAAAACAAACAATCCTGTGTGTGGTCACATGTGTTGAAAATACTAAACATGGGAAATCAAAGAAAAATAAGGGAGAAAAAAATACGAATTTAAAATTGTTAGCATACATTTTGCTTTTTGTTTATGCTGTTCTATCCCAGAGTGGGTAATTTAGGTGCCGGATCACTGAAAGCACGGAGCACACGTAGTGCATGCCCTGTGCATGTGTGTGTACATTTTGCTCTGCTAGGCTCAGTGGATACACTGCAGAAAGCTACTCTCTGTTTCTGTCCCACTGTTCTGACATCCACAGGTTCAGCATTCTCCTACCCAGGAGTTACAAAAGTCCAAATAAAGTCCAGCTGTGGCTACTGTGCATCGTCATTTTAGCTTGGGTGTTGGCCGACAAGGGAAGGAACAACATGAGGAGGAGATGCCATAACTCCTTGATAGTTCCTGTTTCTGAGGAGAGCTTGACCTCCTCATGCAGGGCCACCATTCAGAGGCAGAGCCTGAATCTTGTGGAACTGCTCTGGGGTACGTTGTACTTAAGACAAGACACACACACACACACACACACACACACACACACACACACATGTTGTGTGTGCTCTGAGTCTCACTCAGGGCTCCAGCTGGAAAGGTCTATGTGTGCATGAGCTGCACAGGAAGAAGCTATGGTGTGCAT
Source organism: Apodemus agrarius (assembly GCA_964023405.1). NCBI lineage: Eukaryota > Metazoa > Chordata > Mammalia > Rodentia > Muridae > Apodemus > Apodemus agrarius. The sequence goes on along the minus strand of OZ030020.1, from coordinate 9,308,753 downwards.
AGCACATATCTTTCACTCACACGCCTGGCCCTCTCCTGAGTGGAGAGAGTCTCGCCTGTACAGAGTGTATCCAGTGTACAGAGCAGAGGGGTACTGCAAAGTCCTAGCCATGGCAATTAGGAGTATGGGCATCAAAGGCCGTGTATAATGGAAAATAGGCAGAAATTATATCAACTAGGGAGGTGTTTTAGACATCTTAAGATCTTCTAATTGGTGACTCTATAAAATATTTGAAACACTTCTTTTTTGCAAGCACCGCCATTGTTTAGCAAGAACTCTCTTTCAAATCCTCATTTCTTCCTGAGCATAATAGTTCAGAAAGAACAGTTGTTGTGTCGCTGCATAAAGTAAGGCATCTGATCTAATCTTTCAATTTCAGTTATTCTATACAAAACTTTGGAGGGCAGTCTTAAACATGTAATTTAAATTTTTATGATAGTATATGCGGAAAGCAATGGACAAATCAAGGAGACCAATCTCCAGGCAAGGGGATAGTGGCTTAGAAGGTGTCCACACAGACGTGCTCTGCAGTCACTTCCCAGGTAATTAGCAGGAAGAACGGGAGCATACCCACCAGGCAACAGCCTCTGTTTTATAAATGTTTGCAGAGAGGGAGAACATTGCATATATGAGATAAGGATTTTAAGAGCATGCATTAAAACTGGCATTTTGCTCCAGGATATGGAGCCAAATATCACTTTAAATCTTTCTTCAAATCACAGGACAATAGAAAGAAATTTGGGCTTCTGATGAGCAGAGTCTGAGGTATAACCCATGACCTTTTCACCAATGATAGGGTAGTTCTTGCACCTGATTGGCTATGCGATTACAATATTCTATTACAGAGCTCACAGTTCATTCACAGAACGAAGCATCAATGAGCCTGGGCAGGTCCAGTCAGCTCCGATAAGAATAAAGAACAAAAGGATAGTCACAAGTGAACACATTTATTTTTCCTTGTTTTTTTGTTTGTTTGTTTGTTTGTTGTTGTTGTTGTTTCTGTATGCCCATCTATCTTGGGGTTTTGCTGTTGTGAACAGACACCATGACCAATGCAAGTCTTAGAAAGGACAACATTTAATTGGGGCTGGCTTCAGTCCCAGTCAGAGGTTCAGTCCATTATCATCACGGTGGGAACATGGCAGCATCCAGGCAGGCATGGTGCATGTAGAGCTGAGATTTCTACATCTTCATCTGAAGGCTGATAGTGGAAGACTGACTTCCAGGCAGCTAGAATGAGGGTCTTAAAGCCCACACCCACAGTGACACATCTACTCCAACACACCTCCCAATAGTGCCAGTCCCTGGGCCGAGCATCTGCAAACCATCACGCCATCTCCATCTCTTCCTTCTCTGTCATAATTCCAGTATCCCCAATCTTCATTTTGTTCTAGTTTATAGTACATGAGAGAATAAGCTAACAGCATCTTGTATTCAGAAAAAAAAAAACAAGTCAGAGTGTAAAAATGAAGCATGGTTAAACTACACTTTTGTTTTGGTTTTTGTTTGTGAATATTTACAGACTCATGAAACTACAAAATAAATTACACAGAAAGCTCACTTGTAACTATGCCTCTTTCCCTGTAACTATGCCTATCCCACATATAAGGCATTGGTATAATCCAGAATTTCCTACTTTTAATATACATCCTCTATGTGTGCAAGTGTGTGTGTGTGTATGTGTGTGTGTGAGAGAGAGAGAGAGACAGACAGAGATTTGCGTGTGTATGTGTGCTTAGTTCTATGAGAATGTATCAAACTTTGTGTTATGCATCGCGGCTTTGTGTTAGCACCACCAATATCGATATTCAAGTCACTCCATCACAGAAAGGCTCCTGTATCCTGCACTATCCCCTGGCCTATCTTCAACACTTAGCTGTTGTTGATCTTTTCTTCAGTCCTCTAGTATTGTGTTTCAAGACTATTACTTCTTTTTAAAGGCACCTTAGTCTTTTGGAGGATCACTGTCTGTGTATCAAAGCCATCCTGTCCCTTGCTGAGGAGGTTTCCGTGGTGTGATGTGTCCTGCCACTCACTGCTCAGCTGATGAGGGGTGTTTGGCTGGTATTCTGGCCTTTGGTACATCCACGGATTTTTCTTAACTAAACGTTACATGAGTTCAGGTGGTTCACATGGTCAGAAGGCTGCTCCTGCCTTTCAAGACAGCAGATGTAGTGGCCACTGGTGTATATGGATGCCCTGTGGTTTCTGCCATATAAACAGTCAAAGCATACTGTGACTTTGTAAGCAGAAGTGGACACAGAGGGAAAAACCAAGGTGCTTGGAGTTCTGCATTCAGGGTTCTCTAGTGCGACTTCCGGTTCAGGTTGTCTGCATTTCCTCTCGTCTTCAACCTTTAAGGGAGTTTTATAATTAGTTAAAAGTGCTGGGCTGTGGTGCAGGCCTTTAATCCCGGCACTTCCTAGGGCAGATACAGGCAGATCTCCGACTTCATAGGACAGCCTATGTCTACTGAGCGAGTTCCAAGAAAGCCAGGGCTAAACAGAAAAACCCTGGCTTGAAAAAGTCAAAGTGAAATTTTATTTTTATTAATTGTCTACTGTTACTAAAATTTATTTTCACTTACCTGAGGGATATGAGACGGTTGCTTGCATATATTTCCATTGAAGATCTAAGAGGAGTAAACTTCATTTATACTAAAAAAAAAAAAATCATATTATTCAGTTAAAATACATGCCCAGGCTTTCACATGTTTGTAACAGGTTAGATAGATGGACAGATGGATAGATGGAAGGATGGATGGATGGACGGACCGATGGATAGATATGGGAAGGAAGAATGGGGTAATGAAAAGCTGGAAGATTTGTGTGCCTTAAAGGAACAGCAAAATGAGCCCTGCGTGCGCGCATGCATGCGTGTGTGCACACACACACAGACACCTTCATAACTTCATATGCACAGGTACACACATGCGCCAGAATCAAGATTCACTCACACTCAGACATAATCCCAGGATGCAAGAAAACACGAGTTTAACCTTGTGTTTCCTCAGGGAGTGAGGAGGTATTTTAGCTAAGACATAGAGGGTTGACACTTGGAATACCTGGCTGGGGGCATCACATTCATTAGCAAACAGCAACTGTGCTCTCCGACCCGCCCCCTACTCTAAAATACAGGACTGGACAAACAGCTTCCAGATGGAGAGAACTCTCTCCTCTGCTCAGGCTAAAGCTCAGAAATGAAGTGTGGAAATGAGCCAACATCTGACTGAGTTACACAGGATGTCAAAGTTGACTGATCAGTGTAGCCATGTGCAGCCCAGTAGAGCTAACACATCAACGGCACAAATGGTTCAATTAAATGCTTTGGAGAGCACTTTACAATAGTCCCCCTACTGATCAAAAATTGCAACTTAAGATACTCCAATTTGTGGAATGCCCACTGGCAGAGATATTATGATAGTTTATTTTCTAATGTAGTTAGATATATTTCTCCAGCTACAATAAATGCCTTGCATACTAGTAAAATCGTTTAAAAATAATTCCTAGCTCATGCATGAGAAGGTTCTCAGGAATCTGTGGAAGGAAATATACCATGAGAAATTCATATTTTATAAAACTCCATTTGTTGCTGCTTCTAGTATTGGATATTATACATAATGTGCCTCTTGTAATATAGCTACAATCAACTCTGAAACTATGAAATTAATTTCAAGAAGAGAAACTTGAATGTGTTTCCTTCCCACGGTAAGAGCTTGGCTTTTGTTTAGATAGCATAGTTTAGATGATGGAGCCTCAGGCTAATTCTTTGTGGTTGTGACAAACTAGAGTATTTATTTAGAGAGAATTAAACCCAAACTGAATACGTACTCTTTCTGCTTTGCATAGTTCTAAACGGCTTGCTCCCACATGTGACAGTATTGTGGCCCTTTGTGATGCACACTGGAGCCAGTTATAACAAGCCCCCCCCTCCCGGGGGGGGAGGCATTAGTCCTTCACTGTATCAATTGCTTGCATATTTTGTCAGTCATCAGTGCCAACAAAATTAGGATGGGGGTGTGAATTTCTTCTGCCTCAAACTGAAAAGAAATCCATAATTGCAATTGGAGGTCGATATATATTTTCTCACACACGGTTCTGAAAACAGAAAATATCCCTGGTGTTAGCTGTAGCAAGAGGGACGGCAAACGCCATGAGGGACTGTCTGTGAGGTGCTTATTGGAGAGACTTAAGAGTTCAGAAGCAAGCCATCTTTCTTTTCAAATCATACACTCATTTTTTCCAGTCCCTATTTTAGTTCTGGCAAAAGATAGAAAGCATAAATTCTTTAGAACCCGTGACATATTAGTGTGGTAATATTTTATCTCTCCCCAAGACAGATAAAAAGACAAGTTGAATTCGGTGTGACTCTCCTGTGGAAGCTCATTTTGTTCTGTGAATTGGCAGTTCTTTCTCCAGGCTTTTCCTCCTTTGGCTTCTATTCACACTTCTCTCAGTATGTTAAGTCCTGTGTTCATGTCACGTTCTGTGGGTTTAAATCCTTTATGTTCTTACTTTTCATAAAATTCCTATGAAAAAAGACATCCAGTGAAGAAACTGTGCTGGCTAGACAGCAGGCGATGTGTCTAAGATCCTTGGATCTGCACACAAAGGACTTGACCATGGGGAACACTTGACTGTAAATCTCCCTACCCCAGTGCCATTATGTAAAAGAGCTTTCCGGCACTGTAACAAAATACCCAAGGCAAGTAATGCTCAAAGAGTAAAATGGTTATTTGGGTACCCAAATCTTCAGGCTTCTCTCAATGACTGATTGAATTTATTTCCAAGCACATTGCAATGAGAACATGTGATGAGGCAAACTCCTTGTCAGACGGCAAAGAGAGAGGTAGGGACCAGAGTCCCACAGTCCTCGTTAGAGATCACCCTCGGTGGCCAGCCATTTGTAACCTTCCTAATGCTAAGACCATTTTTTTAATTTTTTTTATTTTCTATATTCTATGTTTACATTCCAAAGGTTTTCCCCTTTCCCAATTACCCCCCCCACCATATGTCTCATAATTCCTCTCCCCCCCCCCCCCCCGCTATTCCCCACTCATTCCCCCCGCCACGATTTCTCTGTTCTGGGTCTACAATACTGGATCCAATCTTTACAGGCCCAGGGTCTTCTACATTCTTCTTCTTGGGAGTCATTTGACTTGCTAATTGTGTCTTGAGTATTTAGGGCTTCTGGGCTCATTAATATCCACTTATCAGTGATTGCATTTCATGTGTATTCTTTTGTGATTGGGTTAGCTCACTTAGGATGATATTTTCCAGATCTAACCATTTACCTACAAATTGCATGAGTTCATTATTTTTAATTGCTGTGTAGTACTCCATTGTATAAATATACCACATTTTCTGTATCCATTCCTCTTTTGAGAGATATCTGGGCTCCGAGTCCTCGTGTTGTGGTGACCCCAACCACAAAATTATTTCCATGTTACTTCTTCAAAACTAAGTTTGCTACTGTTATGAATTATAATGTAAATATCTGTGTGTTGCAGTGGTCTTGGGTAACTCTCTGAAAGAGGTCATGATGTACTGCTCAATATCTACACCTATCTCGTAAGACGGCTGTAGTATTTCTATAATGTCCCCTTGGGACCATGACTTTAACACATGGGTCTTTGAGAACATTCAAATAGCAAACCATAGTGAATGCCATGGAGAGCCTGTGATGTCTCCCTTCTGGATGCTCAAAGCCACAAGGGGGTGCTCACCAAGAAAATGTGCTGCCTTTGTTGTGGCATCTTTGCAACTGTAAACTCTGGAAATCACCATGCGTGGTGCTCCCTTGTATGGGCTTCTCACCTTTCCTTGTGACTATTCCCACTGAGACCCTCCCACAGACAACTTCCATGTACTACAAAGAAAAGAGATAGAGTAAGCCATAATCAATCAACTCATAATTACTGACGCTGACACCAATAATTTACAGTAAATGATTATAGTCATGGTCAACTGTAATTTATAAACGATTTTAACCCACTGGGAATTTCTTAGGTGCTCTAAGCCCCTAATCAGCACACATTTAAACACATGAAACATAGGAACTGATTAAATCCTCACAAATTTAAATGTTGCCTACCGCTCTATGGACTGAACCTGTCAGAGCTGGGCCCCGCCACACAGTCTGGTTTCAGCGACCACCCTGCCCACTGCTGCGCATGTGACATCCTGGTTTAGCTAGCTGTTCCTAACCGGTAGCCCTTGTAGCCCTAAGAAGGTGTTTATAGTTGCTATGATAATACTCTATACCTTGTTGAAATAACCAAGGCAGAAAGATTTGTGATATAAGAAAGAAATCACCATGTCATTTACCTGGGGGAGACTGTGACTATTCATTTGGGGCTCTTTCAGTGACAGAAGCGGCGAGGCAGTAACGAAAGGGAAAAAGAGCTATTCGCCATCGCAGACTAGGAAACAGAACATACATAAAAGGGAGCAGAGGCCTCTAGCAAAATACTACACTCCAAACAGACAAATTCTCATCTTCACCAGACACACATCATTCTCATAGTGCCTAAGACTCTTTACGAAGCTCGTTTTATTTTGCCATCACTACATCCTAGGGTGGGGTTCTGCAAGTGAAATTGACTACTAAAAGCGCTTTTCTGCTACAACCAAGGTCTAGACATACAGATGCTATCAATGTGAGTATCTTTATCCCCATAGGGTAGAATCAAACATTAGTTTGGAAGCAATTTACTTTTACAGTAGCTTCCCCTGGCTTGTGTTTTAGGTGCATGGCTCAGTTTCAAAGCCAAGTTAACAAAAACCTCATAGTTCTGTACCTTTATTTCATTTTGAAAGAAGTCAGGAACAATAATGCTCCACCCGGGTCAGGGTGGAGACCGATGCTTTAGGCATCTGAAAGTCACACACACAAAAAAATTATGCTCAAGCCGGTCCATCAGAGAGAGTCAGTAGAAGTGGCTTGCTCTGTGTCTTCTCCCGGCGTTAAGAAAAGTTATGAACCTTCATAAATGATCTTCATTAGAAATGGCCCACGGGTGAGTGAGATGATCGTCAGCAAAGACAATGGTAGAATCCACTTTGCAGGGAGCTCAAGGTGACTCTCTGGTCTAAGCTATCCCTGACAGACACACACACACACACACACACACACACACACACACACACACACATCATGCCCAAGGAACGTGAAGCTATCAACCATTGCTGGCCAACTAGAAATGTTCCAACACCTCTACTTTACTATATTTTCAGAGAGATATTCTGTCATTCTCCTCACGTGTGATATGGAGGACAAATGAATTATGTCTTTCTCAAAGCGCATTTTTCCGTTTTTAGGTCCATAATTGAGAATATTTAGTGCAGTTAATTCCTAATCCTGAATATGAGAGTATAGGAGAAGCAGGCCTAGTCTGTGATGATGTAATGAACAGTTAGGTTTGTTAGCTTTTTTTGTTGTTGTGTTTTTTTCTTTTAAAGAAGTATCCACCTTACAGCACTTCTTAAAAGAAAGGACTCACACACACACACACACACACACACACACACACACACACACCATGCAATTTCATGGAATCCCAGGGCAGAGAAAGGAAAGTACGCACTGAAGGAAACCAAATCCAAACTGGTTTCCTCTGGGGACATCTGCACTGTGTGATCGGTATTACTGCTAATGCATTTTAACTGTGTGAAAGGAGTCAAGGAGCCACTGAAGTGATTAATGCTTTCGTCTGCCCCAAAGGAATATGACTTTTTTTCTGAGAGGACATTTCTACATTACCATCAATCGTGCTTTTTCCTCTCAACTATAATAATAATAATAATAATAATAATAATAATAATAGTAAAATGTTCCTTCTCATTTCTATGGTGTCATAAAACAGAAATAATTTAGAAGGAGAAGAGCCAAAGAATAGCTGTGTGGTAATAGGAGGATGTTGAATCTTGGGCAGTGATTGTCCTATTATTGTAGAGGAACAAACTCTCAAGTGAGCAAAGCCACAGGCCTCATCTTTTCTGTGTCGGGATTGCCGTGGGACACCTCCATGCAGCCCCATCCTGCGCAGGGGAGAGTCAAGAAGGAAGAACTGCTTGAGAACACCAGCAATGGCCCATATCCCTCTGAATTAGTGGAACATGGGTTCACTAATGTGAACTTCAGAGCTTCAGAGTTTCTGTACCACCACACTATGAATCTGACCACCTTTCTGTGTGGGCTGACGCAGTGTCCATTCTTATGGGCCCTTCCAAATACAGGGTTTAAGTTGATAAAAAGGTTGGAAACTCATGCCTGTACTTCTCTGCTTGAGCTGGAAAGGACACCCTCCACTCCTTCCCTTGGGGTTTTGTGTGGCCCTGTCTACATATATGAACTGGGTAAATGTGCATCTCTCTCTGTGTCCCATAGAGAGAGAACAGCCCACTGCTGAGCCCAAGGGGGTGACTTGCTTGTACTGCTTTAGATATGAGGACGCTGAAGAGGAAGCCAGCCCCCTCATCCCAGGGGGTGACTTTGGATTGTGGATGAGGAGTTTGCATTGAGTGCAAGTTTATTCGAAGCTTTGATGAGACTGTAAGGAGTTGGGTGGTCACATTCCTTAACATCACTAAGTTTTGCTCCTAAAAGCAAAAGAAAGTTGGCGAGTGTTGAGAAATAGCAAGGTCTTGCTATGTAATAAACCTTAGAACCAAATACCTGGATTGCTATGGACCCTAGTAGTTTGGAGATAGTACCAATTTCTTTATTGTATCAGAAAAATAAGTAGTATAATTATCTGGGACTGCCATAAATGTTACTACATGTACCTGGCTTAAAATTCTCACAGTCTTGGAGGGCTGAAATTTTAAGCCAGTGTGTTAGCAGGAAGACTCCTAGAAAAACTGAAAAGTAAGTTTCTTTCCAACCTCTTCCTGATAGTGTGGCTTCACTTGTATCTGAGACACCTGGCCTGCACCCGCATCTTTACCTGGCCATCTCCATGTCTGTGTGGGTCCTGTCAGTTCTCATACAAGGCTATTTCACTTAAATCCCTCCCATAGATGACCTGTCCGAAGACAGTCAGCCATTGATACTGCCTTGACATCCTCTGTCCAAATAGCTGAGGACACACACATTTCAGGGTTTTGATCTAGGGTTTATTTGGGGAGAAAGCCACTATTCAGCCCAGGACAGTACGTGAATGTTTTCTGTTCCTACACAAATCATGACATCCACACTTAGAAGGTTATGCCACACTGAGAGTTTGTCCAGCTTTACAGTATAGAATAACAGAGTTTGGGTTAGCACTAAATTGACAAGGAGTTTCTTACCTAGTGAATCTAACATTCAGAACACTCAAGAAGTGTATAACTTCATTATTTAGAGCAGACACTCAGCCGAGCATACATATTTTCTGAGGCTTCTTGTGGGTTTTCACCTATATATTTAAGAAGGGCTGCCCATGATTATGACTTTAATAATATACACTTGTAATCAATATACCCAGGTCTAGTGTAGCCTCTGTGCAATGGTATCAATGCATAATATTAGGATCATGACAGCAGATGCTTGATAAATAACATTCTCAATGGAATAACAGCCGTGATAGTGATGGTTCTGATGTATCCTGGTGATTCTTGAATTTTAATATGGAACAACCTTATATGTAATGATACCTTCTAAGGGAAGCTGCTTTATCATTTTTAGAATATTGACATGTGTATTACATTTCTATGGTAAGGGTTGAACTCTGTAGTTTGATATAGTTCTTAGATAATGCTATATCTCTTTAATGGATGTAAGAGCTTCATGGAAATGAATTTGTAGTTACCTTTTCATGTGTCAAATTTGTCTTTAGCGCTTAGCATTATAAAATTCCTTTCCATTTTGCTAATATGAGTTGGCTTAGGAGCAAGACACCCTATAATAGTCATTCGCGTCTAAAGGGACCATTCTTGTTCTCATTTGCATCAATCATGGCTTTTCTGAGCGCTGATTTATACCAGATTTCCCCTTTCCCACATAAATGTATTCAGAAGCTGCCTCTGAGGTACAAATTAAGGGTCTAAAAACCCACTTACTGTTAAAGGACTGATGAGCTATTCATAGAAGCTGCTTGATCAAGGCAAAGATCTGGTAAAATGCACGGAGAGAACCATGCTCAAATGGGGTCTGTCACTGCTATTCTTACTGATGGCCAGATATTGACAGAAAATGGTGGCGCCTTTAGAACATACAAAGGAAGTTGTTCACACCAAAAAAAATTAAATATATTTATCTATTTTATGTTTAATAAGTCATGCAAAATAAATCAGTCATCTGGCCTACTCTGAAATATCACAGGAATATATATATGCATATATGCATATATATGGTTATATATGAACAATGCTTGGCTCTATCATTTTGATAAGATACATTGTTAGGAGAGAATTTCAAAATGTTATTATTTTAAGTCACGTTATATAAGTCACAACAATCAACTGGAAATAAGAACTCATAGGAAATGTTGAAGAAAAGGCAAAAAGTTATTTTATCTTGTTTTTAATAAGAGGGGATATATCTTTCTTTATTAGGCTACTTTGCAAGGTCTAATACTAGGCAGACTTTAGGTATTCTAAAGTAACTAAAATTAAGTAAAACTGAATTATCCATAAGCTATTGGTTAATGGATTGGATTTGTGAAAAAAAATGAGCTATCTTTATGAAAATGACGGAACCATGTCCACTGATCGCACGGTATTACCTGCAAATCAAAAGGGGATATATGGCAAAGGCATGATAACTAAGATTCCATCTCAGTGGACCCCTCTGCTTTGTGTAAACTGAGCAAGGTTCCGGGAATCTGGCTCTCCCGCTCTGGGGTCCCCATGTGTCTTGTGTCTAGACTACATTCCCTTCTGAGTAGCCCGTTACAGCCCTGTGTTCTCTTTCTTACAGTTCAGCAGGAGAGCAGTTTCACTGGCAGACACAAGGTAAGGTATGGCCTCTCAACGGAATCTTACTCCTTCTATGGGAACCCCTCTTGATTAATTTTATTATGAACCTTAGATTTCTAAAAGTGAATTGGAAAAAAATATGTAAAGATTGAGGGAGGTTATGCTGGCTTGTGAGTTGGGGGTGAGGGGGTTATCGTCTCTTAATTTTCTGGTAACTTAATCTTCTCCAAAGATACACGTGATTAACTTTGGCTTCTGCACTCGATGTCAAGGCTTGCAAATGTGTTGTCTGATAGCGCAGTGGGTGATTGTTAAATGGTAACCTAAAGCAATGGCCCCAACCTTCCAAATGCTGTGACCCTCTAATATAGTTTCTCATTCCGTGGGGACCCCCAACCATAAAATTATCCCATTGCTATTTCTTAACTGTAATTTTTCTACTGTTATGAATCAGAACATAATATCTGATGTGCAGGATATCTGATAGGCAACCCCTATGAAAGGGTCATTAGAATCCCAAGGGGCCACAACCCACAGCTTGAGAACCACTGACCTAAAGCTTTATTCTTAACCTGCCATGTTTACCCCTGTAATATATCTCCTTTCAGATGGCCAAAAAGATATCGAAGATGAACTTACAACAGGCCTGGAGCTGGTGGACTCCTGTATCCGCTCTCTGCAGGAGTCAGGCATTCTTGACCCACAGGATTACTCCACAAGTGAAAGTAGGTCCAAGGGCAGACTCCAGTGACTCTGGCTGCCTTCTTGCTAACTCTGCATATACCCAAGTCAGACCTTGAACCTCTGACCCTAATTCTTCCATCTCTGGGATGCTGGGGTTATAGGCATATGTCTCCATGGTGCTGGGAATGGACTGTAAGCTTCATACTAGACAAGCTCATCACAAAGTCACCTACAACTCCTGCCTCAGCAACCCCACTGAAAGGGAGGGAAACTAGTGTACCGTGACTTTTTACAACACAGTATCATTACAGGTTATGCCAGTACTATTTGCTGTTCTGGTAAAACACCATGATAGCAGAGAGGAGGGCTGGGCAGCAGGCAGGCAGAGCAGGAAGCTCTCCGCTCACATGTTATGATCCATGTGAGGAAACCGTGGAGCCCAGTGACAATCCCTTCAGCTAGTCTCCCTGTCCTAAGCCTCCCCTAGCAATGCCACCAACTGGGGAGCAGATGTCAGATGTGCAGACTTCGCTCATTCAAGCCACCACACAAGCCATCTATAATAAAAGCTTCATAATGTATTGATTTCTCTTCACTCTCAAGGGTTCTCTGCACACTAACCAGGTTGCAAACACGCCTGAGTCAGCAGTTAGAGTCTAGGTGTTTCAACAGAGTTTTCACTTCTAGACAAATATAGTCTGTGAACTGATATAGATATAGATATAGATATAGATATAGATATAGATATAGATATAGATATAGATATAGATATAGATAGATATAGACAGACATAGACATAGATATAGATATGTGTGTTTATGTGTAGTATATGTACACACACACACACACACACACACACACACACGTATATGTACAGCCAGCACAATGGCTGTCTTTAAATGAACTGAAACACATACTGATCACTGCTGGCAGAGATCTTCATGATCCACAGTCATATAACAAGATTGGTTTTCCATATAACATAATCACTTTTGACAATATGCAATAATCTTACATTAATATGCTTAAGTAAATTGTATTATTTTAATAATATTTAAAGATTATTTATTTATTTAATTTATTTATTTATTATTTTTCCTGCTAGAAAGGTTAAAGCTTAGAAATAAAAAGTACAGGCAGTAGAATAAACCCATTCTCAATAAATTGTGAAGTTCTATAGACGTACTCTAATAAAATTTCACAAATGACTCTGTCACACTATTTAAACAAAAAAACAAAAAAACGTTATCTTGGTAATACAAGGATGAAAGAAATCAATGAAGCATCTAAAAAGATGAAATAAAATAAAATGGTCTTGAATGTACATAAAGGTTAGTCATAAAAAAGAAGACATAAGAGTAAGATATAATAGTTGTTTTAAAAATACTTTAATTTGCGTATTAGCTTATTTCACTATAGTACAAGTGACACCACTATTACAGTAGCTGGTCACTGTGCATACCCAGACATGTTCAAAGCAAAATTCCTGCATTTATACTCGTAAAATAAGACACAGGCTTGCCATCACACCTGATCTCCACATTTACATGTCAAAGGTACAGCTTTCACTTCTTCTCTGGTAGCCATGTTTGTTTGACTAACACTTGAGAAACCCACCGCCTTATTACCGAGTGAGGGAAGGAGCACACAGCCCTGACCGTCTTCTTGCTCAGAGGACGGCGTGGGAGTAGATGGCTCCTTCTCAGGTGACAGAGAGGCACATTTGATTATGAGTGCAGGCGCATTTGATAAATGGAAAGTAGGAAAAAGATGAATAAAAGAGAAAAATGGAAGCAAGCGAATCAACACAGTCTCGAGCATGTTATATAAACCTCAGTGTTTCTGTCAGAACACCAAAATACCTTCTAAAAATAACAAACAAAGTAAAATTGTTCTGTTTATATGAAACAGGATCAATGAAATAAATGGAAATCAAGAGAATAGACACAATCATGCTAGCAATTGCACCGATTGCAGAGTTAAATAACACCGTTAACATAGAATAGAAATTAATACAAAAGTCAGTCTCGAAGAAGACCGTGAGGCAGCAGAGCTGTTACTTATAATCATACAATAAACCTAAGACCATACAGGAATTGAATAGTGTAGCACAGACTCTTGGTGCTAAAACAAAAACCAAGTAGTTAGCCCTGAAAACATACATACACATAACATTATACAGACTGAGCAGGCTATATTTAGGAATGTGCATGTCTGCATGTGCGTATGCAATGACAATGTAGACACAGGCCTTCCCAGCAAGGAGCGGGATAGGGGAGGATTTGGAAGGAGGAGAAGGAAAGGGTAGCTAATGTAATTATAATCTCAAAAATAGAAACAACAAATAAAGAAGTGTGACTTTGACCTTTTTGATGCTTATTTAGATAGAAAGCTAAAAGAAGAGAAAAGTAGAAGAAAATTAATCCTTATGATGAATGAGCAGAGGCCCTTGAAGTGGACCCACTGACAGTCTGCTCCTGCAGCACACACAGAACCCAGGCTTCCATCCCCAGGATGGTGCATAATATACAGATCTCAGTTCCTGACATGTGGAGATAGGAGAATCAGAAAGTCAGAACTGCAGAGTGACTTTGAGGCCCGCTGCACTACATGAGATTCTATCTAAATCAATTAAAAATAACCAAGTAAATATTTTCTTAAAATGGACATATTGAATATACTCTCAGCTTTTATTCATGTGAGCACAAAAATTTCTAGCTAAGAAGTTTTAACAAAATGGTCAGGTAGAAAATAAAAGCATGAAACTAAAAGTTCATATTCACTGAATATAGTTTACTAAAATTAAAGGCAAATTACGATGATAGAGGTAATGATGTTATAACTATATATAGGAAATATCCTTCTGGATAGCATTGATTCACATGAAAAATGCACTATTTTAAAAAAAACAACAGTATTTCATAAATAAACTTGTATTCAGTGGAAATCTAAACTTTATTTTTAAAATACAGAAATGTTGTATTTATGTTTGGAACAATGTTTTAGAGAGCCACATCAGGGCTGGAGGGCAAGCACAGTAGTTGACTGTGCATGCAGCATTCGCGAAGGGCTCCAGGTTGGCTCTCCCGCACCGTGGCAGGAAGCTCACAAGGACCTCTCATTCCCTGCCAGGGGCTCTCCTGATTCTGTCTTCTGTACTCTATAGGAACCTGCACATGCACCGCGCGCGGGCGCGTGCGCGCGCGGCACACACACACACACACACACACACACACACACACACACGTGCAATCCCCCCCAGAAACACACATATACACACTTCTTTAAAAATAACTACAAACAAACTAAATGAATAAAAATAGCAAGAAAGGTGGGAAGGGTAATAGTATTTCAGAAGTAAAAGAACTTGAAATGAAAGAGTTGAAAGAGAAATGAGAGCAGGCACATGGGCAGGGTATTTTACCGTAGTGAATTACCACGATGACTTTCTCCATTGAGACGCTCTGGGAGATTCAAAGGATAGCTAGTGAATGAGTTTCTTCTCGTGCAGTATGTGCTCCAGGACTCCGCAATGACACAAAGCTTTGTGTGCATTACAGGGCAGTTAGACAGTCCAGTTTTTGCAGATATGTTTTGTACTTGCTCTGTGTACAAGTACACGTAATCTTTAGGGAAGATTATTAACTTTCTATAAAGTATTGGGTGGTCTGATGAAAGACAGCTAAGATTTTCTCCTGAGCTCTGGCATCCAGCTCTAAAGAAAGAAACTAAGGCAAACAGGCAAACACAAACCAACCACTGCCTTCTGGCAAGGCAGCGTCTCTTCAGACCTTTGTCGGGTTTCTGGATTCCGTACAAGCACGCTCACTTAGAATCTACCTGTTCTGCTTTGCCTCCTGACTGTGAGATGTCTCTATGTTGCTGCAAACAGTAGTTAACTTTTATCAGTAGTGAGTAGATTTTCATTTTGAAAGTATATTACAATTTATTTGTCCTGTTGAATGTTGATTGTTTTTGGATGTTTTCTAATTTGTACCATAAAATAATACATATGTGTGTACTTACATACATATATATGTACTTACATGTATATATATACATACTACATACATGTGCACACACATACATATTACATGACTGTATACATATATATACATATATATGTATGTACATACAAGCACACATATACACACACACATTTATACTTTTAAAATGCCTGCTAACAGACCCAGAATCCAAACCATTGTACCATAGATTTCTGAGTCACAGCCATGTGGGGAATATTGTTACTCAGGACATTTGTTCTTAGCAATTTCAGAAGCACTTTGAGAGTAAAGCTGCCATGTGAAATACAGGAAAACATTTTGGAAATATTTAACACATAGCTGCAGTTTGAGATATCGGTATACGGCTAATGTCGAGTGCCGAAAGGATCTGAAAATTGTCAGTTGTTTCCTGTATGTCTATCAGTTAGGGGTCAGCATACATTAAATATTCTATTCAGGAGAGACTATGGACAAAGAGGTAGGCAAGATTAGACGAGGAGGCAGCACATGCTGAAACTCCCAGGTGTTAGCAACAAACTGACAGAAGCCACCACCATCCTTGGACCTAAAGGAACCTGTTGGATCTGGTAGACCAGAGTCAAGCAGCAGACATGCTGCACTAGAAAAAAAAAAAAACCAACTAATCTTCCTCCTTTCCCAGATTTCCTCCTCCTGCCAAGTAAATCCACACGCCCAGTTTCCTTGTCAGTGGAGGGTAGGAAAGGAGTGTGGGGGTCAAAAGTTTAGCCAGCACAGTGGTCTGCTGTGTAGTGCTGTAGTATCCGATGTAGATGCCCTTGGTCTAGAAACAGCACACAGACATGTAGCGCTCTCGGATACATCCATCTAATTAACGAAAGCACATCAGATCTGGGGAGTCCCTTGTGATTATTTAATCAATGGCTTCATTAGCTGGAATAGCTGTGAACTAGCTAATGCCAAATTGAACTTGGCATCCTGCCCTTGAGAACCAGTCTCCTAGTCCCCACTCAAAAGGGACTAAAACAACGAGAAGTAAGTCTACATCAGCCAGGAAAAAAATATTAAATAGAAAGTTACTTCAATACCTGAGCAAGTAGAACTTCATGTGTGAAATGTAAGGCTTTTGTGATTTTTATTTGCAAGGACTGATTAAAAACAGGTGTTAACTCATAGTAACCATGGCTTCCAAATGCCATGGTGATCTGTACCTACCTGGCTATGCTAACTTTATGTTGTGACAGTTGTAAATATTTTCCAATTCTGTCTCTTAAAAAACACTATCCTAAGCAGTACGTGAAACATGAACAACCCTTGCCACGCCCACCCCCACCCCCATTTCCTCATGGCTGCTGGCTGTCTAACCTCAAGTCTAACAAATATTTGTCAGTCACTAGACGGTGGCTTTTGAAATGCTGGTTGCTTTAGTTAAATCAAACAGAACATATGAGCAATAAGAACAGTTTTCTGATGGATACCCGGAGCCATTAGCTTCTCAGTGTCCAACGTGGCTTGGCCTGCCGGAGTGAACATGGATCAAGGACTTCATTCACTTCACGCTTCCTTGGAGATACAAACTCAGAGATAAGAGAGATAAGGGTGATGGTATCTCAGCCAGGAACTAATAAAAATACTGTCAATCAAAATCATAACTAAAGTGAGGACAAATACAGAAATTACAGGACAGCTTGGGAGGAAATGGCATCTTTGTTAACCAGAAATAAAGTTGTCTCATGTATTTTAAAAGAGTGATTACTCTTTTATTTGGTGTGCTAATGAGTTGGAGCTCTACTATATCATGTATAATTCTACCATTCAGTGGGTAACCTATGAGAGCTCATATATGCAGAATGTCCTTAAAACGTATATAATTCTAAGCTCTCTTTGTTTCCCTTTTTATTTTCTACTGGATATTTTCTTTATTTACATTTCAAATATTATCCCCTTTCCTGCTTTCCCTCTGCAAGTCCCCTATCCCATCCCCACTCCCCCTGCTTCTATGAGGGTGTTCCCCCACCCACCCACCCACTCCTGCCTCCCTGCCCTGGCATTCCCCTACACTGGGTCATAGGGCCTTCACAGGACCAAGGGCTTCTCCTCCTACTGATGCCCAACAGGGCCATCCTCTGCTACATATGCGGCTGGAGCCATGGGTACTCTTTGGTTGGTGGCTTAGTCCCAATTCTGAGCTTTCAAATCAGTATAGAATCCCACTTAGGGCAGACAGGACCAAAGTAGATGCCACGTAGTGAGGTGATGGAATGCGTGATTTACTACAGTCTGTCCTTTTCGTTTTATCATGAGAATACTTAATTCACATGAGAATTGTATATCCATATGATTCATAATATTATGACTGAGACACATTTTGTGAAGTGACTTTTTATAATCCCAGCGTGCAACACCAACATCAGAGATACAAATAATAGCAATCAAGATGAAACATGTCAATCACAATCCTTCAACATAGGAAAGCCACGGTCATGGGAAAGGAGATAGTTCGGTGTTTTTGTTGTCTGTCATGGAGACCAAGTCTTGACTCAACAAGGTAGAAAGCCTTAAGCTCAACATGGCTACTTTGTGAACATTGTCCCCATTTCTTATGACATAATTTCTCACGTGGAAAGATACTGATACTCCAACCACAAGCATGAAGCTCTCTTAAAGCATGTTTGGGAGTAGTGAGTTCTTGGAAGCAAAGAGCTCTTGGAAGGGGTGGCTTATGCCAAGACTCTTACAGAGAACCATCTAAGTCAAATGCTTGTCACAACAATGCCAAGAGATCGATGATTTTATTTCACACACATGGCAGTTCAGGGACACGTTCCTGAGACCACAGGGTGTAGGATGGTGCCCACTCTATAACAGGAACTATTGGCTGTGTTCTGTTTTAGATATTCCGGCAAATGCCAGAGCATGTAATCTGTATCAGTAAAAGCTGTTAGAGGTCCTCAGTGATGTATTAGGGCACAACTGGTTTGCGAGACCCAACTTTGATAACTGATAGAATTGACAGATGACAGAGCATCAGCACATCTCTGTTCAAGAAGATATATCATAAGAAATAGCGAAGCTCACACACAGCGAGCAGGTACCAGGACAGAGACGGGGCCACCATTATGAGGCATCATCATAAACCGGTATGACCCAGACACTGGCCGTTACATTTTTAGATTTAGTTTTACATTTTATTCCTTTCATAACTGGTCTCTATTAATTTTCCATTTCTTTTTAAGATTGCTGGCCCTCAGGGTTGAGTGTGCTTTCATTATATTCTTAACATATAAGAATATATATATATATATATATAGTATTTTTCTTCTTGTTATACAATAGAAATACCTAACAGATATAAGCCTTTATGAAGAACCCCTTGGGCACTGTAATGTGAAATGAAAACACTGTTGTATGCTTACACTCTAGGAGCTGAAAAATTCTTTAGCAAAGCACTACAAACTAAAGTTATATATTTGGCTTTTGTGTGTTTGACAAATACACTTTCTCAGCCCCCTCTTTTATGTATGGATCTAAAGGAGCACACTAGGTTCATTTCGTGAGACCCTTATCAACTTTGGATCGTGCCTGTGTGTCAGTCAAGAAGACAATGATGTTTTCTAGAGTTAAGTCAGTGTAAAGGCTAAGTGTGAGATTCGGTCTCCTTGGGACCATTAAAGTTTTAATTCTCACATAAATCATTGTGCACATTGGAACCAACTGATCAGGTAGAATGTCTATTCTGGATATGGTGACAGGAATGAAATCTAAATGCCTCTCTGTTCATAGAACAGCTTTCTGAACTCTAAGCCCACTTATGTAAAGCCCGGGAGGTTCAGCCCTCAGTTGTTTTGAGGTGGTGGGCATGTTGGACTACTATTTCTAGGGAGCCTCCACCCGGGAACTCATAAATAAGTTACTAGTGAATCTCGGGAGAAAACACCCAGGTTATCCCCACTGTCTTCCACGTGGCTTCGTAAAGCGACAAGTTCTCTTAGAATGGATATAGAAGAAGCCTCTGCCATAGATGAAGAAGGTGTGGTTCATTTTAACAAAATCAGTGTTACTATTCTGCAGAACACTTTGTGATTACTGTGAACATAACAATTACAAATAACTATCAGTATTTTCTTTCGTTTACACTTTATAATAATACATAATCACCACCTCTGATTTCACTTCACCCTTCCTGGAATTTTCAATAGGCCAGGCTCCCTCCACCCCCTTCTTATTTAGTATTGTTGCGAGAATTTATTCTCATTTAAGACAACCAAACCCCACCCCAAAATTCTTTGTTTTTAAATCATTCTTAACCTTCTCCAAAGATCAAGTAACAAGAAGGCAGAAGTAAATGCAAATTTTGCCATTGTTACAGTGTGTGTGAGATTTGGAAAGATTATTTTCATGGCTTGCATAAAAAGTTTTTCTTTTCTTTTCTTTTCTTTTCTTCTTTTCTTTTCTTTTCTTTTCTTTTCTTTTCTTTTCTTTTCTTTTCTTTTCTTTTCTTTTCTTTTCTTTTTTTAAATTATCTTGCAAGAAACAGTTTAACCCCAGAATGTAGCATGTGTCTGTTCTTTCTGATAAGCTTAATTTTCACCAAAGCTACTCAGAGTATGAGGCCTCTCTCCCTGGGGTGTACAAGTGAGAAAGGCCTTCCTTCTTAAGGGTGTGAGTCATTTGCATGTTATTTTTTTGCTGATTATCCCAAATTAACTTTCTCACAAAACATCTATCTCTTTGAGTATCTGTTCAAAGCTTGCTCAGTCCTCTTCTGTTCTGTTTGTCTGTCTGTTTGTTTGTTTGTTTGTTTTTCTTGGTACATCTTTGGATTTCTCAGTGCATTTTACATCGGTGCATTTGCATAGTGCAGAGTACATCTCTTACTGTCTTTCTTGTTGTTTTGCTTTTCTTCGTGCACTTTAGACAACGGTAAATAATTCTTTGAAATTAACTCTATAACCTCTGCCCTTTGGCGACCTACCCTTTTTTCCTAGTCTTTACACGCCACAGGTGACTTTCACAACCACACTGCTGTTCCAAAGTTTTATTTCCATATGATTGATATATGCTTTTCAATTGCTTGGGAAATTATTAAGTAGTCAAGCTCAGTTAGAGTCTGACACTGTCCTTAACCTCTGTAGATGAGTTCCCACCACCTTTTTTTTCTTTCTGAACTTTATTATTATTACTATTATTATTATTATTATTATTATTATTTATTTATTTATTTACGTTTCAAGTGTTATCCCCTTACCAGGTTCCCCCTCTCCCAGAAATTCCCTCTCCTATCCCCCTCCCCCTACTTCTATGAGTGTGTTCCTCCAAGCACCCACCCACTCCCACCTCCATGCCTTCGATTCCCCTACACTGGGGCATCTATTAATCCTTCATAGGACTAAGGATTCTCTCCTCCCACTGATGCCTGACAAGGCTATCTTCTACTACATATGCAGCCTGAGCCATGTGTACTCCTTAATTGGTGGCTTAGTCCCTGGGAGCACTGGGGGGTGGGGAGGGTCTGCAGGACTGAAATAGGAAGCCTGGCAGTATCCAAGCACTAGGTCCCACACTCACCTTTCTGCCCCTTTAGGAATGTGGGACTTGATCCTTGGGGAATGTGCCCCTCACCCCACCCCACCTGCTCAGTTACCCACATCCCGCTCAGTTCTTTTCAGGTTCTTAAATGCTTACCATTTTTTTATTGGCCCCCTGCTTCTGATGTAACAAGGACTATCTAGTCTTTAGTCCCTCCTGCTTCTAAGCAAGTCCTAACCTCAGTTTTAATGTCTGCAGTTTTTTTTGTTTGTTTCACTTTATTATTATTTTTATTGAATATTATCTTCATTACATTGCCAATGGTAAAACCTTTCCCAATTTCCCCCTCCCCAAAGACCCCCAAGTCCTCCTCCCTCTCCCTGCCTCCACGTATCCCACTCCCACCTCCACTCCCTCAGTTTCCCTTTGTTGGGGCCTCTATTGAGCCTTCATCTGACCAAGGACCACTCCTCCCACTGATCCCCAACAAGGCCTTCCTCTGCCACATTTTTTGGCTGCAACCATGTGTACCCCTTGGTTGATGGTTCAATCCCTGGGAGTCTTGGGGAGTATGGGTGGCTGAAATTGTTCTTCCCATGGAACTGTAAACCCCCTCAGCTCCTCTGGACCACCCTCCAGCTCCTCCACTGGGGACCCCACGCCCAGTCCAATAGTTGGTTGCTAGCTTCTGCCTCTGTGTTTGTAAGGCTCTGTCAGGGTCCCTCTGGAGACAACCATGGCATGCTCCTTTTGGTACATGCTTCTTGTTGTAGTGTCGGGGTTTGTTGACTGTTTATAGGATGAATCCCCAGGTAGGGCAGTCTCTGGGTGGCCTTTACTTCAGTCTCTGCTCCACACATTGTCTCCCTTATTGCTCCTGTGAGTATTTTGTTCCCTTTCTCAGAGGAACCAAAGCACCCCCACTTCAGTCCTTCTTCTTGAGCTTCCTGTGCTGGGTGAATTGTAACTTGCTTATTTTGAGCTTCCGGGCTGACAGTTTGATGTAAGTACCACATGGAATCCCATGTTGCCACGAAGCATCCACGTTTCTGTAGTTCCAGCTTTCTTCCCTCTTTCCCTTGGAGAACCTCTTAGTACGCGATGCAGTATCCATGCAACTAGCTGATGGACTGTTAAAAACTTTTTGTGGCTGGTTCTATAGAATTAAGGTAGCCTGGCGGGACAGGGTTAATTTTCCCTGGACAGTCAGAGATCAGGTCAAGGTGCACTGAGGAGGTGATCTTTACTTACATGACATTTGAGAATGAGCTTCACAGTTCCCAGAGAAAGACATTTCAGGCCTAGAAGACAAGAACAACCTGATACCAAGAATTTTAGCTTCTCACCTCTTGGCAGGGACAATAGATGCCTGTTTGTATGTAATTTTTTTTATTGCAGCAGAGTGCTTTGCTGAAGAGGTTATTAGATAATATCCACCCAAAACATGAAACAGGAAGGGCATTGAAAGACATCAGCAAATAGTATGTGAAATAACTCTATAACAAGTTTCCAGAATGACAAATCCCAACCAGGATTTTACTATTATCAGACCACATGGCCTTGTGATTGAGCAATTAGTTAAATAATGACAATGACAATAAAGATAATAAATAGTAATACTAATATGGTGTGAAATAATTCACACGAAATCTTGTGTTCTGTCAAGAATCTTTAAGCTCACACTTGAAGAGATTAAAATGTCAAGCAGCAGAAGCAAGGCCTGGATAAAGAACACTGCAGAAGCCAGGGGTGCCCTCACATGCCCGGGGGCACCACTGTCTCCGGCAGCTGAGGAACTCCCCAGCAGCAGAGGGACTGGGCGTTCGATTCCTTGCTGAGACTCTTTTAACGTCCAATTTGCTAATAGTTGTAAAGCACTCAGCATAGTACTAGACTGTTCTTCTGATCTAGTAAAGATCTAGTAAAGAGCACCGGTTAATTCTGTCACCACAGCTGCCTCCGGCATCTATGGCTGTGTAAATGCGTAGGAGGACGAACCCCACATTTGCTGACTTGTGCTTGCAGATTGATTATTTTTCAGCACATACCCCATCATTTTGCTAACATGGTTGTGACTTCTTAAGTGATGGCTTGCAAATGCCATTCAGGAGGCTCCTGGCCTTTCTGTGCTGTTGCACACGGTGAAGTTTAATTAGGATTTAATGTATGTGGGACAGATGTTCGGCTAACTCAGACCAGAACTGGAAATTCCAGATGAGGTCTCTTTAAACTCTGCAAACATAAATATATGTCTGAATATATGTATGTGTATATACATACACACATACACATATATGTATATATATATATGTATGTGTGTATGTATATATGATAAACCACACATGATTAGAGACACTCTTAGAGCACCTGATTAATTTCATGATAAAGTAACTTGTATTATAGTAAATACATATTATTATAACCTGTAAGTGGGCCTAATGCTTTATGTAAAATATAACATTTCAGCCATTGTATATACTGAGGTTGACTTTGTCACACCAACAGTGGGCACTGAGCTCCTGCCAGCCCCTGGTGGGACCCCAAAGTAGCCATTCACTAGGGAAATAGTGTAATCTAAGAAGCGAGGATTTCTCATGCCGCACAAGGATGTCAGTTTTGTAAGATCGGTTCTCCCTTAAAGTGCTTGTGTATACATGGGACCCAGTGCTTGAAGTTAAAGGACAGCCATCGCTGGAGAAAGAGAGAGAAGTCAGAGATCCAGGTCATCTCCAGCTCCTAAGTCTGAGATGCCAGCTCTAAGTCTGTCTGTCTGTCTGCCTCTGCTCATGTTCTGGGGACAATGAAAATGTAAAGTTCAACTTCTCTGGCAGGCTGCTGTGTCCCCTTCAGATCAGTTCCTACACTCAAGAGCCTGTTGAGGCTTTAGCACCCCACTCAGCAGCCCGGGCATGCTGCATCTCTTAGAAGTAGTTGGATCAACTGTGGTAGTTCCTGGCCACCTCCCCCCTCTGTCCTGTCAGAACAAAGACATTGATTAGACCAAGGACAGAAAGACTGTCTACACCACAACCAACCAGGAAACGTTTTTCACCCCTCTTCCCGGCCTACAGGGAGCACTCCTCCTCGGCTGACCCCAGACCCATTTCCAGGATTCTTTTATGATGAGCAAACTCTACAGAAATCATTCTTGAGCTTTCAGGTCTAGAAGCGTGTGTATCCAGAGCATGGCTTCAGCTTTCTGTAAGCAAGACAAAAATTCCTCTTCCTCTGCTGCTGGGAGTTCGGGTGTCTTGTGGTGCAGCTGTTTGCACAGAAGACAACAGTTTCATCCATGGAATTTAAGGAGAAAATGGCCTCTGCTTCCCTCACTAACGCCTTCCTCATCATCCCATCCCAGAGCACATGCTCTGTTCCCTCAGGATTAGTGGCCTGTTTGCCTCTGGTCCTAGCAAGCCTACATCGAAATCCAAAAGTTCTGAAGGGAGGAAAAAGAGTAATATAATTTAAATCCCTAAAATAAATTCCTTAAAAATCTTTGGCAAATTTATATTTTCTGCCTCAGTGCACAGTCGTACTAATCAACTAATGGAAATTTGCATGTGAATTTGACTTCCATTATTAAAGCAATTTACGGACATTGTGTGATTTTGTTTTACCATTTTCATATTTTCATGTATACATGTTCTCCAAAATTGGAGAAAAAAATAGATCTTGTTAATTTGAAGCTCAGTAATCAGTGGAAAAAGTCACTGTGAAACGCACACAGGGTCTGGGCTATTGTCCTGACTGTTTTGTCCTTGGCAGGTGACAAGTCTGTGTTGTGATGTTATGATATACTGCTTGTTGGTGCAATTACCGATGTCAAAGCACATCTCGGTTTCAGGGCTTGAGATGTATTAGCGGGATAATGAGATAGGGAATCTTGATTTGTTTTCATTGAGTATTGATCAAGTACATGACTGATTCTGTAAAAGATGGGCAGGTTTGATTACCCGGTAGGCATTTCTCGGGCACACATACACAGTAGTTTTAATTGAAATTCTGTTTGCAAAGGAACCTTGCGTTGTTATTTGAAAATCCTGTATAAACAGCATTTTGTGCATTTCTAGGGATAATTGTATGAACGTATTCGTGAAACACAAAGTCATGTAACTTGCTACTCGAGAAAGTTCATCGGAGCAAATTCACAAGGCAAATAATGACAACTTGTGGCCATTTTGGTTTTTAGATTCTGTTCAGTGTTGTGAAAGTAAAGGCTCTCTCTCTTTTATTTTACTTTATTGAGATTCCCAACTCTGTGTGTGGTTGTGGAATCTGCTATAACCTTCCTTGCCTGTACACTGCTGTAGAAGGAAGCTGTGCCCAGAGCAGGCTGTTATGTGTCCCGCTGTGTCCTTTCCTGAATGAATTCCCAAAGTAAGACCGTGCAGATTCCCGATCCAGGCATACCAGTGACTATCAAGAAAAGCCACTGCCCCTCCTCTTGTACCCACTCTTTCCACTAAGTTTTGGTCTCCACTAAAGACCAGGACTAAAGCACTTGGCCAAACATCAATGTGGACCTCTGTCTCTTCTCCATGGTTAGCGCCATGTCTCACTACCCCAAGCAAACTTGTCTACTTTCCAGAACTCTGTGTGCCCACTGTCTAGGACCTAGGGAGCAGCTCTTGATTGGCTGTGCCAGGTGCTTCCCCCACTGCTAACAGTATAGAACTCCCGGTGTCCCAAATAAAGTGGGATGCAGCCCTGCACAAAGGCACCATCATTCTGCTGATTAGACCAGGAATGAGTACCGTCAAAACAGACTCCAAGGTCCTTTTGCCTGCTGCTGAAAACAGGACTGCATGGTGCACACTGCTTCCCTGGGAATGCGTTTCGTGTTAAAGGATAAAGAGTTTCAGGAGTTTCAGTTGTGCTTTGGTGGTGCTTTTCGAAATAATGTCGGGACTGGATGAACACATGATTTTTAATGTTATACTCATGCTTAGAAGTGCCACCAGGGAATGAGGACTGACAGAGACCATAAATGACATGGTTCCTGAGAACCAATACTACTAAAAATAGGCACGTAATAGTTGTTTTGTTTTGTTTTGTTTGTTTGTTTGTTTGTTTTTTCCAGACAGGGTTTGTCTGTGTAGCCCTGACTGTCCTGGAACTTACTCTGTAGACCAGGCTGAACTCAAACTCAGAAATCCACCTGCCTCTGCTTCCCAAGTGCTGGGACTAAAGGCGTGTCCCACCACTGCCAGTGGCACGTTGTAGTCAGATGGGTTATGCTCACATCTAGGATGTCCTTTGGGAAAGAATGCTGTGTTTAGAGACAAGTAAGGACCCTGTGCTTTCTTACTTACTGAGACAATACTATTAGTTTAAAAAGGCAAAGAATCAAGGATGATCCAGGGCTGTCCCATAGGTCCTTTGTCTTATCACTCTTCAGGAATGAAGAACTTGGTTTTTGTCACACTGCTAAAAGAAAGAGAGAAAGGAAAGAAGCATGAAGACATTTGTATTCACAGGCTCTTGCTGCCCCATCACTCTTCCCACACCAGCCTTCTCTCAAACACACTCAAGGGAAACTAGCAAATAAGTACTCACTTCTCCACAAGGGTTTAAATGCCTGAAGTGAATATTAACTTTGAGTTTTACATTCTTTTTCCCTAAAACAAAACGTGTAAACTCTTGCAAGGATTCCATTTAGGTGGAACACAAGAAAATAAAGCCAAACTGTATATGCAAAGTGTAACTAAATCAAAAGGCCAGGACCGGGCCATCCTTTCTCATCCCCGATAACACACCATGTTAACAGCACCAGTATTAACACCCCGTCTTTCTCTTTGTTCTCCCGCTGAGCATTGCTGCGATGGCGAAGATAACTAGTCCTCGGGGGACCAGGGTGAATCTTACATTGTATGAACAGCTATTAATATTTTAAATACTGTCTGCTCTCTGGCACTGTGGTATTACATCATCATTTATACAATAGAATCTGTCACTGACTGGAAGGCTTCGAGTGTTTTAGCATGCCAGGCATGAACTGGGATATAATTATATTAATGCAATTAACATGTACAAAAGGGTGGACTTCTTTTTAACATTATTTCAAATGTTTCTGATATTGTCTGATCCAAAAATAACCACTTGATTAATTTGCCTCATAAGACATATCTCTATGTAGGTCAGGATGAGATCATTTAAAAAATCTACTCCTCAGAGAACTTTTAAGCCACACCAGAAAAAAAAGAAAGGAAGGAAGGAAGAAAGAAAAAAGAAAGAAAAGAAAGAAGGAAAAAAGAAAAAAGAAAAATCTCATCTGAGAGTTGGAGCTGAATTATATGGTCATTTTAGTTCTCAGAATTCAAAGCAGAGATGGCTGGAATCATGTGCATGTGATAATTCTAGGCTACTCTCAATAAATAATACATGTCATTTCTGCTTCACTGAGACTGTCACTGACTGTTCTAAATGACTTTCATCCCAGGGCCCAGCCTGCTCTCCCAGAGTGCACTTCAACTCAATTCCAAACCTGAAGGGTCTTTCCAGTATCCGGCCAGCTACCATAGCAACCAGACCCTGGCCCTGGCTGACACAGCCCCTTCTCAGCTCCCAGCACGCAGCACGCAAGCCCGAGCCGCCGGCCAGAGCTTCAGCCAGGTAAGGGTCCTTGCTTTCTGTGTGGGTACAGAATCAGAGAGGCGCAAAGAATAGGAGACGCAGATGGTGTGGTTCAGTGTGGGAGTGTCATACAACTTACAAAAGGTCCTTTGCTGTGCAGGAAGGAAAGAAATGGCAAAATATTAGTGGAGAGCAATACAAATGGGGAAACATTCCCTTTAATTGTGTCATGCAAGTCGATAATCTTGTATCTCTGTTGCATGTATTTACCTGCATGAATATTCAAATGGGCGTATAGTCACCATATATACATCTATCTGTTATTAGCTGATCAGACGTTCTGAATTTCTTCGTTCACCTGATGAAAAGAAAATAGTTTAAAAGAAAAGTCATGCAGTTATTCTTTGAAGATAATCTTATCAAGGAACAGTGTAAGCTCTTATTAATCAAGTGTGTAGAATTAGACTATAGATAATTGTATTAAGTTTAGGAATAGTTACACTTTGTCAAGTTAGATTTTGAGGTATAGCCTTATTTTTTTTTCTTTAAGGCATGAGAGTATTTTTATAAATCCAGTGAACAAATTCATTATCTGTAGTTAAAAACAACTCAGTTAGAAGCAACCAGGTCTAAGGCATGAGGGTGTTAATGCACAGAGAGGGTGTTAACGCACAGAGAGGGTACACACACACATACAAACACACACACACACACACACACACACACACACACGCACAGAGATACACACACACACACACACACACACACACACACATTCTCCTTTGAAAACTTTTATGCCACCTAAATAAAAATCATTGTTTTGTGTGTGTGTGTGTGTGTGTGTGTGTGTGTGTGTGTGTGTAAAACATTGTTTTTATAGCTTGGATATAATGAGTAGTATATATTAAATCAATCCATCAGAATTAATATATTCAAGGGTTATCATCTTTAATGAAACTTCGGGCATATTTCCAGCTGTAAAAGATATTCTGAACTTCTATGCTTTTGATTCTGGAATGAAGGTCTGACCACTCCCAACTTTGAAATGAGGAGGGTGTTTATTTCTTGAGTACCACATTTACCAAGAACCCTTCCCAAGTCCCAGGACCCATCACTTGAGTTCTGTAAGCCTTTAGCCCATCTCTCTTACTGATTTCCGAAGAAGTACTTGAAAGCAGGCTCTCCTCTGTGCAGCAGTAGGATCTTGAAGGCCATCTGTACCTAGATAATGTATGCAGAGAGATTTAGATTAGAATGGCCTCGTGTGGCACTACAGCAGTCTAGTGACATGGAGCATTTCTTAAACCATATTTAAATATGACTTCTTTCCTCAAGCAACTGTCTTGCCAGCTGCGGCTTTGTAAATGTTACCTTCTAGTGTGCTGGGCTGTAACAATGGAGATAGAAGCGAATTGTAAAGCAGTCCACAGACTTGACCGCTTGGCTCTCTGCCTCCTGTGAACGCTTCATCAGAGAATGTCAGTCTCTACATTGTAAAGTTGTCCCAGCTGTGTATTTGGAGTAACCAGGGTTGAGGTTTGAACACACCAATGAGCGTGAGTGCTCGAGATATGACTGTAGCAGGAGTTAAATGTTGTGGAGTAGAGAGGTAGGATCCAGACTTCTGAAGACTCACACCAGGCTCTGATGGACTAAAGCACTTTCTCCAGCAGAGCTGAGATAGGAGCTGACCAACTCAACTCTAAACCAGCTCAGTGGTTGTTGGTGATTAGAAACATGGCAAACTCTAGCTGTGGGCTGTATATGGGGATCTGATTCACCGAATATTGCCATGGGACCTGTAACTTCAAAGTAATAGCATAGAAATGCTCGGACCAGAAAACTAGCAATTAAACCAAACAATTAGTGTTACACCCTTGGAAACAGAGCACACAAGTCCCACGTCAAGGGCATCTCATTCGGATCCACTGGTTTTCACAAAACCCATGTGAAATAGTCTTGCCAATATCCTAAATGCTGTTCCAGCTCTCCAGGAGAGATTAATTTTGTGAATGTCCTGTTGTCATTCAATGCTACATGGGCTATTAAGCCCAAATTGTGGCTAATGGATGATAAGCCAAGTAAGACCAATGGCTAACTGAAAAATATTTATTTTTTCTCTCTAAAGATTGTAACTCTAAAGTGATATCATGGTTGCTGTCCTGCTCACAGATCACATCCCCATGTGTATATGAAGCAGCATCATGAATTGCTAAGATGCTGGTTTCGATTCTTAGAAAGACTCTAGTTTACTCAGTACCCTGGGGCTTCCCCGAGTGACTGTTACCAAATTCTCCAGGAGGCCTTGGAGATGGATGCGACACCTCAGTGTTTCCATCTCAGAGTCTCGTCGGTCACCAGTACTGCTGTCAGACAGTTCCCTTGTGTTGTTGGCTACTTCTTCCTCATAGGCTAATATTGGCCATGAAATAGAACTGGAAGACAGCAGATAGGTGGCACGTCATTCCCAGGAAGCAGTGTCACCTGATTCACATGGGGCTCTCTCTGCTCCACCACAAAGCTCTGCTTATCCAAGCTGCATACTTCCCGGATGTGGAGTACCACTCCCTGTCTGCTCACTTTTAAGCCAACGTTGGCCTTTCAGTTGGCGCCTGTAAGCACTCCCAACGGAATTGCACTTTTTCCCCCACATACTTGGTCTATTACCCGATTTTTCATTGATTCAGTCAAGACATTTCACCGCACCTGGCGGTGTAAGAAGCGTGTATTCTTAGGATGATGACATATGGAAAATGGACATGGTCCTTGCCCTCAGGGAGCCTTTATGCTAGCAGTGGGCATGAAAATTAGAAAATCAACACTTGAAATAAACAAAGTGCATAGACTATATTCATTACGTATTAGATTGTGATATTTAATATAATAATTATGCTGTATAGATAATTAGATTATGACATATAATATATTCATAATAGATTTATAATATATTAGAAGGTGATGGCCACTAAGGGAAGGACATGGACAGAGAATAGGATGATATTCAAAGAGGAAAATAAAATATGATGGGACATTTTAAAGGAGATGTTTGGGTAAGGACACGTGGGAGAGGCTCCTGGCTTTCTGTGGAGTGGTGAGCGTAATGGTCTCCAGCCACGGTTATCTGGCATAGTAGCAAAACAACACACAGGTCAGGGCAGCCAGAGCAGGGTTCAGGGATTTGCAACGTGACTTGAGACTTAGTAGATCATTGGTGGGACTCACCTTTGAGTGCAGTGAGAAGCCAGAAAAGAGTCCAGAGAAGAGCCTGACAGGACATGGAAGGATTGTCCCGGCAGATATTGTGGCATAAAAGGCTCCCCTTAGTTTAATTCAGTGTAGAACTTTGCCTCCAGAAAATCATTTCTACCCCTGTAGTAACCAGCCCAGGATCCACCATATCTCCCAGGGTCTGCTAGAACCAGAGAGAGTCAGCATAATGACACTGTCCCAGTATCCGAGTAGGTTGAAGAACAATGAGTTAGCCAGCCTCCAGGTTTTGCTCGCTTCCTGCATGCAAAGTTTCCTATGCATGACTTGAAATGCTGTACACATAACTTAGAGTAGAAAAGAACCACTCTTAAAAATGATTTTTTTCCTCATAGCTAAACATAATATCATCCAAGAAGCCACTTCTCAAAGAAACAAAATCTATGAGAAATATGAAATTACATATCTGTGGACACAACCCTGGAAATAGTCTTGGAGCTGAGAGGTTTTTTTGCTTTTATTTTATAAGCCATTCACATGTTTCTGGGAAGGACCAAAGGATGCTATCATAATCCAAGGAAATGGCCTGCAGGAAACTGAGAATCATATGACAGTTCATATGAAATGAAACTGCACAATAGTGGACATCCCAGAAGAGTAGCAAGCTTTCCTACAGAAGAAAATCTTCTCTTCAGTCTGGCCCATCTGTTTAATGTTGTACTGACCTCAGGTCTTAAAAGTCCCTGTGTATGCTATATCATAATTATGAATATGTCGATGTTCCTGTCTCCCAAAGGCAGACGAGTACATCATCGGACCGTTGGCATTTGGATGGCTGCTTTATGTGTGGCAGTAAGGTAGAGAAGGGAAGAGAGTTCATAATAATCAGCCTTCCTATAGATCTCCGCACGGGGAGGGCCACTCCCGCTTGCTTAATTATAAATAAATTTTCTTGAAGTAATACTGGTATTTTAGTTGCGACAGCAAAATTGCAGGTAACATCTCACAGACAAATTCAACTTTGCTGAACAAAAGAGTGGTAATCCCAAGGATTT
Organism: Apodemus agrarius; assembly: GCA_964023405.1. NCBI lineage: Eukaryota > Metazoa > Chordata > Mammalia > Rodentia > Muridae > Apodemus > Apodemus agrarius. Next base: position 9,276,821 of record OZ030020.1, on the reverse strand, counting down.
CCAGAATATACTTTGGTCTTCTTAGAAACATCTGAATAGCTTTAAAAAATAATCTCAGAGTTCCAATACCACTATTCTGGGGTTGTGTTCACAGATATGTAATAGTGGTACATTTAGAAAATAAACAGCTTTGCATAGATGTAGAAGCCATGTAGAATCCACATAGTTCGCCCAGCATGGGGCATTCAGGGGAAAGAGGATGGTGTTTTCCTTAACTTATCTGTAGGCTCTGTCAGGAAGGTTTCTCCTCCTCCTCTTCCTCCTCCTCCTCCTCCTCCTCCTCCTCCTCCTCCTCCTCTTCCTTCTTCTTTCCAGATAGTTTGAAAATGCTCACTTCTTATAAGTCTACATTCCTACTTTGCTCTCCAGTCTTCTGCACTCTTTTTTCTCTCTAGCATAAACATGTTTAATCTGGCTCTGACAATCGAAGTGTTTTGTATTGCGAGGAGTGTATATTTGTGTTCCAAGCTAACATTCCCTTTTCTGTGCAAATATTTAGATTATTAAAGTTGTACTGACAGAGCTTCATGCTGAAGTGAAAGTTTCATGGATATATATATATTTTTTGCCAGTGTTCATGTAGACTTTAAAAAGGTCTGCCACCAAGATACCTGTCCTATGCATTATTTACGATAACTGTCTGTAGGATCTTTGTGTCCTTGTATTGTGTTTTCTTCTCCACTTTTCTTTCTATTGGGACTTATAGAAATGGCTCTACATGAATACTTAATAGAACTGTAATACTTGGCGTCCCCTGTCTGCATGGCTAGGGGCAGGCGGCTTGCAGCCTCTCTGAGTATCTGTGAGATGTGTTCCCCCGCCCCTCCTCCTCTTCCACACCTTCCTCTTGCACCTTCTCCTCTCTCCTCCGTCCTCTCCCTCCTCCTTCTCCTTCTCCTCCGCCTTTCACTACCTTCCATGAGTTTTGGACGCTCAGGTAAAGAGGAAGCAATAAGGGTCATCACCCTGATGACGGAAAAGATGATACTTGGCTTTTGGCCCTTTATCTGAGGGGGAAAATACCTATACTCATTTGTCTCAGTAAAGTTGAATTTGTCAGTAAGATGTTTCCCACGGTTTTACTAGCCCTTCCTTTCCCAGTGATGATCACCACCTTGGCAGCTAATGCCTTCGGGGACAATACAGGCCCTGTGCTTAAGAGCTGTCTCTTCTCTCAGTGTTATTTATCCGTTTTTATCAAAGCAGGTGCCCCTCGAGAGAACGACTAGACAAGCACACATCATTTGACCTGGCTGTCTCCAAAACCAAATCCTTCTTACAGCACCAGGATTTTTGTTCCTTTGAAGTTAAAGGTTGGCATCCCCTTCTACAGGCCAGTGTAGAGGAAAAGTTGTCTGGCTCCTGCGAACAAGGACAATATAGCAGAAGCAAATTCGTTACAATCGGAGATTAAAGTCAGGCGACATAGCTTATTTGGGGATACCCTGGGCTACATTTTTTATTAGATATTTTCTTTATTTACATTTCAAACGTTATTCCTTTTTTTGGTTTCCCCTCTGAAAATACCCTATTCCTACCCCCCTTTACCCCTGCTTGCCAACTCACCCACTCCCTTTCCCTGTCCTGGCATTCCCCTATGCTGGGGCATGGAGCTTTCTCAGGGCCAAGGGCCTCTCCTCCCTTTGATGTCCAACAAGGCCATCCATTTTATACAGTAATTTAGTAAACTATTTGCTGAAGAGTTGGTAATTTCTTCCTGTTTAAAAGGTTAGCGAGTTAACAACGGCTTTGTCCGTTCTTGTGTGAATTCCTGAGCTCTACACACACACACACACACACACACACACACACACCACACACACACACACACACACACACACACACACACATCCCGAGAAAGCAGAGTAATTTCTCTAAAGCTTCAGTCAGCACAGACCTGGTGTCACTAAGTCATCTTACTCGATGGTTCCCAGTGAGCCATCAGTGTCTCCAGGGCGGTCACCGCAGTGCCTACCCTTCATCGCGGCTTCCCTGAGTCACTGGAAGAGGGCATGTCAGTCCTTAACTTACTCCCTCACCACCTCATCACTGTTTAGACCACACTGTGTTAAGATAGTTCCTGCAAGGGCCAGACGGGGCCTTCCTGATGCAAGCCATGGCCACATTCCTGTACCTCTCTTGACAAAGGAAGCTCTGCTTCCTTTGAAACATGCTCTCTGCCCTTTCCGGACCATGACCCTGTCCTGACCCGGAAGCACTTCTGCCAACAAAAACTGAATCAGTACTATTCAGAACAGTCTTCAGAGGGGACACCTTAAGTGACAGACCTGCCCCTGTGTTGTAACCACAGGAATCTGAGAAAGGGCAAAATACCGGTAAAAAGGAGGTGCGAGGCTCATGGGTATTGGCGAAGCTCGCTCTCCTTGGGAAGTCACCAGTTAGTGACTTCAGTTGTCCATTCCTGACTTCACTGCACTAGCTGCCTGGCATCCTGAGCAAGCATTGCTTCTCCCCCCAGAGCTGGGGCCCTGCTGACTGCTTCAGCAAGCTTGGCAAGCCTCAATGTGTCCTCACAAGGACTGTCATAAATCAGGGACAAGTTTTACACTATGTGGTTTCAGTTAGAGCCAGGGTGTACTCATGACTGGGACTCAGATTCCTGAGAGCATGTTGGCTGTGAGGTCACTTGAGAGCCAGCTGTACGCACTGGGATTTTTCTGGGGACACTTGCTCTACTTAGTGACTTGTGCTGGTTGTGAGAGACCCGATGCATCCAGCTTGTGCTATGCCTAGGTAAAGCCTGTTTGGAAGCCATGTGTACATTGCCTGCCTTCCAGACCCAATTGTATTTCTGTAGTGATTGGAAAAAATATCCTCTATGAAACAGTTCTGTCAAAGAGGCATGAATCCACAGTACAATTGCATAAAATGTCACAGTAAGGAAATGAATAACACACACACACCACATACACACACACCATACACACATGACACATACCATACACACATACACATACATGCCATACACACACCACATACACCACACCCATACACACACACACCATATACACACCACTTACACCACACACCACACACACATACATCCCACACACAGATACATACACCACACACCACACACACATACATCCCACACACAGATACATACACCACTCACACATACACACACCACACACACATACACAACACACACACACATACACAACACATGTGCACATACCATACACACACACCACATGTACACACACTACATACACCACACACATACACACCAAACACATATATACACACAACACACAGATACACACCACACACACCACATATACCATACACACACACATCATATGTACACACACCACACACACACACATACACATACACACACACATACACACACACCACACATATACAAAAACAAAAGTGAAATGTGAAATGTATAACTGTAGTATATCCTAAGTCTGTCCCAACCAAAACTTGCATACAAAGACATGATATATTTGTTTTATAAAAGCATTTATGAGTTTATGGTTTCTATTCTTGAGGATTCGCTCAGAGTAACAAGATGAAACAGGGCTGCCCTGAACATTTCCGCCCCGGCTCCAGCCTGTTCAGTCATATCACCTACTTGATAGCTATTTCCTTCTTAGTTCCAAAGAAGCACATCCCCACCTTCTCAGGGACAAAGGGACATTTGTTCTGGGGCTGATCTGAGGAAGAACACAGACTCCTGCCGGCATGCAGAGCCATGACCAGGGACACGTCAGGGCCCTCTTTGCTCCAAGTGAAATATTGTGAAATATTTTGTGTCGTTGTTCTTCTTTAGGGGCCTCTTCAACAGTGACACATTTCGTCCCATCCTCCTTGCTTATAAATGCTCAAATATCACTATGGAAAGGAGTCTAGCCCTCAATTTTTAAACAGCCAGTTCCACACCCCCCCCCAAATCTAATTTGAAAAGTAGACTTACAGTTTTATTGTATAAACTTATGTTTGAGATACAACTGAACCCCTAGGTGAGTAAATTAAGTTCTTTGCATCGTGTGTGTGTGTGTGTGTGTGTGTGTGTGTGTGTGTGTGTTTTAAATTCAATAATGGGCTATAATAAGCTATCCTATGAATTGTGAAGCAGACTTAGACTGCAGCCTTATGTCTTCCAAACTGGCCAAGAGTCGCTATATGAATTTATACAGTGAAACAGAAGCAAACGAGTGCTCCCAGATTCCCATTTTTTGTGTGCAAATGATGAGCTGTTCTTCGACATTTATTGCTCCATCAGCTACCGTGATGGACCACAGTATCCCTGTGCCATTTGTTATGAGTTACAGATGAGCTGATACAGCTGTGCAGCCCCATAAGTTAGGCCCTGGTTACATGTGGCTGTGTAAATTGGGATTAATCATGTGCACGCTAAATCCAGTTCTTCCGTTGACAAGCAGCGTTTGAGGCCCTCAATGAGCCTGTCTGTCTAGTGATATGCTAAATTGGGACGTGCCAGTTTGGGACATTACCAGGCCTAAGACTAGTGGATGGGGCCATGCTGCTCAACAGGTACCAATAAGGCTGGTATATCGGAAATGCTGGCGGGGTGTTTAAACACATGGAGACAGCAGGCGGGTTAAATTTGTGTGCTAGTATACACACACTGAAGAACACTACTTACTTATGGCCTCAGAGACAACCTAAAATATCACTGCTTCTTTCTCCTTCCCCTTTTTCTTGTTAAAAATTCTATAAACTTTTTACCAAGATCCTCCTTTTTGTCTATTTTTGGCTTTAGACACCTTGGCTTTCAAAGTGTCTAGCGGTAATGTGGCATTTTCCAAAATTTCTACAGATTTAGGGACCACTTAAGGAAGGTTTGTAGATGTTAATATTCAACATAATTAGCACTCTCAAATTGCATGCTCCCGCAGATTAAAAAAAAAAAAAACTGGCAAAGTATTTAGAAACCATAGCTTTCCTGGGATACACATAAGTCAAATACATAAATATTGAGTAATTACTCCATTTAATTGGTAAATTAGCTTATTAATTAAATTATTTCCTTTTAAATTAATTTTTTTCAATTTTTCTATACAAGCAAACTGTATTTACATTGTTTCCACTGCTGCCTCTCCATGTTCCAACTCCTACATCTCAAATGTCCCACCTCCTCTTCCTTAGTTACTATTGTTCTACGCATACACACATGCATGCACGCACACACATGGCCAAGTCCACCCAGTGCTGCTCATATGTCCGTGTAGGGATAACCACTTGGGATTGAGTTTGCAGGGAGCTTGTCCTTGGAGAGAAGGAAGCCTCCCTTTCTCGGCAGTCTGTAGCTCTTCGTCTAGGTGTGTGGCCTTGTGAGAGTTCCATCCTCCACACTGACATGCTGGGATGTCAATCCTTGTGATCGTTTTGTGGTTCGTGTTTGTTTAGGCAGCCATGTTGTTGAGATTTCACAGGTGCAGCTTCCCTGTCACATAAAAGACACCTCCTCTCAGCAGATGTCCTGTCTTGTTCTCTGCCTCTTACAAACTTACCACCCATCTCCGACAACGACCCTGAGGCCTAAAATAGAACCAAGTGGGGCCAGGCACAGTACAGTCCTTTATCTATGTATTTTGATGAGTTGTAGGACTCTATACTGACGTCCACTGAGAATTTCATACACACAATGGTTTACCGTCATACGCCTTTCCCACTCTCACGGCTATTTGGCCCTTCTCCTTCTCAGAACCCCACATAATCCATCCAACTTCATCTCCGTCCTCTTCTCATCTGTGTGAAACCCAACCAGTCCAGTCAGCGCTGCTCATACGAGCATAAATGGGGGGTCATCCACTGGAGTATAAACAACCTACCAGGGTTATACCGCAGAAGAACACAGATTCCCCATCCCTCCCTAAGAATAACCTTTCAGCATCTCCTGGGTGGAACCATTTCGGATACTGTCCCATCATGCTAGGCCTGACTTGGTCTTATTAAGGTCTTGTGTAGGCATTTATAGCCTCTGTGAATTACTGTTAGAATGGCCCTGTTGTGTCTAGAAGACACTATCACATAATGTTCTTTCCTGTTCTCTAACTGATAATCTTTCTGTTCCTTCTTCCATGATGGTCCTGAGCTTTGAGAGGAGGTGGTAGGAAACAGCTCGGGACTGAGCAGATCCAAATCACTTTTTTTTTTTTTTTTTTTTGCATTGTGACCAGTTATGTAATCTCCATATCAACCTCCATTCACGGCAAAAAAGGACAGCTGCACTGAAATTAGGTACACTTATCATTATTCATTAAAAAAAGAATGCCATCGCTAATGTCATTGTTAATGTAACAGAAGGCCATTATAAGTGTCATCGAAGACATAATAGAGTTTATTGAAAGCAGGGGACTCCCTATTCTTAATGTTTCCGCCATTATCTTCCCGTGTGAGGCTCTCCTGCTACTCAGTAGCCAGCTACGAGGTGGCAGAGATCCTAGGCAACAATGAACAGCGTAGAGCCTCAGAGGGAAAGCATCTGCGTGCTTGTCAGAACTTTCAGGATCCGTACCATCTACCTCCCTCCGCAGACTGTTATCAACCCCAGGACCCACTTCAGACCCCCAGAACCAGATCATCTGCCATTGCTGGTTCGCAAACTTTGGTGGAGATGTCAATCGCCTAGAGAGCATGTCCAAACAGAGGTGGCATGGCCTCCACGAGGGATTCTGTCCTGTTTGAGGCAGCGATGCTGTTGCTTGGTCAATGGGCAGCACCCTCTGGATACCGCAGCTCTGAGAACCGGTTCTCATGTGGGTTGGGCGTTGGCATCTGCTGGGAAGCTGGTTTCACTCACCTTCTGCTCAGGTTCCACCTTCAAAGTCTCTGAATTTAAATGTCCAGTGTAGATCTTAGCTGTTCCAATATGTCTTAGAAGGTCCCTGGCAGTCTTCACCTGCGCTTTGGTTTCAGAAGCCCAGGCTCTTAGGGTCCTGCTGAGGGAGAAGCTCCAGGCTTCTCGTTTGGATGTTGGGCCATAGCTATGGGATTCCGGGAGACACAGGACTTCTCCGGAGCTTGTACGTTCTGAAAGCTCTCAAGGCCAAAACCTCAGGCCAAATTTATGAATCACCCCTTCATCGATTCAGCAAATGCTGCCGTGGTCTCTCGGTGGCTCAGGTCCTCCTGTGGTTGCTGGGGAGACTCCTTTGAGCAAGCACATCCTACTCCTACTGGTGAGCTTAAAATAATTCCCCTTCAGATTGGGATATGTGATGTACTTATGGAATTTATATCGAACATACACATTATATGTAAACAAATGTGTGTGGTAGGAACCCACATATATACCTTCCACAGAGAGTGCCTCTCAACAAATAGTTGTCTCCCTCATAAAAAGCCGTGTTTAGTATGGTGTGTGTGTGTGTGTGTGTGTGTGTGTGTGTGTGTGTGTATGAGTGTGCATGGACATGCTCTACCCATGTTGGGGTGGGGTCAGAAGACACTCTCCCTGAGTATTGTATTACCCCCCCAATAAAAGCAAGGTCTCTCATTGGTCTTGAATTCTTCAGAGACTTCCCTGGCTATCCAGTAACAGCTTGACTGCCTGCCTCCCTAGGGACGTGTAGCACTACCCCCATTTGTCCCTTTAAATGTGGGTTCCAGGGATCAGACTGGACCTCTCAAGCTTAGGAGACAAGATATTCCTAAAATGTCTCCCCAAGTCCCAACTTGTTCTTAATTCAGGATCTCCATGCTTCCTGGGTATATGCTCTGTGCGTGTTTCTCCAGACAATTTGGGATGCCGTGTGTGCACAGAGTGCCAGGCCTCCCGCTTGCCAAATGCCATCCCAAAGGGCAGAGGCACGAGGAAGTTTCCTTGGAGAGCATCTACCTGCTCTTCTTCCTCCCCTCTCTTCACCCTCCTGGCTCTCTTCCTTCCAAAGCCTTCCTCTCCAGCTCCTCGCGCACATAGGGTGAGGTGCTACTAGCTCCTCACACCAGGGACTCCCCAGACCCTTTCCCCTGCCCTGGGTGAAGCATGGAGAATCTGGACCTCTTGCCTGGAAGTAGCTGACAGTCCGTACCTTCCCTCTCATGCAGATTTGTCTAAACAAGATTCTAGGAAACTGCCTTCCCCTTCAGTGCTCTTCCTAACTCCACACAGCCCTGGTCTTCTGTGTTCTTGTACAAATGGGAAAGCAACTGGCTTTCAGTGGGAAGACCCAAAGGCAGGGGTGTTGTGCTGAGCCATCGAGAGTATATTTTTAATATCCAGAAAATGAAGCACTTTTAGTGTTTCCAATTTTAATTAATCTGTTTCCTCTAGATTTTTTTTTTTTTTAGTACTGAAAAAAAAGGAGCTTACTTTCATGACGTAGCACTTTTCCCTCCGTTTAACTCTTGCCCAAAAAGAGTTTTAATGGCAAGGCAGCAGAAATAAATTCTAAGTATAAGTAGCACGTCTTTTATCTCCCTATCTGAGTATGCAATTCAGTCAGTTTTGGGTGACTGGAAGTGTGTCTCCTGGAATAATGGGAGTGTTTAATGCCTGGAGTTTTCATTAAAGCTAGGAGAGAGAGAGAGAGAGAGAGAGAGAGAGAGAGAGAGAGAGGAGAGGGAGAGGGAGAGGGAGAGGGAGAGGGAGAGGGAGAGGGAGAGGGAGAGGGAGAGGGAGAGGGAGAGGGAGAGGGAGAGGGAGAGGGAGAGGGAGAGGGAGAGGGAGAGGGAGAGGGAGAGGGAGAGGGAGGGAGGGAGGAAGGGGGGGGAGGGGAGAGGGAGAAGGGGGAGAAGAGAGAGAAGAGAGAGAGGGGGAGAGAGAGAGAGAAGAGAGAGGAGAGAGGAGAAGAGCGAGAGGAGAGGAGAGAGAGAGAGAGAGAGAGAGAGAGAGAGAGAGAGAGAGGAGAGAGAGAGGAGAGAGGAGAGAGAGAGAGGAGAGGAGAGGAGAGGAGAGAGAGAGAGAGAGAGAGGGAGGGAGGGAGGGAGGGAGGGAGGGAGGGAGGGAGAGAGAGAGAGAGAGAGAGAGAGAGAGAGAGAGAGAGAGCGAGCTAGCTAGCTTTCTGGGTGATCACCGGTTGGATGGCCTTTAAATGTTTCTTCTGTGACTAAAACCTTTTGGAACTCGGAGCAGACGCATGCCTCTCGCCTTTTTGCCAGCCGGCCTCTGCTAGCCAGCTCCTTTTTCCTTGGAAAGGAACCTGGCTGGGAACGTGCTGGGGCGTGGGTTCGCGTCCCTCTCCACGCTTAGCCTAGGCGCAGAAGTTGTCCTCTGCAGCCGGGCGGGGCGGGCGATCGGGCGGGCGGGCGGGCGGCTGCTCCTCCACCTCTGAGCGCGCCTGTTCTCTGCTCTCCCGGCACAGGGCACGACCGGCCGCGCGGGGCACCTGGCGGGCTCCGAGCCTGCCCCACCGCCTCCGCCTCCGCGGGAGCCGTTCGCGCCCAGCCTGGGCAGCGCCTTCCACCTGCCCGACGCGCCGCCCGCCGCCGCGGCGCTCTACTACTCCAGCTCCACGCTGCCCGCGCCGCCGCGCGGGGGCTCCCCGCTGACCACCACGCAGGGCGGCTCGCCCACCAAGCTGCAGCGCGGAGGCTCGGCCCCCGAGGGTGCCGCCTACGCCGCGCCGCGCGGCTCCTCGCCCAAGCAGTCGCCCAGCCGCCTGGCCAAGTCCTACAGCACCAGCTCGCCCATCAACATCGTCGTGTCCTCGGCCGGCCTGTCCCCGATCCGCGTGACCTCGCCCCCCACCGTGCAGTCCACCATCTCCTCTTCGCCCATCCACCAGCTGAGCTCCACCATCGGCACCTACGCCACCCTGTCGCCCACCAAGCGCCTGGTCCACGCGTCTGAGCAGTACAGCAAGCATTCACAGGAGCTGTATGCCACCGCCACCCTCCAGAGGCCGGGCAGCCTGGCAGGTAAGGGGGCTTGGCGCTCTGGTGTGACTCACATGGGTGCGTGGCGGGGAACCAGGGAAACTGGATCCAAGCAGCAGGGCTGGGCATATCTTGGGGCCAATTTTCAGATTCTGGGGCTGTGGGGGATGCCAGGGCTTGTCTGGAAAGACTGTCAGCATCTCTCTTCAGGTGCGCCTAACATGTGGTCTGTCTGCCTCTAACACCTGTCTTCCCGGTGTCCCTTCCTATTGGAAGACTTAAGCCACAAGCAACAAGGTTAATTTAGTAGGACCACACAGACCTGTTGCTTGCATTCAGAAAGAAATCAAGTAACTATTCCAGTGGATATGATCAGTATTAGTTGCCAAAAAAAAAAAAAAGTTACATTTTCCCCCAAAATTAGATTCTGAACTTACATAGGTTTCAGCAGCAGAGTAAACAGTAACCAATAAGGAAGTGTCTTCAATGGTCACCTGCTTCAGTATAGGAGGGCTACTTCAGTGGGGGACGGGATTGCCTAAGTTGAAGAGGCTGCTTTTCTCTGCCAGATCAGAAGAGGTGACATTTCTGTGGTGCCTGTCCCTCTGACAGACCAGGCTAAGCTGGCGACTCTGCTGCTAATGCCATATGCTTGGTTTAAACAAGACACTGTGATTGAAAGACTAATGCTCCCTCCTAAGACACCTGATACGTAATCTGGATTCATCGCCTATTTCTTTCCTTCGAGAAGTATTTGGTAATTCTGTGACTCTAGTAACAGATGCTGTGCTCATATGCTTCTTGTCTTGACACGAATAGATGACTGTGAAGATAAATAGGATTTTAAAAAAAAAAAAAAAAAAAGGGAACTTGTCACAGGCGCAAGGCAGGTGGCCAAGGGCTTCTTTAATTCAAACACAGTAATCGCCAGCATGGGCTACTTAGCTAGCTTAGTGGGATGCAGACTGGGATATGCTGCCGACAGGACTGTGCTGGATACGTGTGCAGAAAATAACCCATCTCACTGCTTTGCCTGGAGAGTGGAATTTGGAGGTAGCCCATCGCTAATGCCCACATATGACTAATGTAGCCACTCGTTGGAAGAGCATCCTAGGAAACAGGCAGCAAGCTTTATGTTTGCGAGATCATACCAAGAAGCAGAGAGGGGACAGGTCACCCTCTGGTCAACCCCCAGCCACTGTGGAAAAGATGCAAGGATTCAGGTCTGTAGACTTCTAGAACCCATTGCATTTCTGTGTTTGCCTGGAAGAGAAGGGTGGTTTGGCTGTTGTTGTCTGTGTGTTTGCATGTTGGGGGAGGGGTCCCAGCTCTTCCTTCACCTGCTGATGTGTGACAGAAACGTGTCTGTCACATTGTATACCTGTGGCTAAGCAGAGAGTAGAGAGGTCGCTGAATGCTTAGGGTTTTGAGGAAAGGTTTAGGGAGTGGGGATACTATAACCAAGCATGCAACAGTTCCTGGCAAATTTTGAAAATGGCTCATGTTTTAAAGTCTGCAAAGAATGTTTCAAAGGCCTTGATGGAGATCAGTCCCGGTTGGGGTGAAGGTGCCTGTGCCTGGTGCTGCTGGTATGTATGCATCCATGCTTCTGTTTGTTAGAGGTGAAGACACTTCTCTGGCCAGAAGGAGAGCTCCAGTTAACCAGCACACTCCCATCTGTTCCTCATATTTTCTTGCCATATCGTATTTTTGCTACCTAGTGAGGAAAAAAAAAAACTATTCAATATGCCATTGAAGAGACGTAATTTTAGAGTTGCAGTGAGCGTTTTAAATATTTGAATTCATTTGTTTAACATACATGTTAAAATATTCATTTAAAGACTTCTTCATGCAAATCACTACTGGTGGGTTTGAGTTCAGAATTATCCTGTCAGAGTACATGAAGGATGGATTCCAATAAGATCTCAAGTTCCATTTGGAAAATCGTGACCCATGGCCAAAGAGAGAGAGATATTGGAGGTGGACTACAGTATGTGTAGGCTCACAGATATCCCAGCTTTCACACCCCGTGTCTGTCCGATGCCCTGTGTTTGAAACTATCCCAAGTATCATAAAGTTTGGAGCCACCTGGTTTGCCAAGTGAAAGATTACAAAATAGATTTTGTCTCGGTGGAGCTGTGAATCAGGGGATCTGTCCCTGACAACCAGAAGTATCAATAGAGGGTAAAGACACTCCCTGCCAGCTAATGTCTCAGTCCTTCACCGTTCTCTCTGTATACCGGCACCGATTCAGTCGCTAGAGATAACGCATCCCCTGAGAGCTCCGGACTCCTCTCGACCAGAGAGGAAGGAAAAGAAAACACTTTCAGCGGGGTGACTCAGAAGGTGGCTTTGAGTCTTTCCTGAAGTGGTGAGCCAGCCAGCCCTGTGAGGATGAGGGAAGGATGTTCTCAAGGTAGAGAAGTGAGCTCAGTGGCCGGGGACTGAGGGTTTGCATGCTGTGCTCAGAAGGGAGAGCACTGAGCAGGAGGAAGGCTTGGCCGTGCTGACGTTGGCTAGATCTGGAAGGCCTTGCAAGACAGCGAGGAGAGCGGGGGCAGAACTGACATAGTCTAACTTAGTTTGTAGCATGCTTACTCTGGCTTGACATGTTAGCAATCAGATTCGGGGATCAAAGGCAAAAAAGTAAGGATGTCCATTGGGGATGATGGCAATAGGCTAAGTTAAAGGTAACTGTGAAGACAATATACTCACGCTGAAGGTGATGAGCATAGGGGTGTGTGGGTGCGTGGGTGTGCACGCACACGTGTGGGGCATACATGTGCCAATATGATTTTCCGTGAACTAGTTGGAAAAGGGCAAGGAAGAAGATCACCAAGAGAGCGGAGTTTCAGGGACGGAGCTGGAGCACGTGGCAGAAACACCTGCAGAGGTTTAGGGAGTGTGGAGAGACGCTAAGGTCCAGCTGTTTACAGATGATGGCGCTCTGCCAGAATCCCATGCCTGGTAGAGAGCTGGATACGTGGGTCAGAGTTTTATCCAGGACTTGTTGTCTTAGCTAAGAGCATGTGCAGGGGTGCAAGGGCTATGGATGGACGTCAGGCTATCAGTTGCGGAAAGTACTTGGGCAAGAAGTAACATATCCCACTTCTCTACCTGATGATCTACCAGACGATTTTCCTGATGACCGAGGTGGATAGAAGCTAGGCCAAGATTTCAGAGATGGCACAATCTGGATTAAACTCGGAAAAGTGTTAGGTTTACGAATCTCAAGCCATTAGACACTCGTGATTTCTTAGCAGCATTTCTTTTCTTGTATGTCTTTTTATTGCACAAAGCTGAGTGGAAACTGGTTTGGCATCCTTGGAGGTCCCAAACCTCCAACGCCCTGGCTGCCTACTCCACGGCACAGAGAGGGGATCACTAGAGCGTCTATCTGTACTGTCTCCCAAGTCACTAAGGCGTCTCCCTGACTCATGCTAACTTTAGTTGTTTAATGGATAACCAACATGGGAGCTCAGAAATGGGCTGGAAAGAAGTCATGCATTTCTGTCATAAGCACGAGGCAGCTCTGGTGATCTGGGAAACATCCCACACGTTTGCACGTAAAGGAAAGGAGGTGTCATTACTGTGCTCAAAATGCACAGCTTCAGTTGAGAGTTTAAAACAGTGTCTCACTCTGCAGCCCAGGTTGACCTAGAAGTCACTGTGTAGCCCAGGATGTCTCTGAGCTATCTCTCTGCCTCCTCTGCCTCCAAAGTGCTAGGATGACAGTCATGACCCACCATTCTCAAGTTTTCACTATAACTGCTCCAATTTCAGTTTTAAAGCCAGTGTAGAATAAGGCAGAGCTTAGTTTTGATGGGAAAACCCGCAAGGGACAAATTAGTGAGGTCACATGTATGCCCAGCATGCTTCTTCGAGGAGATCATCCTAGAGTCTTAACTGTACGTGAGGAACTAGTGAGAAACATACCTCAAACTAACTCAAAGCATCGGTGTCTAGACGTAGTACAGGGCAGAGGACAGAGGACCAGCACGGCTGTGTTTGCTCAGCAAAGATGGTGAGTGAGGAGAGACACCTGGGCAGCAATGAAAGATGGTGGTGCAGACAAAGAGGAAACCGAATCTGCCCTAAAGGGCTTGTGATGTCATCCTCTCTGTACATGGCAGCCAAGTCCATCTTCGCAACTGTTAGCAACTGTTCTGGGAGCTTTGCCTGAGATGGGTCAGAAGTAATGGCAGATTTAATAAAACTAATAGTGGTGGGCAAAACAAAACAAAATAGACAATAAAAACAAAAAATCACCCAACTTTATACTAAATATCTATGCCCTTACTATTGTTCTTTAGTGACAGAAAAGTATGCTCTCTTACTTGCGGGATTACATATAGCTCACACTATAAAGACTACTCAAAGTTGTCTAGGTTAGATTCCTGTCACCTACAGATTTGGCGAAGGAATACGTCACTGAGGCAGGCAGAGAGGCCTTGACACTGTCCAGTCCTGCGAGACATAAGCATCACAACTGTCTACCCCGCTTCTTTCAAAGGGCCCGGGGAGTTGAAACCCCATGCTGATCACACATAAATGGCGGAAGGAGGGAGAACGCTTTCCAAGGGATAGAACTTGCCTTTGACCTTATTCTCCCGACAGTCTCGTCGATTAACTCAGTCGGCTGTGCTTTGAGTGAAATGTGTTTATCGTAATGAGTGAACACATAAAATATTAAGGATGAACAAAATTATATCGAGAAACGCATTATACTCCAGAACACTTGCTGTGTATCGCTTAGAGCGGCACACTGCAGTTTGAGCATTCCATGGGCTCCAACAACTGATTGAGGCAGTGGGATATTTACCTCTGTCCCTTAGACTTGAGTTGAAGCCCAGCAGTGACGTATTCCTTCCCCGAATCTGTAGGAGACAGGAATCTAACCTAGACAACTTTGAGTAGAGTCTTTATAGTGTAAGCTATATGTAATCCCCCAAGTAAGAGAGCATACTTTTCTGTCACTAAAGAACAATAGTAAGGGCATAGATATTTAGTATAAAGTTGGGTGATTTTTAGTTTTTATTGTCTATTTTGTTTTGTTTTGCCCACCACTATTAGTTTTTATTAAATCTCTAGCAATTTTGAAGAAATAAAAAGACTTGCAAATGTATGCCAAGATCCTATTACGATTTACGCACGCAAATTTTTGTTACTTTAAAATAAGACGATCTTCTATTTTCTGAGTTCAGAACCAAATTAATCCTGTCGGAAATACAAACGCAAGCTCTAAGTATGTATTGAAGTTATCATCGGGCTTCAGAAGCTTTCATTGAGAGGGAGATGACAAGTGAAATGTAAATTCTTAACCAGCAGGTTTCCGTGAGATCTGACCTTATAAGGAGAGCTATTTAGTCGAGGCATGATCGACTTACACTCTAGCCAAATGGACACAAGCTGACTTGTGTAGGGGTGGACCAAGCAGCGGAAACTCTGAGTTCCAACTCTTTGGAGCCTCATTCAACCTTTGACTGTGTGACTCCCACGTGTCACTCTTTTAGTTTACACGAGGGAGCGTGTTGACCAAAGGCCCTGTAGGTTCTACTGGACCCTACATGTTTCCTGAAGGAGATGGTCCCAGAGTACCAGGGCACGGTCACTTGGTAAGTTCAATGAGAGAGTGTTTAAAAGTCAGCTCTGGGATACAGTTCAGAGGCAGAAAGATGCCTGACTCCTGTTTTCCCATTTGTCTTCCTGGAGCTGATGTCTTCCTAGCCTGCAGAACAAGGATGATTAGCATGAACACCGGCCTCCTCATGTGCTATATATCACTGAAAATCCAACCTTGAAATATATCCCTGTTCAGATTTACATTTTCAGATTATTATTTGATCAGCCTGTCATCTTAATCAATAGCTTAACTTGGGTAAAGAGACTTCTCTTATCAGAACACCAGAAGATGGCGTTAGGAAAGGACTCCTAGGCAGCTACCCAAGCCAACCAGATCCTTTGTATTTCCACTGCCCACCCCCCACCCACCCACCCAACAAACCCACACACCCGGGGAAGACCAGATCCTGCCTGGAACATTTGAATCATTAAAGAACACATCTCTGTCATGTGTGGTGGGTACACTCTGAGGTTTTTGTAATTCAACCCACTCGGGGCAGGAAGGCTGTTTACCACACACCGACCTTCTCCTTCAGAAACTCAGCACCTCCACTTTACAGCGGCAGCCATGGTGTGACTGCCTCATTAGAGGCTCATATCATCTGCCCGCCTTATCCTTAGGGAAGCAGACACTTGACTCCAGCACACTGTCCTTCCTGTGTGCAAGCTACCCCTGTTAGCATCTCCGTCTGACAGCCGTCCAGAAATCAGAATAGAATCAAATCCTCCACAGCAGTAAGTTAAATTGAGGTAGCATCTGCACCTCATGGTTCTTGCTATCTAATTTCTGTCTGATCAAGATGCAGGTGAAACAGGGGTAGGGAAAGCCCAGTTTTCCACACCCTCTTCCAGGAAGTTAAGGGCCAGAGTCTTGGAACCCAGCTCACATTGCTAGAATCCCAAGAGGCCTCACTACCACTGTATGTTTTTTAACATTTGACTCACAGATAATAGTACCTACTCTGCCACCCTTCCCACCCCATACCTCCCTTGCCAATGAAAATGTGATATATAGATTAACTTGTTAGGAGAGGGGCAGTGGTATCTACATTTTGAAAATTTCAAATAATACCAATAGTTATTTGTATCATATTTAATTACCTGGGAAATGGAAACCCAAAACTTAATTGAAATCACCAGTCGTGGTTCAGCAGGCATCCTCTGCCTGACACTCACAGCCCGGAGTCTCACCCAGCATCCCCCAAATGAAAGTGTAAAGACAGTGGGAAATGAAGTCACCAGAGACACGGAACACACACTCCATTATCACTGAGAAGCCAATAAACGGTTTTCCAGAAACTGGAAGTCAGGAGGCGGAGTGGCGCTGGGCTCTGAGTTGGGGGGCTCGGAAATGTGGATCTGAAGATGTGGAGGAGGAGTGGAAAGCCGCTGTTCACTTCCATCTCTCCCTCTGTGTCCCCACTCCTTCCAGAAAGTCTAGGGCTATCCCCAAGAGAAACGCCATACCATCTAAACTAAACCACAAACACTGTGAGGGTTAGACTCCCGGTTGGTTCAGGGGTTGGTTTCCTGAGTGAAGTTTAAGTCACATGAGCGGACACAGGAGGGCAGGAAGGAGAGAGGACGCTGCTCGCCGCCCGACTGCTCTGAAGAAAGATGGCCACCATGTATTGCCCTTCCTCTTCGTCATAAAGCCACATTTGGAATCCATACCTAGTGGGAAACACTTCTATGCACACGCCACAGAACAAATCTGTCGCTGGGTTGTTTTTTTTTTTTTTCCATCCTCAAATATGATAAATTAGCAAGGATTACAGAGGAATGGGAGAGACTCGCTAGCTTGAAAAAGAAACTAAAATAGAAAAATAAACTATCCCTTAGAAGAAACGGATCATTTAAGGGATGCAAGAGATTAAAAGGCATAAGCAAAAGCTTTGGGTCTAGCATTCAAGAGGATTTAGGGAGATCTTGAATTCATTAAATAAAACCTGAATAGGATATGTAAACGGAGCAAAGAATGTGAAAAATCCTTCTTGGCTGTAAAAAGATAACTCATAAAACTAAAACAATAATTAATGAAATGACTGGGAAATATTTAAGGAACTAACCCAGAAGGGAGGTAGTAAAGGGATAGAGGCAGAGAGTGTAAGACTGGTGTAGGACGAGCCAAGTCACGCTCAGGAGATGTAATGTGTGACTGGGGTCTCAGAAAACGCATTGAGGAGGTAAATTATCAAAGTCATAGGGAAGAATTCCTCAGGGCTCATGCCCTGCTCAGAAACACCTTGTGCTAGGAATTGAAAGTGTTCCTTATACTACATCATGAAAATTCAAAGTACCAAGATGAAAAGACCCCAGTGTCTCTGGAGGGAAATAAAAGGCTTTAGCTGACTAAGCAGTCCCAGCCTTGGACAGCAGAGAACACGAGGTACCGCCTGAGCGGCCGAGGGAGTAATTCTCAAGCCGAAACTCCACACAGCCCATTTCCCATCATAAAGTAAAATCCAAGCATGCTCTAACATGCGGAGCCTCAGAAAAACCCATCCTGTAGGCACACTGTCCTAGCAAAGTACCAGATTCGAAAGTTGTATCCTAGCTAAATAAAAACATGAAATGGGAGGAAACGGTGTCAGAAATATGCATGCATGCTAGCAGAGGGATGAAGAGAAGTTCAGGAAGGGGCCCCAGGCAGCAGATTAGGAGGCAAGAGAAGGACACTCAGGCCAAGTCCCACAGGATCTGAGTGATGTCATAATCCAAGGCTAGAAAACACGAAACAGCAATGAGCTTCATTACAGATGCAGGAGAGAGAGAGTTGTTAGACTCCGCCGAGTTCTATAACTCCAGAAGGCAGCTGTTGAGAGGTTTAACAGCTAGACAGATGTGTGAGCATAGACTTCCATCCCTTCTTAGCTCTGCGATGCAGTGCCATTTTACGGAAGCCAACAGAATCTAGAGCATACGGGTCTCATGCCAGGCACCCCTCTCAGGGCTGACGACTCACCTGTGAGCAGCGTTCTTAGCCTGATATTCTGTCAGGGGTTAGATGAGAGCAGCTGTGGGCGGGGGCTAGGGAATACAGAGGTCAGAAACAGAGCAGCGGGAGACAGATATCCTGGGAGCAAATCTCTGAAGGAAGGAGAAAGGACGTACATGTTGAGAACAGTGTCTGGGGCAGAGGAAACATTGAGTCTGAGAGGTCTGAGGGAAAATTGTGCACTGCCCGTGAGAATGCAAAATTGGGTTTCTCACATTATTGGCTTGCTCTGCAGTACAGGAAAAAAAAAGATAAGAATAAACAACTGCAGTCTTCAAGAAGAGCCTATGAGATTGTTTAGCATGTCCACGGGTTAAACAGACTTTATAATTATGTCTTGTTACTGAGAACATCATATCTGACTCTTCCGGGCATCCAAATATACATGGGTGGGAACCCAGGAAATAATAGTGTCCTGGAGAGTCAGAATAAACTTGTCTAAGAGAGTGTGATATGAAGAGAGATCTGACTGAGGGAAACCTAAGAGAAAAGGGGTCCCATGTGGGAAGAGGGTTCAAGGAAGGCTTGTTGAAATGTTCGAAGTACATTGGGTCACATGTGCACAACAGGCATTTATACACTTCGCTCTGCACATGAATAAGTGAGCAGACCATTCATGAGTCTTGGGTACAGTGTTTTGGCTGCATTAGTTCATTTTCCGTTGCTATTACAACATCCTTGAGTCTGACGACCTGCAAAGACAGAAGAATAATTTATATCAACGTTTTAAAGGCTGGAGGACAATGAAGGGTTCACCTCTTCGGTTTGGCCTCTGGTAAGAGCCCCCCAGGTTATGACACTATGTCAAGGTTGACCTCAGAAAGACAGCTTATGGGAAGAAAGTTACATAGTGAGATAGGAAGCTAGGTTTCCTTCCTCCCTCCCTCCCTTGGCCCTCCCTCCCTTCTTCCTCCCTCCTCGACATCTAACCCAGGTCCCATAAGAACAGCATCAAGGTCATCAACAGCTACATCCTCAGTGACTGTTCTTAAAGCCAGGCCCTGCCTTTTACCGTTTCCACCATCACATCAGAACACGCCCACTCCTAGGACCCACCCTCCAATTTCTGACCCTTGGAGACAAACTACATTCAAACTATAGCATTATTTTTTTTAAAGCAAGGTCCGATTTTTATTTCTGAAAGAATGAATTATACAGAAATCCAAATAAGATTTCTCACACATTGCCCTAAGGGTCCCCAGGAGAATGTGAATGAATCCTGACAGCATCAGAGACTGGAGGCAACGTGAGGGTATGTGAGAAAATTAAAGAGGAATCAATTATAAAAGGGACTGCTTCTGGGAACTAAAAATTGAGCCAAATGCCGGGAAATTTCCTTGTCCTTTGAGAAGTAGGCTGCCTGGTGAATGGGCCCCGTGGTCTGCTGGTACTGTGTTTCTTCAGAGCTGCAGAGAGGTGGCTGGTACACTGAGCATCTGCTGGGAAATGCTCTGCCGTACAGGCTGGAATGGCAGAAAGACACCACAGGATGGAAACAGAAAGACTCGGAGATAGGCATGTGCATGTGGGTGGGAAGCCATGCCTGGGGCTCCTCAACAGCCAACTGTGGGGAAGGCTGAGTTGACGTTGGGGTTGTTGGTGAGTTTATTTCTAACTTCAGAGCCTTTTGCCTTAGATTAAGTTAATGGGACACCAAGGAAAAGATAGAATAAGCACACATATTCACTGCAGATTAACTAAAAAGGAAGTGTCGAAAATCTCTAATATCAGTGGTTCTTTATATAGTCATTATGGTGAGCACTGACTTTTGACATCAGGAAGAAATTCTGAATTTTCTGACAATCTGAACAAACAAAAGGCCAAAAATATCCATAGTATTCATTCAGGGTCTGGAAACACAGCTAATGGGATCGCTACACATCTAAAGCATTCTATCATGTCTCCTCTAGTAGACGTCAAGTCTGCAAATATGCTGGCTGGCCATGGTAAACAGAGCAGCGTGTGGAATGGTTGAGGTGGGCAAATAACCAAAATGTCGAGACCAAAAGATACCAGATTACGTTAGTCAGAATTCGCACTGCTAAAGTTAAAATACCTAAAATAAAATTTAAAAATTCAAGGGGGAGATTTATTTAGTCCCCAGGTGCAGAGATTTCTGCCCGCCCTATGAGGAAGAGCTCTAGAGTAGCTCGCCGCACACCGGACAGCAAGCAGAGAGACGAAGGGATATTAGGGAGCAAGGTAAGAAGTCACAGCCGATGACGCACAGTCCTTCTTCCCCAACTCTGCCTCTCCTTCCGCAGCTCCTCCTCCCAAGCTCCTGTTGAAAAGTGTAATCTCCCCATGAATTAAGACCATCTGTTATCTCGGAGCTCCAACAATCTAACACATCTGGAAATATGCCATAGAAACAGCGAAAGGTGTACTCTTCTGATCTCCTTGGTGTTTCTTAATGCAATCAACACGGTAGCCAGAATTAACTATCACATAGGTTCTGCCTAAAGGGAGCAAAATGATAGAAATCAGTGGAAATCAACAGGAACAGGGTGACTCTGAGGAACACAGGAGAGCATGTCTGGGCCTTTGGCAGTTCACGGTTCTCTAGAGAATGTCTCTCTTTCTTAAGTCAGTGATGTGGGATATGTGGACACTTATAAGGCAGGCCATGCAATACTATAGGCCTACTAACCAAGTGAGCAGCCACAGTATAGGCCCCGGAGGGAAGATTATAAAATCAGACAACACCCATTCCATATTATTTCTTGGCCTTATGTAGTCAGTGCATTGTGGACCTTTCAGGAGCACAGAGCAATAGGAATCCAAAGAAAAGCTTCAGTAATTTGAATAAGAGCAAGTTTGGGCAAGCCATTCCGGTTTCTGCTTACAGAGTCAATATCTTCAAAGGGACTTGCCAGCCCTGGTTTCTGCCTGCTGGTCCTCCTGGATGGTGTCTGAGCTCAAGGCACTGGGTTACTATAGAGGCAGAGTCAACCCCAAGCTTCAAATGAGAGCTTCTGACTCCAGTCTTGGCTCTCTGTGCTTCGACTGACAATGTGGTCTAAGGAGGTGAAAAAGAAAAGAAAAGAAAAAAAAACCTCCCTAAAAACAAGGAAGTATCTATTTCAAGAGTTAGTGTGAAAATACAGAAGTCATTGTTCCTTCTCATGAAATACACATCCAGACATGCACCACATACATGTAACACACCCATACACACTCATTCAATTTCATCTGACTAGATGTAGAAAATCCCATAGTCTTTATTTCTTTTGTGTTGATATATTCTATTTGACTTGCTATAACAAAATACCACAAATATCACTTCATTTAACAATGGAAATTTACATGTCACAATTCTGATGACTACAAAAAAACCCAAAACCAAACAAATAGGCAGACAGACAGACAGCAAGACAGACAGAGAGACAGACAACGCTGGCCAAGGTGACCAAGGCAGTAGTAGATTCTGTGTGTAGTGAAGACCTTTCTGGTTCATTGAGAAGTCCTTGTTGCTTTTTCCTCCTCATGGTGGAAGAAACTTGAGAGATCTTTCTAGGGCTTGTTTTACAGGGGCCGAAAATCTCAATAATGAGGGCTCTGTACCTTGAATTGAGACTGAACCTGAGAATTAGTGGAAGACACTAACATAACGCCACAGTCTTCTATGAACTTGTTGCTGTCACATACTGACAAGCAGGCCATTCCTGTTGACAATGCTTAGTAGCATTCATTCCCTTGTGGGACTCTCTGTCCTAGAGAAGCATTACTGGAACTGTAGGATACTCTTCTCAAATGACTGACAGCTCATCAGTATCTTTTCTGATAGAGATATCTAAAAGGGGGCATTTCAGTTGGACACCAGTGTCCTTTATGTATGCTATGAAGAGGTTCGTGTTTTAAAAAGGGTGACAGGCATTCAAATGACAGTGGTGCATACCCCACCCAATAATAAACTGAGCTTTAAAATACACATGCTCATAAACATGTACTAGAATGTTTTCTGAAAAGAATAAAAGCCAAAAGCTAAATCCTAATGGAAACTGCATAGTTCACAGAATAATTCTTGTCTTCTCAAAGCCTTTTTATATACAAAACTCCATATGAGAGGAATTAGAAAAGATAATAAAATATCAGTACATAAAGAGGGTATAAAATGTAAGCATAGGAATAATGAATCCACAAAGTTTATATCTGGCATTTTCTCTTTGTAAATTTTGTTGTAAGTCAATGTGTCTTTTTCCTATAGAAGGCACAAAATCCTCTCTCTGCTAATAAATCCACTGCAGAAAAATAAGAGAGAAAGTGTATTACACCATGTGTTCGAAGCTCAGTATCTAGTTCTTAAGGGGACTTTGTATAGCCTACGTATGCTATATCGAAAGTAATCTAACTAAAAGGCTTTTGTTTCAGACACAGGATGCAAATCATCTCCAGTCATGGATTTTTAAAACTGCAGCTCAGGGTGGTGGCACATGCCTTTTATTCCAGCCCTTAGGAGGCAGAGGCAGGCGGATTTCTGTGAGTTCAAGGCCAGCCTGGTCTCCATAGTGAGTTTCAGGCCAGCTGGGGCCTTCATAATGCAGCCTTGTGATTTATGAAAGCACCTGCCTGATTATTTCCCCTTTTGTGGAGCTAACCCTTTCTCTTTCCACCCTGAGAATTTCCTCTGTGGCCCGGGGCAAAAGCCACAGAACCCAAAAGAGAGACAGCTTTGTTCCAGTGGCACTTTGAATAGCTAATGAAAGTTGCTTGAAGCTTCAGCCAGCCTGGGCTCTTTAGAGATGAAGATGTTCCAGGCCCTCCTTGTTCTGGATGCGTCCCAAGGAAACTCCAGGGATTATATATAACAATGAGGTCTGGAAACCTGACAAGGCAGACGCTCTGTTCAAGAGATATCAAAAGCAGCTGCTGAGAAACAAAACGACACCTGTTGAGTTTTATCCCCCTTCTTGAAAAAAGACAAGTTTGAGTGCCAATGTAAGACTGACCATTAAAAACTCTGGGAAGTGACTAATTAATAAGGTAGTGTGTGTTAGTCAGGGTTCTCTAGAGTCACAGAACATATGGGCAGTTTCTATATAGTCAGGGAATTTGTTGATGAGTCTGTAATCCAACTCCCCAACAATGGCCAGCAGCAGCAGTAGGTCATTGGGACAATAAGAAGATAGGAATGAGCCAAACTTGTGGTCCATTCCTGCTAGAAACAAATTCCGAAGCAAATTACAATAACTACAAGGCTCCTCCCAGGTAAAAATTAAATGTCGTACGCTGAACTTCTTCTGCTTGTAGATATCCAAACGTTTTCGTTACACATTTTGAGTGTAATTGTGTTGCCCTACAAAAAAAGTACAGTAACTCAACCCATCCTAACCTTGCCAGCAAAGGTTTGAGGTGCTTGGGTGGGGTCTCCTTGAAGGTCCGTTTGCCAGGCTGGGTCTTAGGCTGTTGTGGGAGGATGCTGCACAGTCCACAGGACATTCCTAAGGCAGGACTGCTGCGCCCTGGCCTCCCTCGCCCTCAGTCTTTTATCCTAGACCTGCAGACAGACAGGACATGAGCATGGGAGGGGGGTGTGCCAGAATACTTTGCTGTTTATTCTTGGCTACAGCCTGTCAGGGCCTTGGCTCTCCCAGCAGGATGCTACGTGCAGCACAGAGTAAAGAATGCTTTCCCAAAGCCCATATCCCCCCACCCCCTCCAAGGGCATTGTTGCTTTCCCTGAAAGCACTAGACACTAACCCTCTTCCTAGGGCCCTGTACATACCCACTCAGGAATGGATATTCCCAGGGCTGTTCTGACTCCCAGACTCAGGGAAATACCAGAGACAAAGCCTTGAGTATGGGCTGAAGACGCCACCTACATCTTGCCTACACACTACTGAGACCATTTAAGCCAGATCCCTTCTCAGAGGCCCCCATACCCCACTGTTGTATTCACTGGGCTCTCCTCTGAGGTCCTTGTCTGGGAAGGGCCTCCTACATAAACCTTTTTTTTCCCCTCAGAGGTAAAAGATACACATATTTGCCTGGGATGGAGAAGTGTGCTTACAAAGAAAAGTGGAAGATCAAGGAACCTTTGTATTCAGCAGGGTGTGTGCACTATGGCTGCACAGGGAACCTGGGCCCACATCAGAATCAAGATCGCCTCCACAAAAACATTCCAGCCCATCCAAATATAAATAGCCTGACCCATTAAAAAAAGAAAAGTTCCTTTTTTTACCCTTCTGGAACTGGCTCTTCTCCAGATAATCCTTAACCCTAATTTTTTCAGACCCCGGAGGAAGGGCCATCTCTTTTTCTTTTAATTAATAATTTTATTTGTTTACATTTCAAGTGATACCCCCCTCCCGGGTTTCCCCCTCGCACACTCCCCCATCCAATGCCCCCTCCCCTTTACCTCTATGAGGGTGCTCCCCTACGCACCTCCCCACTCCCATCTCCCCACTCTAGTGTCCCCCTACACTAGGGCATTGAACCTTCACAGGACTAAGGCTCTCTCCTCTCATTGATGCCAGACAAGGCCATCCTCTGCTACACATGCAGCTGGAGCCATGGGTCCCTCCATGTGTAATCTTTGGATGGTGGTGTAGTCCCTGGGAGCTCTGGGGGGCGGGATCAGGTTATGGTGTTGATGCTTCAGCCTCTAGTATTCAAGGCTGGTGCCTTCACTGAGCTCCTGCAGCAATCAGGTGGTATTCACAGCAGACCAACAGCCCCTGTCTTCTTCTCCAGAGGAGTAGCAGGAGCTTCCTCTGAGACTCTGTTAAGATGCCCTCAGAGATGCTGAGGCTGAGCCTGAATTTCAGTCAGGACATTATCACACAGGTGGTGTCCCATGAACCGGGAGGAGAAAACTGGCTTACGGGCAGTGCCCGCACCACTGTCTACCCGGAATGTTTTTTGCGTCATCTGGGATGTCTCAGACAGTCCACTCCTCATTTCACAGTGGGAAGTAAAAATGGGCCCATCTTAGCAACGGAGGTCACACTGCTTGTGTTCAAGATCACTCCTGCTTTGCAAAAGCACTGCCTGCCACTGAAGGGATCAAACAAAAGAAGTCTGTTTTCCTAAGAGAAAGAATGCTTGGGCTTAAACAGCAGGGAGAACATCAAAAGACCTCTGTTTGGAAAGAGATCGGATCACATAGACACAGTCGGAGGTGCTGTGGGGACCAGTGATTTTGGCCACTGATTTTTTTTTCCAGTTTTACCAGAAAGTGCTTGAGTCACAGTTGGTGACTGTATTCATTTGGGAAAAGGGCAGATGGAGTATAGTAATTGTGTTGTATTATTGACTATCTCATTGAGAAAGTGTTGGGGGGGGCAGGGACCTGGGTTGTGTGTGTACACTGCCGCTCTGTGTACCTCCAAGGCCCCCATGACAGCAGCAAGCTGCAAGACAGGGAATGGGAAAGTCTAGTGTTCATGAGAGAGAGGAAAGAAGAAGCCTCTTTATCTTTCCAAACACCAAACTGCCATGGAGTAGTTTTATATCATTACATCAAAAGTATTAGGTTACAATAGGATTTTATCATTGAATACATATGAATTAATCATTTCTCTCACCAACATCGATCTGAAACATGCCTCTTCGTCTATGTGCAAACCGTATCCTTACAGCTTTGCATCTCTAACACACGGGCTACATTGTCAAGTGAGTCCAATGAGTTGGTGTTCATTTGCAAATAAAATTTGTTCCATGAACTTAACTCCTAGGCCGTGAAGATTATGCTGGAATTCTGTAAATACTAAGATTAGTTTTTTTTAATTAGCACAGGAGTAAGAAGTAGATCTTGGAACTCCCATTTGGATCTGATTCCAAAGTTTCCGACCTGAGTCTGGAAGAGCATGGAGGGGCTTCTTAATTGTCTTTCTTGTGTCTTTCCCTTGTTGAAATGATGCTTACTCAGGACCTCAGGCTGCAGAGAAAAATCACAGCAACTCTCCTGCCTCAGCCTCTTTAGTGGTGGGGTTTCCAGCGTGAGCCCCCACACGTCTCAGGTGCACTCACTTCCTACCTACTCCAGGAGCACCAGCGCACAACACATCCCTAATGATTTTCTTTTTGAGATCAGTTTTTGAGTTTCAGTCCATTGATTTTTTTTCCTCCTCAGTTCCACAATGCAATCTTCATTTCCCTATCTACTTACATGGTGTTCACTTATGAGACTTTAAGACTAACCAATATCAGATATTATATCTTTAACTGGTCCTATCCGGATAGCGCATCTTCCTCCGCATTTAATCAAGCAGCAAAAGAAAGCACTGTAAGGTTTACCTTTCACAAAGGCTATCACAAACCTTTGAATCACTTGGAGTGTCTCAAAATCTCCAGGTTCGTGTTAGGAAAAGTGTTTGACTGTTTTTATTTTAATCCACCTATACTTACACAAGGACTGGCCTCCCTGCTGCAGTCTGAAGCGCAGGGGCCAGGACCAGCTTCTGCTCTCCCTGGCCGAGCTGGCTGTCCACTGCAGAGCACTTAGCCAAAGCCTCCTGTTTCAGGCTGTCGTGTGTTCCTCTGTTTTATACACTCAAGGGCATTAGGGATGAGACTCTTTTAGTGAACTGTCTTCTTTCACTATAGGGATTAGACTTAGCTGTGGGCCAGAATTCATGACTGATTCCAGCTTCACGCTCCAAAACTAACACAGTAGAAACGTTACATCGTCCTTCTAAAAGTGCTGTTTCTGTTTAAGTCAAAAGTCTTAAATGTTATGGCCAACACGCCAGACCCACCTTTCCTGTGCATCATGAGCGACTGTGTCAGACTTCTAAATAATGACTACTCGTGTGAGTGACAGACGTGGTGTAATGGGGACAGCACAGAAGCATGGGGTGTTTGAAGTCTTGGGCCTTCCTGCTACCAACTCTCACAGGCCCCAGAGTTCCTAGCATAGAACTGAATTTTATCCTCCCTAACTCCAACACCAAAGTCAAGTGCTCTGAACCAACCCTCTGCAGCCTCAGTAAGATAACTGGGGGCTCAGAGGTAGTTCTGGTAAGAGCTGTCATGCCGCAGTGCTGTGTTAGCCTGACAGGTCTTTTCTGGGGCTCCGCCTCTTGGGAGCTGTGGCTTGTTTAGAGCACACATAGAAGACACACTGTGGCCATTCTATAACACTAATCCTGTGTGTCAAGCTCACATTCCGGATGCGAGTCTTCAAACCTATTTTTCAGAAACATTGTATGACAAAATGGCCAGGGACTGAATTCTGTGGCTTCTGAGTTTGTATAAGAAATAGTGTGAGCAGGGGACACAAGGTAGAATGCAAATGTGACCGCTCATGGACTGCATAAATAAGTTATAAATGCTGCGTAGCAACATTATCCTTGCAAACAATGTACTTCTGCAATAGCGGGCAAGACCGGCCATGCAACTGGTCTGGTATTTTCTTTGCTCCATCACGTCTTGATTGCATTTTGCTGCTTTTCAGCTCTGAGCTCCCAAGCTTGGTTAAGGTCGCGTTCCCAGAATTGTTTGCTACCAACATAATTGGTAAGGGCACTTGACCTTGACATTAGTGACATTTTAGACCCCGTCAGAATTTTTTTCCCCAGCATGTTTCTTCTCATAATAGCATAGTTTTAGTTCTTGGGAAAGATGTTAAGTGTTCCTGAGTGGTGGTTAGCATCCTTTATGGTGCTTAGGGCTGCTATCAAGCAGACCGTGATGACGAAAGGAAATTTCTATGGAAGCGAAGTACATTTTGTGTGAGTCAGAAGATATATAAAGTATCTAGTGAGATTCGGATGCTGTATTCCTAAAATTGGCTTCCATGTAAATCTTTTCCTTCATAATGACCAAGGCAAAAATAAATATTTTTATATGTATCTGATGATCATTTCTCCCCTAAGCAAAGCCAGTGAAAACTCATTTTAACCTGATTCATTGGTCTCCCTGCTGGTCCACGGTCCTATTTTTTTTTGTTTGTCTTTATAATAACTGTGTCTACTCACAAGGTCTTTAAACCTGACCACAATGGATAAAACAGAAAGCAAACAGTGCTCTTTTGAGAAAGGCTTTCTCAGTGCTCTGTCCTACAGCTGAAATGTGGAATTTCTTCTGTACCGCTGTTCTCGTGGGAAAACACTGCACGCTCTTAGTATCACCAATGAAATTCTAATATTCGATAATGCCGCTTTTAGATGTTTTGCTGACCATTCGCACTCTATTGCTTGGGAATTTCAACGCACAAGGGATGGATCTGATACGTCCCATGCCCTCCAGTTCCTCCTCTGTCTTCTGAAACATATTCCCTCTCCATGTCATATCTTCTCTTTCATTTTCTTCTAAGCCCACTGAGTTCGCTTAATGCTTTTGATATGTGCAGGGTTTAAGGTCATCTATCAGAGCAGGGCATCTTTCCAGGGCCCACGTCCCTAACTAAAACAGAATATCAAGTATGATCATTTATTGACTTGGAGACCAACAACTGCTCAACCTGAAGAGAATGAGAAGCTACAGAGTGCTCAGCTCGAACAGGATGTCCTTCCCAATAACCATTGATCGCCAACGCCTCCTCAGCTGGAGAGAAGACTGCCGGAGCACCTCCCAGCTCCGCGCAGGAGATTCTGTCCGGCTTGATCTTGTGTAGGTGGTGTGCGTGCAGTCACAGCCATTGTGTGTTCATCCAAGCAGCTGATCTATTGATTCTGGAAACCAAGGTTTTCCCGTAGCCATCTACTGCTTCTTGCCCCTGTGGTCTTCCTGCCCCCTCTTCAGCGGTGAGCCCTGAGCCTTGGGAGGAGAGGCTGTGGTCTAGACAGCTACCTAGAGCAGAGTACCCCGCACTTTCTAATTCTCTTCAGACTGAGCAGTTGCTGGTCTCAGAGTTAATGAATGATAATACTTGTAATAGTATCACCCTGGAAGTGTGATTTCCATAAAGGCAGGCTTCTTGTTAGGATATGGGTTCCTTGCCTAGCATCCGGATTGCTAATCTGGTGAATAGTACTAACAGATAAATTCCAAGGAGCATTTGCACACATGTCCCAAAGTCGCCCCCGAAGTTCAGCTGCAATCCTCATTGTCTGTCGTGGCTGGGACTGTTTTTTGTGCGATTCGGAGCAAAGAACAGATGATTAGAAAGGCCATGCCATGCCAAATGTGAGGGGTATTAGGAGAGAGAAAAGGGCAAGGTAGCAGCGAAAGGGGGGAAGAGAGGGAGATCAGAGGGGCCTTACTTTTATGTATGGATAGTGCGGTAGCCACAGGTAAAAGTGGGAAGTGAGCCACGTGGATTCTGGAAATATGGTGGCTGTCGCCTTGGCAGCAGGTGTGTGGCTGGTCGAGCTGTCGCCTAGGTGTGATGTCACTGTCGCCTAGATGTGATGTCCCCGGTGGGGTTCGGAGATCCTGATACCAACAGCCACGCTTAATTTTAGTCACTCGCACAATACTAGAATAAAACTAACGGCTCCTCGTGTTTTAGACGTTGAGGATCTCAGCGATATAAACCAAGCCCACAGGAGGCAGAGTTGACAGCAGGAACTGGAAGCACACTGTCCTTAAATACATTCCTGGGAAATCTAAGCTTGAGCTTTGGGGAGTGGGGGAGGTGCTGGCATTTGGAGAATCAGATGCCGTGAACCTAATTATGCCGACACAGTTACTTCCAATCTGTCGTTCGTCACAACTCTATCTTAATCTGAGATTATTTAATTATCAACAAGGGGAAACAGCTCGCCTGCCCTGATCCTTTCCTTCCTGACAAGAACCCGGCGCTTTTATTTTTATTTATTTTTTTTGAAATGAAAATATGATGACATCATCTCCCCCTTCCCCTTCCTCCCCCGCCCTTCCAATGCCGCCCCCCTAACCTCCTCTTAATGAGCACCAAACCTGTGATGTTGAAAGGCAGTTTGCAGTTAATTCCCAGGATGGCTGGTTGGTGTCAGTCTGGGGTGTGTGGGTGAATGTTAGGCGGTCCTTGTAACACAGTGTTGGCCCCTTTGGTCCTCTGCTCAATACAAAATACGTAGCACTTCCCCCTTGTTGCCCCAAGTCCATCTAATGACACCATTGCCCTGACATTTCTTCTCTTGATTCGGATGTAAATCAGTGCCTCATTTATCCGCAGCCAGTGCAACCGGTGAAAACTTTATTTTCACGGGCAGATCTTTATTTAAGAAACTACCTCAGGGTCCCCTGTTTTGTAGCTTTGCTCCACAGGGACTCTTTTTCCAGGCTATGCAGGGAGTTCCTGTGAATAAGAATTCACAGATCCGGAAGAGCCAAACCACTTACAATGGATACGTGAGCCAGTTAGTGACAAGCATTTGTACGTGTCCGGCGGGAGGCAGAAGAAATGTGAATGCTTTGGTTGGTTAGCCGGGAAGCGGGACGCAGCAGCCTTAGCCTTAAATATCCGCTTCTCGAAGGAGTACGGCTGCTTTTGGGCTGCTTTCCTTTACCCGTTGTCCAGGGCAAAACCTGCTGACGGCAACAATTTCCAGTTCAGTTTTCAGGAGGGAATATCAGGAGCGAACTGGAGCGTATTCATCTGCTCGCCCTTTAGAGTAGTTTCTGTAGAGCGAAATGGAAATGGTGCATGGACTTTGAAGGTTGTCTCTCTGCCTCGGATCTCTCGGGTAAAATGACGGGTTACATTCATCA
Organism: Apodemus agrarius; assembly: GCA_964023405.1. Classification (NCBI taxonomy): domain Eukaryota; kingdom Metazoa; phylum Chordata; class Mammalia; order Rodentia; family Muridae; genus Apodemus; species Apodemus agrarius. Next base: position 9,245,806 of record OZ030020.1, on the reverse strand, counting down.
GGCGTGGAAAAAGAAATATTTTTCAGTGGTCCTGTTTGGTGTGGATTTGTTTGAGAAACCCCGACATCCATCCAATGATGTCAGAGTGAGGCAGCTGGTTAGGGCGATAAGCCGATTAGCCCGGCGTGCTACTACCATTTGATATTCTTCATCTGAGGGTTTTTGGATATTTCGACCACTATACCCTTCCATTCACAAATTCTTGGATACAGTACCGTTCGGGTGTGGGCTGAGTTTTAATGTTCCCGTGTTCATTTGTTTCAGCTGGGTCCCGAGCCTCGTATAGCAGCCAGCATGGGCACCTGGCCCCTGAGCTGCGGGCCCTGCAGTCCCCAGAGCACCACATAGACCCCATCTATGAAGACCGCGTCTATCAGAAGCCCCCTATGAGGAGTCTCAGCCAGAGCCAGGGGGATCCTCTGCCGCCAGCACACACCGGCACCTTCCGCACGAGCACAGGTGTGTACTGGGAACACGTTCAGGCCTGAACATGGGCATGGGGGGGACATGGACATCTTAGGAAACGAAATCATTGTTCCTAAATGAAAGGTGTGCATGTGCATGTGCACGCATGCGCGTGTGCATGCGTGTGTGTGTGTGTGTGTGTGTGTGTGTGCGCGTGTGCATGTGTGTGTGCACACGTGTGTATGCACGCGTGCATGTGTGTGTGTGTTTCCAGTCAAGCCTGCTTCTATCATCAGTATCTTTGATGATGTCTGAAAGAGATTTTAACTCCAACTGAGCTACCTCATTATGCTATAAGTAGTGAAGATACAAAGAGAATTGTAGAGTTACTTTATCAAATAGAGAAACACAGAAAGCAAACATGACTGATGTCTTCAGTCCCTTCAATAGTTTATTTAATGACTATAAGTACTCCACAAAAGCAATCAGTACCCCTGTCATAAGATGTAGATGCATTATTATGGTAAGTCATTTTTAATGATGTAGTCTACCTTTGAGCAAGCTTCAGGATCAAAATATTTGTTAAGAATGTGACACATTTTGAAAGATGGACTTAGAACGTGTTTCACGCACACTAATAGGCTAGAGCATTCGGAATTGTTATTTAAATGTTCAAACCCGATAATTATTGAGGCCTCAATCAACTGTGTAGCTCTCTGGGACTAAATATGTATTTTTCTTTTTAAGTTGTACCCAATCACAGGACACAGGGAGAATGGCTAGTGTTTCCTATGACCTGTAGCCATTCATAAAATAGTCTAAAGCTATGATTATGTTCCTAATGACACTGACCTTAATAATAAATACAGAAAAGTTAGACACGCGTTGAGAGGGGCATTCATGGTGAAACCTCGCCCTGCCAGGTAAGCGGCAGGAATGGCTCTGTTGGTTTCCTGCTGGTAAAGCTCGCCCAGTCGCTGCGGCACACGCTGCTGGCCGCACCTGAGGTGTGGGACAGCCATCTTTCCGTGTGTACACGCGTAGCCCAGATCTCTGTAACCTCAGCGAATTGTAGCTTGAATTGACCACTAGATACAGTGCAGTGAGTCTGTTAAACTGCATATGGTGCTGAATGACATGTTTTGAAGTCAGGGGAAGCGACTCTTGCAGTTGATTATGGAAATTTACATTTCACTGTCCCAGAACATTAGAAGAGGAGAGGCACAAGGCACTCCCTGTGACACTGTAAACGGCATTCAGTATTAATGACATAGATTTGGATGTAGACGAGAAGGTAGGCAGATGTATGCTTCTCAGATCTCTTACCTTTCAGCCTGTTACAGCTGTTGCTCTCGAGTGGGGCCATGTGAATATTTATATATTTACTTATTTATTGCAAATTGTCAATTAAGATAATTTTATTTCCACATACACCACTTGTGAAAAACACTTAATTTGAATAAAAATGAAAACCAGAAGAAGTTTATTAAGCCCCTGTTCTATATATGCCTTTAGGATTGTGTTTTGTTAGTGAACGTTTGGAAGATTAGTTAAAAAAAAAAAAAGCTACAATAAAAACTGTCATGCATCTAGTTCACACCCTAACCAGGAGAGAGTCTTCACACTTAAAAAGGAGCCATTCTAGCCGGGCGTGGTGGCGCACGCCTGTAATCCCAGCACTTGGGAGGCAGAGGCAGGCGGATTTCTGAGTTCGAGGCCAGCCTGGTCTACAGAGTGAGTTCCAGGACAGCCAGGACTACACAGAGAAACCTTGTCTCGGGAAAAAAAAAAAAAAAAGAAGGAGCCATTCTGATCAGTTACATTTATATGTTTTCTTTATTATCTTTAATCTTTTCTTATAGTCTAGTCGTTATCCCCCTCCGGTTCTGCCCTCTCCCATCCCATTCCTCCTCCCCTGTCTCCAAGAGGAAGTCCCCACTCCACCCCTAATACGCAGAGAGGAAAGCGACTTAGAAGAGAAAAGGATTCGTTTTAGCTTATATTTGCAGGAAAGGCGTGGCAGCAGGCAGGCCAGGTCTAGGAGCCGGAAGCTGGGTGATTGCATCTCCACACACGGGAAATGAAGAACAAGACAGGAAGTACGGTGAAGCTATAAACTCTCACAGCCTGCCCACAGTGGGAACAACCGGGAACCAAGGGTACAAACTCATGAGCCAAACAGCAGTATTTCTCGTTCAGATTATACACTGTGATAACCTCTAAGCCTAGGCTAGGCAGACAGTAGCCCACGGGCCAAATCCAGCTTGCCACTTAGTCACACTCAGCAGCTAAAAATTGATAATTAAGACTATTTAAATGATGGGAGGCCGATAATTAAGAGATGAGTAAGGTTTTCTGATATGTGGCAATGACAGGGATATTGAAGTCTAATGTTCGTGAGTGAGGCTGTAGACCACACCCTCATGCCTCTGTTGAAGCTGTAGACCGCACCCACACGCTTCTGTTGAAGTACCCCTTACAGGTGGTTTGACACTGCAGAGGCTGCACTCTGAGGCTGTGGTAGACACCATACAGTTCATAGAACCTGGCTTTTCGCTGTAAGTTTGCAAGCCTACTCCCAGATACCAATGGGAAGCTGTCTTGAGCAAAGCAAAGCTATTCTTTCCTTCTTCCTTTGAGGGCGACCAAGAGTCTCCTCAAAAATGCTTCAAAGGGTCCATTGTAATGACAGCCACCACAGAGACCTGCCAGGGTGTGGGAGTCAGAGGTCTAACACCCTGTGCCCGCTGGCACCATGGAGGTGGACACAGTTTTGTTGAGCAGGTGTGATGATTCACACAATGCTATGAACATATTTTTTAGCAAGCATAGAAAGAAGAGAGAGAAAAAGTAAAGCCACAAGCCACAAGACCTGGGTTCTCACACCTGACTCCTGCCCAGGAGGCCCTGAGCCTGCATCTGGCCTGCTTCCTGCTCTCACTCTTTTCTCCTCCCAGGACCCACAGCTCTAGAGCCTGAATGTCTATGCTTTCGATACACACATACACACACACACACACACACACACACACACACACATATATATATTTACTAATAGATCAGAGGCATATAATATCAACAACAACAGCAACAGCAATAACCACCACAGCAACATCAATAACAACAACAACAACAACAACAATAATAATAATAATAATAAACAACTGTATCTAGTACAGCACATACCAAAAACTAGAATTTATTAAAGTGGGGGTCAAAAATCATTACAAAATAGCCGTAGTGAAGTATTCTAAGATTGCTTCTTTGTATCTGAGGTTGTCCTGTTTTGTACATCTAGGAGGAGAATAAGGAATCTTGGGAGAAAAGGTCACCTTCTTACGAGGCCCATAGGTTAGAGATACTTCTGTCCACCATGGTTGGTTCTGATTGGTGGCTGAGGTGGCGTGAGCATGCAGGCTTACCGTGCCGCCTTTCGGAGACAGGGGGCTGGCTGTAGCTCACTCAGTTCTGTCCCCCAAACATTTCAGACAATGCTTTAGCGAAACAGAAATCTGATCAGTCTCTTTCGCCACACCCACCCATTCTTGGAAATAAGGATGAGGGAAAGGTGAATCAATAAGTAGGGAGCAAGCGGGAGTGTTGAGAACCAAGGGTGGGTGTTAGGATCAATAGAGGGCACTGGATACTTTCAGGGGCATTCTTTGGTACATTTAATAGATTTACTAATCCTTTGGCTGGGGTACATTTTAAGGCTAGACATGAAGATGTTGCATCCAAAGTCACGTAGGTTGCTTAGAGCCGGTTTTTGAAAGGTCACACCCAAGCTGCCTCGTCCTAGATCCTGGTCTTGTTTGACCTCATGTTTCTAAATACCATTTGAAAGCAAAACAGATTCATCTTCACCCATGGAGCTTAATGGCGATAGACATTCTGTTATTAAAGTTGTGTCTGCCATGATCCACTGTTTGCTTGATGCACCAGCTTATCCAGCACGACTTACGGGCTACTGCCTGTCTCTGAGCACATTTCATTTCACGCAGCTTCCTAAACACAGATGGTCAGTGTCACAGATGTGTTTTCAGCCTGCTGGCTCTCCTAAGCATCCTACTAAGTCCATGGCAACCGTCTCCCTGCCCTTCCCTCTTAGATGCTGACCTCATTTGAGGGCCACCATGATGCCTGCCTACAGCAAATGTGAATAATAAGCCACTCTTGAGCAGAAAGATTTGTAGGGAGATAACTGTGAGGACAAATAACAACATATTCCCTGTAGCCATTGAAGCTAATACACATTAGGGCTCTATAGATGTCTTCATTACAGGGATGTCTCAGACACTGAAATTAAGGCTCTACTGACATCTCAATTCAGGGGATGCCTCAGATGTTAAAGTTAAGGCTCTACAGATGTCTCCATCACAGGGATGTCTGAGGAGTTTCATGAGTTCATTCATCACTACCATTTTTCTGTTCTTTCCAACCTCTCTTTCCTTCCTTCCCAGCTTCCAGATGGAAGTCACCTAAGTTACTTTTATATGGGGACTGTCCCAGACACTAGTTTAAGACAGTGCCACCTTTTTTCTTTAATGTATTCAAATAGTCCCCAGACTCCTGAGCCGTGCATGGGCTACCTACCTCTTATGTGATGAACCTCATAAACAGGTTCATACTGGAGCATCAGGAAGCCCCAGTTCCCCTCTTCATCTCGCCTCCACTGTGGGCTTGTGGATGGTGAAACACCATGAACAGTTCGCTTTTCACACAGCCATTGTTTGGATTCTACAAAGCCAAGCATCGTACATTAAAGCCATACCAGAGAGCATGCTCTAAGGAATCCTCCACCACCCCCTATACAGACTCAGCTCCGACACTGTCTTTCCCAAGAATACCAGGCCACTACAGGACAGAGCCTGCTCCTTCTTTTTGCTACCCAACCTAGTCGAAGGTTTCAGGCTCTAAGGATGACCTTGGATGCATCACTGGTCCCGGAGTAGAGATGCACAAAGGAAGTCCCTCCCCTTACCTGAAGACAGCAGTGATAGGCAGACATCAGCATGGTACTCCAGAAGCACAGCAACCACTGTTTTCTGAGTCAGCAGTGTCTCCTAGTCAACTAGGCTTGCCATCCCCACCCATGAGAACCTTTCCTTTCATTGAGGACCTACAAATGTGGGTGGTGAGATGCCAGGCAAAGACAGCTACATGCTGGAAAGTGATGACGTCAGCCTTGTCTGGGAAGGTCCATAGTAATTCCTTGAGCATGGCTCTATTCATTCTTGAATCATAACAGAAGACAGAGCAGTGCTGGAAAGATCAGAGCCAAGGATGATGTGTCAACTGAACAGTGACTGTGACGTCACGCATAGTGTTCACATAAAGGTTTAACAGTACCAGACGCAGGAGCATAAGAACAATTAAGATGTCTGCAGAAGATGTGCCTCTGTGGACCCATAATTACAGAGTGGCAGCTTCTTCCCTCCATTCAAGACATTGTCTATCAGTTCAAATGGTTAGAAAGCTCTAGAATTTATTTTTGTGGCCGTTCCAATTCTTGGCTGCGTTTCACATTTGTAAACAAATGAATGGATCAGTATCTGAGCGTGGCATACATTTGAGGAGGACATGCTTGTTTGATATCAATACAAAATGATGAAAACCCCCTGTGGCGCCAGTTCTACCAGATTCCAGGCTCCCGCCCTGCCTCCGGTTCTCAGCCAGCTAAGAGACTTTGCTTGGGTAGATGAGATTTCACACAATCTCTTCTTGAACTTCTTGTTCAGCAAGGTCATGTTTATTTGGGTAGAGAGTATAAAATACCTTTAAGTCACAAGAACATGCTTGATGTAAAGTCAATTAGTGCTTAAGATTGTGGAGAATCTTAATTCTGTTCTGCAACCACCTAGGTTTTAGAGGCAGCCCTATCTCCTGTAAAGCCATTTAATGAGGGGTCAATTCTAACTTTCTAGAGATGGGCACCTAGGAGATCTGTTTACATCCCCACTGCACTCTCTCTCTCCCTCCATTTTCCCTTCATTCTCATCCTGTTAGGATAGCTCAATCCATTGTGTCACCCTAGGTAACAGACATGACCTTCCCCGCCCCCCAACATACACACACACTATGGACCCAGCCATACCATGTTCATTGTCATGGAAAATACTATCCGAATCTTCAGGCCCATTCAGTTCTCACTTTAGCACATTTCTTTTGCAGTGAACATGTAATGATGAGTACTTAAACGCCCACTTTGAGTGTTTCATTTAGGTCATAAAGGTCTATCCAGACATACTTTATATCACCTTGAATCTTAATCTTAGTTGGATTCTCTGCGAGCATATTGTCTTCAGAAGCATGCAGGCTGTATTTTCTGGGCACACACTGATATCAAGTGTTCAGCAGAGCAAATGGGGTGAATCAGGCAGAGACGGGTCGGTCAGCCTGGGGTTTAGTCCCCGTTCTACCCGCTCTGTTTCCACCGTCCCCTCTGTGACATGAAGAGGTGGCATAGAAAATGGCGCCATCCACACAGGTTGTCATTAGCTGGAAATGAGGTAATCACATGGTAACTGCACGAAAGCAAACTCTGCGTGATGGTAGTATTGTTGATTATGCTTTCCTCGTTTCTAGGCAGGGAAGCATTGCATACAGAACTGAGATACGGTTAGGGTATAAAACACATAGCTACGTTATCATCCATCGGTCCCTGTAGCACACACACTGTAAATGGGAAGAAATGAATACGTGTGGCATGAAATATGCACATAAAACTATATAGAAGATCATGCATGTAAAGATACGTGTAGACTCACTCATTCCTTTCTAGTTTGCCCATTCACTTGCTCACATTTTAATTTTTAGAACAAATTCTACAAGCCTACTGAAATCCACTGTTCATAGATACCAGGAGAGATAGGCAAGAGTAGACATTCCTGAATACTGGAGAAGATCCTAGTAATTATTTTCTGTTAATCTGTATTTTAAATACCTAGATAAAAAATAACTTAAGAATTCTTAGAGCTGGGCTTAGAGAGATGGTTCAGTGGCTAGAGCACTTGTAGCTCTTGCGGAGGACCTGGGTTCAGTTTCCAGCAGCTCACAACCATCAGTAACTGCAGTTCCAGGGCACCCAACACCTCTTCTAACCTCTGGGCCCCAGATGCACCTGTGTCCCATAGCCATACATGCAGAGAAATCCTCCAAACGTGTGAAATAAAGCAACTGTGTCTAAAACAGTATTTTTAATTGTGCTATATAAAAAGAACAAAACGGGTCAGCTTTGTTTAAAAGAGAATATTGTCCCCTTTTCTCTTTCAAATTTATATTCATTCATGCTTCTGGTATCCCTACATCTGTTCTCACATTTTGAGGGGCCCTGATACTCTCTTCTCATAGAAGCAGTGAAAACAACCTGAACATTAGTCATGGGACTCCCACTGTGAGTGTACCCATGCTTGGAAACACTTCTCTCCAAAGAAAGAATGACATTGGAATTTATTTTTCTGGGTGTGGAGTATATTTTTCTTTATTTACATTTCAAATGTTATCCCCTTTCCAGGTATCTCCCCTCCTGGAAACACTCTAGCCCATCCCCCCTCTCCCTACTTCTTTGAGGGTATTCCTCCACCCAACCTTCAATTCCCCTACACTGGGGCATCTATCGAGCCTTCATAAGACCAAGAACCTCTACTCTTAGTTACCATTGATTATTGCTGCGTTCAACAAGTGTTAAGTACAGAAATTTGAAAGACACAGTTCAACTCCATAACAGCTTTGAGAGTATTTCAGATTAGGACCAAAGACTTTTTATCCTTCAAGTAACGGACTTGAGAGCTCTTGGCCACACTATCACTGAGTGATCCTTGTGTTCTGATTAGAAGCTCTATTCCTTAATCGCCTTCTTATATGTTTCTTCTGTATTGAATTGTCTAGTTAGCACATGTAAATGCATGTTGTGTTTTCATTCTTTCTCCGTTTATATAAATACATATTGAAGCATGAGGCTAGAGATGTGGCCAAGCAGTTAGGGACCAGGGCTGCTCGCTCACAGTACCCCAGTTCACTTCCCAGCATCTTTGTGATGACTTGAAACAACCAGTGACTCCACTTTCAGTAGTCTTGAGGCACTCTTCCAACCTCTGTTAACACTAGAGAGCTACATGGTACACAGACACACATGGAATAAATATACTCATACACATAAAGTAAAATGAAAACATATAAATATATAAAATCATGGGTTAATACAAACAAATATAAAACAGAACACCATTTTTCTTATTCTTTGCTGAACTCCACTTTCTATTCCTCATAACAGTTTCTTACCATGCGCCTAGATTCCTGGATTTTATTTCCTTCATATTTTTTTTCCTTTTCAGTAACCATCACCCACAAAGAAGTGTTTAGATTTACCAACAAGGCTACATTGTCCCTCTCTCAAGGAGAGCACACAAAGCATCTCTATGTTGCCTTGACAAACTAAGGTTTTATTTGGGCAGCTTTGCAGAAAACAAACAGATAATTTCAGCAGTGGCAGAGGTGTCTGTTGAAGTGTCAAGCCCAAGGCAGAAGGCCCAACTTGTTAAATCCCAGAGAGGCTGGCCACGCAGTTCACTGAGTCCTGAGGGCTCATGGGGCAAACGGTGGCTGTTTGCAGAGGAGGTGAGAGAAGAGGAACACATCTGTGGAGCTAATGAAGTGCCACCCCGTCCAGATGTTTGGCAGGGGTTGTTCTGTTGGGTGGAGTCACCTGCAGCGTTGATGGAGTTCTCTAACTCAGGCGGGAGAAAGTGTTTCATGGCAGGCATTAAGGCGAAGGTGGATTAAAGACTTCTCATAGAGGAATGAGAGTTGTTTATCCGTGTTTATAAACAGGTCTGCTGTGTATGTACAGAGATGTACAGAGAGCTGAATAGCTCCGCCCACCAGAGGGTAGTATTGAACCTTGACTCTTACAGTGTTTTCCCCAGTACCAACCATCCCACCCCATGAAATAGCAGTTGTAACACTGTTATTTTCCTGGCTCAAGGTTTTGCTAGGTAACCCGGATTGACTTCAGACTCCCAGTGTAGACAAGGGTGGGGCCTAAACTCACAACCCTCCTGCCTCAGCCTTCTGGGTACTAAGGACAGAGTTGTCCATCACTATCCCCAACCAATTTCACTTTCTCTAATATGACTGCAACTGTCCATTCACTCTGTTCTCTGTGTACCGAATATCTAAAATAAACTGTGAGTCTGTGATCCCGTGGAATAGTATTTAAAACATTTGCCTTAAATATAAGGAATTTCACCATTGCATTGCTGGGGGTTATGGCTTCTCACATATTTCATTCTCCATAGTCATAGGATGTGTTCTTTACATTAATCATATATGATTATATATCAGATTAATATGATTATATATGATTTTCAGATATATATATATATATATATATATATATATGATTATATAACTATCAGCCCTCTTAGCACAGATAGTCACTTTCTATTTGTAACTATGTCATTCTAATTTAATTATAGTATAAACTTTATTAACCATATACATTTGAAATATGAATTTTTATTTTGAAACTCTCTCTCTTACTGGGACCTACACAGAGGTTTAAGTAGCCATTAAGGTCGGCCTGGATAGCGCAATAGGTAAAGCACTTGTCTAAGCAAGAGGCTCTGGGATTGAGTCCCAGTATCCCATGGGGCGAAGGCTGGTTGGTGCTGTGTATCTCCTATTCAAGCAGAATAGGGCCAGCAGAGAGAGTGGGATCTCAGAAGCTCAGGAACCAACCAACCATCCTGGGTCACTCAGCCCCGTGTCCGGTAAGAGATCCCTGCCCCCCCAAAAAAAAATCAAAGAGAGGATGCTTGATTCTGAGGAAAGACATGAAGGTTGATTTTTGGCCTTCACATGCAAATATGTACATATTCTCTATCTCTCTGTTTCCCTCTCCCCTCTCTCTCTCCTTCCCTTCCTCTCTTTCCCCCTCCTTCCCTCTTTCCCTCTCCCTCTCTCTCCATCCCTCTCATCCCCCTTCTCTCTCTCCCTCTCTCCCTCCCTCCCCCCACCTCTTTACCTCCATGTTCATGGGTGATACTTCTGGGGGGCAACTTATCAAAGTTAAAATTAGTAAAATTCAAAGGTATTGTGATTTTTTTTTTTAAAAATGAGGACTTTTGGAACGTTTCTCATTCATCTCAGATTTTATAGCTCACGCCACCATAGCCTAACACAGTAATGTTATTGATGGGAACCCAGAATCAAGACACTTTAAATTGAGACAATTACATGCATTCTTACGTTTGTCTTCTTCAAGTGAGGAAAAGTCAGATGCTTGGAATATTTTTATTTAACTTTTCTACATATCCTTATAAATTCAACTTTATAAAAATAGCATAAATTAGTTTACACTCCAATCTATCATAATTTCTCAGTGTGATATTCATGTGTTTGATTCCTGGGACTAACCCATCTCTTCCCTCTACCTTGAGTTGACATTTCCTCTCATTCTAAGCTCTTTACAATGATTTAAAATTTACCCATTCTACTAAGTAACTCACAAGTATTTTCCTAAGTCTGGTCTAGGGACTGGTTATAAGCATACCATCTGGAGACTAGCTACAAGGGCTTAAATTCATTTTCCACTAGAAACCACACTGGTAGACAGCTTCATTTCTCCCAGCCTCAGTTTCCCATCTGGCGTGCTTCTTCTTTAACAGGTTGCTGAGGAAGCATGACTTGACCCAGGGATGCGGGAGCCTTCTGATCCTTTCCCCTCAAGGCCCCTTGCACGGCTCCTTTGAGTGGTGCAGGAGATTTCAGCCTCAATAGCAGACTGCTCATTAGTGTACCATATTCTCTGTGTTATATATGGGATGCTTTTCCTGCATTAAACCAAACAGTAATGCCAGGAGGCCATATGTTCCCCTCTGTGAACTCCAGGGTTCCATCTTGGAGAAACCATTACCTTGTCCAAGAGCAAGGACTGAGCAGGAAGGAGTCCAGATCTGACTTCTGACACCCCAGCACTCAATGGGCTCTGTGCCGTTTCCCTGTAGAAGACCACAATGAACACCAAGCAGGGGAATGAAGAGTTGTCTCAGTGGTTAACAGAAGGACTCTTGTCCCTCTTGCCTAAGACATGTCACAACCATCTATATCTCCCAACGTATCCACTGGCCTCTTCTGATATATGCAGGGACCAGGCACACATGTATTGCGCAGACATACATGCAGGTAATGTCTGCGCAATCCATATACACAAAATAATAAAATTAATCTAAACAAAATGACAAACCAAGGAAGGACTTCGCCGTCTCCATCGCCCCTTCCTCATCCCTCTAGGCGTTGCCTTCCTGGTTTGCCGTAATAGGATTTCACACTGCTGAGTGTTCTGAGCCCGTTCCCTCCCATTCTTCACAGGTCTGAGGTGGCTACTCATCAGCCTTTCCCCCTAACCCTTCCCTCTTCTGCTTTAACCTGGTGTCCTCAGACATACCGAGGGACAGTCATTTTGTTCATCTTACCTATCCTAGCAGTACGTAAAAATGGCCTTGTGGGTGTATGATATATGAGTGTGGATGTACGTGTTCATGTGTCTGCAGGAAGATGTGTGTATTTGGTGTGTGAGCAGGTACGCATAAGGTGTGGAAGACAAGCTTATGTGTTGACTGCCTTTGGGACAAGGTCTGGAGCTCACTAGTTAGCCTAGACTGGCAGCCTGGGGAGTCCCGGAGATTCGTTTGTTCCTGTCTTTCTGCACGGGGCTGGCTAGCACCCTCTGCCATGCCCAGCTCTGTCCCATGGGTCCAGGGACCCAACTCAGATCCTCCTACTGCAAAACTAGCACATGGTTACCAGCATACTATCTCCCAGTCCCCAAGATGTCTTCTTTACATTGCCATATTAGTTCTGGGTCTGTACTGCATGTGCCTTCTTATGTGAACCACCAAGATTAACAGCAACTGTGTGTTTAGAAAAGAATTTGTTTCTTACCTGAAAATAAATTTTCAATAAGAATGAGCACTGATGTTTTGTTTTCTGAATGAAGACTGTACCTCTAAGAAGATGAGGCTGTCTACTAAGTTTCTCCTTTTGCCCTTGATTTTCTTACTGGCTTATCATAAATCTCCACGGAAATGAGGTTTTGTGTCTGTGTTCTTATCAAGATTTTAAAGTGCCTTGATTATAGTATACAGGGCATCGTTAATGATATTTTGAATTTTTTTATTACATTTATATCTTTATGGAGATTGAGAAGGTGGCACCTGCCACAACTTCCGTCAAATGCAATTGAAAAGCGATCGATCACTGTGGAACACAGCCTCTTAGGCAGTGTGGACGCCTTTTCTCCATCACTGAAGACAGCAGTTTTCATTGTCCTTTATCCCTGTTCTCCTAAAATGTCTGCCCATTGCATCATAAAGGATGGAGAATTGATTAGAAAAGTAAAGTCCTGAAGTCTTGGGTTCAAATCCCGACCTCCGCAGGAGAATCTCATCCCCAGTTTGCTTTGAACACTTGTGATTTGGGCAGAATTCCTTACATGCTCTTAGCAGGTGTTTCTTTGATGTGACATAATTACCTTTATGTCTCATTTGGTATATGGCCCTTATGAGAAAAGATGATGACAACCTAATTCTTGGGATGTCAGAATCGTGCTGTGTGTCTCAGAACTGGAATCTAATTCGATACAGTGCACTTGGGTGTGGCATCTCATCTCTAGGCACTTACATAACTCAGTGTCTGTATGATGTCACAAAGTGAGTGTGCTCATAGTGATTGTGGCTGACCGTGGCAAGAATAGCAAATACCCCATCACCTCCCACACATAGGAAAGATGAGATTTCCATTTTAATGTGTCAGTTTGACATTAGATGTAAATATTTTTGAGAGACAGATAAAAACAGTGGCCCGACATCATCTTAAAAAGACCTCAGGAAAGAAACGAAAAATGGAGATTCGGTATGGAAACAGTGGAACTGATTTTAGTAACTTGTGTGAAATCCCAAAGCAACCTAGACATATGGAAACCGTGCAAAGACTCCGGGAAAAGCTGTGTCAGCTCCTTACCCGCCGCCTTGCTGCTGGGTGGCTTTTTCCAACTCCCACACATCTACAGGCTCCCTGGTGCATTTGTCCCTGTCACAGCTTTCTGAGAAAGAGGGACATGAAACCTTTGGGGATTTACTTTCGGAAAGGAGGAGAGCCCAGCACGGGCTGCGTCTGTACTAATTATGCATCTCGAGTCCTCCTCCTTCCACATCCACCCCAGGTATAGACTCTGTCTTCCCTTTCCTCTACTCTGGAAAATGACTTGGCTGCTAAATTTGTGACATACTTCACAAAGTTAATCTGAGCACATTCTGAATGCTCTCCGCTAGAACAACGAAGAGCTCATTGTCTGAGCTTCTTTATAAAGAATTCTTTGCTGGAGTTTAGCTTAACCTCTGCTGGAGAGCAAACCCAGGGCCTTATGCACACCAAGCAGACACTGAGCCAGAGTCCCACTTCGAGCCCAGGTTTTCGTCTTGAACGTCGTTCCTGTGTGGGGATGTCGGTCAGCAGTGCACACAGCCCACCGGTGTGTGTGCCCTCTCAGTATTTCTAGCATATTTCTGAGACAGCATGCGCATTGCCGTGTGACTAGATAACCATTGGCTGCATTGATTGAGTCACCTGTGACAGATTAATTTTGTTTTATTCTTTCGAACCCCTATTTTTTTTCTTATGTGTGTAATGTTCCCCCCCTGCCTAGACCTGGTTAACCGTTTCTGTGAGCAGGTCCTCAATTTTTTACTTTGTCCCTACTTTCCTGTCCTAGCCCCGTCCTCCCCCGGTGTCGACTCCGCCCCCTTGCAGCGCACAGGCAGCCAACACGGGCCACAGAATGCTGCGGCGGCCACCTTCCAGAGGGCCAGCTACGCTGCTGGCCCAGCCTCCAACTACGCAGACCCCTACCGACAGCTGCAGTATTGTGCCTCCGTTGACTCTCCGTACAGCAAATCTGGCCCTGCCCTCCCACCCGAAGGCACCTTGGCCAGATCTCCATCCATCGACAGCATTCAGAAAGACCCCAGGTGGGTACAAACATACTTCTTTACTTTGAGATGTATAAAGCGGTTTAGTAACCTAGTTCCCTCTCGGCACACTGTGAACTGTTACTGCCTGCTTCTTATTGGCTGAGAATGAAAAGGTTGGCTTTCTCTTGGCTTTATGATTTTTTTTGTTTGATATGAAACAGGAGCATATAGATGGACTGCTAATATCTCCTATGGGTACTACATAAAGAACTATCATAAGAACAGCTGTGGGGCCTAGGGGTGTGGCCCTCTGATTTGATCTGGGGGCATCCTCAGTGAATGAGAGCAAAGGGCAGGTTCTGGGCAAAGTTCTCACCTGCCCTTCCACTCCACGGTCTATACGTGCTCCTGTCTGAGAGGAAGAATTGATTGCCCTCCTCTGTCTTCCCGTTTATCAGAAAATGTAAAGCACACCCGTCCAAATTACTCTAAAATTTGAAAAGTCAGAAATTCCATATTAGCTTCATTCTTTAAGTCTAGAGATATTAGGGTGGGCTGTTTAGGGGATGGTAAGAAATTCGCTGTGGATTGTTAGGAACTGGTTCTGTAATGTGCGTCTCTTCCACGTTCTTGTTTCCAACAGCAGCAGGGACTTTCAGGGTACTCTGTTTCTGAGGTTGGTCCTGAATTTATGTGGATACCGTCCCATGTGTGCACACATGCAGATGTGTGTGCTCATACACACACACACACACACACACACACACACACACACATACACATATGTAACCCGCACCAAGAGAGGCTGAGAATCTGGTGTTTGTTCAGGACTTGAGTGTGATGATAAGTTTGAAATTCATCTCTGGGCATTTCCCTGACGGAGCACACAGCTTCTAAACGTGCTATATCAAGAATTTGCATGGTTTTTTCTTATAAAAAGAAATTGCTTCTTCAAACTTGAAAGGCGAATGGAATCATTTCCTAGTGTGCTTTGAGACAGCCATCTCAGTACAAATGAGACCCACGTGGAGGACCCTTGCTAAGCGTTGCGTTTGGGACAAGCTGCATTGTAAAGCTGAATTGTACTAAAGGCCCAACTCTGGCTGCAGGGGGTTGAAAGCGTACCTCATCCTAGGTGCTCAGTGCTGGTGTCTGCATTTTCAAGCTGTCACCGCAGTCAAAAGTCTTTGAACTGAATCCTGCCTTAATTTTTAAAGCATGGAACATTCTTCAGAAACTATTTTTATCATTTTTATTCAGACATAGGTAAAAGATATATGGAAATTTTAAAAAGCATGGAAATTTCTGTTTCGTGCAAACAGAAGAGGTGCTTACACAGAACACTCTGTCAGAGTGGGCATTGTTTGACCTTAACATTGTACATTTAACTTGTGGATATATATGTGTCTATATTGTATATATTACATATATTCTAATCAACCTCCTGTTGCTATAATAAGACAGGGAGCTTGTGGAAGAAAGAGTTAACTTGCGTACATGTCCCAGTCATAATATATCACTGGAGAAGTCAGGGCAGGAACCCAAGAAGAACCATGAAGCACAGTGCTGCTTCCTGGCTGTCTGCTTCCTCACAGCTTGGGGAGTAGGCAACGTCATCACACAGCTCAGAACCACCTGTCCAGGAGTGGTGCCATCCATTGTAAGCTAGGCCTGCATCAACTAATAATCTGGACAGTTCTCCCATGGGCGTGGCCATAGAGCAGTCTGATAAAAGCTGTTACTGATCTGAGAAACTTTCCCTCAGGTGACTCTAAGCTGTGTCAACTCTCCTCTCGGCTGACTCACTATGCCTTCCAAGCTAGCCTCAACCTCACGGTCCCCTGCCTCAGCCTCCCACGGGCAAGGATTAAAAGCACGAGCAACCTTACGAGAGTAAGATTTTATCTGTTATAGAAAGGATTTAAAGGCTCATATTAAAGAAATTTGGCTTAATAAGAAACTAAGTTTATATTTCTCTGGATGCAGTCTAGTGTTTTATGCTGTGTGTTAAAAGCACTTTTATTTTATTAAACGGAATATCCTTCCCTTTTTATATTGCTGTCACCTTTATAGGTTTGTTTCTTTCTGCATGTTGTCACAGATCTGACAAGTTATGGATTATGTCATTTATATTTATGTAGTGCCTGCTCTAAACCAAGCAGAAAGGCTAGAATGGATAAGAGAATCCTGGCCGCTAATCTTTATTAGTGCATGGTAAATTTGTATGTGAATGAGTGCTATGTGGATTACAAGTTCACCTTTATTTTCAACAATGCTACATCCTGGCCTTAAGTATGTGTGTAAATTCTGAAAAGTCCCAGGATGCTAAGCACAGACATACAGACAAAAATAAAAATAGGGAATCATGGCAAGGGCCAGCACAGATTACTTCATCTTGATATAAAAGACAAATAAACCCAGGGATCTCTGGAATGAAGAATAAAATATAGTAATGTCTCAGTGCAGAGTTTCCTCAAAGCAAATGACTCTTATTACTGTTGTTATGGATTTAAGAACCATGTGACTTCAAATCCAAAGTATTCACTTTGTAGAGACATATTCCCTCAAATGATAATTTCTGGTTGCTTCTGGGTGTATACTGGAACTATGCATACTAGAGCAGAGATATCTAACTTTTAGGGCTCAGGGGTATCTAGTGTGTCACTGGGTAATGTCATGTTAATTCGTGCTATTACTATATATGGTATCCATTAGACTAGACGCAGTGTTCAGTTTGCAGCCTACAGCCCCGTGAGCTGAGGGTACCCAGGAGTGCTGGCCAGTACCCAAGTCCACGAACTTCCTGGTGATATCATGAGAGCATCTTGTGAGCTTTGTGTGGCATGTGCTTGTCTGAGCAGTTTGGATCCTTTTGCATTTCTCTGGCTTTTTCGGGGTGTGGTCCAAAGTTCGTGGCAGTTGTGTTGTGGCAGGGAGCACAAGGAAGTGGTTCCCGTGGTGCTGGGGCAGCTGTTTTGACACGTGTGGGTTTTGTTATAGTTATTCAGGTTTTTTCCAGCATCTGATACTTTGATCTTAACAGAGACCAATTTATTTTTCATTAAAGAGCTATATAGCATTCTTCAGTAAGAAGAATATCCAGGCAAATATTGACTTTTAACATAAGAACTTCAAGAGTCTTATTTACTCTCTGGCCTAAAGCCCCAGAGGCTTGGAATTTCCTTCTTGATAATAGTGATAGGGCACAAATCACACAGATTTGCAATGTTTTGGTCTTTTCTGCTTTTAACTGTAGACTCTAAAAATTACACCCCTCTCTCTCTCTCTCTCTCTCTCTCTCTCTCTCTCTCTCTCTCTCTCTCTCTCTCTGTGTGTGTGTGTGTGTGTGTGTGTGTGTGTGTGTGTAATGTTGACACACATGGAGATGCACATGCCAGCATGCACACAGCAGCCACACACCGGATGACCTGGTGTGTTGTTTCTACCTTATTCCCCTGAGACAGGATCTTGTACTGAAGCGGGCTCTCGGCTGGCAGCCAGTAACCCCCGGCAATCTGCTTCTGTCTGACCCTCTCCCAGTAGGGCTGAGTTTCCAGACATTTACAAAGTTACATGTGGCTTTTTATGTGAATTTCAGAAATTTGAACAGAACTATTCACCCTTGCACAGCAAGTGTCTTTATCAGCTGAACCATCTCTCCAGCTTCAAAACAAAATCTCACTTATAAATGCAATTTTGTTTTGGTTTGGGTTTTGTTTTAAATAGAAAGAGATGAACCTAGTACCATTTTTTTTAGAGTCCCAGTAGTTTCTTTTTTTTCTTTTTTTTTAATTTTTATTTTCTATATTCTATGTTTACATTCCAAAGGCTTTCCCCTTTCCCAGTTCCCACCCACCACAGTTCCCATAGTTCCTCTCCCCCCAACTATTCCCCAATCATTCCCGCTCCCCCCTCGGTTTCTTTACTAAACTGGATCCAATCTTTACAGGCCCAGGGTCTTCTCCTTTCTTCTTCTTGGGAATCATTTGACTTGCTATTTGTGTCTTGAGTATTTAGGGCTTCTGGGCTCATTAATATCCACTTATCAGTGATTGCATTTCATGTGCATTCTTTTGTGATTGGGTTAATTCACTCAGGATGATATTTTCCAGGTCTAACCATTTACCTACAAATTGCATGAATTCATTATTTTTAATTGCTGAGTAGTATTCCATTGTATAAATATACCACATTTTCTGTATCCATTCCTCCTTTGAGGGATATTTGGGCTCCTTCCAATTTCTGGCTATTATAAACAAGGCTGCTATAAACATAGTGGAGCATATGTCTTTATTGTATGCAGGGGAATCCTCTGGGTATATGCCCAGGAGTGGTATGCCAGGGTCCTCTGGAAGTGACATGCCCAATTTTCTGAGGAACCGCCAAACTGATTTCCAGAGCGGTTTTACCATTTTGCAATCCCACCAACAGTGAAGGAGTGTTCCTCTTTCTCCACATCCTCGCCAGCACTTGTTGTCTCTTGAGTTTTTAATCTTAGCCATTCTGACTGGTGTGAGGTGGAATCTCAGGGTTGTTTTGATTTGCATTTCCCTGATGACTAATGATGTTGAACATCTTTTAAGGTGTTTCTCGGCCATCCGAATTTCTTCTGGTGAAAATTCTTTGTTTAGCTCTGTGCCCCATTTTTTGATAGGTTTATTTGGTTCTTTGCGGTCTAACTTCTTGAGTTCTTTGTATATATTGGATATTAGCCCTCTGTCGGATGTGGGGTTGGTGAAGATCTTTTCCCACTTTGTTGGTTGCCGTTTTGTCCTTCTGACAGTGTCCTTTGCTTTGCAGAAACCATGTTTTTAATGAGGACATCCAAATCACCAGCGGCATTTTATCGTATGTTCCTATCCTCTGGAGTTGTTTTAAGTTGAAACATTGATCAATAATATCAAATAGGCACTTTTAGTAGGAAAGTATGTATTTATGACTACTATGTTATTTGATATTTTGAGATATTATGAAAATTATTTTATGTGAGACATTACATTTACTCAAACATTATTTTGATCAATATTTTGTCAATGAGTAAACCTCAGTAAATTAATGTGTATCACACACATTATATATATATATATATACATATACATATATATATATATACATATACATGTATGTGTGTGTATATATATATACATATATATATATATATATATATATATATATATATATATATAACCTTCAGGGAGAAAACTGAATTCTAAAATGCCTCTAGAAAAGTATAGGTTAGAAAGTTTTATTTAATCTTAATGCCTAAACAGTGTTATTTTGTGATTTAGATTATTATGTAGCTTAAGTCACATTGCTGGGATGTTTGCAACTAAGTATATGTAACATTCCCATGTCTACTTCTCTTGGGTTCTGAATCTCTGCAGATCCTAATATTCATTCCCAACACCCAGTTCTCACTCACCTAACTGGAACTTCTAAGTTTGAAAGTCATTCCTTTCAAGCAGTAGCGGGACACCTTCTCTGTCCCCTGCCCCCAATCCCTGCAGAGTCTCGTTAGGATACGCCAGACCCAATGATATTGGTGATCTTGATGGTTGCCGCTGTTGCTGCTTTATGGGTTTTATTTTGGATCTGCCTCACGCAGCCTATGCTGTCCTCAGACCTGCTTCTCATCTGGAGATGACCTTGAACTGCTCATACCACTGCCCCTGCACTGAGATTGCAGGTCACCACTGCTACGCCCTGTTTCAAGCAATGCTGAGAATCAAATCCAGGACTTCACAGTAATAAACGTTGAAACAGTCTATGTCTCTTACAGGTGCATTCTCTGGTCTTGTCTCTTATCTCTGAAATTTAGGAGAATGTGACAGTTTTCTCTTCAAAGAACAGTTTTTAAGAGAATTACTTCACCACCGCCCTCTACCCCCAATGGCCAGACCCTCTGTTCCTCTTCTTGCTGTGCCTAGCCTCTCACCATCCTGTCTGATTCTCTTATCCACCTCACACCTCAGCATTATTTGTAGAAGGAGAACAAAAGTTACCTTGGGCCACTTGACATTTATTGTGATTTTTCTTGCTGTCTAAATTGCAATAACGTTAATAAGTAGCAAGCATGCTAATCAAAATTAATTGATAATATGGCTCATGTCTGGTGTTAAGCATTTTATACCCATTACTTAGTGTGATCATCCCACGGTCTCTGTGGTATGACTCCCTCCTTAATTACCAGTTAACTGTCATGTTGAAGATGCTCCTGGCCGTGACTGCCCGTCTGTCATCATCCTTAACCATGTAACGCTACACGTTCTGCAGATCTCACTTCCGTATAACCCACATGCCATATAATATCAGCACTGACTTCTCATTGTACTTATCAGAAATGTGATTGTTTATCCTCCAAGTGCTTCTGAGGATGGAACTGACGTGGCTTGAAGTTTCAGAGTTCTGACTTGTATTCGTTCAAGACACCTCTACTACTGGGTGAGACCATTGGATTTAATGTGGCCAACTGTGTGTGTGATGAGTTTTCATGAAAATATAATTAATGTGGGGAACTACCCAACTGTTTTGAGTCAAGATAAAGACAATGTTCTCCTGGAACAGAACAAAGAGATG
The DNA here is from genome assembly GCA_964023405.1 of Apodemus agrarius. Lineage (NCBI taxonomy): Eukaryota > Metazoa > Chordata > Mammalia > Rodentia > Muridae > Apodemus > Apodemus agrarius. Next base: position 9,224,855 of record OZ030020.1, on the reverse strand, counting down.
GAGCTGGCTTTAGCTAGAAAGGTTAAAGTAAAGTTCTGAAATGATACTGCCTATCATGTCATAAGTGTGTCACTTGATGTCATAAGTCACTTTTCTTTACCATCTTGTGTCGAACATTTAATTGCCCACAGAAATGGAGCACTCAGAATATTTGTCGTTACCAGACACGTGGTAGCTGACTGTCGTTGGTTGTTGACCAGTGACAATTAATTTCCATTGCCTCTTGAAAAGCTCTGCAGCAAAGTAGGTCATTAATTTGGAGGTTCTGGCATTGGCAGGGAGAAGGCTAGCATTCGAAATCAGAAGAGCCGTACATTTTAGCGTGAAGTTCCACTGTGCATGGCATAACCTGAAAAATCCAGTAACTAAAAAATCTTCCATTTACTGAGCACCATCCAACCACTTGAATGGGCTGTACTAAGTGTGTGTTATCAGGGAGTACATGTGTTAGGAAGACTAAATACATACATGCATGCATACACACATATATACATATGTACATGCATACATAAACACATATATAACCCATACATACATATGTACATACATACGTACATGCATGCATATATACATATATACATACACCCATATATACATATGTACATACATATGTACATGTATGCATATACACATATATACATACACCCATACATACATATATGCATACCTACGTATGTACACACATACATGGAGGTGGAAAGAGTAAGAAAAGGCATCAGGTGTAACAGTGGGTCACAGTTATCTAAATGAAGCATTAACCGGAGGAAGGAAAGAGCATTCACAAATCCTCGCCAAATCACCTTCTCAATTTCCTGAGACACTTCCATATATGCTTTGTTCTTTGCCCGTGACTGTTTTTAAACTTCCATATGGGAGCTGAGCTCCTAGCTTGGGAGCCCCTTTAGGGATAGGACACACATTGAAGAATCTCACACTGTGATAACAGGGTCACTTGTAAGAATTCCAGAAGCACAGCTTTCTGTCTGCCACATACGCAGCTGCTGTGTCCTAAAGGGTGCTGTAGGGGCTGGGTCTTCTGACTTTCAAAGTTAGCCCCATGGGCCCCAGTATTTTTGGACTCCACCGTCAGTTTATTTTTGGAAGCTCTGTGGGTACCAACAAGGGTGACCACTCTTTTTTACATTGCTCTAAAGCATCCCCAATCTCTTAAGACACCTGGAAGAGAGACAGGAAATGACTTTGAATGCAGGACAGGTGTTTCAGTAGAATAAAGTAGTCATGTGGAAAAAAAAACAAACAACGTTGGTTAAAGCTAAATGTTTGGAAACCACTGACTTAAAAGCCACATTGAGGGAGCAATCAGTTCTCTGAAGAAGAGAGTGATAAACTCCGTTTATGACATTCGTATACATCCCCCGCTGAGAGTGTGAAAGGGTTCACGCTGGCCTTTTATTTGCTTTACCTACATAGACTGCCTTGAGTATTCTTGATGGATAAGTGGGTAGAATATTTCTTCCTAATATATTTTATGCTCTCCATAAAGCATTATTTATTTTTAATCATTTCCAAAATATATATATATCCCTATGTACCATACCATATAAAATTAACAGTAGTGAAGTTGGAGGTAGCCGGCACTCAGCGTGACTCCCAGGGGCCCCGCCTTCTGTTGTTGATGTCTTTCATCACCGTTGTCCACGCTGAATTCCAGCGGGCCTGTGTGCATAGCAGAATTATGCAGAGGGGAAGCTTGTGGGTTGGGAAAGCAGAAAGCAAGTCAGAAATCTAGCGACCCCCAAGCAAGGCTGGGAGGCAGTTTGAAGGGCAGTGTCCCACGGCCAGTTGAGTGTCTGGATCTTCCGGCTTAGGCCTCAGGCGTGTAGGATCAGAGATGACCATCCGTGATGCCCCGTGTCCTGGGTTCCCGAGCAAAGACACCATGAGGTAATCACTGTCGTGATATTGCTGGTTTCAGTCATTAAGTCATGGGGTGAGTTGTCAGACTGAACTGAGTCACCCTCTCTGCCAACCACCAACCTCTGCTTTCATTATCTCCCCTGAAACTCTTTATTTTCTGCTGTTGAAAAGGGGGCTAGTCAAGAAGTTGGCATGACCGGTATGTTCACCAAAACACAAATGGATAAACCAAATATGGAAAGAATATGCACAGTGTTCAATATTGCTATGGAATGGTGATGTGTGGATACATTAGAACATGGACGAAGCTGAGGACATTCTCAGTGAAATAAGCCCGGTGTAGGATGGCAGATTGTTCGGTAGACTTCCATTAGGCAGTAAAAGTACCAGATTCACAGAGCCGTCAGGTCGAATCTGCTGACCAGTGGGTGTGTCAGAACGATAGTGAATGTGTAATGACCAGCAGCTCTGTGTTTGGGATGAGGATTTACTAGAACTGTGTTATGAAGGGTTTGCACAGAACTGGCAAATGTGCTTTAATAGTACTAGTTTTGAAATAACTAGAATGGTGAAAATCTCTGTATATTTTATAATGACAAAAAGTGTAACCAAGGGGGCGGTAGGGTACAGCTCAGCCAGGAGAGCACTAGATGTACAACCATGAGGTCCTGAGCTCTTATCTACAAAAGCGCTGTGTAAAGCTGGATGGGATGGGATGTCCCCACACTGGGATGGCAGGTAGGAAGATTCTTGGGGCTTGCTGACCAAGCAGCCTAGCCAAATTGGTGAGTTCTAGATTCAGGGAAAGACTTTATCATGAAAGAAAAGAGGCACATGACAGGAGGTGGCTCAGTGGTTATGACTGCTCACCAGCTTTCTGTACACACACACACACACACACACACACACAGACACACACGAATGAGTGAATGAATGAATGACGAAAAAGTCAAGGAGTAGAGCAATTGAGACAGACACCTAGTGTCAACCTCTTACCTCCACATGTACCCACATACCTGTACATATATGTTCACACACATGCATACACATAGGGCCTGAGATGTATACACATACATGTACACATATGTCCACACACATAGGGTAATGGGCAGCCAAATGCTGGCCAGGCACTGCTTCTTATAAATAGAAGCCCACACTGGGGCAGAATAAGGAAGCCAGAGAGAGAATGAGTCACACGCTGGACCCTGGCTGTAACGGTTTCCAAGCCATGCCTTCCGCCACCTGGCAGGAAATGGTAAGAGCCGCTTCTATGGAGGTTACCACAGCATTTCTGCTTTGCACTGCTCCTCAAATGGGCCACTAAATTCTACAAATATATCATAATAATATATTTCCTAATTATATAACCACAATACCATGTTAAAGAACGAACATAAAGTAGCTTTCTAAATGAGATGCCCTATTATTCTAGAGAACAAAAACATTCATTCACGCCACCTGAGGATTAGTCACACCACATGAGCATCTTTTTCACCTTCAGTTTGAGGCATTTTCTTCTTTTACTCAGCAAAGATGTACCGAGCAAACTTTCAGGCACTGTTTGGGGTACTGGGAAACATTTGCACCCGGTAAATGATGTGGTGAAATAGTGACTAGGAAGTCACGCGTAAACTCCTGTCAACTTCAAGCAGAATGTAAATGCAGACTTAACTCTTCCATCTTTATTTAAAATCACCCTTAGTGCTTCTGCCAAGCTGCCCATAATTCTGTTTAATAATGTCAGGCCTCCTCGTGCTGCCTGCTGGCTTCAAAGCCACAGGACCAGCTCCTGACTCACTCCATCTCCACTCACACCGAGGATGAGGCACCAAATCACCACAAAAGCCACCAATCGTGAAGCTTCCAACCCACACCAAGGAATCCCATAGGACAGCATCCTGCTCTCCCAAGAGTCGTAAGGACTCTTTCCCTGTCTCTTCGCAAGGATGTTGCCGTGGCTCGAGCCAGGCCTGGTATTGCTAGAAAACAGCTCACTAAGGTACATGAAGCTGGCGGCAGTAGAGCACTTCCGCCATTGAAGGGTGACAGGTTGTGATGCCTGGGCGTCTTCAGGTAAGTTGGTGTGCTTCCATCAGCGCCTCAGAATGGGCTCATTGTCTTCTGTTCTGAGGATGACTCAAACATTAACAGATTTAAATTTGTCATGAATCAGATTGAAAGGGACAGAGAATGACAGTGTTGGCATTGCAAATGGACCTTCGGCTGCACAAATACTGTGTGTCCCTGACGTCATGTGTAAAGTTCCTTGGTGGACACGTTTACACAAATATCCACCACAGTCACTTAAAACATATTCAGATACGCATGCACACCTCTCTCTCTCTCTCTCTCTCTCTCTCTCTCTCTCTCTCTCTCTCTCTCTCTCTTTCACACACACACACACACACACACACACACACACACACCATGTGAACATGCACACACAAATTAGACCTATGTCTGTCTAGATGCCTTTAAACATAACTCTTACCCCAAGGGCGCGGCACCAAATCATCAGAAAGAATACATTTGAATTCTTCAAAAGCGATGCAATTCCAGTTTTTTTGCTGACATTATTGGTTACTAAAAATGGAGGCAAACTGGACAGCATACAAGAAGCCCTCCGGCCCCTAGGCCGGCACTGTGCATTTGCCATTCTGGCCCACGCTCCAGGCTGAATTCAGCGCCCGCGTGTAATGTGCTGCATTAGCTCACTCTGCACAGAGAACACTTAACAAGTTGCGGGGAATGAGAATGCACTGTGGCAGACTCAGTCAATAGGGGCTTGTTGTAAGTTTCCAGAGAGGTCTGAAAGAGACAGGAAATGGACTCAGTGGCCTCAGCCAGGAGGGCCTCATTGAAAACCAGTTCACAGGCTCAGATACAATAGAAGCTTTTGGAACGCGGGCAGGATCTCTGAGAATGGCGCTGTGGGTGGAATGGGCCTGCCCTGGGCCTCACTGCAGCCTGTGGTGAGAGGTCTAGGCCCCCTGCCCCCTCACCACTCACTCTTACCTCCCTCCCATTCCTCTCCTCTCCTTGGCTCTACTCACCGGGGCTATTAGGACAAAGACTGGGCTCTGCCTTGGGCCTCTACTCCATCTTCTATGTGCAGAACTCTCCAGCACCTGGAGTTCAACCTTGCTCAAGAGCTATGTTATGCGCGCAATACCATCCTCTAAATTCCTATGATGAAGTCTTAACTGTTAGACTCACAGTATGTAGAAACAGTGTCCAAGAGGGTGATGAAAGGTAAACTGAGGCCCCTGGGTTGAAACCCTCATCCCATAGGACTGATGTGGAAGACTGTATGCAGACAGTGGGAATCCAGTCCTGTGCCAACTGAGGAGGGAGGCCTAAGAAGGAGGAAAACCTGCCAGCATCATGTCCTTGGGCTCCAGTTTCCAGAGCCGTGTGAAAGATAGTGTTAAGTGGTGAAAGGCAGGCCGAATATAGCATTTTATCACCACAGTCTAAGCTGGGATAGGACCTTCAGTGGGCAGCCATGACCGTGCACTGCTGGACAGAGGTTTTTTTTAGAGCTTGCACCGTCTGCCTGATGCTCAGCAGAGGTCCCTTTGGGCAGTGTTAATATGAAAGTCTTCAGCTGTGGTGGGACTCTGTAGGAAGCTACAGAGCCGTGCCCTGAAGGAGCAAGGTAGAGTGAAGTGTGATTATGACATCGTCTCCAAGAAATCCAAAGGGAGGCTGATCTAGCAGCCAACACTTTCCCACAGAGATGTGGTTTCCTGAGGAGTAATGAAGTATACAATTTAAAGTACAATGTGCAGGTCAATATAGATCCATCTATCACCTTTACAGAATTTGAAAACGAATATATAGGTTGTATACAATGAGATTTGAAGATGGCCAGTTCTATAATTTTTCATGCATATTCAAATATTTTCATGTGTCTGCATGCATGTATGTAAATGATCCTGCCACATGGGTATGCTCAGTTACACAAGTGAACTGATTTCTGGACATTAATAATCATTTCATCACGTAAGACTTAAAAATCACTGAAAAACTATTAGGTTTACCATATTTGGGATTTTGCATTAAAACACATTATTTTACTCAAACAAGTTCTAGAGTGAACAGCACTTGCTAGCATCTAGAGGCTTGCTCTCCAGTGTGTGGACCTGAGCCTGGGTGTTGGCGGGAAATTTAGAATCTCAGGACTTATTCCCATGTCTCAGACACCATGATCTACATTTTAGCCAGACCCCAAAATGAGTGCTGTACATGTGTTAATCATCGTCCCTGACTCTATCAGAGACACCTCTCAGCCACCACATCCTGCTTATTGCAGAAATCAAACAATGGCACTAAGATGCCACTCCAACTAGACCATGTTAAATGTCCCTGGTATTCTATTACAGTGTTGTGCCAGAATAAAATATTAGGATTATTTTATTTTTATAGACTCAGAGTGTTTCTTAAGTGATAAAATGTCTGAATTTGAGAAGCCAGGTGCTTTGTGAAATTCATATTATGACCCACAAAATGCAAACTCACTGTTCAAAATATCAGAATATAGATGTTTAAAGGTATTTTTTTTTACCTACTAAAATTTTTCTTGCCTTTCAAAGGTTTCTATGTCCCCATCTCCCTTTCTCTGCCAAATCCTTTAAATATCTCATTCTTCTCCGATTGAGCCATTCTCAGTGTGATGAGGGAGCTTTGAACTCTTTATCTCAGGATTACTCATCCTTGCCAGAGCCTTATCGTTTCTATAATGCTTTGTTTCACTCTTTGTCTTCATGCTATGCCCTTGACTGCCGTCAGCCCCAGTGAAATGACCTCATCCAGTCTCCTCTGATTGCATCTCAGCAGTAGCATCCCTCGCTACTCTGAGATCACTCAGTCTGGACGTGGACACTTCCTGCATCGACAATCTTCGCCATCTGGGTGAAGCATTTTGTCTGTCTCCCATGAGATAGATGTTCCTCGGGAAGTTCAGTCATGAATATCTCATCAGCGCAGAAGAACATTCAAGTCAATGTCATCAACCAAGTGTATCTATCACATGGCAGCCTGCAGTTTCTTGTTAGCATTGCAGAATCCCATATCTACTCCCAGACCTACAGACCAAAATCCAAAATCCTCAGGGTCACCTAATGTTTACTCAGTTTACATTAAAGCTTAAGAAGCTTCTGTTGAAAAATCAGGATCGCTCAGTCCTTCTCCTCCTGAGTTGTCAATAGAAGGCAGCAACATTCCATATATCTTGTTATGGTGGTGTGCACGTTTGACTTGGGGCTCAACTCTTAGGGATTGAGGATGAAGGGCCAACAGCTGATTTTCACCTTTGTAATAGAGGAGAGAAATGCAAATGCTCCCAGACGGAAGCAGCCATGCAAGCTGTGTTACTAGACTAGATGTTCTCAGAGCCTGGCAGTAGGGGATGCTTCCCTTGAGTTGACAATGAGCAGTTCTCGGGCTGAGGTGGTGTATCTGAGGGTAAGGAGACTCCTCGCGTTCCATCACTGACCTGAGTCGCCATTCCACAGAGCCCTTTCCAAGTCCCTTTCACCATTTTCCTGCACCTTCTTCACTCACAGTGAACAATCTCCCACCTTTGAAACCCACTTTACATCAATAGCATTTCAAAAACTTACATGTATACAAAACAAAAATAGGAATATGAGTGGACAACCTGTCCCATTGTAGAACATTCATTGACAGAAATAAACCCATCTCTGCAAAAGTTGTATTTTTCTAAAAAATTGTACTATTTGCTTCATAATTATATACCAAAATATTATGTCCTTCTACATATTTTTGTCCAGGTATATGCTACAATTCATGATAATCACTCAAAAATTAAAAATTAGATCTTTAGTGTCAGAAGAAATGAATTGCACAGGTATAGTTATGGGTGTGTATATTTTCATGAATTATCAGAGTATACTTTTGATCATTTCAAAAGGATAAAACATGGAATTCTCTTTAAAATGTGGAAATGCATCATAATCTACATTTTATTGGGTCAAGTTCTGACTCTTTCATTAGGCCTATAGAGGAAAATAAGACTTTGAAGGCTTCCATTAGGTTTCACCTTTGAGCCAGTTTCTCAGAAATAAGAAAGGAAACAGTCCTCAGCCCCTTTCAAACCCCAGTTCAGGCAAAAAGGGGTCAGTTCTTTAGCTACAGACTTTGATTTCCATTTAAGGCTTTTACTCTTTAGAAAAACAGAATAATGTGTTGGGTTGAAAGCTGGAAAAAAATGAAACTTGGCCTTGAGGATTTTGAGAAATCAGTACCCATCCCTTAGCAGATTTCAGAAATAAGTCTCAAAACAAATGGGTTCTTTCAATTAATACACAACAAATGAAGATGTTTGGAGTGCCTTAGAAACAATGGCCGACTATGTACCCTCCCAACCTGGTACTCTTCACGTTCAATGGCATACTGTCGCAGCGATGGCACGCTGCCCTCAAATGGAGAAGACTTGGGCATTTCATCTTTTCAAAAAAGCCAGAATTCTCCCCTGCCAGTAACCCGAGGTGCCCCGGCCTTGTTGGTATAGATACCATCTATTTGCTAAAGTGAAATAGCCATGGGAGATGCCTTCAGATGCCTCCCAGATTCTTTGTACAGGCAGACACCAGGCTTTCTGACAGTTATTGCAGCTAATGAGGAAAGCTCCTTTGGTAATTTTTAACAAGAAATAACTGGGCCTGCCTATGATGGTTAACTCAAGTTTTCAGTTTAAGGTTTGCCTTGCTGGTGCAGTGTTACCTGAGGAGTAGTACCCTAGACACCTAGGAAGGTTTTCTATTGTATAGGGTCTGGTGATGGGGCCATAGTCTATATTATTGTTTCGGTTCCTTTGGTGTTTGTCATGCAAATTTCAGGAAAGGATTACCAGGACGTGTTTCAATTCCCCTTATACCCAGAATCAAGTTCAGACATCGCAAGCTCTGGAGACAACTCAGACCATGCTAGAGCACATCTAAAGCACTGGAGCTCAGCATCTCAAATTCTCAAACATATCACCCTTTCCCAGAGCAAACTGTATGAGGTAGTTGGAAGATAACCAGTCCCCGTGGGACATGCTCTTGATGAGTTTCCCACAAAGCAAAAGCATGAAAGGGTCAGGGAGGCCTTAACCAGCCAGCATAGAAGACACAAACGTGAAGGGAAGGTACTCTGTAGAATCCAGTTTTCAACTTGACATTCTTCTGAGTTTTAGCCTTTGAGGTGGTGGATAAACAGATATCTCTGTCAAGACCCCAAGGGGTAAGAAATGGTGTTACTACTTTGTTTCCAACACAATTACCCAGTAAAAGAAATCTCAACTCAGTCAGTAACAATAAAAGCTATAAGCCTAGATTGGGCAGATCTCCCACTACACTACTCTATTCCCATCTAAATTATCCCATATAACTTGTGGTTTCTCCAGGCCAAGAGCCACTCTCTAGCCTCTCCTTGAGTCCCTGTAACTCCTCCCCTAGATCCCCCTTAGCTCCTCCCCTTTTCCATTGATCCTTTTCTCCTCCCCCAAACCCTCAGCTCCTCCCCCTTCTTCCCGCCCAATCATTGGCTCAGGCCTTTATTTGAAAAGTTAAGGTGGGGAGAAGGTTCCCAAGGCAACTCCTCATCTGTAGCCCCTCTCAGGAGTGGAATTAGCATCAACATACAAGCCCAGAGTTATCCACAACAACATGGGGCTGAGGTGTATGAAGTTCCTATCAGCCTCAGGATCAGATAAGAGAGAACTATGTGTCAGTCAACATCCATATTCACAATCTCTAGGGGAGAATTGCAAGGAACCGAATCAGTATAGATGTGAGCACATACTGTAGGGTTAGTTCTCTCACCTCTTTAAAGTATGTGAGCCTGCTGGTAAGTGTCTCACTGTTTCTCTTCTATTAGGTCAGCACTTTGTCTCTCTTGACCATATCACAAGTCCAGCTTATATCATTTCAAGGTGACATGTGCTGATAAGGCTATAATATGGGATGGCTTTGCAGTAATAATGGGGATTTCCTAAGCAATTCAGTATGGCAGCAAAGTCATTACTGTGTTTCTCATCCAGAGACTGGGCTTTGATCCTTTAAACTCTGTCTAGTCCTTACTATCAAGTGGGAGATGTATGGAGCTTTAACTAGGGTACTGGGCCATTAGCCATAGTGCAGTTCTCCAGAATGCAACATTGCTTTGACCTAATGACCTTCATTCCAGATATACCTATAGGTGACAGAAATGGAAAGTTAAATTCCCTTTCAGCGTGACAAGCATATGTTTCTTTTTCTTAAATTTTTTCTATTGTTTTATAAAATACTATCCATTTTACATTGGTTTTTCTAATAGCTGAAACCGTTTTGATTGTCTGTTGGTGGCAGGTTCATTATCAGTTTAGTTGTATGTTGCCTACTGCTGGAAAGAAGATAAAGTTTTTATCTAAAGTATTAAAGTATGTTGAGCTCTGCATGAATTCAAGGAAAAGAAGAATGAGAGGTGTTAAGCTCTGAATTCATAAAAACAAAACGTGGTACTCTTGTTTTGAAAACATCTTCATGCTTATCAAGCTAAAGAACAGGCTGCATAAGTCAATGTTAAGTTCTGTCAGCCCGTTCTTGGGAATTGGTGCCGTGTTAATAATGTTGAATATTAAACAGTTCTGGTTTTCAACGTTGCTCCAACTCATTTTCCTTTTCCTGCTCAGCTGATGAAATGCTTAGTATTCCACCCGACTCCCTCACCCACAGAGCCTTTTTGAAGACCGTGACATAGTTGCTGGTTTGTCTAAGGGCACCAATATTTAGATAAACAAAAATCCTAGCGGGAAAGGCAGAATTGCAGCTACTGTTCTTCTGAGCATGAACATGAAAGGTATTCGTTCCCAAGGAACGTTACTGTTTCTTCCAAAATCTGTCAACTGGAGCCTTATACAAACTAACAGGAAAAAAAAAGTTAGATGAAATGTTGTATTTGAAATTGACTTAATTTACTTTTGATGGGTGCTGGCCTTAGCGCTTGGCCCGTGGCTGTCAAATGCAATGAAGCAAGTCCTGTGACCAATTGAGGTAGGATGCAAACTCTGTGGAATGGTCAGAAGCCCTCAGCCTCATTCCTAGTCCAAATTCCATCAGCGACAGATACCTGGTCATTTTAACTGAGGCCTAAGAAGCATCCCTAAAAGCCTCATGGAAATCTAGAGCATGTTATCCGTTTCAGAATCAGATGTGACATACCCAGGTATTCTGAATATGTGAAAAGTCGGATGCAATTGCAAATCTATACTCTGCTTTAATGGAACTTAAAATTTACCAAACAGCCTGTTGGTTTTCTGTACATATTACGTAGGTGGTCACAAGGTGACCAAGGAAAGACATGTCTGAACAGAAACCTGAATAAAAATTGAGTATGATCCAGCAGAAACCTAGTACTAAGAGGGAATCCAAAATTCTAAGGCCCTGAGAAATCTGGGAGTCTGGAAATACCAACCTGGAGATATGGAGCAAGAATGTGGAGGTTTTTGCAAGGCAGAGTTGTGGGGTGTCTCTGTTAAGATTGGGTCTGGACAAATCAGATGGAGAAGCATCAGCATTTCTAGGGATATGGATATTAGATTTTAAAGGATCCCTGGGGCCTTGAGTAAAAATGATCCTGAATGGAGATAGGCCAGGGCAAGGAACACCTTGGAGATGGCACTGAAGACCCAGATGGTAAGAAAGTAGTCCGAGCATGAAGTTAGAAGGATGGGTGTTTACCAGAAGTCTTCAAGTTGGGAAGGTACTGAAGATGGAATCCACAGAGTTCCCTAAAGAGTTTAATTCAGAGTTCTCGGAGCTAAGGACAGGATAGCTGCAGTAGTGTTGTCCTGGACAGCTGGGAAGAATTTGTTTCTCAAGATGAGCCATTCCAGATGACATCCAGTTTGGGAAGCAGGAGTTCCGTAGAAGGGTTGGGCCTTTCCATCTCTATCCAAGTACAGATGTGGATCCAAACCCAGAGCACAGACAAGGCTGAAAGGAAGACCCGGGCATCCCAATCCTGGGACTCCACATGGGTCACATACTGGTTTAAGTTTTTGCCCATATTACCGCCGTCTCATGATTCCTAATAAGGCAAGCACTATTCTTATCCTAATGCGACACTTGAGCAATCCACTCAAAGCCGGCAAACAGCTTTGAACAGAGGAGAATTTGGCAGAGAAAACTGAAGTGATGCCAACCGTGAAAGTAGGAGGAGATCAAAGAGGGTGCTCAACCGTGGAAAGCCAGGGAAGGAAGCAGGTAGAGGAAGGGCAGACCTGGGTCAGCGGCCGCTGTGCCATCTCGTACAAAGACTAAGAATGAACCACCACGGCAGGCTGCGCCTACAGATCTGGGATCTGTGTCGATAAATCTCAGTTTGCTGGACTTAACCAGCATATGGAGATGAAAAAAATAGAGCTATCAAGTGTAGTGGAGTTTAGAAGCCAGTGCAGTGTTGCTTCAGGAATATGGGCTGTCTTGGTTCAAATCTGATCGCCTCTATTTTGTCAGCAGCAACCTTGAACTATTACCCTTGTGTTCCACAGTTGTTCATATCTAATATGGTGGTAATAAATCTCACATTTTACTATCAATTGTAGAATTGTTGTATTGCTACGTGCAAAGTGCATGAAACAATGCCTGACATTATATAGGGGTTTGTCATGATCAATATAGCATTGTTATCAAAGGCTTCTCCAGTTGTTTTCCTAAAGGTGAGCCTGGGGGGAAGAGGGCAGTGAGTAAGTACAGAGAGAGAGAGAGAGAGAGAGAGAGAGAGAGAGAGAGAGAGAGAGAGAGAGAGAGACTGTGTATGTGCATGTCTGTGCATGTGTGTTTGTGTGTGTATGTCTATGTGTGTGTGTGTGTACATGTCTAAGTGTGTGTCTGTGTGTGTGAGTATCTGTGTGTCTGTGTGCATGCACATACACTCCTCGGGTGTGTTCTTTCCAGTAACAGATTGGCTAGCATGTTCTTTGCAGCTGGATAAAATGTGTTAGCAGACTGATACAGTGTGGGGTGAGTGTAGGGTCATTATGAGAAGTGTTTGTGTTTAGCAGAAAGATAGATTTAGGGGCATCCAAGGAAAAATGGGATGATTTCAACTATTCTAACTAGAAAAAGGTCTGAGTGACTGGGAATAGACTCAGTCAGGATGGAGGATCTTAAGAGAGCGTCACCTTCTGTTTTCAAGTATCTGAGGTGAACACGAGGAGGGAGCTGGAGTCTGGATGCCTGGGGAGCCTCAGTGGGTTCAGTCTCTGGACTGTGGCAGGGGGTCGTGCTGCAGGCAGGGTTCAGCAGTGAGAGGTGATGAATGAGAGTGGACACGGCTTAATGAGGTTCCAAAGGTGGGACAGTGGAGCCAGGCCAAGTGGACTCGAATGGACAGTAAAGCAGCCACACCTTCATTATACCTAACTCTGAGCCCAGGCAGGGGGATAGCCAGGATCTGAAGAGCCACAGGCAGTACGCAGATCTGTGGAGTCAGCATACTAAGGAATTCTTTTGGGTTAATAGAGAAAGAACTGGGCGCCCTGAGTATTCACAGCCAGGAGCAGTGAGCTAGCTCAACCAGAAATTCTGCGCAGACAGAGACTTCCTTAAGATCCCGGAGACCTTCCCCGCATCTTATACTTGTTCCTCAGCAGACAGGCAGCACTCGATCAAACTCCTAAGTCTAGGGCTCTCCAGGTCTGACAGGGCCTTTGATACAGAGAAACAATATTATATTCTATTTAATGCTGTACTAGAGATCTGGGACTCTTCAAACATTGAAAGGGCCTCTTCACATTTCCACCTTTGCCTAGATTCTTGGGTAACCTTGATAGTACACGCAGCATCCAAAAGTGTGTCAATATAAAGACGGTTTTAATTGTACTTATATTTAGCACAAAAAAAAAACACTTTAAGTGGAAAAAATAGCATACAGAAGTAATAAAGAGTGATTCCAAGTTTATTAGAGGGTGTCTTGGTTAGGGTTATTATTGCTATGATGAAACACTATGACCAAGAACAACTTAGGGAAAGAAAGTTGTTCACTTTCTTATTTCACTCACAGTTCCAAAGAATAGCTTACCATCACAAGCAGTGAGGGCAGAAACTCAATCAGGGCAAGAACGTGGATGCAGGACCTGATGCAGAGGCCACGGAGGACTTCCTCGCCATGGCTTGCTCAGCTTGCCTTCTTATAGAACCCAAGAACACCAGCCCAGATGCTGGGCTGGGTCTTCCCACATCAATCATTAATTAAGAAAATGCCTTATAGGCCTGTCCGCAACTGTATCTTATGGAGATCCTCCTTGTCTTAATTGAGGTTCTCTCCTCTCAAATGACCCCAGCGTGTGTCAAGTTGACATAAACAACCCAGCACATAGTGGAGAAGTGAAAGCCTGGTGCAGATACTTAGAACACGAAGGGTGCGGCATCCTTTCTCAGCCCGTCGCTCTTGCTAAGCGTGCTGCCGTCACTGCCAACCCACAGTGGGCAGTAAGCAGGGAGTGTAGCCTGTGGTGTTCAGCAGCGAAAGCAGTGAGGACACACGGACAGAGTTCGCAGACTAGACTGATGCTGATGTACTATGGGACAGCCCATGTAGTAAACCTCACTTTGCTTCCGTTTCTAAACCTGTAAAATCAGGATAAAATGATGGAAGAGGAGACAGAATGATGGACAGAGCTGGAGATTGGGGAGGAGCCCTACAAAACACTGTCTCCTGGACATGGCATGGCCATTACAGTCATGAACACACAGGGAACATGACTGTCAAAACAAGACCTGAACTGGATGGATGGATGGATGGATGGATGGATGGATGGATGGATGGTTGGTCAGGCAGATACATGATAAATGGATGGATGCATAGATAGATAGATAGATAGATAGATAGATAGATAGATAATAGGTAGGTAGGTAGATAGATAGATAGATAGATAGATATTATAGATAGATAGGTAGATAGATAAATAGATAGATAGATAGATAGATAGATAGATAGATAGATAGATAGATATAATAGGTAGATAGATAGATATTATAGATAGATAGATAGATAGATAGATAGATAGATATAATAGGTAGATAGATAGATAGATAGATAGATAGATAGATAGATAGACAGAGATGATAGGAAAGATGTGGAAATTGGAGATGAACTAGTTTGGAAAGAAGGTGGTTTGAAACGTGAAAGACTTGAGGGAACAATAGTAGGTAAATTTATTTATGATACATTGCTTTTAATATATGAAAATGTCAAAATTAAATTAAAAAGGGAAAGGTTTTCAAGGTATTTACTAAATATTTGATAAGTTAAGGCCTCAAACACTAGCAGCTACTGATCCCAGTTTTCAATATTAAGTGAGAAAAAAAATCTTATCCTAACTTTGCCTTCCACCAAACCTCTTTTCCCCTACTGTAGCCTAATTGGCCTTGGAAATACTATTACTGTGTAGAATTCCTGTTAGTAAAAATACCATTAACAAATCGTAACTAAAGCTGGGCGTGGTGGCCCTGTAATCCCAGCACTTGGGAGGCAGAGGCAGGCGGATTTCTGAGTTCGAGGCCAGCCTGGTCTACAGAGTGAGTTCCAGGACAGCCAGGGCTATACAGAGAAACCCTGTCTCAAAAAAAAAAATCGTAACTAATGGATAAACACAGTTTACCTCTTGGTTTCTGAAAGCAACTTAATCTGGGCTGGGAATGGTGAGAGCTGTTCATTTAGTGGTTGCCCCAAGAACACTGAAAAACTAATTTGTACTCTCTACTTTAGGTTTGTTAAAGTCTTTCAGTTCATGACACTCTTTGCACTAGAAATGTTTCTGTGACCCAGGATAAGAAGCATACAAGTCAAACATTGATTGCTAATAAATTATAAAGAAATAATTTAAAAATCAATTCTCTACATGTATTTTTATTGTTTATCAGAGACAAAGGCAGACTTGTCCAGGAAAAAGACATGTGTGCTATTTTTTACATAAAGAAAGTTTAGCTGAGTAATTAATACGGCAGCATATGAAGCATCTTCCACATTTTCTGGATTGATCGATCTTTTGATTTTGTAAATACCAATGTTGAGAGTGCCAGTTTGCGTGAATACTGTAAAATGGCAAAGGCATGTTTAGGGCCGGTTCAGAAATAGTTGGCCGTTCTATTCTAATCCTAAGCCAAAAGTCTTGTAAGCAGTTTGTATGAACTTTGAGTCAGCAACTCCCTGCCATCCTTAACAGCCAGGCATTCTGGTGTTGCACCATCTAAAGTTGTCATCGGTTTGCATGAGGAGGAAAGGCGGCAGAGAAATAGTAAGTCTGCTTCCACAACTAAACCGTCGTCTGTCTGTTAAAAAAGGCAACTTGTAGGTGCAGTAGAAACAATGCTGTTTGTAACACGCACAGTAGGTCTGAAATCTAACCCTGACCATTTCAGGCTGTGCTTGTTGGCGCATAGTGGGACAGCACTGCAGGGAGACCTCACAGTGCTACACAGGTGCCGTCAGCAGTGCTGTTGGGCCGGATCCCAGTTGTCACATGTCTGATTTGATTAAGTCTTGGTAGTGGAGGGTTCCTAAAACTTACTGTTGCCACATTTCTCATGACCCCACTTTTAGTTACACGCCCCTCCCCCCACTCATGTACTTGGCAACCTGAACCTGAAAAAGCTGGTGACTGTGAATTCTAACCCAATGCTATGGATATTCTAAACAGTGCAAGCTGTGTCATAGAGCTTGCTCTAAACAGCCAACCAGAGAGCACTAATGCTCAGCCATCCAGTTCTCACCGCTAAGACTGAGACCTTGTCAGTAAACTAAGAGACTAAAAATCCCAGAGTTTTTGTCACAGAACTCTACAACCTTTACAGAATTCGCTAGCTCTCAGTTCCTCCACTGTTGGTGGGATTGCAAGTTGGCACAACCGCTCTGGAATTAGTCTGGCAGTTCCTCAGAAAATTGCGCATGTCACTTCCAGAGGACCCTGGCATACCACTCCTGGGCATATACCCAGAGGATTCCTCTGCATACAATAAAGACACATGCTCCACTATGTTCATAGCAGCCTTGTTTATAATAGCCAGAAATTGGAAGGAGCCCAGATATCCCTCAAAAGAGGAATGGATACAGAAAATGTGGTGTGTGTGTGTGTGTGTGTGTGTGTGTGTGTGTGTGTATATATACATACATACATACAATGGACTACTACTCAGCAATTAAAAATAATGAATTCATACAAATTGTAGGCAAATGGTTAGATCTGGAAAATATCATCCTAAGTGAGTTAACCCAATCACAAAAGAATACACATGAATTGTAATCACTGATAAGTGGATATTAATGAGCCCAGAAGCCCTAAATACTCAAGGCACAATTAGCAAGTCAAATGATTCCCAAGAAGAAGAAAGGAGAGGACCCTGGGCCTGAAAAGATTGGATCCAGTTTTGTAGGAGAGTACCAGAACAGAGAAATGGTAGGGGCGTGATTGGGGAATAGTTGGGGGGGAGAAGACTTATGGGATGTATGGGGGGGGGAACTGGGAAAGGGGAAAGCCTTTGGAATGTAAACAAAGAATATAGAATAAAAAAAAGAAAAAACACATTTTTATTTCTTGGTTATAAAAAGCTGATGTTTGACATAAAAATGTGTTCACATAGATTCATTTATTGATAATTTATTTCAAGGAAAATATCATTAGTTATAGTTCCACAGTTGTACCAGGCTCTGCTGGCAATGGAAACTATAATATAAGCCCTACCTTGAAATCAGTTTTTAATGGGCAAAAGGGTTTTTTAAACGGACAAAGTGACATCAACAGCACAGACTTGTGAATTACTTTAATAGTTTTTCAGATGTGGTCTATAAAGTAACTTAAGGTCTCTACTATGTCTACAGTTGCATCCTCTTCAGACTAAAGAAGTGACAAAAAATGCCACACTCAGTGACTCTGGTTGCCATATTGAATGGACCGTGGTGTTTGGTCCATTCCTTCTACAACAAGACCAAAAAAAAAAAAAAATGATAGTTTGAGAACCCTCATTCCTAATGAACCCTAGGTTATTAGCTTTTATTTTACCACTCAGATTGTTTCCATAATGAAACAGGGTCACTGGATAATTGTAAAGAATTATTCCTGTTAGTAAGTTAATATGTACAACATTCAGTTACATTTGAATTCCAGGTAAACTAGGAGTAATTTCTAGCATGTTCGCTAAAATATTTTAAACATGATTTTTTTCTGCACTTATTCATTATTTGTATAAAATTCAGGTGGGACTAGCCATCTCCCTCAAGGCGTCCTTCTAGCTACCCCCCTTCCCACCATACACCGGGGAAATTTCTCCAGGGGAAAGAGAACCAGGATCAGGGGGATGCTACTAGGCAAAAGCAGATGGGAGAGGAAGATGTGGTTTTGTGAAAGCCAAGGTGTAGTCTTGATGAGGGGGGATGGGAGGAACGGATGGAAGAAAGGTAGTAGGGGAGGGTGGAAGAGAGGGATAGGAGAAGTGGGAAGAAGGGAGGGGGCAGTCGATACTCAGTAAGACAAGCAAGGCAGGCAGCATTCTGTACAAAGATCACACACATCCCCTGCTCAAGTACAAGTGCTGAAGGCAAAAATCGCCACAGACCTGCGGCACTGCCAGAGAGAAGCCCTAATGCTGCACACAGTGGCAGAGTTTAAGACGATCTAAAGCATTTTAAAACGGAGGGGAAAAAAATGTCCCAGAAAGATAAAATCTCAAAAGCAAAAACTCACTCACACAACAGTATGTGCAAGGTGTATGTTGTCTGAGCAGTGTGGCTGGCTGTAATGAATGTGTGGGGTGTGGTATGTGTGAGAATGGGCATGTTAGTGCAAGGGACTGAGTCTGCCGTGTGTAAGAGTGGATGAGAGTAAAGAGAGGTGTCTGATGGTGGACTTTACTGTGGGTGTAAATATACAAGAAACTGTGCGCCCGTGTTCCAAGTGTGTGTGAGTATGCGAGGGATACAGCATGTGGGAGAAGTGTCCTTATGTGTGAGTGTGGGCACAAGTGTTTAAGAAGCTAAGGACGCTTGTGTAGGAGTTTGTTTGATTGTGTAGAGTTGAGGATATGTAGAGCATATGAATGCATGCGTATGTATACAAGGAGCAGAATGTGTGTGTGTTCGTGTATATGTGTCTGCATGTGTGTGTGTGTGTGTGTGTGTGTGTGTGTGTGTGTGTGTGTGTGTTGAGTGCTTAGGGTGGAGTGAGTGTCGTGCACATGAGAAGGGACCCTCTAATGGGAAGCTCAGTGGAAGAACTGGTTAATCTTTTCCCTCCGTGGTCTCCCATGATGAGGCAAAGACCCGTGTCTCTGAAAGCCGAGAGCTCCCAGGTGTTAGGAACAAAGATTGGCAGAATCAGAGCTGAGCTGCGGGAAGATTACAGTGATTTCTACTGTGTAGGATGGAGTGAAGAGATGGATCTATGAGCTGTCACAAGAGATGACTTTGGAATTTTTAAACTGTAGAAAACAGAGTTATAAATAGACGCAGTGGAGGTAGGGAGGGAGCCAGAGTTTGAGGGAAACTAAGGACTCACTGCTGATATGTCGAACAGAATATGGCAAGCCAGCGCTTGGTCAACGGAGATGCTTTGAACACCTCCTAGAAGCCAGGCCTGTGCTTAGCACTGCGAGGGGCTGGGAAAATGAGTAAGGTGATGACCCAAATGTGTATTAACAAAGACGACTACATCCGAGTACTAAGATCTCATCTGAGCGAGGAAAACTTTCCCTGGGATTTGCATTGGTGTCCATTCAGGATTTTGCCTTGACGGCAGCCAAATATGATTTTAAAAATAAAATTAAAACACAGCTAAACCATCAGGACCTACTTAACCCATCGTGTGTTATGTCTGATTCTGCACTTGTGACTAACAGAAGCTCAAGGGAAGTTATGTCCCCTTCCCTGAATCTGCGCTGGCGAACAAAAGCCTGGCGGTGAGCTCCGTGAGCGAGCTCAGGCTCCTAAGCTGCTGTTTTCAATGAAGCTTTAGTCTCATGCTCAACTCTCAACACACTGTGAGTTGCTACTCACACAGCATAACAACCGGACTGGCTGAGAGAG
The DNA here is from genome assembly GCA_964023405.1 of Apodemus agrarius. NCBI lineage: Eukaryota > Metazoa > Chordata > Mammalia > Rodentia > Muridae > Apodemus > Apodemus agrarius. Next base: position 9,204,911 of record OZ030020.1, on the reverse strand, counting down.
ACCATCCTTCACACACTGGAATATTTACTCAGAGGTGACTCTCTGGAGGAAAAAAATAAAAATCACTGAACCTTATTTGTAAAGCAAGAAGCCAAATGCTTGTTTGCAAATGCACTATATAGCTAGTCTCCTTAAGTAGTTAGAACTAAGCAAGAACATAGAGCAATCTCAACTGTACTGCTCAAACAAAATACCAATAAAGAAGGTGGCTTAGAAACAGAGAAATGCCTTCTCACACACCCGCAGTTTGAGCAGCCCAACGTGAAGGGTGCTCCAAATTCAGTATCTCATCTGGACCATTTTACTTGTCAATGACCAGTAGTCATCTTCTGTGTCTTTCATGTGACATAAAAGGGTTAAAGGACTCTCCAAAGAGCACTATGACCTCAAGACCCTGCACAAGGATTTCAACAGAGACATCCAAAAGCAGCAGCGTGCCATTCGCTGCACAGCCGGCCCCCTCCCACCCCTCTGTGTTAGCCACAGCCAAGCCTTAACAGGGGATAGCACTGAGCTCCTACAATAAGCAGTGCGAACACCATATCTCATTTCAACCTGAACATGTGTTATTTGTATGCTTTCTTCTTATTAACCAGGGTTTGTTTGACTTCATTTAAAAACAAACAAATGAACAAAGTTTTATTTTTGGAAAAGGGTTTACTTAATACTAGTAAACATGAGCTTCACAGTTCTATGTAGTGGATCGTGCCTAGCGTTCCAGCACTTGGGAGACTGGGGTAGGAAGGTTGTTGTGTGTCCACAGACAGCTTGGTCCAACATGGACTCATCTCAGGTCAGAATAGGCTGCAAAGTAAGACTGTTTCAGAAAGCAAAAGCAATAAAACACAAATAAAACCATGAAATGATCCTATAATCTCAATGGATCACGAGCTGATGATACCGTGTACATTATTAGGAAGAATGTGCTTTGAAATCTAGGCAAAATGTGACTAGTGAAATTTTTCTCACCCCCCCCCCGGCTCCTATTCTTAAAGCAGGTCCCCAAAACGGCTTCACATGGTCTGTCTCATGCTAAGAATAGGCCTTTTCTCCCAGCAGACTGCCTTCTAAATTCGCCTAGCATGCTTTGCAAGCTTGACTCATGAGTTAAAGCACTGTATGCAAACACACACTTCAGCATAGGAAGCACACGCACATACACACACACACACACACACACACACCACAGAGGTTGGGCTATAACCTTGGGGACAAAGGCCTCTGATCTCCCTTCACTTCATTACTGACACAGACACGCAGAGAGAGGAGCATGACATTTCCAAACCAATGATGTGGAAAGAATTGCCATAGCCAAGAAGACGAATTCGTCTGTGGGAATAGACAAATGACTTTGAAGGTGAGCCAGAAAGTGCTTTGCATCACACTGAGTCAGCTTGTCTCATTGAACTAAGTGGTGGCCTTGGGGTCCACTCTGCAGGACACCCATCACTTCCCCCTTCACCTTAGAAATGTGGCTCACAATTTCCAGAGTGCAAAGATTAGCCTAGCACTCAGACTGGAGCACTGTCAGCAAGAAGGGGCCCCGTCCTCACCGGCATGGCAGTCAGCTCCATTCTATGGCATATTGTGACAGTTGTCACTAATGACAGAAAACTGGATTGTCTGAATTTTAGACCAACTTCAATTCTTTGCCTTCCTTTTGAGCACAATACAAGCTGAACCTTTGAGGTATTTTGGCATTTCAACTCAGCAACGTGGTTGAAAGATGACAGCATCAAACACCCCATGCACAGGTGTGGATAAAAGCAAACTCATATGTTTTAAAGATAGTTGGGCCCTCGCATGCCAAGGTCCAGGGTCAGCCTGGAAATTCTGCAAAGATAGCAAATCAAGGAGGCAACAGTCTTTCTGTTTCCAAGGCAACAGGATCACAAATAACTTGATTTTTCATCCACTGGACAGTGATGATTCTTGTACTTTTTCAATGGAAAATTGTCTGTAGCAAAACAGATATCCTAGGATCTGCCCCACAGGCCTGTCTTCCTAATAGAGTTTCTAAAAGATGCCCTAATAATGTTGATGGAAGCAGCTTCCAGTCTCTAATTTCTTATAGCAACAAATAAAGGCAGAAAGTATAGACACAGAAGACTGCATGAAATATGACATCAAGCCAGTTATCTAGGTGTGTAGGGTCAGTTTTAGTGCCTTACTGATTGATTTATAAAACCTTGAAAATATGCACTGATGGAAGAAAAGTAAAAGATATTAATCAGGCACACTGCAGAGTTAAGAAGGCACAGGTTAGCTGTAGCCACCAAGTCTTGAGGGATGAATGGAAACCGGAAACAAAGAGGTGAGGAACTCTGTGTGGGGTGAAGCCTCCTGGGCTTTCCTGTATCCATGTTAGCATGATTATTGTCTTCGTTTACTGTCGTGTTTAAGCAGTCATATTGCTGACATTCATGGGTGTAGCTTCTGATATTACAGTCAGCTAAAGAATGCTAAGAGCAGAATAAACAGTCTTCCCCAGGGAGGAACACAATACTTGATTATCCAGTACCAAAAGTCAGCCCTAAACTTATGCAAATCAGTAACACCATACAGGCTGAACCATTTATACTTATATATTTTATGATAAGTATGTGTGTGTGTGTGTGTGTGTGTGTGTGTGTGAGAGAGAGAGAGAGAGAGAGAGAGAGAGAGAGAGAGAGAGAAACAACAATTAATAAGTGGGAAAAGAGGCCATGACTTTTAAAAAGAGCAATGGGGTCTATGGGAGGGTCTGGAGAAAGGAAAAGGAAGGGAGAGAAAATATATTATAATCTAAAAACTAGAGAAGAAAAGTGAGGCAAGGGATGGCTGAGGCAGGATGAAGAAGATAGTCAGTGTTGATGATAGGGGACTGTTAGTAACAGCATCTTGGGCAGTGCAGAAGGCACCCACAGGCGTAATGGAATGGAGAAGGGTAAGGAACTTCAAGGAGGATGCTGAAGTTGTAGCAGTTGCCATTTCTGGATATCTGGGTATTACACTCAAGCAGTTATTTAAAATGAAAATCAAGTGAGGTGGGGTGAATCTGGACACAGTTATAAGAAGGATGAATATGATCAAAATACACCTTATGAAACTCTCAAAGAAATAATTCAATGCTATTTTTTTAAAGGAAATCTAAGTAGTGTCAGAGAGAATGTAAGAAGAATCTGATCATGTGCAAAGACTTTTTAATGTGTATGATATTTTAGCCCTCTTGGGGTCCTCTGTAATGAATAAGAAAACAACTACTCATCCTCTGAATGGTAGGGATTCTGATACAGAGGCTCATATCTGACAATGGCCAGCTTGCAGCATCCCCATGAGATGGAGGGCAGCAAGGAAGAGAACATAAAGTGAGAGCATTAAACTCCATTGTTTTCTGATGGACTCCCTATCAGTATAATAAAGCCACTTATGTGACATGAACTCACTCAAAACAGCAGAAGCATAGGAACCTGCAGGATCAGAGACTGAACAACTAAATAGCTCCTTCCCTGTAGGTTTTATACCCAGCTTTTATACCCAGCTTCTGTGCTTAGCTTAGTTCAAGACTCTAAATGGACCAACCTCATTTCTGACTCCAAACAGTGCTGTAGGGTCATCTTTCTTGGTCACTCTGCAAGTCTGATTTAGGGTAAACATTCTCAGAGCCCACTAGGTTTTTCTTGCCCCTCTTAACCAGATTAAGTTCACTTCCTCGAAAGATTTCTTTTTTTTTTTACTGTTATTTATTTACTTATTGTTCTGGTTAGGTGTTTTGTTGTTGCTATTTGGTTGGTTTCTTATCACCCTTAACCTTCCCATTCTCTATCCAACCATAGTTCCCAGCAGCACACCAAGGTCTGTGTGTTCCTCATTGATTTTGCATTTCCCATGGCACTGCATTGTGTGAATCATAAGCATGCTCCTGCTAGACTCCAGGAAATATTTATAGACGGTGTGGGAGAGACAGTGTTGAGTTCAGGCTGGATACATAAACAATTCAGAAGAGCGTGACACATGACTCCTGAAAGTAAGCACACTACATGGCATGTGGAGCCCCACCTGGGGAAGCTGCTTTAGGTGTGTTATCTGAGATGATTCATAGACTATTACATCATTAACCTGAAGTATAGGCACTTGGAGAGAGAGAGAGAAAGGGGTTAGGCAGCTTAGGTTTAGGACACAGGACATAGAGCCAGATTTTGAGGTCTATTTTTTTTAACTCTTACCCTTCCTGTTATGTGATCCCAGAGAATCCACTTAAATCCCCCTGGTGCTGGATTCCTTATCTGATAAACTGAAACAATGAAATAGTATCTTCCTTGCCAGGTTGTAAGGTGCAGAAGAGTTGCTATTTGAAAGGCACTTCAAAGGTAGCAAGAGCCGGATCAGCATGTCACATTGCTAGTTGTGTTGATCAGAAAGCTGTGGAAAGCCTCACTGCAGCCAAAGATGCCTCTAGGATTGCTGACTGGATACTGAGCAGAGCCCAGCATGCTGCGAGAAAATGGGATGCAGCAGTTCATAAATTCATGTATTGACCTCACTGAGCCTCAGTCCATGGGAAACACATGGCATTGTCCATGAGCGGGAAGGCTTGGTGGAGATGGGGAAGCACCAGAGGAGGTGACCCACTTCTGGCCTGTCATAGAATCATAGCTGATCTGGCTAAGCAAAGAACATATTTGACCATACCTTTGGGTGACATGGAAGGCTTCAGATTGAAAACTCTAAGACCATGAGTATGTTATGCTTAGGTTCTCTGAAGCTTGCATAGCTGTGTGGAGATGGTATTGGATGAAAAGTGTATGAGCTAATGTGTGTGGTTTAAGTGATGAAATCCAGCAAAGCCTGTTTAGATTCTCGGCACCTCTGTGCAGCATTCCTTCCTTAGGTATGACACAGGACCTCTTCTGAGAGATGGAGAGGGTCTTGTGACCTGCTCTCTAGCAAAGTAGGCTATAGACTCTCTCAATCCCCTACACAGAATGGTTTGGAAAAGGTTAGATTTTATGACTGCCTTTGAGGAAAAGGGGGCTATGAGCCACTTGGGGAGAAAAGAAATTCAGGTCCCAGAAGTGTCACTGTCATACTGGGAACAAAGCAGGGGTGGGGAGAGGAACCTAAGACAATAATCCCCAAAGAAATGCATCTTTAACTCAGCACTAGGAAGAACCATAATGAGGTGAGTCCGTGCTGTTAATGATGGTGATATAGTTTCATAACGCTAATATAACAATGTACATATTAGGGCTAAAATGAGCACAAAGAAGAATGTGTTCTTACCTATTCCCTGCCTGCTCATAAGCCATAGTTTACTGTAGGGCAGAGGAAAAGTAAGAATTTATAAATGTAACTTATTTTCTATCAACAGTGAAACTTTAGGGGGAAAAATAATGTTTGCTTTTTAGAGGAGTCCTAGGAAACAAGTAAGCAAAGATGATAACATTTGAGGATGTGTTCCAGAAACAAGTTATTTGTGGCTATCCCTAAAAAAAATTAAATATAATGATACATACACTTCCTGGTGACTACTTCACCCCACAGTGTGGAAAGCACATGCTGAGATGGACTCTTCTTTCTCCTGCCTTTTCACCTACTTTGAGGTGAGGCAGATCGGATTTCTGGTCACTGGACCCTAGAAATGAAGAGGCAGATGGAGGAAGGCGTCATACCAAGAGTTCCTGTTTAATTCTGTTTCATTGTCTTCTCCTGCCATCATCTTTTGATGCTCTCTAATACCCAGGGAGGAATGAGCAGCAGACCTATATTTTCTGAGGAGAGCTTCTTCCTTTTTCCACATTGAGAAGTCTGTGTCCTGGATAGGCTGGTTCAGGAATCTGAGGATGCTCAAAGAATTGTGTGTGATTCTAGGGGAGGCCGGAGTTGCTGAATACAATGAAAGAATCCCTGTTAGGCTTAACTCCAGGTGGACAACAGCTATATTTTCCATCCCAGATTCTACCTGAGATATACCTCAACTAAAATGTAGTTTATGGAGATATCAAGTTTCATCGGGGCTCCTAAGATTTTTATTAAGTCTCCAAACTATGAAAGTGAGAACAGGACAGGTGATGAGCATTTACAGTTGATGGAGCTGCAAGCTTCATCATCACATGGAGAGTGGAAGTAGCAGAAACTCCAGGGATCATGGATCTCTGAAGAGGGTGGATTGTACACTCCTGAAATGTGAAGGTGTGAACAGTGGCTTCCATGTGGTTGCCAGTGACAAACAAGGACTAGATAACCACACAAAGAGCCTGCTGTGCATAACCATCCAAGATGGCAGATAACCTCCATCTTTATCTGCCCATTCTGCCTCCTCGGAAGCAGGCTTGTCCCCACAAGCATGTCTCTCCCTAGGACTGCTACGTATAAGTCCTTATCCTGGAAGCCAAAAGGAATCCCTCCTCCCAAGAACAAGCTTATCACCTGTTATTCGTGTTCAAAGGATCTGAGAATGAAACACAGTCTCTGCAGTGTGATAGATACAGCCTGTAGAAAGAGATACTTCCTAGAAGGTCTATGCTCCTCCAGAGCAGCCGCCCCTGTGAGGGATGATCAGACACACCTTAGCAGGGAGAATTTTAAAAAGGAGAGGGACGGTGTGATTGTCATGTGCATTTCTTGCTATCAGAAAACCCACCAGCAATGCTGCCGATAAATAGCTTAGCCTCTCCAGATATAAAACGAAAGCATCCAGACGTGTCAGTGGATCTTTTAAAAGCTTGTGTGATGTTAACATACCCCACAGTAATTTCCTTTCAGATCTTCTGACTACTGACTTCTATTATGCAACTTCTAAGGGTCCCACTTGTTGATATCACTGATAAGTGTACCAGGAACCATTAAGAGCTAGGGAATTTCCCAGGTCCATATGGTGAATCTGAGTTTCCGACATTCAGTGTTTCTTACAAACTCATGTCTGAGCAGTGGTGGACAGTGCTGACTGGTGGGTTGGTTTCCATGAAGTGCAATAGTTACTTTTGTTCACCTTCAAGAAAATCACTTGCAAATTTCCCAAAGTAAATAACTACATTCAAGAACAAAAAGCCACCTGACTAGATGGAGAACACACAGAGGCTATTACAAGAGAGAGTCATGACACAGTGAAGTGTTCTGTGGACTCATCTCTGTCACTCATAGCATTAAAAAGACTGCCTTTCCTGGGTCAGATTCTATAAAATTGGACAGTTTTATTACACAATCAAGATCACTCAACTGGAGGTGGCTTTCTTTGTGTCTGTTTGCTTGTTTGTTTGTTTGTTTGCTTGCTTGCTTGCTTGCTTTTTTCTGTAAGCAGCTCAGTATTGACGTAGCATCACTGAAAGCAGTTTGGTGTCATTTCAGAATCCGTGTTCAGTGCCCAGTAATTTCAGCACCCTGGTTTCTTCACTATAAACATGAGTAAAGTCAAAAGGGGAAGAGTGGCCTACTGTCAGTATGTACTGTGCAGATGCCATTAAGGATTCCTGGGGTTCAAATACCTAAGTCTGTGGGGGCCACTTTTCTTTGAAGCCCATATAGTGGCTGTGTGGATTTTCAGGTAGCCTGGCCTAGTGGAGTGATCTTGGGTTAAGTAATGTCCTCAGTTTACTCAGTAGACGCCCAAGCTTGAGAGCCATGATGCTGACAGTTCAGATTGGTCAAGGCAAAGTGAGAATAAAAACATTTCTGGACTTTAAAAAGGAAAGATAATGAGTCTCATGCCACGTTGCTAAAAATACATGGAATAAATGTCTATCCTTCAAATTGTCAAGAAAGGAAAGGGAAACTTGCATAAGTTCTTAGGATAGAACACTTGCCTTTGATTGATATAAACTGTCCAGTTGAAGAAGATAGATGGGCCTGGGCCAGGGCTTCTGCACATAGAAGACAGAACAGTGCTTGATACAAACCAAGAAACACTATTCCCTGAAGATGGTTGGTATGTGACCACTTATCTTTCCTCCCATTCATGTGCTCGAATTCTTTTCTCTCTGTCACCATTCTGATGGGACACTCTAACTTCCTAGGACTCAGTTAATTCCAGTCGTTTTAATGAATCTCACAAAGCTGGTTGCCATCATGGGATCCTTTCTAGGGACCCCTGGGCTCTGCTTTGGTCTGTTCGGTTAGAGCAATAACGATGGTTACTTTATGTTAAAACAGGAGGACTCTTATGAAAAGACTGCACTTTTGATCCATCTCTTTTAATGTAAAAGAGGAATATGAGCAAGAGGTTCACACCAAAGCACCAAGCAACCCCCATGATCATAAAAGAAAGGCCAATAATGGGCAAAATCGATGTTTTCAATAAAATGTACCCTTTGATAGAATTCTTTTGTACTTTGTTAAAAAGCCCCCTCTGAAGGGCAATTACAGTAGAACCCAAGGTCATCTTCAGCAGATGTGATGGAATGATAGGTATTTATCTGTATGAGCTCCTCCACATTCAACCAAGCTATGTTTTTGAGACAGGGCCTCAAGTCAAAGCCTGCCCATAACTCATGATAACTGTTGAAGCCCTAATCCAATTTTCTTTACCTTTCAAGTCATTTACCACACCACCAAGAATAGAATCACAAACACAAAACTCATAGGCATCTACATCTGAGGAGAGAGTTCAGCTGACTAAATGCTCACCTTGCCAACAAGAAGGCCTCATTTAGATTACCCAAGACACACATGAAAAAACACCAGCACAGCAGGGCACATTTTTAATTCAGTGCTGGGGAGACAAAGAATGGTGGGCTCTGGAGTAAGTTAGCCTAGGTACCAAGGTACAGGATGACAGGAGAGCCTGTCTCAATAAATCAAGATAGAAGGTGTGTGAGGAAGGATACCTAAGGCTGACCGCTGACCTCCATGTGCACTCATACACTTTCCCCTGCATATATACATACACACAGACACATACGAAGCAATCATCCTATAAAGTCCCAAAGGCATCATGAAGATAGAATCAGTAAAATGCAATTGGTCACTTTCATTGTTGGAACTGAAAGTGAGTATTGCAGACACCGTCATCTTGACTTGAGCAACAGATTGCCCTCATAAGAAATACACATACCCCTGTGCATAAGGCTTACCTCTTACTGTACAACCAGCATCCTGTTGTAATTCTTTTACAGGGAGCCACAGACAAAATTATCAGCTGGCAGCTTTGTTTCCATATAGCTTTTAATCTAGTCTAAGGGAAAGGATGCAGAACCTTTAAAGTTACTTAAAGAGACCTATGCTTTAAAATAATGAATCTTTTCTCATAAGTGAAGAGCAGATTGCTCATATTAATGTATTTTATGCAGCGGAGCATGGAGATATCGCTTGGAAGCGTGTAGCTCATACCCTGCCATTTATAAGTCAAGGGCAGTACAACTCCATGCCTATAATAACAACTTTCTCCAGCGCCGGCCAAATGGGTTGCAGGAGGACCTAGGCACTTCGTGACTCTGGGTGGACTTCATGATTAACCCACAAATGACTGGAAGCCCCACATTCTAGTGACAGTAACTGTTCCACTATTTAGTTTCTTAGTCAAAGTTAAGCCTGTGGGGTGGGGTCCTTTTCCTGGTGCTTGTGAACATCGGGGCAGGGCGGGGGTGTGCGAAAGGGGTGATCTGGGTTTATATCTGATGGTGAAAGGTGCAGAACGGAGCCCAGGATGGCCTCTGGAGTGATGGGGAACAACACTGAGAGAAGCACTGAGGAGTGGCAGGGAGATGAGTCTCTGGACGCCCTTGAGTCTGCTCTTTCCAAGGCTTCAGTGTTTCTGAGAACCCAGATCTCATCCATTTACTGGTTGGTTGGTTAGTTGGTTTGATATTTATCCTGTGGGTTTTTCTCCTTTTCATGAAGAGGATTCTACCTGGTGGTGAAGGAATGCGTCAGCCATTTGGCTTACAGGAAGATGCATCTATCTTTCTCCGCAAGGATACCAGTTTCTCAGTCCTCTGGAGGAATTCCTTTGGAAAAGTGAAGGGCTTAAATCTTATCTTTGAAGCTTTCAAAGACAACGCAAGGTGCTGTGAGTCTGGGTTCCTCACAATCCACCTCTCACCACCATCAGATTCTAACCTGTCAGTGAACCTTGCAGCATCGTCTCTACATTAGGAACTTCTTTTACATGAGCGCATCAGCACCCTCAGGCACATGTCCTCACTCACCGCTTCTCGCCCTTTCTCCCTGCTGCCAACTTTGCTAGGGATGCTCCTCCTTTCCTCCCTAGGAAACCCCACTCACTATACAACTTTGGCAGTGAGTTTTCGTGTTGCCCTAATTTGACATCTTTGCCAGTAGAACCTGAGACAAGGGCTTGTGTACAGGTTAAATATTCAGGAAGTGGAGATGGCAGACTGGAGCCTGCAGGCACTGAGTGAGGGCTGGCTCTTTTTGCACTCTGAGGAAGCAGGCAGATTCCCTCGATCCGCACTTGCTGTCTACCAAGGCAGACTTCTACCAGCCAGCTCCCACCAGTCTTTCTTGCCCTGGGAGCCTTAACTCCCCTGTACCTCTGGGCCGCACTCAGGTGGGAGCAGATGGTTTCTGTAGCTTAGGGGAAGGCTCTTGGCAGAAAAACTACAAGGAAGATGCTCAGCTGTGGCCCTGAGCTCTCCGGGATGGCCCATGCAGTGTCGGTTTATATTAGTGTTGGTTTGTAAAGCCTCTTTTGTCCCACCCTGTGGTCCTCCTGATGTCTGTCATCTGAGGAAGCATTTGGGTGCTTTCTAGCGACAGAAACCCAGCCAGGAATGGCATCCAACACTCTGATTCCTGAAACGGTGCCGCCTCCCACTCACCCACACCGCTGCCAGTACTGTTGAGCTCCTTTCTCTTTTGTTAAGCTAATTTGCCTGATAGTCCCTGGAGTGTCCCTATTTCATAGCATAGGAAACTGTATTTACACAGGCAAGTTATTTGTTTTCCGTGCAGAAAATGATCCTTTCTATCTCATTTGAATTATTTATTCTCCTTTGAAGAATGCTGAGTATAAAAGTTCGTTTACATCCCTGGCATCTCAGAATCGATCCTGTCAGGAATCCAGTAGCAAAGGCGGCCTGGTAATGGCCCATCCTGGGGACAGGAAGGATGGACACTTCATTGGGCCTTCCTGGTGAGGAGGCTAGCCTGGTCTGGGCTTTCCCCCACAGCATGCATTCATCAGGCCTGTTGGCTCTGACTGCCAGCCAAGTGTTTTCAGGAGCACTGAGAGGAATCGATGCTATAAAGGTGCCTTCCGTTCTGACTAACTGTCCACGTTTTGCTCTTCTCTGGATGGCATAAATGAATGGCAAGATTCTAATTGTAGACATTTTAGATAGAGAAGCAAGTCCTGGGCTCTCGTTTTCTGATTTAAGGTACGGATGGATTCCCAAGTCGTACCTGGCCGATAGAGAAGCTTGGGATTTCTGTTATCCTTCTTAAACCCTGTTTCCTGAGACTCGCGACAAGCGTCCTCTGTCTTGCATTGGACAGAAGTTCCGCTTTGGCTCATCTTACACCTAATAGCTGACACCAGAGCCTGACACTCCCATCCTAGGGTCTTCTACAGTGTGGGTGGGAGCTGAGAAGATTAGAGCACGTGTTCTTTGTCTGCCGTCCATACGTGGTTACTGTCAGAAAACTCATTGTTAATGAAAGGAAGCTCTTCTCCACACCCGTCCACTTCTTTAGGGTGGACATCAAACCCCCTTGTGGTCATGTTCCTGCTTCTTTTTTTGCGGTTTTCGCTCATATCGACCCCCTTCTCGCCAAGGGCAAAGCTCAAGTTACAGAGAGAGCATAGACGGCTGTCCCATCTTGTCATCTACAGAGGTGATCCCGGCAGAAAGCTGTTTGTCTGCTTCCTTCTCTTTGTCAGCCCATGGTCCCCTAAGACTCTGTTCTAGAAAGCCATTCTTGGGTCTCAGCTGTGGTTAGAGCCCCAGCACGGCACAATACAACCTGTATTTCACACCTGGAATGCTACCTATATTCCTACCAAGGAGCCCCGTCCTTCTTCTGCTTCTCCTCCTCCTCCTCCCCCTCCTCCTCCTCCTCCTCCTCCTCCTCCCCCTCCTCCTCCTCTTCCTCCTCCTTCAGACAGGATCTGCGGCCTTGCTGTATAGTGTTTCTATAGAGACTGTAACTTCATTGACAGTTTGCTTGGGGTCTTAATGTGTTCCAGTGCCCCATGTGTTGAAAACTTTTTTTTAATTTGTCATAGCTGAGAATAATCTTTAATAATAATAATAATTATTATATATATATATATATACATACATATCAGTGGATTCAAAGTATATTCTTTACATTACTGTTTAACAAAAAAGTCATGGGATAGCAGAATATAAATGTTGTTAAGGGGAGAGTGAGGATGTTATTTTAGCCTTTTCTTTTTCTTTTATTCGATATATTCTTTATTTACATTTCAAATGATTTCCCCTTTCCTGGATCCCCCCTCCCCGAAAGTCCCATAAGCCCTCTCCCCTCCCCCTGTTTCCTAATCCACCCCTTCCCACTTCCCTATCCTGGTATTCCCCTACACTGCTGCATTGAGCCTTTCCAGGACCAGGGGCCTCTTCTTCCTTCTTCTTGGTCATCATTTGATATGTGGATTGTTTCTTGGGTATTCTGAGCTTCTGAGTTAATATCTGCTTATCAGTGAGTGCATACCATGTGTGCTCTTTCGTGATTGGGTCACCTCACTCAGGATGACATTCTCCAGTTCCACCCACTTGCCTAAGAATTTCATGAATTCGTTGCTTTTAATAGCTGAGTAGTATTCCATTGTGTAAATATACCACATTTTCTGTATCCATTCCTCCATTGAGGGACATCTGGGTTCTTTTCAGCTTCTGGCTATTATAAATAGGGCTGCTATGAACATAGTGGAGCATGTATCCTTATAACATGCTGGGGAATCCTCTGGGTATATGCCCAGGAGTGGTATAGTGGGGTCCTCTAGTAATATCATGCCCAGTTTTCTAAAGAACCGCCAGACTGATTTCCAGAGTGCTTGTACCAGCTTACAACCCTACCAGCAGTAGGGGAGTGTTCCTCTTTCTCCACATCCTTGCCAGCACCTGTTGTGTTGAAAACTTTTAGTGCCAGTTGATCACACACTATAGGGAGGACCCTTTAGGTGGGGCCTCGAGGAAAGATGTTAGGTCATTGGGAGTAGGCTGGTAGTATATTCTCTCTCTCTCTCTCTCTCTCTCTCTCTCTCTCTCTCTCTCCCTCTCTCCCTCCCTGCCTCCCTACCTCCCTCTGAAATACAGGGTCACTTGATTATGGAAAAGATGTGTGCCTTCAAGTTCTTCCAAATACAGACAGCACACATTAGTCTCATCCAATAACATAAAAGACTAGATAGAAATCAACTTAAGGATATGTTTACTTGGTTTATCCTTTCAGAGGTTTTAGCCATAGTTGTGTGGCCCTGTTGCTTTGGGTCTGCTATGAAGCAGACCTATTACTAGTCAGTGCCATAGATCCTCCTATGAAGAAGAAAATGGGGAGCTAGAACAGAGAGAGAGAGAGAGAGAGAGAGACAGAGAGAGAGAGACAGACAGAGAGAGAGAGAGAGAGAGACACAGAGAGAGGACAGAGAGACAGAGAGAGAGATATTTATTATTCTTAGTTACAGGCTTTCATATAACCAACTTGAAATGTGATATTCAATTTGCCTATGCGCTGTGCAGGGCCCTTTTAGAAAGCTGCTTGTCAAACGTCAGTCCTACTACTTGGGTGATTGATTTCTATCTTAGGCATCTGTTTTATCTTGATAAAAACTATGTAAACCGATCTATATACAACAAAGCCCACAGTATAGGCTCATCAGTGAGTAAGAATCTGGCGTCTGACAACCTATATAATCACTCTACTCATAGAAGCACTGAAGGACTGATTTGCATAACATGGGATTTAATTAGAAATCTGTTAGCATAATCGACATGGTGTTAAAATTAATTAGCAATTGTTTTTCCTGGGCCTTAAAGCCATCACTTGAAGGTATAGCAGGAAATATTTTATGTGCTGTTTTTATAACAATAAAAATTGAGTATGCAGATAATTTTTAACATATCAATGTCATTTAATGTTACTTTTCCTTGGGAATTCTAATCTCATAGGACTTTAAATATGCAGCATATGATGTCATGCCACCTTAAAATGTGGAGGGAATATTTTATTAGAAAGAAAAAAAGAATGAATGAATGAGTGAGTGAGAGAGAGAGAAAGGGAGAAGGAAGGAAGGGAGGGAGGGAGGAAGGAAGGAAGGAAAGAGAGAGAAAGAAGGAAAGAAATAAAGGAAGGAAGGAAAAAAGAAAGAAAATAAAGAAAGAAAAAAGAGAAAAGACAAGACAAGACAAGAAAAGAAAAGAAAAGAAAAGAAAAGAAATGAAATGAAATGAAATGAAATGAAATGAAATGAAATGAAATGAAATGAAAAGAAAGATTGATTTGTATCAATGGATCTGGCTGTGGTAAAGTCACACCTGAAAAGACACTGAATAATTTGTCATACTGAATGATGTCTGACATGATTTACAAATTAAGATAGCATTTTTTTGCTAACTCATACTTACAACATACAATTATAAATTATAATATACAACAGAATACAAATTACTGTTACAAAATAAAAACATCTTAGAAAATAGTAATCTTAACTATTCTAACAACTGACTGATGTGGAGTTCCTGTTCTGATCTAACACTTTTATCTAGCTTTCAAAACTGGCCTAGTCATTCAAATTATAATTGAAGAAAATCAACTCATCTTCATGTGCTAGAAATGAGGCAGTCACTCTCTTGAAAAAAAAATGAGGTTCACTTGAAATGCAAGTCTCAGCATTGTCTAAACCTGTCCCCTGCAGGTACATGCTAGGGAGACAGACGCTTCAAGCGATCCTGGGAAGATTGTAGGTAGATTGTCTTAGTGTTGATTGACAAAAAGCAGCATTCCATCAATCCTGGTTCTAAGCCATCTAGGCACATATTTGCCTGTCAGTCACTTATGTGTCTTTTAAACACATCAACTAAAGTCTGCTAGTTGGTATTCTCGGAGTAAACCACCAACGTAAGATATGATAGATACATAGACAGGCAGACTGCGAGATATTTATACTGAAGAACTGACTCATGACTGTAGAATTTGAGCAAGCTCACTCCTGCAGATAGACTTGTAGGCTGGGGACCCATGGGAGAGTTCAAGTGTGAAGACAGTCTGATGGCAGAAGCGAGTCTTCTAGGCAGAACATCTTTCTTCAGCTAATTGAATGAGGCTTAGCCACGCCCCGGCTAATCTACATTACCCAACTGCTAATTTAAATGTCCATCTCATCTAAACAATACCTTCCCAGAAACAGCTAAGATAATATTTGACCAAGTGTCTTAATTCTGTGGTCTACTCTAGGTGGCACAAAACACTGGCTATCATGAAAAACATATCAAAGGTCTCTGGGTTCTGGGGTCTACCCTGGATGACAATTAGCATTGACTATCATTCTGCATATACTGGGGATCATACTAGAAATTTCCCTCTGGAGATCAGTCCATTAAGGATCGTGAATGCCTATTTCATTTTTTTTTCTGCTTCGTATTATTTTATCAGGTGTATGAACTGTAGCTCATTGTCTGTTTTGAGAACAGTAGATATTTTATGTTTATCCTTCTTGTCTTGCTGATCAACTTGACGTAACCTAGAGTCATTCAGAAAGAGGGAAAGTCAACTGAGAAGATGCCCCCACCAGATTGGTTTGCGGATAAGCCTGTGGTATGTGTTCTTGATTGTCGATGTGGGAGGAGGGCGCAGCTCACTTCCATAGAGCCACTCACCCACCCACCCGCCGCTTGCCTGGTGGTTCTGGGTGGTATAAGACATCAGGCTGAGCAAGCTTGAGAAGCAAGAGCATAAAGGGCATTCTTCCATGGCCTCCTCTTCAGTTTCTGCCTCCACACTCCTGCCGTGGCTTCCCTCAGTGATGGACTCACGTGCTATCATGAGATAAGCACTCTCCTCCTCAAACTGCTTTTTGCCCATGATGTTTTATCACTGTAATAAAACAACGGATGTTTGACAAGAAGCACTTGTTCTTAGGCAGATTTGAGGCATTTCCCTAAGGCACTGGAACTGCTGGGTAGAGGCATGCCGAGCTTCAGACTGAAGGGTTGCTCTCCGTTACCTTCTGAAATTGTTGCTCCACTTTTGTATCTGCTAGAAACCTACTCCAGTTCCTATTTCACCATACGTGGCAATCCTGAGTCAGCCTTTAAGTACTTACAACTTTAATGGTTTGGTTGCTTCAATTTGTTTAGCCGGTTTCGTTCTCATCCTTGTGATAAGCCAGTTGCTTCATTTGCATTTCTTCTATTGCGTTTAGCATTTATTGAGAGTAGGAAGTATCTATATTGTTCATGGCTACCTAACCCTATTCTAGTACTGGATTTTGAGTAGTGGTGTTAGAGGTAGGCCACTGGGTATAAGGCACGCGTGCGCACACACTCATATGCCTGGGTATACCCAAGGAAGTCAGAGGGGGGCATCGAGTGTCTTCTATTGTTTTCTTCCTTGTTGGCTGAAGACTGGGTCTTTTACTAACTGGAAGCTCACTGTTTTGGCTAGGTTAGCTAGTCAGGGATATCTTGAGATCTGCTTCTCTCTGCCCCAAATGCTGGGGATATACACATGACATTTGATGTAGCTATTAGGAATTTGGCCACAGATCTCCAGGCTTCCAAGGCAAGTACAGTTTTCCACTGAGCCATAATCTCCAGGCTTTTCCTTGGTCTAAGTTCTTTTGTTTGTTTTTCTTTTATGTGTATGGGTGTTATGGCTCCATGGAGGTCTACGCACCCCTTGTGTGCTTGCCTGGTACCTGTATAAGCCAGAAGGGGGCATTAGATCCACTGGACCTGTAGTTAGCAGACGCTTGTGAGCTGCTGTGCGGGTGAGGGAAATTGAACCCACGCCCTCTGGAAGAGCAGCCACCAGTGTTCTTAACTGCTGGGCCATCTCCCCATCTCTATTCTACTTTAAAAAAAAAAAAGAATGGTATGTGCAACGTACTTGAACTTGTTTGATTTATAAGAGAAAGCCATCGTTCGTGTACATGGGGGCAGCTACACAGTCTTGTTAAACCATTACGCTCATCTACTCCATTTATGACAATTCTCGTTTTATTTTATTAGCTTTAAATCTTAACATTTTTCCAGTGTTGTTCTTTTTATGTCTGAGGAATTTTCCTTCATGCTAAACTTTAGTCTCTCTCTCTCTCTCTCTCTCTCTCTCTCTCTCTCTCTCTCTCTCTCTCCTCCCTCCCTCCCTCCCTCCCCCTCCCTCCCTCTCCCTCCCCCTCCCTCTCTCCCTATCCTTCCCTCCCTCTCTCTATCTCTCTCTGTGTTCTCATTAGAATTCTTAATACTTAATCCTTCAAATTTGCTCTTGAATGGGTTTTCAATTTATTTCATGTCACATGAAATGCCCACGGTCCTTTGTTTCAGTGCCTGTTACACTTATTTTCTGGTGCTTTTGCCCCTCTCTGGTCTTTCTTACTCTACCTACATGCTAGGCCATCCATGCTCCTCTCCACTCCCTGGTGCTGTTACTAACTCTTGCGTTATGCTCCGCCTCCTTCGTGGTTTTGAGAATAACCATTGCCTCACCATCTCCCAGGTCACCATCCTGATTTTTGGTTTCAAGTACTCCATGTGTTCCTGTGTGTACCAGGGAAGGATCCCAAGCTCGTAAGAGCAGAAGAGCTTTGTTCTGGAGGGAGATAGAGAAGGGCAGATGGAGCTCTACCTCTCTGGAGCTCAAGGCCCTCAATGGAGTCACACCCACTAACGCGGGCCGTCACTTGGATTCTCCTCTGCTCCTTGCCAGAACTCTTCCTCCTGTTTCATAGAGTTCTGTAGTCCTCAACTGGGTCAACATTTTACCTCAGCTCTGTGGTACCTGTTACCTTCAAAACCAGGCTGCGTTTGACATCTAAATCCAGGGTTATTTCTTTGTCCATTTGTTGTCAGAATCCCCCAAAACGTATCTTGTCCTTTTCTAATTCCTTGTGTTCTCTCAACTTTCTCTCAACATTGTGAGGAGTCATGTGTCTCCTCAGAGCAACTTACATCAGTGTTATACCACTGTTACCTTCTAACTGGAGATTTGATTCCCACATGCTGTAGAAATATCCTCAGTACTGAATCAGGTAAGTGTGATTTGCTTATTTCATGTTTCTTGGAAATTTATGAACAGTCTAACCCACATTTGTTTAAAATGGCCTTATAGTGATGATAAAAAAAATCAACATCAGTCTTGGTTTAATGAAGGTTATAGCGTAGAGAGTTCTAGACATTTCCCAAAACACTGAGCATAGGAGGAGAGTTCAGTCATAATACCAGAGCAGAGGGGCATCCATACTTTATCTATCTAAAATCAGGAACTCTTTCTCCTTCCTTTCTCTTTCTTTCTTTCTTTCTTTCTTTCTTTTTACTTTCTTTCTTCCTTCCTTCCTTCCTTCTTCCTTCCTTTCTTCTTTTTTATCTTTCTTATTTTTTTTAGGATTGATTAATGATTACAGTCTTGGTAAAAGTTCTTTGGAATTTCTCAAACAAACATCGTAAAACAAATAATAACTCTAAAAAGACCAAAACTTTTTCTAGGAACTGAAAGACCAGCTATTATACCATGACCGCCCCTGAGCTTATTAGGATAGCGTCAAGCTCTTAATTTATCAGATTTTTATCTTAACAAATCAGAGGAAGAGGACACATTGGGACAAATGTGTCTTTGGTTTTTAGAGTTTGGAGTAAAAGTTCTCAGCAAAATTTATCATTAAAGGAGCCAAACTATAGTAGGCATGTCATTTAATGATTGAATTAAAGCTGATAAGAACAATTAAAATAGTAATAGTGTTAAATTTACTCATGGTTCGTTGCCCTGTAAATATTAATTGCAAGGAAAATTTGCATATGAAAGCCAAATTTTAATCACAATTAATTGATTCAAAAAAGATATGCAAATCAACCTGTCTGGGTGATCTTTGTCAGTTTCAATTGCCTAGCAACTAGAGACCAGCAGCCCTTTCCCTATCATGTGTGCAGCAGAATGCTGGGCACAGTTGGCAGTCTAGGCCAGTCTTTAACCAAGACCATCACATTCACCTGAAGGGGGCTTGGAGCCTCACCGAACAACACTGCAGTGGTTACCACAGCGACACTTCACTACTCACTGTCCCACACCAAAATCAGACATTTCCTTCTTGAAGGGAAGATGTCAGCATCCTCAGGTTCCTGGAGTCACCCTATGGAGGTCACCTTCTTTATCCAGTAGTAAATATTTAGCGTCTATTTTCTGTCAGGCAGGCCTGTAGCTGAGTGACATGACAGAAAGAGACACAGTGTGACCATCCTTGCATTCATATGAACAATCGCTGGAGTGAACTCAGGACAGTGATAGGGACTCAGATCTCAGAGTCTAGCTGCATTACAGGTTGGCTGACAATCAGCCACTAGGACTTTATCAGGCATGGAGTATGTGCTAGTTACTTTGCTCAATGCTGTAAGGAAACACCTGATAAAGCAACTTCCAGGAGGAAGGATTTATTTTTGTTTACAGTTTAAGAGTACAATCTATCATAGAGGCAAAAGCGGGGACATGAGGTGGTAACTCACATTGTATACTTAGTCAAGAAACCCCCTCACCTCAAAATTTTTGCAGGTTTTTATGAATCTATGAAGTGATGAATAGAGAAGGGGAAACTATAGTCACCTCTCTGTGATTGGATCTAGCAGGTGAGGACCAAGCATGCAACACAGGAGCCTTTGGGGAATATCATTGCAAGATATTTGATCGCACTGTCAACCATGAGATTCAAGTGCTAGTTGTGGTGTGGCTCAGCCTTTAGCCATTGGCTGGAATACAGGCATTCCCTTAGTACATACCCTTAATCACAAACAACAAGCTAAAGTTATTTTGTAGACAGAAGCACCCATGTTTGAAAGTGATATCTAACTGAGATGCAGACAAAGTGATGAAACAGAAAAAGATTTGATGAACTTGGAAATGCCCAACTCTCAGCAGAAGAAAGAGGAAAGGGAAGGTCTTTAAGAGAGAACAGCACAAGCAGAGCCTCCCAGGTGACAGCTATATCTGGCTCCAGTCAGCAAGTACTTGTGGGCATCGATAACAGTGTCTGAATTTTTAGCTATATATGGGATAGTGGGATAGTCCCTGGATGGTCTTTCCCTCAGTCTCAGCTCCAAACTTTGTTTCTGTATCTCCTTCGGTGCATATTTTTGTTCCCCCTTCTAAGAAGGACCAAAGTATCCATACTTTGTTCCTCCTTCGTCTTGGGCATAATTTGATCTATGAATTGTATCTTGGGAATTCCAAAGTTCTGGGCTAATATCCACTTGTCAGTGCATACTATGTGTGTTCTTTTGTGATTGGGTTACCTCACTCAGGCTGATAGTTTCCAGTTCCACCCACTTGCCTAAGAGTTTCATGAATTCATTGTTTTAATAGCTGAGTAGTATTCCATTGTGTAAATATACCACATTTTCTGTATCCATTCCTCGGTTGAGGGACATCTGGGTTCTTTCCAGCTTCTGGCTATTATAAATAGTGGAGCATGTGTCCTTATTACATGCTAGGGAATCCTCTGGGTATATGCCCAGGAGTGGTATAACAGGGTTCTCTGGTAGTATCATGCCCAGTTTTCTGAGGAACCACCAGACTGGTTGTAATACCACCACTCTGGTTCCAGAGTGGTTGTAAAACCTTGCAATCCCACCAGGAGTTGAGGAGTATTCCTCTTTCTCCATATCATCGCCAGCACCTGCTGTTTCCTGAGTTTGCATCTTAGCCATTCTGACTGGTGTGAGGTGAAATCTCAGGGTTGTTTTAATTTGCATTTCCCAGATGACTAAGGAGGTTGAATATTTCTTTAGGTGCTTCTCAGCCATTCAATATTTGTCAGATGAGAATCTAGTGCATGAGAAATACAGAAGAAGGCAGGCGGTGGTGGAACATGCCTTTAATCCCAGCACTTGGGAGGCAGAACCTGGCGGATTTCTGAGTTTGAGACCACCCTGTTCAAAAGAGTGAGTTCTACAGACAGGGCTACACAGAGAAACCCTGTCTGGAAAAAAAAAGAAAGAGAAAGAGAGAGAGAAAAATACAGAGGAGAACACTCTCAACCAGCCACTGAACTGAGCACAGGGTCCCCAATAGGGGAGCTAGAGAAAGGACTCAAGGAGCTGAAGGTGTTTGCAGTAGGAGGAACAACAATATGAGCCACCCAGTACTCCCAGAGACCCAGGGACAAAACCATCAACCAGAAAGTGCACATGGTGTTACCCATGGCTCCTGACACATAGGCAGCAGAGGATATCCTTGTTGGACATCAAAGGGAAGAGAGGCCCCTGGTCCTGGAAAGGCTGGATACTGCAGTGTAGGGGAATACCAGGACAGGGAAATGGGAGGGGGTTGATTGGGGAACAAGGGAGGAAAGATGGCTTATGGGACTTTCAGGGTGGGGGGAACCAGGAAAAGGGAAATCATTTGCAATGTAAATAAAGAATATATCTAATAAAATAAAGAAGGAAAAAATTTAAAAAACAGAAGAAGAAAAGGAAAAAAGATTAATCACAAAGAGAGAGAAAGAGAGAGAGAGAGAGAGAGAGAGAGAGAGAGAGAGCACAAAGAGAGAAGGCGAGGGGAAGCAGTTTTACTGGGACAGCTGTACAGAGACAGGTCAACGAGAGAACATGCTAGACACAGGTGAAGACAAAAGAAGCCAAAGAATGAGAAAGAGCCCGGAGATCAGAACAAATTGCTAGAGGTAGTTTGCGGCCGAGGAGAGCAATGGAGAAACTGAGAGAAGCCGGATTGAATAAGTCCGCCTGGAGAGGAGTTTGAGTCAGTGGAGGTCAGAGAGAACCAGGAAGGGGCGACCTTGCTGAGCAGTAAGTCTCGGAAGCTGGATACTTCCTAGGCCTGGAATAGATTACACAGAGGCTAGGAGCCTCCAGGACCAGACCTAGGTTAGCAGATGGAGGCGGTAAGCCTGGAGACAACAGTTGCTTAGGAGAATAAACGTTACTTTTCCTGGAGGTTCCACGTGCAAATGGCAACAGGTTCCTTTTGGCTCTTGATTTATGAGTCTAGGAAGTCTAAGAGCCTCGACTGACAAGGGCCTTCTGCATAACTCCTGGGGCACAGGATGAAGGCAAGAGGACAGGAGGGAGAGTCTAAAAGTGAAAGGTCACTTTGCTTCTCAACAATCCACTCTCGTGTTCACTCATCCAGTCGTAGGATAGCGAGAGCTCACACCCACATGAAAGGCTTTGATCCATTCATGAGGGCTGTACCCATGACCTAGGGTCTTTCTACTAGACCCCACCTCTCAACGTTGCTACATAAGGAGTTAGGACTTAGTGTGGTTTCCAGTAGAAACATTTTCAAAGCACAGTATCATTCCAGGTCTGTAAGTTTGCGGAAGTGAACAGAGCTGAGGTGAGACATGGCGGAAGGTGTGCTGAGGCACCCACTGCTTCAGCCCATGTCAAACAGCATCAAAGAACCGAAGACATGGTAGGCCGTGGGAAATGGTGCTTGCCACTGGCTCTTGGAGTTTCTATATATCAAGTGTTGGGACATTCTTTAGATTTTTTTCATGTGTATACTCTTTTGTAGGGGTGTTTGTTCATATGTACTTATATGCACGTGTGTGTTTATATATGTAGTGGCCAGAGGTCACTGTCAGATGTCTTCCACAGTGGCTTTGCATTTTGGTTTTTTAAGATAGAGTATCCCACTGAAACTGAGATCGCTAATCCAACTAATCTATATAGCCCATGAGCTCCAGGGATCCCTGTCTCTGCCTCCCCAGGCCCTGTATTGAATGTGATATCAATGCTGAGATGAGATGCACACTCAGGTTCTCAGGCTTGCTCGGCAATCCGTTACATACTGAGCCATCTCCCAGATCCTAGGTATTTTTTTTCAGTGAACGAGAAAGTTATTATTCTATAAATCAACTATTTTGCTCTTAATTGAAAAAAAGAAAATTGTAAAATCGAGGGAAGAAATGATTTTTCCCCTCAATAACAGTGACCCATATTAAAAACTTAAAATATTCTTGTTCTTTTATAGAGCTCAAACTTCTGGTATATTTCATAGGATTAGATTATGCTTAGATGATAATTTCACCAGTACTTCTTCTTGGGATAACAAGGTGGCCAAGCAGATAAAGGTACTTTACAGCAAGCCAGATGACCTGAATTCAGTGCTAAGGACCCATGTCACAAAAATAGAGAGCCACCTTCCTCAAGCCATCTTCTTGCATACACATGTTTCCCCTGGGACACCCATCTGTCTCCCCATCACCACCTCCACACATGCTTACAGATAAATAAGTGTAATTAAAAGTGGTTTTTCTGATTGCCCAAGGAAGAAGAAAATAGAGGCACAGGGCCACATTCATGCTGTACTATATAATATACATGTTGATGGATGCTTATATCTATAAATGCATAGCATGTTTGTTTCCCAGTGCTGTTAAAAAAGAAATTGTCATGATATATGAAGAATAAGTCAATAGAAACATCTCCTCTCATATCCCTAGAGATCAAGGCTCTAAAGTCAAGGCATGAGCAGGACTCGGGATGCTGTCTGCAGTTCTTCTTAACCCCATTTTTCTCTTTTGTCACATGTGACCTTCTGTTGTGGATAGCCCTGGGCTCATACTTTGATGTTAATTCCACTCCTCAGAGGGGCTGCAGATGAGGAGTTGCCTTGTGGACCGTCTCCCCACCTTAACTTAATGATTGTGCAGGAGGAAAGTGGGAGGAGCAGAGCGTCTAGGGGAGGAGCTACGGGGTATAAAACAGGAGGAGGAGCAACGGGGAGAGAGAGAGAGAAAGAGAGAGAGGAGAGAGGAGAGAGAGGAGAGAGAGGGAGGAGAGAGGAGAGGAGAGGAGAGGAGAGGAGAGGAGAGGAGAGGAGAGGAGAGGAGAGGAGAGGAGAGGAGAGGAGAGGAGAGAGGAGAGAGGAGAGAGGAGAGAGACAGGAGAGAGAGAGAGAGGAGAGAGAGAGAGAGAGAGAGGAGAGAGAGAGGAGAGAGGAGAGAGAGAGGAGAGAGGAGAGAGAGAGGGGAGAAGAAGAAACGAAAAGAAGAAACAGAGAAGAAGAGAAGAAACGGGGAGAGAGAAACGGTTAAAGAGAACTGGAGAGGCGGCAGGGAGAGAAGGTGGGGGCCTAGAGAAACTGCAAGTTGTATGGGATAAAATAGATTGAAACAGAGTAGTAGAGTGGGAGGCCTGCCCAGTCTAGGCTTGTAGCTTGTTTTGTTAACCGCTGAGTTGAGCTTTCTTTTACCGGGGAACTGGGTTGGAAACATAGTAGCAACAACCTTCCTTTCTGGTTATCTTTGCATCCCAAACTCCCACTCCTTTCTCTTGTAGGGGTACAGGTCATTGAGTCCCCCTAAAATGATTTTATTGACAAGGACACAAGAACAGTTACTAGGAGTGGCACTTGGTTGTATTATTTGTTGTAAGCAGATTTGCAGCTAACTACACATGGCTTTCGTAATCTGTGATACATTTTGCTTTAGATCAACATGCCATTGTTTTATGTTCTGAAAAGTCACCCCATTTAAAATAATTATATAAAAAAGTTGTTTTGAGTTTCAAGGAAATAAGCAAGACTATGTTTTAACTGTGTTTTTAAAGCCATGTACCAAAAATAGATGACATGGGAATTAAAATCAGATATTCTGCAGTCTACAAATTATATGTTTCCCTTGATGGAATTAAATTGTCTAGAAAACACAATTACTAAAATGTCTGTTGAAGAAATACATTGTACTCAATGCATCCCCCATGGGTTGGCACAAAAGAGCATCCTGATTGATTTGAAATCATGTCAGTCTTTAATTCTACCTGTTTCAGAGTTTCATTTCCCTTCAATGTAGAGCTGCAGGAGTTTATAAAATAGCAGGAAGCAGCAAAGGCCCTGCTGGTGCAGTGTGAGGCAAAGAATATGCTGCTTCTGTTTCACTCAATGCTTTCTCACGATGAGGTTTCCTTCATGTCTGGTGACTGGAGCTGCAATGAAATAGATAGCATCTTACACCGCCTCCTTAGCAGTGGTGGAAAACATACATTCACACACACACACACACACACACACACACACACACACACAGAGAGAGAGAGAGAGAGAGAGACAGAGAGAGACAGTGACAGAGGGAGAGGGAGACACAGAGAGACAGAGACAGAGACAGAGACAGAGGGAGACACAGAGAGACAGAGACAGAGACAGAGTCAGAGACAGAGACAGAGGGGGTTATCTGCCTAGGATTCCATCTCCCAGAATTCAAACCCAGAATATTCGGATTCGATTTGGCTGGTTTGACTCAACCAGAGCAATAAAAGAGGTTTCGAGAGATGAAAACCTCTTTGTCCCCTTCTTGATTTCACACTGTTGATGCTGAACAGCCCTCGGGGGATAGTCTAATGTATTTATTGATATAGGCTACTTACTACATAATGTGACCATAGGAAATGACAGTTTGATACAATGGTTTCCTATGAAAAAGTCTTTTGGTTTTGCTACAACATACATACATTTTTTTCCCAACAGAACTTAATAAGGACCCAAAGCATCCCCACAGACAACCCCCCCGCCCCGCCCCAGCATCTTTGAGCTCTAGGCATTAAGGGACACCTTCATCCTGAAAGGCTGGTCTTACAAAGCTGCACTGCACTGGTTACAGGAAGACTTTAGTTTCAATGAAATTCCAAGAAGAGGTCTTGTCTCCTCCTACAGCTAGGTAGGGAGTGACTGAGGGGTGTTCACCATGACTTGTTGGAGAAGCTTTTTAACCAATGAGTCCTGCAGAGATGCATTTCTGAGTTGGGGAGAACAGGGGAGGGTAGAACAGGAATCACATTATAATAGAGTCAAAATTAAAAGCATAAACTAACAAAAAAAAGCATAAACACTCCCTGGGACATCTACACAGGCATCAGATTGTGCCTTCTCTTCCAGGTGCTAAGTTTTAAAACCTGAATACCCAAGAGACCAACGCACTCTTGTTGGAAAACTTGATATGATAAAGCAAAGTGTTTGTTTTGGGGGTTTTCTTCTGAGAGGAGAGTGTGTGCTGAGCCACATCATGATGTCTTGTGTCAACACAGAAGCAGACAATTGCATCTCGACTGTAATGAACACAGGGCCGTGCAGCCGTCCCATCTACTCGGCCTAGGGCAGAGCAGCTCCAAGAGCCACTTGCCTTTGCCAGGAAAGCAGGAAGCAGTCACGGGGCCCTCCTTACGCGGAATGCCTCCCTCTACAGAGGTGTGCAGCGCCCCGCGAGGTCAGGAGGATCCGTTAGACAGAAATTCTGTTAGACAAAAAGACCAGTTTTCCTTGGAGCTTATGACTCGTAATAAAAAATGATACCTAGTTATTTTTAACAGACATCTGTCTCCCTCACCTTAGCTGAAGGGGCCTCCTGTTCAGAGGAGGGTCTTCCCTCCGGCCAGCAGACACTGCTTTGTCAGGTGGTCTTCAGAAGGATGTGAGGTTCCTAGCTCAGCCCCTCACATTTATTTCACACGCACCCACATAGGCACCTAGTGCCTTCTTCCTTTTTAATTGAAAATGGTTTTAATACAATATAATCTGACTAGACTGCCCCTCCCCCAATTCCTCCCAGGTTCTCCTCACCTCCCTGCCCACCCAGATCCACAGCCTTTTCTGTTCTCTACATTAAAAAAACAAACAAGTATCTAAAAATAAAAAATATAGACAAAGAAGCCAGAGTGAAACAAAAACAAATAAAGAACCAAAGAAAGAGCACACAGAACACATACAGACACAGGGAGGAACATATTCACATAGACAGAAATTCATAAGAAACACCATAATATATGAGCAAAAGACCTGTCAAATCAATCAGTCACTCACTCACTCAATCAATCAATCAGTAAAACTAAAAAAATAGCACTGAGTTTGTAGGCCCCACTGTGTTTGGGAACTACTCTTAAGCATAATTTGTTGTATACCCAGTGAGACTCTGTTGGAGAAAACTAATATTTTTTTGTAAGAAGTTATGAACTGGACTGGAGGGAGCTTCTGTGTTAGGGATGAGGGTTTGTGTCCAGTTCCTCTCTCAGCACTGGAACTCCATCTGGCCCTGTACTGTGCAGGCTCCATGCGTTCTGATACAGTCTCTGAGCTCATAAGTGTATCAGGCCAGTGGTGGCCAGAAGGTCTTGCTTTCTTGGTGTCTTCCATCCTCACTGGCTCTTACGATTTTTCCACCCCCTTTTCCACAGGGTCCCCTGAGTCCCGAGGGAGGGATTCGATGAGAGTCCCAAAGTCTCTACTTCTTTGCACATTGTCTAGCTGTGACTCTCCGTGTGTGCTGTCATCTATTACAGGAGGAAGCTTCTTTGATGGTGGTTGAACATGCCACTGATCTATGAGTGAGGCGGAATGTCATTAGGACTCACTTGATTGCTATGTTTCTTTAGCGGATTGGTATTATTTGGTTTTACCCTATGTTTGTGGACTATTTGGTTTCATGTTCTCGGCTATACAAGTAGTTGCAGGCATGGCCTTGACTCCGTCGAGTGTGCCTTAAATCCAATCAAATCTTGGTTGGTTGCACCTTGGAAGTTTTGTTACTATACCACTAATGCATCTTGGATACCTAAGAGGATTTTGTTTTGTTTTTGCTCTGCTGTTTTTTTCCCTTTTGCTTCTGGTAGAGTGAAGAATACCTTCCTGTGCCAAAAGCACTAGGCAGTAGGGGCAAAGGCTCTAGATAGGCACCAACTCGACTTCTCTGAATTGAGTAAGTTATGTAGTTCTTGTTCTCAACAATAGGACCTTAACGCCAGTTTGTGGAGAGCAACCCATAGCCTTGGCAGGTTCATAAGTGTGTCAGGCCTGAGTTCATTAGTGTGTCATCAGGCCTGTGGTGTCCAGAAGGCCTTGCTCTTTGGATTGTTTAGGGATGTTCATGGGGCCTCGTTTGACCAACAACTTTCTTAGCTATCACCCATGCCCAGCCCTGGACACTTCATCCAGACGTTCAGTTGGAGCTTTTGGCGAACCTGTTTAGGTTTCTTTTATGAAGGACCCCTTAAGTGGCCCTCAGTTGTAGCTATTCCTGCCTGCATTCTCTCCCTTTTCCACTCTTCCCTGAATTGCTTCCCTCACTTGCTCCTCCCACTCCAGCCCCCTCTCTTAGTCCATGAGAATTCCTGCAATCAATTTCGATTATACTCACTTCCTTCCCTTCCACTAACTTCTCCCATCTCCCCTCCCCCAAACTGGTATCCACTTTATTCCTATGTTTATTTTGTTTAAAATAACCTACCAACACCAGTTTGTACTACCCGTATATTCACGGGTGTGCCCACCCCCCTCCCCACTGGAGAAGGTTAACTTACCAGGGCCACTACACTTTAAAAAACTACCTCTCCATTCTCCAGAAGCTAAACAGCTCCTTAGTTAGGGCCAGGACATGTGGACCTTTGCCCCATAATGACTGGTTTGCTCATGTGTAGGCAATCATATTCTAGAAACCACAATTCTGTCCATGTCTTTCTTAACCTCTGGGACCTATGTGGACCAATAGCCAATTCTCTTTTAATGTACCTATAAGGTATGTATTCATGAGTATAATTCTAGTACGTTTCTTGGACTTAGAAAAACATAGATATATTATCTTGCCATGTTTTCATGATACTTACTTGAGCCCTATTGAGATAAAAAAAATTTAGAGGTGTTTTCATGAGACAGTTACACTGTACAAGAGCCTATGATCTGGTAATGTAAGGATTATTCAGTACTGAGTGCTCACGTTAGCGTAGAGGGCTTTGACTAGAAATCAAAAGATTAAACAGGAAAGGACATATTATAAACGCCATATGACAAACATGGTTGGTTTGGTGTATATGGCCTTAATGTTGACTTTCTTTATGGGTCTTAGTGCTTCATATATATACAAGACATTGACTCACAGACATTTGTCTTTCCAAAAGTACTGTACTCAGAGAAGTATCTCTAAGATTTAGATAAAGATCTGATAATGTGGGGTGCCATCAGTAGCTTCAGAATTACGTGGATGGCCACGGTGGTCTAGTGCACTGGTTGGTGAGTGATCAGAGAGAGAAATGATGTAATTTGTTCAGACATCAACCCCATGTTGCTCCAGTTGTTTTCTAAATTCCTCTCTGTATTTAGTGCATTATTGTTTTTGCAACATTTAAAAATACTTGGTATTCTAATTTACATTATGACAAGAGTTTAGGAATTGTATCTGAGGATAGAGGATTTGAATTTACTCAGCAGGAATGGTTTTCCTCTTAGGCTAAGTCTCAAAACACCTCCCTGCCCCCTTCTCTTTTTTTGCTCCTTTACTCTTGGGTAGTTCTGGGTATAATTGTCATCTCGGAGGTCTACTGCTGAGTAAGATCACCCCTTCTAACTCTTACTGAACTTTAACTGACTGTGTCAACTCAGCTGTTCGGGTTCAAACCCTTCTCCTACTAGAAGAAGTTCAAACTTCTTCCCTTCTCCTGACTAATTCAAATTGGCTTTTCTCAGCTTTTCACTGAATTGCTCTGCTTGGCCTTAAAACTACCTCTGGCAATCCTTTCTAATCTTCTGACTCCTTCCTATTCTCTGGCTCATTCTGCCTTCACCTGCAATCTGTCTCTGTAAAACTGACACAACAAAATGCCTCCTTTTCCTCTTTCCGGATCCTCCTCCTTCTCCCCAGTCCCCTCCTTCCCCCTCCTCCTTGACTTTCTCTCTGAACTGCTCTCTTAAATCTTCTCCCGTTCTGTTCTTGTGAAAGTTGAGTGTGGCCTATCTGTGACTCTGTGTCAAATCTTTGATTCATCCTTTTATGTTCCCTTAATTAAATATCACTTTCAAACATGGCTGTTTCCTTCTATAAACTAACATGAGCTTTATTGTTTGGGACTAAAGGTGTATACTAAGGGTGTGCCTGTAATCCAGTCATAGGAATTAAAGGTGTGTGGCATGGTGTCTGCATCCCAGACAAATCACATAGACCTAGAGAGTATTTGGATGTTATACTTTGCCAGAGTAAATATCTTGCTGGATTCCTCTACACCTGGGGAAGACCCATCTGCTAGTTACACCTAGTTTTATAAATAATATCAGATTCTCAAAGACATACTGTGATTCTTCTCAATGCATCATCTAAGTCCAATATTCTCTGTTCATCAGAAGATAAAATCTGATGGTAATGAAGCCCCTGTGGATTATTGAGATTATGCTCTAGATTAAAGCAGTCAATGTTATCATTATCACTGGTGTTTTTATCTTGTTTGGTTTTTTTTTTCTGGAAATATGTAACATGTATGTAGGAAAGGAAGACAAATACTCAGAAAAATCACTAATTAAAATTAAAATCATAAAACCTTTTTTCTCCTAATCTAACTTTATTCTTTAAAAGAGATTATTGCCCAATTTCTCAGACAGTTAGTGGTCAATACACTCTCCCTGGTGAAATGCACACATATATACACACACACATCCTTGTAAGAGTATGTTTTTTTTTTTCAAACTGTAGACTGCAACATTCAAAGGCAGTAAGGACCTTTTATTAATCACAAATGGTAATTAAAAATGATTTAGAACTGCATAAATAGAACCTTTCAGTGTACCATTCCCATCAAGGTGATTGGTTTTTACTTAATTCTACATTAACAAACATACGATTGGACAAGTGAGTTGAGCAAAAATATTAATATTTCATATTTAGCTTATCCTTTTAAATACTTAAAACATAAAGCTAAAAATACTAAAACATGCTCCTTTTCTTAGCCTACATGTTTTAACATCTTATTGCCAAATTCTAAGGCCTAGTAATTATTGGAATGTTACTTAATACAATTTAATTAAAATAAATATTTTTTATTTTGGTTAAATATGGTATTTACTGCAGCTCTTACTTGGTTAGCGCTTGTCTAGTAGTGTGTTATTGTGGGAGGTTTCTTATCTGCTGTTTTAAGCTTTCTCACAATAATAAGGTATAAAGATTGGGTTGCAATAATCCAATAAAGCCACACAAGGAAAGTATTAAGAGACCCAGCCCAGAAGCACAATGCTGGTTACTCATTTAAGGAGAAAGGAGCCTGATCCTTCCTGAAGCTGCTTCTAATGGTGTCGTGTGTTGAAGGCAAATCCCTTATTTTCCGTGAGCTTTGCATTATCTTTGGTTTCCCAGACATGTAAAAATCCATCTACACAGAAATGTGACACTGGAGAAGCCTAAGAAAATTTGAGATTAAGCATTAGAATGCCAGGCTTATGTTCCCTTTTGTACTAGATTGTTTTGCTTGGACGTATTTAATGGTCTTACAGAAATACAATCATAGATCTGACCGCCTGTGGCACATGTTACATGGAGTATTTTCTCCAGCACTTGTAGTTACTATAGACTCACTATATAGCACAGCACTTCAATGGGTGAGTCTCTGGGCATACACATGAGTAGCTGGATGTCAGAACTTCAAGGGGAAAAAATGTAATGGAGAAACACCCTACTGTGTGCATATATACATATATGTGTGTGTGGATGTGTTTGTGTGTATGTATACAGACATATAATTTTTTAAATTAAAAGTTTTCTAAAGCAAGAAAAAACAACAGAGTTCATCCTTGAGGAAAGCAAACATTCTTAGCTGATTTCTCTCTCGAGTTACCTGTGAACATGTTACTAGCAAGCACTTGCAATAGTGCAAATGTTTAAAAGGGTCAGAATACACACAACTCAGTGTGAAGGAAATTGGATATTAAAAGGGAAAAAACCCTAATTTCTTGGCAGGCCACAAATATAAGTGCTCACAGGCTCACGATCTCTCAGTGTTGAAATGGATTTCTGTGAGAAAAAGTACAAATAATAATGATATCAATGTGTCTTCATTTTATGCCACTTTTTATGTAATGTTTTATATGTGCTTCCCAGGCCAATTTAAAAGTTAAGAAAATAGAAACATGACAGAATTGACTCCTTTACTCACTCAATCACCCTCTCTGCTTCTAAGAATTATAGTTATTAGGGCTTGGGAGATAGTTTGGTTGATAAAGGGTTTTGTTTTTTTGTTTTGTTTTGTTTTTTTTATTGTTGTTGTTGTTGTTGTTGTTGTCCCTCTTCAAACTGGTGAGTTCCAGGGAAAATGGAGATCCTATCTCCAAAGAAAGGTGAGCATCACTGGGCATCAACACCCCGGGGTGACCTTTAACCTCCCCATACACCTGCACACAAGGCACATGCAACCATGAATATGCACACGATCATTAGCACACGCTAATTGGAGCCTTGGTGGTTTCATCTAGATGTTTGCACACGGGCCTTGGTTGTCAGTACTGGCTTTGAATGATTTACCTTCTCAGGACACAGCTGGAAGAGCAGATGCAGGACACAGAGGAGACCCAGACTTTCTGCCCCTCCATGTCCTTAAAGACCCAACTCGTCCACCTTCCGTGCTTCCCGCCTTCCAGCGAGACTACGCTGACATTTCTAAGCCGCGGTTTCTGGGACTTTGCAGCCATTGATCAATCACTTGTAACTCCTGTGCAGTGACTGGGTTTTCCCGTCCCACCGTGGTGGTGATTTCTTCTTTCTCTCTTGTACACGACTTCACGTTCACCACCCTGAGAGTAAAATGTCTCTTGTTTTCTCTGATTATCAAATCCATAGACACAAGAAAGAATCTCCCTAAAACGTCCCCACTGGCAAGACCTTTTTTGTTAAGTCCTTTCACAGAATGTTCATGGAAAATATGACATTTATGTTGCAGGGTTATTATTATTATTATTAATTATTATTATTACTAAAAACTTGTCACACACCTACCAAATGTATGAAATCTTTTAAATTTTCATGGTGAGAATTTGACATTTCCGGTCTGAGCAAAGAGGCGGGATTCCTCTCCTTGTTAATCAGTCTCTCATAAGGGGGCTGTACAAAAGAGAACTGGTTGCTTGCAGAAATCTCTTAAAGTGCTTCTGTATCTGTGTCTCAGTTAACGACTAGTGCCATCTAGTGGTCAGTAGTGGTGACTGGATTTGAGGCACTCATGGCTATGCTGGAGAGGCACAGCCAAAGTAAACCACAGCATTGGCATTTGCAGGTGGAGGTAGTCATCCCCAGCAGCTGGTGGTGATGTGCTCCATCCCCTAGTCTCCGCCGTCACCATTGAGGGCAGGCCCTTAGCTGTTCATGCCTTGGTAGACAGTGGCATGTTAAGAGAACTCTGTTGGCCCCTCTAAGAAACACATCCTCCTCTCCTCATTCATCATTCACAGAAAGCAGTGTCAGATCTGCTTGGTGTATCCGGGGCAGCTTAAGAGTAGGAGGCTTGGTCTCCTCCTGGTGTTCCCTGGAAGAGTTTCCACATGGGAAGCCAACCCGTAATGGCAGCTTCTTATTAAATATGTGCGGTGGAAATTATGCTAATTACACTGGAGTGTAATTATAGACTAGAAAGATTCTCTCACAGTCTGACTCGAATTGTTGTAGATAAATGTGCATTAAGTTAATAGTGTGCGGCTAATTATGAAAGGTAAAGGGGGGGCAGAGATGTAATCAGTTACTCCATATTTTAAAGATGTTTGATGCCATGCGGATGGTGCCAGTAAAGCCCAGGAACTGGGAAACCCTGCGGTGACGGTTCTTCATCCGTTTGGGCACACAGTTTC
Source organism: Apodemus agrarius (assembly GCA_964023405.1). NCBI lineage: Eukaryota > Metazoa > Chordata > Mammalia > Rodentia > Muridae > Apodemus > Apodemus agrarius. Next base: position 9,171,215 of record OZ030020.1, on the reverse strand, counting down.
AATATGGCACAAAAAAAGAATCACTGGTCACCAGTTAGCCAATTTAATCCTACCAGTGTATGGCATTCACTACAGAAGGTGTTAAATGTGGTAGCAGTTTGCAACTGTATGTTCTAAGTATGCTTACGGAGTGGATTGTTTAGGCTTTATGCTCTTGTGTGTGTTTCTGATAATTACGGAAATGAGAAAAATGCCCACTGGCTCAACAACTTCGGATGTTCAGCACAAGCTGTATTCCGAGAAACAAAGTCTATTTACATGGGATTATAGAAGCCAAGTGGTCGTCAAAGTTACCAATTCCAAGAATGGCATTAGTGGCCTGCTGTGCTGATGTGATGGGCACGTCAGTTCTTTATTTCTGCCAGTTAAAGATTTCTGAAACCTACCAGTAAAATGGCACCATCAGAGCCCTACCCCGGAGCCAGCTGACTGAAAGGAAGTTTTAAAAACTGGCATACGCAGGGAGAATGCTGAAGGAGTTTGCAAGTACTATCAGAAAATGTAACATTTACATGTCTTCTGAGAATGTTTGATACCCAGCCAATTACGTTTGGAGAATTGATAGGATGTTTGGAGAATTCCTCTATGAAGGGAACAGAGGTCCAGCAAGTCCAGCTGTTTTAAAAGTTTGTGCCAACAACAGAAAAGGCCCCACCTCTAAGTGCTGACAGAAGCTTACCACTGTCCAATGAAAGGAGAGACTGCGTTGTAGGCAAGCATTTTCCATCTCTTCTGATTCCACTGAGAGTTAAAGGCATCCTTATGCTAGGTTCTACAGCTTGAAAACCAGTGAAATCCAGGAGATGTCCCCAGGCTTTTCCTGGTTTCTTTAATATACTTTTAGACTCTATTTATTGTTCATAATGTGTTTCAAGATTGTCACCATATCCACCCCATTGCCCTCTGCCATCCCACTCCCTACTCAATGTATGTGGGAGGGGGAGGACGAAGGGGAGGGGGGAGAGAGAGAGAGAGAGAGAGAGACCCATAATCTACATATGAGAAGTATCATGTCTGTTTTGTGAGTTAACATGATGATCTCCGGTTACCCGTTTTCCTGCAAATGGTGCCATTCTGTTCTTTGGGGTTGATGCATCTTCCTTTATCCATCCCCATGTGTGGATAGTACCTAGACTGATTCTGATACCTGGCTATTATAAATAGCGTGGCAGTAAGCATGAATGTGTGTGCAACTATGTGGGTGATGACTTAGATTCCACGGTGTGTATCCCCAGGAGGAGCATAGCTATATAACGTGGGAGATCTTCCTTCTTCATACTGAGAAACCTCCATCCTGCCGTCCACAGTGGCTGTACTCCCGTTCTCTCCCACAGTGTGTAAAGATTCCCTTTCCCTCACATTCCCACCAGCTCCTCCTGTTGTCTGTCTTCCTGGTGATGACCATTCTGATTGGAGGGAGATGGAGCCTCACTGTAATTCCAATGTGGCTTCTTCTGATGACTAAGGATGCAGAGCGCTTTCCACCTTCTCGTTTGTATTTCCGCCTTTTGAGGGTGATCTGTTCAATTGCTGTTTTCCCCTTTCTCTCACTCGCGTTCTTCCTCTGGCCTCATACATAAAGTGGCTGAGGCATGACCAGTCATCAGCTCTGCCTGTCTCATCCCCTGGATCTTCTCTGACAGTGTTTGTCACTTCTTTAGGACATTTGCACTAATTTCTTTTCTGACATAATAAAATTTATCCCGGACTTGTTTTTATTTTGACAAGCCATCACATTTCTTTTTTTGCTGAGGACAATAAAGGCATCAGAAGTGCTTTGGAGAGCTCATTAGTTAATGAACACGCTTCTGATCAAAGTGGGAAATCGTTCTTTCCTGGGTGATTGTGTGACTGAGTGGCTACACCAGAGTTCAGCTGATAGATGCCCAGTGCTGTCTGTAAGCTGTATGATTTCACACAAAAAAAGATTTTTGCCTTTCAATCTCAGTTCCCTCCCCTGTGAACACTATAAAACTTTCCCAGATAGTTTCAGCTTATGTCACCAAATTACAGTACCCTGGCCACATCTGCCCTGCCTGCTGCCTGTTCTGTAAAGTTTTATTAACACAAAACCATGAGCATTTGCTTGCATCTTCTCATGGCTGCCTTTCGGCCACAAGAGCAGAGTTAAATAATGGTAACAGAGACTATGTGCAGGTAAAGAACTTACTACTTGACCACAAGAAAAAGGCTTCTTCATATGTGTAAATACTATACATGTACATATGTATCTAGAACATACTTATTAAGTCTTCATCATGGACTTAACATGTCATAAATAGTCAATATATGTTATCCATAAAATATCTATTATTGTAATTTTATTAAATCCAGTTTTACTTACCTGTTCAAGAATCAGTTGTGAAGAGGGCTTCAGATGAAATAGTATGTAAGTTTAAAATATTTCTCTTTGAAAATATTTTATAAACTAATATTTTTATTTGTGCTTGTCTGTCATTTAGGCAGATTTGATAGTTTAGAATATGTGTTGTGGCACTTGTGCAAGTATGTTAGGCCCTGGGCTGCTTCAGGCATGACGCCAAGGCGGTGGTAGAGGCAACAGGATTTCTTATCTCACACTCCCAAGCCAGATGTCTGAAAACAGAGTGTCTCCAAAGGTTCAAAGGAGATCGCTTCCAGCTCAAGTACGCTGCCTCCTCCAGTGCCCTTCACAAAGGGGCCTGGCTTTCCTTGGCTTAAGGATGCCTCACTGTAATGTCTACCCTGCATTCACACTGCCTTCTTCATCTGACTGTCTTCAGGAGATCTGGCCCCAAATCCCCTCTTGAGAGAGAAGTACTGGTCACTAGATCAGAACTCAGTCACACCGTTATGATGCATTAATTTAATGTACCTACAAAGTGCCTTTATCCAAATAGGATCACATCCACAAATTACAGGGACTCAGATTGCAATATGGCCTTCTGGGTGATGCAATTCAATCTGAGGAACCGTTATGGCAGAAGAGCAATGAAGAGTTTTAGACTACATGTTAGATCAAAACAAATGATCAAACTAAGGATTTCAGTCAGGTAGCCTGATAACCGAAAAATAAAGGCTGATGAAAGTCCCATTAGCCACACGTACTTCGAAAAGCGTATCTACTACGTTTTCTTCACTGGAAGGTGAAGGTGAGACTGAGGATGAGAAACAATGAGAGAACATGACTTTAGTCATGTGCATAGAAAGAGGTATTCAGAGCGAAGGATCCTGATCCACACCTAAGCGCTCCCACACCCCCTCGGATGACCACGCCCCTCGGATGACCACGCCCACAGATGGCCACGCCCCCACAGCAGGGTCAGTTTCTGACAGACACTGTACAGACTGGAGTGAATTAAGTCGAGGGGAAGGCACATCCTAATACATGCCAAGGGAGGAGCACTGTGGGTCGGGAGGCACAGTGAAGTACAAGGGCCGTGTTAGAATTGAGAGAAGCTGTCAAAGTGACTCGGGGTGGGCTCTGCCACAGCGCTCCTGCTCTCCCTTGCCCAGCCAGGCTTTCTACATCCCTTGTCTACATTCCTCTTCTCTCTCGCCCTGCGTCACCTGGCACACATTTGAGATATTTCCTTTATCAGTTGTGTTTCCCAACGGGCTATCATTTCTTGACAATTTCCCACTTGGGAAATACAATTGCCGAACGTCCTTTTTATTGACCTTCAGTGTTCTTCTCCGTGGTAGCTCCTTCGATCGCTGCAGCTAAAATACATTTAAATTAACTACTGAAATGTATCCTAAAACGAACCTGTCACCTAGCTTAAGTCAGTTTGAGATGTCAGTGGTAGAGTCAAGTGGTTTGAAGGATGCTTCTTGGTGAATAAAAAAAGAATTACGAGTAGAAGCTTCCTGAAAGGAGCAGGGGGTAGCTACTAAAAAAGAAATCTCTTGTCCTGTACATGTCCTTGTGGGTTTTTTTTTTTATAAGTTTCTATTTGAGGTAAAAGTTGGCTCACGTAGGCACCAGATTTCTGTTCTTGAATCTTCTGTTTGCATGAGCACTATTGGGAGTTCCTCCTGAAGATCCTGCCGTGTGTAAATAAGTTGAGTGAGCCTATGACAAAAACGACTTTTCTCAGGGCCTGTTTTTTTTTTTTTTGTTTGTTTGTTTTTTTTTTTTTTTTTTTTTTTGTTTTTTTTTTTTTTAAGCCTGTTATTGAAAAGAGTTGTGAGGATCAAGCTAATCCAGAGCTCGGTCTGTGAATGTAAAACTGATGTCAAAAAACAAAACAAAACAAAACAAAACAAAACAAACAAAAAACCTCACCAATGTGGTTTCAAAGATCTAATTGGCTTTTCGTATTGATTTATGATCCAGGCAGCTTCCACTGAACAAAACGGAACGGGAGAATGCTGGGTCTTCGTAAGGCCCCCGTGGCTGCTCCGGTGAAGGGGCATTACACAGAACTGGCGCCAGTCATGGTCAGGTGTTTTCCTTCTGTGCCTGGAAGGCTGCAAGTCCATCCTACGATGCTGGCTCAGGGTCACTGGGACCCCTTTAGCTATGGAATTGTGAATATCTATGGTTGTTGGGTTTCATTTTAGGCTGCCCTGTTTGGGAATTAACTGTTGTCTCTCTGATTGTCAGGCCAGATTGTACCCAGCAACTTCAGTTCAGTTTAGGGGTGGGTCTCCTCAGCGTGAGGCCAGATTCTTTTCTTAATCCTCTTGACATCTTTCATAGGAACTGTAAGTTAAATGAACGATGTGTGGCTATATTTTAGCACACTTTCAGTGTGTGTGTGTGTGTGTGTGTGTGTGTGTGTGTGTAAATTTGAATAGTACCCAAACATTGTTTTTGGTACGTACTCATCAAGTTATATAATAGTGTATTGGTCATTATTTCAACCCCAAGCTGACGTGTATGATAGGGATATTGCGAGTCTACAACTACAAATTATGTTCTTTGGTCTCCCGTTCCTTCCCAGTGACCAAATCAAGTTGTGGGCTGGAAAAGCCGAAGTGACAAGAAACTGCTTCTCAGCCATCAGAAAGAATGGAAATGAGGTGCTTTGCCTTCAGGATATTCAGTATAAGTCCCACCAGCTAGAGTACTAAACAATCCCGGGTTTCTTCAGCAGGACCATGGAAAGTGGGGAAATCTGCTTTCCAGTCGGATATAGAAGCCAAGTACAAACGCCGTGACTCTGCCTACTAGGGAACCAACTGCCTGTTCAGCTGGTGGGGTCTATTACTGGGTATTTGTCAGTCTCGATTGCGAACTACCTGGATGACACTGGGTAGCTTGACAGATCCCCAAACACAGCATCAGCAGTGATAAATAACAAATAGGATTCTGGGAACAGGTATTGGGGGAAGAAAACCTCAGCGTATAAAGAGCCTGGAAAACACACTCCTATAATCTTAGGAGCAAGACAAGGAAAGGCAGCCTGGATCTTTATATAAAAAAAAAGAAAGAAACTTGGGACAAGTATTCTAGTTTCAAACTCTTGGAAATGTGGCACTTTGTCTCATATTAGGTCACATGTGTTTTCCTCTTAGTGAAAGTATTTTTCTCACATAGTATATTCTATCATAGTTTTCCCTCCCAGTATTTCTCCCAGCTCCTCCCTGCCTCCCCTCCCAGATCTACCCTCCCCCATCTGTTTCTCAAAAAGGGCTTCTTCTATAGGATAATAGAATAAGATAAAGCAAAACGAACACATCGGAATTGGACAAAACAGATGGAAAATAGCCCAAGAAAAGGCACAGGAAACAGGCATTCATTCACTCATACACTCAGAAAGTCCATAAAACAATGAATTGGAAATCATAATACAAACAGAAAGGATCTATATGGTAAAAAGAGAGAAGAAAAATAGGTAAATAAATGACATACAAATAAAAAAATACCCTGATAAAGGAGGGGCCAAAAAGGAAAAGTCCTCATACCACACTCTGAGACAGGGAACCTGCGAGACTGCCATTCAGTTCACTTTCTGTTAGCATCTCCTGCTGGACATGCAGCCTAGCCTTAAGAGGAGCTTGTGTCCCAGGAAGACTCCCTTGGCAGGAACCAAATACTCATTTGAAGTGGTTGTCAATTGGAGATTGATTGCTTGTTGGTTAGGGATGAGTGCATGTGTCCACTTCTCTCCTAAGCTCTAGGGCCACATGGGGTTCAGACCCTGTGCGTGCTGCCTCGGTCTCTGTCAGTCGGTTCACATGTGAACTGGTCCTGTTGATTGAGAGGGTCTTCTTCTCTTGGTCTCCTCAATCCTTTGTGGTACTTACAGTCATTACACCTCCTCTTCTGGGGTTCTCTGAGCCCTGAGAAGAGAGAGTTGACAATCCCTTTCAAAACTGAGTGTTCCAAGGTCTCTCACTTTCTGTCTGTCTGTCTGTCTGTCTGTCAGTCAGAAGGAGGCTTCTCTGACAATGGCTGAGCAAGGCACTGATCTGTAATTACGTTAGAATGTCATTAGGAGTCATTTTATTATTGACTTATATATAGCTTTGGGTTTACCCTAGGTCCCCGGGCTATCTACTCTCAGGATCTTGGTGACCCAGGCAGCGTCAGGTGTGTGTTCCATCGCATGGAGTGGGCCTTCAGTCAAATCAGATTGGGTTACTCTACAAGCTTGTGGCTGGTAGAATTCTGTGCTAAAACCATATGGCCCCGAGCATATTCTGGCGGAGAGAGAATATGCTGTTATTCTCTCTCAGAATTATTGCTTCTGTTTCACCAGGTGTTATAGGTCTGCTTGAATTGTGTATCTGATCTTTATTTAAATTTTGCAAGTGGTATCTATCTACATAATTACCCATTTCCTTTAGATTTCAATTCAGTGGAGTACAGGTTTATAAAATATGTCTTGTTGTTCCCCCCTTTTCATTTCTAATTTTAATAATATTCTTTCTCCTCATTTTAGTTCATTTGCATAAGGCTCTGTTAATCTCATTGGTTTTCTCAAAGAACCAACTGTTTCATTGATTCTTTGTACTGTTTTTCCTTTTCCATTTTATTGATTTCAGCCCTGGTTTAGATTTTTCCTTGCTGTCTACTTTTTTGGATACAATTTCTTTCTTGTGTTCTAGAGTTCTCAGGTATGTTTGTTATATTGCCAGCATGAGATCTCTCCATTTTTTTTTATATGGGCAACTTAGTACTATGAACTTGCCCTTATTGTATGGCATACATTTGGATAAGGTTGTATAATTCACTTTCATCCAAATATTGAAAGTCTTTCACTTATTTCTTAATTTATGTCTGACCCATTTTTCATTCGCTAGTCAGATATTCCATTTCCATGAGTTTCTAAACTTTCTGTTGTTGATGATACACAATTTTAATCCATGGTGGTCGAATTTAAGGTATTAGGGTGTTATTTCGGTTATCTTATTTGTTTTGAGACTTGCACTGTAAAGGACCATAGTTTAATTATTTTTTCTTAAAGAAGAAACAACATCAAAAATCCTTTCTGGGTAAAAAATTGCACACAAGCCTATACATGGCTGTAGCTATTTATCATATTGAATGTTAACTGCGTGTCTGACACTGTCATGTGCTCTGACAACAGACTCACCACTCCAAATTGTGTGAGTCAATGACAGTTAAAGTACTCAGAGCCCTTCTCTTCACCCATTCTAATTAGAAATATGTCAAAATTAATTTAGTAACCTTTATGTGAGTTAATTCTTTACCCATTAACTCATCAATATCTTAGGAACACTATATTTTAGATTACTTCTCTAATTGCTGAAGAAAATTGTCATCTTTGTGCCAACTTGCCTCTTTTTATTATTGTTGTCCAGTATGAACGGGGCCTTCTAGAGAGATAGCCAGTGTCCTTTTGTGCTTTAGCCTTTCTGAGAGGATTTCGTTTCCTGTTGAAATGCCTTTGTCTCTCTCCTTCTGTTCTCTTTCTCATACTCATTGCTCTCTCTTAACTGTATCATGTCATAGCTTTGACTAGGAGGCATGCACACACCAGTCAAGGACAAGCAGCTGTGGATGTCACAAGACATCCCCACCCCCACTACACCACATGCAGAACTCCATAGGGATGATGAGGAAATCAATATTTCCAATATTGATGAGGAAATCAATATCTCCATTCTGTTATAATTTCTATGTAGGTTAAGAATATCCATCCCCCTTTTAAAGAAATGTGTCTTATATGTATAGGTGTTTTGCCTGCTCATATATCTGTATACCACTTATCTGCCTGATGTCCATGGAGGCCAGGGAAAAAAAGTAAGATCCCCTTGAACTAGCATCACAGACAGTTGTAGGCTGGGAATCAAGCAAGGGTCTTCTAGAAGGATAGCCAGAGCTCTTAATGACTGAACCATATCTTCATCCCCACATTCATCCCTTTTAAAAAACTAGTTACTGGGCATAAAAGAAGAACTGCTTCCTTTGATCCGCAGTCTTGGTGTGGGTGGGCCACATCCGTTCAACATTATCATTGAGGAGTCATCAACAACAAAGAGAAAGTCTTAAGAAGCTCTTGGAAGGCCTTTTATTCTTGTCTGATGGAAAAGACTGTAACCTATTTGAGTAACTGTATGGATACATTCCCTCCCTCTGTTGAATAGCTTTCACCATGTCCTTATAGTACATTGGGTTGCAACAAATGAAAAGATAATTTGGGTTTGGGGACAACATGGCAATAGCCAATCCTGTGTTCTGCTTGTGTGTTGCTGCATGATAAACTACCCCAAAAGGTAGTGACTTAGAAGAAAGATGGCTGCTAGGCTCCCTTCATTCCCTGAATCAGCAAGGCTTAGGTAGTTTCATGGAGGTGCAGTGAGATGACCATGGCTAGCACTCAAGTTTCTTTTCTGCTGTTGTGATAAACACCGACAAAAACTGAGTGAGGACAAAGCACACAGGTTAGTCCGTCATGAAGAGAAGGGAAAGCAGGGCAGAAAAGAACATTGCTTTTCGTCTTCCTTCCTCTGCCTTGCTCGGTTGGCTTTATGGTACAGCCTAGGTCCATTTTCTTAGGGATGGCATTGCCCAAAGTGGGCTGAGGCCTCCTACAGCAATTAGTAATTTAATTTTTTGAAACCAGTATATTATCTCAGGCCATTATGTCAGCTGTCATACTGTTATGGGCCATACGGAACTAAGATATATTTGTGGGTCTGTCGCCCCACCTCCAGAACCTCTACTGAGCCCTCCACCATGCAACCTCCCCAGACTCTTCCTCTTTGATGTGCCATGTGCTTTCCTGCCCAGTTCCAGTTCTTTCTCATCGTGTGTGTGTGTGTGTGTGTGTGTGTGTGTGTGTGTGTGTGTGTGTTTTGTCTTAGTTTGGGTCTCCTTGCTTAACACTCTACTACTTCCCAGATGCATCCACGGCCAGGATTTAACTTTTCTTCACAGCTGCCCTTAAGAAGCTTCTTTAGCCAAGGAGGAAGCTGCACTCATCTGTGACCTAAGATGCACAGGCATTTAGAACTCGCTTAGGAATGGCACTGGCTTTGGAGAGTGGCAGGAGTGAATGAATCCTCCTCTAGGGGCCATGACCCCCTAGGTGGCTGTGTTTACAGTACCAGGCATGAATTCCTTCCTACTGGATGGCACCTGGATGTCTTTTTCTTCCTTGACTTACACCAACTATGCCAGAGCAGATGCTTGTGGAGAGTAGCTGCAGTATTGATGAGTAAATGTTTCAAAGGGTTGGAGGTTTACCAGATGGAAGACACTGTGCTTCTGGGGAGAGCAGAGAAGCAGGTTGAGCCTGGATGCTCTCAGCCTGGCCAGATGTTCACCCCTGACTCTAGCCACATCTCTGTGGAAGGCACTGTCACTGTTGAAGCACTGCCAGGCTGCCCAGTAGGAAGGGATTTGTGCTCCTCCCACATCTTGGTTTGTTAGAAGAAATACATCAACCCTGAAGTGCCAACCTAGCTTCAGACAACTGTCTTCCGAATGCCATGCTGAAAGGGCCTGATTTTCAGACGTATTTAAATCTGACTGAGACACCAGAGCATTTGAGGAGCATGATCACCTGACTATGATACTGGGAAACTCTACACCACCTCAGCCCCTGACTGAAGAGGGCCCGATTGGTGATAAGAGGATGACAACAATGTTACGGTGCTTGGTGTCACTTAGGGCCTTTGTTTGCACATATGTGCGCATATTGCACAGTTCCCTGGAAGAAGACAGAGTAAAATGATGACTTAGTCATTCACTCAACTATTTAGTTGAGCACTAAGAAGACCTATCAGCTGTTGGGTTGCTGTTAGGGGTGACTGATGAGTTCTAGAAATTTTCCTATACCTACAGTGTCCTTATGCTCTGTTTCTGTTCCCATGGCTAGTCAGTCACTTAGATTATATGAGCCAGTGGTAATAAGAGGTCACTACTGTATCTTTTTCCTGATCTTTCTTCTTCCCCCATAGTTGTAGTTCCAAACTCACTGAGCTCGACTCCACAAAACCTGCTCCACCATTGGCGACACTACTATCGAGAGATGAGTACTTAACATTGCTTGTAGAGTGTGGCTGAGGGCCTTTTTCTCGCTACTTCATGGTTGTGCCTCTTAACCAAGCATGACACCCTCCCCTCCCCACGAATTATTTCTCAATAGCTGCAAACATTTTGAGCTGTTACAATGTAAGTGGATTATATGCTATTGGGTATCTAATTGATAAGAAGCCAAGAATAGTGCTTAGCATGTTACAATGCAGGGTGGCCTCTTATTTCTCTTGATGAAGTATCTGATCGAAATTTATTTATGTAGCGGTAAGTCTAAGAAACCCTGTCTTACATGACTCTATTCAGTCATAGTTACCAAGAGCCCTTGCTTCTGGGGATGGGAAATGACCTTTTAATATTCACTAGTTCTCATTGACAATCCATATTTGGTGAATGACTGGGGCCCCAAGGACAGAATACAGAGACAGTGAGCATGTGCTCAGTAGTCACATAAAACACCCCAGATATCATTCATCACCCCATTGTTTTTATCTGCAGGGAATTAGTTCTATTTGCCCATCAGACACGTACATGTTGGACATTGAAAACATAGAGGTTGAATGTTGAGAACATTCAGAGGAAAGATTACTTCATGATTACACCGTAAGCCTAAAGCTTCAATATTGTAAGAACTATGATTGGTGTTCTGTTGCCATAGGAAAAGCCAGGGAAGCTTCCATGATATCAAGAACCAGGAAATGTTTTCCTCAGAGTAAGCCTGACTTACACCTGTCAGTTCACCCTCTGGATAGGAATGGTATACATTTGTTTGTCATTGGTAAAGAACTTCTAGAATGTGAAGCTGCCCTGGCGTAAAGCTCTGGGGTGACAGGGCACAGATCCTGGCTGCTGGAAGATCAGTGGGATACTGGTGCTCATCTTTAGAAGCCTGCAGTGGCCATATTAGGCAGGATCAATGAGAGGAGACACAGCCTAGAATAAAAGCCAATTAGAAAAATATTCAAATTTCCAAAGCATCAAGGCCTTAGGAATATTATGGAAAGTGAGTTTATAGCCCTTTGACTGTGTGTTAGAAGTTACAAACCTTTCTTTTATTCCCAGTAATTATCCAACTGTTACTGAAGTAATAGCCCTGTGAATTGTGGGCTGCTTCAGGACAATCCTGTCCTCTCTCGCCATTGCCAGGTCTTTTTATGGTGATAACAATGACCTGAGTTTTGCATTTCAAAGAAAAAGAGAAAACAGCTGTGCTTGAATTTTGCTTTATGTAACAGTATCTTGAATTTCAGTTCTAAGATAGTTCTTTTTTTAATGTTTTTCAAAATAAAATAAAATTTGAAACATTCCTACCTGTTAAATAGACATAAACATGCTAGGATCCCAGCATGCATCTGTGTCATACATTTCCCTGCTCCGAGTTTTGGTTGCCTACTGGGTATGGTCTATTCTCTGAGAAGGTTGCCTAGAAATAGCTGGGGATGCAGATGCCACAGCAAGTAGACATGGAGGCAGAAGTGTCCTCCCTTCTGGCCCACCATCACAAGAGCCACAACTGTCAGGTTAATAAAAGAAACGCAGGATAGTAATATGTGCTCTCCTCCAACCCCTTGTCTTTTTAATATAAAGCTATCATCTCTCTTTGATTTAGCTACAAAGGAAGTATTAACTTACACAATAAACAGTGAACTTGAAATCCCAAATAGTCAAAGGCTTGAACATAAATAGGTCAAGGGATATTTAGAAAAAAAAGTTACAGATAAAGGGAGTGTGACAGCTGGAGAGCAGAGCACATCTTAGCTCTTCAACCCTGGCGTGCTCAGGAGAGAGCTGTGAGAACATGGCCGCCAAGATGGCTGAGTAGGTAAAGGCACTCACTGCCAGAGCTGATGGCCTGGGTTCAGTTCCTTCAGGTTTATGTTCTAGGTCAACAAAATGTACATTATATTTTAATAAAACACAAGTACTTTGATATGCAAATAACAGCCACAACTGACTCCTTCTAAGCAGACTTTCCCCTTGCCCTGGCAGAGAAAAACAAATTCTTACCTCCACTGGGGTGGAATGAGTTTGGGGGTTCTCTCAAGTCTAGGAAATACACCTTTCCTCTGACCTGGTGGAACCTCCTTTTTTCCTCTTGCCTCTCAGCCCAGTCTGCACCTCTGACACCTGACAGATGGAGTCAGAACACTTTTCAAAGGACAACAAAGGGTTGAGGGTGTTGAGGTCTCTTACCTGCCACAGGAGCGAGGTTCTCTTTCTTAGGATCCAATTGCTTCGCTAGGTCTAGGAAGCAATGCAGTGTCGTTTACCAGGCTTGAGACCCTCAGCTGCCACGGGGTTGGCTTTGGGCACGGAGCAGAGGGCTTGAGTCCATGAAGACTGCACGGAGACTCATGAACTCTGGGGTCCATTTTCAACTCGGGACCAGTCAGTCAGGCTCCCTGGTGTTCAAGGTCTTCCCCAGTGGCAGTGGATAGAAACATCCAAAGCAGCAAACTCACAGAACTTTCAGGAAGAATACTGAGTTGACCACTAACTAGTTTATTGAGCAGCTACATTACAATACTGGAGACTTGTATCTCTTTCCATCCGCCTAAGGCTTTAGTTTGCTAGATTTAGGAACTAGGCAGTCGTCATTTTCTGAATGTCAACTCTATTTTTCTAGTCTCGATAACAGATTTTAACAAAAAAATTCTAGGGCAAAATAACATATTACACCAGGTAAATAAGTACATGCTGAGGCTTTAAACGTGTTATATATTATATCACGATTAAAGAAAAATGTAAGCTTTAAACCTCAGCCAGCTCATATTTGCCTGAAAATATAAAAAAAAAAACCTTTTAGAAGACTTTAAATATGAAAATACTAAGAGTGAAATACTAAGGTAAAAATATCTTACCTGGAGGATTTTTTTCCCCACTGACTGACAAGTAGCCCAGTTGTCTAGTGAACAGATATGTAGGCAGTCCGTTTTATTTGACTCACTAAATGAGTAACAGATGACTAAGAAATGCCAGAGACATAAAGAACGTAAATTAGGAAGTGATCTGGAGAGTCAGGCTTTCTGTAGAATTGAGACCAGCTCTTGAATAGGAAGCAAGGAGGCTCTGCAGGCTCTGGTGGAGAGGAGCCGTCTTTCCCTGCTCTGTCATGGTCCCGGACCCCTGAGAAAGCATAAAAGCCAGTAACAGAAAATGGCGCCATGTGGGTGACTACTATATGTATTTTAATTACAAAAATGTATCTAAAATTACAGCATACCTTGTGTGTGCACTAAATTCAATATTTTTTCCTGATCCTAATGCGATTTTTTGAGGGGTACAAAATGTATTCTTGAACCTACACGAAAAAATAATTTTTCAAAAGTTTAATGAGTGCATACTATGTGTATTGTGATTGGGTTACCTCACTCAGGATGATATTTTTTGGTTTTGTCCATTTGCCTAAGAATTTCATGAATTCATCGTTTTTAATAGCTGAGTAGTACTCCATAGGGGAATGCCGGAACAGCAAAGGAGGAGTGGGTGGGTTGGTGAGCAGGGGGAGTGGGGATAGGATAGGAGGTTTTCAGAGGGGAACCAGGAAAGGGGATAACATTTGAAATGTAAATAAAGAAAATATCTAATAAAAAAATGAAGTTTAATGAGACGGGAACATCTTGGTTGTGACCACAAGCACAATGATCACCTGGTTATGGGCTTTTCAGAAAATCCTGGATGACTCTAAACCCCAGTGGCTGCATCTGTGTGGGAGAATTACTGTACCTTCCTGATGGAGATGGGGTGCGCATTAATGGGCGAGGCATAGATGCAGTTCCCAGCCACACAGAGCATGCCCAATACTTCCTACTAAGGTAATTTCTGCCTGTGTGGAAGGAAAGTGTATCAGTGCTTGCTGGAAAATCATGCAGCATCCAGCAGGCAATACATCCAATAATTAGCTAATAATTGTGTCTCAGGTGGTAGGGAGAGAAGTATCTGTTTCACATGTTCTTATCACTCTAGTGCAGTCAAACCTGAGAGGAATCGCTTGTTACATTGGCCCCAGAGCAGAGCATGGTGCTGGCCTGGAATGTGTTTGCTTTCTCTGGCTCTCGGCTCTCTCCTGTGATTTCTCTCTGCAATCTAAGTTCTTCGCAGCCTAACAAAGACTCTGGAGAAAGGGCAAGGAATGGGCACGGAGCAGAGCCCTTCAGAGCAAATAGAAGATTGAGGATGTTAAGTCCAATTTCATACTGAGCAGAGCATGTTGTATGTCATCAAAGAAGCGTTTTCGCTGACAGCTGCCACTGAAGTGGTGCTTTGTCATGAGCACCGCATGATGCTGGTACTGATCCTTTACCAGGGGTCTCTGGTGTTTCCAGGTTCTTGGCATCTGATTCAAAGAACTAGAAAAGTGCACATAAATCTCAAATGATAAGAAGTTGTATTTAAGGAGTTCACCCTGCAGAGGAGCATCCGCTCCATTGAGCTAGAGTACCAAGAACAGCGAGTTACTGTTAGGCACTTCCTTGTGGGTCTAGCCAGAGAAGGAGCTGATTCCAAGGAGGTGGTTTTCTGCCTTGATTGACAGGCTCGAGTCATGGAAGCTCTTTTTCCCTTGGTGCATCTCCCTTTAATCATATCCACGACCAGTCACATGGAGCCAAAAATGTTAAGTAGGAGTCTTCCCCTAAAAGTTCACCCAGAGGACAAAGTTTGTCTTACTGCATATCCCCAAACCAGTCCAGGCTGGAATGGCTCCCTCCTTCATAGCCTGGGCATTTTCCTGACTTAGTTGGAAGGAAGCCAGGAGTTACTAAAGGCTCCTTGCCTGATTGTGGGTGTGCGGCGTGCACCTCCATGTAGGGGAGATGGCAGGTGAATTGTTAGCAGAGGGGTGAGGGCTCACAGGGAGCCCTCAGTTGCCAAGCCTTCCCCTCCCTTGCTGCCCCAGCACCCCGAGAAAAGAGGAAAGAAGGATGGACCCTGGGGGCCAGTGTGCAGAGACCACCTTAAAATATGGCCTTAGCTTCTGGTTCTGTACTCATTAAGAAATGCTGTGATGTATATGTCCTTTGCCACCATGAACAGCATATTTCAAAACATAGTCAGAAGAAAAGTCTCAGAATGAATGGAAATGTATTTTCCCCCAATGGGCAAATATTTACATTCAGCTGACTTATCTGGTGAGTCATTTAATTAAAATTCTAAAATTAAACTTTACAAGACTGACTTCCGTTCATATGCAAATGATCTGCCCTTCCTCCCCTGGTTACTCACTATGACTTAAGCAGTGGCTCTTATAAGGACCATTGGCTTGTCCTTGTTCCCACAGTTCTCCAAGTGCTAAGTTTGCTCAGGGACACACAGAAATTTCAAAGGAACAGTGGCTTATTTTAAATATTTTGAGAAAATATAACAACACTAAGTGTGCAGTAATGCTCATACAAAGTTCATCAGTACAGTTCAAATTTTGATTATGACTTGGTTTTGTTGTCTTTTTTTTTTTTAATTAAGTCATCATTTTGCAACCTGGGTTTTCGGAGGTTTCTATGATTAAAAAAACAAAAACAAACAAAAAAACAAAAATTGCTATCGGTAGGGGAGAGGAAAGAAAGACAACACAACCTCTTCAAGATTTCTGTTGTTTGGCGCCAAAACCCTTTAACTGTGCGGAACACTGGTAATTCTTACGTTGTTGGAACCAACTCCTGAATAAATGAAACTCTCAGTCAGACATATTGGCATGAAGCACCGAGTCCCCAAGGACACTGTCAGCCAGTCATGTTTAGGAGCTCCTGAGTGCCGCAGGTCAAAAGCAGTCAGTCACTTCCCCATAATGAACTGTACAGTTCCGAGTCTGTCTGTGCAGTAGTCACCTCATGCCCCCAAAGAGCCACCCTGCTTATGCTGAGGAATTTCACACTCATGCTTAGCAGACGAGCTGAAGACTATGCCATTCTCAGGGATGAAAAGCTTCGGTCTTTTTTTATAAAGATTTATTTATTTTTACTTATATGAATACACTGTCGCTGTCTTCAGACATGCCAGAAGAGTACCTTGCATCCCATGACAGATGGTTGTGAGCCACCCTGTGCTTGCTGGGAATTGAACTCAGGATCTCTGGGAGAGCAGTCGGTGCTCTTAACCACGGAGCCATCTCTCCAGCCCCGAAAAGCTTCAGTCTTAAATATCGAGAAAAATGACAGATGTAATATGCACATTGATGATCTGAACAAGTAAGCCTGTGTCTGTCTGCCATCTTTCCTTTTCCCTGTGCTGAAACCTCCTTCATCCGTCTGGCTGGTTGCCACTGCCTGTCATAAGTTGTAACCGCTGACAACAATACCAATAGTAGCCTCAAACTCATTTCCATCTTTTAGTTAATTTTCGAGTTAATCAGAGCCATTCTGCTGCCGAGAGTTAGGCACACACCTCAGGTGCTCCTAAGCCATTCCTAGGGACTTACTAACAAGGAGAAGCGTAGGATAAGTGGACACTGTGTTTTTAAATGAGCCTTGTTTATGGTTGTTATTGTAGTTTGACAAGAAGTTTGTATACATATTCCATTGCCCAGCCACGGACCCCTCCAGGATAACACTCTACCCACGGACCCCTCCAGGATAACACTCTACCGCCCCCCACCCCTGCCACACCACATTGACTTAGTCCCATTGATGGACACCTGTTGTTGCTTATTTGATTCGAACTGCAGGGAGGAAATAGTCTTCTTCCAGTATTTTTAGAAAAATCCAGACATTGGGTATGGATATAAGTTAATAGTTTTATGATAAAAGCACGAGGATTTGGTCAAAGAGAATGCCATGGAAAATGCCCCTGCATTTGACTCCAGGAACAAGAAGGAATTGTGCATGCTGTCTTGGTGACCACCATATCCTTCTCATGTGAAGAATGAATATCAGAAGGAACCCGTACCTTCCTTAGCTTCCTTGAGGGACCAAGTCCAGTTGAGCTTAGATGGATGCATTTCAGCGGTCTGTTTGTTTCTTGGGTGCTTGCTTGCTTGCTTGCTTGCTTGCTTGTTGCTTGCTTGCTTGCTTGTTGCTTGCTTGCTTGCTTGCTTGCTTGCTTGCTTGCTTGCTTTCTTGCTTGCTTTGGTCAGAAGCACCAGGCTACAGACTTACTTAAGTAGGAGCCATTCTGCTCTCCTGCCCCAGCAGCTGACCACCACTGACACTCGGTCTTGGTCTTACTGTGTCTCAAGCTACAATCCTGTGATCTATGAATCAGTCACCCTTTAGGAGCTGTCAGGCTCACCGCCACATTTCAAGATACAGAAATATCAAGGAGAAAGACGTTTGATATGAGCAGTGCGGCTTCTCATTGACCAAGAAACTTTTACTTCTGTTGCTTCCTTTATAAAAGGTGTAGTTTTGCTATGGTGTGCCGAGGGCTTGGGACATAACTTTAGCCTCCAGCGTAATACTCGAGTGGAGGTAGACAGCCCTGGAGTGGCATGTTTCTAGGTGGTGCTTCCTTCTTTCTTCCTATTCTACCAAGACCTCTTCTCTGGGCAGCCCCAGCACAGACTGTAAGGTGCGAGTAGGGTCCTGGCAGCTTCCACCATGAGCAGGTCTTGGAGCTGTTATGTTGAGCACTAAAGGTTTCGTAGCTCACCAACCACAGGCAAGACAACGGCCTAACAAAAGCCAAACACTCCATAATCATGTGTGAGAACAGACGAAATAGGCATGTCATCTAAGACACAAATCGGAGCACCCTGTGCTATCTGAATGACTGAGACGTCTGTGTCAGTCGCAGGGTGAGCATTATTCTGCTCTCTTCTGGGTAAGGGTCTTTACGGCACACCTGCACAGTTTCTGTGCATGTATGGTAGCAGCCAATGGAGAACGGAACCATCCTACCGGACACCAATGCAGCCACACCCTAAGCACGCTCCCTGTTCCCACATAAGGACATGCCCCTCAGTCTCTGTGGCACGGGTTCTTCATGTGAGGATCACTAAGGCCCAACCATGTTCAACCACAGATAGGAGCTGGTCATCTTGGCTAGATTTATTGAAGTGGCACTGCTGTGATTAGAAATATGGTTTTGAAGTTTAGTCCCCAGAGTATGATCATAGAACATTCACCAGAAAAGTAACCCATAGATCGTAAAGACATGTACTCTCTTCTTTATTGGATTGCATGCAGTTCATGTTATATAGTTCTGCCTCCTCTCTTGCTGACAGTAATCCCAAAGCAAGGATTAGAGGCTGACAGTGCCTGCCATTTTTTGCAGCAGATCTGGTTAGATTCTCCTGAGATTTTCTCTAAGGGAGTGTCTCTCCTGGATGTTCTCTTAAGTAGAGACAGCATACTTTAGTTCACTAAAGTGTGATAATAAACATGAATGTACATGTGGAACACGTGCTACAGATATTTTTTTTTTAATGGCTTATTCATTTTATTTTTTTTTTATTTTTTTTTATTTTTTTTTTAATTTTATTTTCTATATTCTATGTTTACATTCCAAAGGCTTTCCCCTTTCCCAGTTCCCACCCACCATAGTTCCCATAGTTCCTCTCCCCCCCCATCTGTTCCCCAATAATTCCCCCTCCCCCCTCGGTTTCTTTACTAAACTGGAAGCAATCTTTACAGGCCCAGGTCCTCTCCTTTCTTCTTCTTGGGACACCTTAAAAGATGTTCAACATCATTAGTCATCAGGGAAATGCAAATCAAAACAACCCTGAGATTCCACCTCACACCAGTCAGAATGGCTAAGATTAAAAACTCAAGAGACAACAAGTGCTGGCGAGGATGTGGAGAAAGAGGAACACTCCTCCACTGTTGGTGGGATTGCAAAATGGTAAAACCGCTCTGGAAATCAGTTTGGCGGTTCCTCAGAAAATTGGGCATGTTACTTCCAGAGGACCCTGGCATACCACTCCTGGGCATATACCCAGAGGATTCCCCTGCATGCAATAAGGACACATGCTCCACTATGTTTATAGCAGCCTTGTTTATAATAGCCAGAAATTGGAAGCAGCCCAAATATCCCTCAAAGGAGGAATGGATACAGAAAATGTGGTATATTTATACAATGGAATACTACACAGCAATTAAAAATAATGAATTCATGCAATTTGTAGGTAAATGGTTAGACCTGGAAAATATCATCCTGAGTGAATTAACCCAATCACAAAAGAATGCACCTGAAATGCAATCACTGATAAGTGGATATTAATGAGCCCAGAAGCCCTAAATACTCAAGACACAAATAGCTACAGATATTTTTTAAAGAGTGATTACAACAGTAGATACAGTTATATAATCTAGTCGCTGAGGCCAAACTCAGGCCAGACGATGACTTCAAAGCCCCTGTTTGTGTTTATGATTTCCATGATTAATATACCATGACAGGTGTCATAGAGCAAACAGATCTTTATGTCCAGAGTCACAAAGCCCAGGGTGGAATACCAAGGAAGGTCTTGTAATTACAGTGTGTCTGTGTATCTAGCCATACCAATTTGTCTTCTACGAGAAGCTTCAAGCTTTCATAAGTAAGATTCATCAAATGCACCACTTGGTACTGAGAATTAACAGATGACATGGCTACTTAATTTTTTTCTTTTCTTTTTTTTAGTTTATACTGTACTATTCCCCCTTCCCTTCCCTTTTTCCCCTCACAAACCTTCTCACAACCTCCTTACTCTCTTTCAAACCCATTTTCAGTCATTGTTGTAATATATATTATAGTAATTATATATTATATAATATATAATAATTATAATATATGTGTATATTTTCCTAAGTACAGAAATATAAGCAGCTAATTCTGAGTAATATTACTTAGATGTGTGTTATCAGGGTTGACTGCTTGGTATTGGATAATCAATTGATTTGCTAATGCCCAGGGAAAACTATTTCTTTTGCTTCAGTATCCCTCAGTTGCCTGTAGATTTTTGTAGAGGGTTGAGGCTTCGTGGGCTTTCCATGTCTACTTTAGCATGTCTGTTGTTATACTTGTTCAGCACATAACTAGGCAGTTAAGATTTATACATAGTATTTTCAGTCTACTCTCTAATATCCTTTAAAAATGTATGTGTATGCACATTATATGAAAATACATATATACATACATATACAATATATAGTCAAGTATTATGGGGATGTAGATGTGTATAACACACATATAAAAACATGTATACATGAATATGCATATATACATAAGTATCACATACAAAAAATATTCACACATAAACATTCCAAAAGAGACCAGGGCTTTGTGACTGTTTATTCTCAAATTATTAACAGGAAAACCTGTTGATCCAAATCTATAAATCCTATACTCCTAACAGAAGACTACCGAGCCTCAGATCTCTTCTTCTCCATTCCGACATAGGGTCCAGGCAGAATGGAGAAGACATTGGGCCTCGAGGCAGAATCCAA
The DNA here is from genome assembly GCA_964023405.1 of Apodemus agrarius. Taxonomy (NCBI): domain Eukaryota; kingdom Metazoa; phylum Chordata; class Mammalia; order Rodentia; family Muridae; genus Apodemus; species Apodemus agrarius. Next base: position 9,150,425 of record OZ030020.1, on the reverse strand, counting down.
GCATTGCTTTTAACTCTTTGCCATTGCTTTTAACCATTGCCTCTAAGCCTTTTGCCCAATTCCTGAGGACAGTAGCCCATCTTATCTCAAGGTGAATTTCAATGGCATAATGATAGCGTCACCATTGCGCTTCTTTGTAGTGTCCAGCAGCTACATGCTAACTGCGGATTCTCTGGAGGGAGAGGTGGGGATGAGAAGAACAGGGTGGCAAGAGAAAACACATGAAGACAGGCATGACTTCTTGCTCAAGACTCAACCTTTAATGCATCTCTCCAAAGATAAAAAGGCAGGCCAACACCCCCACCCCCCCACCCCCACCCCCAAGGCTGGAAACTGGTTCTGCTTGTTCTGCAGGAGGCTGGCCATCAGGTGTCTGGGCTGCCATTCTTTGAGAACAATGGTCTGGGGGAGGTCACAATTCCTCCTTTTTCATTAAATTTAAGAAAAACCAGTGGATCCAGAGGAAACCTTTGTGGCTAGCTAGGACAACAACTTTCTCTCCCTCTCACCCTTCCTTCTTTCTTCCCTCCTTCCCTCCCTCTGTCTCTCCATCTCTCTCTGTCTCTGTCTGTCTCTGTCTCTCTGTCTCACACACACGAACACACACTAACATATGTATATATATATGATATATATATCATATATATGTAATATTAAATTTTCCTCATGGAACATTTAGAACTGAGCCCATTTAGTACATTAACGAATGTATAACTAGCATTTAAGGCTCATTAACACATCGCAGAGGTATTATGATGTGTCTATCTTTTACAGCCTCATGATCTTTTAGAATATTTAGGTCTTAAATAGAAGCAGAAATTCGTTGATTTTTAAACTACCTGTAATTAAAGATAGTAAATAACTGTACTAATTTTGCTGAGCCTTCCATTTTATTTTTTTCCTTCTCATTCTTAATAAACTGAGCTCAAAGGAGTTCATGGCTGGCTAAGCTTGAAGTCAAATATTTGGAGTCCAAATAGCTCAGAAAAATCACGTTTTCTCATCATTATAGTTTGTCTCTCTTCAGCAGCCACTAGGAAACATGCTGTTTCAAACTTGACCATCTGAAGTGACAGATCACAGGGCCCAGCAGGTGACCTCCCCTAAGCAATGGGGTAGCCTGCTGGCTCTACCAGCACCAAGCACCAGACCCCTCTCAGTACTTGTCTCTCAGTACTCCCGTTTTCCTCTACCACACTCCCCACCTCCACACAGTCCATGAGTTCTGTTTTCAACAGAGCAGCGAGAAGGATCAGAAGGATCTTTTCATAAATTCAGCCACATCCAGGTGTAATCAGCACATTGCCTGGCAGATCATGAATTTTAACAGATGCACACAACCCCGCTTAAAGTGATCCTTTCAAAGTGTGAGCCAGATTAGAGCATTCCAGTGGCACCCGCATCTCCCCATGCAGCAGTCCAGGGCTACAGTGCTTGGCACATCCTACTGTGGCCGGACCCCTTTGACCTCACCTACTGAGGCACACGCCTTGCTCCCCTTCACCCACTGCCCTTCTGGCCTCTTCTCTGACATGTTGTGCACACTCCTGACCCAGGACCTTCTTACTTAGCGTCATCTCAGACTCCGTGTGCATGATGATAGCATCCCCAAACTTTCACAGGCCTGCGTGGTCAGAGTGTCACTGTTTCAATTTTCCAGGCACCGTTACATGAGTATGCTATGGTCCTTGTAACATAGTGCCACAAATGACAGGCAAACAAACAAACAAAGCAAAGCAAAGCAAAACAAAAACCAAGAACCAATTTCTTACCATCTAGAATATCAGATGGCTGGACCTAAGATATTGGCAGAGCTGGCTCCTCCCACGGGTGATGGGGGAGCGTCTGGACCTGCTTCCCACGCTGTCAGGAAGCATTCGTATTCTTGGCTTGTATCACCCACCATTTCTGCCTCTCTCCCCACATTTTCCTTCTCTCTATATTTCTGTGTCCTTTTCTGTCCTTTTTAAGGACACTTTCCTTAGACATAGGGACCTCTCTAGACCTGTATGATTTTTTTCTTGATCTTTACCTTAACTCAATCTTTCTAAGGTTTCAGCTAGACATGAATTTGGAGAAACACTGCTTAACACACTACACATATACCGCAATCTGGTAAAGAAGCTGTCTCACTCTTTGACATTATCAGTTACCGTTTGAAATTAAGTTTCTCAAGACAAAAAAAAAGTGGCTCTGGTCAACCTCAGTGACTAGGTACTCTATGGATATGCAAAAGTCCATGTCAGAAGGAGCAGGAGGGTTTGTGTGTGGATCCTAAGACAAAAGCAGGTAGGTAGACATGGACCTACAAGGAGTTAAGGCAAGGAGGTTTTACAGAAATAAAATGAAGATTAAGAAAACTATGATTACAAATATATAGATACCCGAGAGGAGGTAAGGAAGTCATAGGAAATCTATAATCTGGGCTCATAATTGGAAATAACAGGGAAGGCGCTCAGGATTAGAGGCGATGTCCCTTGTGGTATACCAAGCAATCATCTCTATCACTCTGCCCTAATAGAGGGGGGTTCTCTCGGGCTTCCCAGGGCTGTCCTTCAGCAGTCTGTACTTCTGAATTCATTCCTTGCCGCCACTACAAATCAACACAATGTTCAGAGGCTTAAAACAGACCAAATTCAGGTACACCAAGTCTCAGCCAAGTCGTCAGGGTGGCTGCTGTCCCTTCTGAAGGGAGACCTCCTCCCTTGCCTTTGGGAACTCCAGAGCCGTGCTCCCCAGTCTCTCATTGCTCTTGGCCCATTTGACCATTCCTGAAGACATCAGTCTATCTTATCTCAAGGTGTCATTGTCACCTTCTTCTGTGGAAGTCTCCCTCCCCTCTGTCTGTTAAGAATGCTCCAGTCAGCATCAGAGAACAATGGATAATTCAAAATAATCACCTTCTCCATCTAGCCCTTCTCTAAGTCACATCTGCCACATCTGCACCTCCTGTGTCTCCAGATAAGGAGGCACTCCCAGAGTGTGACAGTTAGGGCTCGGGGGGTGTCAGAGGTTGCAATGTGACTTTCCATAATTTCTTCTTCATTCCTTACTTTTCTATTGCTGCCTGTCATAAGGCACTCTGACCAAGTGAGAATCATGGCGGCAGGCAGGCAGTCATGGTGCTGGAGCGATAACTGAGAGCTTACGTCTGTCTTCACAAGCAGGACGCAGAAAGAGAAAGCGCCAACTGATTGGGATGGGCTCTTGAAACTTCAAAGCTCAGCCCCCGTGGAACACCTCCTCCATCACGTCCACACTCCCTAATTATTCCCAAATATTTCTATTAATTGGGGACCATGTACTCCCATATCTGAGCTTATTAGGGGACATTCTCATTCAAATCACCACATGATCTAACCAGAGACCTATCATACCAGAGACCGGTACAGAACGACACAGAACATTTTTTCTTGATTTCTTAGTGGAATTCAGTTATTTCATTTAAATATCAAAAATGCTCCTTTAAAATTTTGTTATTTCCTATTGTCATGGTTACTTATAATATCCCTCATGACCTGGCCACATGTGGGTAGCTTGCCCAGTCACAATGCTGGACTCAGGAGTCATGGCAGAGGGAATGGGTGAATCAGTCCACTTTATGAAAACTGTACAGTGTGAAGAAAGTCACTTCTCTGTACAAAATCATAACAATTCACTTTCTTTCTAAATGGTCTTAATCCTAGTACTATTTATATCAAAGTAAAGATTTTTTTAAAAAAATATAATTAGCAGGTTTTGGGCAGGTTTTTGTCTGGGATTGCAAACTACTCAAGAATAAAGTGGACGGCAATAATTCATGTGAATATCATCAGATAACTTCATGTTGGTTAGTGAAAATAGAAATCTCTCCTTTTTATTATTAATGAAAGCCTTCTTCCTACTCTCTAATTTCATCAGCTCTGAACCACTCTCAACTCTTCTAGATAAAGTGAGATAAAGAACAAAACAGCTTACCTCAAGGCTCTGGATCTGAAAGTTAAAATTAGTAGTCTTTATACTCCCAGAGTTCAAAAGTGTGTAATGATTGTGCGGCTTAGATCATGAAGGGCCTGCCCTGCAAGTCTGAGGAACGTGTGCTCCCACGAAAACAGAAGGCGGGGGTAGCGGCAAGCTACAGAGATGTGTGTATGAGGGCCAGTGGCCTGAATCTTCAGACCTGATTAGCCAGCCAGCCTAACCGAGTCAGTGGGTCAGTGGGTCAGTGGGTCAATGAACAAAGATCTCAAAGGAGCAAAGTGGAGGGCAGTTGAGGAAATCACCTAATAGTGTCTCTGGTTTCCACACACTTGCACACATGTGTGCTTGCACACTTATATACACACATACACCAACACACGTGAGTGTGCATAAACACACACACAGTTGAGTTTTTTGACGTTAAGTCTAAACGGGCACCACTGAAGTTCTTCATGCTGTAGTCAAAGGGAATGGGTGGAGCAGGAAGCTTCGCTAAGAGTGAAATTTGAACTGTGAGAGCCAGGGTGTCCTCAGGTTCTTTTCCGGGGATCCGGATAAAATGTTGTGACAGCTCACCAACTCTTTGATTTTGGTACCGACATGGCAGCATAGTGAGGGATTTCAAAACTCCTAGCTATTTAGCTGTGTGCTGGGCCTCGTGATCTTAACAAGGCAGACAGTCCATCCATGAGGGAGGGGGTCATCCCCATATTGTTGGTCTGTGTGACAAGCTTTAATGGAGGAAAGGTTACATTTGCATATTCTCTGCTGGTTCCATTAACATTTCCAGGGTAAAGCCCAGTAACAAAAGAGCGTTATAAGTTCACCTTCTAGGAATTATAGATGGTTCTTATTTATTATTCTTCTCTCCTTCATCTAGTTATATGGAATCCCTGACATTTCTAGAGGGCCCACACTAGGTGCCAGCTTTAACTATTATTGCTAACCATCCCACCAGTCCTCTAAGGTAGGAATTATTATCTAACTCGACAGGTAGACTCAGTGGGTATCCCCCACTGAGTGGCCCCAGATCTAGCAGAGTGTAGAAGGGACTGGGGGATACCCAAGCCTCCCATCCAAGACAGTGGAATCTTTGGAGGGTTTGAACCAGTCAAGTGCAGTCAGACCCACCCTGGACTGTCTAGAAGAACATTGAGGTGGGAAATTATCCCAGAGGCCTCAGTATGTGGGATGAGAAAGCCACTCAACCTCCCTTTGACCTGTCAGAGAACAGGTTGGAGGTCTTATGGAATCACAAAGCTTTGGGATAGTCACCTGCCACATCTGAGTCTGGTGTATGTGTGTGTGTGTGTGTGTGTGTGTGTGTGTGTGTGTGTACATACATAGGTGCATGGATACACAGATTTTCAAGAGCCCCTAAGACTTCCTTCCTGGAGCTCTTGCTCAAAAGGTGTCCTTGATGTATGTCCATGTCCCATAAGCCATTGCCTAATAGAGCAATTACCATCTGGCTAATAAAATACGCTGGAATGAGTTTTTTTACTAATTGCTTTCTGAAAGTGTAAGTTTACATAAATTCATCTTAGCCATGCAGTATCTTTTCATGGAAGTTTCATTGATGGGTTCTCTTTAGATTTAGGCTTCATTTACATCAGGAATATAATTCCACTGAGCTAGTATTATGAGTACAGTAATTTTTTTTTTTTTAGCTTTACAGAGGTGATTTGGAAATATGCAACAAATGGAAATTAAGTTGATAGGAAAACTGACTTCTCATTTTTTTTCACCTGCAATTATTATCTTCTGTGATCCCATAGGCCTACTTTCTCTCCTTCATCTGATGAAGGCATATTTTCAGCAAACATGTGCCATATTTCTTTTGAGAAATGTGTCATCGTAAGACAGAATGCAAGTTTATTGACATCTTCCTACACATGAAATCAAATGCTTTATCTGTACCAAGAAAAGCTAGCCATCTTCAGAAACCTTCCTACCGCGTTTGTCCTCAGCACCGACGTGCTTTAGGGCTTGCTCGACAGCTCTACCAGCTGTGATAAAGGAAAGATGAAAAGAACAGGTTAGGATCTGCCGGGACACTTTTAACCTCTGTCTCTCCCTTCTCTGCCCCATTTTTCATGACTCCTGTGCTCAGGCGACAGCTTTGACCTGCAGTAGTCGGCTGTATGTTTCTGAGTCACTGCACCAGGGGCAGGAGTGGCTGCAAAGTCACCCCATCTCTCCCCAAGCCCATTTTTCAGATAAATAGTCCTCATCGTGACTTATGAGGTCAGGGTTTTATCTGTGGTCTAAGAGGTTTCTTTTTAGTTCTCTGTTAAAATCAACTGTCTGCTGTAAGAAGAAAACCCACAGTTTTCCCTACTGGCCACAAGGTCTACCTGAGAGAGCTGAGAGATTTTATAGAAGAGCATTCTTCTGAACAGTTACAATAAATGAGTTTTAGAATTAGACGTAAATATTTTGGAGCATGTTACCTTGAAAGTAAATAAACAGCCAGGTTCTTGGACTGATTTTTACTTCTTATAAGGAAAAGAATACAGTAAGAAAGACAGAACACATAAAATTTGCTAATATGCATCGAATAGCTCTTTGAATAATTTACCTTCAAAGAGTCTTTGGACTTCTACTCTTGCAACCTCAGATCAAGAAGTCTATTCTCTCTTTGTTTCATTTTGCCTCTTAAAAGGCTCTAAACACCTGAATTATTTTCCAGTGTTGGCGGTGGCATCTTTTTGAAGAAGATATTGAGTATGAAAAATAACAATAATAAAATAAAATCAGCATGTTCACCTGCTGTTGTGACATTTTGGATTATACCCATTAATTTTCTCATCTGATAATTTAGACAAATGCTATATGCCTGTCTTTTGAGGTCACATATCAGAGAAATGTGTCTTCTACGCAATCTGAGCCCAAGTTAAAACACATGGAGGGCATCTTAGTGCACATTTTCTTAATCTTTCATACATTTTCAGGAAGTTCGAATCACATGTCTGTAATCTTCGTGGAGTATGAACATCTATATTCATATGGATATTTAAATGCTGGTGCCTAAGATCTTTTCAGGAATACTGCCCGCACTGGACCCATCTGTGCATGAGGAAGCACGAGCAGTTGTGAGATGTTGTCTCGACCGTTAAGCACATTTAGCGGGTGCCGGGAGAGCTGTGGGTGTCGGGCTGCCGCTCATGGTCTCCCACTTCCTTTCATCCAGGGAGTTTGGATGGAGAGACCCGGAGCTGCCTGAAGTGATACAGATGTTGCAGCACCAGTTCCCTTCCGTCCAGTCCAACGCCGCAGCTTACCTGCAACACCTCTGTTTCGGAGACAATAAAATTAAGGCCGAGGTAAGTGTGAGCGCCGCCATCGAGCGGATGGTGTTGGGTGCATGAGCACTCGGGCATGTTCAGAGTCATGCCCGACAGAAAAATACAGGAAAACGAAAATTGCCAACTCCCGTTGTCAGCTTGTAGATTCACCTTTGAGACGGAGGCACAGCACTTTTGCTGTGATTCACCGCACGTGTATGCGTGCCTGCTGCTTTCCTGTTTGAATACTGAGGACAAAGGACCGGGCATGTCTGTCCTTAGAGAAGCTGAGAAGCAGAGTAATCAGTGCCTCTTGCTGTTTTGATTTGTCTTCCTTTTCCTAATTCTGTCTTTGGAAGTAATCTGTCTCCCAAGACTTAAAAAATGCAAGACATCGATTGTTATCTCGTCAAATTATAGACAGGATTCACGATGGCCCATCTATCTTTGAGAACTTGTTAGTAGAAGATCACTATAGGCTTTACCACATAACCAACTGTTCTGAGCCATTTCCAAAAGCAGCAGCGGATATAATATGGATATATGTGAGCCATTAACGAGACTGTTGTCTGTGTCCATCACATGAATGGTTGTTAAAAATGCTCCCATGTGTTTGGAATGCCCTAAGGAGCAGAGTACATTGTAATGTATTTTATTTCTGAGAAATTACCACGATCATTGCAGCTAGCTCAAAAATAATTTTTCTTTTCAGATAAAAGGATACACATTTGCAGGCAAGCGGCTGAGTAACCAAATTTTCAAAATATTTTACAAACTGTAATGAGTCACCTTTGTAACATGTTAGCAACTTTGAGTATGAGTCCAAATTGGCTTAACGGTGGGAGGAAAAGATGTGAGGATGTCACTGCAGTTTATGATAGATTTTTGTCTTCCTTGCTTTTGGAAGTATGTCGGATGGCAGATTTTCAGCTAGTTAGTGTCTATTATTGGTAAGAATTCATTTGTTTGTAGCTCTCAGCAATCTCATTTGGTCCTTCAGTTATGTTGGTGGCTGGAGGCATTCTGAACTGTCATGGTTGGAGAGGGATGTAGTAATGGAACTGGTCCCCAGAGGGAAGAGACCAGGAATACCACGGAGCCTCTTCTGATGCATGGGACAGCTACACATAACACATAATGACCTGACGTCAGATGCTAAGATAGACAAGGTTTAGATGAGGAAATGTATTGACAATTAATGTCAATGTAAAATGTAAAAATGTGACTATGCAATTAAGATGACCTAAATCACATTAAGGTTATGTGACAGATATTCCATATAGACACCATCTTAGGATCCCTGTTTTGGTAACTCCTCCATACCCAACCATTGTGCAGTGTGAAGGGCGGGCTCCTGATTATGTTTCAGGGCCAAGAAAGTCTCTCATTCTGTTGTTGGCGACCTGATGATTCAGGAGCGCTTGGCTTGTCAGTCCCAAGCCAGCTGGGTTTCGGTCACCAATCCGTTGCTGGTATTGGGACAAATGATGCCTTTTATACCCAGGAATATATGTTGCTCACGTGCTGCCGAGACTCTCAGGCGTGAACAGAGTGACTATTGCCTAGTCCACAAGTGTCTTGCAAGAGCTTTGGAAAGGACACTGGCTTAGTACAGTGAATAGTTGGGCAGTGGATTCTAACCTACAGATGGGGCCTCCTCTGGTTCAAATCTCCTGCTGGTGTTAAAGGGAGAGAACATGCCTCTCCTTTCTATCAAGTTGTTTGGATGAGGGACAGAAGGGACAGAGAGAAGTGACAGCTTTTAAGCTTCAGAAAAGGAAGCTAAGCAGTCAGGCTGCACAGGCACCGAGGCCCGGGGAATTCTGTGCCTTCTTGTCTCACTAGCTTGCACACGTGCTCTGAGGACTGGCCTCAAGGCCCGTTGGCTACCATGCAGCCCTAGAGCAGATCTCAGACTTCCTTGTAGCTCTGTCGGAATTACCCCCTGTGCCCTGTGGTGGACGAAGGGTGTGCAGTGAAGGGTAACCAACGCGTCTATCATATCAGATAGAGGACGCCTCCCATGCCAGCGGCTAAGCCTGTCATTTGGAACAGAAGCTATTGTCTCCTGGAACCTCTCAGCTTATCTTTAAAATAGCGAAGGAAATGGGAAGCAGGGAAATGATGTAATTAAGTTTTAATATAAAGAAGTTTTTTAAAGACGCAAAAGCAGAAATGCGTGCAAGGGAAAATTAATGATGCTGAAACTGCGTATGGAGGGGGAGGGGACTTTGTGGGATTGAGTGACTCGATTTGTGCAGACGGCTTTCCGAGTAAACGTGCTTCATCCCCTGTTCTGTGACAAGAAACACAAGATATTACATCACAGCTTTATCTTAGGAATGTATATCCATACCTGAATGTGTGTGAAACATGTATGTGTGTGTGTCAGTGTGTCAGTGTGTATACACCAGTGTGCTTGTAAGTATATATGTAGGCTTGAGTATGTCTGTGTACATGTGTTTATGCCTGTCTACACATAAGTGGGAATGATATTCTTGTGTGTGTGTGGATATGTCAGTGTGTGCGTGAGTATATGGAAGTCTGAGCAAGCCTGTATGTATGTGCACACATGTACACATATATTCCTTGTTTTGCTGTGTCATTGAGATGCCTGTACCACCTCTCAGCATTTGGAGTTTTCTCCAGCAGCTCGAACTTGAAGGATAGTTCATATCATCATTGGAACTCCTCCTCCCCACTGTTCCTCCCACCCTTGATCCCTGGTCACCATGATGACTGTCCTCTAGTTCCCGTGAGCTGGATGACTAGGAGCACTAGGGTGGTGTAGGACTGAGGGCACGACTTGGACTGAGCTGAGAACATGAGGTGGCGCGGGCCCCTTTCCACAGTCGCCTGGGGAGGTATGCCTGTGTGGGTGAGCGTATACACACAAAAATGTGCAAACTGATAAGAATTCTATGCAGGCTTGTTTTGTCCTCTCTTCCTTATTTAGAATCCAAGACTGTTAGTAATTATTCCTCCCTTTGTGATGGATGGCTGCCTGTCATGTTTTCATATCCAGGTATTGATTTTTGTAATTACCTGTTGTCCAAACACTAATCTGGCAGGCACTAGCCTTTCCAAATTTACTCAGTCCTCTAGTCTTTCTATTGCATTTTATGGAATTGATTTAGCCCTTCAGTCTACATTTCATTATTGGTATTGACTTTGCTCACACAATGGATAGGCCGTTGAGCAGAAGGCAGAATTAAATCTCCTCTACCCGGAGAGCCATAAATCATAGCTCCCCACATTCCTTATCACGGTGGTTTGTACAGTTCTTTTTTTTTAAATAATGAAGTCAAGAAATTCATTTTTGTTCAAAATGATGCTGGAACTTACGGTACAAAGTCTTGGGCTCACTTCCCTAAAGCAACAGATGAAAGTCAGCCATCTTCCTTGTCCTCTGGAGCTGATGGCGTTCACAGTGAGCATCTGTGAACCTCCCTGTAGTGCAGCAAAGCTGAGGAGCTGGCCATCAGTAGTGTCTGCGGGGCAGTGACTCCAGTGACTAGAGTGGGGTTTGTATCCCTCCGGGTGTCCCAACCCAGGGTAAGACACTTAAGTGGATATACTTTGAAGATCAGCAAGTGCCTGGAGTCGGGGGAGACGGGAGGATTACACAGAATTCCTTCAGAACCTAAGGCAAGATCATAAAAGAAGCATCTGAAGAAACATTAGCATAGAGCAGAGGACACAGAAAGGGACTAAGAGAGGACCTGCGCTCTCTCGGTGTAGTATGTGAGCGCTGTCACGCACTGCTGGCAATGCTTCATGTCCATGCAGCTAATGGGCGTCTGACATCTAAGTATAGATATCGAAGGCATCTGGGTAGTATTGTCAATGGGCAGGAGCTGCAACAGCATGGGTAGATGACAATGGTGTGTGAACAAGGCTCGCCATGTGTCCTAAACTGCTGAAGATGTCACAGTAAATTAGCTTTCAGTCGGAGGGGTACGGGACAGGGAAGCTTGCTCAGAACCATGGCCAGCAAACATGTCCGAGGAGGTACATGAATACTGACAACCTTTGAGCGTTCTCATCAAGCCTTGCTTCGTTCTTTCTGGGAAGCCTCCTTCAGTTAAGGATGCTAAGAGCATCCCGTCGATTTGGAGCTAATACCTGAGTCTTTGTGAGTTGTAACATATATGGCTCTTCCTTCCTGAATTTTCACCGCGCCTTCCTTTGTAAACACCCTGGACCGAAGATGAGCTTTCCTGTTTGCACCTGGATAGCTTCCCATCTATGCACATCCTAGAGATTGAAAAGTACTCCTTCCCTTCTAAGTCACAGCAAAGCATTGTTTTTTAATAATAAAAACATTAATATTTTATTATACTATCTATTTAAATTAAATGCCATGAAGTTAATATAATTAATTTAATAAAAGTATTAAGTGTTTAAATTAAAGATGCGTTTTCTCTTGAATCTATGACCATCCATGAGCATGCTGTTCTTCTAGAAACTCAAATGTTTTAATGCGCCCCCATGTGTGAGAGGAACTGACAAATGGCCTGAATCTATCAGTAATGAAAATTTAATGTAGACTTTTGACCCATTCCCCCTTATAAAAAATAGCTTGACTATCAAATATGCAACTGAATTATTTGAAGTGTCTACCACTAAACGGCCGCCATTCCAAGATAAGGAAAATGGTATCAGAAAAACAATCGTGGAGGTGTTTGCCTACCCCCAACCGACCTCTTCCCAATTATGCCATTCTAACTTCTAAAGCAAGATTTGATTATTGCAGAAAGGTGTGTCTAGTGGAGATAGAGAAAGGAGACTCGCAGCTGGGCTTGTATTAAAAGGGAGATTCAAATGTTACTATTATGTAGGTTAAGAAATCCACACCTACGAGACAAACATATGCAAGCAGGGCACTGTAATATCAGGCCTTATATGCATGGCAAGGCAGCCTACAGCTCCATAGCGCTTGGCGTGAGTACTTACCGTCCAGCTTAGGAAGCGCCCTGCTTTCTGCAGTGATGATTAGCCTGAGTTAAAGCAAAATGAGAAATCCAGTGGCTGCCAGAAAAGCACTATCAACTATATACCCATTGAGAGCTAGTGAAGGGGTCTGGAGGCTAGCCCTTCTGCTTTGAGGGTTTGTTCATGTGTGTATCTATGACACTTCTTTTGTCTTTCTCTTGGGACAAGGGGTCACCCAGGTAGCCCAGGCTAGCCTTGACTATCATCCTCAAACTTCTGAGTGCTAAGATTATATAAGATCCATAGATATGTGTCACCACTCCCAGTTGCGAGTATGTGTGTATGTATGTGTGTGTTTGTGCATAAAATGTTCAATTTGTATCCTATATATTGTTTTTTTTTCCAACTTGAATATGTCTTTATTTAACTGGAACAAAGAAATTGATCTTTATGTATAAATGTCCTATTCTCCATAATGTAAGTTTTATTCAGACTGATTTAACACATTTCAGACGTTAAAGAAATTGGGATTCGTTCCTGTCTACTACATGTAAAGTGTTTCATGATTTTATTTCCCTTCTGATTCTTTCTACTCATGTAATTCAAGGGAATGTTCTATCCATCTCTCCAGTCAATTGCCTTTGAATGATTCCTTCCCTACTCTCATTGTAAATTGTTCCTCATCTCTTTTATAAGGGGCCTGTATTTGGTTGCTAGGCATCAGGAAATAGAATGGCATGGCTCTGTGGAAGAGGTGCTGGAGCCGGCACCTGAACTCTGGCTGGTGTACTATGTGACCTTGAGAACAAGCTTTGCCTCTCTATGTCCTAGACTTACAGACTGAACAGTGGCCTGGAGGCTCTGGATCCTTGTGGCAGGGGCTTGACTCTGCTGACAACACAGAGCAGATGTCAACTGGGAAACCTTATAATAGTTCAATGTGAGGCCACTGTGTTCTGGTTTTACAGGAAAAAGAAAACCGTGTTTTAGCCACCCTCTTTACTTGGACATCTACTGTAATCTGCTCCTGTCAGCTAGGGATGCTGCAAAGGAGGTGGTGATGTTAACGGATAATGCTATAGGACCTGTTTCCAAGGAGATGTGTGATCTCATCAGCTACAGCCATGGAAGGAGTAGGAAGAGACGGCAAATGTGCTTACAGATAACAGCTGGGTCTGTGGCCAGTGCTGTGCAAATCCGAAAGCTTGCAAAGGTTACAGCCCTGAAGGACACAGGAGGAAAATGATGTGTGGTCCCCTGACATGCCGTGGTGCCAGAGCTAATAGGGAATGAGTGAAGCTGGCGACCAATACATTCCTTAAAATGTTTCTCTGAAAGCCTGGTCCTTCACACAGGGAGGATGATGGAGGAGGTGGAGCGGCAGTTATAGAGCCTCAAAGGGAAAGGACCGTGATTCATCCCCAGTGGAGGAGATAATGGTCGGCGAGATTGTGAACAGACTGTAGCAGAATTACAAAGAAAGAGACAGATATGGTTCCACTAAGGCTTGAGAGGTGAGGGAAGAAGTCGAAATTATGACCCTTTTGGATATGGGGAAAGAAGCAGAGACAGAGACACCACGAGCTGGTTATTCATAGGCTCTTCTTAAAAGAAGGAAGCCAAGGGCCCGGAGGTGTTCAGTACCCCCTGTCACATGCGTCCCTTGTCACGCTGCTCTGGAACACCTCCGCCCTCCCACAGGCCACCTCCTGACCCTTTAGTTTCTCTTGCTTTTCTTTCCTGGACCTGAGCAAGTGAGAACATCGCTCAGCCAGTCAGGCCTGTCTGACTTTGGAAGTTTTTTTTTTCAAGGACTAAGGAGACTAAGAGTGGATAGGGGTCCTCCTTCTAGATGACATTAAAATGTAAGATGCCAGTGACAGTTGTTTGTGACTTGTCAAATGAGTACTGTTCACAGTTTGTGAACAGTGATCATACCCACTACAGAATGAGTTCATAAGGACAAGGACTAATTCAAAAAGGACCCAGTTCTTTGTACTACTATATCTTGATATTCTCTTAAATGGCTCCATGACCATTTCATGGGAACAAGAAAAAGGGCAGAAAGCCCCCTGGGAACAGAAAAAAGGGGAGAAATGGAAGAACAGAAGGACAGAAGGACCTTCCTGTTCACAGGAGGCCAAGCTTCCTTAGCTTCACATCTGAGCTGCTATCTTCCCTTCTAGTTCCAGACTATAGGGAGAGTTGACTTGAGAATACCGTTAGTCCTGGGGATCTAGGTCTGCCCTAAGATTTCAGAATTCTTCAAGGTGCACCATGCCAAGGTTAGGAGCAAACAGGATATCAGATGCATTCCTTCTGGGTCATAGCACTTGGGATGATGACAGCGGAAAGCATCAGAAGACACCGATGGAAGATGTCTACTACAGGGCACCAGAGAGCCCCAACAACTCAAGCAGACCCTTCTGTGGTCCACAAGCCACCTCAGCACAGGAGACCCACAGAAAAGATGCCTTTCCCATGGCCTACATTTACATAAGTGAATATGCTAGTCTCTGTTCTACTCTGACTGAGGAAAAGGACATGGGGCAAGAAGGAAGGAAAAAGCACGGGTCTATAGGTACCTCTAGCCTACTCTGGGAATGAGCCTGGAGATATGGGAGGGGGTTCTGAGTAGAAACATGGTCAGACTTGAGCCTGTGTAAATGCACTGAGACCTTTTCAGGAAGAAATGGGCATCAGTAGTCAGGCCAGTATTATGGAATTTAGCAACCCAATGTCGGGGCATGAAACTTGACCTAAGTCACGAGGTACATGATGTTCTCTCTCTGCAAGACAGGGATGAATTGAGAGCCACCTCAAAAGCTGGGTGGGACAGATGCAGTTGTGCAGGTGGTGACTTAAGTCCTGTGATGGTTCTAGTATTAATTTGTTCAATTTCACTTTGGGTTTTTTGTTTTGGTTCAGTTTGGTTTGGTTTGGTTTGGTTGGGTTGGGTTGGGTTGGGTTGGGTTGGGTTGGGTTGGGTTGGGTTGGGTTGAGTTGGGTTGGGTTGGGTTGGGTTTTTTTTGTGGCTCACACTCTCCTCCTGTTTTAATAGATCCTCCTCTTATTCCTGCCCATTTCTGGAATGGTTTCTAGTCTTTACAGTTATAAGAAAGAGAAACAAGGGGCCTGCCTGCATGTTGGTTGGCTCACATGTTTGCTGCAAAGGGATTCCTCACGAGAGTTTGTATCCTTGGTACAGTTTACTTTTTCTGACCAGGTCTCATGTCTTTTAACTGACCTCGAACTCTTCATTCTCCTGCCTCTACCTCCCAAGGGCAGGCATGTACCACCATCCTTAGTTTTCCTCATTACATTTCTGTAGATGAACTTTTTCATGTGTTTTTAAGTAGAAATATATCCAAGGCGTGAGTCCATATCTCAGAATGTGATCAACATTATGTGTAGCCTAAACTGCTTCCCCCAGCATTTTAGACTTTTCTGTTTTTGTCTGTGAGGCCAGTAGCTGGAAATCCCTGAAAGTTCACCCCCTAGTAGCCCTTTGTTTCTTCTTGCTGCTTACTCATGACCTTAAGCCTTGCTTCCATGCCAAACCAAACTCTCCAATCATCGAACCAAGGAGGAAGAATCTTGTTTATCTATCATCATCTTGGTTTTCTCTTCTAAGACTTTTCTAGGATACCTGTGGGATCCCATTGCATCCTGTAGATGGGGGGGCTCCTTAGCTTTTCCCACTCCTGGCTCCTCTCTACCTGAGAATTTCTCACAAATCACACAGTATAGATTATTATATAGAATAGATCTACATAAAATATTCAGTGTTAAATGATCTATTTAAGCACAATTATTTAAACACATTTATTTAAACACAATTCTCTTATAGGCTTATAACATTCACAAATTTGCACATGAATAAGCCAGATGAACTTATTTGTTTTTGCATAAACAAATCTTAGCTGAGAATCTTTAATAGTGTGGGATGAAGATGTAGTTTATATTTTTGGAGTTGTTCTGTCTTTTGATTTTATGCTTTTCATTATTGGGATCACCTCTTTGTATAAATATGTATGCTTAAGTGCTGCAAGTATGTTCAGAACCACTTCAGAAATTACTGAAAATTCTTTCCGAATCCCAACTCAGACACCAATTTAAAAATCAAACTTTCTAACACAACCCAACTCAAAGATACATTAATCTGGTACTTAATCACTAAGGAACAATACTAGGAAATACTAAAACAAAACCAAGCAAAAAACCATTGTTTTCCCTAGTTAAACCATAGTGTTTCTTTGAGAGCAGAATACTATATCCATATGAAAAATATGATTCATGGGATATTATCGTCTCAAAATTGAGCTGCAATACTAGGGCGGCAGTTGCTGGCATTGCGTGCCACAGTAACACATGTCCTGTACCATTCCATATGTGTTCAGAGCCAAGACTACTGTGCAGCTGTGCAGTGCAGCCCGGGCACACACTGCCAGGGACTTCTTGGATTCATTACACATTAGAATGTAGTTACTCTTTGGTTGTTACACAGTTGAAAACTTTTTAATGCTTTTAGATGGTGTGTGAGTACCACATTCAAAGATACAGCCTATACACTCAGGTTGTTTGGGAGGAAGTTGGAGGTTTTGTGGTTAAGAAATTGCGGTTATGCCCCAGATCATCCCACAGAATTCTTTGTTCTGACTTGGAGGCATCTGCGGACTGTTGGCAAGAGTAAGACTTGGGCCCCATGTTCATATCTTGGCTTCACCTTGTATCAAACCTTGTTTGAAAGAACCAGAGGGATCTCAGAGGACTAATAGGTGTTCTTTAACAATGAAAAAAAAAACCCTTAGCTCTGGGGATGTTTTTATTAGGTATGAGCTGCAAGATAAAGACTCTCAGATTTACCAGAAAGTTAATCTTCATAGTGGGGCTTGAGAGTTGGCTCAGCAGTTAAGAGTACTTATTGCTCTTGCAAAACAGCAAGTTTGAGTTCCTATCCCACCTACAAGCTAACTATTTCTAACCCCAGTTCCAGTAGGTTCTGGCCTCCACAGGCAGTACACATACATGGCATATAAACATACATGGAAGCAAAACACCCATGTACATGAAATAAAAAGAAATAAATCTTCGGGAAGAAAGAAACTTTATAGTCATAATCCTGATTTACAGGTAAATATCAAAGTATTCCAGACACTCCACAGTTGGGTCCTTGGTCTTTAAAACTACTTAACTGTGTTTTATCCTGAGGCTACAGGATATCCTTGATTGTCAGTTATTTGACAGTAATATTCCACATTTGGACTGGACAGAATCATTCCACATTTTTGTTATTCACCAGCAATTCAGTAAACATCTGCTAAAGAGATCAAAAAGAAAGAGAAAAGAAAGTCATTGGTATATTTATTTTTGTATTTGTATTGTTTTGTTATACAATTGGCCTCATCGCACAACAGGAGAGGAAGACTGTGGTAAAGAAAGAGAAGGGAGAGAGAGAGAGAGACAGAAAGAGAGAGAGAGAGACAGAAAGAGAGAGAGAGAGAGAGAGAATTCATACTAGCCATGAACCACTTGACAGGCAAGACCCAACAATCTTGAAATAAAAACAACACACACCTCCTGGAATTTTCTCACAATGTCTCTGCTCACAGAGGAAGCAGCAGAGCTGGTCCCTGGACTCCCAACAATTCTCAACACACATGACCTGTTAGACTAGAGCAGTCAGCCATCCAGTCAGCTTTATAGATTAGTAACGTCTGAATAGAGTAGAGCTCTTGAGACTCTGACAGTATCGGAGCCAATGAAGTTCAAGGCAGTGAAGAGATTCAATGGGAATCAAAGGTTTACAGGGCGATTATCAATATGGAAACCTGCTTTTTTCTCTTTCTTTAAAAAGAAATCCACATCTGAGAAAAAAAGTCAATCAATTTTCTTTTAATCTCAGATATTTGCCATCTATTTTAATGGTTTTTCACAGAAAATATGTTAAGTATCCTACTCCTTGTTAAAAAACAAAAAAGTCCTGTGACAGGACCTGACCTTACTGTATGCTCCAAGAAGTGGCTTTGGTGGCATCATAATTACAAGAGAGGAGGGTGACTGAGCAGAAAGGGCATGATTTGGGTGGTGCGCTAAGCTGGATAGTCGAGTGTCCAGGGCCACAGAAGCTGACAGGGAAAACTGCAAAAATCACAGTTGCTTCACTACACAACTAATGAGAAGTGTTTCCTGGATGCTATCCTGCAGTGAATAGGCAACAATTGATGGTAATGACTTCGTGACATATGTTGGGGATTTTAAGATCTATTAGAATGGTGAAGTAAAGGAAATAGGAAAAAGGACCAAAAGAGTCAAGAGGGAGGAAGAGAACCACACAGAAGAGAGGGGGGGGAGGGAAGATGTAGGGAGGGAAAGAGGAAAGTCTACTTTTTTTTAAGATGGTTGCAAACCACAGTAGTGTCTCAAGATCTTCGAAGCTGAACATTACCAGGCACACCCCTGGATGTCTAAGATCTAGCCTCCCTTACCTAAACAGCGACAGATATCCAAAGAGCTTGAAGTACAATAGGGGTAACAAAATTTCAGCCTTGAGGTTTGGGCATATGATCCCTGTTCCTACTCTCTTGGACCACGTAACCTATGAAACGTGACTAGAGGCTTGTTGTGTACTGGGGGAGATTTCTAGCATCCTAAGGAGAAATGTTGGATCTGAAATTCCTACCAGATTCTAGAAAATATCAAGAAACATCAACATATGAGAGGACCTGCCGCCCACCCAACACACTGATTAAATGCAAAGATTCAGTCGAGCTCCCTAAATGTGGTTGACCCACTAAATACATGGATGAGTAGCCTCAGCATCTGGCTTACCCTGCATTCTTTCCAGTGATTTGTCCTCTTCGCTGCCCAAAGCATAGCATCAACCTGTGATCATTTATCAAAACGATGACTAGACTTACAAGCAAGAGCACAGAGAAAATGTAACGATTTGAAGAGCCACCTCCTTCATTCCAGCTGACAATCAAAACGCCAACATCTTCTATGTCCAGGCTCTATTCTTCTGCATGAACTGTCTGCAAAGATAAAGTGACGAAGAGTCACCCATCTACTGTGCAATCTTCCTGGGAAGACTTTCTGTCTTTCCTCCTTGAGATTACTTAAAAACAGAGTCATCAGCTCTGGGCATTGGTCAATGGCATGACCATAAATCAAGCAGTGAACTCCTCGACCTTAGTACTTCTTCACGCAGAGCAGATGATTATTCGTCTCCATTCTCCCAGGCCTAAGTTCAGCCACACCATTTGCAAATTAGTTCCTCTAGCTTCCCAAAGCGCCCGAGTGGTTGGAGCATTGGAAGATGATGTCTAGGTCACTACTATGGAGACAGGAGTTTGGATGTCAGAACAAGAGGGCACAGCAGTCTCCTGCTGTCCACGGGTGTGCAGATAAAAGAGCTGCTTTGTTATCTACGGAGGCACAAGTGCTGCCCATGAGAGCATAACCTAGGACAGAGTAGCAGCCCAGAGTATTAGCTTCCTGCTGCTGCTGTAACAAATTACCACAAATCCAGCTGCTTCATATTAAATAAAGTTGTCATCGCAAAGGTCTGGAGGACAGGAGTCTAAAACTGGCCTCTTTAAGCTGAAACCCACTACTTAATAATCCGGTTTTATGTTCCTTTTCATAGGAATTGCTGTGTAGAGGCTATTTGCTACTGGTGCTGTCGCTTCTTATTTTCTCCTCCTCCTCCTCTCTTCCTTCTTTTTCTCCGACTTATACTAGTTTCCATTGGTTCATAGCCCCTTCACCACTCTTCGATTCCTGCAATCTCTAGTTGAATCTTCCTTACATCGTCATCTTCCTGATTCAAAATATTTTATCTTACTCTATCACAGTAAAAGTAACTTTGAGATTCTCTTGGTTTCTCAGAACAGTGTAGTATAAGTCTTTATTTTGAGGCCAGCTGATCCGCTAACTCATTCTATCAGTAACACGAACTCTCCATTGTCAAGTAGCATATTGACAGACACCAGAAATTAGACCATGAATGGCACCAGGAAGAGGAGCCATTGTTCTTAATATTGCAGCTTCTTAGAGCAGAGAAATGTTTCTCTTAGCATGAGCCCTGGGAAACTGTAGCTTAGAAAGAAGACTCCCCTGTGGCCTTGTTTTGTGGAGTTGCCTTTTCTCAGATCAGGACTCCCTGAGTAGGATATAGGCATCATCAGTCTTTTCCTTCATGGGGACTACTAGGTCTTCAGCATTCATTGCATTGATCATGTACCTCAATGCTCATCATGAAAAACCCCCTTTCAAATACTTGACTGAATCATCAGTTTCCTTGATTTTCACATTTGAGCTTACCCTGTAAATAAGTCTATATTAACAAACCCCTTGCTGTTTTTAATATCTCCAAGAAAAAAACAGAACTGATGTTTTCTCACCCCTGCCAGATTCTCTGTCTCTAGATAGATTTTTTTCTGCAATGAGCATCCTAAGAAATGAATCAATAGATGATAATTTGTTTTGCAATTCAAATTTCTCTGTCTTAATATTTTAATTCTGTCTTCGACCCAGAAGAGTGACAGCAGAATCTGAAGACTTTTCATTATGAATAATTTCCCTTATTGTTCTGACTTTTATCTGTCTCTTTACCTCATAACCCAGGCACACCTCACAGAAATCAGAATTCATGGATAGGTCTGAGTGATACCGATTTCACATGATTTCATATATTTTTACATTATGGCAAACAAGACATCTGCATATCTATAATTAGATAACATATTCAGGAGCAGCCTCCATAAACAAGATGCAGGTGCACGCAGCACACAAGCACACTGGTGGCATTTACTTGTGGGAAAATTACTGTTGCTTCAAAAATTAAAAAGTTCTGAGAAAAAGACTTTCTACATACGTAAAACGTTTGCCTGAGCTCCTGCTGCTTTTCTTTCGGGGTCGTGTAATATTCTAAAACTCTGAAATAGCTTTATGGACATTGAAGTCTTTGTAAGACACTGCCTTGTATATGTGTTCCCAAAGGGGAGACTGGGCAAAGAAATGATTATATAGTTTCCACGTTGACAGTCAAAGCTTCATTCTTCAAACGAGCTTGGAATGTTTGCTCAGTGCCAGATACTCCTCCTGACCCTCAAGAACTGAGGTTAGTATTTCAGGTAATATCTCTGTTCTCACAATGTTTATATCCCCTAGACTTGGAATGGAAGCAGACATTCAGGGATGAACATAGAAAATATAATCAGGAAATAAGTGAGAAATACAATGAGGCCTAATGAAGGGAGTCTAAGGTCAAGCAAGGAGTTCCAGGTCTCAGTAGCTCCCCAGTCTTTTCGATGGAAAAGGAGCAAATCTGTAACCCTTGTGGATCTTGCCTGTATGTGCAATGGTGTCCAGAGCCCAGAGCAACAAAAGCCATATGTGACCAAAAAGAGATGATGACAGAGAGAAGGCAGGATGGAGTGAGCGGGCAGACCCAGGTCATGGGTTGATGATCTTCTGAACTGGGCTGTGGAGGATTCGTAGCAGTGATTGACACATCTGATTATGGGTGTTTAAGTAAAACAGCTGTGATTACCGTGTATCCATAACTTATAATCAAAACATTCTGTGCCACCAGTCCACCTTGTTACATATCCTCAGGCTCCAACTGCCAGTCACAAACCCAGTGTGTGCGCACTACCTGCCTTTGAGTTCGGAGAGAAACTTCATTCAGCAGTGCATAGATCTCACTGGACAATTCTCGATGAATTGAAAACAGAAACCAGGTCACTTGTATAGACTGTGCTTCTTTAAATGCGTAACTAGAAAATCATTAAAAGAAGAAACTTGATAGCTTAAGCACAGGATTTTGAACATTAAAGATTTTGAGGTCTTGATAAACTATGAGATTCGAGAGGTGAGGTTTAAAGGCAGAGTAAATTCAGGGCACTTAGTTACTTATAATGTAGGTTGGGGACCTTTAATCCGGTCATCTCCAGTGAAAGTCTTTGAATGAAGAATTGTTTCTCAGCCTCCGTGGAGGCTTTTGGAAAGCTGTGCACTTCAGGCACCTTGCAAGTGATGAGCAGAGCAAGTGGATCAGAGACAGAAGGAAAGACCATCCAGAGACTGCCACACCTGGGGATCCATCCCATATACTGTCACCACACCCAGACACTAATGTGGATGGCAAAAAACGCTTGCTTGCAGTTTGCCTCTCTGATAGCCTTTCGGTGGCCTCTGCAGTACAGTTTCTACATTCACGATGGGATCCCCCAGTCCTAGACAAACATTTAATAAATATTCTTTCTCACCATAATTTAATCCTCTAAATATTGGTTATTAGTATGACAAAAAAAGAATAGGGTTTTTTTGGTACATATAGGATGCTTCATAAATGCATACAGGAAGGGAAAATAAGTGTATCACACGAAGACCTTTTCAATCATGTAATTCATGTAATAAAGCCTATTTTGGGTGTGATACAATTTCAGGAGGTTTAGTGAACATCTTACTTGAAGCAGCACTTTTAAAAAAGATATGCAATTTTACAATAAATAACCATGAAGGGAATCTTCGCTAAGCTTCCATCACTCTTTCTGGGGAACGTGTTTCCTTTTCTTTAGTATTTATCATCAGTTAAAAGTGTGGACTGTCTGAGACACAAAATGATTTCTCTATCATCTCTTTTGAGAGACGCCATTTTTTTCCATTTTGCACGGACAAGGGAATAGTAATTTTTTAAATGCCTGCCTTTGTTTCAACACAATGGAATTTAAATGAGGGGCTATGTCTCTCCTAAGTGCTTTGCCACCTGTCAATCAACCGGAAAGTATGGTCTGTGATGATTATCAACAGCCTGCCTATTTATGAAAAATGAGAAAAACCACAGATCTCAGTCAGCCACGGTTCCCTTCTTTAACTCAGACATCACACTCACAGCTCTATCTACCAAGCAGGTCTGGAATCTGACACGGTACAGTCATCTTCCTGTCAATCACGCAGAAGCTGCTGGGTTTCTCTCACTGAGGTGGTCTTAGTGCCTTTGCCTGGTACCTATTCTGTCCTCTTTCATAGCCACTAGTTGGTAAGGTAGTATTTTAGAACACTCTGCTTCTTACTTGTTCAGATTAAAGCCAGCACCCAGCAATCCAAAGCACCCAGATCCAGCCCTGCAGCTTGAAACCACTTATGGACAGCCACCTTACTCTCTCCCCCGCCTCCTGCAGCCCCAGGCCTCTGGCCTCCCTGCTTCTCCCAGTAACTCTCATTGCTTTCCCTCATCCCGTTTATACACACCTCTGAGGCAGTCTGCTGCCCACACTCTCTCTTCTGGTTCTATTATCTTGCGTTATTACCTCCCGGGGTATTGGAACTGTACATGCAATTTGTCTGACTGCAAAGGACCGTTGGCTGATTGCCAGCTTCCAGGTAAAGCTGCCCCCAGTTTCCACTGTTCATTTTTATTCTGGCTTTTTCATCCCTGAGTCCTGGCCAGCCTGGCATGTTGCCTCCTTAAAAGGAAAGTTTTCCCTAAAGGTCAGAGAGAAAGATGGATCAAATAAACAGTGACCCAATCCTTACAAAGCACAAAAGGCGTGGGGAGAATATCTGTGGGCTTCCTATATTCTGACCTGCTGGAGTCATTTTCAGATAGGTTGTATCTCTACTTTACTATTTTCAGACATGGTTTCATAATTTTCAGATCGTTAGGTTGCATCTCTCCCTTTTGGAGTTTGGATCTTCAAAAATCACACTAGTCCATGCCCAGAACTCTGTCCCCATGCTAAACCACATGTGAATTTCAGTTTTCAAACCTGTGAAAGTATATGCATCTCCCAATGAGAAATGCACAACTGTTTGTCATTGTTAATGTGAAGGGGGGAAATGTTTAGACTCAAAGGAGATATCTTATGTTTTTTCCTTAAGATGAGAATTGGAAGAGGATTCTGAGTCAACACTTAATCTTTGAGTCAGTTGTAAAAGTGAGCCTGTTCAGCCTTGCCCACGTTGGTGCCCAGAGACAGGGAAGGAGAGAAAAGGGAGTGACTCTCTGGGCTGTGAGTCAGAGGAGGATGTACCCTCTAATAGTCTATGTCACAGTCCTCCTCACACTTCTAAGATCAGTGCTTCTAGGACCCCAAACACTGGGGCAATTCCATGTATCTGAAAACAAGTATGGTTTGTAGGTTGGATGGATAAGCTATTTAATATTATTATTTGTGGCATCTGTAGGATTCCCTGTTTATCTTTAAAATCAGTTTTATGTTCATACCAATTAACTTTATCTTATTTGATATATTTAGCTTTTGGTACACATGGCACATGACCCCCCTCCCCCAATGAGCCTTCTGTCATGTGATTCAGTCCTCCCATATTGGCTTTTCATGGTACCTTTTATCACACTGCAGATGTGTGCAGTGCCACACATCTAGGAGCTGCCAGTGTTTTCCCTCAACCACCCACCAGCCATTTTGACTCTGTCATCAATACTCCAATGTTTTATTTATTGAAATGTTGTACAATATTTATCCATGAGATAAAATAATCCATTTCCTTCCTCCTTATTGAAACAGCCTTCATTTTATGATGCGTAGAGATTACGGATCAAAGTTATACTATGTTCAGAAAAAAATCCACTTTGATCTAAATTTCGTTAACACTAAATAAATTTTGGCAAACATTAACTTTTCAATATCTAGTCTTTCCATGACTCATCTGAGCATTTTGTTCTATGCGTTAATGTATTTGCTTGAGTTATTTAGCAAACCTCTCTAATTCCATCCCTGTGGTTACCCAGAGATGCAACCTCACCAATAAGAGGATGATTAACAGTTAAGACTGATGTCATTTTGTATAAAGTAGATTGGAGAAGTGGAAAGAACTTTTAAGTTGTGAATGGTATAGAGTGGCTCTTTCTCACTGAAGTACAGTGTAAATCATTGAGACCTCTCAGGCCACATCAAGTGAACATATGTAAAATCATTAACCCACCAACCCTAAGCATTTGTGGAAAGTCTTCACTGGGTAGTTGTTGCTTGTATACCCAAACAGGCAGCAAAGATGGTCTGTCTTCATGAGAGTATAAAAAGAAGCTATAGCACATACCCAAGGAGGAGCACATTTGTGATATTAAACTCAATTGGGGAGGTCACCTGATTTTGAGATAAAGACAACTTATACCTTTGCTCAAATAAATATCACCAATGTAATTTGTGGTAAATGCAAATAAGTTCACCACAGTACCACCCCCAAGGCCCCTTTGTGGATAAGCCCCCAAAGTATGTGGGCATTACAAGCATAAACTTAGTTCAAACCTTGATACCCTGCCTAACTCAGCATCCTCATTTAAAATAATGTTATAAGCATTCTGTCCATCCTTTTCACAGCCAGTAATTTTCCTGGTCTGCCCCTCACTAATGTTGGCTGATATGGCAAGCATACATTGGTGAACTCTTGACGTTTATCTGCCTTTTATGCCAGCCTTAGCTACCCCGGAATTATCTACCCAAACCTTTTTTCTAATGCTATTCTGATTTATGTTTCATGTCTATCTTTCATCTATCTATTATCTATCACCTATTATTTATCATCTATCTATTATCTATTATCTATCTATCATCTATTATCTGTCATCTATCATCTATTTATCAATTTATTATCTATTATCTAATCTATCTATCTATTTCATAGGTAGGGTCTTATGCATCACACCTGGCTTCTCACTATGTAGTCACTCTAATTTCTAACCCACTTGAATTTCCTTTATGCAGATTTGAAGAATGGAAGGTGACTTCCCCCTGCTGTGTGAGCCTGTCTTCATTAATTCTGCCTTAAGCTCCTGCTATTTCAGGACCACATCTTAACCTTTTAAAACGTGTGGATCTTCTTGGGCTTCTTCTTGTCTTTCCTTCCCCCCTCACCTCCATTCTGGGTCTGTCTGCCACCATGCTGTTCTGCTGATTGGTGATTTAGACTGTTCATCCCATTCATAGTCCTGTAGTTTCCCTATGATGTTTCACCTGTATTAATTCTTCTAGATTATTGTATCCAAAACAGCTTTGAAAGATGAATTGACTTGGTATTAGAAAAGCTTTAGATTTTTATCCCCATGTGAGCAAAAGAAAGTCTAATAGTCTTGAAAAGTTTCAGGAATGTGGTCCTCCAGACACATGTGACAACCCTTTGTATCTCAATGACATATTCAAATTTCCTCACATAAAGCCCTCAATCTTGGTTTACTTCTACGGAAGTCTATATATTTCTTTATTGAAATTCTGATTCTTTTTAATGCATATACATACTGAGACAGAAAAAGATAAGAAAAGTATTCAGTTTTCAACCTTATTAAGCTTATATCTTTCTGGATTCTCTAATTCCTAAGGCATTTTCAGTTGATTGTGACAGTTGGGAATGTTTTCCAGTAGGCCCATTTCCCTATTTCACTTGCTTTCAGTCTTATGGACCATTACATCCATACCACAGCTCTAGGATAAGGTTGATCACCAGCATTTTCAGTTTCTCCTTTGAAGTGCTGTGTAAATAGTTATTAGTAATATTTTCTATGTCAGATTTAAAGTTTACAGGGTCTGCTCACTGAGCCTTAAAGGAAATGTTCTCCAAGGCAAACTTAAGGCCCAGACAGAAGATCAGGTAAAGCAGCTCTAGGAGCAGCCTAGTCCTAAAAGTGTGTGCCCTTCCTGGTAAGGCAACTCCAGCAGCTCTCTGACCCTGCATAATTTGGAGGCAGGAGTCTTCTGGAAGAAAGCAGGAGATAAGCAAGGACTTAAACCCACATTAAGTACAAGTGCAGTAAGATCACATCTCTCCTTGAAGTGAGCTGTCAAGGACAAAGCCCTCTTATCACGTTCTGCACATACAGAAGAGTATATGACTCCAAGTATTAGATGACAGATTGTCCCGAGTTATATAATAGCCCATCTGTCAGTCACTAAAAACCTGCCCCTGTTCTCCCTGCTGGGGATCCCTCTTTCCTTCCCTGTCTCCTGAAAAGACCACACACACACACACACACACACACACACACACACACACACTACACATACCATTATGCATTGTCTCCAGTTTATTGTTTGACCCTTCTTGATTGCTTTAAAGAATAAATAAAGCAATAAAGCTGAGACCATCTTTGGGGTTCAGTAATAATGGTCCCTGAGGACCGCAGTGAGGACATGAGATCACAGCCCCCAGGAAGATGCCTTGAGTTGCCCATGGCTCCTGTGCTTGGTTCACTGGGAGGCGGCCAACTGCTCCTGTGCTCACATCTGACTTTACTGCCTTCTCACACAGTGCGGCTGACCAGAAACCTTCACTGTGGTCATTGTTAGCACAATGGAATCCAGGCATTGGATGGGGGAGGGGTTTCTTTGTGGTGGTGTGGGTATTTTTGTGCCTTTAAGTATCTTATATAAATGTATCACCAGGTAGAAGTCAATGATTCATGCTTGGTCCAAAATACAGGGTTTCCCCTTCTTCTTTATCTCCATAAATGATGGGACCCTGAGATGATGTGAACTTGAAAGTTAACACAGCAATAAAACAGATCATTTCAGAGGCTCCCAGGACAAATGGGTTTTTTTTAAACCAGTTATAGACAGAAACCTTTACTAATATTTATTGGAATAGCAGCCTCTTCCCTTAAATGAAAGGTAATTTTAAAAGATTAAAAATGCCATGGCCTCTTTTGCAAGGTATTCTTTCTGTCCCATGTCTCCAAAGCAGCCTCTCTAGTTGTCTTCTCTGATGCTGGTGCCAGCGGAGGAAGGACATATTGATAGCTTTAGAGTGTGTGTTGAATCCTGTACAGGCTAACAATATGCCTGTTTCAGTGCAATATGTGGACTTTCAAGTGTATGCTTTTGTGAAAAGAAATAACACATATTAATGCATCTGTAGAATTGGTTCCTACTCCAGCATACCTCTGGGCTGTCTCCTTTGCCTTCCACACAATTCCCTGAGTAGGTAGGGCAGAAGTACACACAGCAAAAATCAAATATGTTTGTACCAAATCCAGGTAGAGATTAAACTTGAAGCACAATACACCTACCATCAAGGCACATGAGGAGTGCCTGGGGAGTCACCAAGACCCTTCTGCGCTTTTAAGTTCTCCTGGGGATTGTCAGTTGGTAGAGTTTTGTTTTCTCATCTATTTATTAAAAGTTTCCTTGTGAAAGAAATGAAAAGTGTTCATCCCTTTAGTCTATTTTTTTTTTTATTTAACAGAAAACACCCTGAGAGTGAGTCTGAGTACATTTTGAGTAATCCCAGCTCTTGGGAGGAAATACCTTTCTTAACTATACAGATGCTCAAACTTACTTAACTGCCTTTAAGAAAATGTATTGTTATCATGACAAAAAAGTGAGTATTATACTACCCTTTAAAACATAAATTAATTCATTTCATGGTAAAAATATGGCTACCAAAACAATCTAACTGGACAGTATTTATATATGTACAATTATTTCTTAAATGACCAGTACAATCAATACAATTGATTAGACCAATAAAGCTCATATTGAACTCAATAGATACATATCACATGTGGTTTTGAATATATCATATTTGAAAATATGATATTTTTAATTTGCACTAAAACCACTTTATGAAGATATATCTAGAAACTATATTCCTTTCACTGACTATTAAATGTTATGTTAACCTATTAATAAATTAATTTACATAGTGAGCAGATAATAAGTTTCCTGAGAAAAACCTTTAACAAGTTGGTTTGCAGTTATAGTTCCTTGAAAGGTTATCTTTTTGCAAGTATTTTATTTCCTTGAGAGCTTTGTGTTTTATGTATTCTAATGGTATTGCCTGTTTCCCAATGGCTCCTGATCCGCACTTATCTCTACCAATCTCACTTTACATCTTTGAATTTCAAAAATAGTAATTTAAAAAAACATCAAGTCTAATTTGTCCTGTTCTCATACTCTTTGGAATGGGGCCATGCCACAGACCAGTGGTCTGACCTGGCAGGGTCATGTCTTTAAAGCAATCTGACTCTCCCACTACCTACCAACTAACAATAGATCGTCATCTAGGGGTGATGCTTCATGCCCACACTCCCCCTGCTCCATGCCAGAATCTTGTCTGGCTTGAGCTTGCTCAGGTCTTGGCATGCTGTCATAGTAACATATCACTCTATCTATAGATTAGTGCCATCTTCTCCTTACGGAAGCTTCTACTTGCAGTAGATAGTCATTAACATGTAGACTTAGAACTGGTCAGTGTGAAGAAGCTAAGAAGTCAAGCTGCAGAAATGCACACCTTTAATCCCAGCACTCAGGAGGCAGAGGGTAGTAGACCTTGGAGTCCCAAGTCTACTGAGAGAGTTCCAGGACAGCCATGGTAACATTGAGAAACCCTGTCTTGAGACACAAAAACAGAGGAGACAGGTATGGGGGGGATGAGAGGAGACGACAGAGTGCTTAGTCCAAATAGTACATCTGCATCACACCACACCAATTCGCCTGGGTATCTGGGAGCATCATGGATGAGCAAGTGGAAACACTATAAGAACCAGAGATGGTGGATGCCTTAGGAAAACAATGTTTCCTGGACAGAGAATACTCACTGAGGATCTTTTGAACAGTTCGCATTTTATATCTCACTTGATCTTGAAACCAACTCTGTGGAGCGTTGCTGTGAGGCCATGTTTATAGACAAGCAAATTTCTAGAAAGGAACCACAGAGGAACCTCAATTTATACTCTGGGGTGCCGTAATCCTCACACTGTGTCCCATCTCCAATACACGATTTAAAAACAAATACAATTCATTTTGATTCACCGATTAGGCAAAGGAAACAAATGGTTTTATGGAGCTACAGAAAGAGAAAAATCAAATAGACTCTCAAATTCTTCAAAATACCTTCTACTGTGTAATAAATCACACTCTGGCCTTTGTGTAGTGTGCTTTCTTATTATTCAGAGGTAAGTATATGGGTCTATGTCAATTCACATTTTTTGGAAACATCTGTTGCTTCACTGATTTAGTTTCATAAGCTCTATATTCAAGAGCATAAAGATCTTGTGTTCAAGAGCAGCCTGGGTTACTTAAAAGTTAAAAGAGAAAAAAAGAACAAAGAATAAACTGCCTTTCAACAACCCAACAGGACATTTCAGGACAATAGGGCATAGTTTTGCTTTCATTAGCTAATTCACACTCTATCACTGGAGGTCAAGGCCATCTGCCTCTACCCTGTTAATTCCTGATGAACCATATCCCAACTAGACTCCAACTAGGCAGAGAAATAGATATGAGCTATTGACATAGAAACCACTGACCAAACCTATCATGTATCAAAGAGCTATGTGATAATTGAATTAAGGCTGGCTATCTGGCTTAGGAATCAAAATGCTTTGTGGTCATTTTCTGATTCCATCAGGTTTGGAGATACAGTCTCTTCAAATGAAGCTGTGATTATGCCATCTGTATGTCAGTATTGAATTTATTCAGCCATTTGCATTGGTGCAAATCAATTTGACTTATGCAGGAAATCTTAAAAGAGGGGAATACAGTGTCATTCCACTGCACACTTATTGAGTGGCGAGGATCTAAGCACTGAGAACTTCAAATGCTCTGTGGTCATGGAGCGAATGGAAGCAGTGCACACTAGCACAGCTGCTCGGCAGGGCTCTTTGGCTGCATTTACAATACTGTGTATTTCCGTAAGATTCAACAATCACTCTCTTGGATTTACCCAAAGGAATTCAAAAGTTGAGTACATACAAAATTGAACATATGTTTACTTGGCTTTGTACACAATTTCCAAAAACTTGGAAGTAACCAATGTAATAACAGCCTGTCTAATGGAAAAGCAGATAAAATCACTATAATATATCCAGAAACAGGAATGTGATTCAATGCTAAAAAAAAAAAAAAATGTATGGAGGCAGCAGAAGACAGAGGGGAAACCTGAAACGCATACCAACTGCTACAAAAAGAAGCCAGCTTGGACATGCCATAGACCACCCTTTAACCCACAATAAATAGCTATTTACTTATGACTAATGTGATAGATATTTTTCAACTGAATTTTATTTTATTGTTGTAATATATAAAACATTTCATATTAGCTAACATAAAGTTGTATTGTAATAATTTGAAACCTAGTCTTTTAAGATTTGACTTTTAAAGATTCATGCAGCGAGAGTTGGGGAGATTCCTCAGTCAGTAAAGGGTTTTCTATGCAAGCGTGAGAACTTGAGTTCAGATCCGTAGCACCCACATTAAAAGCTTGATATAGGGATATCCATATGTCATGGATAAGACCCTGAGGCTTGCAGGCCAGTCAGTCTAGCTGAGTCCTTGAAATCCATATTCAGTTAGAGAGCGTGTCTCAAAATGTATTGTAGAGAATGGGAAAGGTGATTGAATAAGACACACAACCTCACCCTCTGGCCTTCATATCCATGCGTACCACACATTCACATGTGTGTAACACATGTGCACATCCAGCGTTAAACAGAATTGATTATAGAAGTAAAAAGAGAGGCACCACGCCCCCTGCAGTGACAGCGTGTAGATGGAAACCCCACCCCAGTCTGATGGAGGCTAGGTGAAACCCCACCCAAGTCTGATGGAGGCTAGGTGAAACCCCACCCCAGTCTGACAGAGGCTGAGTGACCAATGAAGAATGATCAGTGGAATCCGGACTCCCGATTACTCTGTGCCGTAGAAATTTTAAAAATAGAGGTTTCCCGAGAGTTTTTCAGAGTAAAACTTTCATTGCTGTTTAACATGGGTGTGTTTACATTTTAAATGCTTTCAGATTAGGTACCAGAAGGGAGAAGGTTTGTGAGTCAGCAGAGCTGGAGGGAGACAAACTCCAGGAGTCAAGCAAAGCAAGGAGGAAGTAAATGCAAAAGACCTTGTGGGGGAGGGGGGGAGAAGTGGAGCGGCCAATCAGGGGAGGCCAGAGAACCAAGAACACAAGCCAGGACCTGCCGGTCAACTTCCGGGATGACAAATAGGAGCTCTAAAGTTAGGCCAGAGACAGTAAGGTGGGAGCCTGTGTGTTACTTTCTGTTGCAATGATAAATATTGACATGAATAAAAGTGATTTATGGAATAAAGACTTTATTTTGTCCTATAGTTTTACACACACACACACACACACACACACACACACGCAGAGAGAGAGAGACAGAGACAGAGACAGACAGACAGAGGCAGAGGCAGTGTCAGAGTCTGTAATTGCAGAATTGCACGGCGCCATGCTAGCAGGCAGCTAGCACAGGTTGCCAAGAGGGAACCTCTTCAGCCACATGTAGAGGCACACTTCCTCTACCAAGACTCCACCTCCTGAAGGTCCCATAGCCTTCCCCGCACAGTGTCACCAACTGGGACCAAGTGCTCATATGCCTGCGTGCATGGGGACCGTCCTCATTCAAACAGCAAGTCCCATATTCTTAGAGAACACTCAGCTTCTAGAAAGCAAAAGCTTTTCACTTAGATGTTCCAAATAAAAATTTTTAAAAAAGCAAAAGATCATTGTCCAACTTGGATTTCTCTAGAGAGAATTACATTAGAAAGTAATACCTAATGGCAAGTTGGAATGTATGGCATTAATTAGGGTTAAACAGGAAAGACCGTCCCTCGTTTTATTACTAGGGGTTCGCAGTACATTCATTTGAATTTGTTTTCCCTTACAATGAGTTGAAATAATAATTTTGTTTATTACTTTATTAAGTCACACCAGCGCAGAGAACGTCATCACAAATTAAAGACGGTTACAAAATTAAAAAATAATTAACGGATTGATTTACGCACAATTTTAGTATCTATGCCTGACAGGTTTACTATATGATTATTCATTTCTTCTTTCTCAATCATCATCTTCGTCATTGTTTGAGAGAATTGTAAAGCACAGAACAAGAACACACATGTGAACCCAGAGAAGGCCAAAAGGACATTCCATTGAGCCTTTCTGTGCCCGTGGAGTGCCCTCTGAGGTGAGGTAATAAGTGGCCAGAGCTGTAATCCAGATGTGCTCAGTTCATGTCACACACACACACACATACACACACACACACACACACACACACACACACACAGAGAGAGAGAGAGAGAGAGAGAGAGAGAGAGAGAGAGAGAGAGAGAGAGAGAGATTCTCTTCAGTGCTGCCAGACCAGCCCAGGGTAAAATTGTTATGGCTTAAGGCAGGTCATTGTTTCTGTTCCCATTGTTTATTTTTTTTTTAAATCAATTCAGTAATCCTGTGAGCTGCCCCCTTCCTGGGCATCCTAGCCACCTGCAGACTGTGCCCACAGTTCGAGGGATAGAACCCTGCGTTGTTCCTTCAGCGGTGCTGTGCCCTGAGAGGCCTCCCCTCCCTCTTCTCTGGTGCTTTTCTCATGGGCAGCACGAGACACAAGACACTACACCATGCTTTCCAGACTGAAGAACTTGGGTTCTGTGAGCATTGTACGGCTTGCTTTCTTCTCTTTATGTTTGCATTCTGTGGATGAGTGAAAGCACTCGCTGCAGCCTCTTCAGGAATCCTCAGCGTTCCGCCCTGGGTGCATGAAGCCTGCCCTCCTTATGTGTGTAAGCAGGTGTAGGCGATACCACAGGGGATCCCCACATGCATCCTTGACTGTTCACAAAAGAACCCTTTCTTCCCTTAACAGGCCATATTACTCAATTTTGAACAGCCTCATTTTATCCAGTCTGTAGACTCCAACCGTAGCAAGTCATATCTTAATTAATCCTCCTCGTTCATTCAGCACTTACGTGGTGAGCATTTCCTGTGAGCATGGCATTGCTCTCAGGATGAAACTATGCTGGTGAAACAAACCCGGTTCCTACGGGACCTCGGGAGGCTGGTTTCGGGAGCAGGTGGGCTCAGATTGCAGCTTGGAGCGGTGTGGTTGAGAACCATGGAAAGGAGAGAGTGAGTGGCAGGATGCAGCCGTGTGTCCTAGCACATCTGTGGGATGAGTGCATTTTCTGGAATATGAAAATTAAATTGTGGAGGTGTCAATCCTTCAATCTCTAGTAACATTGACATCTAAAGAAAGGAAAAAGAAGTCCTCGAGAGTGAATCAGGTGACTTCTGCACACAAAAGTGGCAGCGTTCAGATGATGACTTCATGTAAGAGTCCGTATATTAATTAGCTGCTTTGTTCTCTTTGCAATTTAAATATGTAAGTCCCCTACCCCCACCCCCATACCAACCAAGTATTACAAGTCAGAGCCTCTCAGTGCTAATGACATAGTCATTCTCCACTGGTATTTTCAAATGACCAGAGTAAAATGCCATCAAACCCACATAGGTTGATCATATTCAATGATTAAAATCCGGTTAAGTATAGCTATCTCCAAAATTCTACCATCTTACCTCAGTCTGTCATTTGCAAAAAGGACATGTATCTGGAAACATATCACTAAAACATTTCTTGCATTCATCTCTAGAAGATTATAATTTTCTTTGAACAAAGAGAACACTAAAGTGTAATGTGTTTTTCACTGTTGTTAATCAAAGACTTAAGTAGGACATGGTACCCTTGATGTCCCGTGCTGTACCTCTGAGTCCACCTTCTTACATCCCCAGAGCTCCGGAGACAAAAACCCCTCTGTCACTTACTTGAAAGTCTCATCTAGTTTCAGTGTCTTGTGTATGTTCTCAGTATTTTTCTGTTAAGTAGAATACCTTCAGCGTTTCCTATATCAATACTGCTGGCCTTTAACTCAGCCATAAAATTTAGTTAAGTCACAGGAATGGTAATCATTCTGAGTTCGTGAACATGCAACAATCTTTTTTTTTTTTTAAAGAAATGTCTGAGGCACATTCTGACATTAAAAATCATCTTTCAAGATTTTAGAATTCTGCAGTAAAATTTCTGTGTTCAATTTCTTATTGGTAGCATGCTAGAGGGGTTGCAGGTAATGAAATCTAAGCAGAGCACTTAGTAGTTTTCTGTTCTTTGATAAGCCTAATTCGGCTCATTCAGTTGTCTGCAGCAGCAATGTTTTCAGAGGAAAACAGTATTTGGGCTCAGGTAGTGAAACCTGAGTCTCTGAGGCCAAAGCTGTGTCCCTTGTTTTTTCAGATAAGGAGACAAGGAGGGATACAGCTCCTGGTGGACCTGCTGGATCACCGGATGACAGAAGTCCACCGTAGTGCCTGTGGGGCTCTGAGGAACCTGGTATATGGGAAGGCCAACGATGATAACAAAATTGCCCTGAAAAACTGTGGTGGGATCCCAGCGCTGGTGAGACTCCTTCGCAAGACCACAGACCTGGAGATCCGGGAGCTGGTCACAGGTTAGACATCTTACTTAATGGTTGTTTGATCACAAGGTACTTGTCTCGGTTCTAACCCATTAGCAAATGTATTAATCAAGTATTACAAGCCAGAGCCTCTCAGTGCTGATGACATAGTCATTCTCCACTGGTATTTTCAAATGACCAGAGTAAAATGCCATCAAACCCACATAGGTTGATCATATTCAATGATTAAAATCCGGTTAAGTATAGCTATCTCCAAAATTCTACCATCTTACCTCAGTCTGTCATTTGCTTTAGAAGTAGTAGAATATCTTATAGAACCCACAGGCCATCATTAGAGTAACATTAAAGTAGATGGAAGAAGGACAAACCATTCAAGTGGTTGGCAGTAAGCTGTATGCTCTGGTTTATAAGTACACTGAGCATAGTCTGTATCCAGTGTTAATTATTGAGGAAAACACCCCATTCTCAAAGTCCTAGGGTTATATTACTGAGTATGAAAGGATCATTTGAAAGTTCATCTGAATGTCTTTCCACCTTCATAGAATCTTGTGTTTTGGATTTAATAAGGGTAGCTTGTAGAGCAATGATGGGTAAAGGGCTGAGAATGTCGGAATAATTGGGCAGAGCAACCGTTGACCATCAGCTCTTATCCCTCGCTTTGTAAGTGTGCAGTCTTAAGTTGTTACAGTTCTAATGACATACATGTCCCCAGTGTGACGGATTCCAATCGCTCCGGAGTCCTCTCTTCTTCATTATGCTCACTGCTGCTGTACGTGGTGTTTAGATTCTGGTTCATTAAATCACCCTGTAAGCAAGTGTTTGACACATGAATTGCAAACGCGGCTCTCCCAAAGATCTCTTCATTATCCACGGAACCATTGCATTGGCCTTCTGCCTCAGGTCTGAAATGTTCCTGTATCCCCGATGAAGTATGTGGAAAAATGCATAGCTCAAGGTCCAGGATCAGCACACAAGGCTGAGTCAAGACTCCCAGTCCCAGTTCATGTCCGAGTTTCCTTCCTTCATGGGAGTTGTTGAATCTCTTCCTTGTTCTCCGCTAAGTTTAAAGTAGACCCAGATTGGTTCATTCTTTTTTTTTTCCTTTTGTCTTTGTCTTCTCCTATACACCTTACTTGCTTGACCCTTACTTGATTGCTGGCTTTATTTACTCTTCATTTTTCTGTAAGTAGAGAGTTTTCCTTGTGGAAATAATTATTGGCAAGGGTTGGAGTGTTATTAAAGTAATGTTTCACACTAAACTCAGATGGGTCAGGCAAGGTAAAGTGGTCATTATCAGCGTTTTGTGATTTCAAGGACAGTTTTGAAGTGAGTTACATAACTTAATTTATTCCCTGCCATGATGGTTATGCAAGCCCACCCTTTTTTTTTCTCATCCTTTTGTGTGTAAGCTGGTTGTGCCCAGAAGAAAAGGATTCAGTGTGTGTGTTGGAAACGAGATGATTGGTGCATACAGATGATGCTCCTGCCTGTACCAGGCCGGGAGGACGGAAGCCTTGCAGAATGGCTCTGCGCATGCCGCACCTGCCATTTCATGCTTAGAAAGGATTTGGAACGTAGTCAACTTGGTATTGGCTCCAACACAAAACCGTTATCTGAAAGCCACCTTAGGGGCATTCATCCCATTGCCAAAGAGACTGTGTGAAAGGTTGAGACAGCTGATGACTTAAGGAGGCTAAAAAAAATCCAAGGGCCCCATTGCATGACCCATGAGCCGCTGCTGGCATTTGAAATGGAGTTGAGAGCAGCTGTAGCATTCCCTGGCCATTTTTGGAAGATTCTGGAGACCATCCTTTTAAGCCCAAACAATGATAGAAATGTCTCCCCGAGCTCCGTTCAGAAAGATGAAAAGCATACATCCTTAGAAGGTCAAGAAGATTCCACTTGCGGTGAAGCTTGGGCTGCGGGAAGGATGTAGCACTTGGCATGCAGATGGAGACCTCTTTTCACTCCACTTCTCCAGAGGAGAGCCAAGCAAACCTGTCCCCCACTGCAGCCAAAGCTTTCACTTCCCTCCCTGAAAAGAACAGGGCCTTTACAAAGTCAGCGTATCACTTATGAGCGATCAAAGTTCCTTGTAGATGTTCTCTGTCTTCCCAAAGTCAAGGGGTTCTCACAGTCGCTGGAGCGTGCTGTTCATGAAATGGCAGTACTTTGGCCACAGTATCATTCCACAGAAGAGAATGGGAAGGAGGCACGTATGATGCTATGAGGACAGGCTTGTGCAGACATGGCGGCCTGGCGCACAGAGCCTTCTAAGTTTCTCCAATTGCAGAGACAAGGGCACCAGGAAGGTTGTAGGACTCAGCTGACTTCTGTTTAGTCATCACAAGCCAACCTCCCTCCCTGCCTGAGGAAAAGGAAAAGGAAGTGAGTTGAATGTATCTCAGAGAGCCTTAGAGACAAATTGTCATCCTCAGCACTGGCCCATGGTCATCCGCCAAGGTGGGCTTCAAAGCATTGATTCTCTTGGTCCCCAAAGAGCATGAGAAGTTCAGTATTTGAGTTCAGCAAACCAGTTTAACCTGAAGTTCACTGGACCCTCCAGTTCTCCCTTTCTTCTCTTTCACGCTCCTCTGAGACACTTGTCTCTACCCGAATCCAATGGTCTCTGGTAGAGTAAGCCTGCTTGTGTAGGTTCAAGAACTTCTTCCTTGCTGTTCATCTCTCAAGCTCCTCAGAGCGTGCAGGTGCTAGGTGTTGTGCTAAGCTTTGTTAGCTAGCTAACTCTCCAGCTAGAGCTCACTGCCAGGGGGAAGCCGTGCTCTGAATGGCCTGGGCGCCAATGAATGCTAAATATGTAAAGACACATCCTGACAAGTGTGTCCACATTGTATAAACTTACTGGAGAGGCAGTGAAGAAGCCAGTGTCTATGGAGGGCAGAGGAGAACAGAAGAGGCGCTTGCTCCAGGGTGCCTCCACATCTCCATTTGGGAATGAGGTCAAGTGGCCAAGCGTGAATTAAATTAAACTGTGCCTGTCAGTTCTTCTGGAAGCGTGATAGAGAATCCATCAAGGACTCATGACATGGTGTGTTATAGTAGTTCCTTCAGGTTAAGGGGATTATTTCTGTCCCATCCTTCCTTCTGCCTCTGAGCTGGTACATGGGAATAAAATACATTGGAAAATGTTAAAGGAACAGGAGAAGGGGCTTCTTTAGCATTATTCCATATATATTTATAAACTAGGATGTGCAGAATTGTAAGATGGTTAATTTGGTGAGTTTTAACATATTTTATGAAATCTACCTACTAAGTCTTAGAATTAGCCTATGTGTCTAACAGCAGAGAAATAAGTAAAGAAAAAGAAGTGGTGTATATATACACAGTGGAATTGTATTCCTCAGTAAAGAACATTATTCTATTCTCAGGAAAGCAGATTATCATATGAAGGAAATTTCATCAGGTCCAGAAAGAAAATTATCACCTTTTCTCTTAGATGCAGATCACAGAATGTATATAGATACATACATTTGTATATGTATATATGTCAGAAAAATAGAAGTGAACTCTCTAGGAAACAAAAGGAACTCACAGGACAGGGAAGGATGAGGAATCAGGGCATGACGTGTCAAGTGCCTTGCATGCTTGCATGAAAATGTCCACATGGAACACATTACCATGGGCTTGGTGGATACACCAACTAAAAGCAGATACCCAACTAAAGACAGATACTGGGGGAGCCAAAAGGCAAAAACTAGAAGGCTACAATGAAGCAATCATCTTGCAGTCCCTAGATTACTTATTGAATAGATCTTGAAAAACCGTGGGAACAATAATAAAATGTTAAAAATAAAGGTTTCTGCCTGCGGCACACAACCATGTATGCGGGGAACAGCCGCCCGCTCACGCTGCTGCCTCTTCTCACCAGCCGCAGAGATTCTGTCGATGCCTCGTAGGCCTGGGGGTCCTTCATTTTCCTCATATGCAAACGTATGATGAGGTGATGACCAGCATCTTAGTTAACCCTAGTTGAACTTATTCTCGGCTGTCCATCACTCACAATGCTTGGGACCAAACACACCAATTAGAAATGTCGAAGTGTCCTTTGGGCTTGACTAATATAAGGTTTTTCTCTCTCTAAATATGGAAATAGTTAACATAAATTGTGAAATTCACAACTGGAGTTTTGAGAATTTGTCCCAGATCACAACATGACAGGGTTTACTGAAGCATAGAACGTTACGTTGGTTTAAATCAAGTGTCCTTGGGAGCATCGCTCCTCCAACCGTAGGGGTTGTTCTCTTCATGCTATGGGGACCCAAGTAGGCCTTCCTTTTAATTAAGAAAACCAGCCACAGACTCAGCTTTGCCAGGGATTTCCTTTATTGGTTTTTAAGTTGCCATACAAAGCAAAGGGTCTCACTACAGCACTTTTACATATAATATGTCACGGCACAGACCACATTCTTTTTTTTATCCTTATTGGATATATTTTTTTATTTACATTTCAAATGTTATCCCCTTTGAGGACCCAGCTCTACCACTCCTGAGCATATACCCAGAAGACTCTCCCACCGTGTAATAAGGGCACATGCTCCACTATGTTCATAGCAACTTTATTTGTAATAGCCAGAAGCTGGAAATGATCCAGCTATCCCTCAACAGAGCAGTGGGTACAGAAAATGTGGTATATTTACACAATGGTGTACTATTCAGCTATTAAGAACGATGAATTCATGAAATTCTTAGGCAAATGAATGGAACTAGAAAACATCATCCTGAGTGAGGTAACCCAATCACAAAAGAACACACGTGGTATGCACTCACTGATAAGTGGATGTTAGCCCAGAAGCTTGGAATACCCATGCTTGGAAGACCACATGAAGCCCAAGAAGAAGGAGGATCAAAGTGGGGGTGCTTCTGCGAAAGGGAACAAAACACTCTCAGGAGCAAATATGGAGATAAAGCGTAGACCACGTTCTAATTCATCCTACCCCACTTTGTTGCCCACTCCTTCACCTTCCTCTCTTTTTATTTTATTTTATTTTATTTTATTTTATTTTATTTTATTTTATTTTATAGTCATTGATTTGCAGTCATGTATGTCTGCATTAAGATGTCAGATCCAACTTAGGTTACAGACAATTGTGAGCTGCCATTGGGTGCTGGGAATTGAACATGGGTCCTTTGCAGTTCTCTTAATTGATGAGCCATCTCTCCAGACCCACTTCCCTTTTGTTTATTTATTTAGTTCTTCCTTCTTTCATATTCCATATTCTATTACCTGCTCCGTTTCTCCCCCTTCCTTAAGATCGCTGCTACTCTTCTCATGATACCCTATCTGACTTTATGACCTAAATGTATTCTCTCTCTCTCTCTCTCTCTCTCTCTCTCTCTCTCTCTCTCTCTCTCTCTCTCTCACACACGCACACAAATTCAAGCCCCAGATATGAGACAAAATGTGTAGAATATTTGGTTTGTAACTTTAGCCCATGATTTCTGTGATTATTGATCCCTCCCATCTACTCCATACATTGTAGCTCAAAGCCCCACACATCTGGTGACATCAGGGTCTTGTTCCCAGATGTGACACACAGCAGCCTAACTTATAGCATCTGTTCCTGGATCTCAGTTCTCTCCTCTCTAGTGTTTTACTGTCTTACATATTCCTAAAAAGGAGCATTCGGGAGACGTAATTAACAAAGTGTCAAGTTTAAAGTCTATAATGTAATTCAACTATACTGGATGTGGAAATTGAAATAGAAAGTTATTATTTTTCTGAGGAATATTTCATAAACCTAATTTTATCTCTGATATTATAAGATTCTGTGAAGGTGTGTGCTCCTTTTAAGTCTTCGTTGGCACTGAACACTTCCTGAAAGTGTGGTCCTCTCCAGTGCTGAAATGTTATGTTTTTAAAGACCCTAATTCCCACAGCCTCCTTTCTCGCCCTCTATGTAATTAGTCAGATTTTTACCCTCAAGTTATTCTTTTTCTTATATAATTTGGAGACCTTTGCCATTTCTATTACATAATCTCTGAAGAGCTTGCCCGGCCTGACACCTACTCGAGGCATTGTTTTTTTTCCCTTTATGTGAGTGTCAGGGAGGAAGGTCACCGAGCAGGATGTGATCTCAGTGTCATTAGTCCGAGACCACACTTTTTCATCTCAGAGCCTCTGCTTATGTTTTCCTCATAATGCTATTCAAGAATTCCCCTAAGGATGTTCCACAGCCTGAACGGTCACTCTTCCCTGATGCTGTCTTCTGTGGGGGCATGATTTTCTCATCAGTTCTGCAGTCATGCCTTGGCTGAGACAATGACCCTAGACTTGCTAGCCTTTAAGACAGAGGAAGCTGATGTTTGCTGCGCTCCACACACACTAATGAAGCCTATTAGCTGTGTGGTGAACTTTTACTCACTAGTAGGCTACACTCTGAGGTGAATAGTCTTCAAATGTCTCTGTTAGGTACACTTTTCGTTAAGATTGAACTTTATCTAGGGAAGCTTTTTAGCCCATTACTATACAATCTTCTTTAATTTACTGATTTATTTTTCTGAGGTTCTTTGAGTTATTACTTCTGTGTAAACTGTTCTGGCCTACACATTCCAGCCTGTGAGTATTCCTTGCGCTTACATAGCTGTGGTGAAGTAGGGACTAGGCCACCATTTCTACCTAGAACCTTCATGGCTTCTCATTTCCTATCTCTTTTTCATATGCCACATGCCTGCCTTCTGTGAAAACCTTCCTAAAGGTCTACCCGGACAGCCAGACATTGAGAATAGAGGCCCCTGTATAGACCCTAGCCCTCACTGTCTCCCCAGTTTCACAGCCCAGCTAGACCACTGAACTCCGTCTGCTTCCTCAGTGCCTCCCCACACAGCCCGGCTAGTTCACTGAACTCCCTCTGCTTGCATGTTGCACACGCGGAGTGAGATTTCTCATTGGCTGGATTTCATCTTTCCATTCTCTTTTCTCTTTCTAGTTCTGTGACGTTTCTAACGAACAACATCTTCCCTGCATGAGTTCCAAGCAGTTTGACAGATAAAACAAGGTAGAAATATTGGTGACCATTGTCCCTCTTCTCTGTAGAAGCCAGGTTGGAGGCGTTACTCCAGGCATAACCTCTAATTGAGCTTACTAATTTGGAAGATATCCAGGCCGAAAATTAATCAGTCAGGCTGTACATAAAAGGCCACTTGAAAGAAGAAAACACATTTTCACCAGCACTTTCTAGGCTGTTGACGTTTGTTTGTTTGTTCGTTTGTTTTCAGTGTTGCTGTGGATTGAAGCCATCACACTCTTCCACTGACCTTCACTTACCTTCACTCACTGACCTACTTCCACTCACCTTCACCCACTGGCCTACATCCACTCACCTTCACCCACTGACCTACATCCACTCACCTTCACCCACTAACCTACATCCACTCACCTTCACCCACTGACCTGCATCCACTCACCTTCACCCACTGACCTGCATCCACTCACCTTCACCCAATGACCTGCATCCACTCACCTTCATCCACTGACCTACATCCCTAGCCTAAGGCTCTTTTTATTTTACCCAGAATTCTTCACCCACTAAGGGTGGGTAGGGACTAAGTAGTTTGTCACAATAGCCTTGCTTCCATCTTAGGCTTTTGAAGGAGAAGATCACTTATAATTCTGGCCAAACAGTTCATACATCACATGAAGAGCCATCGAAATGGGTAAGAAAAACAAGACTTTAAATCAAATTTAGATCTCTCATGTTCTTGGGATTCAAAATTAAACCCATTCTCATTTCTTATTCCAAACCACTTCAATCTGTGTTGTCCAGCACTGTGAATTATTGCCTAGGCCAGAACACTCTGAGAACGCTCTCAGAAGGCCTGGGCAACAGTGCAGAGATATCACATTCCCAGGAAGAAGGGAAAATCCAAGGGGAAAACCTGCTCATGTTGAAATCCAAAGACATTAAAGTTAAAATATTAAAGTTTAAAAAGCCAGTCTCCTGCCATCATGTGTTGTAGATCAGAGTGAAAGGGAGTGTAGTCACAGTTAAGGGGCTAAAATGAGTACATCTCTGATGGATTATCTTTCTGTTCACTAGAATATCTGGACAATAGGACACCCTTGAACTTAAATTGGAGAAACAATACCAATATGATTTCACTTGGCTTCTAGAGTCTATTA
The DNA here is from genome assembly GCA_964023405.1 of Apodemus agrarius. Taxonomy (NCBI): domain Eukaryota; kingdom Metazoa; phylum Chordata; class Mammalia; order Rodentia; family Muridae; genus Apodemus; species Apodemus agrarius. Next base: position 9,106,884 of record OZ030020.1, on the reverse strand, counting down.
TCAGTAAACTTAAATTTAATCAGCAAAAATATTGTGTAGGTTAATTATGGTATTAATGGGCTGGAGAGATAGCTCAACAGTTAAGAGCACTGGCTGATCTTCTTGAAGATATAGGTGGGTTTCCAGCATCTACATGGTTGTTCCAAACCATCTGAAACTCTAGTCTCAGAGAATCTGACCCCTTCGTCTGGCATCCTCCTATAAAGAACATACATGGAGCACAAACACACATATGTGCAAGCGAAACACCCATACAAGCAAACTAAAATTGAATCAGCAAATAAATCTTTCATCTTTGCATTTACCATCTGCAGTAGATTGGTCTGTATCCTTTTGCTTAAACAGTGGATCTGTGTCTAAGTCCTAGATGGAAGCAACCTACCCCATCACCAGGTATAACAGTTATGCTTTCACTGATGAAAGAGAAACCCTGTGAGTGACAAGGAAATTGGACTCACTGTTAGGATAATACTTGACACTCTAGTCAGAGCCAGTGGGAAAAAAAATTCTGGAAGGCTTTGCCTCTGTGTCTGGTGATGAGCTGCTGACCTTGGTCAGCAGACTGCAGTCAGGAAGGAAAGCTGGACATAATGCATGAGAGAGAACCACAGCCAACCAAGGCCAGGAGGACGGACTGATGTCCTCTGCTACCAGTCACTGTCTGTGCTCTGGTGATCAGTGATGCTTCAGAGCTCCCGTGTGTGGGGGCCTGGGTGTAGAATGAATTTTCTATTCTAACTAGCTCATGTATAAACAGCACACAATCCTGGCATTTTATTTACAAGCCTTAAGCCTAGATTGAGGTTTTGAGCTATTCTACCTTACGTCCCAGCCATAGGCCCCGGATTACTTCCTGTTTCATTCTCTACTGGGTTATCCTAAGGGTCCATTTCTGTTATCCTTTACTAACCTAAAAACACCATAGAGGTCCATCAAAATCCTGTATATGGGCTGGACCGATGGCTCAGTTTTTGCCCTGCCAAGATGAGGAGATGAGTTTGGATCCCCAGAACACAGAACAGTTCAACCCTGCACCTCAAGCACCAGGGAGGGAAAGATGGAGGATCGTCCAGTCCAATCAGTTGGTGAGATCTGGGCTCAGTGAGAGACCCTGTCTCAAAACAAAATGTCAAGGTGAAGAAATGATTGAGAAAGACAACCAGCATCTGATGGAGAGAGAGAGAGAGAGAGAGAGAGAGAGAGAGAGAGAGAGAGAGAGAGAGAGAGAGAGAGTTTATGCCCTTATGCTAACATTAGATGAGCATCATCACCCACCCTACATATTCCTGAAACATCTGAGGTTCCCTTCACTAGTCATACAATATTCATCTCCAGGATCAGTTGTGCTAGAGACCGAAGTTGAACCTTCTTTTACATGCCTGTGCAAGACATGCTGGAATCTTAAAAAGCTTCACAGGAAACCATTCTTGAGCACTGTTGTTTCTCATTGGCTCAACAACCTTCAAATGCACAGTGCATTTGTGCTGCCACAGTGCATCTGTGTTCCCTCAATGCATCTGTGCTCCCACAGTGCCTCTGTATTCCCACAGTGCATCTGTATTCCCACAATCCATTTGTGTTCCCACACACAGTTCATTTGTGCTCCCACAGTGCATCTGTACTCCCATGATGCATTTGTATTCCTACACACAGTGCATTTTTGCTCTCATAGTGCATCTATACTTCCATGGTTGCATTCATGCTCCCACAGTGCATTTGTGCTCCCACAGAGCACCTGTACTCCCACGGTGCATACAAATGCACCTGTACTCCCACAGTGCATCTATGCTCCCACAGTGCATTTGTGCTCCTTGGCCTGACAATGCCTAACTGATTTCTATTTCTACTTTGCAACTCAGAAGTTATAAGTTAATTAGATACACTTTTCTCTAATTATATTTGAGAGTTTGCTCTATTTGCTCTACAATTATCACAAAAATTACCATTAACTAGTGTTAACAAACACAGCATAGAAATTCCCACTGGATGTTGGAGATGAAGGGAAAAGCATACAGTGTCAGTATTCCCATGCCCAACACCTGTTTCCTTCCTAACAGATGTTTTCATTTATACTTAGAACAAGGCATCCAGAACAAACTTCCTTCATGGTGTGTCTTAGAAGATGAAACTAGTCTGGCAGAATGGAAGCGCAGTCTTGCTAGTTCTATGCCAGGTTTGCTTAGTGACTTGTTTCTCCAGTGGACTGCATTCACATCGATGCCATGATTGACATTACATACTGTTGACTATCAGTCACGTGTCCTCAAAGAATGTTCAAGGAAAGGGTCTCAGGGAAATGACTTCTTAGCACAGGGACTGTATTCTAGGAACTCAAGAAACAGGAAGTTGGTCTAAGGCTTGGCCTTCCTGTCATCTGTCTCTCTTCGCTGTTTTTCCTCAGTTCAGTCAAGGTATAGTGGACAATAACGGAAAGTGGGAGATGTGAATCCTATCCTCAAGGACTAGCCAGTTGAGAGGAATGGATCCATTTTTATAAGATGAACAGCGAGGAAATGGTAGAGAAGCGCAGATCGGGAAATGTCACCAATCACTTGGCTGGAGACTCTTTGCCTCCCTCTGATATATATTGTGGATAGACAAGAAGCTCTCCAAGAGGCATGTTCTACATTTTAGTAACTTGTGTTTTCCCCAGTGTCTGACAGTAGTGAGTAGCAGCAGCAGGCTAGAAGCAGCAGCAGGAGCCGCCCTCTAACCTGCAGTCATTGTGCTAGCTGTGGGTATCCAAATTCTCAGTTCCTGATGATGGCCAGTGTTAATATCTCTCAGGTCAGGGATCTTCATGCCTTGCCTCTACAGACTTGCCATCTCTCTGAAGCATCCCTAGTGACTGTTGCTTGCAGATTCTCCTCTCTGTCTCGTTGCTACATTTTACCAGCTCTCCAGAATCCGTCTTCCATTCTCTGCTTCTGCTTCCTTTCTCCATGTTCAGCTCCAGTTGTTAACAACTGCTGCCAGGATGATCTGGGCTCTTGACTCTGTCAGAAAAGCATTCAGGATCTGAGGCATTTGGAGGGCTGGTCAGGAACTAGACATTGGCTTAGGCAAAAACCAGTCAAGTTCAAGCAGTCTCCTCCTACTGCTTGGGAGGAGCCTTCTGTGAGATCATCGAGTTGTCTGGGTAAGCAGCTCCATACTGGGACCCCCAGGTGAATTTGGATCTGAAGTCCATGTGGGTGACTTTCTGCTCTCAACAGCATTTCCCCATGTTTTACACTGGGAATCCAGAATTTGGAGCAAACAGGGCTGTTCTAGAACCCAGTACTGAGTACCAGAAATGGGGCCCTAGCTGCTGCACACCCTTGAAGCCCTCAGACCTTTCAACTATCAAGAGCAGTTGTAGGGAGCCAACAATATTCTGGGTTGTTTAGAGGTCACTGATGTTGTAGGAAGTAGAATTAGAAGATCATCACCTCAAGTTCATGTAGCACCCCCAGGATCTACAGCCATCAAGCTGTATGGAGGCATGCACAACTCCTGTGAGATCAAGCTGAAAACTGTATTGAAGTCAATCTGGCACTCATCCAACTCAAGGCCATTTGAGATAAGAAGCCTTTATTGGCCAGATATGACAAGACATGGAAGGTAGCAAGAGAGTGCCTTTCAACCAATTCATGGACTAAATTAAGCAGCTTGCTTAAATACCTGGATAAGGAGTATTTCCACCAGTCACAGCTATTGTCTGGACAACCTTTGATTCTGGACCAATCAAGGTCATGAAGGCTTACAAAGCAGTCATAATTTTACTAACAGAGATAATTGTCTCTCCTCCAAGGGAAGTACTTCCTTTATGGGCAAAGTAAAAATGACTCACCAAAATGTGTGATTGGATAAGTCTAGTTCCAACTGTTCACTACTCTCCTAGCAGTAACTGTACTATCAGGAGCTAGGGAAGTCAGGGTGATCTTTGCATGGCTGTCTCAGGGAATCTGCAGAATGTTCCAGATGGCTGGTGCTAAGGGTAGTTGGCCTCATGTTAGACTGGGTCTTTTTGTCTTTTTTTTTTATTAGCATCGATAGCAAGAGAGTCCAACAGCTGGTAATTAGGAAGTCAAATTGCTATCCTCTCAATATTTTTGTTTATTTGGAGGAAAATGAGCAGCAGAAAGGAAACCAAACCTACATACTTAATAGAATTCATCACTAACAATGACAATTTAATATATTTTAATAGGTCTTAACAATGTTTTAACAATGCTTATACCTACCTTCCCAGTGCCCACAGGAAGAAGTGTATCCATAACCTAATCTACAGTAGAAAAATCAAAAGATTTTCATGAAGAAAGCAGTCCGGGGAAAGAGATTTTAATGATGGGGACTTGACCTCAAGGCAGTCACAGTAGAAAAGGAAAGCAAGAGTCAAGAAGGTTGTGACTACCAACCCCCATGAACTACTTTGGCAATAATGTTTGCTTGTCTTGGTAAATGTGTGCAAACTTGCACACACAGATATACACACATTCCCACTGAACGGGAACCTCCTTCATGCCTGACACTGTCTGTTCCTTTGATCAAGGCCTAGCGCTACATGTTTCAGCCTGCTCTTCTCTCCTCTTCAATATGTGCCCACTACCAGTCTCATCTCCATGTACTTCTGCTTGGAAGGAGAGACAGAAGACAGTGTGCATCATCACCAACTTCACACAATAAACTTGTTGCCTACTTGTTGCTTGGCTTTAGTCTATGATCTTTTGTTTTCTATTCAGCAGAATGGATTTTAACTGAAGAGTTCAGTTCTCTTTCCAAGTGGTGGACCTGCTCCATTCACACCCACACCATGTCCAAGGATTGACTGTGCAGCTGCTCAAATGAAAGCAGACGTGAGCCTGTACCCCAGTCAGGTGTCCAGGGTTGAACAGTCTCACAGCTGCACTGACAAGGCTCCTTTCCCGTTCCTGTCCAGAGCTGATAGGCACATGTGTGATGTTTCCAGAACTATCCCCTCTCCTTTTCATGGGATTTAGAACCTTCCTTTTGTGGTTAATGAGACGCAGTAAGGACCCTGAAGTATAAGGCTTCAGAATAAAAATTGCCACACATAAACATTGATAGAAAAGGATCCTGGACATGACAAGTAGTGGTTTGCTGGTACTTATGATGTGTTCCTTTGTTGTTGTTGTTGTTGTTGTTGTTGTTGTTGTTGTTGTTATTGTTGTTTGTTCTTTTTATTTTGTTTTAGATTTTTACTCTTACAATAATTCTACAGCCTTGATGCAGCACATCTTTGGTGCTAAGCATTCTCAGGGCACTCAGAAGAAAGAATGAGTAAGTGAGAAAAGAAGAACAGGAAACTGAGAGGGGTTGGAGTTAAAATGATGGCATTCTGGAATCTCCCGGACACCCATCTCCTCCAAGTCATGAGTCCAGTGGCTTGTAGACACAGGCATGCATAAACACTGGTGTCTATACACAGATGTGCACACAGAGGGAGTCCTCAGCTCCAGTGTTGCTTTACCAAGTAACTGTTGAGTGTGAGGTGTTTTTCTCTCTTTATCTTGGCTATTGACCTTGACCCCAGGGGTCTTTTCTACATTGTATAATTACCATGTACAGCTGACCACATCCACCCTTTTTAAAAAATGTTTATGAATTTTATCTTACCCTCCTTCAGGAGACTCCTAATTCTTCCTTACACTCACAGAAAGTAGGGATTTAGATTTAACACATATTTGTGCTTCTGAGATGAGTGTGGATCATTTAGGCTCTTTGAGCAGTTAATCAATTTAATAACTTTCCACAAAACTGTCTTTCCTATTAACTTAGTTATTGAAGTGTGTAAACACAGATGTGAAGTTTTATTGTCATGGGGAAAAAACTTCACGTTGAGGATGCCATGTTATTTATAAGTTGAATCTGACAAAAATGTGATTGAAAAGGGAAAACTGTGTGGTTTCTGAAGAGGAACCACCCCACAGCAAATACAAAGCTTCCTTAAGCCAAACAGTAGACAGGAATGAATAGTCTCCAGTTCGCCAGTCAACCTCCCTGGTGGCTTGAATGAGAAATGTTCCCATAGGGTTAGGGATTTCAACACTTGGTTCCTGGTCTTTGTTGTTGTTTGGGAGGTTTAGAAGGGGTGGTCTTCCTGGAGAAATTGTGTGCTTGGCTGCTTGGTGCTGTGCCTTCTACCCCAATGCACTCCTCTCTCTGGGACCAAATACACTGCTTTAGTTATGGTATTTTATCACAGTAAAGAAAATTAAGTTAATGAAGCCTCCAAATATTAAAAGTCTCTTTACCTCCAGAGAGTTTCCCTTACCATCTCCAGGTAACTAGCGTCCATTAGGGCAGCACGTTATTTATATTTGAGGAGAGTGTTTGCTATGGCAACAGCCAACTCTATGCAAAGTCCTTTCAAATAGAAAAAGGAGTAGACCACCGCAAGTATATGTGACATGGAATTCATAGGTACCCCATCTCATAGCCACCCTTGGTACCCCTGTGTTCTAAACTACTTGCTGCCTGACCCTACCTGACCTTGGTGGGTCAGAGGTGAGGTGCTGTGGAGTGACCTCAGCCACAGAAAGCTCCTCTGAGCACTGTGGCAAGCTCTTTTAATTCCCTCCAACTGAGCCTCATTGGTCCCAAGAAAGCATCTCTTCTAAACGGCAGTTCCTGATTGACTGGCATTGTCTGCACCAGCAATCAATCCTTGGTCTCTGAGGCAGTTCTCAGTTAGGTCACCTGTAAGAGATGCTTTTGGGGCAGCACAGTCCCCAGCATTTACGTAGAGGCAGCCCCGCCTTTCCAGCTACATATCCACCCTTTTGTTTTAAGATTTTGAGAACCTAGTGGGAGCTGGGGAGCCATTGCCTCTACATTGTTGATCCCACATTAGAGGATTCCCAGTATACTGGACTGTGCCCATCTTAGGTTGTCTTGACTTCCAGGATCTTCCCCATCATTGACAACCAGCCTTCAAAGAGATATTACTCCGGAGGAATGTCACACAAGGGGGAGATGAGGAACAGCCTACATAGTGGTCACACAGATCTCTGCCATCCATGCCTTGATCACTTCCTTCAGGGCCACAATCAGGATTTTCAAGGGCCATTAGCAGTGTGCAACAATAACATAAGAATTTTAGGCCATGAACTTGAGAGGACGTGGAGCAGAAGATAACACAGAAAGTGGTTGGAAGGACAATGAGAGGCAGAAAATGATGTCAAATATAGTACTCATATATGAAATTCTAAAAAATTATTTAAGCCAACAATTATTTCCTATACATCTATCAAATCCAAAAGTGATTTGCATGCTTTCGAACATGTGTACAAAAACATATATGTACATACATGGGCCTTTAATCATGCCTGTGCAATATAGGCATACTCAGACATGCATATGTAGGCATACAAACACATATCTAGTTGTGCATACACAGCTGTGTGCACACCAACACACACACACACACACACACACACACACACACACCAGTCAGGGTGACCTTGGGTTTGTCATGCATTTGTAAGCCTCTTCAGATGAAGTTCTATATTTGAAAGACTTCTCTCCCAAGTCTTCTGACTATTTCTACATTGGTTTTGTACAGCAGACCCAGCAGTTCCTCTGCAGTGCTCCTGGAGATCTTCAGGCTGTTCCTCTGATTGTCACTGCTCCCCAGGGCTCTGTGCATTGCTGCTCTGCTGGTTGCTGCAGTCCTATTGGCTGTTCTTCAGGCAAAGTGTCCCATGGGTATCAGCCTCAAGTCCCCAGAGAGCTGTACCTGAAAGCTGTTATGTGACCCAGAAAGAATGGCTTGCTGCCCCCTCACAATATGGTTTATAAAGAAATCCCTGAAGAGTGTTCCTAAGGCCCCAGGCATGAAGGAAACAAAGATTTCTCTCTGCCTTTTCCCCTGAGATGCCATAATGCTCTCCTTGCTGGGCTGGGGAAGACTCTGTTCTAGTCTTTCAAACCCCTGTCCCACACCTAGGACTACATTCTGTTCCTAAAACCCAGTAGCTGGTTTCTGTTTGGATCAATTTCCCTCCTAGGAGATTTTTCTGCTCCATCAATCAGGAATCCCCCAGTCCATCTGGAAAGTCTAGTCAGGTCTCAATTCTCCAAGTTGTTTTCATGCCCAGAACCTCCTATGTGAACACACCACAGGTTGATGATCAACTATATGAAATTTATGCAAACAATAGTGCCTCTAATTGTTTTTCCCTCATATTTAAGAATACATTATGCAATATGCATTATGAATTATCTTCAAAATGAGACACAGTCTAAGCATGGAATCATTGTCGTTTGATAGCCCATTTCAATCACATTGTCTGAAGATAATCTTACATGCCTCCATATAATTTTGTACCTGGAGGATGGGTCTTATTTTCTCTTGGTGACACTCCATTAACCACGGGATGCTCCATGGGGTGCTCCTGCATGTTTATTACAACTTGTCACACAAACTCAGGGATCTAATTTTCCACCCGAGCCTTGTGTCAGTCCTCAGCACCTTCATATTTAGAAACATTTTGTGTTGAGTTTGTCAGATTAGGAATATGGTTCGCCTGTAGTGGATTCTGTCAGCCCTGTGTCTCCAGGCTGCCTGGAGAGACAGGTACTGTCTAGTCTCATCAGTGGACAGAGGCGTTCTGGCCCGCAGACACTGTCAGGCTATGTCACTACAAGCACATGCATTTGCTTGGATGTCTATAGATTTGGACCAGGTTTTCAGTGTTTTCCAGGGAGTGACAGGCCGAGAGAGCTTTGCTCCACTAAGCCCCCGGTCAAAGATATAAAAGGACGGGTTGTTACTAACCTCATCCTTCAGGTCACATAAGGTCCCTCTCTGTCCCGCATCCTTCACTGATGGGACATGAACAGAACATACGGTTGCATAAGCATCATGATGCTGAAATTGTATATGTGAGCGCAGAGTCCTCACTTTCATTAGGTAATCCTTAACAATGAGCAACACAGAGAGTTAAGGTGGCTGAGGGTAGACGATATGGCTTCTAACCTAGAGAGCAAGTTCCATTCAGACCTTGAGGTGCTGGGCAGTGAGCACCATATAGCTCCTGAAGCACCTGGTTTAGGGTCCCAGAGGGAAGGAGATACAGACTCTAACCAGGGGAGCACTGCTACCCTTAGATCAATCTGATGGCGACTCTACCCCAGTCTCCAAGAGGTCAGCTAATAACTACTACTATGTTCTTCTAGTTTTCTCAGAAAGGGCCTAGTTCTATTGTAGGCTTCTCTGTTCAGTGACTGCCCACTGAGGGAGAGAGTCTCAGACAATCAACAATAAGAAAACTTTCTATAATGCCTTAAATATTAACTTAAAAATCTACTTCTAAAAAAAGTCTTAAGACCATATGCCCAATTTGCTTTGCTAATGGCAAAGATTTGGTGAATAATGCAAGATGTTTCTCACAAAGCAGATCCACTAGAGTGATATTCAAAGAAAATAAGAAGTAGATTACCACTACTATCCCCATTTTGGGTAAAAGAGTTATTTAAACAATTAATGTCATTATTTCCAAACTACTGCCATCTGTTCCTTCTTCTTTACCAAAAAAAATCATTTTGGAATACCAATCTATTCCCCAAGAAAAACATGTACATTTTTAACATGCTAGAGACTCTTTAAAATGGTGTGAATTAGACATGTTCTCAGATCTGAGACCTTCTGACAAGAATAGAGGCTAGCATATAGTTTTAAAGAACATATTTACTATAAGAGTCTATCCCTTTGTGAAATAATTTAAATTGCATATGTTGCAGATGCAGGCATTATATCTAGTTAAATCTGTACACTTAAAAGATGGTCTATATTGTAAACAGTAGCCTTGTTTTGGAAAACATAATAAATTACTGTGTTATCTCTAAGAATAAATGTTCACATCTCTTATCTTAAAAATATCCCCACACTGAAAAAAATATAACATCTAAAAACTAATGTAATAATACTATGAGGAATGATCTAGTTATTTCTATGCATGCCATTTTTATAATTAACAACTGTAAAGTATGAATTGTTATCTCAGTTCATTTTAAATAAGTATTATCCAATTATAAGCTATGAAAGTTCTATATTCTACAAAACATTACCAAGACATGGAGTTCTCTAACAAATTCAAGATCTCATCATGTTAGTCTTTCTGGTGCACTGACTATCTTCAGCTTCAAGTGATTAGATGCTATGGTCCATCTTGGCCCAGTTCTATTTAACATCACCATTTTGGGTGCTATAAGTCATAACATGAATATATGTTTTTGGAAGAGTGGTTGTTGTATGGACTTCTGTCTTCACATGTCAGGCTCTTGGTCACCCATGCTTACCTCTGCTTTGCTAGGACACTTTTTCCCCTATGAGGCATTCTTAATGGCATACCTCTGATCAGGATGTATAGATCAAATCCCATATCAGGTAAACTGCAGATATTTGGTTTTATCTCTCCAATAAACACACACACACACACACACACACACACACACACACCTTCTTTAAGAGTATTGGAAATGATGTATCACCAGTGGGCCATCCTTGGATCAATCTGATGGAGACTCTACTCCAGTTTTGCCCCTAGGCTGCCTGATGACATCACAACATGGTCTTCAGCTAATAACTGCTACTATGTCCACTCTAGTTTGCTGAGAAAGGCTCTGCCCATTGCAGGTGTTCCTGGGTTTGCTGGATGATCATCTATCTACCTCTGACTACAGGGCGAGACCTCCCCCGCTGTGTCCGTTGTTGTGGGTAGTTATATCCCATCACTTCTGTAGATGCCTTAACACCACTGTAGGAATGGAAACAAATGCCCAGAGATCCCATTTCCCTCCTCCAACACTATCAATCCAGCTTTAACACGGGGCCACCTCTCAGTCTTCTTCCTTCTACACTTCTGCTTCATCTGCATCTCCACTAGCCCCACCATACCCCTGGATGCCCGGAATCAGCAAGTGCCACCTGTGTTCATTTGGCTTATATAAACTACTCAGTGCAGTTTTTAAAGTCATAGTTTTGTAATTCCATGTAATAGAATTCATATTATTTTTCATCTGATTAGTTTATTTTAGCCACAGCTATCCATGATGTATCTGGAAAAATGATGAATCCGACTCTCTAATTATTGCAGTAAAGAAGTACTCTGCCACATGGATCATAGATGTTATGTTGACAAGATATTTTTCAGAATTTAAATTAATTATATAAATGATTCCATCTAATGTTAATTCTGCATGATATAATGAGAAATATTATAGTTCTAATGAGCTTTTCATAGACTGAAAACATGGAATCTTTTAAGAGACTCACTCCCCTTAAATGTTTTTAATCTTCATGACAGGTGTCTTAATAATTTGTAATGCCTGTATTTTGAAGTATACATTTATTTTTGTTGAATGAACTTAATAGTTTCAAATAATACATTTTTCAGGATACCAAGTATTAATTTTTTATTTTCTAAGATGTTTTGTTTTTGTTGTTGCTATTCTTCTTCTTCTCCTCCTCTTCCTACTTCTCTTGCTCCTCTTCTTCCTCCTCCTCCTCTTCTTCCTCCTTCTCCTCCTTCTTCTCCTCCTCCTCTTCTTCCTCCTCTTCCTCCTCCTTCTCCTCCTGCTTCTTTAATACTGGGAGACCCAACTTTGGTTAATGTGAGAGGTCATAGTATTATAAGTGATAGAGTTAGTCAGAAATTGAACAACTCCCTGAGGTTTATGTTTAAGCTTATCTCCCTTGATGGAAACCTGAGGAAAATGCTCCAGGATTCCTGTGTGTGTGTGTGTGTGTGTGTGTGTGTGTGTGTGTGTCTAGGATCCACATCTCAGTTCCTTATTGGAGATTTAATTGCACTTTCGCAGTCCCTGCTGAAAACCTTAGTGCATTGGGATCTCCTGCTGAAAACCTCCTGTGATTGTCAATGCTGCAACCAGAGGACAAGAACACATGCAAAGATGAATGAAGATTAGGTCTCTCAGCATTGACAATCACAGGGATGTGTTCCTGTACCTTACTCTCATTTCTGAGAAAGGTTGATTTTAATGTTTTTTTTCATTTACTCTTGTTAGGATTATAAGGTGTTATATGAAAACTTGATCAGCAAATCCCAGAGACTTGCTCTTCTAGGTTCTCTCTAATCTGTAATTTGTTCCCAAATCTTCAGATTGGGACAGTCAGATGGTTGTTGAGTAGGACAGCAACATGAATCCCTCCTGAATGGTAGCAACATTAGTCTGACAGCAGGGGTGTGATGGATTGGAATTGTCTGCCTTGCTATATAGCTAGGCAGAGTTCGTGGGAACAGTCGGTTATTGTGATTTTTTAAAGCTAGACATCATGACCGACGATGATGACGACGACGACTCCATTAAAGTTCATTTCAGATATTGGGTTTCCAATTACAAATTAGGAAAAGTAAACTGGTCTTCACAGGATAGGATGGCTTGAAGAGAGAAATAGAAGCATTAATCTTGATGGGCAATAGCTCAGTGCATGAAAAATATCCTTCTTTGAATGCATGTCAACCTGCAAATGCAAGCGAAGCCATATGCCCGCACTAACAAACAGCTAGATGCTCTACACCCTTAAACTCTGGTGACAGAGGAAAGTGCATTATTGAAGCTGTAAATGGCTAATACCCTTTGATAGTAGTATATGCTTATATTCACCAGCATTTGTTTTCAGAGCCTCTGTATTCATGTTATTTGTAGTTGTAGAACCTCGTTCTTAGCAGGACACCCAATGGAAGAACCATGTCAGGAGGAAAATAGCAAATTATCAATTAAATAACACTGTGAAAAATATAGCACAGATAGCCATAGACAAACATTCCCAAAAAAAGATTTAAAAAAACTAATAGTTTTGCACATCAATGCTTATTTTGGTACTTTCTGAACTGTTTGGTGACTCCACTGCTCTTTAGTTGAATATGTATAGTTTCAATTGCAGTCAACTAGAAAGGGATACTCCAGTGACCAACCTGAAGGTAGCTGAAATGGTCCCCTTAGAGTAAGGAGACACCACCTTTGCTGTGAGAGTCCCCAATGTAAAAATAGTGGCTTAGTACAGTTAGAGAAGACCTCACTCTAAATATTGTTGGGTGGAATTGTCATATGTTTTTGGAGTATGCGGACAATTTATTACTATTTAAAGTATCTGGGGATCTTTTCCCGGTCATTTGTTTTTTGAACTTATACTCAGTAGAAATTAAGAACAGTTTTCAATGACGTTGAATTAAACATAAAATATATTTAAAACACTTTGGTGATATGGTTTGAACTGACACAAGAGAGAAGAAAAAGAAACATCAGAACTCAAAGTCCATCAGTATGTGATTGGATTAAAATGGACCTGTTCACAGGCAGCTGTCTGAAGCCAATTCCTGGCCTGCCAAAGCTACATCCTAAAACCTGCCCCCTCGATCAGTCCACCATCAGTAATATTGTCCATGTGGAAGACCATTACTAAGCATTTAAATTAACACATATCTGCATATTTGCTGATATCAAAATACATCAGTGCTATGTGTTGAATGTAAAACACGAGCAGACAGCATGTGTGTTGATTTCTGTAAAATGACTTGTGTCTGCTAAGCAGAGAGAGAGAGATCATGGGAGTCTGTCCTACTAACTCTAAATATCTGTGGCTGGATTTCCTGTTCGTGTGATCTCTTTTTTTCCTACACTGGAGGTTTTAACCTTACCACGTATTACATTGAAAGTTAGAGGGCAGGAAATAGCAACTTATTATCTTAGAAAGCTTTAAAATATATACCAAAGCATGCACTTGAAATTTGATGATTAACTATGATGTAAATTGAAGTTATTATACAGTCTACATATCCGTATAGGAGAAATGCAGAAGCCTTGTCATAGCTTGCTTGGAGGAGACAAAGCATGGGACCTCTACATTTTGGCATAATGGCTCAGTGAAAGCCGCCTTCGGCTCCCGGGAAACAATGCCGTTTCCACGCGCCCGAGGGTTAGTCAACAGATAAACGCATTACATGTGTTCCTCATATTCAACAATATCTCTGAAGTCATTTTTATCAATTTTGTGATTTACCTGGAGGACTAATGCTGAATGTCACACGGCATTTAAATAAGCAAGATTGTCACTTTCCCTAAATTGTTTTCTGAAAATCCTATTACACTTTACATTCCAGCCGTAATAGCGGCCCCATCATTACGCATCCTGGGCCGCGCTCCGCTCACGTTGCTGCTGCTTTGATTCAGAAAAACGCCTAAAATAAGCGATTTTATCCCCTCCTGTCATTTGTTCTGCTTATAGTCGCAGAGAGCCTGACGTAATGATCAACCTTCTAACTCGCATCTCTTTGTCCTCAATCAGTCCACTAATGGGCCTAAACCAGATGCTGTATAGTGACAATTGCAGCTCAGGTTTTGGTGGGAGTTGTTTTTTTTCAGGGGGGGGGTGCATAATAAAAAGGAGCTATGGGCTCAGTCAGGAAAGCGCCCGCCTCGCAAGCATGAGTTCGGATCCCTTGAAGCCCTGGGAAAAGCTAGTCATGGCGGCAGGTGCCTGTGGGTCCGGTGTGTGGGGAGAGCAGGGTCGGAGGAGCCGAGGCGTTGTAGGGCAGCCAGCCTTCGCAACTCCATGAGCTGCAGCTTCAGTCACAGCCCACACCTCAGAAACTAAAGCTAGCAAGCAGACAATGATGTCTGACTATGGCCTTCATAGGCCCGTGCACCTACACACACACAGGCACATACACACAAACAAGTACACATATCACACTCAAACAAAACAGCATGCCAATACCACACAAAGACACACACACACACACACACACACAAAGATTCACACCACACACATTGATATCCCCACACACACTATACACATATACATTCATACACATGCATACCAATACCATACAATACATAACACACATACCAACACCATACATACACATAGATGCATATATTCACACACATCTTACAAATACATACACTCACCACATGTACCAACTATACACACTTATCTACACTAAAAGGAGACTTATACTTTTCTATTACATCTCTATTTAAAAAAAAAACCTAAGCGTTACCAGAAGTGTTAGCTGAGGTCTGAGTCCCATACCCTGTATGATTAAAAGTTTGTAGAGCTAAAACTTTGCTAATGCTTTTCTTCTGATGCCAAACTGCCTCTACTATTAGCCTCTTAAATGCTGCCATGCTAAGGACCAGCCCTGGGCTGTTGGCTCTTCATATGAACTCTGTTTCTGGGATTTCATTTTGTCCTGTGGCTCCAGACACCACCTAAGTGCTGAGGCCTCTGCGTTTCTGCCTTTAGCAATGTGTTACGGCTCGCCCTGCAGCCGCTTGCTGCTACCACCCCTGGGGAGTTAACTGGAATTTCAAGCTTGAAGCATCCCATCCTGGAACCTACGGGTCTCCTGCCATGTCTCTTTCTTCTTATCTTTCAAAACCCAAATGTCTGAGTTCCCCCCTTCCTCCCTCAGCACAGTCAAACATGCAGTCCCCACAGCCAACCGAAGCATTCATCCCAGGCAGTCCCCACAGCCACCCGAAGCATTCATCCCATGGGCTCACAACATGATGCACAACTTGGTCTGCTTACTTTTGACCTCTGAGAAGAGTTCAGTTCAGTAGCATCACCCACAGTGAAGGGTATGACCCCTACCTAGAAAAGCATGCTTTCATAATTTTCAAACTTAAGAATCTTAAGACTTTTATACATATATAAAAACTCAAAGGCAACTATTAATATAAAATCATAAAGAAGGAAGTCCCAGACATAGTAGTTACTCAAAAATATTTGTTGAGCAACAACAACGAAAACCCCAACCCTCAGCACTAAGAAACCAGCTCTTCATTTTGTAGAACTGACGTACCAGGGAGAAGTAAACTTTGAAAACAAACCTAAGGGCTAGAGAGATGGTTCAGCAGATAAATGTGCTTGCTGCCAAGCCTGATGACCTGAGTTTAATCTCTGGAACCCACATGATAGAAGGAGAGAACCCACTTCTGCAGGTTGTCTCCTGACCTCCGAACCCAAACATGCGATGTGAGACGACAACACCCCCCCACACACACACACACACACATCAGTGTAAATAAACACTACTCGTGCTAGCCAGTCTGACTGCACTGACTGCACTACAGGAAACCTTGAGAGGGTGTGCTTCTCCTCTACAAGCCCAGTCGAGACAAAGGTGGGGACAAAGTCTCGACTTGTGGGACGTTGGACAGCAGGTGCAGGCATCCAATGGAGTGATTGCCACACCTCCTCCCCTGTGGTCCACACTGTTACCTCCTGAGTAAGGAGGTCTTTCTGTCTGGGGGACTTTTGTAACCTGTGTAGACATCCTGATCTGGGGAGATCCTGAGACTCTAGAGTAGTATCACTGCCCCCAAGTCTTCCGTTTACCACGCCACCACTGTTGCTCTCCCTAGCACTGCCCCCGCCTTTAAAGTACAACACACGTTGGTCCTCTTGGCTCTGCCTCTCTGCCCTATGAAGAAACTCGAGGCTTGAGCCTCCTCCTTTCTCTTCTATTCCCTGTCTCCCACAGATCTGCATGCAAAACCCCGTCACAGACTGCAGAGTGCCGGTACAACTGACCCCTCCCAGATTTCTCTCTCCAGAGCACTGATTCTCAACCTTCCTAATGCTGCTAACACTCTAATACAGTTCCTCATGTTGGGGTGACCACCCCCACCATGTATTTATTTTTGTTGCTACTTCATCACTGTACTTTGCTACTATTATAAATCTTAATGTAAATATCTGTGTTCTCTGGTAGTCTTAGGCGACTTCTGTGAAAGTCATTCGACAACCACCCCACCATACACATAGCCAAGGGCTTGCAGTCTACAGGTTGAGAACCACTTCTCTAGAGCTTCAGACAGTTTAGTTGAAAAAATATCCTGTTTACCAAACAAATGGATAATAAAGTGGATTTAAAAGTAGATGAAGAAGTTAAGTGATGATGGCGGATACTGAAGTCCAAACATCTCTCTTATCACATCCCTCCATCTTAACAGTTTTTCTCGACTCCTCAGGAGGAGGTTGCATGGGAGCCGGTGTTGATGAACATTCAATTGGTCAGAATGAAGATACAATAATGGGCAACCTCAATGGTTCTATTTAAACAATTCTTTAATCAGGGTGGCATTCTAGGCTGAAGAGATGGCTCAGCAGTTAAGATCACTTGCTGCTCTTACAGAGAAGCCCCGTTCAGTTCCCAGCACCCACATAACAGCCCATAACTGTCTATAACTACAGTACCAGAGGATTCGATGCCCTGCTCTGCCCTCTATGAACACTAGGCAAATAAGTGGTGCACCTAGGTCCATGAAAATAAAGCACTTATACAGATACAGTAAAAATAATTGCAAAATACTGGTACCCACTCAGTCCCTAGGCCATTTCCATTAAAGAGATGGAAACTAGGCACATCTGTCTGAATGTTCCTGTATTCGAGATTTTAACTACTCTTCTAGGATATGGTTGCAATTGCCCAAATGGTAGGTATTTTTTGGATAGTTGAAAAATGTACTCCTTGACATCCACCATGCAAGTGAACCTCTAGACACCAAGATTTTACCCAAGTTTTACTGTGTCTTTCTTTTCCCCAATGTCTCTGTCCTTCCGTGTGTGAGTCAATCAAAGGTCACCTTATGGGTGACACCTGACATTGACCTTCTTTTATTTTTTTTCTTACCTGTACATTCTTGGTATACTTTCTCCAGTGGCTCATGAATTCTGTTACGTAAGGCCCTATAGAGTCATTGTCAAATTGTCACTGACCTGATGCACAGAAGTGTTTTATCTGCCCAGGTGGCCTCAGGTTCATTGACCGTATATTCCTCAGAGTGACTAGCAATGCCTTATGTGAGCAAGTATTCGTAAATTATCTGCTGAAAATTTAAACCTATTAAAAAAAAATGGCACAAGGAACAGAAGTGTCCCCAAGTGTCTGATGAAGCAGAAGATGGGTTTAGGGACACTGAATGGGAAGAACACTTAACACAAATCTGTAGTTATAAAAGTGAAACCAGAACCATGAATCTGAAGGTGATCGCAAGCGATTACAGCTGTCTTAGTGGTAAAATCCACCGCTCTCATCTATTTCCCATGAAATAACCTCCAGGAGTATCTCTAAGGGGCAGTAGAGCCTGGAGCATGGGAACCAGCATTTATATCCACACTCTCTCTCCACTCTAATTTATAACTTCTCCCTGGGAAACTTTTCTAAATCCTTTAATTGTTGCTCGTAAATCTGCAAAGTGACACCCAGAGCTATACTTCTTTCCTAGGTTATCGTCGGATTTATGAAATAGTGCACTTCACAGTAGAGCATAGTATCTGATAGTTCTTATTTAACTGGAAAATGAGATAGTGCTGACATAACTCTGTGATATGGATGGGATTTAGTTTGAGATTACTTCCCATTCCGTCTTTTATTCCTTCACCTTTCCACCATGGAAGGCTGGGATTGTGTTACTGTAGATTGTTGTTGTTGTTGTTGTTGTTGATTTGCATTGTTTTTTAGAGATAATAGAATTAAATGTTTACCAAAAAATTATTAGCAAAAACAGTTTTACTGCTCCAAATGTTCCTTATTTTGAGAATTTAAGTGACTTCTTGAACTTTCTCAAGCTACTGGACCTGAGTCTAGACAGAATCTGGAGAAACACTGAGAAGCAGAACAGCCTCCTGTCCGTGCATTCCGCTCCAAAGGATGACACATTACAGCCCCTCTTTAATTCAAGTCTCAATCCATGCACACAACATTTGTCTGACTGCTCACATGCACCCTGTCACACCTGGCCTTCATCCTCAGCTACAGGTAGAATGACTCTGGGCAAAGGGACTCAACCCTCTTCCTCTGGGTTTTCTCGCCTGTCAAAGGCAGTTAGTTGGTGGAGGTTTGCAAGAGTAAGCATATACAGGGCACTCAGCAAAGACCGAGAGAGTAATAGAACTCAAAAATGTGAGTTTGGCCATTTCAACAATGATTTTTCTTTATTTCTACTTTTACTGAAAACAGCTTTTTTTCCCCTGTTATATCTTTTGATTATGGTTTTTCCTCCCCTTCTCTATAGTTCTCAGTTCCTCCGCACCTCCAATTCCATCTGGAATCACTCCTCTTTATATCTCTCATTAGAGAACAAACAGTTTTCTAAGTGATAATAATACAATAATGATAATAAAATAAAATGTAAAACAAATACATTTGGAATGGGAGAAAACAAACAGAAGGAAAAGAAGGCAAGGAAAAGCACAAGAAATGAATGTAAATGCAGAGAGCCCCTCATTCACAACCACAGGAATCCCATTAAAATTGCTAAACTGGAGGCTGTAACTAATATAGAGAAGTATATAGCAGTTTAATAAAATCTTTCTTTTTTATTGGATATTTTATTTATTTACATTTCAAGTGTTATCCCCTTTCTCCATCCCCCCCAGAAACCCCCTATCCTATCCCCCCTCTTCCTGCTTCTATAAGGGTGTGCCTCTTTACCCTTGCCTTCCTTTACACTGGGGCATCAAGCCTTCACAGGACCAAGGGCCTCTCCTCCTATTGATACCAGACAAGGCCATCCTCTGCTATATATGCTGCTGGAGCCATGCATGGGTCCCTCCATATGTACTCCTTGGTTGGTGGCTTGGACCTTGGGAGCTCTGGTCAGTTGATATTGTTGGGTTTTTTTTTCCTATGGGGTTTCAAACCCTTTCACCTCCTTCAGTTCTTTCTCTATCTCCTCCGTTGGGGACCCTGTGATCAGTTCAGTGATTGGCTGTGAGCACCCACCTCTATATATGTCAGGCTCTGGCAGAGCCTCTCAGGAGACAGCTATATCAGGTTCCTGTCAGCATGCACTTCTTGGCATCCACAATCATGTCTGTGTTTGGTGACTAAAATCTTTCTGCCGCGTTCTCCACAGGATTCTCTGAGCTCTGAGGGGAGGGCATGATGGAAACATCCCATTTAGGACTGAGTGTCCCAAGACATTGATCTACAAGTATAGCAGAATGTCATTATGTGTCATTGTGGTGCTTTTATTGTTGTTGTTAAAAAACAGCCATATTTGTTTTTCCCTAGGTCCCTGTCTGTCTAGTTTCATGTTCTTGGTCACACTGCAATGATGGGTATGTGTTCTACATTGTGGAGTGAACCTTAAGTCAAACCAGGCATTGGCTGGTTACTCCCACAGGCTTTGTGCAGCCATCGCAGGCAGGCAGGACCCCACTGGGGATCATAGGGTCTGTAACTGGATTGACACTTTAAAAAAATACAAAGGCTACGGGGATAGATAGATAGATATCAAGGTTTTTGGTTTGTTTGTTTTCTTTTATTATTATTTTTATTTGATATACTTATTTACATTTCAAATGATTTCCCCTTTCCTGGTTACCCCCTCCCCGAAAGTCCCACAAGCCCTCTTCTCTCCCCCCTGTTTGACATTTATAATTCTCCTTTTGGTAGCATGCAGAGTACTTTTCTTACCAAACCAAATAAAACAACAGAATACAACAAAATAAAGCAAAACAAAAAGAACATAACAAACAAACAAAAAACAAAAAACGTATCACTTAGGAGTGAAGACTCTATAGGCACCAGCTCCACTTCTCCATGTTGAAGGAGTCGTGTAAGTGTTATCCTCAGCATTGAGACCTTGTCTGTTTGCGGAATGCAGCCTTGGCAACAAGCCTGCCTTGTTTAGAGTGGTTCCAATGGATCCCTCTGGCCAACAATTCAATTAGATGTAACTCAATCTCTGTACTGGAAACTTCATTTGATGACAGGAGATGGCCAGTTGGGGCTCTGTCTCCCCCTTTATTTGGCGATTTCATTTAGATCCCCTTCATTTGCAAATCATCTACTGTATTGTGTTTTTATACTACCCCTTAGATGGCCCCTAATTTTAGCTGTCTTTCTCCATATTCGCTCCCTTTCCCCTCTCTGCCTTTATCCTCTCCACTTAATTCTATTCCAACCTCCCCACCTCATCCACCCATAACTGGATAGTTCTTTTCCTTTCCTAGGAAGATCTATCTGCCCCTCCCCCCAAAAACACACACACACATAGTCCCTTACTGTGTACCTAAACTCTGTGGTTCTACAGATTGTAGCTTGGTTATCATTGATTTAACAGTTAATATCCACACACAAACAACTTCATGACATATTTGTCTTTCTGGCTCTGGGTTAACTCACTCAGGGTGATTTTTTTTCTATTTCCATTTATTTGTCTGTAAATTTCCTGATCTCATTTTATTAAGATGAGAAATATTCCATTGTGTAGATGTACCACATTTTGTTTGGATAAAGAAGTTCATTCATTGGTTGAGGACCATCTAGATTGTTTCACCATTAGGAATAGATCGGTGTTGAAGATGGTTGAATGAGGACTTTGTGGTAGGGTGAAGCATCCTTTGGGTATATGCCCAAGAGCAGTATAGCTAGATCTTGTGATAGATCAATTTCCATCTTTGTAAGGAACTGTCACACTGATTTCCATAGTGCCTTACAAGGCTACAGTCCTCCATTACACCACTAGCAATGGAGGAGTGTTCCCTTCGCTCCAAATCCTTGGCAGCATGAGCTTTCACTTGTTTGACTGATCTTAGCCGTTCTGACAGGTATAAGATAAAATTTCATAGTACTTTTGAAGTACTATGTATACTATGTAAGTACTATGAAGTACTATGAAGTACATAGCATTTCTTCGGGGATCTTAAACATTTCTTTGGGTAGTTCTTAGCCAGTTGGATCCTCTTTTGAGAATTCTCCATTTAGATCTGTATCCTGATTTTGATTGAGTAGTTGTTTTCTTGATATCTAGTTTTGGGGCTTTTTTTTTTTTATTCCTTACATATTTTGGATATTAGCTTTCTATCAAATGTGTACTTGCTAAAAGTCTTTCCCTATTCTGTTAGGCCACCTTGAATGATTGTTTCCTTTGCCTTACAGAAACTTTTCACTCTCTTGAGCTCCCATTATTAATCATTGGTCTTAGTGCCTATGCTAATGGTGTTCTGGTCAGAAAGTCATCTCCTGTGCCAATGAATTCAAGGCTATTTTTCACTTTCTCTTCTATCAGGTTCAGTGTTGTTGGTTTTATGTTGAGGTCTTTGAGACATTTGGAGTTGAATTTTGTGCACAGTGATAAATATGGATCTCTTCGGATATTTTATATGCAGCCATCCAGCTTGACCAGCACCATTTATTGAAGATTTTGTCTTTTTTTTTCCCCAGTGTTTATTTTTGGCTTCCCTAACAGAAATTGGGTATCTGCAGGTGTGTGAATTCATGTCTTGGTCTTCGGTGATTTTCCAATGTGGTCTTATTTTAGATATCTCTCTCTCAACCCTCCTATCCAATAGTTTACATATTAGCATTTCTATGGTCCGGTAACTGTCCTCTGAACACCTGATGCAGATACACAGCAGGCTATTTCTTAATTGTGAGAGCTGAAATATCAGCTTTAGTCTTTGGTTTCCAATGTTAGTGTTTTTATTCTGCAGTATAACTACATGAAGGCTGGTGGCTCCTCCTCTATCTCTCCCTCCCCTCCTCCCCTCCTCCCCTCTTCCTCCTTCTTCTGAAGTCATAGGACCAAGAATATTCTTAAATAACAGACCCAATAGAAAAGAGCTGTTCCCAGTCACCCTTTCCTGAAAGTATATTAGTGCATTCTCCAGTACCATAAACACATATCTGAATCTAGACAGCTTTATAAAGAAAGTTACAAATATTATTTTGCTCATAGTTTTGAAGACTAAAGCTAAAGAAAAATATCTGAGACCCCATCTGTTAGCCTTGAATTAAGGGCTTAGAAAAAAATGTCACCATAGTGAGCTTTCATGTCAGAACAAGATTTTCCATGGCAATTCTGGAAGCCAGGGAGCTCATGTCTCAGGATACCTTCCTAGGCTGGGCCTTCAGTGATCTAAGTGCTCATTCCAGATTCTACCTTTTTAAATGCTGACATTCCACACTGAGGCCCAAGCCTTTGCAAGTGAATCACTGGGAGACAAACCAGTTCCAAACCACAACACGGGATGCTTAGCTATGAAAGGTTCAAACTCTGATGTCTGAACCAACAGTGCTATACATGGTATAACGCTGAGACTCCTGAGGCATCCTGTTTTATATAAAGGTTCTATAGCTTCACTTTATTTTCTTCTTAAAGGACTAGAGGACTCCAGAACAGCTGTGAGGAGCACTGCCAACATGTGAGCCTGTGTAGTTAAAGGCTCTCCCTATGCATTCAGGAGCTCATAGGCTCTGTGTTGACAAAGTTAAGAATCTGCCCATTCTCAGACATTCATGTGATTTGCCAAATTCCCCAAATGGCAACAAGCAATAAAGTATTGATCAACACAGCTAAGTTTAATAGACTTACATCCATGTTATTGATAGTTTTAAACATAAAAAGCTGGACATGGGTACACACGCATAAACCCCAGCATGAGGGGCGGAGGAGACAGGTGGGTACTGAGTGCTCACTGCCTGGCTAGCCTGGTTAGAAAAGGAGTTTCTAGTTGGGACAGACACAGTCTGGAGGCAAGATGGGGAGCAAAGAAGGGAGACACCCAGGCACCCAGACACCCAGTGCCCTGTTGTGGTCTCCAGATGCCCATGAACAGGCATGCAAACACATACACTCACATAGATGAACCACAGAAACATGCACTACATATACCACATTGCACACATGCATGCACACACACAGACACACATCCCAGTAGGCCTCATTGTTGTATGATTAAAAGTGGGTGTTCCTCTGGCAAGAGGCAGAGTTTCTATTGGTGGCACGCCACGGGGACGGTGTTGATAAACAAACTCTTAGCTCGGGAGAATCCCATTTTCCAGGCATCTTCTGATCTCCATAGACTCCAGACATATACATGGGACACACACATACATGCAGACCAGACGTACATGAGGCACATGCATACACATGCAGGCCAGACACACACACGATGCATATCCATACATACAGGCCAAAAACAAGCATAAAAATTAAAAAAAATACGTAAATCTCGAAAAAAAATCAAAGATACTTTCTAAAGGATTAGTCATAAACTTAGGTGTCTTGTCTATATTCAACCAACAAGCTTGGGCTCCTCGTTTAGCATATGCAGTCGGTTCAGAAATTCGAACATGAGTTCATTGCTGGAGTCAACTCCGGCTTTAAAGCAGCAGATACTCAGTTGTGATGGCTGCATCTTTGCAGAAAGTCTTCTTAGAAGCTAAGCAGTTCAACACCTTGTGGGAACCAGTTGGATTTAGTGTCCTCAAACCAGAGTATTCCAGTTGGCATCCGAATCGTGAAAAACTTAAGGAGCAATTCATTCTTTATCCATTCTGCACTTAAATTTGATGATAGGCAGACTGACTGATATTGATTGATTGATTGATTGATTGATTGATTGATTGATTTTCTCTGAAAACAATCAATAACTTACTTGGCTTAGTCTCAGCCTTTATCTGTATGTGGTTACTTAAGATGACCCAGAGTTGGGGCAGGAATCCATACACGGCAGGAGTCGGAAGAGAAGGTTCGACAATGCTGGTGAGACCACTTTACTTCCTCTTCACCCCCAAGTGACCGCTCCCCACAACCTGTCCCTTTCATCTCTAATGCTAAATGTTTCCGTGAGATGAAATTCCAAGGGGCTTAGCCTTCCCTCTGCCCCACTGCAGAGAATGAGGGGAGGAGGTTCACTCTTCGGAAGAATGAAGGAAACCTGACAGCGTTTCCGCTCTGCTTCTGGGGCCCTGGCACTCCCAACAGAAAGCTTGGGGGGGGGGTCTGAGCCTAAGGAATTGCCTCGTTTCTAAGCATCCCTGTGGTAAATGTGTGCATAAGGTTGAGATAAATTATCTTATTAAACAGTATTGGGTAGGCTCCAGGGATATGTGTCACACACCCAGAAGGGCTCTCACTGTGAGAGGTGTGTATACATCCACACCTTGAAGGCTTGGCTTCTTGGGCGGATATTCAGGATGTGTGAGCACAGTATTCAGATGTATACAGTGTACCTGCAGACAACCTAACAGGAGTCCAGGGGATCCAGGACCCAGGATTTAGTCACTCATAGACTATCGATATCAGTGAATCAATGTGGGAAAGGAAGCCCTAGGTCCCTCGTGGCTCCTACCACACGACCTCATTAGGCCCAACTCTGACTTTATTATAAAATAAACTGTTTTGAGACTGGAAAGATGATATAGTAGTAAAACCCACTGACAATTCTCTCCGAAGACCTGAATTTGAGTTCCAGCGCCCATACAGTGGTTCACAACTGCTTGTAACTCTAGTTCCAAAAGGTAGAACACTGTCTTCTCGCTTCTGTGGGCACTGGAGGACTAAGACACACAGATGTACATACACCCGAAACGCCCAAACAGTACCTAGAATTCATGCAAATCCCCCTACCTCCGCCTCCTGAGTGCTGGGATTAAAGATGTGCACCACCACACCTAACCTTTAGGTCTACATTTTAAATTTTTTTAATTAAAAAAAGAACTCCCTTCCGCAGGTACAACCTCTCACTCTCAAAATTAAATACATGGTATTCTTCCTTAAACTAAATCCTTATAAATGCATACATTAATTTTTCATGAGCTGATTAGTTTTAAATAAATAATATTATATATAAGTATATATATGAAATATATACATATATATGATATATATACATATATAT
This sequence comes from Apodemus agrarius, assembly GCA_964023405.1. Taxonomy (NCBI): domain Eukaryota; kingdom Metazoa; phylum Chordata; class Mammalia; order Rodentia; family Muridae; genus Apodemus; species Apodemus agrarius. The sequence continues at coordinate 9,081,209 of OZ030020.1, read as the reverse complement.
GAAATATATATGTGAAATGTATGTGTGAAATGTATGTGTGAAATGTATATATATTTTACATATATATTTCATATATATAATTCATATATATGTATATGTATATATATATATATATATATATATATATATATATATATATGAAACTAAGGCCAGACTTCTTTTGGTCATTATTTTACATGCCCACTTTTGTGAGAATTCTTCCTCCAGTCTTATAGTAAAAATCAAAATAGGTTAAAGTAAAGGAAGAACAGACTCAAGCCCTATCCAGCCTGAGGCCATGCCAGAGACTTGCTGTTATTAAAGTGCCAGCTTTCTTCATTTTTTTACACAGAGATAGTCATCTCTTTCAGGTCAAAAAAAACCACAATTACCCTCTATTAAAACAAAATAAAGGATCAAGTGAAAGTAATTAAGACCTTATTAAAGAAATTTTAATAAACCAATTACTGCTCATGAATATGATAATCTCAAAAAAAGAGCCATCCTTTGCCTGAAATAAAAATAAAGTATCTCTTAAATATATTTAGTATACATCATTAGTTATTTAAATTTCTTCTGAACTAAATCAAGTGTCAATTATATTTGGAACAGTAATAACTTGATACTGATAAAAGGATGCTTATGGGTGATGTAATTAATGGAACATTCCATAAAAACAATTTTATTACAGATTACTATCAGAAATAAATTAGCATACCTTCATCATGTAAATTAAAACTTGCCAGCCACCAACTACAACATTTTTCATGTAACTTCTCTAGGATGCTTATACTTTGTGAATTCAGTTTATTCCACAGTTTTTCTATGAGTTGGAATTTGGTATCACCCCTGAGTAATTTAGAATTATGAGTAAGTTAAAATAATAAAACCACACTGATCAAAACTGCAAAAGATAAAGCTTCTGGTGCTTTATTGATCAGTGTTTCTCAGAGGTATAAATATTTCTCTCCCGGCTCCAAGTAGACTGTCGGTGGATTCAGGGCATAGAATGCCACTTAAATGGCATTTTTTATATTCACACCTGGATTTATTGTGTGCCTTGCATCTGCTGTTTTGTACTTTCACTTCCTCACACCATCTTGAGAGCACTGTAAGGCTTTAGAAATGCTCGATGCCCAGAGCCCCTGGCATCCTGCAGGGTCGTATCTTGGAGTTACTCACCAGGCTTCTTGGCAGTAACTGCCTGGCAAACACCTCCTATCGCATCTCCGTGGGCTATAGGTGCTGGGTGCTGAATGTGTTCTGCATCCTTCAAACATGCTGGCAACTGCCTCCTCCTCTCCTCTCACGGCTGGCAAGGATAGGGAGGGCAGATGCATCTTAGTAAGTTAAGGAGCGACTAGGGGGTTGTGTAGACACCCAAGGTGAGGTGAGCCCATTCGACAAAGGGCGGGGATAGGAAAGGGATGCGGAGAGACAGCGGGGCTCGAGAGGACGGGAGTGTAACAGATGATACTCCAGAACTTAAGAGCTTGAAGCAGCAAACATGCATCTCACACAGTGTGTATGGGCCAGGGATCCAGGACAGTCATAGTGAGCAGCCCTGACTCTCTCATTTGCAAGACTCAAGTCCCCACAGACTTGAGTGTCGCTGGAAGACCTGCTTACAATACGGTGCAGGAATGTGACTGATGGATGAAGGCTTTCCTCTTCACCATAGTCACCTGTCTGTGGGCTGCCTGCAGATCCTGTGGAGTGACAGCAGGCTGCAGGACAGCAAGCAACCCGGGAGGAAATCCAGGAAAAGCCACAATGCAGCACACTCGAGCCTCATGCAGGCTCTCAGAATGAGATTCTGCTCTGCTGGACACAGGAAGGCATAGAGCCCAGCTCCCTCTCCCCCTTATGTTCAGTATCTGGCTGATACTGATCCATCCCCTTGTACAGACTATAAAATTCTGTGGGCATGACCTAAGCCATCACAGAAGAAAGGGGGGGAGAACAGGAGAATTTGAGCAAAATCCCATTGTCACTTACTCAGAGAGGAGATACCTAGTTATCTGGTCTCCGTACAAACCTTCAATCTCTTTTCCCCTGGTGTTTCCTCTCTCCCTTCCCCGCCTCTCAAGTGTGTGTGTGTTTAGCAGGAGAGCTGCGGACCCAAGTCTTGCCCAGTTCTGGCCTCTCTCAGTTATATCAACCATTGTGCCAACCATTGTCTCCAGTAACTCCTGGTTTGATATTCAAGTTTCTACATGTGTCCGGATAACTGACCCAAACTGATGTTTTGAGGACACAAGGCTGGGCTCCTTCCAAAGGGTGGTATCACGTGGTATCCAGGTGATAGCTGGTGCTTGCTAGAGTCACGGTTCTCCTTTCAGAAGGTGTGCCGCGGGCCACAGGTACTCGTGACAATAGGTGTAGACTGCTTGGAGTTGCAAACCAAGGACGGTAGTAAGTGCACTGCACTGTGATACACAATACAACCCATGTGGAAAGGTAGACTGTATATGAACTGAGGAGGAATGGCCCAGTGCTCAAGTCTGAACTAGTTTGGACCAACTGATAAATTAACAAGAAATGTGAAGGAGATAGAACAGTCCAATGAAAACATATTTTTCATCTTCACATTTCTTGTCAAATAGATTAGTCCATGTAGTTTTCCTTAATTTTCTCTTCTCCTCCACAACTCTTCTGTATTCATTAAAATAGCAAAAATTATTTGTTATCACAAAATAATTGTGGTGGCTTTTATCACAAAATAAGGGTGGCTTTGGACTCCTATATATTCCCTATACGTAAAAAATGTACATTTAATTATTTAGTTATATTTTGCCATGAGGCATGTTACCCATGTTTTAAGGCACTCGCTTACAGGTTTCATTTGTCCGTGTTAGCATTCTCAATCAGGAGCTGGTGATAAAAATACTCATCATCTGTCACCATTTTTTACATACCGTGCACACAAATGCTTTAGCATGGCTCTCTGAAAAGGCCCGCTCAAATACTGAGACAAATATAATTCATTTTCATCTTCGTTTTAATACTGAAAGATCAATTGTTTTTCTATACAGTAATATCGTGCCACTACAAATGAATGCTAGTACACATTTTGATTATTTCAGTGATCAGACTTGAGTAAAAAAAAAAAATCCATCATGGTTGAATCAAAAGCTTTATCTTATTTTTCAAAATGATAAATATGCTAATATTTCTAGTGTCATAAATCAGCCCCATATTTTCTACACCTGCCGTTTCCTAGTGAACACTTTGTATAATGAGAATGGGAATTCACACACAGAGCATGTGGAGAATCCGTGATACGCACAGAGGAGGTGGGTAAACTGTTTTCCTGGAAAGGCCAGGAGGGCAAGTTGTATGTGGGCAAAAGCGGAGCCAGGATGGGTGAATGGACAGGGGCAGCTGGTTCAAGTAAAGCTGTGTTACCGCACTAAAGGGCTGGTTTGCATATATGCCAGGTAATTGCATTCACTTAAATGAAATTCTCAGTAAATGTTACTTCTGCAGACAGCTGAAAGCTTATCTGTAAAGTAGTCTTGATACAGCTATATAGTCCCTGATTTAATTAACAATCAGATTTGTGTTATCAGCCGCTTTGTTTGGTAGAACAAGGAGTGCAAGAATTAATCAAAATGTCAGGAAGACTGTTCTGCTCACCTAGCACGGTGGCTGAGGTGATGCTTCATCCCGTTAAAAGGTCGCAAGCCCCTTAAACAAAGAGTCTGAAGGTTAGTAGTCCATCAAAAGCACACAAGCTTCCCGTTCCCTTATATCTGTTCTCCAGAACTAAACCAAAATAGGACAGTTACTTTAAACACATTTTTAAATGATGGCATAACAGAAAGGTGGTGTCTGCGACCTCATTTAGAATTAGTTTTGTTTTAGATAATTCATATTTTAAAACTCAGAATGTTCTTTCTGCTCAACATTGTTACTTTTGCTCTGTCTCCGTTAATTACCATTAAACACGTTCTCCCGCTCTCTGCTGCTCCCTTTTTAAAAACTATTACCTTATTAAGATCAAAATATAATCATTTCTCCCCTTCTCTTTCCTCCCTCCAACTGCTCCCATAAACCTGCTGTCTTTCAAATACACGATGGCATCTTTGTCTTTAACTGTAGAGATTATATATATATATATATATATATATATATATATATATATATTCCTAAACCCATAAATACAACCTGCACAGTATGTTGCATGTCTATATGTTTTCAGGGATGCTCATTCGATATTGTATAACCAGTTAGTGCATTCTTTCCTGGGGAAGACCATTTCTCCTGCTTTGCCTGTCATTCTGTGTCTGGGAGTCGAGGCCTTGGGAGCACCCCCTCCCCCCCATAGCTAAGTAGGTCTATTGGTTGCTTCTCTCCTTTAGAAGATTGTATGTCTCTGGTACCAAAAAGGCTAATCCTTGGGGAGGAGGCTTTTGGGTCAGATCCAGTTTAGGTGCTTTGAATCCTATGTTCAAAGTGGGTGGTGGCTTTAGCAATCAACACTTATCTTCTGTCTGTAAAGAACAACCAACAGGATTAGCTTATAATGTTTTGGGGGAGTCTCTTGGATAAACCTAAGCAACACCTCTGAAGAGGTTTCTCATACCTGTTGATGAGATTGTTGTCAGACAGTCAATAACTGGTCATCGTGCTGTTCCCCTTCTTGGTGCTGTGTTAATTTTCTATGGAGACATGAAAAAGAAGAACCTTCTGACCTCACATAGGCTACCATGAAAGACCAAAGCATTAACTCAACAGCATTAATTCATGAAAGTTCATGTTGATCTGCAGGGAGTGTGCCCGATAATTAATTTGCTCATGAGTTAATGCTTCCACCCAAGTCTAGCTTCTAAACCGATGAGTTTACTTGTCTTATTATGGAAGCATGGATGAGTGGTTACCAATGGTAACATGAGTGACCCTAAAATATCTCTATCACAAGAGCTTCTCGCCCCAACATAGATGATATGCCCACAAATGCTGCATTTCTAGAATCCCTTACCCACCACCAGCCTTCAACTCCATATCTCTAGAACTTCTCTATCCTGTGTAGCTGGGAAAGACAGAAGGGAGGGAGTGGCTGAGATCTGAAGAGCTTTCCCTTCCTCCTATAGGGGAAGCTTAATTGGTCCAATTTTATGAGGATCTCTTTTATGAGGCAGTTACAGCTACTATAATTTCAAGATAGCAGTAGCTTCATGCATTCCAAAGAACAGGGTTCCGGGACAATCGGTGGTCATGAGGAAGAGCATTTTACAGTTCTTCTTGGATTATGGCATTCAGAGTGAAGCTATCACCACTGGGACTGGCATGGCGATGATGTTTAAATTGCTCCCTGAGCCTTCAACAGCAAATGGATCTGATGCTGGTTGTCTCATAGTCTCTACCCAATAGCAGCTGCATATATTGAAGCAGATGCAAATAGACTAAATGGCTGAGATTGTGGTTAAAATGAAGAACTGCCAGCCTGTTGTGAACATCATCCCTTCTGTTCACTCTTGGATGTAATGCGGGAGCTTGTGTTCATTATATTAATGATGAGCTAAAGCCTGATGTGTTCTTCAGTTCAATCAGATCCCTCATGCTGGGTCCTCTCCACGGTAAAATGAAAAATGATTGTGACACTTTTCTTTTAAAAATCATATTTCTGGTCAGAAGCAATCTGGGAAAGGCTAAAGGCATATAAGTGAGTTTTCTGAAGATGGCCTATGATTTCAAATTATCTGTGATGGGTAAGCTCTAAGAATGCAGGGACCTTAGAGGCTTCATCCAGGATAGCTTCTTGCCTTTTCTGTCACGATTACATAACCTAATGATTCTTGGGCATCAACCCACCTTATTGGGCAAATTCCCTACAGGTCAACATGAAGATGAACTTTCAGGAATTAATGCTGTTTAGACAAATTAGTAGGTTTATAGAATTCCTGATTTGATTCAAATAATTTTAGAAAGTTTCAGGAGATGCTTTTAGTTGTTGTGCCAGAAAAATGTAATAAAGTTACTATCAAGAAAAAAATATGCCCACTCCTCATAGAATACTAAGTAAAGGCTGCATAATGAGGAAAACAATGAGCATTCACAATTACACTAAGAAAGAAATAGGCTTGGGACAAATTTCTAATCAAGGAAACACATTAATTCTAGGCTGGGGCCAAGGATAAAACACAGGTGTACACTATGATAAAATAAAGTCATGGGAAACTGTTACTCTGAACTTATAATGAGCTTACAGAATGAACCACTGCTTTGAACTTACTATCAGCATACATTTGTAACTTCCATTTTGTGTAACATGAGGTAATTTTCTAAAGAACTTTTGTCTATGAAAATTTAAGAAGGCTAGAGAGAAGGAAAAAAGTGTGGCCTGGGAGGCTCTGCTCCATTCACCAAATACATGATGTTTATGTCTGCTCATTTATATGTTTGTACACTCTCTTAGTCAGGGTTTCTATTCCTGCACAAAACATCATGACCAAGAAGCAAGTTGGGGAGGAAAGGGTTTATTCAGCTTACACTTCCACATTGCTGTTCATCACCAAAGGAAGTCAGGACTGGAACTCACACAGGGTAGGAACCTGGAAGCAAGAGCTGATGCGGAGACCATGGAGGGATGCTGCTTACTGGATTGCTTCCCCTGGCTTGCTCAACCTGCTCTCTTATAGTACCCAGGACTGCCAACCCAGGGGTGGCACCACCCACAACGGGCCCTCCCATCCTTAATCACTAATTGAGAAAATGTCTTACAGCTGGATCTTATGGAGGCATTTCCTCAAGGGAGGCTCCATTCTCTCTGATAAGTTCAGCTTGTATCAAGTTGACGCACAAAACCCAGCCATTACACACACTTAAGACTTAAAACGAAGCTCAGAGTTTCTGGGTGGGCATTCTGTCCAGCCCCAGATAAGTAAGTTTTGTCCCATCCATAGTTCTGACCCTGTAGATGTCTTCCTCATCCTTGTCACCGGGCCCCATCTGCTATTGGGGTGTAGTCCCAATCACCAAGGCCATAAGCCCTTTCCATACCTGCCTCTGTGAACCCTCTGATGTCAAATCTGGCCTTTGACAACTTTCAGAGCATGTCTCTTAATGTCAAGTGTTTTATAAGGGCAACCTCTAACACTCATGGGTTTATCCCCTTTCCCTTTTATGTTCAGTGTGTGTGTGTGTGTGTGTGTGTGTGTGTGTGTACCTGTCTCAGCACACATATAGATGTCAGAGAAAACCGTGTAGGAGTCTGGGTCCTACTCATTAAACTTAACTCAAACAACCAACCTCTGCAGCAAGCATCCTTACCTACCAAGCCATCTCAGTGGCCCAACCTTCCGGCCAGCGCTGCTCTCTCCAATAAGAAAAGCTGGTTGGGGTGAGAAAGAGTGGTACCCACTCAGTGTCCCTCCTCGTGTGTCTCTTGCAGGAGTCCTTTGGAACCTGTCATCGTGTGACGCACTCAAAATGCCAATCATCCAGGATGCCCTGGCAGTGCTGACCAATGCGGTGATCATTCCTCACTCGGGCTGGGAGAACTCGCCTCTTCAGGACGATCGGAAACTACAGCTGCATTCATCACAGGTGCTGCGTAATGCCACCGGGTGCCTAAGGTCAGTGCCCTCCCCGCTGAGCCTGGTACAGGGACTTCTTCCTCCCGTGACTTCAATGGCTGTTTCCTGAGGATCACTGTTCTGCAGAGACAGAGTTGTCACGGCAGTTAGAAAGCTAAGGAAAAATCCTGCAACCTCTTCCTGAAGAGCTAGAGATGTTTCCCACTGCTCTAGACCTACATGGTGTTTAGCTGAGTTAGCCTGCTGTCTTAAGTCTAGAACAAAACAGGTTCATTTCAACCAAAACTGAGTCACTTTCTTTCACTGAAAATAGTGGTTTATAAGTAATCTGACATGACATTTTACTTGTAAAATAACCAGGCAATTGCTTGGGGTGAGTCTGTAACAAGTGTATAGGGATATAATTAAATACTCCCAGGCTTTTATTCTAGGCCCCTCCACGCATACTTCTTTGTATGACTACAAGAGGCCATAACCGTCTTTGAAATAGCGCCCTTAGAAGGCCTGTTTTACTTGGTCTTTTCAAATGACAAAAAAATAAAATAAAATAACTATATAAATTTTCTAGTGCATGAAAAAAAAACACCATCCAGAAATCTATGGTGTCTCCTTTGAATTGTCTTTACACCTTGATTGACTTTTAGAAGGAGGGGGGTTACTGAGCAAGGTAGACATTCTTCCAAAGCCAACCTGTGTCTCTAGGGAAGGTTTTTATTAAAATTGGAAACTTCCAGCAGGTGGGTTGATGGTGGGGAAGGAATAATAAGGTTTGTTGAACATGCCTCATCAAATATATTTCAAAACTAAAATGTTCAGAATGGTTTTACCTGTGCTGTCATGGACCGGCCGTTTCTCCTAAAGTCAGCCGGTTTCTAGATGTGGATCCAGTTTCTGCTAAGAGGGAACAAAAGCACCTCAGTAAAAGTTAGTAATCCCCATCTTGGGAATATCCATACCAATGCTCTCGGTCCCGGCACTGAGAAGACATCTTGTGTTTGTGTCTATGCAGAGCAAGGCTCACGGCCAGCCTGTGAATATCTTCACACACTCAGAAACAGAACAGGGGTCTTCCGACACCTTCGCTTTTCCTCCACATGATATAGAAACAGGTCATGGCATGATTTCCCTGGTTAGTCTCTACCAAAAGCCAGATTTATTCATCTCCAGAATTCCCTCTTGTAGCATCCTTTTATAGCTTCTTAAATTCTCTTATCCTTCAGAGGCCCCTCTACATGAGAGCTCTAACTCTTCAGTACTGATGCTGGAGAAACCCCTGGCCTTCTGTGCCTAGTTATCTGTCTCAGTTACCTGCATCTATTAAGAGCAATTTTCCTCTTTTTAACTTCTTCTGCTTGTAAAGCCTGTTGGCATTCATAAATAAATAAATAAATAAATAAAGCCCTGGGAAGGAGGAGCCTCAGATTCAGTTGCAGAGGAACCAGCAAAGACCTGGTCAGCTCTGCAGAGGAAACACTGAATAATGGCAGCATCATTGCATCTTCATGATATTTGATTCAAAGATGAAGGCACAGACATTGTGAGTGTGTGCTCTGCACCTCTGATGATAAAGTAGAAGGGCCAGTATATGTCATATGACCATTTCATAAGGCCTCTGGCTGCATTTAAGGTCTAGTATGTACCCTGAGTAAGGTGCGATCAGAGTAGGGCCATACTTCCCCACACACAGAGACTACATCCCCTTCTGCTGCTGCCTCTGTGTGAATATGAACTCAACACAGGAAGAAAAGACTGGAGGTTGTTAGGTTTCGGATGATTACGTTGTAGCCAAGTCAGGCTTTCTAAAGCCATGATGCAACCAGAGTTAGAGATTTCCCACAATTCCGAGTGTGTTACATGATTTATGAAGCAAAACCCATTAATGTGTAACATTATTTTTTTTCATGTCATTACACTTTTGTTACTGTACAAAGCAGTAAGCTATGGCCATTCTTATTCAAATAGCATACCATGCCACACTGGTAGTCTCTTGGACTGGGAGAGGAATATAGTGGTCATGGAAAGGGGTAAAATAATTGATCAAAGACTCCATAGACAAAAGGTTTCAGGGAGCTGTCGTGCCCACCCTTCCACTGTCCACTGAGAGCGAGGACTGCGTCCCTGACCAGGTGGGCGTGTGACCTTTGTGCTTACAGAGGTTGTGGTGTGTCCTGTGTGTGTGTCTTAGCACTTCGGGTCTTCTAGGCAGCGGCTCACTCTTTATTCACACGAAAGAAAACACTTCCTGTGCTGCTTCTGCCTTTTAGCACTTTGATCCCATAAGCCTTTGCTAAGTGAGTGACAGAGTCTTGGGACACAGAGATCCCCTCCGCAGCTCCTGTACCATGCAGTCATTCTCAACTCAGCAGAAGGAGGCGACACCTACTGGCTCTACTGTCACATGAATGCTGTGGTAGTACAAGAGGAAGATGCTGTACCATTTTGTATCAGGATTTGAGCACACACACATAAATGGCAGACTGAGTCTTGCTTTCTTCGCTAGCACTGAGATGAAACCCGGGGCCTTACCTCATGCTCTGCAGGTAGCCTGCACTAACCGGCATCGCTAGCCCTGGGCAGCCTATTCCCCTACTTTTTATGAGCTCACTAAATTCATATTTAGTTACATCATGGTTTTGACCCACACCCTGAATCTCTGCAGACCATTTCCATTTGACCACACAAGAGGATGTGTCGGTTCCTATGGCAGTAGAGCTCTCCAGAAATATGCAACAAACAGCCAACCAATGACTAGGGCACAGAGTCCTGTGTTGGTTCATTTGAATTCCTGCTTTTGGAGTTTTTGAGACAGGATCTGAGTCTATCAGTCAAGTTAGCCAAATACTTGGTTGTGACTACCTTGGCTCTGCCTCCTAAGTGCCTCAAAAGCGTGCACTTTCATGCCCAACCTTAATGTCTTTCTCTATGTTTACCAAATGGCACTCACCTGGCCAGTGTCTGTTTGGGGCTTAAGTGCCAAGTGTTTGCTTCTCCTCTTTGCTCTCTTTCTGCTCCCAGTCCTGAGGTCTTTGCTGTGGTTGGATATGAGCTGTGTCCCCACAGTCCATTGGCCTGAATCCTGGACCACACTATGGAGATATAGAGTTGATGGTACCTTCAAACATGGGAATTGGCAGGAAGTGGCTGGTTCTTGGGGCATTGTCTTCAGTAGGAATGGCTATAGCTCTTGGGTACTTCACTGAGACAGATCCTCCGAAATCCACCCTGCTGCTGTGTAACTGATTCCTTTCATCTCTGCTGCCATGGTGATGGATCTATCTTGAGGCCCTCAGTAGAAAACAAGCAGGAACCATCACCTGGCACTGGTGTCTGAGGCTCCAAAACTCTGAATCTTTTATTTTCTTGTAGAGAAAGACAAAAGGAAAGAGAAGAGCTCAGTGTGGAATGGGCAGGAATCTGTGACCGTTACCCAGTGAGCCCCATCTTCAATCTTCATTTAGAACCTTGGGTGCTTTTGACAAATACATGTAGATATATTTTTAGGAATACCCCAGTCATTCATATCAGACTCCTCTGTTCAGTGACTGATCCATTTAAGATACGTTGACATTTTAGGTTTGTTTCTGAAACTACAGTTTAGGAACACATAAAATGTAGTATAAAGGAAAAACCTAGTTTCATGTCATGGGATTTCACAACCTGAACTTCTGTTCATAACATCCCTCAGACCTGTTTCTGTTACTTCAAGAAGGGAAGCAAAGTAAGATTTAAGCAATTAGTATTTTACTTTACAATTTTACTTTTCAGAGATGAATGTGAGTTTATGGATATAGGCCACACCTTGAGCCCCACTATTCAAAAAGCTCAGTAGAGAAAAATTCAAGTAAAATAAGTATAATTTTAAAGAAGCCCAAATCTGGAATCTATCTTGCCTCAGACAATTCATGTCCTTGATTGACAGTCCAGGCTCTTGTGTGTGGCAGTGTTAAGTGCTACAGTGTCTCCATAGAGGCCACCTCTCCATTCCGACTCCCAGAAGCCATTTTCATAGAGTAATCTCCAGGGAAGAGCCACTGTCTTCCCTAAGAGGACAGAGACATCTCCTGTGGACACACCAGCAAGGTTAAGCCCAGGGGATATTTAAAGTGAAGGCTCCACACCCTTAGTCCTTTCCATTTTGAATTCATTTTGTGTAGGAAATGTGATTTTTCTCAGGCAGATCCATCTGTTTGTTCCCAAAATACCTATTTATCACTGATGACATAAGATAGAAATGGGGGCAGGGAGAGCTTTTAAGTTTTGTTGAAGGAGTGAGTTAATAGAAAAAAAAATTGACAGTAGCTGGATCATAGGATGGGAAAGCAGAGGCCTTAGAATAACATGAGCCAACAAGACGCAGGGCAGGGCAGGGTCTGACTCAGTGTCCCACCTCCACCAAGCTTTCCCCCCATCCCAGGCACACGCATTCTCACTTATGCCTTTCTATTTTATAATTCCGTCATTTGTTCCACTCCTCATGTGTCCAAACTTTAGTTTTATATAAAACCATTTTTAAAATCTTGTTCAAGATAACACAGAAACCACTTTAACATATTGTCCAGAATAAATGTTAGCAATTATTAGGAAGACTTGGGGCATAAATCTAAGTGGAATTATTATTTTGTTTCTTCCTCCTTTCATGATTAAGAACTCCTTCAAAAAAAAAATGACTTTATGCAGACCAGGTCAGACCTGGGAATAGATTTGGGTTTGTACCAATGACTGTTTTCCTGAGGACTGTGTAATCAAATGTGCCTCTTAACCTCTGGCCATCATAATGATCGCCTTCAGCTGAAAACACATATTAGCAGGCTGCAAGGAGACAAGATCTCATCTGTCTTTAGGCAGCCTCTTGCTGGCCGAAGTCAGTATAGTGGCTGACATAAACAGGCCTCCGAAATTTGTCTTTCTGTAACCTTGGAAGGTGACCCTTCTTGGACATAGGGATTTTGGAGATATGTTTGGTTAGATTAGCATGGACCAAAGTGCAAGGACATAGCACATAGATGGACAGATGGAAGAGGCCTTGGAAAGCAGGCAGGCAATGAGGCAGCTACGTGCTAAGAACAGTGGTGACACCTAAAAGCCACCATAGAGAGGATTTCCTTCCCTAGAGCCATCAGTGTGAGCCTGGCTCTGCTTTGGATTTTGGAATCTATCCTCTAGAAGCCTGAGAGAATACATTTCTTTTGTTTTCCGCCATGAGTTTTCTGAGACTCCCATCTGTTAAGCCCAGAAAACAACTGTTTCTCGTGTTTCCAGAGGGCCTGCCAGAGCCAGGGGACACTAGGACACAGGACGGGGCGGGGGGGGGGGGGATGAGAAAATCATTGTTCCCAAACAAGTTCTCACAAACTGGGACAGAAGGTATAGAGGGGGCTTGATTCTGTCTGTGTGTAAACCCAACCGCCTCCGTAGCTTAGTTTGGGAAGAAGGTGATTGCCCATGCAGGGCTGAGGTCTGCATGTCCAGATGTTATTGTCTCAGACGAAGGTTTGACTCCAAACCCCTTGAAGTGAGAGGCTTCCTAGAAGGGTGTGTGTTTTCCGTGTGCCCTGCTCTTGCCTGGGAGTCTTTTCTTCACTTTCTCAACACTGAATCAGCTTCCGAGCTCAGCTTGGATTTATAGAAGACTGTGTGCAGCCAGAAGTCATCCTAGGTTCCTGTACAGGGAACATGACGACACATACATCATGCTCACTGGTTTATTCCAGCAGCTGCCTGCAGAACGGATGCTTCCCAGATTTTCTCGGAAAAATGACTGTGTTTCCCATTTAAAACATCACAAATCGATACCCTAAAAATCCTTGGCGTGGCCATAATCATCATTTGAGAATGAGCCGTAGGTAAAGCCTTGATAAGCGGCCCCTTTTTTCTCCCTTTTAATCCAGCGACTAGCTCAATAGACAGCTCCTTTACGTTCCTCTGTGGCTGTGCTACATTTGGTCATGGGGACTTAAGACTTTATCAGCAGTGGAAGTGTGTGCACACGAGACTGGCTCTGTTAACTTCCACCACTCCTCCCCCCCCCACCCCCGTGCCACAGGACATTTATTTATTTTTATTATTCTATTCCCACTTCAGCATCTTGTCCTGAAGGACAACAATATACAACCCCAATTTTTCTCATCTATCTTTGTGTACACAGAATGTTATTAAGCCTGTCAAAGGAGCTGCACTGTGCCTGTGCTTATGAGTATAATTAAACCCACACCCTCAATTAGTCATCTTAACCCATATAATGGATGAGCGCTTGGCCCCACAGTGCCACTAATTCTAGAGTGACCTTGAGCAAACCCATCACAAAGTATTGCTGATGATAATCACACTGAGGCTAGAGGCTCTGAGGACATTATTTTTATCTGGTTTACTCTTGAATTAGCCACAAGTAAGAAGAAGAATAAGAGGAGGAGGAGGAGGAGGAGGAGGAGGAGGAGGAGGAGGAGGAGGAGGAGGAGGAAGAGGAGGAAGAGGAGGAGAAGGAGAAGAAGAGGAGGAGGAGGAGGGGGAGGAGGAAGAGGAGGAGGAGGAGAAGGAGAAGAAGAGGAGGAGGAGGAGGAGGAGGAAGAGGAGGAGGAGGAGGAGGAGGAGGAGGAGGAGGAGGAGGAGGAGGAGGAAGAAGAAGAAGAAGAAGAAGAAGAAGAAGAAGAAGAAGAAGAAGAAGAAGAAGAAGAAGAAGAAGAAGAAGAAGAAGAAGAAATTTTATTTTTATGTTAGGATCATGGCAGTATTATCCACCTACTCAGTTCTTTTTAACATCTTCATTTTATATCCATACATGCCTATAATGTGCTTGAATCAAATCTACTCCCCCATTCTTTCCCCTCCAATCTTTCTCTTGTCTTCCTTACTGCATTTACCTCCCAAATTCATGTGCTCCCTTTTAAGACTCATTTACTGCTGCCCCAGTGTGTTTGGGTTGGGACCATGTACTAGAATATGGAGACCATCTCCTGGCCCACATCCCTCACTTACACTGACTCTCCGTCTCCCCACAGTAATAAATGTCAGTCACTCCTGAGATATGGGTGGGAGATGAAGCCTTAGTGTGAAGGCAGACACGGTGATGGATTTCAGGGCACAGCAGAGAGGTTCCATCAGTCAGTGGTACTCCTTCTTCTGTAGTCTATGAGGGCCCGCTCCTGGAGCCCACCCCAGCATTTCCATTCTCTGTAGACTAACTGCACGAAGTGCCAATGCATGGTCAGGAAGTTGCCTCGCGAAATTCACACAAGAGGAGTGAGTGATATCAATGGAAAGCCTGGGTCTCCTTCATGCACAAGGCCGCAGAGGGTGTGCTCTGGTAATGCTGGGGGGCGGGCAAATGGATGGGATGCGCAGGATTAGCAGCAGGCAGCCGTGCCTGTCTAGCCTGGGGTAGATAGGTAGGTAAATTTCTCTAATTTATATATTACAAGATGTGGTGTGTGTGTGTGTGTGTGTGTGTGTGTGTGTGTGTGTGTGTGAGCTTACAGGGCAATGGTAAGTCTTCCTCGGTTTCTTACACCTTATTTTTTGAAACAAGGTCTAACTGCAGCCTGGCTAACCAGCAAATCCCATGAATCTCCACGTCCCTGTCTCCCCATAGCTGTGACTGTTGACACATCAGGTGACACTCTTGGGTTTTTACACGGCCACTGCATATATAGTTCTCTGACTTAGGACTCCATGCTTTCATGGAAAGTACTTACTCTAATTATCCAAAGTTCTTCCCAGCGTTCACATTTCATGAACCAGTGATGAGGACTACTTCCTCCCAAATATATGTTGTTTCCCTTGACCAGAAGAGGTGAGTATATGATAATTATGATTGCACCTTAAATATAAATGATTGACACAGAATATCCCATCATGCTGTTCATTCCATATTACACTCAGTAACTAATAATTTTTTTTCTGTTTTTTAATTTGGTTGTAAATATATGCTCCTTATAGTTGTGTTTGCTGTGTATTGAGATTAGCTCCATGTTTAGCTAGGGAGAAAGAATCTGGCTCCCTGGCTGTCACTTCAAATTCCGTGAGCACCTATGGGCCCTTAGTTGATGCTCTGGGCCATGTTCTCATGGGGCTCTTCACCCCTCTCACTCCCGTAGTCCTTCCTTGCCCTCTTCAGTCTAATGTTTGGCTGTGGGTCTTTGCACATTCCTTAATTCTGGTCTGAAAGTTAAGCAGAAAAGATTCTGAAAGTACTAATTAGAAACTTTTTTTGGAAGTGAAGGTGAGCCAACAGGAGATTTGTAATATCTAGGCTTCATAATGTATGCACAAGTTCATTTTTTCTGGAAGAGTTAAGTAACAATACTTAAGTGTAATGGGTTTTTTTTAAAAAAAAAAAAAAGCAAGTAATCCGTGCGGTGTGGCACATGCCTTTAATCCCAGCACTTGGGAGGCAGAAGCAGGCAGATTTCTGAGTTTGAGGCCAGCCTAGTCTACAGAGAGAGTTCCAGGACAGCCAGGGCTATACAGAGAAACCCTGTCTCGAAAACAACAACAACAAAAAAAAAGCAAGTAACAATACTTGTAGATAAGGGAATATGTTGATACCTTCATCTTCGTGTGGTAGGGACCCTGTACTTTTCTGTCAGTGTCATGAATGTATTTCTCAGTCTCTTGGACTGCTATGGAAGGGGACAGACATGCTGGGACTTCCGATTAACCCGTGTCCTTCATTATTGTCCCCGGGAGGTGCAGATGCATCATTATTCCCCATTAACAAGCTCTGTACCAGCACGAAAGGCATGCTGCCGTGGAGGCACTGTCTGGAGCTAATGAATTCCTAAAATTAATTACACTTCTCTTAAGGTAACTTATGACCAGAAAGAAGCTACGCTGGTACAAAGAGTTGACGTGAGGATGGCTATACCCAGGGGAGCCAGCCAATTCATCATGCCGCATGACGCTCCGTGGCCGGTCTGTGTGGGCTTTCATGTCCCGACCATTGTTCTTCCTGGGGTTACATTTTTACCTGACCTTATTTTGGAACAACAGTGTAGTCACTAATTGCAAGCTAATTTAATTAAAGCAGACGAAGGTCCTGTCAAATGGAAGTGTCGCCAGCAGAAGTGGTCCTGACTGCTCTTACAGCTCTGTTTTGCACAAGGGTGCGTCAGGTTGCTGCAGCAAATGGAGCTTACTGAAAAAAAAAGGGTAATTATTTCAAGTAAGAGTAAAAAGCACAGTGTCCTTTTTGAGTCTGCCAGGAGGCGGGGCCTGTGGCCTGTCACAGTGGGTGAATATCCGTGGATATGGAATATTGGATCAGAGTCTGGCAATAGCAGAAGGTCAGACTTTCTCTCTGACACATGAGGAAGCAGCACCGCTAAGCTGCTTTCTATAACAGAAAGGAATTTTATTTCTCCTCCACTATGAGCAACACTATCTCCTGGGCTGGCAAACATGATTGAATACCATTTGTCCTTGACCCCTGTCACTCCTAAGTAGATAAAACAGATGAACAGGACAACACTACCCCAGTTAGGTTAGGGACTGAGAGACTCATCCAGCCCAAAAGCAATATGTTTAAGGAGGAAAGGATATGGGTTATTAGGATTTTTCAGGGTTAATTCCCTTTAGAGGGCAGATCGTTGAGACATGTCATGCTCTCATTCCCCATCCAACACCCAGTGGGGAAACTCTGCAGCCACAGATGGAGATCTTTAGACACGCACAGCCTGTCTGAGCACCTACCCCAGGGCTCTAAGGTACAGAGGCTCCGACTGGGAACCAGGAGGCTGATGGAGAAAGGGGCACTCTACTGCTCACCTTCCAAGCTTCTTTCTCTTCCCTTGGAAATTCACTGAGCTGTGAAGATTTATTCAGGAGACTCCACAGGGCAAGGAGCACAGAGACTCCTAGAGATCCAATTTTCCTGGCCTTAGAGCACGTCTCACCATAGCTTCATATCAATGTCCATGAGTTCTTAGAAGAAGGTACCGTTCATCGATGAGGGAAAAAACTGGTCCAACCATCTGCTGTCCAGCCTCACAGTAGTCCCCTGCCCCTGAACTGTTGTGTTTGCAATAACAGCCTCCTTGCTTTGACTCTGAACACTAGGTCCTGGTCTACCCTGTGAGCACCACACATGACCCAAGAACACAAAGAACTTTGTTCTTTTTGCCTCTTCACACCCCAACTTCAATGGCTCCTGTTCATAGGCCTCCCGTGACAAATTGAGGCTTCCCTGACTTCTTTCCAACCTTCCCTGCCTTTGGTGACTTATGTACCCAGTGAAACCCAGCCACATCCCAAATAGCTGAGGATCATGACTAATCGCCAACTCATCTGCCCTAAAATATCGTCATTCATTCACCTGGCAAGTGCTTACTTAGCTCAGTGCCTGACAAAATGACGGAATCCCTGGATGTGCCTTCAATGGCTGCTCTGCTCATGCCTGTTATGTCGTCTGCTCCCATTCTCACCAATGCAAGGACGTTTGCAAGTTTCCTGGTTGCTCAGAAGATCTCAGTTACACACACACACACACACACACACACACACACACACACACACACACACAGAGAGAGAGAGAGAGAGAGAGAGAGAGAGAGAGAGAGAGATCTGCATGACCTCATGAATGCACATGAGAGCCGTATCTTGGTTATTGCCATGTGATCGCCTGTTTCCCAGTGTGAGTCTTTGCAGTGTGTCCACTTAAAGGTCTACTGTATGAGTTGGTTCTCTGGAGCCGCAGAATGTTTTTTTCTGCAACACAATCATCACTGTCCTCTCCGCTCATTTGTAGTCTTTGTTCTTTGTTCAGTCATCTACCTAATTTGAAGGAGACCGTTAGACCTTACCAGCACAGACTGAAAGCCAACAGATGGTACCACTCTAGTGCTTTAGGAACAAAATCTATATTTCTTTCCAATTAGAATAAAAATCAAGCTTGAATGCAGAAGTGACTAGTCCTGGAAGTCTTAACAACAAAGCTCCAATGCACCAAGATTCCAACCTGAGTTCTCAGAGTCTAAAGAGGAAGCTCTCCTCATGGTGCTTTGACTGTGGAATCAGCTGGCACTACTCAACAGTGACCCCAGATAAACGCTAAATCAATAGCTTAGCCAACTTAGATGGGGTCTCTTATTCCACACATATGGAAAATAAATTTCTAAGCTGTGTCAAGGACATTTCTAGGCACCACTAAAACAAAAATTAATGAAACATGATTATTTGTGGTTTGAAAGAATCAAGGGAGTTTGAGTCTTGGTGAGTGTACATAGAGTCACTATGAAGGCCTTTGTTGTAT
The DNA here is from genome assembly GCA_964023405.1 of Apodemus agrarius. Taxonomy (NCBI): domain Eukaryota; kingdom Metazoa; phylum Chordata; class Mammalia; order Rodentia; family Muridae; genus Apodemus; species Apodemus agrarius. The sequence goes on along the minus strand of OZ030020.1, from coordinate 9,062,447 downwards.
TGTTGACATTCCCTGGCTTAGGGAACATAGATCACTCTAAAGAATACTAGCAAGACCCCCAGGTGGTGTTCCTAGGTGTGCAGAGCACAAAAGGGCTCAAAAGCAGAGGAGAGTCTGTGTGTCCCGTCACGGAATGGTCAAAGAGCTCAGTATGGCTATCTAGGATATGGTCAATGCAGAGGGTCCAAAAGAGGGAAAGTCTCCAATGCCAATGTTCAGAGTTCAAGGAGAGACATTTGAAAGAAAGTCTCTTTATTCTGTAGATGTTCCTAGAGCCATGCCACCATGGTTAGAAGTTAGAGGTGCCATGTCCCCTGCGCCGTGTAAATGCAGCTATGTGCACAGTTGGAGGGTGGAGCAGAGAGATGGTCAAGGGCCTCAAGAGGTGGATAAGGAGGTTGTTTGGGGGCAGGTGGGACCTAGAAGAGCAGTGACCCTACTTGCTTCTCCTGGACTATACTCTAGCAGTTACAGGAAATGCTTGATGTTGATATGAGATAGGTTCAGATATCTACAGGTCAGGTATTGAAAAGATACACTCCAATCTAGATCTGATTGGAAAGCCACGTGCTGTGTGATCTTGGATCACTGTGGTATCCACATCTTTCTCCATTTCTAAAGGATGAGTCTGTCATGTACATATCACAGCCCCACCCCCAAGGCTCAAAAAATTCATGCAAGCAGAGCATGGAATGACTACGTATTTTTTAACATCCCCTTCCAAATTATCACTTACTTTATATGATGACATATAACATCTTTACCACATTGGTATGAAATCCAATTATTCTGATTATTTTATAAGCAGCTAAGGAAATTCTTGCATTTATTGCATCACTTGACAAGTTAAAACTGTTTGACTGGCGAGTAGAATTATCCATGTAGCTTGTCAATCAACCCCTTCTGGTAAATTGGGGATAAACATATTACTTTTTCTAAGGCTTGAATGGGGATAAAGTAGGATGTATTAATTCAGCAAACGTGGATAAAGAGTGTGCACTGTGCTAGACCCTGCTGACATTACTGTCAAGAAGGACACACATACACACAGACGACCCTGAAGGAACATAGATTGGATTCAACCTAGTTGGGGAATTAAGGACATCTTCCTATCATTTACCATGCTAAGGACTTTGAGTTTGACCAAATGCAAAACAGGAGATCTTAGCGTGGACTTGTACTTCAGTGTGTGTTTTCCAAGAATCATGGCAGTAGGGCTTCCATGGGAAGCAAGGACGGAGGAGAAGCAGAGAGACTGTATGGGAGTCAACAGGTGGTGGGTGGATAAGGCAGTGGCCATGGAGGGTGACTTGAGGCTAGCTGTGGGGCTGCAGCTGATAGTGATGATTGAATGAGGTTCTGTGGGGAAGAGTCAAGAACTAGAAGTCCCTGCAACTGACAGGTATCCTGGCATGTGACCGAGTAGCCATTGGGGAAACGCCCAAATCAGTCAGTCTCTGGTCAACACCCCCAGTCTTAACTCCATGTCTCCTCACATGCACCCTCTTCCCTTCCATCTTCTGTCTCTCTCCCTCCTCTCAGGTTACTTCCTTCCTCCCATCTATTATATTTCTTGAACATGGTAGCCACAGACATACCTTGGAAGGCCTCTGTTTTCCTCATATTATTTCTTTTCTATTGGTCAATGACTTAATCCAGGGTTTCTGTAGCAAATTCACAACTAAAGGGAAAAGAAGAAAGGGCTGGTTGTCCTTGTGCAGACTGTGATAACAAACTGCTTTCACTTGTATAGTTCAAACACAACAGAAATTTGTCCCTCTGTCCTGGAGGCCAAGAAGATGGAGGGGCTAACATGTTCACTGCCTTAGGATGGCTGCTTTCTGCATCAAAGATGGCGCCTCCTGTGTCTTCACAAAGGAGAAAGGGCAAACATGCTCCCCGGGCCCCTTTTACAAGAACACTGATCCTATTGATGCGGGTTTCACTCTCCACCTACTTTAGTCTCCCAGCAGTCTCACCTCTGAACACCCTCCCCTTGGAGGTTCGTTTCAGCATATGAATTTGGGGTAGGGTTGGGGGTAACATAAGTATACCTTTTCATTGGCCAACACAACTGAAGAAGTAGATGTTGTTTCCTAAACCACTTCCAAAATTCAGATCAAATGGGAGGCGATGTACCATCTCCCTTGCTTGTACCTTCATGGAACTGCAGTGGGCCACGTCCCACTCTAGAGAGTACCCAGGGTTGTGACAGAGTGTGAGCTGTGAGCACACAACCTGTCGGATGTGTCCTTGTGCACAAAAAAGACAGGGAACTGTTGCTTTGAAGGCTATAGCAGTTTGTAGGATTTTTTGAACTTGGACTAACCTAATGCTGCGTTTTTTATTTTTGTTCAGATTCTATAAAAAATATTCCATGTCGAGTGCTTGCGATTAGCATTAAAGTAGCACAGTATGTGTCTCGGGGATTTTAGCAAATTATCAGATTAAGTGAAGCCATTCAGTGCCTTGCTGAAGCAGCCACAGCCTGTGCATTTGTATAGTACATAAGAATCTTCTAGCAGTATACATTTTAAACAAACAGAATTCACCTACTGTGCCTTCTTGTGTCTATGTTCTTTACTGGTCAACAGATCTCTAAAACTTTTCTATTTCAGTATTCATAAAAGGATTTGTCATCAGGGCAATTAGATTAAGATGAGGCTTAAGAAAGTCCTTCTGTTTTCTAGGTTACTGCTACACCACACTGATGTCTTGGTGTGGTTTGTGCCCAGCTTCTAACAATTACAATTATCTACAAAGAACAGTGAGGACATGACAGGGAGACATGCCCTAGGCTGAGTGTCAAGAACAAACACCTTCTCTTTGGTTTTTGTTGTTGTTGTTGTTTAGTTTTTCTTGAAAACAAAAATTTTGATTAAATGTATAATTTCAAATAAACTATTCATTTATATTTGTATTTGCTCAAAACCAAGGGCGATAAAAGAACTGAAACCCCTTAGACGGTAGCATTTGTTTGGTGTTGCCTGGATTAACCATAGAACTCAGCTCTTAACGGCCATCTTGTGGCCTGCGTACAGTGATGCTTCGTGGGTTCTCAAAGTGTCTTTGCATCCGACCTTTTGACACAGCTGTTACAATCCTTGGATTGGCAAAGCACAACTCTTTCCTCGGGCCACAGCAGTAAAATGAGATGACAACGGACCCCACCCCCAACCCCCCACCCCCGCCCCTGAGGTCCCATTATCCCACATGCACACTGCCTGCCAGCCATCTGGTCACAGTAAACTGGGAGGAGCTACTCCCAGGTATTTCCTAGAGTTGGTGAGATTCTTGCTCAGATTGAATTGCTGCAGCAAGAGGCAACTAAAAGTCCTAACGACTGTCTCCCAACCTGTTGCTCAGAGCTTGTAAAATGTTCCCACGAGAAGAAACAGGGCACTCATCCAATATCTATTAAGTCCTTGCACAGAAATGTTAAAATGGGCATTTATGTAATCCCATGATGAGTCTCAGGCTTTGAGGAGCTGGACGTGACATATTCCTGCAGACTAGACTCACAGCATATACAGTTGGATGGCCACAGAGTTCTGTGCTCCAGAAGTACAGGAGACTTGCTTGATTTCTCTGCTTAAATCTGGTCATGTTTGATATTATGGTGTCCACCATGGCTCTTCCTGAGAAGCTCTGGGAAGGTCTTATTTTCAGGCTCAACCAGCCGCTGACCGTATTCAGTTCCGGGCAGCTGCAGATTCTGGCAGCGGAACAGGAGTTGCTCTAAGATCCTTGAGGTATCCACTGTGTTCCTTGCTCCTTCGACCTATAAGCCACCACAGTGGTCCTCCTGCATCCCGATTCACACCTCTCCTGCTCCCCTTCATCCCCAGCTCTCACTCCCAGCTCTTTTGCTCTCCTCTGCTGCTTGGAAGACATTTGGGTGGTTACACAGATCCCGGCAGAACAGTCCTGAACCTTAGATACTGTCTCCCATGCCTAGATTTTCATTTCATTCCACAAGGAGGTGGAAATCTCAGAGCTGTATCTTTAGAGTTTCTCCTTCTATGAGGAATGAAAAGTCCAGATGAACCACATGGCAGCCTTGCTTTCGAGAAATCAGAGACTAAATGGCTCATTGGTTTTCCCAACATTCTACAAACCATGTCATTTATCCATTAATGTTTCATATATGAATTCGATGAATTTAGGTTGTTCCACTCCCAACCTGCTCTCCCAACTCCTTCTAGACTCTACCTACCTCCTAACCACAGGTCTTCTTATCCTCTTCCTCTCCTTCCTCTTTTTCTTTATGTCTTTAGCATCCCATGGAGTACTTGGCCGTGCCCTTCTAAGTGTGGATGTAGAGTGCCTCCCACTGTGCTTAGGTAACCTCCCAGGGCTATACCTCTGAAGAAAACTGAGCCTCTCCCCCCGTAGCCATCATTTGCTAATTGTTCCTCAGGTCTTCCCTGCTCTGAGCTGGAGTGCCCAGTTCTTTAGTAGAAATTCAGACCAGTTTATGAACTTAAAGCCCTACGTGGTGCTTGTAAGAGTGTAATGCTAGACTCCAGCTGCTGTTCCCACCGCAATACCTTCAGCTTTCACAGATACTGACAGGTGCCTAACAGAGATGTCACCTATGAATCCCTAGCCAACAGACTTCCCAGGGAAGTGAGTAGCACCAAAGGTTACAGGTTTGATAACCACATACCCTGCTTCCCCACCCTCTTCCCTGACTCTAACCTGAGGATTGGAAAGCCTGGCTTCAGGCTCGTGATGTTCCATTTCCTTCACTTTCATAAGGTACAAGAAGAGACTCCCACTTCTGCCACAGGGCCTCTGGAGTCTCTCTTCAGAGACCCTATCATGTTGTCTGTCTCTGGTGCTAGAGCCTGAACTGTCCTCAGAGGCTCCGCCATGCTGTTGTCTCTCTTTCCATCTGCCCACGACGTTACTAACTCATCTAATAAACTCTGTACACAGCAATCCATCTCAGTGTACCTTCTAACCTCCCTCCGAGCCCCTTATGTACTCTTCTTTACAAAAGCATCCTTCTGCTCCTAGAAAGTTCTCCAGAAAAACAAAAGAATTGAACATAGCTTGATAATAAAAGTGACAAGTATATCCTTTCTCTTTCAGCAGCAAGAGATCCGTGTTGTTTTTGTTTGCCTGGGTTGTCTGCAGCTCTCACATGGAGCACAAACGGGCTCAAGAACTTTTTGCCTCTTTGTTCTTCTCCTTTCTTTATCCTCAAAAGGCTGACTCTGCACTCTCTACAGTGTCAACTTGTCATTAGGTAAAAGCTAAAAGTTCACAGTGTTTCCAAAGGGCGGTGTTCACCCAGCAGAACGACACACCTGCCTCTAGCCCGTGGACTGCAAGCTGGGTCTTCTACTTGTTGTGACATTCTTTTGTCCACGTAACACCACCAAATGAATCCCCAAACTTGTGTCATGATTTAGGAATTTGCAGGGATGGGTCTGTTTCTAAGAAAATACAGGAAAGATTCATTCTATTTTTTTTAATTACTTCCGTTTGGGACGCAGCTTTTAAGCTCTTTTGATCCAGTGAACTTCTTATTAGCATTTTTACTATAAATTAAAGAGCACCCTCCTCCCCGCAGAGAAGAAGGTTGGCCTAGTTAATTTAGACCGCCACAGCAAAGTGTGTCGACTGGGTAGTTTATAGCCAAAGTAAATTTGTCACAACTGTGAAGGCTTAGCATCTGGAACCAGAGGACAAACATGGATGGATTCTTACAAGTGTTTTGTTCCAAAACCAGATGGCAGGGTTTCCTCTGTCATCACAAGGTAGAGAAATAGCTAGCCAGACCTCTGGAGTCTCCTTTATAGGAGGAATGATTCAGTTCTGTAGGTACCACCCTTATAACTTAGTGAACAGCAAAGGTGTCTCCTTCTAGAATCAGCACTCTGAGAGAAGCTCAACATTTGTATGTTGTGAGAGTCCACTGCCAACAACAAAAATTCACAAGAAGAGGACACAACTGGGTGTGGCTCGGAATAACTTCCACTGACCCTCTCCTACCCTGGGGTTACTTATTTTACTGTGCCGTGCAGGGCAAGAACCCTGAACAGTCCTGTCAGGGAAATGCTGGGGTCAGCAGTAAGGAGGGCTGGGTAGCCACACAGGTGGAGAGGGTAAGACCCAGAAGCACTCACGGTTCTTTTTTTTCTGAAGATACACTCAGGGTTCTTGTGGTTTTTGTTGGTACCCAGTAAACTGTCAGTGTGTGATCAAAGCAATCACGCGAATAGGAAACCGGCCCGGAGAGAAACTGAGCCTCTAGCTATAGAGCTTTAAAAACAAAAAACAAAAAAACCCTTGGGTTTCCCAGCTTTTTTAAATCTGTGAAGTACAGTTTGTTAAAATTTCCTTCAAATAAATAAAATTAAAATCCACAACCGCACACAGGGAATTAGGTGAAGAATAGAATTGAAGGGTAGAAATAGAAGTTAAAAGGCCAACTTTTGTTGCAGGGAAATATTAAAAATGAACCTGCCAACTCTCCCCATCAGCGCTGCCACTCCAGACCACTCTCCGGCACTGTCTCGCTCTGGTACTGGCACCGGAGGCTACAACACTGTTGTCCTGACAGGGTCCTGCAAGATCCTCTCTCTTCCATGCAAATCCCTCACACATCCCTGTGCTGCCAGCTCTCTGCCATTGGCGGACCCACATTCCAGTAACCAAGTAAATCAAAACTCTTAATGCTTAATTAGTTAGCCAATTAGCTTTATGAATATTAAATTCACAATTACAAGATGCCCATTTACAGTGATAAAAGTCTTATCCCAATATTTCTTTTTTCCACTCTTATAATGTTTTATTTATTACAGTTTCATCAGTAAATAGTATTTTCTCAACTCTAGCCATTTTAGATTCTTTTTTTTTTCTATATTCTTTGTTTACATTCCAAATGTTTTCCCCTTTCCCGGTTTCCCCCTCCCCATAAGTCCCATAAGCCCTCTTCCCTCCGCCCATTCCCCAATCACCCCCCCTCCCATTTCTCTATCCTGTTACTCCCCTACAATGCTGGATCAAGCCTTTCCAGGACCAGGGACCTCTCCTTCCTTCTTCTTGGGAATCATTTGATATGTTAATTGTGTCTTGAGTATTCAGAGATTCTGGGCTAATTAATACCCATTTATCATATTTCTAACCTTAAGAAACACACAGAAGTGTGACAAACCGTTGTTCATCAACTCCTGCCTCAGCCTCTGTCTCTCACCTGCTCTCTCAGCAACTCTTAGCTCCACCCCCTTTTCCCCTCTCCAATCACAGGCCCTCTCTGCACTCTTGCAACTGGACAGGAAAGTTCCTGCGACAACCTTTAGCACCTATTAGATAGTGTCTATCCATGCAGAGCGCCAGATGCTGGAAGTCTTCAAACCACAATCTGACACCTCCCAGGCAGGTGCCCGCTTCCCAGTGGTCCCTTATCTCCGTCAGTGTTGTTCTTCTGCTCTTCCGAAGATGCTGGCTGTACACAAGCACACCTTTAATCCCCAGCAATAGGGTAGCAGAGGCAGGGGGATCTCTGTGAGTCTAAGACCAACCTCATCTATATGGTAAGTTCCTCAACAGGTGGGGCTATGTAAAGGGACCCTGTCTCTAAATAAATGAATGAATGAATGAATGAATAATAAACAAAAGCAAACAACAACAATAACAAAGCAAACAGATGCATGGAGGGTTAATAACATAACGACTTGGATTATAGCATGATTCGATGCTTATCTTCCTGGAGGCTCAGTGAAGTTAACATATAATTTATATCCTCAGTGTTTTTGTCCACGTCAAGCACAGCTAGCACATCAAAAGCAACAAGTTATGGTTTATTCTTCAGCCAAACATCAGTGACCATGACCCTGGGAACATAGATTCGCATCGCCCTGAATACCATCTTCCAACATGAAAATGGTCTTGTGAGGCTTTTACAGTTACAGAGCAAAAGAAACTCACGAATCAAACCATTTTCTAAATGTAATGGTGTGAGAGCACCAAGTCACCCCGAAGGGGAGAAATACCTATTAAGAGGCTCAGATTCTGTCGGAGGGTAGTCTTAGCTTTGGGGTTGATGATCTACCAAGTTAACACATTCTAAACGGTCATATCTGATATTCACAGAAAGGGCAATGAATGGCTATTGGGAGGTAATCATAGCCCAGGATAGCCTGACCCTGCATCTGTAACACTGCAATGCAGTGCAATCGCGGTTCCAAAGAGTCAGTGTCCCGGCTTCATTCTGTTACTGTGATAAAAACAGGAGACAAAAGCCTAGCTGAGAGGAGAAAGGATCCGTACGGACCACAGTTCCAGCCTATGGTTAATCACTGAGGGGAAGCCAAAGCAAGATTCTGGTCACACCGCGTTCACAGTGAAGAGCAGAAAGAAAGAAACGCATGCATACACACTTGCCTTTTCTGCTTTTTCTGGGTTTCATCTCTCCACTCATATTGAGTTCAGGACGCCTCACCTAAGGAATGCCTTTGCCCGTGATTATCTGGGTCTTCCCACATTGAATATTTTAGTTAAGACAATGCCTTACAAACATGCTTGCAGACTAGCTTGACCAATGTAGGAAATAATTTAAACTCTTCCTAAATGATCATAGATTATTTCAAGTTGAAAATTGTAGACAGTCATGAGAGCACTGTAGAGTCTTCAACACAGGTATAGGTTTTGCTGGGAACTTCAGTTTCCTTGCCCTAATATATTAATTTATGTACCTGTGCATGTGAATATTATATAGCACACACATGTGTCTGTGTATGCATGTGTCAGTGTGTGTGTGTGTGTGTGTGTGTGTGTGTGTGTGTAAATTTCAAATTTTCTGATTTCTCTTATGAAACCACATCTGTCTGATAAACAATTTGAATTAGCAGAAAGGGAAGAAAATGCTTTTTAGACCTTGACTTTTTTTGCCAACTGTTGTTGTACTTTTAAATGGGCCACCAGTGGCTCCTTTTAAAGCATGGTCTACGTGCTTGCTTCGGTAGTGTATGTACTACAGAAAGGCAGAGTCGCCAGATCTGTTAACACAGTGGCTTCCTCGTGTAATATATATATATATATATATATATATATATATATATATGTATGTATATATATGCACATACATACTCTGACTTCCAAGCCCATCCCAAACATATAAGTAAAACTCTTTGTAAATTAGCGTAATCAAAGTAGGCGGGCGCCGTCTGGAAGATGAAGTAGAAACACTCCATCGTCTAGCAGTAGTCACCAAAAGATCAAATACCAGAGAGTACAGCTCGTATCCTTAGTAGAGCCAGATAGGAAAGAACCGGGAACAGTGTGGGCGTGTTTGGGGAGCACACAGGACCTCAGGCACCATCAGGTACCCAGCTAATGGTTTTAGGCACACAGCTTTTGTGTTCTTATCCTTGTGATTTCCCTGTAATTTAGCCCCATGGAAAACTTTTAGCAGACATTTCATGGGGCAGTTAGTACTGCGGCAACCATCTAGTCTAATTGGAATCATGTAGCTAAAGCCCCAGGTAATACTTGAGAGTGCGAGGGTGTCTTTCAACTCAGGTAACTCTGGTTGTGCTTTGGGCTTCCCTGGAACAATGTTCCCTGATGCATGGCTGACTGCAGAAGGCACATAGCCAGGCAGCCTTTAAAAGGACAGTGTTTAATCATCAGCAAAAGAGGGGCTCATCCCTCCCTCCCTGATGCTTTTCGTTTATAAGGAGACCTGGGGGCCGTGGGGGAGCTCGTGCAGCAGTGACAGCTCTGAGGACAGAGTGGCAGCAGGGTTCTCTAGGCCGCAATAGGTAGCTGGTCCTGGGCCACTGAAGCATTTTGTCCCCGCAGTTCTGCAAAGCAATTACCAAGCCCTCGTCATCTTGATTTATAAAGAAATTACCTTCCTCGGGGGGAAGACCATCAGGCAGCACAGTAACCCAAACAGCTAGACTATGCTAATCCTTTAAAAATTAAGGAAACTCGATTCTCAGGAAACAGTTCTGGCCGGGCTCTTGATGAGGTACCATTTGTACTCAGCTGTGGAAAGAGAGAGGCAGAGAAGGAAGTCAGGAGCTTTAAGCCAATTCGGCTCCCCAGTGAAATACACAGAAGTGTGGCTAATCCCAACATAGTTAATATTGCTTGTTATGTCTGGCTGGTACTTCAGATAATGCTTTAAAAAAAAACTTTGATCATTTTTAATTAGCACACAAAGTAACAGCTTTTGTTACGGAATTTCCGTACATAAGTTTTTGGCTGATCCTCCTCTCATGTTATCCCAATCCGTCCCTCCTTGTGTCTTTGCATCCCTGGGACCTCTCATGTCATGTGTGTTATAAACACATAAGGAAGCATGTGTGTGCTTCCTTACAACCACTTTTCCCTTGCTTAGTTTCATAAACTACACCCCACACTTACACTGACACAGAGATATGCATGCATGCGCGCATGCACACACATACACATACACACACACACACACACACACACACACACACACGCACCACACAAATATTTGATATTAGAAGCAAAGATCTACATTGAGAGAGTATTCATTATTTGTCTCTCTGAGACTGAGTTACATTACTTAGCATAATGATTTCCAAGGTGAACCTCATTTCCTAAAAATATCATAATTTTACCATGCTTTAAAGGCTGAATAAAAATCTATTATGTATATTTTTTATTTATTAAATGGTATAGTATGTTGAACCAACTCTGCATCCCTAAGATAAAACCAATTCGGTCACAATCTCTTCTTGAATTGAGTTTGAAAGTATTTTGCTGTGAAAATTTATATCTGTGCTCATCAGGAAAATTGATCTGCCGTTTCCCTTCTACCCCACCTCCTTTCCTCCCTTCTCCCCCCTCCTTTCTTTCTTCCTCTTCCTCTCTGTGATGCTTTGTATATGCTTGGTCCTGGGAGTGGCACTATTAGAAGGTGTAGCCCTGTTAGAGTAGGTGTGTCCTTGTTGGCATAGGTGTGTCACTCTCGGGGTGAACTTTAAGACCCTCATCCTAGCTGTCTGGAAGTCAGGATTCTGCTAGCAGTCTTCAGATGAAGATGTAGAACTGTCAGCCCCAGTTGTACCATGCCAGCCTGGATGCTTCCATGTTTCCGCCTTGATGATAGTGTACTGAACCTCTGAACCTGTAAGCCAGCCCCAATTAAATGTTGTGCTTGTAAGAGTTGCCTTGGTCATGGTATCTGTTCACAGCAGTAAAATCCTAATTAAGATACTCTCTCCCTCTCTCCTTCCTTCTTTCCCTCTCTTCTTTCTTTACTTCCTTTTTTGCTTTTGTTTTATATCTTTATCAAGGTTGGATATCATGGTAATACAGGCTTTATAGAATGTATTTTGTGGTGTTCCTTCCCTTTGTATTTTGTTGGACAGTAACGACATGTAGGACTGTTAGGTCTTACAAACGTCACTAGAATTCATCAGTAAACCTGTCTCATCTTGGATTTTTCTTTGAGGGGAAATTTCTAATTACTGTTTCAAACTTACTGCTTCTATTATCTACCTCAGCATAACAAACTGTTATATTCTAGTTTTAATTGTGGTAATTTGTATAATTTTAGAAATGTATCCTTTTTTCTTCTATGTTTTCATATATAAGTTTTTAAAGTATTCCCTAATGATCTGAATGGCAGTGGGGGGGGGCAGTATGTAAGTATAGGACTGGGAAGAGAAGGGAGAGGAGGCTGTGATTGCGATGTAAAGTGAATAAATAAACACATAGTGTTTTTTAAAAGGCCTGCCTTGTGGCCTAAGATGTATATGTCCAAATTTATAGAAAGCAGCATACTGATGAAAAGAAAGTTCATCCCCTGCCTGTTGAATGTCATAGTCTACAGATATACAGTTGATCTGTGGCACGTTTATCTCTGACTTTCTTTTCTAAGTTTTAGTTTAGAAAACCTTCTAAATATGGGAGTAAGATATTGAAGTCTCCAAGTATCATTTTGTCAGAAACCATGTGATATTTTTACAGCTTTGGTGTTTGTTTTATGAAACTGGGAGTTCCAAGATTTAGTGCATAAATATTTACAGTGTAATATCTTCTCTCTTTATTAAACCGTATGGCCCTCTTCATCTCTTTCTGACTAGTTAGGCTTTGACAACTATTTTATGAGATTTAAAAAAATGATGTAACAGTTTATTTGCAGTTTCTCTTTGACTGGCAGGTGATTTTCATCCATTGACTTTCATGTTCTGGATGGCTTTATAATATGTGTTTCTTGTAGACAGCAGACAGTTGTATATTGCCTTCTAATCCTATCAGTTAGCCTTGTATTGCTTGGGGAATTGAGGCTGCTTGGATTTAACACTGTTCCTGAGAGGAGTTTGTTATTTACCGTGATTTTGCTAGCTGATGTATAGGTTGACTGGACTATTGGCATTTCTCTTCCTCTTCACTGGTTAGGGTTAGAAGTTTACTGGTTTGGTGTATTGGACGTAATTGATTCCTTCCCAACTTGTCTCTGTTTATTTGCTTCTCTCTTGTAATGTATTGCTTCCTGTGTTCTCCTGAATGAGAATGTCTTCCTTCCTACTCTCTGTATGTTATTTTTTAAGACATTTTCTGCAAAGCTGATTTATTTAGCATGAATTATCTTAATTAGTGCTTGCCTTGAAATGTTCATTTTTAAACCAATGTTAAAAGACACCTTTTCTAGGTGCAGTGATCTTGGTTGGCATTACTTTCCAGGCTTGGCATATCATATCTGCTTTTAAGAGAGCCAATGAAAGTCATACATTTCTACCTCAGCATATGAGCTAGTATTTTTTCCATAAAGCTCTTAATATTGTTGCTTTGCTTTTTTTTGACATGTTATTTATATTTAGTTTAATCTTAGTTTGGATTTTATTGCTGTGAAGAGACACTATGACCACAAAAACTCTTATAAAGGAAAACATTTCATTGGAGCTGGCTTATAGTTTCAGAAGTTTAGTTTATTATCATCATGGCAGAGGCATGACCATATGCAGGCAGACATGGTGCTGGAGGAGCTGCAAGTTCTACGTCTTGATCCACAGGCAGAAGAAGAAAGTGACTGTGACTCACTGACTAAACCTCAAACCTTGCCCATACCTACTCCAACAAGGCCACACCTCCTGTTAGTGCCACCCCCTATAGCCAAGCATTCAAACACGTGAATCTATGGGGGCCAAACCTATTAGAACCACCACAGTCCACCCCCTGGTCCCCGTAGGCTTATAACCACAGCATCATGCAGAAATGCATTCAGTCCAACCTCAAAAGTTCCCATAGCCTAAGATAGTCTCACTTCTATCTAAAAGTCCAAAGTTAAAAGTCTATTACGAGATTCCTACAATTTCTTAACCGTAATTTCCTACAAAATCAAAATCATAGCACAGATCACATACTTCCAACATACATTCATCGCTGTTCCAAATTGGAGGAAATGGAACATAGTAAGAAAATACTGGACCAAACAAGACTGAAAACCAGCTGGGCCAATTCCAAACTATATCTCCGTGTCTGATATCAAAGCCCTTTTCAGATCTCCAACTCCTTTCAGGTTTGTTGACTGCAACACCCTTTCTCTTTTGGCCTATTTCCAGTCCCTGTGAGCGGCTTTCCTCAGCAGCTATCCTGTGGTTCTAGATAGTAAGAGGAATGAACAAATCTTATGGATCTCCACCTTGGAGACTCCAAGGCAATCCAGGCTTCCCACAATCTCCTCTCTGAGCCTCCATATAGGGACAACCCTAATAAATGCCTCACAACACAATTCAATTAGGGTTATATATATGCTTTCCATGGGCTAGATATTGTATTTATATTTGAGGCTCTTTTTGTTTTTTTACAAAGAATCGTCAAGAATTTTTTGATGCTGTGTTTTACATATAATTTTGTTGCACAATTTCTAAACAGATTTAGATATTGCTTCTCCCATGATAGGCAGAAAATAATTTAAGTGCAATGGTCTTAGAGACTCTATTTTGGGCATTGGCTATCCTTGAATTCACAGAGCTCTGCCTACCTCTAACTCTTGAGTACTAGTAAACACATGCGCCACCAAACCTGACTGCTCTCTTATTTCTTAGTACCTTGCACATTTCAAAATAGGAGCTTCTCTCTCTCTCTCTCTCTCTCTCTCTCTCTCTCTCTCTCTCTCTTTCTCTCTCTGCATATGTGTGTGTGTAAATTTTGGAGAAGGCTTATCTGGAATCAAATAAAAACTAGAAAAACTAGGGTACAAAAAATGTTGTAATTACTATTGGCAACATCTAATGTTCATTAATTTTTGTGAAGTTGTTCATTCCTCTTACTTCTCATTGGCTGGCCCTTTACATTTGTTGAGTACCAGTGAAACTAGCCTGATCATCATAAACTCTTGTGAAAGGAGGCAGTTTGCTCCCATCATGAGCATCTCTTACACTGAGAATTGACTGAGTTTATCTCTGGAGAGAGGGTACAGACATTAGGCTATACATGGCCCATTAGATCCAGAGTCTAGATCTATAATTATCCGAAAACCCCACCACTACCACCAAGCAAAAGACACATATATATTGCTATCCAACACTCTTCTTGCCATGAAAAACCATCTGGAATTTTTGACAAGCTTCCTAAAGGTCAGGAAGATGTGTCTTCAAATGTGTCTTCAAAGCACAACCTGGTGGAAACCCTTTCTAGGTGGCATGATCTAGAACATTCATTTATAATATCCTTTGTAGTTTGGATTACATAACCATGCATCACACACACTTTTCCTAGCAGAGGCTAGCGTCTCTTCCTCCTCCTTCTCCTCCTCCTTCTCCTCCTCCTTCCCCACCAGATATCTTCTCAGAGACAAAGGTTGAGATTTATAAGAAATCCTATTAAAATGTTTTTAATATTTACCTAGTTGCCTTTTCTAAACAACTATAATCTTCTATTCATATTTTAAGATCAGTAAAAACATCCTATTAAAATTGAGTAACCTTTCATAGTGTTATATTAAAATACTATTTTAGCCCACCCTATAAAAGATTTAGATACCAAAGTAAATAGTAGGATAAGTATCCTTTTAACATAAAATCTTCTCAACACCACTCACCCAGATGCCCCCATTAGCCCCAAGCCTTCAATTGTCCTTCTTCCACTGACCTGTGTTATATTGTATCCCCTTCCCTGACTAACACCTCTGAGCAACTGGGCAGTGAGGGTTTTAGCCACTTCATCTTTAGGAGAGATCAGGGCCAGCAAAAGAAATCAGCAGTCACATGAGGAAGCACCATGCAAGGAAAGGCAGTATGGTGAAGTCCTATAATCAGTCCAAGTGTGCAGATTCTTGTGTCTTGCCTCCTCAGCACCCAGCAGTGGGCAGAGAGCTACAAGTCTGTCCATGGATCTCATGCTCTGTGTTATCCAGGAGGTACGTTTTACTCACCTCCATCCAAGGGTCCAGAGTCAGACTCCAGAGTGGAATTCATCACCGCATTCTAGCTGCCTTTCAGGTCGATATGAGGATTCCCAAAGTTGGGCACCATTGCAGTATCTCAGTCTCTTCCCCTCATTCTTCTTGTGCTCTCTAATTCTTCCAATATTGCCCTACCTTCCAGGAATTCACACATCTTCCAGCATTCTTTCTATGTTGTCAATAGTCATTGCAAGAAATCTATCTCTACTGGAGCTGCATCTTAAACATAGCAGAAAGAACATTCTTAAGCAGCAGAAGAACTAAACTGCTTCAAGGATTCTCTCTAACAGCATGGCAGAGAGACTCCCCACCTACTAGGACATCATGTGTCTCTTGTAGAACTAGAGAAATGTCCATCCGGGCCATAACCATGTGAGGTGTTACTACAGGCTCCTTCTGTTGCCTTTAGCTCAGGATGTGCAACATAGGAAGTGTGGGACATCTCCTCCCTGTGGGTTATGTCAGAGATATCCCAATCACACAGAAACATGATATCCCTAAAACGAGTAACTACAAATACACTTCCAGCATGGCCATGGAAGGTATATGTTTAAGGCAGAAAAAGAAAATGTCTCTAAAATATTTAGTAAGCTGGAAGCTCTGACTGTGAATATACTTGAGACTTCCTACAGAAGAATGTTTGAAAAGCAGCTAATTGCTTCTTCAATTGTAAATGAGGCAAATCTCTGGAATTTCTAGAAGTCTCTAATTATCAAGAGTTCTGGAAATCTGACATGCCATGTTGGGAATTCTGCTTACGACTTAGCTCCAAGAGGTGTCTCGTTGCGGTCACGTTTTCTCATTAAAGCTACACTGTCGTTGAAGATGGCTTCCTCGTGAAAGGGTGCTCTCTCGGAGGCCACGGTGAAGACCCCTGACATGTTCACTTGCCTTTCAGGAATGTAAGTTCAGCTGGCGAGGAGGCCCGCCGAAGGATGCGGGAGTGTGACGGCCTCACGGACGCCTTGCTGTACGTGATTCAGTCTGCGCTGGGGAGCAGTGAGATCGATAGCAAGGTTGGTGCTGTCTGCATAGCTCCCGCTTCTTAGAGGGTAAAGGAACCCCAGAGATAAACGGCGGCTAGCGGCCATGGGAAGCAACCACGGCGTTTCGTGCTTGTGTTCTGAGCCCTACCCTGACAAGCTCCAATATTGTCTAAAGCGGTGCTCATTGCAGCTGAGACTAGAACCTGAAGTTTCCACTGGCAGTAAGTGAAAACTCAGACTGGTGTAAGGAACTCAAACCATTGGTGTCTAGGATGAGTTACAGATATTTAGATCAGAGTAAGCCTGTGGTATGAGTGTGTGGAATGGGCTTGTTGAACACACTCCCTGGGCTCTCTCCATCCACTCCATGCCAATAGCTTTCCCTACACCCACTGACCACAGCTCTCGACTCAAAGGAAATAAGAGAGAGTTTACCAAGGAGCCTGATTTGAGTGGCCGTGGCCTGGGATCATGGAGTTAGGTTACTCCAAATTCCAATTTTCAACATGGAATTAGTTTCATGGAGTTGGTTTTTTTTAATTATTTAGGATTTTCACATCATAAGCCATAATTATAATCACCTCCCAGTCCTCCAAGGTCCACCCTTCCACCCTTGCAACCTACCCCTCCCTCCAAAAAAGAAGAGGGAAAAAGGTCCAGTTTGTGTTACCCACATTCTCACTGGATGAGAAAGGACTCAGTTTTCTTTAAGAGGTTGGCCAGAGGGAGTTTTATGGGGCTTTTAACGTAATAAAATACAGAAAATTATAAAACCGAGCTTTTAAAAATACATTGGTAGGAAAGTCAGAGGAGGTGCTTTACAGTAAACAGGAAAACTTTATTTTAGGTCCTCAGTGCTCTTTGACATCACTCTTAGCCCTTTGGCGAGTAGAAAACTAGAGTTCTGTTAATACATTCCAAATCCAAAAGGCCTGGCTAACAGGGGATGTTAGGTCTGATGATACGAGGGGCCAAGAAGGTAAAGAATGCTTATTTAATATGTTAAGTATCACCCATAATAAATTGTACAGTCTCTGGATCTGTGAAACTCCAAACGGTCTGCAGTCTTTGACATTTTAGTCAGTCAGTCCCTGTAGACATATCCTCCTCAGGAACCCATGGGACCAAACAACAGAGTCTCCAGGCATGGAAGATGCCCTGTGAGGCACTTGGGTGGTGTGGCCGTGAACACTTCCTTGATCCCGTGGTTTTCAGTACTTACTCTTCATCAACTGGTGAAGACACCTGCTGTCACCTTATTACCTCCGCTGGGACCCTGTCGCCACCCTTCAAATCTAAATACCCAACCTTGGCCCCAAGTGCTTAGCCCTTTATCAGTGTATCACGATCTGATGGTATTATGGCTGAAAGTTCTGCCTGAAGAGATGGAGCTTTGAAATAGACTACTTAGGAAGCATGCATAAGGGAACGTCACTGTAAAGTCAGATATGGAAGACAAAGGATTGGGGCTCAGTCTTCATGGTGCTTGCCCACGGTCCTTGCGGGATGCCCTGTGTTCAAGCCCCAGCACCTCATACACTAGCTATGGTGGCACACGCCTGGAATTCCAGCATTTGGGAAGTGAAGGCTGTAAGATCAGAAGTCCAAGGCCATCCTAAGCCATATTGAATTCACTATGAGCCTTGGATATATGAAACCCAGTCTCTCTCTCTCTCTCTCTCTCTCTCTCTCTCTCTCTCTCTCTCTCTCTCTCTCACACACACACACACACACACACACACTAGAACAATAAAGAAGTAGTAATTTAGGGGCTGGAAAAGTGGCTCGGCTGTTAAAAGCTTTCACCACTCTTGCAGAGGACCTCAGTTCAGTTTACAGATCTCACATTGTGGCTCATTACCTTCTATCACTCCAGTTCCGAGGGATCCAACACCCCTTCTGGCATCTGTCAGCTCCAGGCACACACATGGCACACATGTTTACCAGCAAGCAAAACAATCATGTGTGTAAAATAATAATAAATAGTAAATAACAATACAATAGTCTTACCCATTAATCACCTTTATGGGTGAATTAGCCTAGCTCTTCTTAATCTTGACTGTACATAAGAGTTACCAAGAAATTTAAAACATTGTACTGGTGTCTGAGCCTGTCCCCCTGAAGATTTGGGTTCAGGGGATCCTTTGAGACTATGGCCCTGTGAACACTGGCTTAGTCCAGTTTTGAATACCACTTTTTCTCCCATCCCTCATGCTCTCGAGGTCTGTGGCCAGTCATGGGCCAAATACTACTAATTTCAAACATGGGATGTGATACAATCAGTAAAGTCTTAAGCATCCCTCTTCTGTAAAGGCCCTTTGATAATCAGAGGAGACCTATTAATACCATTGACAAGAAAATTAAATCCCTAACATTGTGACTGGTAGAGAAATGTTGAGTGTCCGCAGGGGTCTGTTAGTATGATAGGCACATGAGTTATGAAAGAGCTCATGTAAATAGCTCCCTGTCACGGCAATGCAGAGCCTTTTAATATTCACTCAGCAAACGGCTGAGGCGTGGAGATGCTAAGCCTGTTGGTCTGATGGACACAAAGCAGCTTTCCCACTATCTCGACCTTGCAGGTGAATAAAAATAAAAGCTACTGCCTCATGGCCCCGCCCAGCTCCCTTGCTCCCGTCTCTGAAGACATGTGGCTTAGTTACCAGCATGCGCTGTGGCATAAGCATCATTGTCTGACTCTTGGACAGGTCAGACTCCTAATACTTCTGGGATAGCTAGGAGATGATGATTTTTTAATATTCATGTTTTATTTCCCAAAAGAGAAAGTTGAAACGGAGGGCTTCTCCAACCTGGACTGAGAAGGTCCGGCGTGTCCCTGATGAGTGGGGAGCATGCCGAGCTGGATGTCAGGACGGGGCCCAGTGCCCTCTCCATCCCCTACTCACTAGGACGCTGTGCCCAAGTGCCCTCAACTTGTGTCAGGAAGGACTGTCATAACCACATGCCCTGAGTGTTCAAGGACCCCATCCAGTGTGATGAATGAGTCCACCGAGCTTTGCTGGCCGGATTGGACTGTTGACTTTTAATGTATTATTATTGTACCGCAATTTCCCACTCAGCCCTCCGCTTGGCCGCTTCTGAGCTTTCACCGTGACAAGCTGGAGAGGGAGACATGAGCGCACATTCTCTCTAAGGCCAGAGGAGTTAATGAACAGGAGCCTGGATTCCGTGCAAGCCCGTGGCTCCGCTCCTGTAATTGGGACAGTTTATGGAGTGGGTAACATATGGCCGAGCACTCCACAGATGACTTCCAAATTAGCCCGTTCTAATAGAAAATAAGGAGTCAAAATGACCCTGGTGACCAAGAGGAGCACTAAAAAGCGCTGTTGACAGTAATGGATGTCACACGCATAGCCACCAGACGCCACACGCCTTCTGCTGGCGTCTCTGGTCGTCGTTCTCTTCTCTTCCACCTTCCCTTTAGAGGAACGCTCTGCAGCTGGGAACCTACCTAACGCAGCCACACTATCCAATGCCAGGGAGCCTTATCCAATGCCAGGGAGCCTTATGAGAGGCAAGGGTTTCCTCTCCGAGCCC